>LR990610.1:1358750-2702500 GCA_905147815.2 Phalera bucephala | reverse complement strand
CTTAGGGTTTACTGTAAAAAGGGAACATTGATATATTGGTGGTGTTTATGTTGTAAATATATCATTTTCATATCACCAGTTTTACTGACAAAATTGTAGAAAATGGAATCTTAACCGCCGCTAATCTATACCGAAACGACGACAGGCAATTCTATTACAGGACAATATTTTGCAGGACATTTCTCGCGAAAATTTAAATGATTTAAAATTCTTTCTAATCATTTGAGTTAACTAACATTTATATTATTATAGAGTTCTCAAGTTAAAGTCAAAAATGATTAATTTCTATAGGTCAATCACCATGGCATCAAGGCATTTGCAAGCGTCAAAAAATATTACTAGATCAAAACGTGGTTTTTACTGTGAAGGTCCAGCGAGAAATTGGCTGGCTAGTCTTTTTTAATTATTTTATTTGATTCATTTCTTTGTACATGTCTAAAGGTCTAAAATACAGTCGATTAGTTTACTAGAGGTCTGACATGACTATAGTCGTGACATCCGACTAGTCAAATAGTTTGAACGCAGTTCCAAACTACGTTTAAATTGTTTAAATGATACTCGAAACTTGTGTAGTATGTAAAATGGTATTGTAATTTTTTCTCCTTTGAATACCAACATTTTTAATGAATTTCTAGAGGGTTTGTTGATTGTACATCTTTCATGAAGGTTACGTGTATTTTGTTAATTTAATAAATTGGTTTGTACCAAACATATGTTTTAAGGCATATTTTTTGGTTTTGAATACATTACTACTATTCAGGATACGAATCGTGGACTTCGCTTCTAAACCAAAATATCAAATAAAAAATATCAAGCACCTAAGTCATTTTCAGATACGAATGTCAGATCTCACGTAACGAAACGCAAGTTAAACTTAGCATAAAAAAGAAGTCCAGGCGACTATAGTTCTTAAATTAAGTGTTTGTAAGGCATTTAATGCTAAACACATTATATATCTTGTCTAAACCATGTAGTACGTATTCTATGTACAATCTTGTATAGTGCGCGACGGGAACAGTTCCCATGAGAGATGTATGAACGGTTGTAATAGAGATCCGCGTCTGACTTATTGACAAATTTTAAGAAATAAACGTATTTTATCTCCTTTGGCGGTTGGTTTTATTTATTCAATGACATTTGACTATTTACTCTAGTAATAGACTTGGTCTAGTGCTGAACTTGGGCTACTGATGGCCTTGGGCTAGTGGTGGCCATAGGCTAGTGGTGGTCATGGACTAGTGGTGGCCTTTGGCTAGTGGTGGGCATAGGCTGGTGATGGTCATGGTCTAGTGGTGGCCTTGGGCTAGTGGTGCACTTACCTTAATTAATTTGCTTTTTATGGGCTGAGTTACCACAAGTGCACTTCGACCCGATGGGATCTTTTGTGCTGCCCTTTGTCTTAAGTCTCTTACGTACTTGGTGATCCTAATCCTCCCTATAACAGATCGTAGATCCCGCCAGAGGGGAATAGCTATCCTCTGGAGATGCATTGGCTACCCCAAGTAGATTCATTCGCCGCGCCATCAATACGTCGCAATTGCAGAGGACATGCTTCATAGTCTCAGGTTCTGTAGTGGTGCACTAGGTCTAGTAGCGGCTAGTGGTGGACTTGGCCTTAAATTTAATAAAATGATCCCCCCTGTGTGTGTGTGTGTGTGTGTGTGAATGATGTACGCTGTTGGCCGCGAGGCCTTTACAGCTTCACCGGACTTAAAGGCGAGCGTGCAACCACTACGCTCTAGCCAGCCAGAAGGGCAAGAGGCGACATACTCGGTTGGGACAGTCGCTGTAGGGGGACGGGTGCACTACTAAATGCAACGGTCAACCGCCGGCTATGGGAGGGGATCTACTACTACGTCGTCGTCGTCGCCCGTATTCTGAGCGGAAAGAAGGGATGACAAAGCATCGGGGGGGTCGGTGAGAACATGTCGCGGCCGGCGGTGGCGGCAGGGGTCGGGGGGGAGATCGTAGTCGGCGGTGGCTACGATTAACGGATTCGCATGGGTAGATGCGTTCGCGAAGTGACGTGTTGACGCCTTTTTAATAAAGGCGCGAATAGGTTCGAGACCTAGATCGGAGTGGAGGTCGACGTTCCGTACGAACCAGGGGGCTCCTACGGCTTTACGGAGGAAGCGGTTTTGAACCACTTGGAGTTTATCGATGTGAGAGGGGGCCGAATGCCCGAACACAACACACGCATAAGTCATGATGGGTCGAACGCAAGTTTTGTAAAGTGTCACCTTATTCCTAAGGGACATTTTACTCCGCTTGCAGATTAACGAATGGACACGACCAAGCACAAAGGATGCTCGGTGACGGACCCGCTTGATGTGCGGGCCGAAGGACATGGTACTGTTTAGGGTGACCCCTAGATATTTGACTTCTTTGACCCAGGGAATGCGTCGGTCGAACATGGTCACTTGGCCGAGATTACTTCTTCTTGGGGTGGCACCTCTGGAGAAGAACACCGCAGCGCTCTTGTCCGGGTTCACCTCAATACGCCACTTCCTGAACCAATTCCCTAGGGAATTGGCGGATGCCTGAAGGTTTCTGGTAATGAAACCCTTATTCCTATGCGAGACGTAGAGAGCGGTATCATCCGCGAATAGGGCTAGATGTGCCTTACTCGAACGAGGAATGTCGTTCGTCATCATCATCATCATCATCAACCTATAGCAGTCCACTGCTGGACATAGGCCTCTCCAAGTGCACGCCACTGGGTACGATCCTCGGCTACTCGCATCCAGTTTCTGCCAGCCGCCCTACGAAGGTCATCGCTCCACCTAGCCTGAGGGCGTCCTGCATTACGTTTGCCAGTCCGCGGTCTCCACTCAAGAACTCGTTTATCCCAGCGGTTATCGGTTGTTCGGCTAATGTGACCGGCCCATTGCCACTTCAGCTTACTAATCCGGTGGGCTATGTCGATAACTTTGGTTCTCTGTCGAATGACTTCGTTCCGGATTCTATCCTTCAGAGAAACTCCGAGCATAGCCCTTTCCATAGCTCGCTGAGTGACTTTAAATTTATGAACCATTCCAACCGTGAGTGTCCACGTCTCGGCTCCATATGTCATAACGGGCAGGACGCACTGATTAAAGACTTTTGTCTTTGTGGAATGGGCGATGTAAATACTCGACGTAATTTCCCAAATGCCGCCCAGCCCAGCCGTATTCTTCTGTTGACCTCTTTCTCGAAGTTGTTTTTCCCCAACTGCAGAGTTTGCCCTAGGTAAACATATTCTTGAACAACCTCGAGAATAGCGCCATGTATTGCAACAGGTTCCGGTACTACATGTCGGTTAAACATTACCTTGGTCTTGTCCAAGTTCATGCGGAAACCTATTTGTTTGGAAGAATCGGCTAGGCTGGTCAGCATCTGTTGTAAATCTTGCTACGTTTCGGCCATAATGACGATGTCGTCTGCAAATCTCAAGTGTGAGATATGACTGCCATTTATGTTTATGCCATGACCGTCCCAGTCCAGCGTCTTAAACATATCCTCCAATGCATTTGTGAACAATTTGGGGGAGATAACGTCCCCTTGTCTCACTCCTCGATGCATTGAGATAGGGTTGGTCTGCTGGTTTTGTAACTGGATGGTCATGGTCGCGGCGTTATAGAGACTTCTTAACACTTGGATGTATCGCCAGTCGACTTGGCATCGTTGCAAGGATATAAGAACTGACCAGGTCTCGATCGAGTCAAAGGCCATCTCATAGTCCACGAATGCTAAGCACAGGGGCCGATTATACTCTTCAGTCTTCTGTATAATCTGCCGTATAGTGAGGATGTGGTCTATGGTTCCATACCCTCTTCGAAACCCGGCCTGTTCCGGGGGTTGAAATTCGTCGAGCCTTCGCGCAAGACGATTCGTGATAACTCTTGAAAACAGCTTATAATTGTGGCTCAGGAGCGAAATAGGGCGGTAGTTCTTCAGTTGGGTCTTATCACCGTTTTTGAAAAAACAATACGACCACGCTCCAACCCCAAGCCTCTGGAGTTCTCCCATTAAAGAGGACAGAGTTAAAGATATTTTGGAGCTCCTTTAGCACGGGTTTACCTCCTGCTTTTAATAGTTCAGTTGTAACTCCGTCCTCTCCGGGGGCTTTTCGATTCCTTAGCTGCTCAAGAGCCATCACGATTTCGTCTAGGCTGATTTCGGGCAGGTCTTCCGTAAAGTGGCGGCTTAATGTAGCTCTAGGATCCTCATTTCCGGGATCAGGACGAAATGTATGCGAGGCGTATAGTCGGCTGTAGAAGTCTTCTACTTCCAAAAGAATCTCCGGCTTAGAAGTGATGACGTCCCCACTGGCTTTGGACAACTTCGTCAGATGGCTCCTCCTCAAAGACTGAACGAAAACTTTCGACCCCCGATTTTGCTCGATTGCTTTTTCAATAGCGCGTGTATTAGCGCATCGGAAGTCATGTCGTACCAGTTTGTTAATTCGTTTGTTGAGTACCCGTTGCTCTAACGAAGTGTTGGGTGGGTTTACACGTCGTTCCTTCATAAGCTGCAGTGTCCTCCGAAAGCTTCGTTTTCCTACTTATACGTCGCGTTTCACAAAATCTCGTACCTTCCTCCCTGAGGATTTTAACTACATTTGTGAGGGCCTGGTCTACGTCATTTGTGGTTTCCATGGTAACGAATCGGTTCTCCAGATTTGACTGGAACGCTTCAGATCCTACTACGGTTTGGAGGAGGTTGGGCCGGAGCCTGGCCTTCATCAAACGGACTCGCTCGAGCTGAAAGTTGATATTCAGTGAGCCTCTGACAAGTCGGTGATCGCTTCCGGTATTAAACCTGTTGATCACTGAGACATCTTTGAATATGTGCTTCTTGTCCGTTATGATGAAGTCAATCTCATTTTTAGTCCTAGTGTCGGGGCTTTGCCATGTCCACTTTCTTTGGGGCCGTTTCTTAAAGAAAGAGTTCATCAAGAAAAGCCCCTCTTTCTCAAGAAAGTTGACAAGCATTTGCCCCCTATGATTCCTGCTACCGTAACCGTGAGATCCTACTACCGATTCGCTGCAAATTTGTACTCCCACTTTAGCGTTGAAGTCCCCCATGACAACGTTGTAGTAGGCCTTAGTGGTGGAGTGTAAGGCCTTCGATATGTCCTCGTACATATCTTCAACTTCATTGTCAGAGTGTGCCGAAGTCGGTGCGTAAACCTGCACAACCTTTAGGTTATACTTATCGGTTAACTTAATAATAAGATACGCTACCCTGTTCGACACACTAGACATTTCTACAACGTTGTCAGAGAGGGTTTTATTGACCAAGAACCCTACGCCGCCCTGGGATAGCTGATCGCCCTCTCAGAAGTACAAAAGGTGGCCTGATTCTAGGGTAACGGTGTCCTCTCCCTTTCTTCGGACTTCACACAGTCCCAGAACGTGCCACCTTATCCCTTCGAGTTCGGATTCTAATTGCGCCATGTGCTCGTCAAGCCGTAACGTGCGTCCATTAAACGTTGCCAAGGTCAGTTGATTTTGGCGGCCTCTCGTAGCCCGGGGATTCTTCGCACCCCCTACCCTGCCGTTACCGTGATCGCCGCCGTGATCCGGAATAGCAGGGCGGCCGGGAACTGGGGGCCGTGGTTTGTTTTGGCTTGCCATTTGGAGGGTTTGCCCATAATCGCCACGCTGGGCAGGCGGGTTGGCGATCGCAGTGCGTAACTCTTCGCATCGGTGCCGCTGCTGCCCGTCACCGATCTGCGGTATTTAGTCACGCAGTTTTTTTGTTATGGTTATACCGCCATTTTTCGGTCGTCAGAGCCTCGTTCGTTGATTAGCAGGATGTACCACGAGGCGGTGAGGATGACTTGGAGCCATATGGTGGTATTTGACTCCCTTACATCCCATGTCGTTCGTGTAAAGGCTAAACAGGAGCGGAGAGAGAAATGAGCCCTGTGGGACTCTAGCACTGATGGAGTGGGAAGTGGAGCGCGTCATTTCGACGCGATAACGGAAGGCGCGATTCGACAAGAAGTCTCGTAAGATGAGCACGAGTCTGTCCGGTACACCCAATTGGTAGAGCTTGTAGATCAAGCCGTTGTGCCAGACTTTGTCGAATGCCTTCGCGACATCTAGGAAGAGGGCGCCCGTGTAGACGGGTTTGGGTCTATTGAGACCGGAGAGGATGTGCTCCGTGATGCGGTGCACTTGGTGGACGCAAGAGTGTTTGGCTCGAAAGCCGAACTGCTCGTCGATAAGGATACCCCTGGACGTTATGAAATCTTTGAGCCGCGCCAGAAGTAGGCGCTCGTAGATCTTGGCCAGGGAGTTGAGGAGACTGATAGGGCGGTAGCTCGCGGGGAGATTGCGAGGTTTGCCGGGCTTGGGAATGCCTATGACGTCCGCCTCCTTCCACTTAGCGGGGAAGGTGCAGTTCGTCATGGCGGCGTTCAGTATGGCCACTAAGAGGCAGATGAGTTGGGTGGGCAGGCATTTCAGAACGCGATTCGAAATTCTGTCAGAGCCGGGGGCTTTTTTAGTTTTGAGACCCATAATGAGATCTTCGACCTCCGTTTGGGTGATAGGAGGTAAGGAATCGGCGGGGGGTAGGGATACCCTGCGCTCGACTTCCCTGTCGACCGCGTCGACGTGGGACTGGTCGACAGACTGCGAGCTGGGGGTGCACTGGCTCTCGAGGGAGTCGGCGAGAAGCTCGGCCTTTTCGTCGTCGTCGAAGGCTGGGGGTGTGCCCGAAGGGCGGGACAGCGGGGGCATGCCAGTCGTGGAGTCGGTTTTGAGGCTACGCGCCAGCTGCCAGTAGGCCAGATGCGATGGCGCGATGCCCTCTAGGAGGTCACCCCACGGTTCCTCCCGGACCTCCGCGACACGACGCTTTACCTCTCGTTGTAAAGCGCGCATCTGGGCCTGATTGGCTACGGTGGGGTAAGAGTCGTACGCTCGGATAGAGGCATTCTTGGAACGAATGAGATCCCTAACATCGTCCGGCAGCTGAAAGCGGTTGAGGTAGAGATCTTCCGCCTCGACTTGCTTGGACGATCGACTGACAGCCGATCGGATGTGTTCGGTGAAGGCATCTACGGCCTGATCGGTGTCCTGAGGGGACGGGATGGAGTCCGAGCTGAGAGGGAGGGGGGGAGGGTCGGCATCCGCCAAGGCCGTGCTTAGCGCATGCCAATCCACCAACCACCACCGTCTTTTTGGGTCGCTGAGGGGCGGAAGGGGGGAACCGAGTCTCATGACTACAGGTCGATGGTCAGAGTCGAGTTCCTGGACTACTTCCAAGGAGTGCAGCCGTAAGGAGACACCCTTCAGAAGCGCCATGTCCAGGACGTCGGGTCGGTGCTTGGGATTGATAGGATAGTGGGTAGGGTGCATAGGTGCGATGACGTCAAAGTCGAGAACGTCGACCAGGGCGTCAAGGCTCCTACCGTTAGGGGAAGTGGTGAGACCGTTCCAGGCCACGTGCTTACTGTTGAAGTCGCCCGCCAGAATGACGGCACTTCCCAGATTGAGGAGTGCTTCAAAGTCACTCCTGAGAACGAGTTTAGTGGGGGAGAGGTATACGGAGGCAATCACGATGGGCTGGTGCCCAGTGAGAGAGATGCGACAGACCGAGGCTTCGATGTTGGTGAGCGCGGGGGGATCGAGAGGGATGCAGTGAAGGGACCTCCTGTAGTAAATAAGAGCCCCGCCGAGGGAGCCGATTCTGTCATTACGCACGAGGTTATAGTTTGCGATCCTAGGATCGCGCTGTGCGGGCTTGAGGAAGGTTTCCTGCACTAGGAGGATATCAAGCTGGTGATCTCGGAGGAAATCAGCGACCTGATCTCCCTGGGAGCGAAGGCCATCGGCGTTAAAGAACGCCAGGGATAGGTTGTGAGGCTTATGGCGGGGAGGTCGTAAATCCATTATTGGGTGCGGGGGGGTTGGGTTCTAAGGGACGCCAGGACGTCATAGACGTCCCTGTATTCCGCGGCCAGGAGAACCTGGTCCGCCAAGTTGGTGGCGGCGCGGAGTTGGAGGGCGAGTTCTCGGACTCTGGGGATTAGCGCGGGGCTTATAACTGCTGAAACGTTCAAAATCAGGTTGACGTCCTGACTGACGTTAGTGGGCGGGGGGGGGGGACAAGCCACCGCCGGCGGGATCACCGGCGCGCGCTTCGGGAGGCGGACAGGGCCCACTGACGGGTGGGAGGCCGCGGTGTAGGGCAGCGGCTTCACCCACGCGTTGGCGCCAAGAGACGGCCTAAGAGGCGGGGGAGGGGGGTCAGCTTCTGTGGCGCGGGAGCGCAGGGAGCTGAGGTCTCTGGCGCTGAAGGCACCGGACGGGGGTGCGCTGAGGGCGCGGGGGGGTGTTGCGCCGAGGGCGCAGAGGGGGGGGGGGGGAACCGCGCGGGGGCCGTGCCTCGTCCGGCCGCGCTTCCCCTCCGGGGCCTTGGGGCAACCGCGATAGTTCGCGGTGTGCCCCTTGGTGCCGCAGAGGACGCAGCTGGGGGGCTCGGCCGCCGTCTCCCTCGAACGGGCGCACTGGGATGTCGCGTGGTCCCCGATGCATTTCACGCATCGAGGGCGCGCGTGATAATTACGGGCAGAGTGCCCGTAGAGTTGGCAATTGTGGCACTGCCCGGACGTGCCACGTTTGTGGGGGGCCTCCACGATGAGGCCAGAGATGTGGCAAACGGCCTTTAGGTCAAAGACCCTACGGCCGGACTCGAAGCGGTCGAGGACGACCAGCACCATGTCGTAGGCCTCCTTGGAGCGCCCATTGACCATTCTGTGCACCTGGCGCACAGGAAGGTCCTGGCACTGGAGCTCGGCTTTAATGACGGCGGTGTCCAGCTCCCTAGGGACACCGCGGATGTATGTGTGATATGCGATCTTGTTCGATCGCAGGAACGCGGATAGCCGTCGGTGGTCGTCCGAGAACGCCACCCTGACGGCTATGCCTTGCGCGGTGGAACGCGCGTGCGTGTAATTTATTTGGCGATTATAAATCGCCTTAGAGATGCGCTCCTAGGCGCTCTTGTCCTGAATAACAAGCGGCGGGGGAGTGATGTTCGGACGTGCGGGGCGCGCGAGGGGGGGGCCCTCGCGGCCGCGTTGGGAGACGGTGACGGAGACGGCCGGGGGCCGCAGGGGCCGGGAGAAACGGAGACGTTACCGGCCTTCTGGATCTTGGGAGGCGGCGAGTCGCGTGGTTTACGCGCGCGCTTTACATTTGAAATGGGAATGAAGTCGTCCTCCGACGAGAGCGACGGGGACGGGGAACGGGCGGGGGCGGCGCGTCGCGCGGGCGCACGCTCGACCTCCATATCCGAGTCCGGCTCGGACCCGCATGGCGAGACGGGGCGGTCAGCGGGGATCGGGGGTGGCGGCGGCGCAACTAAGTCCGTTCTCGGCGCGGTGAACGGAGTCGCGGGGCGCGCAGAAGGCGCGAGGTGCGCGGGGGCGGGGGGCGTCGCGCGCGCGGGCAACGCGTCGGGCGAGGCGGGCGAGTACGTCGCGCTGAATTTCCGGACGATGTCCGGGCAATGCAGCACGATGTACTGCCCTAGATCCCGGATGAATTCCGGAGGGAAAACGTCAGCCATTTCCAGAGGGGAAATGGCAGGGCGGGTGGACTAAAATAGGGCCCTAAGACCCGGGCGTGAACAATGCCCAGATCCCCCCACCAGGTGGCGGCGGGGGGGGGGTGGCACTACCGGGGAGACGCGGTGTGCCCCTTCGCCTTAAGGGCGAACGGGCGGCACCAAACCCTAACTGCTCCGGGGCGAAGAGAACCACCGCACGGAGAATAGGATAGCGGGATGGGTAAAGGTAGGGTCCTAGGGAAATCAAGAGCCCTGACAAGGGAAGCCCTCAAGGCCAGAGCTCAAGCCGAATATAATATATCTATATTATATTATTTTGATGAGTTGTACAGCAAGGTATGTATGTACCACCTTGGAGCTATACTGAACCCAATGCATAAAGAATCATCAAAATCGGTTCTTAATTGGCGGAATGATCGCGTAACATACCCACAAAATAGTCCGTATTAGTTCTATCTTATGGTTACCGTACTGCATCGTAATGGGTGCGACCGAGACACTGGGCTCCAGTTAAACACTAGAAGTGCGGGCGTCCCAAATTTGACCCATTTCGATGTTCTTCCTGCTCTAGTTAATATTTTATTATGCGTATAATCGTAACTTTTTATGACTTTTTATGATGATTATTATTTATCTCGTATAAATGCATTCAAGTAAATGCAATATACATATTTTTTTATCCAAATTTACCTCTAAGCGCGGTTGGGTCAATTTTGACCTAGGCATGGATGTCGGAGTTTAACTTTATCTTTATTCTAAGTTACACACTAGTTACAGCACTATGCACCCAGATATTCAAATAGAAAATAATACAAAAAAGAAACCGGATGTAGTATCATTTTACAATAGTTCAAAGTATGGGGTAGATGTTGTAAATCAAATGGCTCGTAAATACTCTGTCAAAGCCCCATCTAGGCGTTGGCCAGTTCACACTTTTTATAATTTGCTAGACTTAGCAGCAATAAATTCTTGGATATTGTATCGTGATCTAAATGGAAAAAAATCAGCAGAAATCTTACAGTTAGGAGAAGTGTTAGCTGAGCCATATGCAAATGGCAGGAAAACGTCTAATACTCGTATCAATATACCAAACGAAATACCTGGACGTCAAGACAAACGCACTCGTTGTCAGGTAAAGTCTTCTTGTGCCGGTAACAAATCGTGTGTAAAATGCCAAGCTTGTAAAAAAACGGTTTGCAGGAAGTGCACATCGAAAGAGTTTTCCATTTGCTCATTATGCGATTCCGAAGAGTTATAATTGCCATTTTTATAATTTTATTTAATTTTAACTTTAGTCATTTGTGATTGTGATTTCTATTTTAAGCCAAAGTATACCAAAATATGTGTAATATGTAATAAAAACATTATATCATAATTACAAGTTTTATTTTTATACATTGTATATCTTCACATTACTGTAGCAAAAATAAAATGGCCACAATTGACCCATCCGCGCTTCTAGGGGTGTCAGGAGGTTCCGCGCTTCTAGGGGTGTCAGGATGTTCCGCGCTTCTAGTGTTAATGCTCACACTCATCATGGTTTCTTGAATTAATGAAATCATAGTTTTCAAATTAATTAATTTTTTCTAGCAATATCTTGACATTACTCAATCCGTTTTCGGTAATAAATATGAATGATGATATAAATATGTCGTACCCATGAGGGTACGACATATTTATATCATCACGCGAGATCCCTTGCGGAGTAGGCAAAGGGTAAAGAGTTTCAACAGGGTTTTTCGTTACCTTTCTCGCTTCCTCTACTTAAAGTTCGTCTCATACAGATATTCCCATAGTATATTAGCGATTAAGGAAATCCATTGTAGTTCGAACTGGCCACCCGCCAAATTCACCTTTTAGTGTAATTGGAAATTGAGGAAAAATACCTCGGACGCAGTGCCATACACACTCACATGCGTCCTAAGCTCGATATTAAAACCACAGAACTGACCCAGCTTTGAATAGAGTCGCTATGTTTGTTTGTTACTCAGGAGAGTCCTACTGACTCTTTTTTTCATATACCTACTTCTAAGTTATTTCCCTACCACACTTCGTTGTTGACCGGTTGTCCTTCATTCCCTACACCAATGTAGGGAAAAGGAAGGCAAAACGGACCCTGCAGGTACAAAAGTCCACCTTAATAATTTGAAGACTATTAACAATCTTACTGAATGGTTCACGTTAAATGCGTCAAACGATAGCTCGTCATGCACCTGCTCTTGGTCAGTGCCCCGAATAATACTCTAAAGGTGTGCACTTTTTTGGAAAAAAGTTTGTTTTTAGGTATGTTGATCTCAATTAACGATTTTCAATGCACCTACCCTTTACGTTGCTTTAATAAAATGTATTCTTGCGGTGTACATGTATATGTAAATTGGCTTACGATTGATGGTGCAATTACATAACTGTGAAGATGCTAAAGCTACTCGTAACATCAAAAATTGAGAATGTTGTAGTTGTTGATACGAAAACGGCAAAACGGACCAGAATTCATGGAGCACCTGACTATGGTGTTGAATCAAAATTGCCAAAGAATTGTAAAACATGAAGGAATTTAATGTAGCGGTCTAAAAGGAAGAAAAATTACTTTTTTAGCCATCGTCGACGACGTTGAGTGCTCTAATCTGTTTTCAAAAACACAACAACAAACGAATGGTAGTACCATGTTGCTAGTGCAGTGCACTAATACTACTAGTTCACTGCTCTAATCTGTTTTTAAAACAGACAAATACAAACGAATGGAAGTAACATGTGGTTAGTGCCGTAAGTGCTGCTCCTTGACTTTGCATTTATCCTAGTTGCCATTGCGCTAATATTGATGACGACGACAAAACGGTATTGGTTTGTGACTTAGATTCAGACTGTTTTTGTTTCGTCGACCGTTGTGCCTCGCTATGAAGGTAAAACAATCGAAAACTAGTATTATTAAAATTTATTTAAAATCTTGATTTTAAATGACTTTATCAAAGATGTTATTGATGGGTTTCGTAGAGTATGAAATTATGCTTTGATTTTATCTTATAAACTTATATAGCGCTATAGTATTTATTCTACGACTGTTTGCGCTTAAGTGGTCCGTTTTGCCTTCCTGTACTGTGCACATAGGGATATGTCACAAAACGATCAAAATGGCACGTACGTTTGCTAGTTAACGACAAATAATATACATCCACATTTCCTGAATTGTAGATGATATATGGACGTAAGATATATTTCTGCTACATTACTCTCGCTTAAGGAATATAGGCGGGACGGTATTATAGTTTTTAGGTTCCAAAATGTCACCCTATTACATGGGAAAAGTGGATGTACACAGTAAACCTCTGCCACCACCCCCCTTGAGGAATATAGGCGTGACTGTCTTGTAAGTAGCACTCCCAGTTTGGCACTACAATTGTGACAAATATTATCAGCGAAATGTGAACTCCACCGCTGCTGGTGGAATATAGGCATAAAAGTTATTATTATGTATTTGACGGACGATTTAGCGTAGTGGTTACGGGCTTAAGCCGCTCCACCCACTGGGTCGAATAGTCGCGGGTTCGACACCCGCACGGAACAAATCTAAGGTTTTTTAAAAAATATCTGCGATTGCTAAACGAACGTGTCCCGTGTTTTATTGCTCTAACATGGTCACTCCATGTCCAAGTACAACCGTACCTATTTCACTCCCACCAATTCACGGTGCTCGCCCATCCCAGACTTTCGCAAGAATCTAGCTGGATTAAACGAGAATATTGTAACATATTGCATTGTACAATCTTTTCTAATAGCAAGTTGTATTGACTACACCGCAACAATTGATAATGAAAAATTCATCGCATCGCGTAGGAATCAAACTCACGTAATCCGCCATGCCGGGATGCCTACTATAATTACCGAGTTACTGAAGCTGGTAGTTAAATCGTGATTTTTTCTGTCTGTATGATTACATCGTTAGAAACTCGATCTTCTTTTTCTTCTTCTTAGTGTTTCGACGGCAAACATAATACATATGGATGCGGCCCAGAAAGCGGCTACACTAACTGCATTTTCGGAAGCAGGTGTTACGCCGGAGATGCTACAAGGTGAGACATCGTTTGGGTTGCACCACACAAACACTCCAGATTCGTGCTGTCTGTGAGTTTTCACTTGCGCATGGTTTCCTTTCTCCGACCGACCAGGGTCCGAAGTCTATTTAAAAACTTTCAGACCGGCCATGGTGATTTATGTCCAGGTGAAAGGCTCTCAGCAGGTGAGACAAAAGGATTTTGTAGCGATGCTTCTTTCCCCCAGAGATTGCACCTAACTTTTGTTGGCTCCAGGTATCCCTATAGGGATAATTCTAATAAAGTAACTCGATGTGGTGCCTTCTACCGACTGTATTTACATAAATACTTGTTGCTTTCGGTGTTGGTGTATGTAAATTTCATGATTGTAAACGCACGCACGACTTTATTAGTCCCATGTGTCCTACAGCTAGACAAAGGTCTCCCTTTCTACTCCAACGATCTCCATGCTCCTGTCAATAATTCCTGCCATTCTGCTTGATACGCGTTAAGGCCATTGCATCACCGCTTTCTGGACACAGGAATCTTTAAAAAAAACGTGAACGTTATAAAAAAAAAGAAAAAATATTTACTGCTGCAGAACATGACATCGAACATTGTTAACAATACTTAAATCTATTTAACCAGACCAAAATCTAATACTGAGGACATCTCCACGTCTTGCAGGGGGCCAAATATTCCCTAAAATCATTTTTTCCGTTGGTTTCTTTACTAGGCAAGCTTATATCGAGGCAAGAGGCTGTATCAGACATTAAAGTCGAACTCGGTCTAAGGTCGAACTCGCTATACGTGTAGAATGCTTCACTGGTCTATTAGCGCAGTGAGCGTGTCATGGCGATCATTATGAGGTCCTTGGTTCGATTCGATCGGACATTGTAGTGTGCCTATCGGAAAATTGCAGTATCGATAGATTTGCTTTCTGTCCGTAGTATACTATTCATTTTCCATATAAAATATATCAGATTCTACTAGTTGAATATTGAAACCCTAGTAGGCTCGGCCCTATTAATGGGGTCTTAATATTTTATTTTATTTTGTTATTTTAGGTAAGCTTACAGACTCATAACGAAAATAATATGTCGAAACAAACAAATAACATTGCTAATTACAAGCTAATTATGTCGAGCGCCGTCGGAGGTTGCAAAAAAAAACAAATTTACTTATAAACTTAAATTTATTTAATGAAAAATTACAATATGTGTTAATTCTACGGAAACGCGACGATTGTTCAATGTTAGAAGCAAAAGTGGCAGGATGCAACTTGAAGCCCGCGTTCCGGCCGGGGTCCGTGCGTCATTGAATGCTGAGTCGACGCCTTGTGCAATGCACAGGCTGATGCAATATTGACAGGCTAATAGGGTCGCTGCTGCATTAGCTGTTAGCGTAGAGAGTATTCACATAACATCTCCCTCCCTAAGATCAGCATCTATTTGAGGACTTTGGTCGAGAATAGTGCTGACAGTGACGGCTGAACTGCATCTGTCTTCCTCTGTGTATATCTCGTTGGGACTTAAATTAGTATTCGACTCTGTGTGTGGTGCAGATTCTTCATCCCCTGGAACTCGGTTTCTATAGCGTCGTCGGATAATTAGTACAATACCCAGTACACCCGCACTTGAAAGGACAATGTACATAGGTATGGTGGTATGAAATACGCTATCGAGTTCTTGTGCCCTGATAGTAACTTGAGGCTCCCAAGACGTCTCAATGTCAGCAGCATGTAATTTGGTTAAATCTATGGAGTTGAGTTTAACCATTTTGTCTCCAGGATGACTCTTCTGTTCTTCTTTGTCGGCCAGATCTTTGATGCTTAATGCTTGACCTTTTATACGATCATTGTGGTTAGCAATAGTAAGTAGGTCGGTTTGTACGTAGCATCCCTGTGGTATGGCAATCAGATAACTTCCCTGGAGTATGATAAATTGGTCCTGGGTACAAGAAAGGTGTACTTTTGTCGGCTTCGGCAGGCTCACGACATAATGTTTGTCATCTAGTTGTTCCATGGCTTCAGATGTTAGGAACACGTTAGAAAAATGGCAGGATCTATCAATCTGCTGGTCTTGAATTAGATATAGCAAGCAGTCTCGTTGATTTCCAGGCTGATGATTCAATTTATCTTCGCACAGGTACCATAGGCTATACTTCGGACATTCTGTCTCTATGTACATTAAATCCTTGTCGTGAATTGCTATATATGGATAGGAGGGGATTATTACTTTGTTGTTATTGTTAGGGACAATGGAGAGTTTATAAAGGTCGTAGGTTTTAGGATAGGTAATGGGGACTTTAAAAACTATCGCTAGATTTTTATCATTATAATAATACCCAAGCTTAATAGTATCTAAAAACTCTCTAAACGTAATGTCTAGTAACTCTTCTTTCCTATATATTACCCTAAGTCTAGTAGTCATTTCCTTGAATTCGTTATAGGTTAACATAGAATGATGGTTACTATTTGCACGTATAAAAGCGAGCAAATTTTCTAACATCACAATTTTTTCAAACAGTTTATCTACGTTATCATCTAGTATCAAAAGATGTTGTGCAAAATGAGCGTACTTAACTAGGTCATCTTCATGACGAGCGTCCTTAGATGAAATGGAATTTATAATTTTTCCTAGATTTTCTTGATTCTTAACTAAAGTACTAATTACATCTGAATTCTGTGCCATCCAATTTTTATTAAGACTGATATGACTATTTAATTCGCTTACAACTTTGTTCTCATTAAGCTGTAACTCTGATATTGCTCTATCGTACTTTAAAGCGTCTGTGTAATCAAGATTCCCGGATATGCCCTTTATAATAGAACCTAACCCGTTTATGAGACCTCGCTTGACTCGATTTGGTTCAAAAGACTTTAGTTGTTCCGATAATTTGTCTAGTTTTGCACTTAAATACTCAAAATGCGGCTCGTATAGAGATAAAGTTTTATTGTTAATTTGAGTGGCAAAGTTATTTAACTGGATTTTGACTAGTTCTACATTGGAGTGAATATTATCCATATCTATGGGTTGCAAAAAGGAATGATAGTGTGAAATCAATTTAGTGGGTCCTAATTTAAATGGTAAGATACCAGGTCCATCTTTCAGGCTGTTAAGTATTATTTCGTCCGCTCGTGCCCGGCTCAGTATCAGTAACAGTATCCTGCAACAAATTTGTACTCTTAGAAACTCGTTTTATTCGCGATTTGGCCACGGGACCACGTTTCCTTTTGGTATAAATATGTATAGGCAAATTAGCCATTATAGTATCTTGGGTGTACCTAGGAGCTAATTTTTGACGGGCTGCGTTCGGATTACGTATGTATACCTCTTGTTCAGGATTATAAGTGATTTCAGGTTCTCTGTCCTTATTAATACGTTCCGTTATTTCGGTTCGGCGGTGTAAAGACGTGTCGTTTATAATATCGTAAACCTTAAGCATTTTAATTTTATGGTTCTGCATATATTGTTGTAACAGATGCTGTGATATATTTATATCTAATGGATCTCTTGGATCTAAATGTCCCGTAATTATGTCTATAGGTCTACATTTGGTAAAACTGTGTATGGAGCTGTTGTACGCCAATATAGCATAGGGCATAAGATTAGAGACTGATTCTCCGCGTTTTTCTAACTTAAGAATTCTGAGATGTTCTAACAAGGTTGAATGCAACCGTTCTACCATACCGTTTTCATTTGGAGCGTATGCTAAGATCTTGTGGTGATGAATTTGGTGTAATCTAACAAATTCTAAGAACAGTTGGTTTGTAAATTCAGGCCCACGGTCTGTTACGATCGTCAGGGGCACGCCATGATGAGTACAGAATTTTAATATGGCCTGTACTACACTTATTGCAGTTGCATCTCTCAGGAGATACGCTTGTGCGTATTTGGAGAAAGCATCTACGATAGTAATATATTTTTGTCCTTCAACACTGAATAAGTCTAGGTGAACAATTTCAAAAGGCCTTGCCGGAGGTGGGCATACGTGAAACTGTTGTTTTATCGGATTTCTGTCATATTTGGCCTTACCGCAAATGTTGCATTCATTAATATACTTGGTGACGCTATCTTTCATTCTAGGCGAAAAGTACTTCCGAGACAATGCGGAGTAACATTCGTTAATACCGCGATGGTTGGTTTTTCCTTCATGGTATTTTCGTATTATTTCCTGTTGCTTCAAGTAGTCCTTCACATTTTCCAGCTCGAACTTTGAGAGAACTAAGTTCATCGCAGAGCTTCTGAACTTTTCCTGTATGATAGGTATTATAGAATACATTTCTAACTGTGGGTGTATCATTATTCCTGTCCTTACTTTTGGATTTACGTATTCTTTAATGGCCTCTACAATATCGAGCTCTAGATTTGATTTCGAGAGCTGTATATTAGTTCGTGTATGATTTTCAAAAGGTTTAGAGACACTAGGATGACCCTTAATATCTCCGACAACCGTGAAACATATTTGTTTGTTAAATTTATTAAGTGGTTCGTCTGAAATTGGAACTTCGAGGATTGGATTTTCTGCATCCGTATGAACTGTAGCTGTACTAGACCCTAGCTGGGAAGGGGGTTTCTCAGATAGATTTACCAATATAGAACTAACTTCGTCATTGTGAATTTCAACTCGAGATAAAGCATCAGCATTTGTATTAAATTTTCCTTGTTTATATACTACTGAAAAATCATACTCGCTGAGTTTTAATTTCCAGCGGGTCAGTCGTGAGTTGGGTTCTTTTATACTCATGACCCACTGTAGCGGCCTATGATCAGTTAAAATTTTAAATTTTCTGACAAATAAATAGGGGCGAAAGTATTTGGTAGCCCAGACAATAGCCAATAACTCTTTTTCTATTGTACTGTAATTTATTTCGCTGCTATTGAGCGTTCGAGATGCATATGCTACGGGTTTATCGGAGCCTACAGGTCCTTGGGAAAGTACGGCACCTAATGCTACATTTGAGGCATCTGTAGTTAGTAAGAATTCCTTCGTGAATTCGGGATATTGAAGTATAGGGTCATTCATTAGCAAGGTTTTACATTTTTCAAAACATTCTAGGTAAATCTGGTCTAACACAATCTTAGATCCCTTTTTCAGACATTGTGTCATGGGTTTTGTAATTTTTGCTAGGTCTGGAATGAACTTTCTGTAGTATCCTAATAAGCCTACAAATCTCCTTATTTTAGATGCGGTTTTTGGTAAAGGATAATTTTGAATAGCCAATATCTTGTCTGGGTTTGGTTTTACCCCGTCCTTACTTATTATATGTCCAAGATAAGCTGTTTCCAATTTGAGAAATTCAGACTTATCAAGCTGTATCTTGAAATTGGACTCACGCAATCTTTGGAATACCTTTTCGAGATTGTCCATGTGTTCTTGTAGAGAAGTACTAAAGACGATAATATCATCTAAGTACACCAGACAGATTTTATTCTGGAGATCTCTGAGCACATTGTCCATGACTCTCTGAAAGGTGGATGGACTATTCTTCAGACCCATTGGCATGCGTAGAAACTCGAAATGACCATTTTCGACATTAAAAGCTGTTTTAGGTATGTCGGCGGGGTTCATTTCGACCTGATGAAATCCGCAGGCCAAATCCAGGGTCGTGAAATATTGGCTGTTCCCTAATTTATCTAACACATCCGCTATGTTGGGAATCGGGTATTTGTCATCTAATGTTTTATCATTAACTTTCCTAAAGTCCACTACTATCCGCCATTTCGTTTTGCCGGAAGCGTCTAATTTTTTTGGGACTACCCAAATTGGGGAACTCCATGCGGAGTCTGAGGGTCTAATGATACCCTGATCCAACATTTTGTTTATTTGGTCTTGGACTTCCTGGCGGTGAATATAAGGGTAACGATACGTTTTAGTGTAGACGGGAACCTCATCCGTGGTCTTAATTGAATGTTTGATTTTATTGGTAAAGGTAAGGGCCTCGCCTTCAATATAAAATATATCGGCGTAGCGCGCACAAAGTGATTCTAGATTGAGACGTTCTTCAACATTTAAATGGTCAGTTCGGAGGCGTGATAATACCTCTTTAGCACGATTACGTTGTGGCGTATGTTGAGTTCGCGTGCACTCAATATTATACACTTCGGCTTGTACCGCGCGGTCCATAGAAAATATTACATCGCGTTTAGTGGGATTACTAATTTCCACTATTCCTCTATTATTTCTTACAGTAGTAAGACATTCGCTCAGTATACAATTTGAGATTAACTGTTCCCTCACTACTACTTCACCGTCTTCGGCATTTAATGGTATTCTAATTAGCTTTGAGGATTCGGCTGCTATGACGTCCTCATATAGGTTGACATTTTTAGAATCATAGGTTTTAATGGGTTGGTTGCAAATCGTGTAACTAGCGACTTGTTCTTATAATCGATATTTGTCTCCCATGCGTCTAATAAATCGGAACCTATTAGCCCATCGAAATAGTTATGGAATTTATATATGAATAATGTTATATTGCGATCGTCTTTTAATTCGGGGAAGCTCGGCAAAGTTATCGAATAATCATTTTTGGTCTTCTCATACATGTTAGTAACTTCGAATGGGTCGTAATTTAATGGAAGGTTATTGAAATATTTTTTAACGGCCTCAGGGCTAATAAATGATTGGTTAGCGCCTGTGTCTATTAATAATTTAAGGGGAGGGTTCTCAATTTGTATATAAGGCAATTTGCGTTGAGTCTGCAAGTTAATTTCTATTTTAATTTGTTTGAACTCGCAGCCTTCTGAAAATCCTGCTTATCGCTCGGCGCTATGTCCTGACGCGATTCAACATTTGTAAAATCCTCTTTGGGTTCAGGATGATCTGGATACTCAGCGGGTTCATAATAAGGTTCGTAAACGTTAAAGTAGAAATTATTATGTTCCATAGAATCGTCATAACCCTGATAAAACTCTGGATAATATTCCTCGAATGGATAATCGTAGTCCGCGCATTCATTCCAATTCATCTCCCTACTTCTAAAGTAATTGGTTGGAGGAGGATTACCAAATTTTCTCCAATCGTGACTAGTAGCAAAACTAGTAGGTGGTAAATTTCTATTAGAAAAATGGCTAACACCACTCATAGGGCGTGGCGCTGGTTTATAAATCGGTTGCGGTGCCTTGAAAGTACTGTTTTGAGCATTATGACCTGGGGGTAAAGCACGGAACATTTGCTGTGTGCGAGATGGACCTCTGATTTGGAAGTCTTGTTGAGTCTGTGCGGCCTTCCAAATCTGGGGCGGCTGTTGATATTGCCCTGGTGGAATAAATTGTCGTGAAGGGCCAGTCATATTGAATGGTGGTAAAGACATACGTGGTGGTGCCCCAGAAACATGTTGTGGAGCTACCGGTGACGGTCTAAAAGGTGGTAGCGCTGCCATTTGTCCATGAGGGGAAAGGTATTTCTTTTCTGAATAATTTCCATTCCTCTGTTGTAAGTAGAGGGTGTTCATTTCCTCGTGGACAAATTCTAGAGCCTTTTCGACGGTCGCAGGTCGCATACATCGAATACGGGACCCCAAAGGATCTTTAAGACCCCGAAGGAAAGCTTGAAGTGTTAAGTCTTTATACAAAGAACGCTTAGATTCTATTGTTGTTGGTACACTTTCATGTAAGGTAATGTATGTCATTATTGTACTAAATAAGTTCTGGCATTGCTCGTAGTATTCCTGTGGAGAAGCCGAACCTTGAGTTAAAAGTGCTAAATCGTTGTAAAGAGATGTCTCATTTCGCTGATCTGCAAAGTTATTAACAAGGGCACTACGGATCCCTGCCCAATTGTCGGGATTACCGTTGGAGTTGATGAGACGCGCGGCGGGTCCACTAATCTTGTTTAAAATGCCATTAATTATCGCTAAATTAATTAATTCATTTTCGGGTTTATTTTTGACATATTCGGCAACTAATTGGTCACATATTTTTATAAATCTTGTTAGCACATTCGGGTTCCCATCGAATTCAGGGACTAACCGAAAGGCTTTAAATACGCTATCTATATCCATATTAATCTGACAATTATCTAATAATGCTGACGACGACGAGTCCAAATCTCTGTTCGCGTCCTGTAAATTAATCCTACTAGAATCCTTATCTAACCTACGTGAACGCGATTCCCTAGGGTGAAAAATCTTGAAAATTTTTCCAACACCCTGTATAAAGTATTACTGAAATATAAAACCACTACACTGGACTATTCTATAAAAATTACGATAAAACACCGATGTTACCTATACCTAAATATCTTCACGCTATGTCCCTATATGGGTGGAGCAGAAGTGATAAAAAAAAGGATTGAGGATATAAACTAGGAAGCAAGCAATCACTAAAAGATATTAATGCAACTCACATGAACATATTTGGCCTTTGTGCTGTATCGATGTCTGGATACCCTCTCGTGACGCTCGGCGTGTAGATTCTGGATACTCGGTTGGGACTTGAAAGCCACCCGGGTAGCTCGCGAATGGTATTAAATCGGTACCAAAGCTGATTTTATCTCGCGAACCGGCCCGCGAGTATCCTACCGACTGCGCCAATTATGTCGAGCGCCGTCGGAGGTTGCAAAAAAAACCAAATTTACTTATAAACTTAAATTTATTTAATGAAAAATTACAATATGTGTTAATTCTACGGAAACGTGACGATTGTTCAATGTTAGAAGCAAAAGTGGCAGGATGCAACTTGAAGCCCGCGTTCCGGCCGGGGTCCGTGCGTCATTGAATGCTGAGTCGACGCCTTGTGCAATGCACAGGCTGATGCAATATTGACAGGCTAATCGGGTCGCTGCTGCATTAGCTGTTAGCGTGGAGAGTATTCACATAACAAGCTCACACAGATAAAATAAAAATAAAGGAAAACATAATGGAAATTACAGAAATTATGATAGGGAACAATAATAAAAAATAGAAAAACTAGAAGAAAACAAAAAATAAATAAAACGCCAGTGAGAAAAAAATAAATTAATTAAAAAAATAATATAAACCAAAAAGCACTTATAGAACAGTACAGTCTGAGTAATGCCTGCTTCAGTTATTTTCTAAATTAAGAAGAATTTTGTATTCATGCGGTTTCTTATTGTTTTGGAGCTAGTATTGAATAGATCGATATCCATGTCCGTCGGTAGGTTATTAAAACATATGGCACTACGTAAGAAGAATGCATTCTGTCTATAATTTGTCCTAGCAAATGGCACATCTAAAATAGGTCGCGGCCTGAAACCAATTAGATTAGTGCGGAGAGATATATTGGCCAGAATCTCAGGGCAATCAATAGAATCATTCGCAATATTAACTAGAAGACAAACATCATTAATACGTCGCCGTTCTTGCAAAGGTAGGAAATGATATCGCCTACAACGATCATCATAGTCCACTGAAACAGTCTGTGATTTGTAGTCCAGATGCCGTAGAAACATTTTTTGTATGCCTTCTATTCGTGAGATATAAACTTGATATTGCGGATTCCACACTTGAGACGCATACTCTAGGATGCTTCGAACATATGAACAGTATAGGATTTTTACTGGCTTAAGAGAGCGAAAGCATGCCGTGGCTCTGATGATGAAACCAAGTGTTTTGGATGCTTTATTCACCATAATATCAACATGTTTATCAAACAATAGTTTACTATCTAGTGTTACACCGAGGTCTCTTATATGATTCACTTTACAAATGCTTTGATTGTTGAGTGTGTAACCAGAACCTATGATTGATTTTTGTCTAGTAAAGATCATGAAAGAACATTTAGAGATATTGAGTTGGAGCTTGTTATCCGAACAGTATGAAACGAATCTGTTAAGATCATCCTGTAATTGTAAAGAGTCGGATAAGCAGCGGACTACTTTAAGAACTTTCATGTCATCTGCATATAGTAAAATTTTAAAGTTTTTAAAGCATAATTTAACATCCGCGATAAATATGGTAAACAAAAGTGGACCTAATAACGAACCTTGAGGCACTCCGGATGGGATTGAGCACCAGCTTGATGTATACCCTTGTAGCACCACAGCCTGCGATCGATTTTTTTATATAAGAGCAGAACCAGCGGTATAAATCACCATGAATACCAGCCCACAGCAGCTTACGCAACAGCGCATGATGATCAATGCGATCGAAGCATTTGCTGTAGTCAGTAAATATTACATCTACCTGTGCTTTCTGTTCCATACCTTTCAGAATGATGTCATTACTTAAGATTAAATTTGTCGTTGTTGACCGTCTACGAATGAAACCGTGTTGCTCCTCACCTAAGCTATTACCGAGAGCTGAATAGACTTCTTTGTAGACGATTCGTTAAAAAACTTTGGCAAATAAACACAGTTTGGAGATGGGACGATAATTATCGACATTGGACTTGTCACCATTTTTAAAAACTGACGTAATAAACGCTGACTTCCAAATCACAGGGACTACACCTTCATCAAGAGAACGTCTGTAAAGTATAGAGATCGGTATCACTAGGCTCCCAGCTCATTTCACTATAAATATAGGTGGTATAAAATCAGGGCCACCGGACTTAGATAGGTCCAACTTTTTCAAAAGATCTAGTACCCTTTCTTCAGATATTGTTATGGAGCTAATGTTGTTTACACTATTATTAGTATCTCTGACTACATTAGAAAAAGTATCGTCTGAGTCCGGTTCCTGAAAGGTAGACCGAAGGAAGTTGGCAAATAGATTACAGATCTCCACACCCGTAGTCATAGATTTATCCCTATAACGCATCGTTTCGGGGACAGCATTATTATTTTTTTTACTTTTGATGAACGACCAAAACGTTTTAGGATTATTAGTAATTGATAACTCTATATTGTTAATATAAGCATTAAAACAGTCATGTTCAAGTGAGACAGCCCTAGCACGCAAAATGGAAAAGAATTGATAGTCAGATAAATTTCCGTACAGTTTGTATTTATGGTGAAACTTATGTTTTTCTTTTAAAATTTTAATTAGGGCAGAGGTATACCATGGGGGGTGCGATGAATGACGAATTGTTTTGAATGGTACATACTTATTTCTAAGTTCATACAATTTATTGTAGAATGAAGTAATAGCGTCCTCAAGATTCTTTGTATGTAGCAACTCCTGCCAATTGACTCGATCGAGCTCAGATTGGATGGAGATATAATCGCCGTTGTGAAACATAAACTTTGCAGAGATTTTATCTTCAAGTCGATGTATATCAACACAATCAGCCTGGCAGAGCTAATGGTTCACTACATTCAGTTACGATTACGGGACTATTAGAGAAAACCAAATCCAGTAATTTATTATTAACGTTACGTATGTGATTATATTGGGATAGGTTGCAGGCACATGCCGTGTCAAAGAAGTTAGTAAGAATTTGTGATGAATAGTTAATAGGCGATAAATCGCCACCATCAGGATCGTATAACCAATCTACCTGATTTCCGAAATTAAAATCACCAATAACAATAAACTTATCTGACATATGTGACATGGCTAAATTATTAAGATTACTAGAGAAGTTTTGTAATTGAATATTGTACGAATATCCCATATTTTCGTTGCACAAATACAGGCCACATACATGCAACCTGTAAGTTATTAAAGGTCTAGATCTTTTAAAAAATATGGAAACCCAAATGTCTTCCGCCGAACTACGCCAGTCGCACCTTTCCACAACCGTAAGACCATACCTTACTGCAATCAACACACCACCCCCTTTTTTCTATAACGTACGGTCATAATTACGGTCACGCCTCCAAACCATGTATCGGTTATCGAATAGTTCGCTATTATAAACACCGTCCAAAAGCCATGTTTCCGTTATCACAATAACATCATATGAGCTAGACCGAACATTTCTATAAAAATTATTTGTCAAGCCGCGAGCATTTTGGTAATAAATATTAAACGGTACCATTTCTAAACCATACAACCACCGATTTACTAACTATAATATAGCATTGTAACGAAAATATATTCCATTGTAGCCGACAAAATAAAAAATATGTATTATAATCTAAATAACAAAATAGGA
The DNA here is from genome assembly GCA_905147815.2 of Phalera bucephala. NCBI lineage: Eukaryota > Metazoa > Arthropoda > Insecta > Lepidoptera > Notodontidae > Phalera > Phalera bucephala. Next base: position 2,676,900 of record LR990610.1, on the reverse strand, counting down.
AACAGGTAGACGCCCTCTCTTTTTCCCGTGTTGGTACCCGTGTGATAAAATTAATTTGGGTTTTGTTTACAGGGTATTGTATCTTTGAGCTAATCTTAGATAGGACCTCGAACAGTTGCTCATTGCTTGATTGGGGAATGCCTTTAATCTCGACATTACTCATTCTTGCCCATTGTTCGCTAAAGTTAACTTGTTCCTCCACCTTTTCTAAGCGGGTCTGGATGGCATCAACCTGGCAATCACTTTTCTCTAGTTTGACCAAGCGTTGTTCAATGTCATTCATTCTATTCCCGAATTTTTTGAGTTCTTTGTTCGTGTTATTCAATGCCGATTTCAAGTCACTGAAATCAGCTCTCAACGCAGCAACATCATTTCTCAAGTCTTCTAATGGAGCCAGTTTGCTGGAGAGGGATCTTATTTCCTGCAATAGGAGCGAATCGGGCGCAGGCAGCAGCGACGAGGGTGATATGGGCTGCTGGCTGGCACTAGTCAGTTTACACATTCCACAACGCCACGTAAGCTTCCTGTCTCCGGGCCTACGATAACCAGTTTCGGTGACTCCGGCACATTGGAAATGCAGCTCACGATTGCATAAGGTACAGTGAGCGCCCTCTGACATCGGCTCATCGCAGGCTCCACAGTTGTGAGAATCCATTCTTGGTAATTTAGTAACAGGAAATAAAAATATTTGAGAAACACTGGTTGCGCTAAATAGTGCGACAGGTAGAAATGTCAAGCGACCGCACGGCACGGGGTCTGCGACCGAACTATATCGTCGACTATGAGTGGGTGTACACATTACTTTACTTACTCCTTTGCAACCCCCGCTTGGGGAATAACGCGTGACGGTGTTTTATTTTTTACTATAGGTAAGCCATGTGGAGGAGAAGGAGGATGCATGTTGGACACGTGCGTCCCCATACGGAAGAAAGCGGCCAATGTGAAGTGAATAGTGAAATCAATGTAGAAAATGTGTCTAGTTCAAAAGGCTTCAGTGTAAGAGGTCAAAAGTGGAAATCAAAAGGTATCGAATTAGTGCATGTCGCGACGTCACCCATGCCGAAAAGATGTTATATTAATTCTGTTGGTAACGAATCAGAAGAATAGAGACATTAATTGTGATTTAAAAAAAAATGTATTTTATCATGCTTTATGCTTTTTTGTTAATTTGCTATAATCATTTTTGACATTCACTAGCAACGTAATCATCTCATCTCACTCCTCATCTTAGGCCCGGGAGCATGTTCGGTACACTGTGCAACCGAACACCGCGTCAGCATTTTACGCGATTGAGCAGCATGCGTGCCGTTCGATCGGTGCAGTTTAAGCCAGGCTGTCGGACGCGTCGCTGTATCATATCAATTTTGTATCAGTTTAGCATTCGTAAATCATATCATTCACGATCATTATATCATAGAGCTATCGAAGGAAATATACAGTGTTTATCAAACTTATCTGTGTGTTTATCTATCATTTATCAGTCACTGAGCGGCAACCCCTACAGAAGCCATATAAAAGCCTTCGACAACTCGGGTAATTTAAGCCGCAAATTGGGTGTTTATTTTTATTTATTTCTATAAATAAGTATTTTTCTCTACCAAGCGAGCTCGCATTTTATATTACTCCAAAACATTTCTTATCGTTTAGACGAGTTTATTTCGTTCGAAACACTAAAAGGCTGTAATAATTTTCACATGAAAGGGTTTTCTTTTTTTACGGGTGTGTCAAAGCACCCTATTTGTCGAGTTCTTTGTCCTGTCTCGCTGCCTGGATCGGCGCGCATTGAAATTGGTATATTGAGAACTTATTTTTAGTGAGACGATATATTTCTGTTTAGGAAGCTATTTTGTGCGTGCTTTTTTGTTGGCGGGATCGCTTGTGTGGCGCTTCCTTTTGATTATTGCTTACTTTGTTTACCTAAGGTACTTAATTTACTTAAGGTACGGTCAACCCAACGCATTCAGCCGCGGCCGCGATGGCGTCCTCGGTGGCGATCACGGTGGCGATCAGTATCTCCCTATGATTTCGCGTGCATACGCCGCCCAGACAGCGCGTGCAGGACGCAGGACGCGTTGGTGTGAATATTTCCATACAAATATTACTGCAGGAGCTGATCGCCACCGTGCACGCCACCGCGGCCGCGGCCGCTGTACCCTTAGTCAGCCTCTGAAAAACATGAAAAATGTAAACACCGTCGCGACTATATTCTCCCAAGTGAGATTGACAGAGCTGTACTGTGTACAACAACATAACATCAACGGAGTTAGATCCTGACCTGATAAAGAGCGAGCCTATTGCTACAATATCGGGCATAGTTCCAGACTCCGGACTGTCAGATACTTAGAACTTTTCGCTCGATAGACTATACTCTGTCCGACCTGGGATTCGAATCCATCGGAAAAATTTAGATCTATTTAATCAGCTAGGTGATAGGCATTGCTATAACATGCGACATAGAAATAAATTGGATCAACCGCAATTTCGTCTGTCTAAAATTCACACGTCTTTCATGGGGTACTGTGTTAGATTTTATAATAAAATTCCACGTGACGTCACTCAACTTAGTTAAAATAAATTCAAATCGTGTATTAAACGTACCCTCTGCAAGCGAGCTTACTATACTCTTGATGATTATTTAAAAGATAAAAATGCTTGGATAGGTGATGTTCCAGCTCCACCAGAATGTGAATAACATGTTCAGCTATTATTATATATTATTCCCTCTCTTCCTTCTAGTAGTAAAATTAAATTTATCATTTTTCTTCCTCATTTCTTTATCTGTAAATGAGAGAACCATGTAGCCATTCACATCAATAGTTTAACTTGGTTAATTTAATTTAGACTCACCTGATACTACATTGTTCTCCCATACCCCACAACAAAATGTAGATGGAAAGATTGTAAAAATGTTATTTTAAAAGAGTAACCGTGGAGTTTCTTGCCCTTCTTCTCCACAGGAATGACATTCCGAAGTGGTGGTAGAGTCTTTGTTACTATTTTGACGATTCATAAATACTGTAATGGTTTACATGAATAAAAAATATTCTGATTCTGATTCTGATCGATGGTGGCCGCCATGAACATCGTTAGGATATGGGAAAGCGATTTTGGTTCCCTAAAATGTGTTAAATCGAACGAGGCACAAGTGAGGCCTATGCACTCCGTCTGGAGGACCTGGAGCCCCTACCGTGACGGAGGAAGCCATCGCGGAGTTTTTTTACTATGGTTAAAAGTCTCACAATTGCCGACGTAAATCAAAAAGCCGCCATACTTAATTTACCATCACGCCGCGTGGCAAATTACCAATAGGTCAGAATATAAACTGACTGGTCCCCACGGAATACAAAAAGGCAAAGCGGTAGGCCCAGGCGGTGATGGTGGGATAAACCGAACACCTATTTGACTACTACGAGAGACTTGCCTAACATAGCAACTATCAGAGAGGAGTGGTAAAAGTGGACGAAGACCTTTACCGAGCAGTGGAAACACCTCAGTCTATGTGAACATGTCTGAGATTTTTATATAGTAAAGGTACCCATTGCATAACTTAGTCTGCGTCAGCTATTGTTAGAAAATGTTCGAAGCTTCATACTAATGGAAGCGTATAACCACTTCTGCGGCAAAGTGTTAATAGAAAAGCTGTGCGATGCGGAACTGACACGTACGGCGCTGCGCTAACTAGTGTTAGGAACAAACTAGCAACATTTTGTTGATCATACGTTGACCTACAAAGTGAACATAAAATACTGTCACGCCTTTATTTCCTAAGCGAGGGTGGCTTACCTATATACACTTATATATCGCCAACGATGTTAGGTCTCAATTAAATAGGGGCGGAGAAATTTGCATTACACAGACTCCGGACAGCAATAAAGATTTTCTCAATAGAGAAAACACACTTTTATCGACCTAGGACTCGAACCCAGGACTTCGTGATCGCCATTCCCACAATGCGCCGTTAGACCAACGAGGCGAGGAGTTAACTATTTCTACAATAAATAAATATAACTATGATGACGACGATGGACCACAGCTTGGTCCAGTAGCTTAGAGCGTAGGCCGCTCCACTCACTAGATCAAGTAGTCGCGAGTTGGATCCATGTACGGGACAAACTTACATATGTTTGTTTAGGTCTTGGTGTTCGTGTATGTGAATTTCATGTTTTAAAAGCATCTATGACACGAATAAATCCTATACTGGGGCTACGTTTTCTTTAAATGTCAAAGTAATATGGTGATATATTACTTCTTGAAGATTTTTTTTCACATTAATTGGAATGATTTACCGTAAAGTAGAAAATTAACGCTCGCCACAAAAAAGTTGCCTGACTGTTACGCGCCTAAAATGAAATTCCTCTGCACTTTGCTGAGATCGCCCCTCCACGGTCCTCTCCATTCGCCGGTCCCCTCCATGTCAGAACTATGTAGACTTTATTACATTTTAAAAACCAAGCAGGCTTAAGCACATATAGTCAAAAAAATTCAAATCACATACTCATTTCAGTTTCCATGTCTATTCAAATAACGGTTACTGAATCACATTTGCTTTAGAACAAACTCAACTAATAGCATCGCATATAAGGACCAGAAGAAATTTGCGGTCTCAGGTCTTAAAAAAATAAACACCGTTGTGCTGTTATATGGTGGCCGCCGCGGTGGTGGCAGAGGTGTACTGTATACATCCACTTATCGCCGACGATATTGGATCCTTATGTGATAAAAATATATTGCCATTATATCGGGCACAATTCTAGACTCCGGATAATTCCGAATCCTGGGTAGTAGTTAGGTAGGTAGGGTTGGGTGATTATTGTGCTTATAATATTTCTCCAAATGTTACCATACTTTCATTGTGCAGTTAGTTACGGTTAACACATACCTAAGTCGCTTAACATTCCAACAATTTCTCAAATCGCTTCCACACTTTTGTTTTGCATCAAATCCATTATTGTTTCTGATCTAAACATATTTTAATCTTCTGCTAATAAAGTGGTTTTGACAATGTTCATAAACTTTTGTAAACTAAAGAGTATTACTATTTTGAACCCTGAAAACATTAAGCGAAATGCGTTGCTCGCATCTGCTTCCCTCTCTTCAAGACCCCTGGTCTTCGGGATAGGGGAACACGAGGAGTTGAGTCCCTGAGCGTCCTTTATACGCGACCCTGAGGAGGATGGTGGCGTAGTGTGGCCCACGTCACAGTGGTATAGGGCGAGAGCGAGTTTACTGTTACCCCCCGAAGGCGGACTCTTTGGAACGCAGCATTGAGGAGCAACAATGAGTTCCCCGCGGAGATCCTAGAGCTCTTTGTACTATCTATCTATCTATCTATAACCTCACGCCAGATCCCTTGCGGGGTATGCAGAGAGTACAGAGTTCCAACAGGTTCTTTCCTTACATACCTCTCTGGCTTCCTCGACTCTCATTGTTCGTCTCATACACGCTCGCCGGTTACGGAGACTTTTGACTTTTCCATCAGATAAGACTCGGTTTATTTGGTCGTGGTAAGATAGTCTAGGTCTTCCCCGGTACCTGCATCCTTCCACTTTCACATTGTATATCTGTTTTGTTATTCTTTCCTCTGGCATTCTTTCTATATGCCCGAACCAACGGAGCATGCCCTTTCTCATCTGTACACCGATACTATCTTTCATACCTACTCGCTGTCTTACTATGCTGTTGCTAATGCGGTCGGTCAGCTTCACTCCGCACATCTTCCGCAGAGCTCGCATTTCTACCGCATTTATCCTACTTTCATTCTCCTTCTTACATACCCAGCTCTCGCTACCATATAACAGCGTTGGGACAAGAACTCCGTTATGTATGGCCAGCTGCGCCTTATGGCTTAAGTGCCGGCTCCCGAGTAGCTTTCCCATCGCACCATTCACTCTGTTCCCTGCACTCACTTTTCTCTCTATGTCAGCGGTGTATTTCCCATCCTTACTGAAGGCGCCTCCAAGATATACAAACTCATTCACTTGCTCCAGCACATCGTTACCAACCACAATCCTTACATTCGTTCTGGTTTCTTCCCTTTCAAAAACCATAATCTTGGTTTTCTTCACATTCAAGTGTAAGCCATTGATCATGCAGTCGTCCTTCATAACTGTGACTAGTGTTTGCAGATCTGTGGCTGTTGGCGCTATTAAAACCGCGTCATCTGCATAAAGTAGATGGTTTACCACTAAGTCATCCATTTGTACACCTTCATTCATCGCTTTCAGTCTTTGAAGACTTTTGTCCAGATATATTATAAACATTGTTTTTAAATATTGTTTTTAAAAATGGCTTTTTATATTAAAATTATTAACAAACACTTCGGGTTGATGTTTTTTTGGAACACGAAGTAGGTATGTTTAGTGTCGTGGGTGCGTTTAGAAAATCATGAATTTTACATCTACAAACTGTCTGGGTGACTGAAAAAATAGGTTTGCATGTCATACAAAAATTTGTCCCGTTCGGGAATATAACCCGCAATTAATCGACTCAGCAAACGGAGTAGGCTGCTCCGTTTGCTTACAATTTAACCACTAGATCAAGATGTCGTCAAATCAATCGCACACACACACACACACCGATCATATCAGATTCTAAAACAAATATTACTAAGTAACAAAGGAATCTAATCACTTAGGTACTCAATTGTGAAGGGCCACAAAGTTCATTAATCCTTGGATACTAAACTTTTAATTACTCTTTCAAAGTAGTTCTGTCGCCGTAGGCCCGGGTATTGTGTCGCGACTATTCAAGTGAACCACATATGAGCGACGGAAGCGTTTTGTGTTGTTTCAGGTGCAGACATATTAGCTAAGCGTAGTTTATAAGCGTAACGTATAAGCACGCCGAGAGTACAGAGTTTCAACAAGTACTTTTTGTCATATTTAGTTTCATAAATGCGAGGACTATTTAATATCGATATCCCTTAAGGGTACCTTCAAATTAGATGCTCAAAGAAGGGTGCCACTTTGGGGCAACTACAAAATTCATACATTTTCTAGGTTGCCACTGACACACCCGTTATGAGTAGGTACATACGCTTCCACTAATAATAAATCACCCTTTACTGTCCCACTGCTGGGCAAAGATCTCTCACAGATTAAGGTGACAGGAAATACTGCTGGTGATACTCCACCAGGCGGAGCCAGTGCGGATTGGTGAAAGCAGGTTTATGGAACCTGTTGTTGGAACTTATCAAGCCGCTTGTAAAGCATCCAACTATAAGTGGCAGCTGGCACCAACGGCTTCATATACCTTCTGAAACAGGAAGGCGCAAAAATGGAATTTCCACAAACGGTCACCCATTCAAACTGATCGAACCAAAATTTGGTTAAGCTTAATAATCGCTAAGAACACATTATTTGCTAATAAACATACTTAATTATAAAATTCCAAAATAATTTGAATGAAGATTCACATTGAATAATTTTTAATTTACAGACATTTATTAAAGAAACGTGTGCAAGTGACAGAGACGACGGTATTGTCAAAAACAAAGCGAACTTAAAGTGCGTAAAAAGAGCCGACATTTCGAAAGTTTAAAATCATCCGGTTATATAATCAAAGAAAGAAACATCGCCGTATATATTTTTTTAAGGAGGCGTGACAGAAGTGTGCTATGTACACCCAAATTTCACCGATGATATTAGGTTTCAGTGCAACAGTGGGCGAAAAAGAATGACATGCACAGAAGTACCATATATAACATAGGTTAGAACCAAGATTGATAAAGTAAAATAAATAATTCCTTTGAATTTTTGGAGGTTAAAAATACCCATAGGTAATCATATCCGGCGTGTTTAATTGTAAAGGGATTGTGTCTGTATGTACATTGAATATATAAAAAAATGGTTGTAAAGGTCGTTAGATATAAGCCGATATTTAAAGAAAATGTCTGTTTGCTCCGGTGCCACACAAAACTGCTGAACTGATTTTGAGGGTACTTTTAAGTCTTGATATAGCTTTATAACAAAACATAAATAGTGTGACATATTTGAACAAAATCGACTTAGTAAGACCGAATATAACTATATACAATTAAACAAATCTCATTCAATTATAAAAAAGATCATATCCTTTTATTTTCGTTATTGTTTTATATGTGGGACGATTTGACCGTAATTGACCCCCATACTAGTATAAGTAGCTTCTACTATTTATATATTGTGTCTGAACATTGTACGTGTATTGTTGGTGTAGCTATTTAAAAACAAAATAAAATATCAAGGAGAATCGAAAACCTGTATTTCACGGAGGTCGTCCAAATCGCGCGTTCTTTTGTTCTTAGGGTACTCACTATCGCTCACTACAACTTGTGTACGGCGACGTACCCTTGTGAGGTGTTCGGGAACGCCGCCCGCTTTCACATCGATAGACTTCAAACGGTTCAATCCCGTTTCCTTACGCAAAGCCGTCAGAGGCCCGTGGCTCATATGAAACGTCGATCTCCATTCTCGGTATCCAACCTATTCGCGCCTGTATTAAAAAAGCGACAACCCGATATTTTGCGAACGCGTCCAATTATAGGAATTCGCTAATCGTAGCTGCCGATGACTACGAACCTAACTCCCGTCCTATCAGTCGCTACCGCCGTCCGCGGCATGTTCTCACCGACCATCCCGATGCCCTTACATCTCTTCTTTCGGATACAGATACCGCACACAGGATCAGACACCAACCTCGCCGGCGAGGTCGAAGAATCCCTTGCCCGCCGGCCGGTGCAGAGCACCACGGCGAGGCACCTAGTATATGCCCTCCCCCATAGCGACTGCCCAAGCCGAGGCCGTTCCACCTTGAGGCGCCCTAGAGCTAGTTGCCCCCTTGCCTATCTGGCTCGAGCGTAGTGGTAGCAAGCTCGCCCTCTTGTCCGGTGAAGCTGTAAAGGCCCCGCGGTCGACAGCGTATATCATTCACACACACATCACTCACTACATTGTCCTGAGTCAACTTCCGTGACCGTACTCCGTTAATATGTCACTAGCCTTATGTAGTACAATACTTATGTTTTCGTCCAACTTAACTCCTATTGTATAAGTTAGCACGAAAATTGTTCTTTAGTTCTATTTTCGTGTCTATTGTCATTGTTCTTACTTTTTATACAGAACAGAAAACTTTTTCGTTGGTTTATTAATATAATATCAGCCTATACTGCCCACTGCTGGGCAAAGGCCTTCTCTCACAAATCGAGGTGAGAGAGATTAGGTCATATTCCACCACGCGGACCCAGTGCGGATTGGTGGAGGGAGGTTTGTGACCATCTGCTGTTGGAACTTATCAAGCCGCCTTTAAGGCTTCCAACTCGGCTTAACGACTACCACATTAAGTGGTAACCGGGACCAACGGCTTAACGTGCCTTCCGAAGCACGGAGACGCTCGAATATGAAAATGCCACAAACGGTCACCCATCTCAGGCCGACCGAGTCGAACGCTGCTTAACCTTGGTGATCGGTAAGAACACCGCGGTCGCACAGCGCTACGAGCGCCTCGGTTATTAATTGCCACCAGGTTTATTAATGGCGTAGCGCAATCACGAGGTCCTAGGGTCTAATCCTGGGTCGGACAAAGTATTATTGGAGCTTTTATGCTGTGGTATACATGCCTAAATATAACGAAGAAGACAAAAGAAGTCGGAGGCACAGCTAGTTTAGTATAAATAATAATAAAGATAGTAATATTTAGATATTAGAGGCGCTCGTGCGTTGTGCGACCGCGGGTGATCTTAACGGTCGCCAAGAGTAAGCAACGCTCGGTTCGGTCGGTCGGCTTGATAAGTTCCGACAGCAGGTACTCACCACCTGCCTCCACCAATCTACATCGGATCCGCGTGGTGGAGTGTTGTCTAAACTCTCTCACTTTGATTTGGGTTGATTTATAAGCAAAAAATCGTCACCTAGATTCTAGAGCGGATACCACGTATTGGCAAGCACAGCGTGATACGGCCGCCTGCCAGATGGACATGCGTAAGTTAAAGTACACTGTTCAAACACTCTTCTAGCGAATGTTAAAGTTTAACCAACCGTCGCAAGTGTTCGCGATGTATTTAATTAATTATGTATTCAACCGCTCGTGTTCGCGCACACAATTTATAGCTGACTGGTCTACACCATTTGAGATGCGGTCCCGATAGCTATTCTAGTTAATTACACTTAATTGGAATAGTTTAATTTTAATAAATTTTAATTTTTAATTAATTTCGTACATATGCGATTTTTGAGACACTTAACTTATTCAATTCTGTGGAATAATTAGATGAGGCATTAAACAAAATTTGATATTTTTATACTGAGATCTTAGATTTACGCGAATATTACACATAGAAATAAAACTATTTTTTCCGATTTTATCGCGGTTTATTTTGATTTGATTTTGAACACCGTCGCTCAAAGAAGTCTGCAGTCTGTGAACATGTCCTCGACCGCACCCGCCATAACATCAGATTTGATAGACCACAAATCCTCGTGAAAGAACAGCGATTCTTACCAAGGATGGTTCGCGAGGCTATTGAAATTAAAAAATATCCTAATTTCAATAGAGAAGATGGCTGGGTGCTTCCATCGACTTGAGATCCGGTAATTAATATAATCAAATCCAAAACCAAGCATAACACTGCAAGACCTCAAGACAACGTGAGCTCATTCTGCGTAGATCGGACCAACAAAAATAATTAAGAAGTTTGAGGGTACCCCGGAACAACTATGCCTTTTGGACGTCTACCACCTCAGTCCTTTCCGTGACCATGGGTGCTGCAAAGCACTCGAAACGTCGGGAACTTAAAAATCAAAATAAACCGCGATAAAATCCGAAAAAATAGTTTTATTTGATATTTTTATTTACGATAGTCGATTGGCGAAGCACTTAAGGTTAGTGTACTAGTGGAAGAATCTTTAGGTGACCTGCAAAGATTAACTTCGGTATAGGTTTACACGTCTTTGTAAGTACACCCACGACCCAGAAACCCAGGACACAGAACAGGAATAATTCGTAGCATACGACAACGTTTTCTTTAACCATCATATCATTCCAAAAGAAAGACTTTTGGTTTTTCCAGTATAAACACACTGACCAGTCCGGGTGCTAAGAAAATTTTTATTACAAATCAGCTTTGACAGATGTAAGTTATATGGTCTAAAAGATTAACCACTGTGACCCCTAGTTTAACGGTTAAAGTTGTAAGACTAAAGCTAAAGGTTACATACTCTTCGATAAGTCAACTTTTTGTGTTAGGGAAAATTTCAAGCACCTAACAAGCCTTGTTACCTATAGTTGGTGTCTAGAACTTAAACCATTATTGAGATCATATTTTATAATGCGGTAACTCCTCCAGTCTAATATTTAAAGTACCATTTTAGGCCCAAAAAGGTAAGATGGATATGGCAACAAGACCATCCCGATCTAGTTTCATTTAAAACGTAGACTACCTGCCTAGGTATTTTAGGCCCAAAAAGGCAATACAGAACGGGTAACTCATAAGAACGATCCCGATCTACTTTCGTTTAAAAAGCAGGCTATCTGTTCAGAGCCACAGGTGCGCTGGCGAGGTGATCTATATATCACTGAAGCACTTTTACGACTCCATAAATAAAGTGGGTTTTATTTTACATTAAAAATTGAGAGAATTTCGCGGTAAAAGGTATGCAAATGAAATGTCAAGGAAAATAGAAAATGGTGATACATCTACTGACTATTTAAAAATTGAGTGCAAGTGCAGTGACGAGTTGTGTACGTGTGTGTCTCTGCATGCTTACGTGCGTGTTTGCTTGCTCGTGTTTGTGCGTGTGTGGCTGTGTGCTTGCTTGCTTGTGTGCGAGGCTGCGTATGTGTTTGAGTAAATGAGTATACTGTTGATCGAGTGGTCTTTACAGATTCAGAGGACATTGCATTGCCTTATATACCTACTATTCAGCAGTTTTTAGTTCCTACATCTAAGATACATAACTTTATTTGCCCTTCGAAAAACTTGTACTTTGTACCTATTTATACAGACAGATAAGTGAATAATGGAAATGTTTTTGAGCGAAAGCCCACACAACCCTCAAGTCTAAACTATTTCGATAAGGGTTTATTATACAATTTGCCCAAGTTTTTATTTTAATAGCTCTGCAACCCTATCTGTTGAAACATCTCCTTGAAAGTTGAAAAAAAAAATTAAATGGTCACCCTCATTTTATACCAACGTCCCCCTGTCAAAGACATCCACCGGCGTAAAGATATAGATATAAGTCATCCTGACCACAGCCTGTAGCTTGTTGCCGTGACAGGAGTCTCAATAAATGACAAATGATTGATATTGCTTTTTACTATATCAACAAGAGATTGGAGTGGCGTTATTCTGCTCCTACACAATTACGGCTTCTGGCACCACACATGGTAGTTAAACTGTTTTTCATCGTTCTCTGATAGCCAAACAACCGGTTCTTATGTCACGTTTACTTAAGCCCTCTTCGACTGAATTCCAAAATCTGCTCATAATGTTAACATTTTTTCAAGATTAATCATCGAACCATTCCGGCGAAATGCCAACATCCATCATCATCAACCGGTTTTTACGCAACTTTGGTCCCTTTAAGCCCCTTTCCGTTGAATTCCAAAATCATTATCATTCTAAAATATTGTAATAAGTGTTTTTCTCCAGGTAATGTACTGCTCACCTCTGTACAACGATGGGGTGTCCCACCGGCCACAACTGATGAGAACAATACGAACTGGGAACAGGAACTTCTGCCACGACATCGTTTGAGACTCGGTTCAGCCAAGCGACTGTTGTGTAAATATATACTGTTATAGAGTCATTGACTTTACCTATTCCGAGTGATTGAAATAAAAGTGTAATTAATATAGTTACAGAACTCTATTACATATTCCTTAGGTTTTAAAATACTGTTTATAGAAACATTCTTATATTTCAGTATGTATCTGCTGATATCATTCAAAAATCTTTTTTAAATATCGTAGAATGATAAAGAAGCTGTTTGTGACCATATAGTATTACTCACAAGTAAATAAAATGTAACTTAAGAGATGATCCCTACAGGCACCCTTATCTTGCCAATCTCTGTGATTATGAAACAAGTTAACTAAGGTATCAGGGAGATAACTAATCTAGCGTGTTCGCTATTAAAGACCAAATGTAATAAGAGGAATAGTCATCTGCTTACATTTTTCAACTATGCTAAGTATATTACAGTCATATTATGTAAAAAATTTGAGTTTTCTCTATTTAAATTTGCACCCTGTTGCGAGCCGTCCAGTCCACCTACGTGGACAGCAAGGCATGCGTACGGGTGGGTGGTAACATGTCACCTTGGTTTGACGTTAAAATCGGCGTCAAGCAGGGTTGCGTGTTGTCCGCTAGACTGTTTATAGTGTATCTGGATAAAAGTCTTCAAAGACTGAATGCGATGACTGAAGGGGTAAAAATGGGTGATCTAGTGATAAACCACCTATTGTATGCAGATGACGTGGTTTTGATAGCGCCAACAGCCACTGATCTGCAAACACTAGTCAAAGTTATGAGAGACGACTGCATGAACAATGGCTTACATTTGAATGTGAAGAAAACCAAAATTATGGTTTTTGAACGGGAAGAAACCAGAACGAATGCAAGGATTGTGGTTGGTAACGATGTGCTGGAGCAAGTGAATGAGTTTGTATATCTTGGATGCGCCTTCAGTAAGGATGGGAAATACACCGCTGATATAGAGAGAAGAGTGAATGCAGGTAATAGAGTGAATGGTGCGATGAGAAGGCTACTTGGGAGCCGGCACTTAAGCCAAAAGGCGCAGCTAGCCATGCATAACGGAGTGCTTGTCCCAACGCTGTTATATGGCAGTGAGAGTTGGGTATGTAAGAAGGAGAACGAAAGCAGGATAAATGCGGTCGAAATGCGATCTCTGCGGAAGATGTGCGGAGTCACGCTGACTGACCGTATTCGCAACAGCGTAGTAAGAAAGCGAGTAGGTATGAAAGATAGTATCGGTGTAAAGATGAGAAAGGGTATGCTCCGTTGGTTCGGGCATATAGAAAGAATGCCAGAAGAAAGAATGACAAAACAGATATACAATGCGAAAGTGGAAGGATGTAGGTGCCGGGGAAGACCTAGACTATCTTATCATGACCAAATAGACCGTGTCTTAGCTGAAGGGCAAGTCAAGAGTCTCCGTAACCGGCAAGTGTATATGAGACGAACTATGAGAGTGGAGGAAGCCAGAGAGGTATCATGTATTTTAAAACTGGTTGCAATTATGACAAAATCAAACTTAGATATTATTTGTTACTTATTTCAATTAGAATTAAATAATCATGTCGGAAAAGTACTGAGTATTATGTGGTACTTCCTCTGAATGCACTTCTCAAGTAAAAGGACCATAGAATGTATAGCAATAATTATTATACACGACTTTTTCCTTATCTGAGTCGATATATAACCATTCGAGATGATGAATGATGTAATGATGTTGATGAATAATTTTACTTATATGTAATCAGAATGTTTGTCTATAAGATTAAGGTTTTGGTATAATGTTGGATTTGCTGGTTTATATAGTTTGGTTTGAAATAGGTAGTTGAATTGGAATGACATGAATAGATGGAATAAAAATGTGACTGGAAAGGAATGGATTTAGGAGATATGGAATAGTGAAAAGGTTAACTTTAGAGGTGGCAAAGATAGATTTTAAGAATGCGTATTAATGTTCATGGGGATTCTTATGGATAATAAGCCTATAAGGTATCAACGAAACCTTAGGCTGATCACCTAAGTAATTTTTTGATATCCTTATATCCCCCTCCCTCCCGGACCACGATAGTGACTAGACGTGTGCATGTACAAGTTGTTACAATCAAAATATCACATAATTTCGCAAAATTATAATAAAAAATTAATTAAGTGAAGTATCAGGCGCTCATAAAGTAACAAGAAACGCAGATCAGTTGTGCAAAGGAGATAGCATCAGTTGAAACGCAGATAACCGGTAAGCTACGTCGAAATTACGCCATAGAAGACTGTCATCCAAAGCTGTCATCTAAAAATCTACCACTGCGATCTACCGTCATAAGGTATTGTCAACAAGTTGTCAACTGTCACTAGACGCCACTTGTTTGACATGTGTCATCGTTCCTGCTTGCCATAAGAAAAAAAATCAGTACAAGTGGTAGGAATCAATTGCCTCAGGGAATAGACACTGCAGTTGGTCTACTAGAGCAACGAACCGTGAGTAAAATACATCGACCACCAGTTTTTTACATATCTACACTTAACGGGAATCATTAGGAAATGTCGCTGCAACGCCTTTCACCTTCGGAATCGCTTTTGGTGGCTCCTGAACTCAGTAAAATAACTGAACAAACAAATACTCCATCCGGTATAACCCAAAGACCTCAAAAGCGGAGACAGGGAGATGATATGGAGTATTTTATGACAAAAATGCAATCTATGTTCAAATCATGGGCCGAAACTCAAGAACTTAAATATCAACTGATTCTTGATTCCGTCGAGGCAATTAAGGAACAAAACAGAGAAATGAAAGCTTGCATAGACCTAATTTCCAGTAACTATGACGACATTAAGATAAAATTTGAAAAGATGGAAAAGGAAAAAAAGGGTGATTAGTTATATATTCAATCGCTTGAACAACGAGTAGAATATCTGGATAGATCCACCAAAAGCTCCTATGTTGAATTGAGAAATATCCCTTTATCGAAAAATTAAAGTTCTGTCAACCTATATTCTACAGTTTCGAACCTTTGTAAGACACTGGATGTCCCCTTGGTGCCGGCAGATATAAGGAACATTTATAGGGGTTTTTTCTTCTATTATGCTAAAGAACAAAATAATCTCCTCCTTTAAATTATACAATAAAGAAAATAGCACTAATAAGTTAAGTACTTCTAAAATTCAAATTGATGGGCCCTCAACAACTATATATCTATCAGACTATCTAACACCGAAAATGAAAAGACTTCACTTCCTTGCAGGGGATTTTGCTTCTACCCAAGGGTTCAAGTACTGTTGGTCGACACCAGCGGCCATATATTTACGGAAAAAGGAAGGTGATCTATCGGTTAGACTGAAGGATGAAGAAGACTTATCTAAATTAAAATTGCAAATGTGA
This sequence comes from Phalera bucephala, assembly GCA_905147815.2. Lineage (NCBI taxonomy): Eukaryota > Metazoa > Arthropoda > Insecta > Lepidoptera > Notodontidae > Phalera > Phalera bucephala. The sequence continues at coordinate 2,660,794 of LR990610.1, read as the reverse complement.
CTAAGCATAGTTTATCACCTTGAAACCATCACCTTGTGCGTTTTTAAAATAGGTCGAGTAATAATTAAAATATTATACTTTCATAAAAAAATCGATTTAATTTGTAATTGCATGTTGATTAGTTTAAGTTATAACACATACACTACAATTCGTACACACACATTAACCATCACATACACCTCCAAAAGCCAACAAATAATACTTTTTTATCTACTGATTTAATGGCTAAAACTAAGAGTAATTAGAGACTCAATAACGCATAGTTTAAATAGTAAAATAAAACGACCTCTCTGCCTTCAATATTATATTGCAATTTTACCTCGTCACTATTATTTACTCAAATTTTAAAATTCTCGGATGTTAACGTTTTAATTAACCGATTGGATAATTACGACGCAAGTGAATCACATGTTTGTGAACCGGAGCAATGTGGAAACATTATCAAAAACCCTAAATCTTACTTGAAAATTCTACACCAAAATATTCGTAGTATTAATAAAAATTATGATAACTTATGCATCTTACTTAAACGGTTAAAAATAGACTGTGACGTTATCGTATTAACAGAATGCTGGCTATCTTGTGTGGCTAATTTACCCACTTTAGATGGCTACTACACTTATAGCAGTTCGAAACATCACAATCAAAATGACGGAGTGATTCTATTCATACATGAATCTTTAAATCACAAAATCGAAGAGCCTATTCTTACGGATGCGAATTGCCTTGTTATTAAAAAAAGTAATGATACAGTAGTTATATCAATATATAGACCCCCCTGCTACGGAAATATTGATAATTTTTAAATTCTTTGAATGAAGTTTTAACTGAGTTATCTTCTTTCAGAAATATTTTCATAATTGGTGACATTAACCTCAATATCTTAAAATCAAATAGTTACACATCACGTTATCTCGAATTATTATCTTTTCATGGACTGATTTGCCGCGTGGTTCCCGGCTTAGAATAGGACCAACCCATCTCATCCCATCGGGTGTCGTACAAGGCGACTAAGGGAAAACTAGGGAATGGGCAGCAGCGTTCCCTTAGCACTTCGACGACCAATAACTGCGCTCGCCAACCCGCCTGCCAAGCGTGGCGAGTATGGCAAACACCCCCAATTATGGAAGAATGTAAGAAAACCAGGCCCCTAGTCCCCGGCGGTCCTGTTCGTCCTGGCCACGGTAGCAGCCATGGTAACGACAGGACAAGGGGTGCTAAGAATCTCCGGCAGAGATTCGGCTACCACCAACACCAAAAATTGGCCCTGGTGACATACAACGAACGCACGTTAAGGACAGATGAGAAGCTTGTTGAGCTGGAGGAAGAGATAAACAAGTTGCGGTGGAATATTGTTGGTTAATCGGAGGTCCGAAGAAAGGGCGAGGACACGATAACCTTAAAATCCGGCAACTTGTTTTACTACCGGGAGGGCGAACAGGAGTCCCAAGGTGGTGTCGGATTTATCGTCCACAAGTCACTCATAGACAACGTTGTGTCCATCACTAGTGTGTCGAGCAGGGTAGCGTACCTGATACTCAGAATATCCAAAAGATATTCGCTGAAGGTCATACAGGTCTACGCACCGACCTCGGCATACTCAGATGATGACGTCGAAGTAATGTATGAGGACATTAGTAGAGCCATACATACTTCCAAAGCACACTTTACAGTGGTTATGGGTGACTTCAATGCGCGGCTGGGCAAACGGGGCGATGATGAATTGAGAGTGGGGCAATTTGGATATGGGCAACGCAACCCCAGGGGTCAGAGGCTGGCCGAATATCAGGAGAAGGAGGGACTCTTTATGATGAACTCTTTCTTCCGGAAGCCGCCTCATAGGAAATGGACCTGGATGAGCCCTGATGGTTCCACAAAAAATGAGATAGACTTCATCATGAGCACCAAGCGACAAATATTTAATGATGTCTCCGTGATTCACAGGGTAAAAACCGGCAGTGATCACCGAATGGTCAGAGGCACATTAAATATTAATGTCAAAATGGAAAGATCGCGTCTGATGAAGTCTACGCTCCGACCTTCTAATGCACATATCCAAAATCCCGAGAACTTTCAACTCGAATTGTCAAACCGCTTCGAATTGCTAGACAGCAGCGCATCAGTGGACGAAATCAACAATAGGTTGGTAGAGACTGTCCATACGGTCGGGTCCAAGCATTTTAAGCCCCACCGTAAAAATAGGCCTCAAAAACTATCCAACTACACCCGAAACCTTATGGCTCAGCGACGTACCATGACACTCCAAACCTCCGATGATGCTAAGTCCTATAGGCAGCTCAATGGACAGATATTGAAGTCCTTGCGACACGATTTACGGTCCTTCAATACAAGACGTATTGAGGAGACCATAGAGCAGAACAAGGGCTCCAAAGTGTTTGCAAGAGACGCGTCTATTGGGCAAAGCCAGTTGACGAAGCTGAAGACGGAGGACGGAAACGTAACGTCGAATAGGTCAGAGGTGCTCAGGGAGATAGAGAGGTTCTATGGGCAGTTGTATACCTCAGTAGCTGAACCTATTGTTGACTTGGTAAAAGACCCAAGAGCCAAGCTAACCCGACACTACACTGAAGATATCCCGGACATCAGCCTGTACGAGATTGGGATGGCTCTAAAACACCTTAAAAACAACAAAGCGCCGGGTGAAGACGGAATTACCGCAGAGCTTCTGAAAGCGGGCGGATCGCCGGTACTTAAAGTCCTTCAGAGGCTGTTTAATTCCGTCTTGCTCGAAGGAAAAACGCCGGAAGCGTGGAACAGGGGTGTGGTGGTACTCTTTTTCAAGAAAGGTGATTGACACTTTACTGAAGAATTATAGGCCCATCACACTGCTGAGCCATGTTTATAAGTTGTTTTCGAGAGTCATCACGAATCGTCTCGAACGCAGGCTTGATGACTTCCAGCCTCCCGAACAAGCCGGTTTCCGGAAAGGCTTTAGTACCATAGCCACATACATACGCTGCGGCAGATTATACAGAAGACCGAGGAGTATAATCGGCCACTATGCTTGGCGTTTGTGGACTATGAGAAAGCCTTCGATTCGATCGAGACTTGGGCGGTTCTTAGATCTCTCCAGCGATGCCGCATTGACTATCGGTATATTGAAGTGTTGAAGTGCTTGTATAATAACGCCACCATGTCAGTCCGAGTACAGGGGCAGCGCACGAAGTCGATCCCCATAAAAAGAGGAGTAAGGCAGGGAGACGTCATTTCTCCGAAACTGTTTACGGCCACCTTAGAGGACGCCTTCAAGCTCTTGGAATGGCAAGGACTTGGCATCAACATCAATGGCGAATACATCACTCACCTTCGATTTGCCGACGACATTGTGGTCGTGGCGGAGTCGCTGGAAGATCTAGGACGAATGCTCGGTGACCTCAACAGAGTATCTCAACAAGTGGGTCTTAAAATGAACATGGACAAAACGAAAATAATGTCTATCGTCCATGTCGTACCCACCGCACTCACCGTTGGGAACTCTACTCTTGAAGTTGTCGACGAATACATTTACCTGGGAGAGGTAGTCCGGTTAGGTAGGTCCAACTTTGAGAGAGAGGTCAATCGACGAATCCAACTCGGTTGGGCAGCGTTCGGGAAACTGCGCAACATCTTCTCATCCAAAATACCTCAGTGCCTTAAGACTAAAGTTTTTAGTCAATGTGTGTTACCAGTGATGATATATGGATCAGAGACGTGGTCTCTTACAATAGGTCTCATAAAAAAGCTCAGAGTTGCTCAGCGAGCTATGGAGAGAGCTATGCTCGGCGTTTCTCTACGCGATCGAATCAGGAATGAGGAGATTCGTAGAAGAACCATGGTCACCGACATAGCCGTTAAGATTAGCAAGCTGAAGTGGCAATGGGCGGGCCACATGGCGCGTAGATCGGACGGGCGTTGGGGCAGAAAGATTCTAGAGTGGAGACCACGTATTGGCAAGCGCAGCGTGGGACGACCGCCTGCCAGATGGACCGACGATCTTGTGAAAATCGCAGGAAGTCGTTGGATGCAGGTGGCATCGGACCGGTTACGCTGGAAAGCGATTGGGGAGGCCTATGTTCAGCAGTGGACAAGTATAGGCTGAGATGATGATGATGATGATTCTTGAATGTAAAAATACTGACTTCAACAAACTTTTAATTGACCGAGACCCAAACGTAGCTACTAATATGTTTTTTAGAATATTTACGAAATTTATTAACTAGTAATACAATAAAAGTAAATATACCACGTAATAAAGTAACACTAAAACCATGGATTACAGTTGGCTTATTAAGATGCATAAGAAATAGGGATCGAATGCATCAAAGGGTAAAATTCGAGCCAAATAATCTTATACTTATCACAACGTATAAAATATATAGAAATACTCAATACTTAAACAGTGTAAAATAAACTATCAAAGACATGAATTACAACTGGCAAGGAATGACAATAAGAAGCTTTGGCATAGTATCAAAAATGTTACCGCCTCGCATAAATCTAAACAATCAAATCATGAATTGTTAACAGAGAAGGAAACGCCAACTGATTCTATCAATGCGGTTAATGAGTTTTTTGTGAACATTGGTGCAAATTTAACAAATAAAATAGCCCCTATACCGGTAACACCCGACATAAGAACTGAAAGTAACTCGACCCCGTCTTTTGTTCTTTTAGACACGGATTGCGAAGAGGTGTGGAATATCATTGAAAGTCTTAAGTCAAGTAGCTGTACTGGATGGGACGGTATCAGTTACAAATTGCTAAAACTGCTCAAAGAGTATATAGTTCCACCTTTAACAAGTCTTTTTAACAGTTGCTTACAGCTCGGTGTATTTCCTAATGCTCTCAAACAGTCAATAGTGGTACCCATTCACAAAGGTGGGGAGAGAGACTGTATCAACAATTATCGCCCAATATCTATCCTACCTTCTTTGTCGAAGGTCTTGGAGAAGATTATAAATAAGAGGCTTTTAAATTTTTTAGAAACCAATAATTTATTACTGATGCCCAATACGGCTTTAGGCAGAATAGATCAACAGAAGATGCTGTACACTCTTTTACAGAATTTATCGCGACTAAGTTGGAAAATAAAAGCAAATGTCTAACCTAATAAAAGCTAATGTAATCTTCCTAGATCTTGCCAAAGCGTTTGACACAGTCTCTCTTCCCAAGCTACTGTCGAAGCTTGAGGGAATGGGTAGCAGGGATGCACAACTGCAGTTATTTAGCAGCTATCTTTCACGTCGCACACAGCAGGTAAGAATGGTGGTGACAAATTAAGCGACGAGGGCTCTGTTAACTTTGGGGTCCCACAAGGTAGTATTCCACAGGGCTCCATCTTAGGACCCTTTCTTTTTTTAGTATTTAAAAAAAAAAAAGAAAAAAAAAGTATATATTAATGACCTGCCGAACTTTGTCCGTGATGTCCGTGATGACATTGTACTATTCGCAGATGATACCTCCTTGATCTTCAAAGTTGACAGAGCTAAGCTTAATTTTGACGATGTGAATGGTGCTCTTTCACGGATATCAAATTGGTTCGAAATAAACAATCTATTGCTTAATTCACTCAAGACAAAGTGTATTAAATTTACTATGCCCAATGTAAAAGTTAATGCTACGAATATTCTTATTAATGGCACAAAGCTGGACCTCGTGAACTCCACTGTCTTTCTAGGCATTACCCTAGACTTCAAACTCCAATGGGGGGTCCATATCTCATCACTTGCGGGTAAACTTAGCTTCGCTGCTTATGCAGTGTGGAAAGTACGGCAACTTACGGATGTGGATACAGCACGTCTAGTTTATTTTAGTTACTTCCATAGCATTATGTCTTATGGTATCCTACTGTAAGGTAACGCTGCTGACGTGGAAAATGTATTCATACTGCAAAAAAGAGCTATCCGTGCCATTTATAATCTTGGACCTAGGGCTTCCCTCAGAGAACTTTTTAAAGAGATCAACATTCTCACGGTCGCTTCACAGTATATATACGACAACATAGTGTACATACGTAGGAATTATTATAATTATTTTAATTATTTATATAAGAATTATAATAATTATTTAATAAAGTGAGTGACGTTCATAAATTAAACACTAGAAATAAACATAAACTGGTATTACCAATTGTTAGGCTTAAAAAAGTATTTACTTCCTTCGTAGGAGTCGGTATTCGCTGCTTCAATAAGATACCAAAGCCCATGTTAGAGTTGTCACCTGACAGATTTAAAAAGTATATTAAATCTTCACTAATGAGTAAAGGATATTATACACTAAATGATTTTTTAAATGATAAAAATGCCTTTACACAAATTAACTGAAATCTAGAAGATTATAATGTTAAGTGCAGCGTGTCCTGCCTAGCGAGCGTTCATTGATTTTAAATATTATTCTCGAACGATGTCGACAGGGTCGTGGATTGGTCATGCTCACTAAAATGTCTTTGCTAGTGGCGGCTCTGTGGAGCGGGTCATTCTTTTCCCTCTAAAATGGTTGAGGAGAGTGATGGCTGCTTCTCATACTCGTGAACGGGTGCTGCTGGTGGGGACTGGTCCGTCCCCTGCCCTTTGTCTGACTGAACGTGTACCATAATGCTGTTGAATTTTGTCTCGTTCGGCATCACACTGGAGTTATGACCAGTTGTTTTGTACGCGCTCTTTACATATTTTATAGTAACACTTTCTCTTACTATTATTATTATGCTTTTTATTATATACCTCTACAACATCTCTATTTTGTAAATGAGAGGACTATGTAGACACTGACCAATATCATGAATCTAAGTACACTTATGATTAATCTATACTTAGCACATCTATTTAGCTCGTTCTGCATTGTTCTCCCATACTTCATAAATGCAATGTATACAAAAATAATTGTGAAACTCATTTTTAAAAAAGAGTAACCGTGGAGTTTCTTGCCCTTCTTCTCCACAGGAATGACTTTCCGAACGGGTGGTAGAGTCTTAAGTAATTAATAATTTTCTCTTTTTGACTATTCATAAGTGCCTTTTGGTCTACATGAATAAAAAACTTTTGATTTTGTTTTTTTTTGATTTTGAGTATCCTGGGACCTTCTCTATTTCTGTGCTATATCAACGATTTATGCAAACTAAAACTACAAAATTGCAACATTATTTCTTATGCTGATGACACAACTCTCACCTTCTACGGCGACACATGGTCTAGCGTATTTAAACATGCGCAAGCGGGCCTCAATAGAGTGTGCCATTGGCTAGCCACTAACTCCCTAACTCTAAACCCATGTAAAACTCATTTTATAACATTCTCATTACGAAATTCTGACTTCCCCTGTACAAGAAATTATAGCACATTCTTGTAATCAACCGGCTGCCTCAAGTTGTAACTGCCCACAAATTAAAAAAACTAAATTCATAAAATATCTAGGGTTAACAATTGACGAAAACCTTAGCTTTACGGAACACATTTGTAATATCGCCAAGAGAGTCCGTAAATTAGCATATATATTTAAACAGCCCAAAGATGTAGCGGACCCTAAAGTTATGAGATTTGTATATTTGGCACTCTGTCAATCTATTCTTGCCTACTGTATCTCTTCCTGGGGTGGGGCAGCTAAGAGTCACCTTATTGAATTAGAGCGGGCTCAAAGACTTATTCTGAAAATAAGTCTTTCCAGACCAAGACTTTTCCCAACGTTAGAATTATATAAACGAGCAGAAGTACTATCAGTCAGGCAACTGTATATTCTTGCAATTGTTCTGAAACAACACAAGCTCCTACATTTTAACCCAAAACACCCAACATTAACCAGACGTCGTAACTATCAAATATGTCCAACAAAACCGGCAAGAACCGCTTTTAGCGATAAATTCTTCTTTTTTCAAGGCGCACGTTTATATAATCTTGCTAATAAATTGCTTGCATTATACCCCAACTCAAAACAAGAATGCAGGAGAAAGGTCGTACATTGGCTTCTGACGCTTGATTACGAAAACACAGAAAAACTGTTAAGCAGACATAGAGACATTTAACACACATGTACGCACAAATAAACAGGCACACAAAGGCACACACTCACACGCACACACACACTCACTCGCACACACACACACACACACACACCACACACATTATTGCATCTAGCACACTCCCTGTTACGCAACTTGTAACTTACTTACAATGGCAATAATTCTTTTTTCTGGGATAAGGAGGCCAGGAGACCCGTAACACAAGTTTTACTTAGTATGGGCTCCTGTCTCCCTACCAATATTACAATGTAAAATTTAGAATGATGCATGTAACTTGTGGGAGAAAATAAATGATTATATTATTATTATTATTATAACCGCCATAGAATTCAATAGGGCTGAGATTATTGTAAGTAACTGATAGATATTTTATATATTTGATAGAATTTTATAATAATAATATATGGGGAAATAGCAATCGCTATCAACAGTAGCCCGAGATGCACTGTTAAGCGAGCTAGCCCCAATAATAGCAAGGTACACCAGGATACAAGGCAGGCACGGAATCCTTGTTAATCTGATCATAATTCGGTCGCGCTACCACTTGTGAAGTTAACTTGGACACATGGTATGATTTAAAAAAAGGAAGTGTTAAATGAACAGCCTGTTTTAGCAAAAATAATTATGAATGTTTTATAGAGAATGTGCGGACAATAATGTAATAAATATTTCCTTGTATCCTGCATAGTTAGATGAATAAAGATAAATAAAAGGTAGGCCAATGCGAAAGTGGAAGGATGTAGGTGCCGGGGAAGACCTAGACTATCTTACCATGACCAAATAGACCGTGTCTTAGCTGAAGGGCAAGTCAAGAGTCTCCGTAACCGGCGAGTGTGTATGAGACGAACTATGAGAGTGGAGGAAGCCAGAGAGGTATGTAAGGAAAGAACCTGTTGGAACTCTGTACTCTCTGCCTACCCCGCGAGGGAGCTGGCGTGATGATATAGATAGAGATAAAAGGTAGGCCTACCAATAAAATAAAATAAAATCTGTACCTTGAAGAAACTAGTACAATCTTGTACTTAGAAGGTGAAAAACCGTATATAGAACTTTATAGAAAATTACAGTAGTTTAATTGCAAAAAAAATATTTCACAAGGATGAAATGTGACGTCACGAACATAATTGAATTTTATTTATCATGAATTCTGTGACTTTAGAGGATATACCTAGGAGATTAATCATGTTTACCTATGATTATAACTATAACAATATCGATATCGATAATGTTTTTACAGATACCCACTTTTTGATAAGAATTATTTTAAACATGTTTATAAACAATATATTATAGTACTTATTAGTTTCTACACTGTGTACGTAAGCTTAAGTAATATTAGACTTATTCGTTATAATAAGTTTATTTTTTTTTATAACTGAAATCTACACGAATAACGTTAATTTTTATATTATAATTTTGTCTGTTATTAATTTAGAGAGATCTGTAAGGAAATAACCTGTTGACTCTGTACTCTCTGTCTACCCCGCGAGGCAGCTGGCGTGATGATATAGATAGATAGATAGATAATTTTGTCTCTACTATAATAATTTTCGCAAGAACAATCTATAAAAATACCTATTAATACCTAAAAATTTAATATTACCTAAAGAAGAAAAAGATGCAAATATGTTGTTTGATAAAAGAAAAAAATATTTTAATATTCCTGATAACATTGTAATAATTAAAACTTTTGTAAATGAGTCAAAATTTATATGTAATTAACATGTAAAAGAAAAAAAATATACAGGTAACAGTCAATTATTACCAGAATAAATTTTTGAAATATTGTATTTGTCAAGTATGTAATAGTAAAAAAACATTTGTATTTTTTTTCATTTAACACCCACACTATTGAATTAGAATAAACTTATGCACTGAACAGTAAACATCTTTTATTGCATACACCGAACCTGACATTAAGTATAAAAATACATATATTAGGCCTGTGCACCAAAATGATATTAAACCATATTATGTTAAATACACCAAATAATCAACCACTATAAGTACTCCAGAAATATTTTAAAAAGTCCATGATAAATTAAATTACCATAACGAATTTGAAACTTAAAAAAACCCACTCTATATATTTCACGGTCAATTTACCCGTGGTTCGGTAGGGAAAAAATAAAATGAAATGCCCCATATACTCGTATTTTAATTGGTAAAGTGGTCGAGAGTTGCAAAACATTTCTAACGCAATGCCCGGAAACCGTATCATAGCCGGCACTAAAGAACAGAGATTATCTGTTTTCATAAGTAGTATTAAGAAAATTAAAAAAATTGGTAATAGGACTGGCTCGCTGAAATTTAGTAAACAGAAATTAAGAAGACTTTTATTGGTACCTAACACACAAAAATTAGCAAACACAGGGCTAAGATACTCTAAGGAATTCTAATTTCATGCAAATGCGACTTACTGGCGGCGCGACGATTCTATCCATTTCGAGGGGAATACAAGCTCTTTCCCCTTGCTGGAACCTACCTACTCTAAATTTGAAATATTATTTAAATTCGTGGCATTGCATTGGTGGGTTACATAAATGATGCATTGCCTTTTAAGACAATGCATATTTTAATAACAAAAATTGAAACAATTATAAGAAATTGATTTAATATTTAAGGATTTTATATTTAAGGTTTTATATAAAGGCATCAGGTTCCCATAGCTAAAAATCAAGGACTTTTAAACCATCAACACAAAAGAATCTAGTATGTTAGAATACTATAATTTATATGTAACTTCCTCCCTACTCCTTCTCTTCCTTCGTTCCTCCACTCTCCTGTGTGTTCGTTAAAATCATAACCCCATTTACATGATTTTTTGGTTATGCACTACTATTTATAGTCATAAAAATATATAAGTATGGAATCTATTTATTCTCAGTTCATCCGAGATAGCACGACCGATATTTTTTTAATTTTCCGCCATTGTCTACTCTCAGCTGTCATTAGATAGACTCTATATTCGGGGTTTTTTTGGCGGGAAGTCGAAGAGTGATGTTGTCAATTTGTTTTAATTCCCAAAACTTGTGTTATTTCGACTAATAATGTGTAATTATGTGTTCTTATACGTGCATGAGTGAAGGTAATTGTAACAAAGTGATAAAACGTGCCTTTTCAACTTCCCTCAAAACGGCCGTCGCAGTTGGTATGTAAAGTATCCACCGCTTTACTATCGAGGGTGGGGTCCTTCATTAATTTCATTATCATCGTTATCATCAAATTCATCGGGGAGTCAAATTAATTAAAACAAACACGAATATATATCCCACTGGACACTGGCAAAATACACTTATAATTAGTGTGAAGCCATAACTTGAAGAAGAAGAAGAAGAAGACTCTATATTCTTTTTCACGAGACATGGGAAGGGTGACGTTTGATCATATTCCAATTCACGCATACTGTATTCAAGAATATTTAAAATATGGAATCCAAAAAATAAACAAATTTTCATTTAGATCATATACTGTTTATAAATTTGCGTAATTATTTAAAGAAATTTAATTTAAAAATTAAAATAAAACTTAATAACACTTTATTACTCAATTATGTAAATTGGAACGGTTCGCGTATTTGGGACTGACACAATGGGTGCATTCCATTTGTAGCCCACGCCGACCACGCTCCCAATTGTGACAATTGCCGTTCCACAAGGTTGAAAGCGCCGCAATCGTACACGCAAGTGGAACGTACCGCGTGACCATAGTGATCGATTTGTCAAGTACGAAAGGCGGGATTTTAGAATATTGTTCCTCTAAGTATATTTTTATGTTAAAGTAGTAAATTAACATATTTATGTTCATGAAAAACGGTCTATTGTAAAATACCTATTATAATTTCAGTGAATCTAAATTGCAAGGAAAAGTAGTCATACCATTTAATCAATTGGAATTATAATAATTCATCCTAACAAACTGTTTCTCCAGTTCGAATCAAGAATTGTGTATATTATCACGAAATCAAGAAGTTCGATAAGTATTATTAAATTACAAAAGTGAGCGACAACCGCAAGCCGCCAACTATAAACAATGGCTCAATAAATATCATGCTCTAAATGTGTCTATTAGGTGCCTATCATCCTTATTATAATTGGTAGAAATTACAAAGATTAAATCTTACTATGGAATACTATAGAAACAAAATGCTAGGATATAATTATATAACATTATAACAAAAAAAAGGCAATTGATTGTAGGTTTATAATAAAGAAAATTAATAAAAATATTGTTTTAATGTTAACTTAAAACTATATAGAATATGAATAGGTAAGTATTGAGATGTATGGAAGATAATTATAATAATATACAGTAATTTTAAAATGTGACTATATAGGTAAATAAATGGCACATATGATGTCCCTATAAAACCTTGTATGGTGCTAGTCAGGACTGCATACACATGATAGTAAAACAGTCCATTCCTATATCTTGCGAATGAATAGCACTTGAAAATAGTTTGAAATAAAATCACCACTTAATTTTTGGGTTGTTCCTGTCCATATTGGTGAATAGTGGATGTTTACAGTAGCAGTGTTTCCATTCTAAATATATCTGACGCTTCCTTGCAGTTTAATGGTCGTGGTCATTTATGTATTACCTAATTTTATTAACATAATAAAAATAATACCTCTGCCACCCCAAGCTTGGGGATTATATGCGTGACGGTGTTTATTTTTTTATTTATCTATACTTAATAATATTATAAGGAGGAAAGATTTGTATTTTTGTAACGAATAAACACAAAGTCTACTGGACCAATTTTAAAAATTATTTCAGCATTATGAAGCTACCTTATCCAGAAGTAACATAGGCTATATAACATAGACCCGGTAGGTGGCGCTGGTGTCGATCGGGTACGAAGTCGCGGGAAACTACTAGTTACATATAAATTTATTGCTATGAAAATATCGTGAAATTACAAAGATAATGTTCATGTGGTGGCTTCTTCGATAGCTATATACTTTTAGATTTTTAATTCACATTGGCTATTCATGACTCTTTATTTTGTACATTTTCCTTTTTTTTTAAATAAATCTGTTTCTTAATAGATGTAAGTAACACTTGTTATAAAAGGTAAACTCTGAAACCAATATAAGGTTGTTCATTATTCAGTAATTATTAAATAAATAGTATTTCCTCATTTATCTTCATAGGTTTCTGACCGTCTCCTCCGGGGTAATAGTTGTGATAGTATGTTTCACATGTTTATAAGTATTTGCCTGAAATAACTAACTGAATGCCAATAATTATCAGGATTATGAGTTAGTTTGCCGAATGGATAGACACCACATCTTTTATTGGCAAAAACAAACAAAAAAAGTTGAGCATGAAATTAACCTAAAAAAGAACTATCATTGTGAGGCAAAACACTTGTAAGTCATTGCATATATTTACATTGCATATATTTACATTAAATATCACATTTAAAAATGCTTACTTATCTTCAATATGATGAAAACTAATATCATGATATTTTATAGCTTCTATATACATAGTTGGTGTTAAGAAATTTGAGACTACAAGTGTCAAAAAATATTTTAAGTAGATACTATATCATCATGCCAGATCCCTTGCAAGATAGGCAGACAGTACGAGTCATTTATAAATAATACAACTAAATATAAGTTCTCATTTTAATAAGGTGTAGTAGTCGGGAAGGTAGTATCTAATGTGTATATTAAAAACTGCTGTACACGTAGTATAATTTAATAAAGCACCTCGATTTATTTTTTGCAGAAACATAATTTTCTTTTGCACTACTTCAACATCGTGTGTCCGTAAAGCTCGTATTATTATCCTCCGATGATTATCTACCCGTGTCGAGTTATTTTCACAAAATTGCGTTTCTTCTATACATTTAGTGTCACTCTCTTACAGCTCATTTCGCGGTTTTTCAAGTTATATTATCTGTGTGATACCGATAATTTATAAAAATAGCCTCGTTGAAATTAAGATAAAAATTATATAATTATTTTTCAAAATATAATATTTACCGCCTATTTTGACACTGACAGCACATTGACAGCGCCCACCGCGACCCACCTCTTGAGGTGGGTCACCGTGAGCGTCTTGAGAGCGAAATCCATGACGTCATCTAAGACGTCATCGATATCGATGTTTATACCAAGTGGAACGTACTCAATGAAATCGTATTAATCCTTAGTTTTAAAAAATGTACAAAATGGATTGTCGATTTCTTTACGAATATACTATTCTACGTATCCGATTGAAAAACATAGTATACTCATGATCGAGATATTAATAAAAAAACGCGGATGTGTCATTTCGACATGGAATGGAATGGAATATTAACCATTACGTGTTCGGTCATATGTGCATGAGTGAAAGTAATTGTAACAAAGTGATAAAACGTGCCTTTTCGACTTCCCTCAAAACGGCCGTTGCAATTGGGATGTAAAGTATCCACCGCTTTACTATCCAAGGTAGGGCCATTAATTTCGTTATCATCGTTCTCATCAAATTCATCGGTGAGCCGAATTAATTTAAACAAACAAGATTATATACCTCACTGGACACTGGCAAAATACACTTATAATTAGTGTGAAGCCATAACTTGAAGAAGAAGAAGAAAAATATTTGAAGTTGGTGCCAAGTAACCGGCTCCACTAACCGGTACCGACTTCAAATATTTATTTTTTATTTTTAAAGTCTTTTTTTTTTAAAACGATTTTTATTTTATATTTTTAAGTGACAAGTGAATTATTTACTAATATTTATATACTTATATTATATTATTTTGCTAAGTTGTACAGCAACCTATAGGATTGATATAAAAACCATAATAACGGAATCTATAGTCCCCAGGTATATCTTCAAAGTCCAAAGTTCAATACCGATTTCATTAAAATGGACCCACCTCAAAACTATACTAAGCCCAACGGAAAAAGAATCATCAACATCAGTTCATAAATAAAGACGTTATAAAAAACACAAACGAATTGTCGACCTCCTCCTTTTTTGAAGTCGGTTAATATTCTGATTAGTTCCATGGCAGGGTACCTATAGGATTGACGTAATACCCATAATATCTCAATCTACGCATTCGTATTGTTTGTCGTTAAGGAGTTCCCTGGTGTATCTTCCAAGTCCAAGGTCTAATACCGATGAAATTAAAATGGGATCACCTTGGAGCTATACTGAACCCAATGCAAAAAGAATCATCAGAATCGATTCATAATTGGCGGAATGATCGCGTAACATACAAAAAAAAGCATACAGTCGAATTGAGAACCTTCTCCTTTTTTAAAGTCGGTTAGAAATAGTCATTTTCATAGACTTTTTAAATAATAATTTACGTAAGCGACTAATTAATCGAATTGTACGTCGTTTGACCAATTTTCAGACCAATCGCTTGATTCGTAAATAAATAATGAACTGCTTGTATTTTGTGTTCTTTTTGTTCCTAAATTATTGTTGTTAATATCGATTCATTCTTCATTGTAGATTATCTCGATACGATTTTCAATCGATTCTATTTCGTTCGGTTTTATTAACACCACTATACAACGCGAGGCTATTGCCATATACCGGGCACAATTTCAGACTCCGGACTCATACTGAAAATTTTTCGTTAGAAAAACTTCATTTGTCCGACCTAGGATTTGAACCCAGGACCTCGTGATCACAAAACGATGCGCTTGGCCGCTAGACCAATGACGCAGTCAAAACACATTATTCTGTCTGTCTATCTGTCTATATCATCACGCCAGTTCCCTTGCGGGATGTACAGGGTTCCAACAGGTTCTTCCCTTACAGACTTCTCTGGCTTCCTCCACTCTCATAGTTCGTTTCATACCCGCTCGCCGGTTCCTTGCCCTTCAGATAAGACACAGTCTGTTTGGGTAAGATAGTCTAGGTCTTCTCTGGTACCTACATCATTCCACTTTCGCAAAAAAACATTATTGTCGTAATAAATTACAGTTACAAGTTTTGTAAGACTTGTTGCAGTTGGGTATGCTGCAAAATACTATCTAGCCTCTACTTTTGTCCGCGCAGTACTTTCATTTTACTAGCAATTTCTCACATGACGCGCCAAAATTTTGTATCCATGGCTGTATTTGGAAATCGGCCAAAATTTAAAAGGACACATAAAAATATGGAGCTCGCTGCACCGTTATTGACCGCTAAAATTTAATAGCGTTTTTTATTACAGAGAAAAAGGCACTTTTCCTTAATTACTCTGTAACCTGAATTGTTTTAGACAAGTAATATAATGAAGATATTTTAAAATAAAACAAGGATTTCGGAGGTTCGCTATGCACACCCGTTTCGCCGACGATGTTAAGTCCCATAGTTAGAATTTGTGTGTGTGTGAATGATCTACACTGTTGGCGGCGGGGCCTTTACAGCTTCACCGGACAAGAGGGCGAGCGTGCTACTACTACGCTCGAGCCAAGGCAGGGCAAGGGGGCAACTAGCTCAAAGGCGCCTCAAGGAGGAACGGCTTCGGCTTGGGCAGTCGCTATGGGGGAGGGCGTATACTAGGTGCCTCGCCGTGGGCCATAATTAGAAGGCCATTATATCCGGCGCAACTACAGACTCTGGACTGTGATTGAGAATTTTGCGATAGAAAAATTACGTTGTGTCCGTCCTGAGGGCCTAGACAAGTGGCAAGCGTTTTGTTTCTATTCTCTTGTCGCAAACAATACCGCATTGTTTTGACCACGTGACTTTTCGTTGCAAAATGTCATTCCCTTATATTTTTTCGCTTTCTATTAGCGTGAACGACTGTAGATTGTCCACTTGGCTACAGGCGCTGAGATTCGAAACCAGGACCTCGTGATTGCCAAACACACAATGCGCCATTAGACCAATGAAGCAGTAAAGTACCGGAAAATAACATATGTCGCATCCGGGTTATGAGTAAAGTTTTTAAACGAGACACAAACGTCAACTTGACGTATACAGAGCCTATGTGGTGGGAGGTAACTATTAAAACAGGGAGTACGCTGTATTCGTGAGTCACTCCGTTGCTGGAAAAGTTAACCTCAAGCCTAGAGACTGGTTTGTGTATCGTGCTTGAGTTGTGTGACAAGTTCAAGTTTATTTTCCATCGTGCCTGCATTCGATTATCGAGTTAACCGCCGAGATCCTCCGTTATATATTTGAGTAGAGCTCGCTATTTTGAATGCCTTTAACTGAGTTCAAAAAGGAGGAGGTTCTATGTTCGTCTGTATGTATGCTTTTTATGCATGTTCACCGATATATCCGTTAATTCTTGACTGATTTTGATAATTCTCTTTACGTTGGGTTCAGTATAGCCCCAAGGTAGTAATTTAATTTTTGAAGACTTTGAAGATATACCAGGGAACCTTAACGACAAACAATACAAATCTGTAGATTGAATTATTATAAGTATTGTTTTGAGCCTATAGGTACCATACAATAGAAATATACAGAATATTAACCGACTACAAAAAAGAAGGAGGTTTACAATTCGTCTGTGCTTTTATAACGTCTTTATTTATAAATTGATTTTGGTGATTCTTTTTGCGTTGGGTTTAGTATATATAGTTTCGAGGTGGTCCCATTTTAACGAAATCGGTATTGAATCTTGGACTGAAGACACAACAGGGGACTCCTTAACGGCAAATAGCACGAATGTATTAATTCCGTTATTATGGGTATTATAGCTTAAACAGTTATTACAGCTTAAACCAAAGAAGAATGCGGGACCGGACGGTATACCACCTAACGTATTTAGGGACTGCAGATCAAGTTTAACTGAACCGCTAATACATATATATAATGAATGTCTAGAAACAGCTGTATTTTCAGATCGATGGGAAATAACCAGGGTTGTTCCAGTACCGAAAGGATGTGCGGGATCGAAGGTAGAAGGTTACCGGCCTGTAGCAGTATTATCGACTCCGGCAAAAGTATTTAAGTCGATTATATATAGATATAAATTTGAGCAAATAGCAGCTCAGCTGTCAGATGCCCAGCATGAGTTTCGACCAGCGAAAAACACTATTAATAACCTCGTGTCCTGCATGGCTGTCGTACCGGTAGTGGATAGTGGGGAACAAGTAGATGCTGCTTACTTCGATTACAAAAAGGCATTTGACTTAGTCAATAATGACATATTGCTCACGAAGTTAGCAGGGTTTGGCTTCTCCCCACATTTACTTAACTTTTTTGCTAGTTCCTTAAAAGATAAACAGCAATATGTGGAGTACGCGGGATATACATCGAACCTGGGGCCTTTGCAATTTACACTGATGATAAATGTTGTCACAGATGCAAAGTGTTTACTTCTTGCCGACGATCTTAAGCTGTCCCTCCCGGTGCGGAACATTCAAGACTGCGCAAGGCTCCAGAAAGACATAGACAACATCTTAGCCTATATTGCTACAGGTTTAGATGTTTACCAATTACAGTTCAGTACCACTAAATGCATCACAATCACTTTTTCTAGGGCTAGAAATCCCGTTAATTATGATTATAAAATCGACGGAGTGGTTATTGAGAGGGTAACCGAGGTGAGAGATTTAGGGATGCAACCAGTGGACTAACGTTTCAAGATCATATCACTAGTACATGCAAAAAAAGCATATAGGAATCTAGGCTTTACTTTACCTATGGTTAGGGGATTTACAAGTATTAAAGCTTTGCCTTGTACAATGCATTGGTTAGAAGCAAATTGGAAGGGCATGCTGTCATCTGGTCTCCGTATGAAGCAAAATACAGCCTTATGTTGAAGAGAGTACAAAATAAGTTCATTAGGTGCCTGTACATGAGGATGTATGGAATTTATCCGTTTTACCTATTATTGTACCCCAACTTGTTTATACTGCATGGTAGGATATAACGAGCTACACAGGTATGTACCTGTGTAGCTCGTTATACATAACCCGGATATACTGGCGAAGATAGGTCTATGCATGCCAGACAGGTATGTGTGGCGGCGGCGCCGACCAAAGTTGCTAGCGAAACCGTGCGCGCGTACCAATCTACTGGCACAGGCGCCGCTGACGCGCGCGCTACGCACTCTTAACCTCGCCAATATAAAATATAGATTTATTTTATTGTACTCTGGGTGAATTGAGTTCTTAGATTTACGCGAATATTACACATGAAATAAAACTATTTTTTTCGGATTTTGTCGCGGTTTATTTTGATTTTTAAGTTGCCGACGTTTCGAGTGCTTTGCCACCCATAGTCACGGGAAGGACTGAGGTGTTAGACGTCCAAAAGGCATAGTTGTTTTGGGGTACCCTCAAACTTCTTAATTATTTTTGTTTTTGTTGGTCCGATCTACGCAGAATGAGCTCACGGTGTCTTGAGGTCTTGCAGTGTTATACTTGGTTTGGATTTGATTATATTAATTACTGGATCCCAAGTCGATGGAAGCACCCAACCATCTTCTCTATTGAAATTAGGATGTTTTTTAATTTCAATAGCCTCGCGAACCATCCTTGGTAGGAATCGGTGTTCTTTCACGAGGATTTGTGCTCTATCAAATCCAATTTAAGCAGTGATAGCCTAGTGGTTAGACCGTTGGACTGCAAAGTCAGAGGTCTCGGGTTCAAACCCAGGCACGCACCTCTGTCTTTTCGAAAGCATGTGCGTATTTAAAATTAATTATCACTTGCTTTAACGGTGAAGGAAAACATCGTGAGGAAACCTGCATGCCTAAGAGTTTCTCGAAGGTGTGTGAAGTTCGCCAACCCGCACTGGGCCAGCGTGGTGGACTATGGCCTAAACCCTCTGTTGGAGAGGAGGCCCATGCCCAGCAGTGGGACAGTTTCTTAACAGGGCTAATATTATTATTTTATTTAAATCTAATTTATGGCGGGTGCGGTCAAGGACATGTTCACAGACTGCAGACTTCTTTGAGCGACGGTGTTTTAGGTCAGCTATGTGCTCTTTAACCCGAGTTTTTACTGGTATTTTTGTTTGTCCTATGTAAGAGAGACCACATTCATAATCAAGCTTGTATACTCCTGCATCTTGTAGAGGGATGTGACACTTGACAGATAGTAAAAACTGACTGATCTTCTTCGGTGGCTTATAAAATGTTTTAATTAAAGCACGCTTGAAGATGTAGCCAATCTTGTCTGTGACTCCTCTTTGTGGAAACCAGGACCTCGTGATCACAAAGCGATGTGCTTTGCCACCAGACCAACGAGGAAATTACCTTATTTCTAAAATTCGATATAAATTAAGAACAATTATAAACGATTACCCAAGATAAGGTAACACTTAAGCGATTAGAAAAGCCCCAGCAATTTATTCACCGTCGCGTGTCGAGAGATCCCTAACGATAAAATATTACATGAAAACGGAAATTATATTTCTTTCTGCAAGGAAGTAAAAGTTCCAACCAACATGTTACGTAATGACTATGAATTTAGATGACCCCTATTTAAATATCATGACGTCGTCAGAATTAGTGTTTGTTTAATGCGAAATCATTTAGAGTACTTTATCTAAAAAGAAAAATAAGACCACAGAATGAATTTGAGGGTTGTGGTTGGAGACAATATACTGGAGCAAGTAAACCAGTTTGCATATCTTATATGCGCCATCAGTAATAATGGGAAACACTGCAGACATAGATAGAAGAGTGAATGCAGAATAGAATGAATGGTGAGTTGGACTAGCTACTTGGGAGCTGGCATTTTCGTCAAAATGTGCACCTGGCTATACATAACGGAGTGCTTGTCCTTTATGTCTATCTATCTGTCTATATCATCGCGCCAGATCCCTTGCGGGGTAGGCATAGAGTACAGAGTTTCAACCGGTTTTTTCACGTTCGTCACTCACAGTTCGTCTCATACACGTCCTTTATGTATTGTAGTTTTTTTGTTTCCTTCTCTATGAATGATGGAACCCTGTAGCCATTCTCATGAGCAGTATAATTTGATTGATTAACTTATATAGACCAGCCATCATTATTCTATTCAAATGACAACAGATTATTTTATTTAATTTTAAAAGAATAACCGCTAATCCAATAAACTCCACGTTTCCCATCTTATCCAAAAGAATGGTAACATTCCGAAGTGGTGGCAGAGTCTTTGTTACTTTTCTGGTGATTCATAAATGTTTATATGAATAAAAGAAAATTCCGATTCTGACAGCAGAAGGAAAACAAAAACCATCTTACTTCTCCATACTTAAATTTCCGTTAAAACCACATTGAAATAGTAACTCGGTGGGTTAATTAAAATTTCGGCACACGGCGGCACTTCCGAACTAATATTGGTGTTAAACTCTAATTAGTTAAATCGTTTCATATTGCAGTTTAATTGACATTAACATATTTATGTCCCAGAAACTTTTATTACACAAACCTATATTCCCAGAGCGGGAAGATACAGGTGTACATATTTTATGGTCCCAATTGATTAGGGGGTGAGCCTTTTATCAATAGAAGTAGCATAATTCCAGACATAATTTAAAGTCTATATCAAAATAAAAGGAACACACGAAATAACTTACTTTGACTAGCTGTAAGATGTCTAACGGCCGGTTTCAATAATTAACTCAAGAATAGATTTGTCTACTACGGATAGAGTTTCGACATATTTTGTGTGGAAAATATGTCAAAATTCTACTGACAGTAAGCAAATCTATCCTTGAGTTGAATATTGAAACGGGTCGTAAATGTACAGAATGGTACCCATAACAAAAGTTTCTTACATTGGGACCCAGAGTATTCAAGCCATTTATAAGATATTGCTTCCTGATTAGACCTACTTAAATATTTTTTGATAGTTTTTCTTTTTGGAATAAACAAATATTTATTATTATGCTATTAGACCCTGGACAAGAAAAAACTCTCACTTTTTTGATCTAAAACTCGTAGTTATTCTTGATCTAAAGCAGTACGGAGATTTTAAATGTATTATTAAAACATATTTCTCAATACGCACACATGCACATACAAGTTTTTTAGTTAGTTGGGGTTTAAAAGTGCTTAAAAGGGTGTAAAAAATTTTATTTATGAAGCATTCATGTATTGAATTTATGAAGCAATTATCTGAATGGGATGTCTGAGGTCTTGCGTTATTTACGATACACCTTGTGTAACTCAGCCTATCCTACTGCTCGGCAAATGCCTTCACTCACAAATCGAGGCGAGAGAGATTAGGTCATATTCCACCACGCGGACCCAGTGCAGATTGGCGGAGGCAGGTGGCTTAACCAATACCAATACCACACTGAAGAAGTAGCCGTAACCAAAGACTTGACGTACATTTCGAAATACGAAGACGCTTGTATATGCAAATGTTAGTAACGGTCACCGATTTCAGACCGACCGAGCCGTACGCTACTTGTATTTGATGACCACTACGAACACCGCGATATACCACAGTGCTACCAGCGCTGCACTAATTATATCTATTTATCTATCCATATCATTGTTTTAAACAAAGTAGCCCACGAGAAATCATCCCTGTGCCGTGGGAGCGTTTACAAACATAAAATTGTGGGTCACACAAAGATTTGTCCCGTGCGGGAATTAAACCCGCGACTTCTCATTTCACTGGACTGTAGATCGTCAAGATGAATATCTTTTGTCACTACCCCAAATCCCTGCCGGAGTAGGCAATGAGTACAGAGTTCCAACAGGTTCTTTCCCGGTAATTATATAATAGCGTTATTAATTAACTATGTTTCGAGGCAGCATGGCGGCCTTATTTACGACTTCCTAACGACTTCCTAACGGATATAATTAACGGTCAGTTTATACGGTACCTATATCCACTGAGAACGATGTGTGGGAGATCCCTGCGGGGCAAGCAGAGAGTACATAGTTCCAAAAGGTTCTTTCTTTACAGACCTCTCTGGTTTCCTCCACTCTCACAGTTCGTCTCATACACGCACGCTAGATACGGAGACTCTTAGATTGCCCTTCAGATAAGACACGGCTTTGGGATGGGTTTTGGTAATGCTTACTGAAAGTCTTTGCTTGCGGTGGCAGTCTGGTGCTATTTCCTTGCTTCCAATATGGTCGAAAGGAGTCAAGGGTGTTTCAGGAGTCATACTCGTGAAAGGGTGCAGCTTGTGGGCTCATCCGAAATCCTCTAGACACTTACTCTTTAAAAATAATATCATTAGTCTCATATCTCGATAGTATGGCATCTCACTAAAGCTACTTTTTAAAACCACATGATATGACTGATAAATAATTAAAAGAAAAAGCCCGCTGAGTTTCTCGCCGGATCTTCTCAGCGGAGATCGCGTTTTGATCCGGTGGTAGATTAGTCCTACTAATATTATAAAGTGTAAGCAGTGATAGCCTAGTGGTGACCTAGTGGTTGGTGGCTAGATCGTTAGACTGCAAAGTCAGAGGTCTCGGGTTCAATCGCTGCTGAATGCTACGTATGCTGAATTTCAGCTCAATAGGATACCCGCAAGTGCTTAAAAAATGGATCACAAGATTTGTACCGGAAAGACAGACAGACACACGAACAGTGCAAGTTAAATAAAAGGTTGTAAAAATGTAAATTGACAACTGTCAATACAAACTTGTAAGTGCCCATGTAGGATTTATCCTACTTCTACTTATCTATATCATCACGTCAGATCCCTTGCGGGGTAGGCAGAGAGTACAGAGTTCCAACAGGTTTATCCTCCTACTTAATATTATAATTGGAAAAGTTTGTATCTTTGAATGTTTGTTACTCAATCACGCAAAAACGGCTGAACGGATTTGGATGAAATTTGGCACAAAGATAGTTTATTACCTGGATTAACACATAGGATACATTTTATACCGAAAACATGTCAGGTTCCTGTCTAAAATCAACGCGGACGAAGGTGCGTGTATTAACTAGTACAAAATAAATTATCGAGTTTGGGTTGAAATTTGACGATAATGACACATACGATCACGCCTATATTCCTCAAACAACGGAGATAGTACAGATGTACTGTGTACGCCCACATATTATCAATGATTCTAAGTTCTTAAGTAGGTATAGGGGGTGAGCCTATTGTCATTATACTGAGCGCAATCTGGACCGCCTACTTAACAATTTGAAAAGACTAAGTTTTTGAAAAAAAAACACTATCCGACCCAGGATTCAAAACCAAAGGTAAGATAATAATTATAATAAAATAGGTAACCAGAAACAAGCATTGCAACGTGAAATATCAACGTGAAGGCCAGCCTCCGTCAATCACAGCTTCAGACCGTGTCCTCCTCGGCCGATATTAGCAATAACCAACGCGTCGCATTACGATAACTTTGTGAAATGATCTATCTATCTATAACCTCACGCCAGATCCCTTGCGGGGTAGGCAGAGAGTACAGAGTTCCAACAGGTTCTTTCCTTACATACCTCTCTGGCTTCCTCGACTCTCATAGGTGAAATGTAGGTTTGTGAAATGATCGTGTAATTTTATTATGTATGCCATTGGAGTATCATCTAACGGAGGATCATTACTTTCCTGATCACTCATTGTGGGCAAAATCAAGGATTCGGGCGAGAAAACAAACTTTCAGCGGTTAACTCGATGATAAGTGCAGGCACGATGGAAAATACACTTTAACTTGGCACACAACTCGCTCACGATACACAACACAGTTTCTAGGCTTACTTAACTTTAACTTTTCCAGCAACGAACAGCAATGGAGAGACTGACGAATAAAGAGTGCTCCCTGTTTAATCAGTTACCTCCCACCACCTAGGCTCTGTATACGTCGCTTTGACGTTTGTATCTCGTTTAAAAACTGTACCCATGACCTGGATGCGACACATATAATCAATGGTCAAACAAACTTACCTGAAGTGAAGTTCGATCATTATTATATGAAGTCCTTCGTTCGAAGATATTAACCATATGCAGCTTTCTCGACCCACTCAGCAGCCGTGCGCATCTTTTAGAGACTTGAAACTTCAACGCCACCTCTATGCTATCTGTGTACATAATCTCTGCGACCATTCTTTTGACAGCGCGGCAGCGGATGCCATGTAATAAAGTTTTGGTCGAGATTTTGTTTGACCTTGTAAAATAAATTTGGAACATCGCATAAGCAAATTCAGAAAAAAAATTACGTCAAAAATAAACTGGGAGATCGTCGTGGCAAAAAAGTTTTTAGAATGAAAAGATCATCATCTTCATCTCAGCCTATACTTGTCCACTGCTGAACATAGGCCTCCCCAATCGCTTTCCAGCGTAACCGGTCTGATGCCACCTGCAATGTTCACAAGATCGTCAAGATCGTCGTAATTCCGTCTTCACCCGGCGCTTTCTTGTTTTTAAGTTGTTTGAGAGCCATCCTAATCTCGTACAGGCTGATGTCCGGGATATCTTCAGTGTAGTGTCGGGTTAGCTTGGCTCTTGGGTCTTTTACCAAGTCAACAACAGGTTCAGCTACTGAGGTATACAACGGCCCATAGAACCTCTCTATCTTCCTGAGCACCTCTGACCTATTCGACGTTATGTTTCCGTCCTCCGTCTTCAGCTTCGTCAACTGGCTTTCCCCAATAGACGCGTCTCTTGCCAACACTTTGGAGCCCTTGTCGTCATGGTCTCCTCAATACGTCTTGTATTGAAGGACCGTAAATCGTGTCACAAGGACTTCAATATCTGTCCATTGAGCTGCCTATAGGACTTAGCATCATCGGAGGTTTGGAGTGTCATGGTACGTCGCTCAGCCATAAGGTTGTTACGTCGTAACATAGTTTTAAAAATATAAAATAAAAATAAAAAATCTTTACACACAGACAAACAAAATAACTAGTTGTTACATCGAATGAAAACCGCGCGCCTTAACTAGTGATAGCATCATAATGACCATATAAGGTATTCGTTGGCACCGGAAATCAAATTCCTTCTAGAACACCTAATAAGAAACGCCCACAACATAGAAGGATCTAAAAATAATACAATAGCGAACAACGGGACAATGATCCTATCTCACTCGGTTCGGTTATTGCTAACTTAGTCCCACAAGAATTTTATAAAAAACAGACAATAGTTTAGGGCGTGCCTTGCTTCGGTTGAGCCGTTCTTTCTATATCTCTGTCCTCGTCTCAGACGAAGGATCAAGAGATCTGGGGAGTGCGCACTGTTGCCAGGCAGGAAGTAGGCCGTCCTGGGGGGGCAGTATATAAAAACGAGTTCGCGCAGGAACAACCCTTTTCCGACGCCAGAGCTCGCACGACAACAATTCAGTTTAGTTCACACGGTGCTTTATTAAAATAAAAAAAATTAAAGTTTAAATTAGCAACATTCTTCAACCCCCTTGGTAAGTTTAATATAATTATTCCAATAGTTCTGATTGCTGTTAACTAATTTTTCGTGTCTGGATTAATTCGATTACTATTCAACAAGTGATTTGTTCTACCTTTTAATAGTGTATTTTTCTGTGGCTATATATATTTCTTAATAGTGGGTAACAACGTAACCAAATGTGACAGCTAGTACCTTAAAAAATTGTAAAATATAACCTTTTCTATTTAATCATTCGATAAGTTTTGAATATGTTTCACCGCGGTATTTTTCTTCATTTCTATTATCATATTAATTTCGTCCAAATCGATCCAGCCTCCACAAGAAACCAGGAGAGATATGGCCGCGATAATTAATTCCCACTGTGCATTCCACGCGTGTGTTGTTGAACATCGGTGGCTTGTGAATATCTATTTTTCTAAATATTTGTTGTCAAAATTCCCTAATAGCTAAATTTCTAACTTCATACATTAAAATAACGAGCTTTTGGTTTCGTTAACCTATTAAAAATTGCCACCGCAAATTGTATAATGTAAACACAAAATTATTCGCTGGATTGATGTCACGAAAGAGGGTTTTCTCATTATACCCGACAAAAAAAAATATCAATGGTCATTGTTTCGATGTTTTTATAGACCTACCCTCATGTGTAGAAATTAAAAATTTTTGTACCTCATAGCGTAGTGGAGTGGTGATAGTCCTAAATATAATGTTGGGGTTTGATTCTGGGTTGGGTAATAAGTTTTTTTTATATATTTGTTTTTCCTTATATTTCAACCGGACGTAAATATCACCACTCCATATCGTGAATATTTTAATTGCTTCGCGAAAGATGCCGACGCCCACTCCTGGTCTCACCTAGTGCCTGGGGGTCGGATCTTTCGCGCTACATGTGTCCAATTCGGCGCGTTCCAGAAAACTGGGGGTCCACCGTACGGGTTGACAAAGTACGGTTTGGGAGACAGCAGGCCTCATTTCTGCCCGTCGACTCCCGCTGACCTCGGCGGCTGAGGGCCTTCTACAGAGCACCTCCAAATTCCCCACCTAGCCGGTGGAGGCTGTTTACCGAAGACCCCCCACGCGTCACGGGATCGAGCGGCCTAAAGATAAGTCCCCAGCGCCCATAGGTTTTTTTGTGGACCCGAAAACTCCCCTGTGCCGGGAATTCACGCCCCATTTTAATATTATTACTTATTTTAATTTTCTGGATTGTTCTTATTACGATTTTAATTGTTTGCGTAATTAAATATATTTTTCCTGTTAACAATAAACAATTGTATTTTTTTTTTATAATTGTGTGTTTTATTTGTACCCGCCGTCAGGCGGTCGTAATAAGGTTTCGGGTTTATTCAGATAGCTTTTGAGGCCTATTTTTACGGTGGAGCTTAAATTACTTGGACCCGTCCGTATGGACAGTTTCTACCAGCCTATTGTTGATTTCGTCCACTGATGCGCTGCTGTCTAGCAATTCGAAGCGGTTTGACAATTCGAGTTGAAAGTTCTCGGGGTTTTGGATATGTGCATAAGAAGGTCGGAGCGTAGACTTTTACCTTTCAACCTTCCATACCATATTATCGCATATATATTACACCTACATTAATTACATATTTATTCACCCTAAACTTATTGTACAAAATACGTAATTTTCGTATATTTTCATACATTGTTTGCACGCACGCCATTACCATATAAGGTAATTTTCGTTTGCCCTTAGTCACGAACCGTTGCTCAACAAATCGGCGTCTGAAGCAAAAATTAAAATAGTTGCCGCAAAAAAAGAAGCAATCTTTTCACTTTTCACTACATTATATGAATCCGCAAAACGAATAATCCCGTCCAGTCTAGATCCGAAAAGTAAATATGAGTTTTTAGCCGCTTCTTCCAATATAACCAAAATATGGGACGAGCTTAACAAGTTATGTGATCTGCATAATACGTTGTTGCTTGAAGAAGATCCTAAACACCAAATTAACTATAATAACTGGACCACATTTCAAACCTTATTTTCGTACATTCAACAGTACACTTTACACAATACACAAGTAAATAAGCCTAGTACCCCATTCACTTGTCGTCTTCCTCCTTTAGACCTCGCAGGGTTTTCTGGCCTACCAAAAATCAGGCCCCTTTTCTAGCATAATTTTAAGACTAACGTTTATGACAATAAACAGTTAACCGATGCTCAACGAGTACAATATTTAATAGGTAAATTGAGTGGAAATACCTTTAACGTATTCGCGGGAATTATACTCAACGAAAATAATTATCATACAATATGGAATTCATTAGTATCTAAATACCAAGATAATAGGTTACTTGGTTCTATGTACCTAAATAACATTCTCGATATTAAACCTACCTGTGATGAACGCACGCAATTAAATAATTTCATCGAACGAATTAATCAATTTCTCGATCTCGATTAGTACAAATCTTTGAGTTATCTATTAAAGATACCTACCCACTTGCAACGATTTAGTGACCCTTATACGACATCGCGTTAAAGTCTTAGAACGAACAGGTAGTATAAAACAAAGTACAACACATTCTCAAAGAAATTGTGATTCTCAAAAGGTTTCATATCCGCCAAAATTATCGCATTCTAAAAAAGTATCGCATTCGTTTGCTATAATTGATAGCAACAAAAATAAAAATAGTTGTTTGTTTTGTAATCATCACATCCACTTATACGAATGCGCGATGTTTAGAAATTTGCCTATTAAAGAACGCTTCAATTTTATTAAAGATAATAAATCATGTATTAACTGTCTTAGTTCGAAAATTACTACACTTAATTGTCGTTCTAAAAATACTTGTAAACGGTGTCATTAAAACATCATTATTCGCTATTACATTTTAAAAATCGTCCGCTACAAATCTACGGTCACAAGAATGTCTTGTGGGCGTTATGTTGTTTCGCTACCTTTTAAAGGCAATCCTAAGTCTTTAGGTAATTCTTACACTGTCGCTCAGCGACGATTAATGGCGTTAGAACGCAAATTTAACTCGCTTCCGGTACTACGTCAATCTTATAATGACGTCATCACGGAATATTTGGAGAAAGGTAATTTATCGGAAGTACCTTATTCTCCTACCGCAATAGCCAAAGGTTATTTTATCCCGCATCATGACGTTGTACGCCCAGACAAAGTAACAACAAATGCGCGCATCGTTTTGGATGCCAGTGGTAAAACGGATACTGGAATTTCGCTTAACGACTTACTACATATAGGACCTAATTTACGGGCAGATTTGTTCACGCTTCTTTTAAGGTTCCGTTATTTTAAAATTGCTTTAACTGCGGATATACAACAAATGTATTAGAGGATATATTAGAGGATACATGTGTCGGAAAATGATCGCTATCTTATAAAGGATATATTCGCATTTTCTGATTCCAAAATCGCTCTTTCTTGGATTAATTCTTCTCCGTACCGTTGGGAAGTGTTCGTTGCTAATCGCGTTAGTAAAATACAGGAATTACTACCATCCGACCGCTTCTTTCATGTAGATGGAACACAGAACCCTAGTGATGGTGCATCTAGGGGTTTATTACCCTCACAATTAATTAATCATCCGCTTTGGTGGCGCGGTCTACGGTCCCCTACTAGTGTAAAATGAAGATTCTAAGTAAACCCAAACAAAAGATATGGCCATTTAAAGTCACTCATTAGAAATTATAAAGCACTTCCCGTTGACCTAGAATCGTGTACTTTGGCAAGAAGCAAGGTTTTTAAGTAGAAGTAGAGGAAGAAATCCGATATTTGTCAATTTATAACTAAAACATATAAAAAATTACTTATTTTCCCTCAAATCTGATGAAAAATTAAAATAGCGCTGTCTAGTGACTACACTACAACAATACTTCTTTGTCTATGTGCTATCAGTGACATTTCGTGGAACTATTTTGATTTGTGGTGAATAAATATTTATTCACACACACACAGATATGGCGCCGATAGTGGCGCTATCTGTGTACGGTATAGGACGTAAATTGGATCAGATTGTCGATTTATTCTTTTATATAGTTTGAATGAAAATGAATTGTTATTAATTTAATTACGGCAAAATTTTATAAAGAAAGAGCACTTTTTTAAAAGATATGTTTATGGACTGCCTCGTTTAACAAGTAGGTACCGTATAATGCGTTTACAGATTGCGGAAGATATAGGTATAATAGCAATAGCCTCCAATAAGTTGGAGTGCGCACATAGTACACCTATTAGCCACTCCCGCTTGGGGAATGTAGGCGTCCCGGTCTGTGTGAATTTTTTATACGGAAATAATTGAATATCAACGTTGTTCATTTAAATTGTAAAATATATAAAAATAAACATCGTGACACCTGTATTCCCCAAGGTATATCGGGCACAATGCCAGTTGACACTGGAAATATTTCTATCGATAAATTACATTTGTTCTGACCTGGGATTCGAACTCAGGACCTCGTGGAAGTGAAGTACTATACAACCAGATGATGTATAGAGTCTGATGAAGTGGCAAGGTGACCAACGGAACTACCCAAATACTAAACATACCCCCGCCGGGTTTGAGTTTGTTGGATTTGTCTTCACGAGTTCTGTAGACCCTGATGGTGTTCTGGATCTGGTGATGGAACCGAAGAGTGGCCAACGGAACTACCCAACCACTGAACATAATCTAACCGTGTTTGGATTCGTTGGATTTGTTTTGACGAGTTCTGTAGACCCGGATGATGACGAGAGTCTGATAATGGAGCTGGAGGGTAGTCAATAGAACTTCTCAATTACTGAACATAATCCTGCAGAGTTTGGGCTCGTTTGATTTGTCTTGACGAATTTTATGAATCCGGATGCTGTCCAGGGTCTGATCATGGAGCCGGGAGGTGGCTAACGGAACAACCCAACTACTTTACATAGCCCCGCCGTGTTTGGCTCGTTGGATTTGCCTACATGAGTTCTCTAGACCCGACAAAACTATAATTTGGCGCTGAAACTGGCCGAAACTGAACCCGGTACGAAACCCTCAGAGCGCGAGTCCTACTTGAACTTGTCCAGTTATTTTCTTATAGCACAACTTTGAAAGATGAAAATGAATTTTTGATATAATAAACTTATATTTATAGCGGCTTCGTTATGGGCCTTTGTGTTTATTTTTAAGTTTAGCCGTCTTTACAATAGACGACATTTTTCGCTATATAAATAACCGACAAATTGTATGGTCTCAAATAGGGCAACGCTTGGGATATTAGGATTGAGATACCTATTTCTCTAACTATATCAGATCCTTTGCGGGGTAGGCAGAGAGTACAGTTTCAACAGTAGTAGTACTCGTCATTTATTAATTAGCTGTATATCTGCTTCAATAGACCTACTCATAAATATCGTATTGTTACTGAAAATCGAAAAGTCAAATTTTGTTTTCCTTTTTATAACTTATACCGTAAGGACAAAAAATATATCTACTACTTATATAAACTGAAGTCGTCCGCTACGTCTGTCCTACGTGTGTAACCCCATAAACTACTACACGGATTTCCATTCGGATTTAAGAAAGTTTTGGATTTATAATTTATGAATATTTTGTGGTAATGTCATGTTACCCGTGCGAGCTGGAGAGGTGGCCGGTTATTGCATAAATATCGTGAGAAGTCAACAAAAATCGTGAGGTGTAAACATCTTCTTATCTAAATAGCTAGCTGGTGCTGAACAATTTGTTAATTTCAAATTATTGCTTCTAAACTCTTTTAATCGAATTTGTCTGGTTTTTTCTTAGAAATGGAATTTGCTTTCAAAGCGTGGAGCCGTGTACTCTAAATGACTTCTGTAAATTCTTACACAATATATATAGTCAACATTAAAATTAATAATTCCGTGGTCTAGTGACAGACCATGAGGTCTTGGGTTGGACTTTTAGGTCGGACACAGTGTATATTGCGACAAGAATCTTTTGGCCTATTTTAGTACGAATGTTTTAAAAGACATTTTTTTTATTTAGTCTAGATAATTTAATTACTTTGTCCACATGGTTCAGCTTTATTAAGTTTGTTGAACAAATTAACAAAGTGTCAACTCTCTGGAGGTACTAACACCATACGGACCCACCTGCTAAAATATTTACCTGGAAGTAGGGAAATTTAACTAAATGCTAACCTTAATTTCACACCAACGCATGTCATAAAATACAGTGATCTGAGGTTGATTAATTTTTGTATGTACATGATCGGTGCGGCGATACGGCGTAGGTGCCTATGCGCCAAACGCATGCGCAAACGTGCTCCGCACTTTACCTCACCACTGCCTGTTGCCAGCTGCGGCGCGCAAGCCGCGCCGATCAGTTAGGCAAGTAATTTATTCTAAAAAAAATCAATCTTTGTATCATTGGAATCGAATGCACTAGAATCGATTCTCAATTAATCGATTCGAAGTCGATTTTAATGCATGTGCTGATAAAATGAAAATATTTTTTTGAATGTTCTGTTGGTACCATTTTTGGATGGGTTAAATTTAGAGGTTATGAAATAGACAACAGACTTTAAATAATGTTTAGTTTAGCACCTAGTATTTTTAACAATATAAGTGCTTTTAGATCGTAGAAAAGCATCTGGCAGTAGGCCGGAAGGTTTTCTGCGGTTTTGTGGACCTGAAAAAGGCGTTTGATAGAGTCGTGCGAAAGAGACTTTGGGACATTTTGCCAGAGTATGGTATAAACGGCACCCTGTTGCGAGCCGTCCAGTCCACCTACGTGGACAGCAAGGCATGCGTACGGGTGGGTGGTAACATGTCACCTTGGTTTGACGTTAAAATCGGCGTCAAGCAGGGTTGCGTGTTGTCCGCTAGACTGTTTATAGTGTATCTGGATAAAAGTCTTCAAAGACTGAATGCGATGACTGAAGGGGTAAAAATGGGTAATCTAGTGATAAACCACCTATTGTATGCAGATGACGCGGTTTTGATAGCGCCAACAGCCACTGATCTGCAAACACTAGTCACAGTTATGAGAGACGACTGCATGAACAATGGCTTACATTTGAATGTGAAGAAAACCAAAATTATGGTTTTTGAACGGGAAGAAACCAGAACGAATGCAAAGATTGTGGTTGGTAACGATGTGCTGGAGCAAGTGAATGAGTTTGTATATCTTGGATGCGCCTTCAGTAAGGATGGGAAATACACGGCTGATATAGAGAGAAGAGTGAATGCAGGTAATAGAGTGAATGGTGCGATGGGAAGGCTACTTGGGAGCCGGCACTTAAGCCAAAAGGCGCAGCTGGCCATGCATAACGGAGTGCTTGTCCCAACGCTGTTATATGGCAGTGAGAGTTGGGTATGTAAGAAGGAGAACGAAAGCAGGATAAATGCGGTCGAAATGCGATCTCTGCGGAAGATGTGCGGAGTCACGCTGACCGACCGTATTCGCAACAGCGTAGTAAGAAAGCGAGTAGGTATGAAAGATAGTATCGGTGTAAAGATGAGAAAGGGTATGCTTCGTTGGTTGGGGCATATAGAAAGAATGCCAGAAGAAAGAATGACAAAACAGATATACAATGCGAAAGTGGAAGGATGTAGGTGCCGGGGAGACCTAGACTATCTTACCATGACCAAATAGACCGTGTCTTAGCTGAAGGGCAAGTCAAGAGTCTCCGTAACCGGCGAGTGTGTATGAGACGAACTATGAAAGTGGAGGAAGCCAGAGAGGTATGTAAGGAAAGAACCTGTTGGAACTCTGTACTCTCTGCCTACCCCGCGAGGTAGCTGGCGTGATGATATAGATAGATAGATAGATAGATACATAGATATTCTAAATGCTTGATTTACACTACTTGGATAAGTCATATTGTCGATCGTAATTTTTTTTTATTATTGAATCGTGATTCGATCCGATTTCTTGATCGATTCGATCGAACTCTCACAATTCATTCACCGAATCGATTCAGTGCTTCAGATCGATCTAAAAAAACGATTATTTGACTTGAAACAATCGGTTTTTTGATTAATTGATTTTAAATTGACATGCCTACGATCACGAACTTCACTTCAGGTAAGTTCGTTTGATCACTTACTGTACTGTGTACTTCGTTCTCGATATAAATCATATGCAGCTGTTTAGAGCTATAAGGGTAAAGTTGAAGTATACCACATAAATGAATTTTTTTGTAAGCGTGAACTCAGTTAAGTAACATGTTACAAGTACTTTTTTGTGTTACACATTCCTGTTCTTTGCATTGATATACAACACAAATACAATGTCTATTGTTTCACACAACCAGTCTGTCTAACTCATTCAAAATAAATTTATGTAATCTGTTGCCCAAAATTCATTATTAAAGGATGATAATTATCAGCCATTAATAATAATAATAATTTCTATAGCTAATTCGTCTATTAAATTAAATTAAAATTGTTTATTGCAGTAACTTAAAATTAGTTTACATAGAACCTTTAGGAATATCCTTTTAAGCAATAGGTTGCTTGTGTTAGGAAATTCCGTCCTTCCACAATTTGTTTAGAAATTTTAAGTACTCAAGATTTTAAGGCATAATTTTACTAAAAAGTGTTATACAAAGCAAAAATTAAAAAATAATAATAAAGTAAATAATAAAAAAGTGTGGTGTCATACAACAGAATTATAAAAAATATATTTAAAAAAGTGCTATAAAAAAAAAACAAAAACAAAATAGTAAAATAGTAGGAACGCGCAAATGTGTGTGTGTGTGTGTGTGTGTGTGTGTGTGTGTGTGTGTGTGTGTGTGTGTGTGTGTGTGTGTGTGTGTGTGTGTGTGTGTGTGTGTGTGTGTGTGTGTGTGTGTGTGTGTGTGTGTGCGTGCGTGCGTGCGTGCGTGCGTGCGTGCGTGCGTGCGTGCGTGCGTGCGTGCGTGCGTGCGTGCGTGCGTGCGTGCGTGCGTGCGTGCGTGCGTGCGTGCGTGCGTGCGTGCGTGCGTGCGTGCGTGCGTGCGTGCGTGCGTGCGTGCGTGCGTGCGTGCGTGCGTGCGTGCGTGCGTGCGTGCGTGCGTGCGTGCGTGCGTGCGTGCGTGCGTGCGTGCGTGCGTGCGTGCGTGCGTGCGTGCGTGCGTGCGTGCGTGCGTGCGTGCGTGCGTGCGTGCGTGCGTGCGTGCGTGCGTGCGTGCGTGCGTGCGTGCGTGCGTGCGTGCGTGCGTGCGTGCGTGCGTGCGTGCGTGCGTGCGTGCGTGCGTGCGTGCGTGCGTGCGTGCGTGCGTGCGTGCGTGCGTGCGTGCGTGCGTGCGTGCGTGCGTGCGTGCGTGCGTGCGTGCGTGCGTGCGTGCGTGCGTGCGTGCGTGCGTGCGTGCGTGCGTGCGTGCGTGCGTGCGTGCGTGCGTGCGTGCGTGCGTGCGTGCGTGCGTGCGTGCGTGCGTGCGTGCGTGCGTGCGTGCGTGCGTGCGTGCGTGCGTGCGTGCGTGCGTGCGTGCGTGCGTGCGTGCGTGCGTGCGTGCGTGCGTGCGTGCGTGCGTGCGTGCGTGCGTGCGTGCGTGTGTGTGTGTGTGTGTGTGTGATGAGCTGAGAGTGAGTAGAATGATGCAGAGACTATTCATCATCATCATCTCAGCCTATACTTGTCCACTGCTGAACATAGGCCTCCCCAATCGCTTTCCAGCGTAACCGGTCCGATGCCACCTGCATCCAACGACTTCCTGCGATTTTCACAAGATCTTCGGTCCATCTGGCAGGCGGTCGTCCCACGCTGCGCTTGCCAATACGTGGTCTCCACTCTAGAATCTTTCTGCCCCAACGCCCGTCCGATCTACGCGCTATGTGGCCCGCCCATTGCCACTTCAGCTTGCTAATCTTAACGGCTATGTCGGTGACCTTGGTTCTTCTACGAATCTCCTCATTCCTGATTCGATCGCGTAGAGAAACGCCGAGCATAGCTCTCTCCATAGCTCGCTGAGCAACTCTGAGCTTTTTTATGAGACCTATTGTAAGAGACCACGTCTCTGATCCATATATCATCACTGGTAACACACATTGACTAAAAACTTTAGTCTTTAGGCACTGAGGTATTTTGGATGAGAAGATGTTGCGCAGTTTCCCGAACGCTGCCCAGCCGAGTTGGATTCGTCGATTGACCTCTCTCTCAAAGTTGGACCTACCTAACCGGACTACCTGTCCCAGGTAAATGTATTCGTCGACAACTTCAAGAGTAGAGTTCCCAACGGTGAGTGCGGTGGGTACGACATGGACGTTAGACATTATTTTCGTTTTGTCCATGTTCATTTTAAGACCCACTTGTTGAGATACTTTGTTGAGGTCACCGAGCATTCGTCCTAGATCTTTCAGCGACTCCGCCACGACCACAATGTCGTCGGCAAATCGAAGGTGAGTGATGTATTTGCCATTGATGTTGATGCCAAGTCCTTGCCATTCCAAGAGCTTGAAGGCGTCCTCTAAGGTGGCCGTAAACAGTTTCGGAGAAATGACGTCTCCCTGCCTTACTCCTCTTTTTATGGGTATCGCTTTCGTGCACTGCCCCTGTACTCGGACTGACATGGTGGCGTTATTATACAAGCACTTAAACACTTCAATGTACCGATAGTCAATGCGGCATCGCTGGAGAGATCTAAGAACCGCCCAAGTCTCGATCGAATCGAAGGCTTTCTCATAGTCCACAAACGCCAAGCATAGTGGCCGATTATACTCCTCGGTCTTCTGTATAATCTGCCGCAGCGTATTTATGTGGTCTATGGTACTAAAGCCTTTCCGGAAACCGGCTTGTTCGGGAGGCTGGAAGTCATCAAGCCTGCGTTCGAGACGATTCGTGATGACTCTCGAAAACAACTTATAAACATGGCTCAGCAGTGTGATGGGCCTATAATTCTTCAGTAAAGTGTTATCACCTTTCTTGAAAAACAGTACCACCACACCCCTGTTCCATGCTTCCGGCGTTTTCTCTTCGAGCAAGACGGAATTAAACAGCCTCTGAAGGACTTTAAGTACCGGCGTTCCGCCCGCTTTCAGAAGCTCTGAGGTAATTCTGTCTTCGCCTGGCGCTTTGTTATTTCTGAGTTGTTTGAGAGCCATCCTAATCTCGTACAGGCTGATGTCCGGGATATCTTCAGTGTAGTGTCGGGGTAGCTTGGCTCTTGGGTCTTTTTCCAAGTCAACAACAGGTTCAGCTACTGAGGTGTACAACTGCCCATAGAACCTCTCTATCTCCCTGAGCACCTCTGACCTATTTGACGTTTCGTTTCCGTCCTCCGTCTTCAGCTTCGTCAACTGGCTTTGCCCAATAGACGCGTCTCTTGCGAACACTTTGGAGCCCTTGTTCTGTGCTATGGTCTCCTCAATACGCCTTGTATTGAAGGACCGTAAATCGTGTCGCAAGGACTTCAGTATCTGTCCATTGAGCTGCCTATAGGACTTAGCATCATCGTAGGTTTGGAGCTTCATGGAACGTCGCTCAGCCATGAGGTTTCGGGTGTAGTTGGATAGTTTTTGAGGTCTATTTTTACGGTGGGGCTTAAAATACTTAGACCCGACCGTATGGACAGTCTCTACCAGCCTGTTGTTGATTTCGTCCACTGATGCGCTGCTGTCTAGCAATTCGAAGCGGTTTGACAATTCGAGTTGAAAGTTCTCGGGGTTTTGGATATATGCATGAGTGGGTCGGAGCGTAGACTTCATCAGACGCGATCTTTCCATTTTGACATTAATATTTAATGTGCCTCTGACCATTCGGTGATCACTGCCGGTTTTTACCCTATGAATCACGGAGACATCATTAAATATTTGTCGCTTGGTGATCATGATGAAGTCTATCTCATTTTTTGTGGAACTATCAGGGCTCATCCAGGTCCATTTCCTATGAGGCGGCATCTGGAAGAAAGAGTTCATCATAAAGAGTCCCTCCTTCTCCAGATATTCGGCCAGCCTCTGACCCCTGGGGTTGCGCTGCCCATATCCAAATTGCCCCACTCTCAATTCATCATCGCCCCGTTTGCCCAGCCGCGCATTGAAGTCACCCATAACCACTGTAAAGTGTGCTTTGGAAGTATTTATGGCTCTACTAATGTCCTCATACATTACTTCGACGTCATCATCTGAGTATGCCGAGGTCGGTGCGTAGACCTGTATGACCTTCAGCGAATATCTTTTGGATATTCTGAGTATCAGGTACGCTACCCTGCTCGACACACTAGTGATGGACACAACGTTGTCTATGAGTGACTTGTGGACGATAAATCCGACACCACCTTGGGACTGCTGTTCGCCCTCCCGGTAGTAAAACAAGTTGCCGGATTTTAAGGTTATCGTGTCCTCGCCCTTTCTTCGGACCTCCGATAAACCAACAATATTCCACCGCAACTTGTTTATCTCTTCTTCCAGCTCAACAAGCTTCTCATCTGTCCTTAACGTGCGTGCGTTGTATGGCAGAGACTATTGAGAGTATGAAATAATGAATTGCGTGATTTACTCATTCACTGAAAATTTATAAATGACTACAACGTTAAAGCTTGTACTAATCTTTCGATCTCATCGTATGTTTTAGACTTAAGCCAGTTAGTCAATCTTTTTTCGCATTCTTTATATGTGAGGGAATAAATAAATATCTCTTTGTTAGTGAGATTTTTTTTTTTTTTTTTTTTAAAACGTAGCCCCACACTAGGATTTATTCCTGTGTCGTGGGTGCGTTTACAAACATGAAAATTCACAAACAAATACCCAGACCGGAACAAATAATTGTGGATCACACAAAGATTTGTCTCGTGCGGGAATCGAACCCGCGACTATTAGACACAGTGGGCGGAGCAGCTCAAGCTCTTAACAACTGCGCTAAATCGTCGTCTGACGATTAGCGCAGTTGTTAAGAGATTATACAGGTGTGACGATTGCCAAGCGTATTGTCTCTTAGCAAATGTTGATTTAATTATGACTGAAGGAGCTACCATATCCTTTCTTCTATTTTTCATCTTAGCTGGATCAAATGTGAGAGATTTATGTTTTTTTAGAATGATGTGATGAACGTAGAGCTTTTTAACTGTTAAAAGGTCTGATATTGAGTCAAGGCTATCAGTTGAGAATTTAAAGGGCTTAAATAACATGACCTTAATTAGAGATCTTTCGGCCCTTTCCAATTCAAGGAATTTAATTTTTGTTGCCCCACCCCATACAGGTAAGCAATAAGTTAATACCGACTGGGCTAGCGAGATATAGATCTGTTGAAGTAAGCTTTTCGATGTTATGTGACGAAGCGTTTTAAATGTCCAGATCAGTGTTCTCACCCTTTTCATAATTAATCCTATATGTCTGTGCCATGACAGACGTTGATCAATAATAATTCCTAAATATTTAGTATATTGAACTTTAGCAATGTTAGTACATGTGCAGCTTGAATTGAGTGGATTTTGACAGTTGTGAATTTTAATTTTTAATTCATTAGATGGCTGGGAGCTCTCATATTTGGTAAAGCAAATAAAGTTTGTTTTAGTAGTGTTGAGAGATAGAAGTTATCGCATAGCCAGGCTGAAATCTTAGCCAGTCCACATTCTGCAGATTTTTTAATGCTTTTCCAAGTTTTGCCACCGAAAACTATTGCGGTGTCATCCGCGTATGAATAGATACTACCATTATCAATTTTCATGTCACAAAGGCTGTTGATGTACACCAAGAAAAGTGTCGGTCCAAGGACAGTTCCCTGCCCAACCCCGTATGTCACTATTTCTTCAAGGCTGATGACATCGCCAATTTTAACTTTTTGTTTGCGTCCTGTTTGATAATCTCTAAGTAGAGTAAGTGGTAGCCCTCTAATACCGCAACCCTCCAATCTGTTTAGAAGAATGGAGACACAGACCGACGCAGGATTTACTCCTGCGTCGTGGGTCCGTTTAGAAACATAAAAATTCACATACACAAATACCCAGACCGGAACAAATTATTGTGGATCACACAAAGATTTGTCTCGTGCGGTAATCGAACCCGCGACTTTCGGACACAGTGGGCGGAGCTGCTTAAGCTCTTAACCACTGCACTAAATCGTCCGTCTGTTTACCTGTCACCTTCACTAGGTCGTCGGTCCATCTTGTGAAGCAGTGTTGGCCATTTTTCAATTGCAGGATCAATTAATTGAAATTCCAATTGCAATTAAATTAATCCCCCTAAGGTACTCCGGAATCAGTGACTTTTAGATGGCAATCCCCTCAGTTCCATCTGTGACCATGGTGCTGTTGAGCACTTGAAAGTCGCAAACTTAATACTAAAAAAAAGCTGCGACGATATTCGAAATATTCCTTTATTTTATTTTATTTATTGTTGGGAAACATACGATATGTAATACACCTTAAATTAGCATACATTAACTTATACATAAATATTATAAGTATATTTAAAAAGGCTCAAATAACAAAAGTTATAACTTAACCTCCAGAAAAGGTAAATAAACTACTTTGATGCAACTTACTTTTTTTCACGATTTATTTTTGCCCAACTCTGGTCTGGAGAGCCCGTCTATTACACATCTTCTAGTCCGAGCTTACCATTCAAGGTTATTCCAAGCCCTCTCCATTTCCCTTCGGGTGATCTTGAATGTCTGTTGAGGCCAATCGTGAGTGACTACGTCCCAGTGCCATATCATCACTGACAACATACTCTGAGGCCTATTAATTAAAAGTGAAGTGTGAACATGAGACAATGTGACAAAAGACATTGTTCTGCGCCCATACATGATTTTCACTAGAACCAACAGTAACGAAAAAATACTTGTATGATTTTAAATCACCCGTAAAGTATCTTAAGGTATTTATTATTAAACGGAAAAACAGGGGAATCGCAATATTGCACAAAAAGTATTCGATTTTGAGGCTATAATTCAGTAGCCATTAATACATATGAGGTTATATGGTGTGTGTTGACATTCAGTAAAGATGTCGGCGACTACGACATAAGTACTTACAATACTTTGAAATATTCGTATTAGATTGCAAATTGCCATTATTTTAATAAAATAGATAATTAATGATAGCATGGGTCCAATGTTTGTTGGTACTGGGGCAATTTTCGACAATTTTCTTTATCACTTTAAAGCCATACGAAACCACTTTATTAAGCAGAGTTGAGCAAAAATTAATTTTGAAAGTTGCAATTATAATATTTTTGTTTTCGTCGTGGCTTATTTGTGGTTTTAAAGTGCCTGACGTTTCGTGTGCTCTACTGCACCCATAATCATGGAAGGGAGTAAGGCGTTTGACGTCCAAAAGCCATTGATATCCAGGAGTCTCTCAGGACAATTAACTTAAATGTGTCCTGCAAACGTTCATAAACACGAAATTCACAAATATATAGGCCGAAACAAATATTTGATTCATGTAGAAGCAGAACCAGGAACATTCATATCGATCGATATGAATGTTGTTGGTTTTGCTTCAGCAAGGCAATTCGCCCTTTCAGTTTAAAGGCGTCGGTACATTACCGCATGATTTTCAAAGCTGCTATATTGCTCCCTTACATATAATGCTCCCTTATAGTAATACCATCACGCTTATATTCCCCAAGTGAGAGGATGGCAGTGGGGTAAAAATAAGCTACATCCATATCAATATATATGGATGTTGCTGGTTTTGCTTCTAACGGACTCATTTGTTGGTCACACATAGATGGTTACTTGTGACGATCGGACCCGCGACTATTTAATCCAGTGGAC
The DNA here is from genome assembly GCA_905147815.2 of Phalera bucephala. NCBI lineage: Eukaryota > Metazoa > Arthropoda > Insecta > Lepidoptera > Notodontidae > Phalera > Phalera bucephala. The sequence goes on along the minus strand of LR990610.1, from coordinate 2,618,937 downwards.
GGTGGGGCTTAAGCTTTCAACCACTTGGCCGCGCAGTCGTTAAATTCGTCGTCGTTATATTTAGTTTCCTGTTACAAAAGAAATGTTATTTTACTCTATTAATAATTACTTTACAGACAAATCTACGTGGATGATCGTCAGCGCCACGCTTGGCTGTGTTATTATTAAATTGCAATAGGTATTGGCGTCCGGTATTGCTATAAAAATAAGTTTATAAAACCAGATACAAACAGGGTAAGTTTACAAACCCGCACTGGTTCCGCGGGATGGGTGACCCTTACTCTCTGACCTAGGTTTATGTGACATGGCCTTTGACCAGACTTTTCTAGAGCAGAACAAAATTTTGTCAGCTCGTGATTCGAGTCTTGTACGCAAGTCAAAATAGTCTTCTCTATGAATGTATGTCAATACATTACAATTCTTGATCCGAATTTTCTCGTGTTAAAATTTTATGATAACCTTCTTAGAATAAATATAATCGAGAAGCCGCGGGCGTGCATCAAATTGAAGCAACAAATACGTCCTGCGAAGCAGGTAGGGACACTTTCACGCGAGTAGTCACACTGTGACCGTCGTTCTCACCGACCCTCCCGATGCCCTTACATCCTTTCTTTCAGATACAGATAGGTCGAAGAATCCCTTGCCCGCCGGCCGGTGCAGAGCACCACGGTATACGCCCTCCCCGCCGTTCCTCCTTGAGGCGCCCTTGAGCTAGTTGCCCCCTTGCCCTTCTGGCTCGAGCGTGCAACTAGGTTGCACGCTCGCCCACTTGTCCGTTGAAGCTGTTAAGGCCCTGGCGGCCAACAGAGTAGATCATTTATACACACACGCACACTGTTATCGACATGCGAAATAACGTGCTCTGCCCGTCTCAAATTAAATTGAATTATGCCGTCTTGTGTCATTCCCGCCTATAAAAATGTTATTGAGCTCAGAAAGAAACATGATAGGATTACATTTCATACGTATTTAATGCATTCAGGAGCCGTATTATTTAAAAATCAAATTAATTCTTCCGTCTGAAATTGTCATAGTAAAAGAAGCGTGCATTTTATTAGTGTTGCTAGTATACCAATTTTATTTTTCCCTAGTTTTATTTGCTGAGGACTTCATAAGTTCTAGTATTCAATGGTATTAATACTTGTTTACATCACGGTTTCAATATTTAGTTAGGATTAACGCTTACGGTGACAAAATCCGTGACATTTTATATTGTCGCGCCTCCTGTGCTAGCTATGCAGCAGTGAGACAGTCTAAGTTGACTTATTATTTCCACAAACTATTCCAAGTTCATTGTTGTTGTGTTATATCGAGAGTTGGAGGAAATATTTGGGGTAGATTGGCACAGGAGCGTGAAGAATGATACAAAAGGGAGGAAGCTGGCTTATGCCCTGCAGTGGGTTATAGAAAAATGATGATGATGAGACTGTGAATATTTTATTATTACTAAGCAAGAAGGATTCTGAAGCGCTCGTAACGCCACGTGTTGCTCAAACTCAAATTATTGATTTTGTGTAAACACTGCAGGGCACTAATAATATCCATTGTTAATCGAATTTTACAACTAGTAATGTCGTTTTATAATATTAATTGCCTTTTATCTAAAGTAGACCATTACGTTGCTTTGTGAACCAAAGAAAAGACATTAAAAGTCTATTTCTTAGGTTTTTCTTTTTGTCCTTCCTTGCATAAATTTTCACATGCCATTTTTTGACATTCGTTTTTCTTTTTCAAACAGACATACCATAAATCATAACATAAAGTTCATCTTCAATGACTGTAAAATATAAAACCTTCGCCGAGCTCGGCAGATAGATAATACATTTTCTTTACATATATTTTTTCTATAATTGAAACCATATAGCTATCACAAAGAAAATTTATCTATAAAGTACATAGAGATAGGATAAAACATAGAGGGAGCATGTACAAGATTATATATTTGCACTGCTTACACTTATGTCATCTCAGTGATAAGAAAAGGGACAAATTCATCATTACCAGTTACACCCTTGTACATTTTTTTGACATTAATGACAGAGACTATAGACCATAATTGTATTTTCCCACAGGTGTAGTATTGATACTTTCCCATATAACTGCGAAAGCTTTATCAATGAAATAATTTTGTATATATGTCGAAAAAAAATATTTTTCAATACAAAATATCGCGGTTTCTCATATTGCTAATTATAGATGCGTAACTTACTTAAGTTTTGTAGTAATCAATAATAGTAATTGTATCTAAATAATCTTGACATTCGTTATATGTTAAGGAGTTGGATAGTTTCATTGTCCACCGGAGGGTGGCTCCATCATCAGAACCTGGACACTATCTGGGTGTAAAGTATTCGTCAAGACAATTCAACCATCCGAAATACGGCAGAGTTATATTGAGTACTTGTGTCCTTCCATTGGCCACCTTTCGGTTTCATCATCAGACCCTGAACACTATCTGGTTATATAATATTTCTCCTATCTCCGACTGCCTCGTTGGTCTAGTTGCAAAGCGCATCGCTTTGTGATCACGAGAAGACTTCCCAGTACGAGTCCGGAGTCTGGAATTGTGCCCGGTATATGGCAATAGGCTCGCCCCCTATTACATGGGACCTAACATCGTCGGCGAAATGTGGGTGTACTCAGTACACCTCTGCCACCCCCGCTTGGGGAATATAGGCGTGACGGTGTGGTATTTCTCAATACCAATCTAATCAGCCTAAATATGAGGGGGTTACGTTGTATAGGCCACATGTTCCTATACTCACATTCCGACTCTATCCTCAGACCAGCTCCATGGTACCATATTATTGCATTGTCATCGGACTTACATACGTATGCCAAATTTTAGCTCAATCAGATACCCGCAAGAGCTTGAAAAATGGATCACAAGATTGAACCGGAAAGACAGGCACACACGAGCAGTGTTGGGCAAAAATCAATTGATTAAACAATTGACAATTAACAATTGATCAACTGTAATTGCAGTGTTATGCAATTAACAATTGATCAATTGTAATTGCAATGTTTTGCAATTAGCAATTGATCAATTGCAATTGCAAAACAACGCAATTACAATTGATCAATTGTTAATCGTTTTATGCACATTTACGATTAAACAATTAACAATTAATCATCAAAAAAAAAGCACATCTAATGTTGGCCCAATGTGGAAGTGTACAATGTAAACTTCTGTCTGGTGTTGTAAGGCTTGAATCGGGAGTATGAAGCTTGAGTGAATGTTTGCCTTCTAAAAAGACTCAAGACAAAAGAAGACATCATTATCTATGAGATTTTAGGAGATGCTGATAACTAAAATGGCGTTTATTTTTGGATCAAAGATGGCGTCGCGACTTCTTATGAATGAAGGAAAGATAGACAGACATACGAACAGTGCAAGTTAAATAAAAGTAACACCGTAACACCGTCACGCCTATATTCCCCAGAGGGTGTGGCAGAGGTGTACTGAGTACACCCACGTTTCGCCGACGATGTTGGGTCCCATGTAATAGGGGGCGAGCCTATTGCCATATACCGGGCACAACTCCAGACTCCGGACTGCTACTGGGAATTTTTCGTTAGAAAAACTACATTTGTCCGACCACGGATTTGAACCCAGGACCTCGTGATCACATAGCGATGCGCTTTGCCACCAGACCAACGCGGCAGTAAGCAGTAGTAAGGCAGGGAGCAAATAAAAGCTTGTAAAAATTAAGTATTCTATTTTGTCCATATAAAAATGATATATTTTACAAGTTCCAGTTCCATAAATCATTCGAAATTCGGCCAATACACTGCACCTCTCTGCCAACCCCCCGTGGTAACCAAATGTTTGTTTATAAAAAGGTACCTAAACTTTAAAGAAGCGCGCGCGCACTTGTCGCCTTTCGGCAGTGTCACGAGCCGACAAGTGCGCGTGCGTCACTAGTAGGGTTGCCACCTTTTATTTGAGCAAATTAAGTAAATTGGTTTTTAAAGGTAGGCAGAAAAAGTACATTGTATCAAAATAAAGTATTATTTATTTCACTTTATTATTTTGTTTAAAAACATATTTATTATTACTTTTAGAACTTTTCAGTCACTGTTATCATTGCTAAACACCTTCACAGCATGTTGACAGTCTATAATTAACTTGAATAGATTAGTAAGAATTAAGAAATGCTGATAGTTTTTACTATTTTCTTTAAGTTAGAGAAGTTAGATGTAATAATGTTTTTTTCTTAAATCTAGTACCATAGATTCAGATTTTAACACCAGACATCATCTACTTTGCTTTTAATTGCAACCATTTTTTTTCTTTTTAATGATTTATTTAAAATGAATCTTAAAAGGTTGACTATTCGAAATAAAGTATTTTCGCATACTTTACAGTTCTCATAAAGTACAAGGTATACTTACCTTAAATAACGTACGATACGTACTTTATAATAAACTACAAGTAGCAACCCTAGTGACTCGTCGCCTTTCGGCACCGGCACGAGCCGACAAAGGGCACGTGCGTAGGTAGCTAGAGTCGGTCGGTAATGCCACAGTATCTATCTATCCAGTAACTCATCTAAGCCGTTTTAGTGGTATAATTACCAACACTCCCCGTCAGAACGTTATTAAGGTTAGCACCTTTTTTTTCATTTATTAAAACTTATCTACTGCAGTGGTTATAAGCCTGTATTTTTTCGTATGAGTGCAGCGTAATACAATTTACCATAGGGACTGTGTAATAACAGCATAATGAAAACGTTTATGATTTTAATGTTTATGCTTAAATATTATTTACCTTTATTGCATTTTTTTTTTTAAAAACGTTGCCCCACACTCGTATTTATTCCTGTGTCGTGGGTGCGTTTACAAACATGAAAATTCACACACACAAATACCCAGACCGGAACAAATAATTGTGGATCACACAAAGATTTGTCTCGTGCGGGAATCGAACCCGCAACTATTAGACACAGTGGGCGGAGCGGCTTAAGCTCTTAACAACTGCGCTTAATCGTCCGTCTTTCAAAAATTCATTTTACGAATAAGTATTCTCATTATATATAAGTATTCTCGAATCTCATTGTTATTGAGAGTGTTTATGATAGATTACTCGGAAATTGTATATAAGTATATTTGTTAAAAACCACATGAGTTACTAAATATCAGGTTTAAGAATCTTTATTTCTCTTTAAGAATAACTCTAATTCAATTACAGAGAAATTAAAACTTAACAAAAATAAACTTAAGGTTAGCGTACAGAAATATGTTTTCGTTAAAATATTTTTATAAATCAAAAGTGGGTAGTCAAAAATGGTACGGTACAAAATGAACACAACAAACACGGATGTAAAGTTAGACTAGATGTGGCATTGAATGTGGTTTGCAATTATAAGAATTTTAGAATAGATTTGGAAAGAATATTTATTAACTTGTTTAGTTGAGAGGTTAAATGGTTATATTTGTATTAAGTGTATCTTTTTTTTTTTTTTTTTTTTCATATGTATGTTTTATTTATTTATTTATTATGTATATGTGTATCAGTTGAACGGTGACAGGTATTAGGCACAAATGCATGTCTCTGTTTAGTTACACGCATTTGTAACATGTAATTTTAATAGTTTTTTGAAACTAGTCATACTCTTGGCGTCTTTTATATCTTTCGGCAGCTTATTGTAAATATTAACACCTTCAAATTTAATATTCTTTTTTCCATAGTTTGTTCTGGGTGGGCGTAGAACGAGGTAACTTGCTCTTCGTAATTTCATTTTGTGTTCTTGCTGTTTTTTGGAAAAAGCTAATGTAGTATGAATTTCATTATTTAATATTTTGCGTATTAGTATGCATGTATAGTAGATGTATGTTTGTGTAATGTTCAATATTTTTGTGTCATCATATACTTTTTGTGGCGATTTTCGATAACCATAGTTAAATAAAATTTTTACTAGTTTATTTTGGGCTTTTTGTAATACACTTAGATTACTTTTAGCAGCGGTCCCCCAGATTTCTATTAGGTAATCAATGTGCGGTTTGACTAAAGAATTATAAATAAGGTATCGCACCTTCCGCGGAAGACATTTTCTTATACCGTGAAGAGCACCAGTTAGTGATATTAGCTTAGATTTGATATTTTCTATGTGTGGTTTCCAATTAAGATAGTTATCTAATATAATACCGAGGTATTTCTCTTTAGATTTTCTTTGTATTATTTGTTTGTCTATTTTAAGTTGTATATTATTGGGTATACGTTTATTTTTTGCCGCAAATATAACATAGTTTGTTTTAGTAGTATTAATAGTGAGCAAATTCGACTGAAACCAGTCATTTAGCAAATTCAAATCATCTAAAGCTTGAGGTATAATACATTCGATCGAATTTCCAAAGTAAAAAATACTTGTATCGTCTGCGTAAAGTGAAATATCTCCTTTGAGGTGGATTTGATAGATATCATTAATATAGATGAGGAATAACAATGGTCCTAAAATTGAGCCCTGGGGTACACCGTATGTAATAGGTTTAGGACAACTTTGGTGATATCCTATTTGGACTATTTGTCTGCGATTTTGTAGGTATGATTTAAATATGTCAAGTGCTGTACCTGTGATACCTATTTGAGCCAATTTCCTTACTAACAGATCAGGGCTGATAGTATCAAATGCTTTTTTAAGGTCGATGAAAATGCCTAACGCTATTTGTTTTTGATCAATTTTATTCTTTATTTTGGTAATAAGGTCAATTGTTGCCGAAAGTGTATTTGATTTGGGTCGAAAACCATATTGTTTAGAGTAAAAAAAGTTTTTACATTTTAAGAATGTATACAAACGATTAAGAAGTACTTTTTCAAAAATTTTTGATATTGCCGGAAGCACAGAGATTGGTCGATAATTACAGGGATCAGACTTACTGCCAGATTTATGTACTGGAATAACTTTAGCGATTTTTAAACTATCCGGAAAAGAACCCTCTCGCAGACATAAGTTAATACTAGCTGTAAGTTCGGGAGCGATAATGTCTTTTACACATTTCAAAGATTTTGTACTAATGCCATCAATGCCAGAACCAGTATTTGCGTCTAAATTATCAATTATTTTAAGTATTTCGTCCGTGGTTGCTGGTATAAAGTGCTTTAATTCTGTTGTATTAATTAGTTTTAGATCTTGAATCGGACGGTTTTTATACTTGTCAGGGATTTCATTAGCCAGGGTTGAACCAACAGTTGAGAAATAGTAGTTAAAGTTTTCACAGATTTCCTTTTTGTCTGTTAGAACTACTGAATCATATTCCAGTTTTTCTGGCCCCAGCTTGTTTCTCACTTTATTTTTAGACAGATCATTGATCAAACTCCACATTTTTCGTGGTTTAGTCATATTGTCTTTAAAGTGTTTGTAGTAATATGCATTTTTCGTTGTCTGTATATTTAGCTTTTGCTTTCTCATATTCTTTCCTTAAATTTGTATCTGACATATTTGATTTAAATTTTAGCCATAGTAAGTTTCGATTATTTATATCATGTATGATTTCTTTTCTTATCCAATCTTGCCGTAGGGGGTTCAAATTTTTTGTTTTTATGACTTTACTTTTAGATAAACAATGTAGCAATTTTTCCTCTAATTTCTCATAAATAGGTTCTTCATCATTATATGTGGTTATGCTTTGTAAATATTCACAAAATTTGGTATAATCGACTGCAGTATATTCTACCTTTCTGATTGAGGCAGGTTGATAGCGTTTGATTTCTAGGAATATTTGCTTATGATCAGACATAGCAGATTCCATCATCACCATATGGAAGTTGTTATCGTTTAGATTAGAACTGACATGATCTAGTATAGTTTGAGTTGTTGTAGTTTCACGAGTACAGAACTTACGATCGATCTTATTCAGAATTTTGAAATTGTTTTCTTTTAATATTTCCTTATAAATCCGTGTAGGTCGGTCTGGGTTAAGTAGGTCGAAATTATAATCGCCAAAAACTACTGCTCTCCTCCTCTGCTGTAGTTGGTTGGAATATATTTCAAGGAAATTATTTACATTAGTCTTATCGGGTTTATAAATGACACCAATATCCAAACAAAACTTATTTACCCGTATCCAGAGATAGTGAATATTATCTATACAATGGTCTTCAATGAGGCTGTGCTTTATATTATTATGGATGAATATTGACACGCCACCTCCCCTTTTGTTTTGCCTAAAGTTATAATAGTGCGTGTAGCTCGGAATTTCAAGTCTTTTGGCCTCATCTTCATTTTTAATCCAGGTCTCGGAAAGTACTATAACATGTGTAGTAGTTGGAAGAGAAGCAATCACACATCTCAGCTCATCGAATTTTCCTGGCTTAAGGATACTACGAGCGTTAGCATAGAAGCACTTCAATGATTTTTTTGTACATCTTATATCAGTATAATTATGAGTAATTTGATGTGTTATTTTCTCTGAGGGGGTGATTAGTTTTTTGAAGGAGCGGGTAAAGTTTTAGATCTTTGTTCTGTAGATGTTATTATTTTTGGAATACCTTTAATATATTTGATAGTAAGATTTTTTTCTCCATCTGATGTACGTTTTTTGAGTTCTTCTTTTAAATTTTTCATGTATCTTCGTTGACAAGGAGTTTGATCGGAGTATATTTTGATATTTCCCATTCCTGAGTTCTGTCTGTTACGCAGTATTGCTTTGGCTATGTCTTCAGATTTGAAACATACTTTAATTACACGGTCGTGGCCAGGTTTGTATTTTCCAAGACGAATAATTTTTTCCGGTTGGGTGCTTTCATGATGAAAGAGTTTTGTTATTTTTATGATTTCCTTCTTTTCATACTCATAACGTTCAGTTGACGATGTTATATTCGGCTCAGGAATTCCAGCGACTACTATATTTTTAGCACGCAGACTTCGTTCTTGGATTTCATTGAAAATGTCATCATTGTTCATTACGTTTTGGATAGGATGAGTTGATGATGATATGCATTTAAGATTTTCAATGTCGGCTTCCAGACGTTTTACTTTTGTTTCAGTAGTTTCAGCGATGTTTGTAAGATTTATGAGTTGACTCTTTAGATTATTATTTTCCACAATTATGTTTTCGATGGTATTACTAATATTACCAACCTCCTTCTTTATTACAGTTACATCTTGACAAAGTTCACTGATATTTTCTGCTTGATCATGTCTAGTAGTTTTTAAGAGTGACATCATTTCAGACATCTGCTTTCGTAGTTCAGAGAACTCAGCTCTGATCAGGACTTCATCATCAGGTAACTTGCGCTTATTGCGAATGGTAATATTGGAAGGAGAATCAATATTTGTATGTATTTCTGACAAATTTGGTTGAGAACCTCCAAGTCGATTTTCGCTGCCACTTCCAGTCGGTGAGCGTAGTAGACTCATTATGTATCCGTGATATGGTCGCTCACGTGCTTTATGTACGTGTACAGGCGCGTATGAAGAATACAGAAAATAAAGAGCCCACCTCTTTTACTCGAAGGGGTGAAGAGCAGTTACGGCGTCGGTGTCTACGAACAGCACTTCGCACTTAAAAGATGTTGGATGTAAGTTACTTGCAGTTGATTTGGAATAAGATGTTATACGCAGGTGCTATACGTTTTAGAGTAGAACACTAACAAATTATTGGAATTTATAATTTAAATGCAACACGTCTGCTCTGTACGCTCGCTCGCGCGAATCGAATCGATAATCGAATATCAATAAAAGTATCGAGAAGACGTGTAGAGCGCGCGTCTGTGTGCGTGAGTTTAATTCGGACCATAAGTACTAAGATGTTTTACTGTATTATATTACACTGTGGTAGGGCACACCACATACCCCGCGCACTGAGATCCCGCGTGTCTCTGTTCATTCGGCCTGAGGATTTAGGACGAAAATATTGTCATAATTTTTTTACGAAGCGCAAAGTATCGCGTATATTTCGACACGATCTCACTTTGGAGTACTTTTGTGTGTGTACTTTTAGTAGCAGTTGTTTAAACTAAACTAATTTCCACAAACATAGAGAGTGTGAGTCTGAATCGTGCGCACACAGGAATATTGTAGGAACTTAAATTCATTTCTATTAAGTATATTCGCATATTTCAACGAATATTTCCACACTTTTTGGACATTATAGTCATTATGGATGAAGAGGAATATAGTTATATGTCAGTTAAGACGTTGGACACGGACATCAATGAACAGTTAGATCGAGATGGGCAGTCTTCAGGGCCGAGCTCAATCACGTCGATATCTTCACCCCCGCGTCTTGCACTACTTGACGGTACATTTTTCAAATATTTACCAGAAGAATCAACAGCACATATAATTACAGCTCTGTGTACTAAATGCTCGCCTGTCACTACTAAAATCAGAGGATTCGACAACTGTACATCCAATTTTCAGAGTCACCTCAAACGGAAACATGGACAAGATTGTGTAAATGAATATAAAAGATACATAAAAACAAAAAAAAACGATAAAAAAGGTGCAAACATTCCAAAAAAATACCGACTAGGGGCTTAAGAAAAGTTGAAGAGGTCCAGCCATATACACAAGAAAAATTTGCACAAAATATGATAAACTTCTTTATTGATTCTATGATCCCATTGAGGGCTATTGAAAACCCATATTTTTTAGAGATGTTTAGCAACTTGAAGATATCCGATAAGAATTTGAAAGTTGTAAGCCGTCGAAGTTTGAGTCGCCATATAAATACATATTATGAAGAAAAAATGTCTGCCATAAAATCTGAACTAAAGGCTGTTGATTTCGTGTGCACTACAACTGATATCTGGTCGGGAAAGAAGAGAAGCTTCTTAGGTATGACTGCACATTGGATCACAAAAGATTTGAAACGTGTTTCAGTAGCATTAGCATGTCAGCGGTTCAAAGGCATTCATAGTTACGATCGTATTACTAATTTAATTAAAGAAATTTATACAGAATTTGGCCTAAACGGTAATAAGGTAGTCGCAACCATTACTGACAACGGCAGTAATTTTGTAAAAGCATTTCGCGCTTTTGGCGTGGAACTTACAAACATCAGTTGTGACAAAACCAGTCAGCCGGAAGATTCTTTGTTTGAAGAAATAGATGTGGAATCTGACTCAAGTCTGGACGAAGAAGAATCCGAAGTTTTTTTTTTGCCTGCCCATCAAAGATGCTGTGCGCATACATTAAGCTTATGTGCTACCGTTGATGCCAATAAAGTTTTAAATGACATAGGTACTCCATCATCTCATATACATACCACCACATTAAAAAAATGCAACTCTTTATGGAATGCAGCTGGTCGTCCAAAAACGGCTGAAATTATACAAGATATATTACAACACACATTAAGTCGACCGGGTGAAACCAGATGGAATAGCCTATATGATCAACAAATTTTATCAATTCAAAAAAAAAATTCAGGTCCATAGAGCTTTAAATATTAGTAATCCCATAAAAGATGTTGAATTTGATTACTTGAAAAAATATTTGACATGTTCTGCACCAGTAGCAGAAGCACTAGATATTATGCAAAGTGAAACCAATGCCTATTATGGCATTTTATTGCCATGTCTGTTTGCATTGATAAGAAAAATACAAAAAATTGAAAGGAGAGGCAATTTGATGTACTGTGCACCTTTAATCGAGGCGTACAGAATAAGCGTTGAAACGAGATTTAAACAGTTTGTTAACTTTAACACTGCTCAGGCAGAACATGCAGCAATAGCTGCTGTATCTTATCCCCGTTTTAAAAATAAGTGGCTTTCTCGCTTAGATAATCAAGACCTAAGGTCGAAGAAGAAACTAAGGTCAGAATCTTTTTAAAACCCTTATTTCAAAAGAACTCAATGAAGAGCCTCAACAAACTATAGCAACTAAAAGTCGTATTGAAAAATTTTTCGAATCTGATTCTGACTCAGATAGTAATATTCATGTGTCACCTACAGCGGCTGCCGGTAGTAACATGCCTATAACAAAGGTTGAGCTATTAATGCTACACTTTTTTGCTGAAGAAAGTGAAGAACTAAGTCTGCTGAACAAATACCCAGAAATAAAAAGAGTCTTTATAAAATTTAATACGCCATTACCAGCTTCCGCAGCAGTTGAAAGATTGTTTTCTTTTGCTACTATGACCAATTCACCAAAAAGTCATAGATTATCAGATCAAATGTTTGAAAAGAGAGTCGTGTTGAAGTGCAACTTAACCTATTCAAAGAATATACAGAGAACATTTTAATTATGTGTCATTAAATCGGAACATTGATTTAAATAAAAATTGATTTTTAATATTTCTCGTTGTATATTTATTTAACACTATTGTTGCTCCTTGTTTGCTATTGTTTATCTTGAATTCTTATGACAAATTGAATTTGTGATAAAAAAACAAATTGACTTTGCGGGTCGAAAAAACTAGACCAACATGTCTCGGTCGGTTCGAGATTTAGAAACTCCGTCGTGTTTTAGATCGTTATATTTGTCTTGACCAGTACTTTAAACTCAGATGGCGGCCACGTCCTGATGATGGATCAGAAAGGTGGCCAACGGAACTCTTAGGATCTACAGTACTCGTCATAACCAATCAAACGGGGTAAGATGGTCTAGATATTTCCCGGTACCTACATCCTTCCATTTTCGCATTTGATATCTGTTTTGTCATTCTTTCTTCCGACATTCTTTATGCCTGAACCAACGAAGCATACCCTTTCGCATCTTTACACCAATACTAACATTCATACCTACAAGCTTTCTTACTATGCTATTGCGAATACGGTCAATCACGGCACATCTTCCGCAGTGCTCGCATTTCGACCGCATTTATCCTGCTTTCATTCTTCTTCTTACATAACCACCCCTCACTGCCATATAACAGCGTTAGGACAAGCACTCCTTAATGCATGGCTTGCTACGCCTTTTGGCTTAAGCCTGACGAATCACCTCGAGCCTTTCTTCTCCAATCGCACTAGTTCTTTCAAACATTTCTTTCACTAAAGTTTTGGTGGCACTCTTGCATTGCCGTATATTTATTTCTTCAGCTCTGTCATACCGTCATTTACATTCAAAGAAGAAACACAGTCCTGTCACGCCTTCTTCTTACTTTCTACGAAGCTTTGTAACTCTCCGTCCCACCTTCCGCTGTGCTTTGCTTTTTTGAGCAACGACATACTTCTTTCGCGGATTCTAACAAACTCTCTTTCAGGCTATTTCAGCATTCATTTATATTCGAGTCCGAAGTACCTGCTGTTAAAAGCTTCTCCCGGACCAGAGTCTTTATGAACAGATTTTCATACATTCTTCTCACTCTTGCAACTTTTCAATTATAATTCTTTTAAGGCCTCCGAAGGGTATATGCTCTCGCCAGTGCCTCTTCTTCTAAACAAACCACGTAACTATAAGATCGTGTTCCGATTCAAGAGTGGGACCTCTATATGCACAGATATCTTAAAGTTTGCTCTGGAGACGGTTATCTACTAGGATCAAATCTATCATGTTTTTCTGTTCATTCCATCTCCACGTAATATAAATCGCTTTATGTTGGAATATCGTATTTGACACAAGAAGGCCTCTTTCCAAACATGCATCTACAATGAGCTTACCCGCATCATTTACTCTCTTATAAGGACCTAGAGCAACGTCGTAAGATTGCCACCTGGTACCCACCCATTTATTCAGGTCGTCGCACAAAATCACCTTTTCATTTGCATCAGTCAGATTCAAAAGTTCCCTGACATTATCCTAAAACTTTTCAAGCTCCTGGTGTGTTGACAAGCTTATGGAAGCGTATGCTGTATCCAAAAATACTCTAGTGAGACTTAGGATTTAAACGGACTTAGAGAATCTTGCATCGTACAGGCCATAGTCTCACTCCAGAAGCCAGGCGATGGGACAGCCAGATACCCACCCCCTTGCTGGCACGACCGCTCAGTGGTACCCTAGAATACACGCGTCGCCTCGAGGAAACGACCCAGCCTAGATGGCTGGCAGGGGTCGCAACGAGCACGCTCTTGGACATAACCCCCGAAATGATACCCACATTGATGTTACTTCAAAAGTCACATCCGCCATCTTGGATTTTAAAATTAACGCTATATTCTTTATCAGCTTCCCCCAAACCCCAAAAATAACACCCATACTAATTTTACTTCAAAAGTCGCATTGGCCATTTTGGATTCCAATATTAAGGTTATATTCGTTATCAGATTCTCCTAAACCCCTAAAAATGAAACTCATATCGAATTTTACAAAAAAGGTCACGACCGCCATCTTGGATCCAGAAACTAACACCATATTCGTAATCAACATGCCCTAAAACCCCGATATCGATACCCATATCGATTTTCATAACAAGTCGCGCCCGCCATCTTGGATTTCAAAATTAACGTTATATTTGTTATCAGCATCCCCTAAAACCCCAAAAATAAAACCCATATCGATTTTACTTCAAAAGTTGCGTCCGCCATGTTGGATCTTTAAATTTACGTTATATTTGTACTCAGCATCCCTTAAAGCCCTAAAAGTGACACCTATATTGATTTTACTTCAAAAGTCATGTCCGCCATCTTGCATCCAGAAACTAACGCCATATTCGTAATCAGCATCCCCTAAAACCCCGAAATCAATACCCATATCGATTTTCATAAAAAGTCGCGCCCGCCATCTTCGATTTCAAAATTAACGTTATATTTGTTATCAGCATCCCTTAAAACCCCAAAAATGAAACCCATATCGATTTAACTCCAAAAGTCTCGTCCGCCATCTTGGTTCCAAAAGTTAACGCCATATTAGTTATCAGCATCCCCTAAAACCCAGAAAGTGACACCCATATTGATTTTACATCAAATGTCGCGTCCGCTATCTTGGATTTTTAAATTAACGTTATATTTGTACTCAGCATTCCTTAAAACCCTAAAAGTGGCACCCATATTGATTTTACATCAAAAGTCGCGTCCGCCATCTTGTTTCCAGAAACTAACGCCATATTCGTAATTAGCATCGCCTGAAATCCCGAAATCTATACCCATATAGATTTTAATAAAAAGTTGCGCCCACCATCTTGATTTCAAAATTAACGTTATATTTGTTATCAGCATCCCTTAAACCCCAAAAATAAAACCCACATCGATTTTACTTCAATAGTCGCGTTCGCCATCTTGGATCTTTAAATTAACGTTATATTTTTACTCTGCATCCCTTAAAACCCTAAAAGTGACACCTATATTGATTTTACTTCAAAAGTCATGTCCGCCATCTTGGACCTAGAAACTAACGCCATATTCGTAATCAGCATCCCCTAATACCCTGAAATTGTTACCTATATCGCTTTTCATAAAAAGTCGCGTCCGCCATCTTGGGTTTTAAAATTAACGTTATATTGGTTATCAACATTCCCTAAACCTTGAAATCGATACCCATATCGATTTTCATAAAAAGTCGCGTCCGCCATTTTGGATCCAGAAACTAACGCCATATTCGTAATCAGCATCTCATAAAACCCCGAAATCAATACCCATATCGATTTTCATAAAAAGTCGCATCTGCCATCTTTGATTTTAAAATTAACATAATATTCGTTACCAACTTCTTTCAAAACCATAAAAGTGACATGCATATTGATTTTGTTACAAAAGTCACGTCCACCATCTTAGATCCAGAAATTAACGTCATATTCGTAATCAGCATCCCCTAATATCCCAAATGTGACTCCTATATTGATTTTACTTCAAAAGTCTTATCGTCGTATTTACTTAGATCCAAAAATTCATGCCATATTTGCAATCAGTATTCCCTGAAACCCCAAAAATGACACCAATTTTACTTCAAAAGTCACGTCCGCCATCTTGGAAATGTTTTCGTGTTTAAAATATATTGTCGTGTGTTTAATTGTTAATTGTTTAATCGTAAACATGCAAAAAACGATTAACAATTGATCAATGGTAATTGCAACGTTTTACAATTACCATTGATCAATTGTTAATTGTGGACCCTACAATTAACAATTAATTTTTCAATCGTCAATTGCAATTGATTTTTTCTGCGATTAAAATTTCAATTGTTTGGTCCTACAATTGAACAATTAAACAATTAGTGCCCAACACTGCACACGAGTAGACATACAAAAATTGTAAGTTAAATAAAAGCTTGAAAAATAAAATTAAACCTTTCATAACGTTTTTATTTATTTCAATATAAGCGCGAACAAAATATTTGAGAACAAACCTATTGCAATATAATTAATTTAAAAGATAATAATTTGAAGTTAATTTTTCATTGAAACTGCTACTGGTTGTAATCTTCGCTATTGGAGTCCAACATCGAAGCACTCTTATATAAGATGTTTTGAAAATATGCCATTTTACTGAGTTCAACTTAAATGTGCTCTTAGTATTGCATAAACACACTATTCATTTAGGTTGCAATATCTGTAGGCATAACAAAAAACTTGCGTTAACAATTATTTATTTGCCAATTTTCGAAAACTCTATCGATATCGATGTAAATTTTCCAATCATTATGACTAATCTCTTTGGGAGTACAATTATTAAGATTCCATCTAAATCTAATCATTTATGCTCAGGGAAAACAGTCAATCTGGTGTAGTTTTTATGCATCTTTAAACTAGTTACATATTTTTATACATACAGTTTTAAGAAAATATTCTTCGCTGCATTATGAAGAGAGAAAACTGTCTAAGTGAAGGGCTTATCAAATATGTCCAGTGCAGTCTTTTAGAACCTCTTTAGCTAGTAGGCAGTATAAAGTCATCAGTGGCCATCTTTACAATATCATTAATAAATAATGTAGCATTTACTCCCTTTCAAAGTATGAGTGTAAAATAAAAACAAGCAAATGGCTCCTGTCCAAAACTTAAATTTTAAACATCTCAATTTTATAATAGTTAATAAATAAATTTAAATAGCTGGGCTAGCAGGTGCACAAAAAAAAAACACAGCATACAATTCTTGTAATAAGTTCTTAGTCTGCTTAAGTAAGTACATTTCTCTCTCTCACAATTCTGTGAGAGAGCCCTAGTACCCATAACACAAGTTAAATCTTATCATGGGTACCAGAGTTTATCCTTTTCTAAATGATGACTAGACCATGTAGCAAATTGTAAGTTTTTTTTTCCCAATGTATCACTTTTGTTTGTTGAAAATAAATATATTATTATTATTATTTTTAAAAAATACATTTTATCTTTACCATGTTACAGCAAAACCAAGTCACCGGCCGAAGCTTACATAATTTAGCTTCATCTGCTTTTCTAGACCAAAAAGATTTGCATTCCAATATAAAGCACCTTATTTTAGTTGTTTTTTCACAAACATTTTAATTATATATCTTATTATTTATTGAAAACAAATTTAAAGTCTCCGAGAACACTGTCACTAGGCAAACAAATATTAACAAAAATTTGCGTGGAGCCTACGTCAAAATGACAAGTCATACATTTTGAAAAAAAATTAGATCGAACCATGTAGAAACAAAGATCTTTAAATTGGTTACCTAAATGGTACCAAGTTTCCAGAAAAAGTATACAGCTGAACTGCCTTTATAATCCCTCTATGTTTTTATCCTATCTCTATGGGCAAATCCATCATTACCAGTTTTACCATTGTACATTTTTTTAAACATTTATGACATAGACCATAGACTATACTTGTGTTTTCCCATAGATGTAGAATTGGTACTTTCCCATATATATTTCCCATATCGATGTAAATTTTCCCATCAATGCGACTAATCTGTTTGGGAATACGATTATTAAGATTCTATCTAAATCTAATCATTTATGCTCAAGGAAAACAGTCAATCTGGTGTAGTTATTATGCATCTTCAAACTAGTTACATATTTTTTAGTAGATAGATTATGTATTTGTACTGAGTGTGTACCCTTAGAGTATATAATACTCTAAGGGTACAATGGTACTACACAATGGTACACAACAGGTTTAATATTAAATCTAGCCATTAGTGGATCGCAGCATGTCGCTGAGGAGGTATCATACATTTATTGCGCAACATACGTCTACATTCTGTGATTTTTGTTTCTCAACCAAAGCGACACAGCGACAAGGAACAGGTCGCGGAATGTCGCGAGACTTATCGGGCGACATTCCGTCACCAGCGACACTGTCGCGGGATGTCCCTAATGAATACGTGATTTAACGTCGGGCGAAGTCATGTCGCACATACTAGGAGGAGATGGCCTAAGCTAGCGAGCCTGTGGAATCCCTAAAAGCCTTGGCGTCATCGTGGTAGGCGTGGCTTACTTGAGTTTGTCATCGCCACTCGCTGTATTTACACGACGATTAAGTTTGCATAGCACTTAATGCTATGCAAACTTAATCGTCGTGTAAATAGAGCGAGTGGCGGTATTCTCTATTTTCGTTAAAAATAAAACCTTTTTAAAAATTACCTAGTCACACATATAGTATCATATTTTCCTTGTATTTTTTTCGTAATTTATTAGATTACTGCTATTACAAATGCCATCTACCGTAATATATGTGAACTTACAAGTAACATTGGCATGGACGGATTGTTTAGTTGTTACCATTCTACGCCAGGTGGCCAATACAAATGTGAGAGGGGCGTAACGTCTCTCTTGCCTTGTGTCACCCCGCGTAAGGACACCCTTTTATTGTATTGGGAAATTTTATTATGCCATCTCTCTTCGTATTTGCTACGAGAGCGAAGTCGAGGGCCATTGGTTCAAGTCGCTCAATTTTTTTCCTGCGACCCATGTCATCCACATTTGTTTAATCCCTTTTAACGTGTCGCCCGAAGAGGTTTCATACTTCGTTCGTCTTTATTGTCGCGCAATACAAACAAACGCAGAAATAAGATAAATGGCTAACGGTATATATTCTTAAACGCGATTATTAAATTGTAAATTCGTTCGTGCGAATGAGGTCGCAGTCGTTTAACGACTTGTTTAAAGCACATTATGACAAAGCCGCTAACATTGACATTAACGCAGATATAGTAGAAGTATCTGTGCGGTTGTTCCACTTTCTTATATTTTATGAGCATGTAATTTTTTATTTACTTACTATTTTTCAAACCTATATTTAACTTTAATCTTCATATGTCTGTATGTTTATCTTTCCGGTTCAAATCTTGTGATCCATTTTCAAGCACTTGCGTATCTGATTGAGCTGAAATTAAACATACGTATGTAAGCTCGGTGACAATGCAATAATATGGTACCACGGAGCTGGTCTGATGATGGAGTCGGATGGTGGCCATAGGAACACGTAAATTAAACAACATAACTTCCTCGCGTTTAGGCTTGTTGGGTTGCTATTAACGAGTACCTTACAACCAGATGATTTTTAGGGTCTGATGATGAAGCCGAAAGGTGGCCAATGGAACCACCCAATTACTCAATAAAACCCCGCAGTGTTTAGATTTGTCTTGACGAGTACTTTTGTCCCGGATGGTGTCCAAGAACATAGGAACTCTTCAACTAAGCAATATATCTTCGTTGTTTTTGTTATAAAAGCATGTTTTATTTTTTATTTTATTTTATTTCCCAGGGTAGCAACAGCATAAGTATATTAAAAAAATTACATGAGATAAATTACTTAAAATAAAGCCTTTACAGCTAACCACAATAGATTTCCAGCATAATTTAATTGTACGAAGAAACATTAAAGAAAGATGAGGTAACATTAATAGTAAGGTGAAGGTCGGATTATTATGTCTATAATATAGAAAAATTGAGAACATTAATCTTAAAAATTAAGAGCATTATGAATACAAATACGAATGTTGGAAAACATTAATTACATAGCCATACACAACAGCGCACTACAATTACACATCCAGTTGTGCGATAAATGTATAAAAAGCAATAAAATTAAAATTAGATGGCGGTGGAGCTGATTTGTTGTAGGAGGTTGTTTAATTTATGTTTAAAACAGTTTTTTGAGCCAATAAAAAGGTCAATATTATTACATTTATTATTGCACAAGCGAACAATACGTGTGAGAGCAGCATTACTCCCATAATTGGTCGTATGTGAGGGGACGTCGAATAAAGGCGTATGTCTGGTACGATGACCTGGTGTGGAAAATGATATTTGGCCCAGTAATTCACAGTAGTCCATATTGCCACGTACAATGTCAAACAACAGTCCTAAATCTAATAGCTCTCTTCTGTGTTCTAGTGTAAGAATGTTATATTTTTGACAGTTTTTAAAGTAAGACAAGGATGCATTTTTCAGTTTGTTATTTAAATAGGAAAGAAATTTCTTTTGTATTCGCTCAATACGGTTAATGTGTTCTGCATAATAGAGGGTCCATATGGAGCTGGCATATTCCAGAATGCATCTAACATAAGCAAAATATATTACTTTGAGGCTAGATAGATCGTTGAAGCATTTACAGGTGCGCATGATAAAACCTAGATTACGATAAGATCGACTGACAATGCCATCAATATGAGAGGACATGCTCATTTTTGAGTCTAATAAAACACCTAGATCACGTACGACATTAACTCTTTGGATTATGACTCCATTGAAGTCATAGGAAAAACATATGGGATATTTTTCGAGTTAAGCTTATGCATTGACATTTGTCGATATTTACAGTTATATTGTTTGAATTGTAGAAAGCTAATAAATTGTTTAGGTCTTGTTGCAATAACATACAGTCGTCTTTAGAGCGTATAGACATAAAAATTTTCTTATCATCAGCATAGATCAAATGTTTAGCGTTACGGATGTAGTTACTAGAGATGAGTCGTATTTTACGAGAATAGGCGGCACCTAATCCAATTCTGACAATACCTAATCCACCTAATATTTATATTCAATATAAACTAATGTTTAGCCGTTTAGCGCGCTCACTCACACCTGTTCCCGCGCTCTCTCACTCACTCATATGCTTATCGCTTTGCTATCCCGCTTACGTGTAAGGGAGCGAGACAGCGCTATAGAAGATTGATATAAAACAAATGTAAATATAATGAATTGAAATATTTTAAATACGCCATCTTGCAAACGCTAAACTTTTGCGGAATATTTAATATCGCAAGACTCAAAACTTCATACATTCGTAAGTTAACAGTCCTAAGCCTGTAAAAAGTATGAAGGGAAGATACCAATTCATCACTAATATATCATTAAATGATAAAATAGAAAACAAGTATTAGTTTATTCAACCAATTTCGTGCAGAAATATCTAATCTAATAAAAAAAATTGATTCCATTTTGAAACTTCCATTTTCTTAAAAGTGTTATTATGACTCAATATAACAAAACAATATCACATTAAATTGATTCAAATATCGATAATTCGATATCAGGATTTGATATAGAATAGGTGGATTAATATCACTAAGTAACGGTATGTGTATGAGATCATTGAGATTAGGTGGATTAGCTGGATTAGGTGGATTAGGTGGAATAGGTATTTGGATTATGTATTTATGCAGACTAGGAACAGGTGTATTTAATACCTGTTTTACCTAATACAACCCATCTCTAGTGGTTACCAACATCGAAGATATAGGCGCTGTAAAATAGAGGGGCCAAATGAGCGCCTTGGGGAACTCCGGAGGGTATACTAATAAAGTCAGATTTGAAACCACCTAGTATGACTGATTGAGAGCGGTTAGAAAGGTATGACTTTACCCATCTTAAGAGATCCCCATGAATTCCTAGAGCCTGAAGTTTGTGAAGAAGGACATTGTGGTCTACACGATCAATCTTTCTCAAAATCTGTGTAGACCACATCAACCTGCCCACCATTTTCTATGTGCTTTAATACAAAATTCGAGAAATAAGCTAAGTTGGACATTGTAGATCGTCTCTTAATGAAACCGTGTTGTTCGTGGGGTATGTGTTTAGAAATAAAAGGATAGATTCTGCTATAAGTTTTTCAAATAATTTTGCAAGGGAATTAAGGATGGAAATAGGACGATAGTTTTCAATCTTAGACCTGGAGCCTTTTTTATGAATAGGTATCACTTGGGCCTTTTTCTAAAATTTAGGGAAGATGCCGTCTTTTAACGAACGGCGAAATAATATAGTTACAGGAAGTGATAAACTATCAGCGCAAGAGGACAAGAAAATAGGCGGAACACCATCACAGCCAGCACCTTTAGATTTATCAAGAGTCCGAAGTAAATGTAACACTTCGTCCTGAGTTACAGTTATGCATGGCAAGGCTTCGTTTGCTGAGAACAACGGTCCAATGACTTGTTGGTTACTTGTTGAGTTAGGTGTACTAAATACACTTTCAAAGAATTTATTAAACGCTGTACAGATAGATAGCTTGTCCATCATTAAAGTTTTCGTTACCTAAAGTGAAACTTCTGGGATATGTGGAACCGGCTTTTTTAGATTTAACGTACTTCCAAAAGTATTTGGGGGAGAAGCGTACAAGGTTTTCAGCACTACGTGTAAATCTATCAAAACATTCTTTTTGTACTCGACGATGCCTAGATCTAAGAATGCGGAAGGTATCATAGTCCCTCGGGTTTTTGTGTTGTAACCATTTTTTATGTAATTTTTCCTTCTCGCGTATAATTTTAATTAAAGCGTAGCTATACCAGATAGGAAATATATTTCTATTTCGAGTCCTTATGGGAACGTGAAGTGCAAAGCATGCATTGAGATGATAATCATCATCATCATCATCATCATCATCATCAGCCCGTATCAGTCCACTGCTGGACATAGGCCTCTCCCAAGGCACGCCATTGAGCCCGATCTTCGGCTCTTCTCCTCCAACCGCTGCCCGCCACCCTCCGTATATCATCGCTCCATCTAGCTGCAGGGCGTTCCACACTACGTTTGCCAAGCCGCGGTCTCCACTCGAGAACACGTCTACCCCAGCGGTTATCGGTCCTTCGGCAAATATGGCCAGCCCACTGCCACTTCAGCGTGTTGATCCTGCGAGCTATGTCGATGAACTTGGTTCTCTGTCGGATCACCTCATTCCGGATTCGATCTTTCAGAGAAACTCCGAGCATAGCTCTCTCCATAGCCCGCTGAGCAACTTTCATTTGGTGGACTAGTCTCACCGTAAGTGTCCATGTCTCGGCTCCGTATGTCATGACAGGTAGGACGCACTGATCAAAGACTTTTGTCTTCAAACTTTGAGGTATAGACGACGAGAAGACTTGACGTAGTTTCCCAAACGCTGCCCAGCCCAGCTGTATCCTCCTGCTGACCTCTCTCTCAAAGTTGTTTCTACCTAATTGTCGTATTTTTCCGAGGTAGATGTATTCTCGTACAGCTTCGAGAGTAGTTCCATTTACATTAACTGGCTCCGGAATGACATGCTCATTGAACATAATCTTGGTTTTATTTATGTTCATCCGGAGGCCAATGCGTTGGGAAGAATCAGCTAGGCCGCACAGCATCTGTTGTAATTCCGGCAATGTCTCTGCCATAATGACGATATCATCCGCGAATCTTAGGTGCGAGATGTACTCACCGTTAATGTTAATGCCGCATCCTTTCCAGTCCAGCGTCTTAAACATATCCTCCAGTGCAGTCGTAAACAATTTAGGTGAGATAACATCGCCTTGTCTCACTCCTCGATGCAAGGGGATATGCTTAGTCCGCCGATTTTGTACTTGGACGGTCATTGTTGCAGCGTCATACAGGCATCTCAGCACTTGGATGTATCGCCAGTCGACCTGGCAACGTTGCAGGGATTCGAGAACAGACCAGGTTACGATGGAGTCGAAGGCTTTCTCGTAGTCCACGAATGCCATGCACAGGGGCTGATTATACTCCTGGGTCTTTTGCATAATCTGCCGCACTGTGTGAATGTGGTCTATAGTGCCATATCCTGTCCTGAAACCAGCCTGTTCCGTTGGTTGAAACTCGTCAAGTCTTCCCGAAAGGCGATTTGTGATGACTCTAGAAAACAACTTGTAGACATGGCTTAGGAGGGAAATCGGTCGATAGTTTTTCAGAAGGGTCTTGTCTCCCTTCTTGAAAAACAAAACGACTACACTCCTGTTCCATGCCTTTGGAGTTCTCCCAGAGAAGATAACGGAATTAAATATACGCTGAAGTTGTTTGAGCATAGGAGTACCTCCTGCCTTTAGCAGCTCCATAGTAATTCCGTCATCACCCGGGGCTTTTCCATTTTTAAGTTGTCTTAGAGCCATCTCGATTTCGTCAAGGCTGACTTCTGGCAGCTCGTCTGTGTAGTGGCGTGTTAGGGTGGCTCTTAAATCCCTTATGTCGGGTTCCGGTTGGTTAACTTGCGTGGCGTAAAGTTGGGAATAGAAATTTTCGACTTCCGCGAGAATTTCTGGCACCGACACGACGACTCTTCCGCTTAGAGTGGTCAGCTTCGTCAGATGGCTCCGGCCAAGCTGTTGTGCGAAGACTTTTGACCCCCGATTCCGCTCAATCGCTCTTTCTATTTGGCATGTGTTAGAGCGTCGGACGTCTCGTCTTACCAGCTTCGTGATCTTTTTATTCAATGCCCGTTGTTCTGACGATGTGACTGCGGGGTCTTTGCGTCTTTTCTCCATGAGTTGCAGACATTCCGTTGAAAGTCTCGATTTCTTTCCGTTGCGCCGCATCTTGCAGAACCTTGTTCCCTCTTCCCTTAGGATGTCAACCACCTGGTCGAGTTCCTCATCGATATCGTCATCAATTGTGTTTTCCAGAACAGCGAATCGGTTCTTTAGTTTCAACTGAAACGATTCGGACCCAACTACGTGTTGGAGCAGGTTAGGTCGGAGTGTGGTCTTCATCAAACGGATACGTTCCAGCTTATAATCGATATCCAGAGTGCCTCGCACAAGCCGGTGGTCGCTACCGGTTTTAAACCTTGTAACCACTGAGACATCTCTAAATAAGCGCTTCTTGTCCGCTATGATGAAGTCGATCTTGTTTTTAGTGTTACCGTCGGGACTTTGCCACGTCCACTTCCGTTGGCGCCGTTTCTGAAAGAAAGAGTTCATTAAGAATAGCCCCTTTTTTTCTAGGAAGTTGACGAGCATTTGTCCCCTATGGTTCCTGCTACCGAATCCGTGTCGACTCACTACCGATTCGCTACATGTTTGTACTTCCACTATTGCGTTGAAATCCCCCATGACAACGTTGAAGTGAGCCTTGGAGGTGTCGTGTAAGGCTTTGGATATGTCCTCGTACATATCCTCTATTTCATCATCCGAGTGTGTTGATGTTGGTGCGTAGACCTGGATGACCTTAAGCTTATATCTCTCGGTTCATTTAATCACAAGGTACGCAACCCTTGTCGATACACTGGACATTTCTTCAACGTTGTCAGAGAGGACTTTGTTGACAAGGAACCCGACGCCGCCTTGAGATTGATGGTCTCCTTCTCTGAAATACATAAGATGGCCCGATTTTAAGGTTACGATATCCTCTCCCTTTCTTCGGAATTCGCATAACCCAAGGACGTGCCATCTTATGTGTCTCAGTTCCTCTTCTAGTGGCGCCAGATGTTCGTCGAGCCGCAACGTGCGTCCGTTATACGTGGCTAAGGTCAGTCGGTTTTGGCGGCCTTGCGTAACCCGGAGATTCTTAGCACCCCCCACCCTGCCGTTACCGTGACCGCCGCCGTGGTCAGGAATAGCAGGGTTGCCGGGAACAGGGGGCCGTGGGTTGTTTTGGCTTATCATAGGGAGGTAATGCCCGTAATCTCCACGCTGGGCAGGCGGATTGGAGATCGCAGAGCGCGGCTTCTCGCACCAGTGGCGCTGCTGCCCGTCACCAGTCTGTCATTTAGCTGCGCAGTTTGACAATGGATATACCGCCATTAGCCGGTCGCCAGAGCCTCGTTTGCTGTTTGGCAGGGTGCACCACGAGCAGGTGAGGTTGGCTTGGGGCACTAGGATGGTGATGTACCCCTCACACCACAGATGATAATAGAAAATGTTAAGTGCTTCATCTATTGTATCTGTGTTTAAGATAGTATTCCAGTCAATTGAGATAAGGTAAGAGTTTATAATGTCATAATTACAGGATTTAAAATCATAGTAAGGTTTAACGCATTCTTTAATAGGTTTTATATTGAGATCCAGTATGTCAATCGTAAATGGAGGGTGGAATGTATCTATTTTCGGTAAAGCGGTGGCAGGATTACTAACAAGAGGCAGGTTGCTAAAACATAAATCAAGAGTGTTGTTGCAGGAGTTCTTTATAATGTTATATTTTTTTACTCCGGATATGTCAAGTTATCCACAAGTGACAAGGCTGAGGATTGAGTTTCGGTTCGACCTTTATGAATTAATGTATATTACCACTAGAAGTCCATGAAAGGCAGGGAAGATTAAAATCTCCGACTAAAAGATGGTTCTCGGAATGATTATTTTCTATAAGTCGGGAGATACTGTGGGAAACATTGTCAATGCGCGTGGATAGTTCGTTATCTTCCGGAGGAATGTACAATAATAATATGTGCAGGTCAACTGAAGCGCCTAGCGCCCGTGCAGGAATTTTAATGCAAAGCGATTCAACTGACTGGCATGACCCCTTGTCACACATAGTTGCACAAAATTCGCGGGGAGCATAAATCAAAACGCCACCACCGGTTTGTTTATCACACGCCCCTAAATCCCGATCACAGCGAAACAAGTCGTATCTATTGTCGCATATCTCTGAATCTAAAATGTCACTTTGTAACCACGTTTCAGTCAGGAGTATAAAGTCGTGATTGTTTACAAGAATGTTGTTATATCAAGACACTTCGTACGAATTCCACGAACATTTTGGTAATAAATTTCTAATTTACGATTATTTTTTTCATGTTGTGTGATAGGTAACGATTTTATATCCAAATACAAACTTGTACACTGTACTCACTGTCTACCCCGCAAGGAATCCGGCGTGATGATATAGATAGACAGTCTACTATACCTGAAAAGGAAACAATAATTAACGATTTGTGTATGTGGTGTTTACCTATGTTGTGGAATTCGCAGAATAGTAAAATAATAACGAAAAAAGCCACCTTTAAAATCTGAATAAAGTACCTATCCATCGGATATAACATCGCACAAATAACATTTTCTTACGTACTTGTGTCTTCGAAAATACGAAAATGTGCAATTGAGCGCTCCGTCGTGTAATGTATGCATGTTAAATATTCATCATCATCATCATCATCATCAGCCCGTGTCAGTCCACTGCTGGACGTAGGCCTCTCCCATGGCACGCCACTGAGCTCGATCTTCAGCTCTCCTTCTCCAATCCCTGCCCGCTGCCTTACGAATATCGTCGCCCCACCTAGCTACAGGGCGCCCTACACTACGTTTGCCGACACGCGGTCTCCACTCAAGAACCAGTCTGCCCCAACGGCCATCGGTTCTGCGGCATATGTGACCTGCCCACTGCCACTTCAGCTTGCTAATTCGCTGAGCTATGTCGGTAACCTTGGTTCTCTGACGAATAACTTCGTTCCGGATTCGATCCCTAAGAGAAACTCCGAGCATAGCTCTTTCCATAGCTCGTTGAGCGACCTTGAACTGGTGGACAAGCCGCACAGTGAGTGGCCACGTTTCGGCTCCGTATGTCATTACAGGTAGGACGCACTGATTAAAAACTTTCGTTTTTAAGCATTGGGGTATGGGCGATAAGAAGTTGTTTCTGAGTACGTATACCTAGGGCAGGTGCTCCAACTGGGTAAAAACAACTTCGACAAGGAAGTTAAGAGACGGATACAGCTGGGCTGGGCAGCATTTGGGAAACTCCGTCGAGTCTTCTTATCGCCCATACCCCAATGTTAAATATTAAAATAACAAAAAAGTTATGCGTATAAATTAAAATGAAGAGCATTGTGAATGTATTATAATTATCTAACTGGAATTTATCGGTATGTTTTTGAAAAGTTTTTTTTTTTAATTTAAAATTATTATTTTATGCCTCAATTGGTATATCCCTACACGAAAGTAGCCTGTTCCCTGGATTCTTACTTAAGAATAGCTTGAAGATTTTTCGGCCATTTGTATATAAATTGAGAATAAATATCAACGTATTGTGGTTTAACAAGCGTCTTAGCAACTTGTCTATAAATATAATAATTTGCCAACTCCTTAGAATCTTACCCTCGTCTCATTAATTGTGCATTTTAGGGAGTTTACAGACGAACGACATTTCATGTCGAGGACAGACGACGCACGGTGGGCGCACGGCGACTGTCGCTGACAACAGGCGACCGGGCCTGTCGTCATGTCGATGCGTATTCGGCGCTTGCCAGTCAACCCTAGCTCTGTCTCTCATCTCTTAGGTTCAAAGAACACATAATACTTTAAGCGTCGGTGATCAGCGACTGCGTTGGTTGACTCTGCATCGCGTTTTGGCGACTAACCCCTCATTCGCATAAGCGTTTTTGCAGCGAGCGTTAATAAAGCGCTGGAATAACACAAATGGTTACCCGTAAGTTTATAAAGCGCTGGAATAACACAAATGGTTAACCGTAAGTTTATAAAGCGCTTACAGCGCTTCAAAACTCGCATTTAAAAAGCGTTTATGCAATCAAAATGGCGCGTTTCTGCAACTGCATCGAAGTTGTATCGCATTGAGAAGTGAAACAAGGGAGAGAGGGTGACGAATGGTGGTGGTTAGTGTGTGGAGTGTAGCGTTCAGTGAATAATAACTAATGTCTATGCTATGGCCTTTATATAAAAATAAGAATTCCCGGGAACGTGGAACTCGCTTATCGCAATATGCGGTACTACTATAAATATTTGAACCAGTGTCAAACAAATCGGCGCAACGGCTATAAATGAGTGGTGGAGTTGAAAATGATACATAATACAATGTGTAATTTTAGTTTGTCCTGGAGCGAAAGCCCAGTAATGTATCTAATCAACTGGTAAATAAAAAAATAAAAATAAGGTCCTCAATAAGTAATATCTACCTTCTGACTAATGCTAATATCATAGATAGGGCAAAAATCCGGAACACCAAAAGACTACGTCTAAACATTATCCGATAAAAAAAAACTCGCTTTGGGTTCGAATTCAAGACTCCGTGTTTGCCAGCAGCACCATGTGCCACTAGACCGACAAGACATTATTTTATTGCGATATGGGTTTTACGACTCGAAACCTCAAAAAATAGTAATGAAAACGTACTCCTATTTACCCCGTGAGGAATCTGGCGAAGTGTAGACAAAAGAGACAAAAGCCCGTGCTCATTATGTGTTAAAATCGTCCAACATAATCGTGAACATACAGTCAGCAATATAAATATCTACAGTATACCGAATTAATGTGAAAACCGAAAGCAATTTGTCTGCCACCGGCTTCGTTATATTTTATAAGCCCGAAACGTTAAGTTTTGCTATTTATTCTTAAGCGATGGCCCTTTATTCCCATCCCAAGCATAGGAGTGGACGTGAAAATAAGCAAAGCTGCTATACTATAAACCTTTAGAAGAAAAGAAAAACTTTTTTGACAAAGCACACAACTAAACACAATACAAATTGATAAAAAAGCGCGGAAATAATTAGGAAATAAATAAAGTCAGTAGGTATGTGTTTCTGTGCTAAAAATATTAGCAGGCCCTGCAGTCTCAACATAGATAATGATCGGTATCTTACCGATTTCGGTCGACAAGAATTTATTGTAAAAGCTATCGATTTTTTTAGTATTATAGAGAGATAGCTTAGATAGTAATACTAAGTAGTACTAAATGGATTTACAGTCGTACAAGGATGTTTTGGCGTGTGGCTAAAATTGGAACTAACGCTGTCATTAAGTGAAATTTCACTTCATGACAGACGCAGAGTTGCTGTTTGCTATGAAATTCACCTAGGTTCATAGTTGAAATATACTAGTTGGAATATTTCTAAGGAAAATTTTACTAAATGGTAACCGTAATTTCACACCGATGCCCCCTGTCATGTACCGGCTGAAAGATCCTTGTGGCACTATAAAATAAATTCGTTAGAAACTAGCGAAATCGGTAAGATAACAATTGTTATCTCTGCCAAGACTGCAGGGCCTGTGCCCGTTACCAAGGTGACTTTCTACAAAACAACACTAATAAAAACAGAAAAAAATACGGCAATTATATTTTACAGCGGAAAGTCACGTGCTCGAAATACGGGCTATTGATTGCTTAAAGAGAAGAGATAAAATATCCGAAACTGGCCTAGACTCGAAGATTAGCTTAATACCCAGCACATGTACTTAAGATTTTTATCAGAACCCAAAATCCCTCGTGTCCATTTCTGTATTCAATTTCGCGAGAGTAGGCTATTTATGTAATCCAAGGGCTAAGGGGTAAAGGTATTTATATCATTGACTGTACTTTATGAAAATAGTAGCGAAGAGATATGAGAGTCTGAAGGCATGAAGGACTGACTCGTTGCTCTAGTGGCGCATTGTTCGACGGTAATCACGAGGTCCTGGGTTTAAATCCTAGGTCCAACAAAGTGTACTTTTTCTATCGAAAAAATATCAATCGTTCTGCAGAAATAGATTGTAGTCCATAATTTTAGGAATAAGTCTTTTTTTTCATTACAGGTTAACCTAAAACTTTGCTTACCAATAGTACTTTTTGCAGAAATAATATAAAATGAAGACATGTGACGAATTTACAATAACATTTCCTTACAAATTTATACATACATTTTTACACTTGTGGCGAGTTTACTTTTAATGTGTTGTAAGTCCCAACTTACAAAAATGCGACTATTTACTGAGTGGCGAGTTTATAATGTTCCCCTGATATTCTGACCAGTATAATGGCAATAAGCTCCTCCACTATTACATCGAGACCAATCATCGTCGGCGATATCTGAGTGTACACAGTACAGCTCTGCTACCCCTGCCTGCGGAATAGGCGTGACAGTGTTCTTCTATTTATTCAGATATAAAGGTGGCTATAAATACGTAATTTATTTTCAGTTTACGTGAAACACGTTTTCAAAAAGCGGCTTTTCGTGGCGGCTATAGGATTAACTTCAATTACCTGGGGTGCTTAGGGCCACACCATACACGATATATTTATTTAGAGTCGACGATTAGCGATTTTGCTACTGCATCGAAATCAGAATATAGTAAATTAATAAAAAAAAAACTTTTTTTCGGATCATATGTACAAATAGACCGGTAAAAACTCGGCTCAAAGAACACATAGCTGACCTAAAACACCGTCGCTCAAAGAAGTCTGCAGTCTGTGAACATGTCCAGATTTGATAAACCACAAATCCTCGTGAAAGAACACCGATTCCTGTCAAGGATAGTTCGCGAGGCTCTTGAAATTAAAAAAAAAACACCCTAATTTCAATAGAGAAGATGGCTTGGTGCTTTTATCGACTTGGGATCCAGTAATTAACATAATCAAATCCAAAACCAAGCATACCACTACAAGGCCTCGAGACACGGTGAACTCATTCTGCGTAGATCGGACCAACAAAAATAATGTTGGAGGGTATCCGGGAACAACTATGCTTTGCAGACGTTTAACATCGTATTCCTTCCCGTGATCATAGGTGCTGCAAAGTACTCGAAACGTCGGGAACTTAAAAATCAAAAATAAGCCGCGATAAAATCCGAAAAATATTTTATTTCATATGTAATATTCACGTAAATCTGAGGATTCAGTATAAATAATAATAAATATTAATATCAGCCTAAACTATCCCACTGCTGGATAAAGATCTTCTCTCACAAATCAAGGTGAGATAGAGTTAGGTCATATTCCACCGTGCAGACCCAGTACGGATTGGTGGAGAAGTTATTCTTGTAAACCATTATAGTATTTATGAATCGTCAGAAAAGTAGCAAAGACTCTACCATCACTTCGGAAAGCCTGTGTTCTCCAGTCTCCAGTCTTCCGGTTTAAGAAAAATAGTAATACCTTGTGGGTGATCATGAGCCCCCCCGCCAGGAGTACTTCACGATAAAGCCGTTCTCGATGGAGTAGGCGTCCACCGGCAGAACTGCGATGCTCCACACATGGATCACAACCGGTCCCCCAGGGGTCGTGATTAATAAGAACGCAACAGAACACGACTTATCTGCAAAAAACTGCTACCAATTCGGAAAGATATCCCTGTGAAGAAGAAGGGAAAGAAACTCCACGGTTACTATTTTAAAATAACATTTATTCAATTTTTTCATCCTTGTTGTTTTAGCGACTTTGCTGAGATAAATCGCAGTACCAAAATCCCGCGTTTTAACGACTACAACGTTGGTATATCGCGTTTTGGCGACTAACTGCCTTATATCACGGTATTAAAACTGCATATATTCTGCATTGCATTTTGATAACTAACTGCGTTCGATCGCGTATCAAAATCAGCGTAGCGTGCAGTCGCTGCATCGTGCGTCCAAAAAGTGGGATGATCACTGCGACTGGAGTCTGTAGGTCTGTGTGCGGATGGAAGCATTCGGTCTGCTTTGGCCCTTAAATAATTCTGGCGAAATGATGAAAGTAGGTATTTGTTCGAAATATTTTTATTTGAAGGTTTGAAGAAATGTTTAGAACATTTGAGGTCTCAATTCAATTCGACTTCTTTTTATTACATGTATAATGCGACAAGGATCTTTTGACACTTCGATGATATTGACAAGGAGGCGTTGGTATGAAATTAGGGCTACCATTTAATGGGCAAAATTCTTACTTCCGCGGAAATATTTCGACAGGTGGGTCTGCACGGTGTAACTAATTCGAGAGAATTGCTCAACAAACTTAATCAAGCTGCACCATGTGAACGCAGTAAACCAAATTGAATTATACAACGAAATAAAATAACGTCTTAAAAACATTCCCACTATTTAAAAAAGAGCTTGGGTAACTTTCATAGCAAACGGCAATTCCAGTGAACTGTCATGTGACATTTCACTTGTTGACATCGTTAGTTCCGATTTTGGCAACGATCCTTGTCGGACAACATAACCTCAATCGTTCGGCCATTTTGTTACGCAAAACATATGTAGCGGAACATCTATCCCCAAATGAATATGAGGTTTGATAGCCTGCTCAGGCTTAGTTTAATAAAAGTGAAAGGTGAAAATCCGACAACTTGCTTTACAGGAGTTATTGTAACTCCTGTAAAGCAAGGCTAGGTGGGGCGACGATATTCGTCAGGCGGGCAGGGATTGGAGGAAGAGAGCTGAAGATTGAGCTCAGTGGCGTGCCATGGGAGTGGCCTACGTCCAGCAGTGGACTGACACGGGCTGATGATGATAATGATGATGAGTTACAATGGGGGGAATGTGTGACGAACTTAGTCCCAAAAAAACACTTATCATACCAATGTATTAATTTTGTCATTTTTGCCGAAAAGTTTTATTAAATGGAATCCAAGCCTATTCACCCAAGTAGCACAACAGCTGCTTAAGAGTGGAAGTAACTGTCCTTTTAAAGTTTTAAGTTGTACTTAAGCTGTATATGAGAGTATAGGCTATATACAGGGTGTAATATTAATCGCCCTGGAGCGAAAGCCCAGGTGGTGTATCCAACGTCTACTGTTTATTGTTACTAAAAAAATTAAAAAATAACACTTCAATTTGTTACAGCTCCATAAGAATACTAATCTAGTGCATTAAAAAACTCCTACGCTAAGCGCAAAATGATATTGAGGGGCGGCGCGGTTCGGTAACTGGCCGGTAGATACCTTCGGTGTTCCGGATTTTCACACTAGCTATGATATTCGGATAAATCGGTAGGTAGATTTTACGTATTGAAGTGTTCTTTTTATTCATTTTTTATTACCAGTGGACAGTAGGCATTGGATGCATCACCTAGGCTTTAGCTCCAGGACGACTAAAATTACATCCTGTATATGCATAATGGTGTAAATTTTATGCAGCCTATGCTCTCATATAATTAATTCCTCTCTTAAGCAGCAATTATGGCACTTAGAAGAGAACTAGTATGGTTCTAGTATTGTGCCCAGGCTTGTCTATAAGTTATTCAGAGGTCCGATGTAGCAAAGATCTCATCACTCACTGTCGGCTCTTAGAGGTCCACATTTCGTATCGAAGCGACGGGTTCAATGGAAAAATACCTCGTCCTAAAAGAGACGTGAAAAAGATGTCTTTATGTAAGAATATTTCAATAGACTCGCTGCGAAATACCTACGTAATAGGCGCCCAATGAAAAAACTTGAAATGAATTAATCTTTCAGGCCAGTACACTTACATTTTATATACAATGTGTAATATAAGTAACGCAAGACCTGAAAGTAGTTTGTTCTAAATCGGCAACTGAATCGTTTCCAACTTCTTTTAAAATATGTTACACTATTTTTATCAAAAAGTGCTGTTACTCGTTCAGTTGGCTCTATTCAATAAAATTTAATAATTATTCAAAGTATATATATACTAAATGCATTTCTAATACATACACCTCAATATTCACAACAAAGTATAGGTTTAGTGGTTAATTTGGGTACGGAAGAGCTTATACAAATGGTGGAAAACTTCATAAAATTGGAAGTTTGATTATCGTATTGAATTCGTAAAGCAATAAATTAATTCTTGCGGTATGTATGTTACACTTTGTAGGTAGATTTCAATATTTTAGTCCTTTAGAAATATAACTATTTTTAGTTCTTATCACGATTTATTTTTGCATTGTATGTTTCGCAGCGCACGTTTCGAGTCTACAGCAACCATAGTCACAGAAGGGACTGAGGTATTTGACGTCCAAGAGTTATTATTACTCCAGGGTACCTTCTACATCTTATTATTATTGTTTAAAATCCGAAAATTAGTTTTATTATGCGTAAACCCAACAACTCAATACTTTGGTCATAATTGAAATAACTAAAAACTTAAAATACCTTTAAGAACAAGCATTTATAGCCCTAACATGAGCCCCAGCTGTGTTTCGTTGAAGAGTTCCCATGACCAACTTCCGGCTCCATCATCAGATCCTGAACTTCACCCAAGGTTTATTTTCAAAACAAATGTAAGGAGCCCAAATAAAACGGCGCTATCTCATTTAGTTGAGGTCTTTCTATGGTCATCTTAAGCCTGCATCATCAGACCAGCTCCAGATATCCATATTATTGCAGTGTCGCCGTATTCATAAGTATGCCAAATTTCAGCTCTATAGAATGCCACCAGGTGCTTAAAAACGGAATTACAAATTTTGAACCGAAAAGACACAACAGACATACGTACGAACAAATCAAGTTATCTGGTATCTATATTATCACGCCAGATCCTTTGCAGGGTTTCTTCCTTTCCTTCAGACCTCTCCCGCTTCCTCTACTCTCATAGTTCGTCTCCTACACGCTCGCCGATTATAGGGACTAAATAAAAATAGTAAGCCTACTGTCATAAGGACTATCACCAAAAAAACTTATTCAGAAAATGTAACTCATAATCAACATTATCTTTAATTGTAACCAAAAAAAAGTACCACAGTACCATACAATGATACTATTGTTAACTTACAATATTAATACCTACCATGGATGTGCATTGACAATGCTCTCTCATAAATTTCATTCTATATTAATATTATAAGCTGTCAAAAGTGCCATGAATACCTGCAGCTGGTTTAATATTGTGTTCCCAACAGGCCAAAAATGATATTAAAACCATTTGATGTTTTAATTAATAAACGCTTGCGAATTATCTCTGCTGTATGGTGTGTAGTGATTAATTGCCTCTAATTACATTTTGATCTTCTATTAATAACCAGTCTTACAGATGTGGTGTGCTTTGTACACTCATATTACTGAAACTACAATGAACATGATGATCAATGACTTGTGATCTGGCGAAGGTGACTGCTAAGGATTGGATGTGAAAAACACAAGACCGAAGGGAATAGAGTGCCATGGAAAATATACCTACACTCAGCATTTGGTGGCTTTGGGTCCAATTTGATCAAAAAATCTAATAAACTGTTTTACAAGCTTTTATTTAACCGGTTTATTAACCGGTTAAATACCGGTAATTTTTCCGGTTCAAATCTTATGATTCCTTTTTTCAGCACTTGCGGGTATCCGATTGAGCTAAAATTTGGCATACTTTTGTAAAGTCGATGACAATGCAATAATATGGTACCATAGAGCTAGTCTGATGATGGAGTCAGAAGGTGTCAGGAACATGAAAACAATACAACGTAACCCCCATGTGTTTAGGCTTGTTACCCGTAGATTGGTATTGATAAGTACTTTACTTTATTTATTTATTTATTTTATTTTTTAAAAAACGTAGCCCCACACTAGGATTTATTCCTGTGTCGTGGGTGCGTTTACAAACATGAAAATTCACATACACAAATACCCAGACCGGAACAAATAATTGTGGATCACACAAAGATTTGTCCCGTGCGGGACTCGAACCCGCGACTATTAGACGCAGTGGGCAGAGCGACTTAAGCTCTTAACCACCGCGCTAAATCGTCCGTCAACCAAACAAGCTAGTGTTCAGGGTCTGATGATAAAGCCGAAAGGTGGCCAGTGGGACCATCCGACTACTCAATTTAACCTCACCGTGTTTGGGTTCGTTGAATTTGTCTTGATTTGGACTCGTATGGTGTCCAAGATCTGATGATGGAGCCGGAAGAGATGGCATAGGAATTCGTCAACTAATCAAGATATTTTCGTTGTGTGTTTACTATAACAGCTTGTTTTTAAAAATACTTTTTATATTAAAATTATTCTTTATTTCCTTTTTAATTCATATACTTTTAGCATGACATTTTTATGATTTCATGAGCAGCAATATTTCACACAAACAATTATTTTAGTTTGGCCGTTTGTTTAAAAATGTATGTTTCAAAATCTTTACTATTTATGCATACATGTAAATATCGTGCACGTTAACGCACAAATTTTGCGCACACAGGAATAGTACTTAGAGAAGGTGTTACGTCGTAACATAGTTTTAAAAATATAAAATAAAAATAAAAAATCTTTACACACAGACAAACAAAATAACTAGTTGTTACATCGAATGGAAACCGCGCGCCTTAACTAGTGATAGCATCATAATGACCATATAAGGTATTCGTTGGCACCGGAAATCAAATTCCTTCCAGTACACCTAATAAGAAACGCCCACCACATAGAAGGATCTAGAAATAATACAATAGCGAACAACGGGACAATGATCCTATCTCACTCGGTTCGGTTATTGCTAACTTAGTCCCACAAAAATTTTATAAAAAACAGACAATAGTTTAGGGCGTGCCTTGCTTCGGTTGAGCCGTTCTTTCTATATCTATGTCCTCGTCTCAGACGAAGGATCAAGAGATCTGGGGAGCGCGCACTGTTGCCAGGCAGGAAGTAGGCCGTTCTGGGGGGCAGTATATAAAAACGAGTTCGCGCATGAACAACCCTTTTCCGACGCCAGAGCTCGCACGACAACAAATCAGTTCAGTTCGAACAGTGCTTTATTAAAATAAAAAAAGTAAAAGTTTAAATTAGCAACATTCTTCAACCCCCTTGAAAACTGGGGGTCCACCGTACGGGTTGACAAGTACGGTTTGGGAGACAGCAGGCCTCATTTCTGCCCGTCGACTCCCGCTGACCTCGGCGGCTGAGGGCCTTCTACAGGGCACCTCCAGATTCCTCACCTAGCCGGTGGAGGCTGTTACCGAAGACCCCCCACGCGTCACGGGATCGAGCGGCCTAAAGATAAGTCCCCAGCGCCCATAGGTTTTTTTTTTGTGGACCCGAAAACTCCCCTGTGCCGGGAATTCACGCCCCATTTTAATATTGATACTTATTCTAATTTTCTGGATTGTTTGCGTAATTAAATATATTTTTCATGATAACAATAAACATTTGTATTTTTTTTGTAATTGTTTGTTTTATTTGTACCCGCCGTCAGGCGGTCGTAACAAAGTGGCGCCAACGTTTGAAGGGCAAAGCACAGAGAAGTTTTCGTACTATTGTGGTGTCGGTATTTTTCAATTCCAGGTGGTAAGCCTTTGCGGACGAGGCTGAACGGGGTGGTACCACCGACCCGTTTCTCTTTAAAGAGGAACGAGTAGCCGATTATTGTCATCTGGCTCCGCCGGGTAATCAAATACCATCTCTGATTACCCACATATGCGTGAACTGCACAGTGGGCAATAATAATTGTTCTACTACTTTTTGTTTCGTTTTTTTATTTTGTTATAACATTGCATTACCTTTCATGTTTTTTTTAGCATTTGTATTTTGCATTTGTGTTTGTGCGTAATTGACATTTCCTTTCAGAGATTTTATTTTTTATTGGTGCATTTATTGCATTCATTTTTTTATTGTTGCAATCATTTATTGTTTTGCAATTTTATTTTTTTTAACTCTGAAAAGATAATTGCGGTTACGTACATTATTTTAAATCGTTGTAATTTTTTTTTTTAACATTGCCCACAATCGTGTCACATTCCGTCGCGTATTTCAGTTCACTATTTTAATTTCAATTATTTGTCTCACAAAATATTATTTAATATATTGAGCCATTTTAGCTTCAATTGAGGTGTTTAATAAAAATATTTACTTGAATTAGCTTGAACTTAGTCAATTCTTTAAAAATAATTTTGTTTAAAAATGGACCGTACCATTAAATATTTACATTTAACTAAACCGGAACTCACGTATGAAGTAGCCATACGCGGTTTAGAACCTAAAGACAGGGTTGAGGATCTTAGAGTGCAAATAAATAAAATTGTTTCGGAATATCCTGCGGACGCGATTTATGACTCATGCTATGACATAGAGACAGACATGAAAGAAGTTAACGCAACCTTTAGCAGAATAATTATAAACTTAGATACATTAGACAATAATCCGGATAACAAACCAGTTTTAGATCGTACTCGCTCTTTAATTAATCACATTTACTTCCGTTTAAAAAGAATAGAAAAACCTACAAATGAAATTTTATTAACGGTTTTTGATGATATCGTTGAACAATTCAATGACCTCCAGACTAGGTTTAATAATTTCACAAACAAAAACAAACCGTTAGTGGGAAAAACTTCAGTACAGGATAGTTTAAATGTACCAAATAGTCCGTACGAGAGGAAGGAAACAACATACACAAATACGGAAGTAGGTTGCGATAGGACTTCGCTTTCAGAAATTCTAAAGACAAAATATGACGGCAAATCCTGCGTACACGCTTTTATCGCTCGCTTAGAAGAGCTTAAGTTGGCACGAAATATTTCGGACGAAAGAATGATGCGTTTAGCGCCAGAAATTTTCACCGGGGAAGCCTTGCATTGGCTCAGGAGCGTAAGGGATGGCATAGGTTCGTGGCACGAACTACTATCTTCGCTAAGAACGGACTTCGACACTTTTGACTTTGACTACAAAATGATGTACGAGATCCGTTCGCGAAGCCAAGGCGAAGAAGAAAGCATAACTATCTATCTAGCGATTATGCACGGTATGTTTTCGCGACTTTCCGGATCGGTGCCAGAGGCGGATAAATTAGAAATAATTCTTCACAATATTAGGCCGTGTTACGCGGGAGTTTTGGCTACGAATGCAAATATTTCTAGCATTTCTGAATTACGAGAAGTCTGCAGAAACTATGAAAGAATTAACGCTCGGTATTCAAATTTTAAAGAACCTTTGTGTAACCCTGGTTGCTCATTAGCACCAGAATTTAATTATCTATCTATCAAAACAAACAAAAATAAATATAATTCAAATAGGTTAGCCTCGTTAAACTTAAATAAAAAATATTGTTTTAAATGTGGCCTTCGGGACCACACTACTTTTACTTGCCCTAGGTGCAATTCCAAGAAAAAACCGTTCGTGAGTCCTTTCCAGTGTTACAGATGCGGCGAACGCGGTTATAAAGTTACAGATTGCCCTAAATGTAAGGACAAATATAGTCCGCCTTCTAAAGTCCTTCAAACAAACATTAAAGATAATAATAATCATACAAAAAACTAGCTCGGGAAAGTTGCAGTCAGTCTAACTTCGACCAGGAAGACTGGGCCAGCTGGCTGACAACTATAAAAAATTTCTTTCGCACTTTCAAGGTCGCTACTATTTTTAATAAATTACCTCATAACGATCCTCGTCCTTATGTTACGGTTTCAATTGCTAATTATCCTAACTTAAAATATTTAGGTCTATTAGATTCGGGTTCAGCTATTACCATTTTAGGGAATAATTCCCATTTACAACTTTTAAAAGCAGGGTTCATATTGAACACTGCTGATATATTAACAGTTACGACTGCAGGCGGTCAGTCTTATCATTCTATTGGCAATATTCTGTTACCTATAGTTTTCGAAAATATAATTAAAATATTAAACGTTCATGTAATACAAGAAATAGATTCACATTTAATTCTTGGCATTGATTTTTGGAAAAAATTTAATATTTGTCCTAAATATTTACCTAACTTAGATTTTATCAGTAACACAGACCCTAAAGTTTATAATATTACAACGTCTTCTACTTCCTCACTAGGCCTTCATTCCTATGACACGTTAGGGCCATCAGAAAAAATAATCGCGAATAGCGTAATTGAGCAATTTAAAAATATCTCTTTTGAACGTATAGGTTTAGGTAGAACATCCCTAATTACCCATAGGATCGATACAGGAGATGCACTTCCTATTAGGCAGCGCTCGTATAGGTTGTCGCCGGAAAAACAAAGAATCGTATCAGAGCAGGTAGACGAAATGTTGAAACTCGGCGTAATTTCGCCAGGCGAAAGTCCGTGGTCTTCCCCTGTCATAGTAGTAGAGAAAAAAGAGGGTAAACCTCGGGTATGCCTAGACAGTAGGAAGCTTAACTCGGTCACCAAAAAAGACGCCTATAGCCTACCGTATATATCAGAGATCTTAGACAACCTTAGGGACGCTCGTTTCCTGTCATCAATTGACCTGTCAAAATCCTTTTGGCAGATTCCATTGGATAAAAAGGACAGAGAGAAGACTAGTTTTTACGTTCCGGGTCGCGGAACTTTCGTTTTTAATGTAATGCCTTTTGGGTTGACCAATGCGCCAGCTACACAACAAAGATTAGTGGATACCTTATTTGGACCGGAGTTCGAGCACAAAGTCTTCTGTTATTTAGACGACGTTATAGTAATTAGCGAATCGTTCCAGGATCACGTGTCCCTGCTGCTGCGCGTATTGGAAAAACTTAAAATAGCTAACTTATCAGTTAACTTCGAAAAATGTCAACTTTTTAGGGATAGCTTAAAGTATTCGGGCTATGTGGTTGACGCTGAGGGTCTCCGCACAGACCCGCTGAAGGTGGAAGCTATACTCAACTTCCCAACACCAACCACGAAAAAAGATGTGAAGAGATTCCTAGGAACCGCGTCTTGGTACAGACGTTTTATACCAAATTTCAGCACCATTGCGGGCCCTCTGAACTCTCTAACATCAACAAAGAAGTGTGCTCCACCCTTCAGATGGCCAGCGGAAGCGGAAGCGGCCTTCACGACACTTAAATCATGTTTGGTCACAGCACCGGTATTATGCTGCCCTAATTACGACCTTCCTTTCGAAGTTCACACAGACGCCAGTAATTTCGGGCTAGGTGCTATGCTCACCCAAAATATAGATGGCGTTGACCGCCCCATAGCATTCAGGAGCCGCTCTTTAACGGGTCCTGAACGCAACTATAGCGTTACAGAGAGAGAAACTCTGGCTGTGCTGGACGCTCTCGAACACTGGCGCTGTTATTTAGAGAATGGTAAGTGTTTTACGGTTTACACTGACCATTCAGCTTTAAAATGGTTTTTAACCTTGTCCAACCCTACGGGTCGTCTCGCCCGCTGGGGTCTGAGGCTCTCTGCCTTTAATTTTATTATTAAACACCGTAAAGGTAAAGATAATGTAATTCCAGATGCATTATCTAGAGCAGTACCAGTAGCAGAAATTAGTGCCACAAGTGATCGCAGTTACATTACCAAAGACGACTGGTATCTTAACATCTTCAACGGTTGCGTAAGTTCGCCTACTAGTTTTCCGAACTACGTGGTGACGAATGGGAAATTGTATCGTTTCTCGAAGGGTAACAGCCCACTTACATCCGAATTCGAATGGAAGGAAGTTGTTCCTAAGGAACATCGTGAAACGATACTAAAAAACAACCATTCGGACCCCACTGCGGGACATATGGGAATTTTTAAAACTTACCAAAGACTTAAGTTACGCTATTATTGGCCAGGTATGTACGGCGATACTGCTAAATTTGTGACAGCTTGTGATACATGTACTGCATATAAATCTCCTACCCATACTACCCTTGGTCCACTAGGTAGGCCTAAGGAGTGTAGCAGGCCATTTCAAATGATCTCCATAGATCTAGTAGGCCCTCTACCAGTTTCCCGTAAGCAGAATGCTTACATATTGGTAGTTTGTTGTTGTTTTTCCAAGTATTGTTTACTATTCCCTCTAAGGAGAGCTACGGCAGCAAATGTCGCCAAATGTTTAGAGGAAGGTGTTTTCCTTGTGCATGGCATCCCACAGGTGGTT
This sequence comes from Phalera bucephala, assembly GCA_905147815.2. Classification (NCBI taxonomy): domain Eukaryota; kingdom Metazoa; phylum Arthropoda; class Insecta; order Lepidoptera; family Notodontidae; genus Phalera; species Phalera bucephala. Next base: position 2,576,619 of record LR990610.1, on the reverse strand, counting down.
TTGCAGGACAATGGAGTGCAATTCATTAGTCGTGAATTAGCTAAACTATACGAATATTATAAAATTCCAAAAGTGCAATTCACGCCTAAATATACGCCCCAAGTAAACACTGTGGAACGTTATAATAGAACATTGATCACCTCCATATCAACTTTTGTAGAAGATGACCACAGAACTTGGGATGTAAACTTAACAAAGATACAGTTTGCTATGAATAGTGCCGTTAACGAGGTAACCAAATACACGCCGGCGTTTCTAGTGTACGGTAGAGAACTTGTACCATGCGGGTCGCATTATTCTACAGATGTAGACCCAATTGATCTGGTGCTCTCACCACGCGATGAATACGCGGAAAACCTCGGCTGTTTGGCAAAAATATTCGACAAAGTCCAACTATCTCTGTATAACAGCCATGTCAAAAGCTCGCGACATTATAACCTACGCAGAAAACCCGTAGATTTTAACGTAGGAGACATTGTGTGGAAACGGTGCTATTTCCAAAGCGATAAGGATGCTCACTTCGCGAAAAAACTAGCTCCGAAATTCATGAAATGCAAAATAATAGCCAAGCGCTCCCCATTAGTCTACACCGTCGAAGACATGTCTGGAAATAATTTAGGAAACTGGCACATCAAGGATTTTAAACTACATTCCTCTCCTTCGTAATTTTTTTTTTTTTGGTAGTATGTTGTCATGAATAGATAGATGGATAAATCATTTATTGCTTGAAACATGGTTTTATACAAGGTGTTTGTTATAATAATATTATTATTTCATACTTTTATAGTGTCTCTGATCCTCATATCAAGTCACTTATTATGTTGTTATATTCACGTGGGTTAAACACGTTGAATTTACCTTATCATTTTCGTTCTGTTTCGTGGGTTCGACTCATAAAATGTTTTTTCCTTTTTTTAGGGTCGCTAATCATTATTATGATATATTAGCATTCGTTTTATTTTATCATGTATCGGCAAATATTAAATTCAACATTATTTCGTTCAGTAATTAATTATGTTTGTCTTTAGCGGATTAAAACAAGCCTACACGAATTTGATGTTTTGATTGGGAGTTTTGTTTTAGTGTGTATGATTCCTTTATAGGTCTACACACGTTTTGTTTTATTTGCGTTTTGCAAATTTTTAGCGGAGTATGACAGTTTCTTGGTATAGGTCTACTCGTCTGCTGCCTTCTTTTCGTTACAGCGGGTCGTGACTGTAACAAATTCGCTAAAGACTAGACATACTCGCAATGCCGCTTAGTTTAGTTAATTTTGTTTTAATCAATTGTTCGTATATTAATCATAGACGTCACCGTCCACGGTTCGATTCTTGTTTTCCTTGATACATAGTGTTTCGGAATATTAGTTTAATTTTTTTTTTCTTTCTTTCTCTCGTCTACAATAATTTTAAATTAAAAAGTTGTCGCGTTTCGGTCTTTGTCTACGTTGTCTTTGATGAATTAAAATAAGCCTACACGAAAGTTGACGTTTAGTTGGGAGATTGTTTTTTTTTGCGTTTTGCGCGTTATAGTGGATTATGAGCCTTGTATAGGCCTAATTCGTTTATTGTTTTGTGTTTTGCGCATTTATGGCGGGTTGCGACCTCTTGTATGGGTCTGATTCGTCTTATTGTTTTGCGTTCTGCGCGTATAGAGCGGGTAGTGACTCTTTAAGTAAGCCTACACTAATTTTCTCGTTACAGCGGGTCGTGACTGTAACAAATTCATCAAAGACCAAATGTATTTCACAGTGCCGATTCGTCCGAATGTTTCACGTTTCAGTATTCTTCCTCTTAGACGCTTCTTGTCAAGCAGTACTGTTCTCGAGTCCAATCTTTTAATAGGGTTGTACTCTGTTTGTATGGCAGTCTGTTGATTATAAATTTCCTCAGACAACTATGACAGGTCGTATGCTAGGTCGCATGGTAGGTATTTGGTAGTGGAAGTATGAAAGTGAGACAGTTACTGGGCAGTTCTGTCCTTCATGGACGCTTACCGCAGCGGATTTTACTACGTAAAATCCTTTCTCTGGGAGAGGGGGTATTGTTACGTCGTAACATAGTTTTAAAAATATAAAATAAAAATAAAAAATCTTTACACACAGACAAACAAAATAACTAGTTGTTACATCGAATGGAAACCGCGCGCCTTAACTAGTGATAGCATCATAATGACCATATAAGGTATTCGTTGGCACCGGAAATCAAATTCCTTCCAGTACACCTAATAAGAAACGCCCACCACATAGAAGGATCTAGAAATAATACAATAGCGAACAACGGGACAATGATCCTATCTCACTCGGTTCGGTTATTGCTAACTTAGTCCCACAAAAATTTTATAAAAAACAGACAATAGTTTAGGGCGTGCCTTGCTTCGGTTGAGCCGTTCTTTCTATATCTATGTCCTCGTCTCAGACGAAGGATCAAGAGATCTGGGGAGCGCGCACTGTTGCCAGGCAGGAAGTAGGCCGTTCTGGGGGGCAGTATATAAAAACGAGTTCGCGCATGAACAACCCTTTTCCGACGCCAGAGCTCGCACGACAACAAATCAGTTCAGTTCGAACAGTGCTTTATTAAAATAAAAAAAGTAAAAGTTTAAATTAGCAACATTCTTCAACCCCCTTGAAAACTGGGGGTCCACCGTACGGGTTGACAAGTACGGTTTGGGAGACAGCAGGCCTCATTTCTGCCCGTCGACTCCCGCTGACCTCGGCGGCTGAGGGCCTTCTACAGGGCACCTCCAGATTCCTCACCTAGCCGGTGGAGGCTGTTACCGAAGACCCCCCACGCGTCACGGGATCGAGCGGCCTAAAGATAAGTCCCCAGCGCCCATAGGTTTTTTTTTTGTGGACCCGAAAACTCCCCTGTGCCGGGAATTCACGCCCCATTTTAATATTGATACTTATTCTAATTTTCTGGATTGTTTGCGTAATTAAATATATTTTTCATGATAACAATAAACATTTGTATTTTTTTTGTAATTGTTTGTTTTATTTGTACCCGCCGTCAGGCGGTCGTAACAAAGGACAACATTTTTTTTAAGGAAATAATATACAATTAAGCGTTCTTTTCCGTCCAAAATTAAGGTGTAAGGCTTAAATACGGGAAGCATTTTCCTCAGATTACGAAGACGGAAATAATTATATTCAAGAAATTCGGGGATTTATTTTTCTAAACACGAAATAGGCTTAAGTTCAGATTATCCTTGCGCCTACAAATATAAAAGCAAACACTTGGCGTACAAAGGGTTTCTCTTAAATGGCCCTGTTTTGTTGAGATCATTATAATCTGTGGTTCGCTTAAAGAAATAATTCTTTTAGTCCCTACGGATTAATTAAATGAATTACTTGTATTCAAAGAAGTGTACCTATTTTGTCGTTTCGCCCCACGAGCTATTTCGACCACGGTACAAACCGACCCATTGTTCTTTTTAAATAGACTCTTTCGGACTATTCGTGGCGCGAAATGACCAATATTTTTTAACCGACTTCGAAAAAGGAGGAGGATTTCAATTCGACTGTATGTTTTTTTTGTATGTATGTTACGCGATCATTCCGCCAATTATGAATCGATTTAATGATTATTTGTATTAAATTCAGTATAGCTCCAAGATGTTCCCATTTTAATTTCAGCAGTATTGGACCTTGGACTTTAAAGATACACTAGGGAACTTTTTAACGACCAACAACACAGATAGATATGTAGATATTATGGGTAATACGTCAATCCTATAGGTACCTTACATTAGAACTAAGCGAAATATTAACCGACTTCAAAAAAAGAGGAGGTTCATTATTCATTTATGCTTTTTATAACTTCTTTGCTAATAAACCGATTGTGATGATACTTTTTGCATTGGGTTCACTATAGCTCCAGGGTAGTCCCATTTTAATTGTATCGGTATTGGACCTTGGTCTTTATAGATAAACCACGGGACTCCTTGACCGCAAACAGCACGAATGTGTAAAATCAGTTACGAGCATTATATCAATCCTGTAATCCTTACTGTAAAATAATATAATGTAGGTATATAAATAAACATAACTAATTTTCCATCACTTTAAAATGAAAAATAATTTCTTCATCGATTGACCGAAGTTGAACACACCTATTCATTTTGTATAAACAATTTGAACAATTACCGAGCGGCTCGGATTGATGATGAACGGATTGATGATGAACGGATTGATGATGAATGAACCATTGGATTCGATCGCGGGTACGATTTGTGTGGCCCACAAATGTTTATTTCGGTCTGGGTGTTTGTATAAGTGTATTTCGTATCGTGTTACGTTTATTGTACAATTCTATTTAAATATATATTTATTATTTTATACGACTGCCTCGTTGGTGGCAAAGCGCATCGCTTTGTGATCACGAGGTCCTGGGTTCAAATCCTAGGTCGGACAAATGTAGTTTTTCTAACGAAAATTCCCAGTGTGAGTCCGGAGTCTGGAATTGTGCCCGGTATATGGCAATAGGCTCGCCCCCTATTACATGTGACCTTACATCGTCGGCGAAACGTGGGTGTACTCAGTACACCTCTGCTATCCCCTCTGGGGAATAAAGGCGTGACGGTTTTTTTTTTATAATATATCTCCCAACAATACATTGAATTCATTATATTCTTTTTTAATTTCTTATTTATTTATTTTTTCTAATAATAATTATTAGTGGGTCAACTCGAACCATCATGATTGTAATATTTCAGTCTAAAGGAAGAGTGCTGATGTCTGAAATACAGATAATTTTGTCTAGTTCAGACACAGATGTCTTTCTGAAAATTGTTTTTAGTGTCATTGTTGATGTAATAATTTTTTTGTAATAATGTAATACCAACTTAAAAATAAATTTATTATTATTATTATCTTGTGTGTTTTCCCAGAGCGAGGCTAATTTTTTAATTTAAAAAAAAGACAACTTGCTCCACAATAAATAGATGGAGTAATGGAGCATAGCCAATAAATTCACTACTACTTAAGTGGACTTTTATGCCTGATTTAAGAAAACCGAAACTCCATAGTGGCAACCACGTACCGCAAGACGTGGAATGGAATGGCACCTACAAGATGGACTGGTAACCTGGTAAAGGTCGCAGGTAAAAGGTACGCATCCGTTCAGTACAAAGCAAAGTTGTCTTGGTGGTCTTTGGAGGAGTCATTTATCTGGCAGTAGACGTCTTTCGGAGAAGGTGCCCTCAAGATACTCTTCCATCATCAATAGCGGAACGAGCAAATAAACAATAACTACACATAAAAATCTTTTTTTAAAAAAAAAGGTAGATGCTGGTTGGTGCAGTCGGTTACTTGGCACCGACTTCAAATGTTTATTTTATGCTTTTTGAAGTCGGTTTACCTTTTTTAAAAATATTTTTATTTTACTATTTTAAGTGACGAGTGAATTATTTACTAATATTTATATACCGATGTTATATTATTTTGGGGAGTTGTACAGTAAGGTACATACAGGATTAATATAATCGGACGATTTAGCGCAGTGGTTAAGAGCTTAAGCCGCTCCGCCTACTGGCTCTAATAGTCATGGGTTCGATTCCCGCACGGGAATCGAACCCATGACTATTTTTTCGTTTTCTGTATGCGCTAATGACTACAGAAAGTACATTGGCTACAAAAGCAGGACATAATGATCAATATTAATAATCAAAAGCGGAAAGATTTATTTGAGTCTTCATAACTGGCGAGCTATTATGAGACGAACTATGAGAGTGGAGGAATCCAGTAAGGTAAGAACATGTTGGAACTCTGTACTCTCTGCCTACCCCCACACGGGATCTGGCGTGATGATATAGATAGATAGATAGAAATATTTCTTTGTAATCGATAAACTTCTATTAGAATGCTACTTTATTAAGAAGTAACAAAGGCTATATTGTATTTCAGTAATAATAAGATTTCAGATTGAAACTATGACCTATATATCTTTATCATCACGCCAGTGCCCTTGCGGGGTAGGTAGATAGTACAGAGTTCCAACAGGTTCTTTCCTTACAGACCTCACTGGCTTCCTCCACTCTCATAGTTCCCCTCATACACGTTCGCCGGTTATGGATACTTAAATTACTGCCCTTGTGATTATGATGAAATAATGATATTTGTAATAACTTAGTAATATATAACTACCTCGTTGGTCTAGTGACGGATCGTGCGCTTTACGATGACGAGTTCACGGGTTCACATCCTAGGTCGGATAATTGTAGCTTTTCTATCGAAAAATTCCCAGTATCAGCCTGGAGTGTATGGCTGTAAGCTCGCCCCCTATTACAGGGGACCTACCATCGTTGGCGAAAAGTGGGTGTACAGAGTACACTGCCACCCCCGCTTGGGGAATATAGGCGGAAACGGCTAGTGTTATAGTAATTAAGTAATCCGTCTATTATGAATTCATATTCCGTAATACAAACCAACAGTTTGCATAGAGATTACTCCAATAATTCTAGGCGCTCCTTTACCGCATCTTATCAGATATTGTGCTGGTCATTGACTACAGTTTATAATTATTTACAGTCCGCCAATTAGGACAGATTAATTATAATCATTCATGTTTTAGTGTAAGGTCAGATGGATCACCCGTTGACCTTATAAAACTAGCTATATACCACAACTCCACTCAAATCGTTTGTAGGTTCAAAATAAATCCAGTTAAATTTAAAAAAATGTTCATATCCCATTAAGGTTCACTAAACCCGTGTGGTGGACCTAATCTCTTTCACCTCGAATTGTGAGAGAAGGCTTATGCCCATCAGCAGGGCAGTATAGACTGATATTATGTTCCCTTGAGACAAAACATAAACATCGCAAATAATTTTAAACCGGTTTATAGTAGCGACCGTAGAGTCCGTGATATTAGATATTGATAGATTTTTTTTTTTTTTTTTTAACGAAGCCCCACACTAGGATTAATTCCTGTGTCGTGGGTACGTTTACAAACATGAAAATTCACATACACAAATATCCAGACCGGAACAAATAATTGTGGATCACACAAAGAGTTGTCCCGTGCGGGAATCGAACCCGCGACTATTAGACACAGTGGGCGGAGCGGGTTAAGCTCTTAACCAATGCGCTAAATCGTCGGTCATTTATGTACCGGGGAAGACCTAGTCAGTTATTTTCGTTTCAGTTTGTTGAATTTTATTGGCATCTGTAATTTATTGAGGTGTATGTACTCTTAATTACACTGGAAGACGTAATATTGTTGTTATTTTAGATAAACCGTCTGGGTATCACAAGTTGTTTTTTTTTAACGGAAACATTTATAACAGATTATTTTGGCAAATTACAAAAAGTGAAATAGATGTCGCTAGAAATGTATATTTTCTTAGATGCAAATGGTCTAACAATTCCTTTTGGGTCCCTAAATATGGTATAACTGTAATAATATTATCTTGAAAACATATACAATACTATAAGAAATATCGTATTCAATCAAAGATAAATAGATCTAATGTTATCATTAACATTCAAAACTTTAATAAATAAATAACTACATCAAGAGAGCAAACTGTGAACTAGTTTTATTCTATTTCAAACTAAAGTTATCATAATTTCGCACTCTCATCCTAACATGTCATCATAACACTGTTTAAAATTTCACACCGACCTAAATCAATCAGCTACAGAAAATTGATCGTCCTACCGGAACCACTATTATTCAATCGCCTTAGCAAAATAAAAACGCGGAATATTTCGACGCAAAACATTTTACGACAAGTCACTCATACTTTACGAGTATTGTTATAGGCATAAGCATCAATGTTATCGCTATGACGTATTCACCCCATCTCCGGGGTCAAGACAATACAATATAAGTCAGGGAATTCACTCTATCGGACAGTCTCGTATTTTACCTCGCCAATATGAATGTGTACCTGCCAATCCTCGTACTAACTTTCGCCGCACCAGCCTCACTCGAAAGCTGGTCAATAGTGCCATCCATGAATAGTATATTTAGCGACCAATCATCTTTCACCAATTTCATAGAAGAACAAAGTGATAGAATGAAGAAATTTGTCTCCTCAAGCTATGATATGACTAACTATTATGAGACAATTAAGCAAAGTGGAAGGAAGATTGCTGATACGTGGTCGTATGTGCCGTATGAAGACTCTGATTCCTTGCTAGAGAATCCTGATGTAACTCTTAGTGTGCCGGCAATTATAAGACGTAATGGATATAATTGCGAAACTCATACAGTCATTTCTGGAGGCTATGTACTGAATATACACAGAATACTTCATCCTAAGAACAAAAGGCGAGTGCCGATGAAAACAGTTCTACTCCAACATGGCCTGTTCGCCAGCTCTGCAGATTGGATCTTAAATGGACCAGAAAAAGGATTGGGATATGTTTTAGCTGATGCAGGACACGATGTTTGGATGACAAACGTAAGGGGAAATAGATATTCCAAAGAACACTTGTGGTTAAAGCCTGATTCGAAAGCTTATTGGGACTTTACCTGGCACGATGTAGCTTTAAGCGACATTCCTGCTATTATAGACTATATTTTAGAGACCAAAGGCAGAAACACTAAAATAACTTACATAGGACATTCGATGGGAACCACAATTCTGTTTGCGATGCTAAGTTTGAGGCCAGAGTACAATCAGAAACTATCAGCTGGTTTCGCTTTGGCTCCTGTTGTGTTTCTGTCAGATTTGAAATCACCATTAAAATCTTTAGCTCCTATGGCAAGCAACTTAGCGTCCATCGATATGCTGCAAGGTTCATACGAATTCATACCTAAATCTTCAATTTTGAGCAGAATGGCGAGTTCGTGTGTAGCAGAAAGTTTAGACAATTTACTTTGCAAGAACATTGCCTTTTACATATGCGGGTTTAATGAAAAACAGTTTAATAGGACTCTTCTACCAGTTTTTCTCGCTCATTTGGGCACAGGAACGTCCTGGAAGACCACTGTACATTTTTCGCAGGAAATTCTTAACGGTGGCAATTTTCAGCAATTTGATTACGGATATTATCATAATATGAAAATTTACGGTAGCTTTAGCCCCCCAGAGTACGATCTTAGTAAGGTCACTTTGCCAATTAAGTTGTTCTGGGCCAATAACGATTTGTTGTCAAGTGAGAGAGATGTATCGATGTTGTACAATAAATTGCCAAGAAAACCAGATACATATTTGGTCAGTGATCCGGAATTTAATCATTTGGATTATCTTTGGGCTATTGATGCCCCAAAACTGTTGAATAATGAAGTTTTGAGGTCTTTGAACAATTATATGAGTAAATAGTTATATGAACTGACTAACGTCACGCAAACGTCAATCTTTTCGTGCTAAGCTCTTAGAAATGACATTTTACAACGAAAAGTCATGTAGTCAGAACAAGCTATAGATTGCGAAAAAGGAATAGAAACAGGACACGTGCTTGTCTAAGCCTCTTACACACAAACTCACACACACACATATACATACAAATATAAAGTCACAATGCATTCAATATGTTAAGTACATCGGCCCAGTCTGTCGGACTTCATTGTGATTATTGTACATACTTACATTGACGCTTTTTTCCACTGGGGCAGGCGGAGACTACAGATCGCCACATAATATATTCTTTCGCTTCATCTACGTTCATACACGGTGTTATTTTAGTCGTCCTGGAGCGAAAGCGTAGGTGATGTATCCAATTCATACTGTTCACTGGTCTTAAAAATATGGTAATAAAAGAAAACTTCAGTAAGGAACATTCCCATAATAATGCTAATTTAGTGAATTACAAAACACCTATACCAAGCGAAAAATAATATTGAGGGGCGGCGCGGCTCGTCAGCTGGCCGGTAGATACCTTCGCTGATACGGATTTTCACCCTAGCTATGATATTTGGCCAGTAGGTAGATGTTACTTATTGAAGTGTTCTTTTTATTCATTTTTGTAGGCATTGATTACATCACCTGGGCTTTCGCTCCAGGACGGCTAAAATAACATCGTGTATGAACGTAAATGAAGCAAAGGTGTATATTATGTGGCGATGTGTAGTCTCTGCCTACCCCAGTGGGTAAACACACAAAAATAACACCGTGTAAGTGTCCTCATGCATTTCCGTCGATTAAGAGTGCTACGCACTTGATCTATCTATCTATATCATCACACCGGATCCCTTGCGGGGTAGGCAGAGAGTACAGTGTTCCAACTGGTTCTTTCCTTACATACCTATCTGGCTTCCTCCACTCTCATACCCGCTCACTGGTTACGGAGGCTCTTGACTTGTCCTTCAGACTTGTCCATTAATTTGGTCGTGATAGGTTCTCCTTATTATGAGGCGCTCGTAGCTCTGACTGCGGTATTCTTACCGATCACCAAGGTTAAGCAGCGTTCGACTCGGTCGGCCTGAGATGGGTGACCGTTTGTAGCATTTTCATATTCGGGCGTCTCTGTGTTTCGAAAGGCATACTAAGCCGTTGGTCCCGGTCCACTTAATGTGGTAGTCGTTAAGCCATGTTGGAAGCTTTATAGTCGGCTTGATTAGTTCCCAACAGCAGGTGGCCACAAACCTGCCTCCACCGCACCGCACTGGGTCCGCGTGGTGTAGTATGACCTCTCTCTCACCTCTGTTAGTGAGAGAAGGTCTTTTCCCAGCAGTGGGCCAGTATAGGCTGATATTATATATATTATAGGTTTTCCTTGGGCGAACTCTTCCGACGCTACCACTCGAATTTAGTGCGATTATGTATTAAGCATAATATTATTATGTTAGTATTTTCATAAGACTGTAATACAAGTAAATGTTTTATCTAAGTACCTAAATACTGTTCTTTGACCCATTTTCGTGAAAGTAATGAAATGTATACAGATAAATGTTTAATTGTTGTGAAATAAGACTTGTAATAATAAATATTTTTTATCATATAGCAGATGTTTTTTTTTATGCCAAGTTTTCATGTTATCTGAACTTAGGCGACTCAATGGATTAATTGAGCATAGTGGCCTTAGCTCAGACAAAACATCTTGGAATCGAAGTTGTAACTACAACTTCGATTCCAATGTAAAATCAGTGTTTGTAAAGATACCAATGACAAATGAGACTTAAATCTTGGTGTGAGAAGAAACACTATTTTTAGGGGTAAAGACAACCCATGAGATAATCTCTTATGGGTATCAAAATAGACTGCGGTGGAAATCGCAGGAACGAATGTATAAAAGAATTTTTATTTTTTCAAAAACAATGAGTTTTGGATGTTTGGGAACAACCCCCACTGTAAATGCAAATGAACGTAATAACATGCTTTGCATGATTTAATCCCTCTGAATCCTATTCGACAGGGAAGTCGAGCGCAGGGCATCCCTCCCCCTCGCCGATTCCTTACCTCCTATCACCCAAAGGGAGGTCGAATATCGCATTAGGGGTCTTAAAACTAAAAAAGCCCAAGGCTCTGACGGCATTTCAAATCGCGTTCTGAAATGCCTGCCCGCCCAACTCGTCTGCCTCTTAGTGGCCATACTGAATGCCGCCATGACGAACTGCACCTTCCCCGCTAAGTGGAAGGAGGCGGACGTCATAGGCATTCCCAAGCCCGGCAAACCTCGTAATCTCCCCGCGAGCTACCGCCCTATCAGTCTTCTCAACTCCCTGGCTAAGGTCTACGAGCGCCTACTTCTGGCGCGGCTCAAAGACTTTGTAGTGTCCAGGGGTATCCTTATCGTCGAGCAGTTCGGCTTTCGAGCCAAACACTCCTGCGTCCAAGTGCACCGCATCACGGAGAACATCCTCTCCGGTCTTAACAGACCCAAACCCGTCTATACGGGCGCCCTCTTCTTCAAAGTCGCAAAGGCATTCGACAAAGTCTGGCACAACGGCTTGATCTACAAGCTCTACCAAATGGGTGTGCCGGACAGACTCGTGCTCATCCTACGAGACTTCTTGTCAAATCGCGCCTTCCGATATCGCGTCGAAATGACGCGCTCCACTCCTCACTCCACCCGAGCTGGAGTCCCGCAGGGCTCAGCTCTCTTGCCCCTCCTGTTTAGCCTTTACACGAACGACATTCGTCGTTCGAGTAAGGCGCATCTAGCCCTATTCGCGGATGATAACGCTCTCTACGTCTCGCATAGGAATAAGGGTTTCATTACTAGAAATCTTCAGGCATCCGCCAATTCTTTTGGGAATTGGTTCAGGAAGTGGCGAATTAAGGTGAACCCGGACAAGAGCGCTGCGGTGTTCTTCTCCAGAAGTGCCACCCCGCGCTACTCCCTGCGCCGCCCTAGAAGTAATCTCGGCCAAGTGACCATGTTCGACCGACCCATTCCCTGGGTCAAGGAGGTCAAATATCTAGGGGTCACCCTAAACAGTACCATGTCCTTCGGCCCGCACATCAAGCGGGTCCGTCACCGAGCATCCTTTGTGCTCGGTCGTCTCCATTCGTTAATCTGCAAGCGGAGTAAAATGTCCCTTAGAAATAAGGTGACGCTTTACAAAACTTGCGTTCGACCTAACTAACAATTTGATGTTATAATGACTTTGTCGAGAAAGCGTGCTATCATGTTCATCTTTATTTAGTAAATTTCCAGTGTGAAAGGGATGGCATATTAACTCAATAGCGTTAAGCAAATGTCAAACTGTTCGTGCTAAGGCCTCTGATTCACATTGAAATGCGCAATGCAAGTCCTTGACTTTGTGACTTGAACAGATTACAGAAATCAAGAACGCAGGTTTTTACGTCAAAAATATTTTTTTACTGTAACCTTGGACATCTAGGCCAGTATGATGGCACCAACTTTAATTTCGAAGATAGTCATGTCATTGCTGATAAAATCATATACATTGTTGACTATTTGTAATTAATATTTGCGCATGTTTAATCATAATATTATACATATGACATATTTAAATAATAATTTGTGGGCCGTAGGCAAAACACAGTGAGAATTTGAAACAAACTATTTTAAGACCTTATATGTACCTTCAATGCGACAAGGATCTTTTGGCCATGACATTGACCTATTAATCTTTCAAAATGCTAGCCCACTTATGTCCTACAAATATTTGTTTTGGTCTGGGTGTTCGGTATGAAATTCATTTTCGTAAAAGCATCAAAGATACAGGAACCTTAATTTAGAGCAACTTATTTCTAGAAACAGATATAAATCTAATGTAGATAGATGGAGGCAGGTTTGTGGTTACGTTGGACAGAGGATAAGTCCAGTGGTAAGTCCTGTGTCTGCCAAAGGTAACCCTTTGGCTGCAAAAAGGCAGAAAGGGTGAGTAAAACTTCAAACGTACTTCTGCCTCACGTTAGAGGCCCAGGCGCGAAGAAAAGGAGGGTCCTTAGCAACCCAGTCCATAATAACATATGGAGCGCTAATCTGGGAACCAGCAATGATCATAAAACGCGCTAGGGGGCGGGTACTCAGAACCCAAAAAACCCTTGCCCTGAAGGTTTGTAGTGCCTACAAAACTATATCTGCGGAAGCGGCACATGTAACTGATTACTTCCAATTCACCTCATGGCAAAAGACACTAAGGCAAGCTACCAGAGAAGAGGCGAAGCATTGGAAGGAGTAATAAAACAAAAACGGAAACTGACATATAAAAGACTGACAGCTAAAAGGAGTGGCGTCAGTCACCGAGAGGAAGATGGACACACGAACTAGTAAAAGATGTGGCAAAGTGGAAGACAAGGAAGCATGGTGAAGTGACATTCCGACTGACGCAATGCCTGTCTGGACACGAAGTAACATATTTATGGATTATTTATGCAAAATTGGAAAAGTAGTAAATGCAAAATGCGTATATGAACTTAATGAAAATGATAATGCAGAGCACACATTGTTCAAATGCAATCGATGGAATAATATACGCAAGGATCTCGAAACAAGCCTAGGAACTAATATAAACGAAGGCAACATAGTACCCTAATGCTAGAAAGTAAAGGAAATTGGGAAGCAATAGCAAACTACATGGAAAAAAATAATAAAAACTAAGGAAAATAACGAACGGGAAAATGAACAAAATTGTAAGCATCCCCACCCTGAAGGAAATACCGAAAGGTGGTACCGGTGTGGAGGGACGTGGGGATTTCTCCTCCTAGGAAAAAATAAATAAAAAAAGGGTTTCTGATTACTGCTGTTGGAACTTATCAAGCTGACTTGCATTAACAACAACTTGACAAAGTTAGGTATCTTTGGAATATGATAATGCCACGATCAGTTATATATATAGCTTCACCTTAGCGATTACTAAAAACATTACTAAGAACCACAATCAACGCTACGAACACCTTTATTATACTCGTATTATGTGAACAATAAACATGTAGAGTTATAGTAGATAACTCCTCCTCTTTCACCCATTTTTTTCCAGAAAGGGCAGTCAATATGTACACAGTATATCATACATTTTTCTCAGACATTTTCGTCCCACTGCGAAATGCGAGACATCCTCCCGTATATGAAGGTTTCACTATTAGCAAGTGAACATAAGTGATGAAAGTGACAGCACATTTATGTATTTAACTTAAGTTGTACTCTTTTAGCTGATGTATACAACTTTTTTTTGTTATTTCTTATCAAAGCATAATCCTAGTTCCTTAAACGACAAGGCATATATTTTCTCCTTTCATATACTCGTTCTTGTATATTATAAGCCTTCCTCTTCCTTTCCTTTCAAATATTTACTTATATATTCAATTATTTATTGTACACATATATCAATAATCAACGATTTAAACATCACCGTCACGCCTATATTCCCCAAGCAGGTGTGGCACGATTGTGAAAATTTATGATCAAAACCGAGCTTAACTCAACATTGCGTTTTCTTCATTTAAAAATACCTTTTTTAGACAAGCTTTTATAGCAAAAACACACGAAAATATGTTGCTTATTTGAGGAGTTCTGGCTCCATCCTAGACCACGGACACCATCCAGGTCTAAAGTACTTATCAAGCCAAATCCAACGAGCCCAAACACGACGACGGGGTTATATTGAGTAGTTAGGTAGCTCCATTGGTCACCTTTCGGCTTCATCATCAGACCCTGAATACTATATAGTTGTATAAAAGTTGTCAATATCAATCTAACAAGTCATAACACGAGGGGTTAAGTTGTATAGTTCACATGTGCCTACGGCCACTTTCCGACTCTAGTATCGAACCTACTCAATGATACCATATTATTGCATTGTCACAGAGCTTACATACGTATGCAACATTTTAGCTCAATCGGATACCGGTACCAAGTACTTGAAAAACGGATCACAAAATTTGAACTGGAAAGACAGACCTACGAACATTGCAACTTAAATAAAAAGTTGTAAAAATAGAATAGAGGATAGCAACAAGTGTACCTAAAGTAGAAATTAATAAAAATACCCTAAACTGACCCAACATATTACACCACAAATTACATAAACATACAATTCTAACATTATAATTCTTATTAAAATACATATACAGGGTAAATATTATTCCTAGAAACAATAAAAAAACAGATGGGGAAAGGTGATATGACATGTTACGACAGTTTATTCAGAACATCTCAAAGTCAAAGAAAAGAGAGCGATTGGAATTTCATTATTTACTAGTTTCTGCCTGCGATTTCGTCAGCAAAAACTTTAAACAAGAACCTAACATTGTTCCGGGATAAAAAGTATCCAGGTAATAAACAATCTATGTGCCAAATTATATTCAAATCCGTCTAGCCATTTTTGCGTGATTGAGTACATCCAAACATATAAACTTTTGCATTTAGAATATCAGTAGGAAGCAGGATTTATTTTTGGAAAACAACATAATGCACAATGTTAAATCAAAGCCTCACAAAACTGTGCAACCAAATTGACTGTGGAGTCAGTTGAGTCTGCAAACTTAAAGACAAATGCACAATCACGCCTATATTCCCCAAGCAGGGGTGGCAGAGGTGTACTGAGTACACCCACTTTCCGCCGACGATGTTAGTTCCCTTGTAATAGAAAGCAACCCCAGTTCCATATATCGGGCGCAATTCAAGACTCTGGACTCATACTGGGAATTTTTCATTAGAAAAACTACATTTGTCCGACCAAGGATATGAACCCAGGACTTCGTGATCACAAAGCGATGCGCTTTGCCACTAGACCAACGAGGCCGTCTTGAGTCATTTGAGTCTACAAACTTAATGATATATAGGTATCTTAAAGCCCAGAGGTGTAAACCGGTATAACATCTCTGAAACTTGTGAATACAAGGCGAATGTTTTGCTAACTGGGTTATCACTGCTTCCATTAGATTTTAGGTAAATAAGTAAGCGTAAATATTTTTGTACAAAACAAAATGTTTAAAAGCTATCTTAATTTGCGTTTTTCTTTATTATATCTCATTGGTACTTACCTCATTGTTCTGGTAATGCATGGTTTGGTTTGTGGGTCCTGCATTCATATCTTAAATCGAACAGTGCATTTCTATCGAATAATTCTTAGTGCAGTCCGGTCTCTGGGATTGTGTTTGCTATTACACATAGGTCTAAAAGCGTCATGCTCGGCGAAATGTAGGTATACATAGTACACCTCTGCCACCCGACTTGTGGAATTCAGACGTGAGAGTATTTTATTCGATATTCTTAGTCATTGTGTCATATTACCTATTTATACTTCAAAAAACCCCAGTGGGTCGAGCTGGGTTTTGAACCTATGACCCCTCTATCATTATCACTTCAATAACATATATTACCCCGCAAGATTCCTTGTAGGGTAGGCAATAAGTACAAAGCTTCAACAGTTTCTTTCCCAACAAAACTCTCAACACTCACAAACACGGTCGCCGGTTTCGGAGACTCTTGACTAGCCCATCAGATAAGACGTAGCCTATTTTTGATTATTGTAAGATAGTCAGTCTGTTGCTCAATAATGCGGGGTACACGAGAGTGGGCAACGGTGCGTTCTGTTTGGAGATCCCTAAGACTCCAGTAGGGGTCTCAGGGTCAGAGGTGGATTCCTTCAATACAGTAGTATTAAAGGAACCCAGCGCAAAGTTTTTATAGAGCGGTAAGAGTCCCTTTAGGGTTTCCCCACAAAGGACTAAGAATTTTTGAAAGACTTCCTCAATAAAGTCCTCCTTATTCTTCCTGCATCCCTCCACTTTCACATTGTACACAACGTGTAACTTAAGTGAAGCAAGAACACACCAATTAGATATTTGTTTTACAAATCAATTCAAAGTTCCAAATTTTGAAGAATTAATTACTATTTTCTTATGAACTCAGACATCCAAATTACTTCAAAGCCTGGCACATTAAGAAATAAGCTTAAGAAGTGCAATTGATATTGATGTATTGCTTTTGATCATGTTTAAAGGTATTTAACACAGATACACGAGAAACGCGTAGAATGAATTGTATCAATTTTAGCTAGTTTAAGTATTTTAAAAAAGAAATGTATCATATGTATATTAAATACAGTTGAAATTGATTAATTTCCCGTTTAAGAACAAACTAGGTACGTACTTTTGCGTTATTTATCTTACATGTTGTATATTTGTTTCGTTTTGTTTTTCTCCGATATTTTATATGTCACGCACCGGAGCATGCCCTTTCTCATATTCAATGATCCTTGAGCATTTATTTGCCACTAGAGAAATCTATAGGAATGTGCCTTTTAAAGATATATAAAAGTAATCTAGTAAATACGTACGCGCGTAAGTGATTGTGGAAGCCACGTGGGTCACATAATATACTACTCCTAAATTACATGTAGCCCATTTGCTGGGCAGTGAATAGAGAAATGGACATGAAACTGGCCAATACGAGAATGACTTTCTTTATTATTTTTTTTTGTAAATGAGGGAATCATGTGCCCTTTCCCATAAACAGCATAATTTGCTTAATTTAACTAAGACCCACCTGATGACCAGACTACATTCTTCTCCCTTACCCCACAACATAATGTAGATGGAAAAATTGTAAAAAAAATGTTTTAAATGAGTAACTGTGGAGATTCTTACCTTTCTTCTTCACAGGAATGACATTCCGAAGTGGTGGTAGAGTCTTTGTTACTTTTCTGACAATTCATAAATACTATAATGGTTTACATGAATAAAAAAATATTCTGATTAAAAAAAAGATATAAAGAGAATTATGTTATTACATTATGTTGTCTCTTTTTCTCTTTAAAAAAGAGAAAAAGAGACAACATAATGTAGATGGAAAAATTGTAAAAAAAATGTTTTAAATGAGTAACTGTGGAGATTCTTACCTTTCTTCTTCACAGGAATGACATTCCGAAGTGGTGGTAGAGTGGTCTTTGTTACTTTTCTGACAATTCATAAATACTATAATGGTTTACATAAATAAAAAAATATTCTGATTCTGTAAAGCTGATTCTGTGAATGTCGTAAGAAAAAATGACAAAACAGATATACTGTGTGAAAGTGGATGGATGTAGGTACCAGGGAAGACCTAAACTATCTTAACATGACCAAACAGACCACGGTCTATTTGGTGGTAGATAGGACACGTCTTATCTGAAGGCCAAATCAAGAGTCTCCGTAACCAGCGAGCGTGTATGAAACGAACTATGTAAGTGGAAGAAGCCAGAGAGGTTTGTAAGGAAATAATCTGTTGGAACTCTGTACGCTCTGCCTACTCCGCTAGGGAACTGGCGTGATGATATGGATAGATAGATTCTGTAAAGCTACTCGCGGCCGTAGGATTTGCTCTCGATTTCTTACACGTAGTTCCTAGGCAGTGCTAAACGCGCTGCACCATCACCGGCGGTAGGTTACAGCTGTGGCTGGTTCCACCCTTCCAGCAAAGGCATGTCACGAAGAGACCCACTTGTGTTCCGGCATATTGCCAGGAGTTGTCAACGAGGAGACGGGTCCATTCCAATCATACCGATTTGAAACCTGGTCTAACTTCCGTCTCCTCAGCTTATTTCAGAATGAATAGGGTATTATTAAGTCACTGAGCACATCTTTGGTCCAATCGTCACTTCAGGTGAGATAGGAGTCAATCGCTGATGGGTCCTCAATAAACAAAACTATTAACCGCGGCAGTGAGAAGGGGAGTGGATATGAAAATAAGCAGGGTGATTATGTAAACCTTACACGCTGGTACTTCTTATTTCCATATCCACGTCCCTACCCTACTACGCGGATGGCTTGAATTTTGTTTTTTTTTTTGTTTTTTTATTTTTTTAAAAACGTAGCCCCACACTAGGATTTATTCCTGTGTCGTGGGTGCGTTTACAAACATGAAAATTCACAAACACAAATAAATACCCAGACCGGAACAAATAATTGTGGATCACACAAAGATTTGTCCCGTGCGGGAATCGAACCCGCGACTATTAGACACAGTGGGTGGAGCAGCTCAAGCTCTTAACCACTGCGCTAAATCGTCCGTCAATTAAATTTAAATCATGGATTATAATAAATCTCATATTTTGCGATGTTGCCAGTTCGCTGATCAAAGTAACAAAGGTTTTAATTGGATTATTTTATTTAATAATTTTAGTATGTTTTGATAACGTGGTACGAGTAGGTTAATTAGAACAAAATGTATATTTGTTCAATCAGTCAAGTTTTACAAGTCAGGGTCTCCGTAACCGGCGAGCGTGTATAAGACGAACTATGAGAGTGGAGAAAGCCAGAGAGGTTTGTAAGGAAAGAACCTGTTGGAACTCTGTACGGCGTGATGATATAGAATAGAATCAAGTTTTAAACTACGTTTGCATTTTAAGTCTCTAGCTCATCCTACTAATATTATCAATATGAAAGTTTGTATGTTTGTTACTCAATCACGCAAAAATGGCTGAACGGATTTGGATGAAATTTGGTACACATAGTTTATCACCTGGATTTATATCCCAGAAAAATGTAAGGTTCTTGTCTAAAGTCAACGCGAAGGAAGTCGCGGGCAGAAACTACAAAATAAATTATTTGAGTATGATCTGTTTCAGCGAGAAAACAAAAAAAAGCTTTTTTTTACCGAACAGACCAATAAACAGATAAGAAAGTGACTTGATAAAAACGTGGTATGATCATCATTATTATTATTAAAAATTTAAACGTTTGTAAGTCCTTTTGCTGGGCTGTACAAATAAAAGATACATGACTTTAACTTTACCATCACGCAGGCATAACCTCAAACAACACCTAGTCCTCGTGAATCTAATTATAATTAATTACTGTAGGTATACTTGGCAGAACATTCCGCTCTATGGAGCACGTTTCTTAGCATGTGAGTAAGTGTTTCTGAGAGCTCTCAACGTCTTGAGAGCCTCTTAATATTAAAAGCTACAATGTGTATTTCCCGACAACGAATTAGCATTTTTACATAAGTGTGACACAAGAACGGTCTTAGGATCGTAGGTAATTTGATTCAGCGTAGATCAAAAGCCTTTACTGTCCCACTGCTGGAAAACAGCCTCTAATGAACCGGGTTGTAAAAGAAAAGGCCAGCCCAACAAAACAATATAAATTGAAAGACTAGCCCGCTAAGTTTTCCGGCGGTTCAAAATACATACAAATAATTTATGAGTTTAACTTTGAATAGATTAAACACCGCCTAAGTTCCCACATTCCAGTCTCTTGAATTATAGTAAGAATTTTTCCATAAAGGTACTGTGTTAGCGTCGACATAGGCGCGCGCGACTGAGAAGTGTATGCGCGACGCGCATGAAGCCGCCTCCCACGCCACGCCGATCAGCTCACGTCGAGACGGACCGCAATCAACAGCACAGCGCATTAGTCGTTTTTTCCATATTTGTTTAACACCTCGCTTATACAAAGTATATAACTAATATTACATTCAAAATAATATAATAGTAGCCTTGTTGAGAAACTGTCCCACTGTTGGGCACGAGCCTCCTCTCAAACTGAGAGGGTTTAGGCCATAGTCTTAGCTTAAGCCACTCCGCCCACTGTGTCTAATAGTCGCGGGTTCGATTCCCGCACGGGACAAATCTTTGTGTGATCCACAATTATTTGTCCCGGTCTGGGTATTTGTGTATGTGAATTTTCATGTTTGTAAACGCACCCACGATACAGGAATATATCCTAGTATGGGGCTAGGGTTTTTTTAAATAAGACAAATAAAATAAGATAGTCCACCACGCTGGCCCAGTGTAGGTTGGCGAAATTCACACATCTTCGAGAAACTCTTAGGTTTCCTCACGATGTTTTCCTTCACCGTTAAAGCAAGCGATATTTATTTTTTTTAACACGCACATGCTTTCGAAAAGACAGTGGTGCGGGCAAACCCAGGCAGTATGAACTCGGAATCTCTGACTTGGCAGTCCAACGGTCTAACCACTAGGCTGTCACTGCTGTGTTGCAAAATATTATATTCAACGCATTTTATTATTAAATATCCTATAAGTATCCCTAAAAAGCTTGCATTAGGGCACTGGATCCATCATACTGCAATAACACTTTGTCTGATCTAGGAATTGAATCCAGAACCTCGCAATCACCAACCATGCCCTACTAGATCAACCAAGTAGCGTTTTATACGGTACTTCTTTTTCTAGCGTATTTAAGTGTCCTTTCAGACCACGAAGTACGCGCAAAGGTGTTTAGCTAATCGAGCCATGTTTTTCTAGGTCTAATCCCAAGAAACTAAATAATTAATTACGGAATCTTTAAATTAACTGTTCAAACAAATAGACGCGTGGCTTGTAGATTATTTTACATAAAGTGTCCAACAGAAAATAATGATAAAAAATGGCGGGAGGCTGCTGTCAGATTGATTATAAAGTTTGTTAATTAAGCTGGGTCTTCTTGGAAATACCGAAATAATGCTCAGAGCTGCCAAACTGAAGACTTTAGTTCTTCACGTGACTGATTCTAAATGCGCAAGATTGTTGGATGGATGTATCTTTAAAAAAGTACGATTTATCGATGTTACTTTTTTAAATATACGCAGACGCAGTCACACTCAGTCGCCAATATGAAGTATAATTAATGGTGTGACCATGAGCTTGGTGTTTCGAAATGTCTAAATTTTAATATCAAACATACTTTTTAAAACCTTATATAGCAATACACAACGGAGACATATTGCTCAATTGAGAGTTCTTATGGCCTCCTTCCAGCTCCATCATCAGGTCAAGAACACCACCTGGGTCCATAGTGCTTGTCAAGTCAAATCATGACAAATCAAGACAAACAAATGTTAAGTAGTTGGGTAGTGGTTGTTGGTACAGACAGACATACGTGGAAGTTAAATAAAAGCTTGTAAAAATAGTTTAAAATACAAATAGACCGAGACTTATCTGAAGGACAAGTCAAGAGTCTCCTTAACCGGCGAGCGTGTATGAGCGCGAGCCAGAGAGGTATGTAAGGAAAGAACCTCTCTGTTTAACCCGCAAGGGATCTGGCGTGATGATATAGATAAAAATAGTTTTTTTTCAAGTGGACAAAATTCTATTGGTGGAGATAGTGGATCCTGCCAGTCGGTAAATTAATTTTAGCAATCGCATTGACATACACTTTATTACAATTGTGACATTATTTGTGTAACTTAATGACATGCCTAATTGTATTACTGTAATAGAGGGTATTATGGAGGAGGGTTATGGAGGGGGGAGGGTTATGATGATTATATAAAAGGTATTGCAGTTTTATACAAAATTATATTATTATAAAGTGCCGCCACCGACGCTGAGTCTGCAAGCAGAAATGCAAGCCGCGGAGGGTATCACGCAGACGAAACCATCATACGCAGAGGCAGCAAGGAAGGTTAAGCCAAAGCCGAGCCCCAACCATACCTTGATAGTCTCATCGACGGATCCTAACAAGACAGGGGAAAACGTCGTTGAGACAATCAGAGAAGCCCTGGACACAAAAAAAACCGGGGCCAGGGTGGAAAGGGTCAGAAAGGCTCGTAACCAAAAAGTCGTCCTGAGATGTGAGACAAAGGAGGACCTGGCACTCGTCAAGAGCCGAGTGCTGAAAAACAAAGGACTAAAAGTCGAAGTGGCGAGGGCAAACAACCCCCTCATAATTATAAAAGACGTAATGTCCTATAACACCAATGAGGACATAGTGGAAAACCTCAGGTCTCAGAACCCACAATTGTTCAGGGATCTGAAACCTGAGGAAAGTACACTAAGAGTTCGATACAGGAGACCTGCGAGAAACCCGCACGAATGCCACCCTATCCTGGAGGTTGCACCCCCCTACACAAAAGACTAATGGAGGTGGAGAAGGTATACATCGGACTCCAAAGGAGACCGGTGGAAGACCAATCTCCATTGGTACAGTGCTCTAAATGCCTTGGGTTTGGGCACACAAAAAATCTATGCCAGGAGAAGGAGAGCCTCTGCAGCTACTGTGGAGGCACTCACACCTGGCAGCAGTGCCCAGACAGGAAGGGGGGAAGATCCCCGACCTGCAAAAACTGCGAGAGAGCACGCGCGGAACGGGGGACCACAACATCAAAGAAACCTCCAACTCCGGCACACATCGCTTCGAGCATGGAGTGTCCGGAAAAACAAAAATGGGATGCTATAGCGAGGTCTCGCATAACATACTGCTAAAGGCGACTCGGAGAACCAAAGCTCTTCCACTCAAGTGGTCGACAAAGGTCTGCGCTTCATCCAGGCAAACCTGCATCGCTCCAAACTGGCGACAGCGGAACTGCTACAACTAGCAGTCCAAAGGGGAATCTCGGTAGCCCTAGTGCAAGAACCCTATGTGGGCCGAGAAGGATACGTGAAATCCTACCCTGGCACGAGAGTCATCCAGTGCACGCTGAACCGCAAAAAACCGGTAAAGGCTGCCGTTCTGGTATTCGAGGACAGACTGGAGGTCATACATGACCCCCAGCTTGTGACCGAGACAGAAGCGGCGGTCCTACTGGTTGCAGGTAGCCAAAAAATTGGAGTGGTGTCGGTCTACTTCGAGGGGGATCAAGACATTGAGCCATACCTGAGTCGCACGAAAGCGGTGTGCGAAAAACTCACCACATCGAACCTACTAGTGGGGGGCGACATTAATGCCTGGAGCCACTGGTGGGGCAGCAGCGACGAGGACCAACGTGGTGCGGCGACCAACAGCTTCCTCAACCAAATGGATCTCCAAGTCCTCAACACGGGCAACACGCCAACCTTCGAAACGGTCAGGAGGGACAGGCTGTACACAAGCATAGTCGATGTGACAGTGTGCAGCCTACCTCTCTTGTCACAAGTAGAGGACTGGTGCGTAGAGAGAGGTCTAACAACATCAGACCACAACGCCATAACCTTCACTCTGCGCCTGGAGGGAAGACTGGGAAGTCCGGCCCCTACTTCCACGCGCAGATACAATACAAAGAAGGCAAACTGGCAGGAATTCTCAACCCGTCTCGAGACGTCACTGGCGGAAGCCAACCTAACACCCGACGTCATCGAGCAAGTGTCAACATCGGAGGGCCTGGAGACAGTGGTAACAACCTACACGGCGAAAATACAGGATTCCTGTAAAGTAGCCATACCCAAAGTAGGTCAGTGGAAGGTAGACGCCAAACCACCGTGGTGGACACATACCCTCGAGAACCTCAAAAAAGACGCACTGCGTAAAAAAAGGAGGATAAAAAACGCTGCACCCATCCGACTCGAGTACGTCGCCAAGATATACAGAGAGGCCAAAGAGAGGTACGTGGAAGCAGCCTACGAAGCCCAAACCAGGAGTTGGAAGGAGTTCTGCTCAACGCAAGATAGAGAGAGCCTATGGGACGGTGTATACAGAGTCATAAGGAAAACAGCTAGGAGGCAGGAGGATGTGCTCTTGAGAGATACAGAAGGGAACACCTTGTGCCCGGAGAAATCGGCGCACCTCCTAGCAACCACCTTCTATCCAAGTGACTCTGCGACGACAGACACACCTTACCATACTCAAATCCGAGAAGTGACTGACAATAACGAAGCGGCGGAGTCAAGTAGCCTGTCAAAAGATGACCCTCCATTCACGGGGGCCGAACTGGAAGGTGTACTCAAAGCGCTAAATCCAAAAAAGGCCCCCGGGGCGGATGGGTTAACCGCCGACATATGCACGAAGGCGATTCAAAGCGACAGGGGAGTGTTCTTAGCGATAGCCAATAAGTGCATGTCGCTGGCGCACTTTCCGACGCAATGGAAGACAGCACACGTTGTCATACTCCGAAAGCCAGGCAAGGAAGACTACACCCAACCAAAGTCTTACAGACCAATCGGCCTGCTGTCAGTTCTCGGGAAAATCGTTGAGAAACTCATGATAAGCCGCATTCAGTGGCATATTCTCCCAACACTGAGTGTAAACCAATACGGCTTCATGCCACAGCGTGGCACAGAGGACGCTCTCTATGACCTAGTGAAACATGTGAGGTCGGAAATCGACAAGAAGAAGTTAGTAGTCATAGTTTCGCTGGACATAGAGGGTGCCTTCGACAACGCGTGGTGGCCAGCTTTAAAACATCAGCTATCATTAAGGAAGTGTCCGAAAAACCTGTACGCAATGGTGGCGTCCTACCTCCAAGACCGAAAGATCAAGGTCAATTATGCCAGAGCAACGTGTGAAAGGGTAACCACAAAAGGTTGTGTCCAAGGATCCATAGGAGGACCGACCTTCTGGAACATAATCCTTGATACCCTGTTGCAAAAACTATCTGGCCAGGACGTCCACTGTCAAGCGTTCGCGGACGACGTGGTTCTAGTCTTCTCAGGAAAAACAACACCTGACATGGAGCCGAACATCAACACAGTCCTGGCAGGGGTGGTGGAGTGGGGTAGACAAAACAAACTCAGCTTCGCAGCACACAAAACAAATGCAATGCTGCTAACAAGGAAGCTGAAATACACCACTCCGGCAATCTACATGTCGGGAACAAAAATACAACTGGTTGACGAAATAAAGCTCCTAGGACTCACCATAGACAAAAGACTCACCTTCAAACCACACGTAGCCGCAATTAGTAAGAAAGCTGCGGATATATACAAACAACTTGCGCGTGCGGCGAAGGTGACGTGGGGTCTAAACGGTGAGATAACTAGAACAATCTACGTCGCGGTAATAGAGCCAATTGTGCTGTACGCTGCGAGCGTGTGGTCCCAATCTACGGAACTGCAGATGATCCAAAACCGTCTGCAAGCAATCCAGAGGGGCTTTGCTCAAAAGATCTGCAAGGCGTATCGCACAGTGTCTCTTACATCGGCATTAGCTCTGTCAGGGCTGCTACCCCTGGATCTAAGGGTACAGGAGGCGGCGGCTCTTTACACAGCCAAGAGAGGGATCAGAAAAGACTATATACCACCAGGAAGGGAACTGGAGCACAGGGTGAGCTTCAGAGAACAGCCTCACCCCTCCAAACTCACAACAACAGAGTATGGGCTCCTGGAGAGCACGGACTCTCAAACCCTGGAAAGCCACAACATGGTCGGGCCACACATCTATACCGACGGCAGTAAAATACTCGGCAGAGTGGGAGCTGCAGTAACGTGGTGGGAGGGGGGAAGGGAGACCGGGTCCTCAACCTTCAGTCTTGACCCCCACTGCACTGTATTCCAGTCGGAACTTTATGCCCTCCATAGAGCGGTGCAAATGATAAAAGCCAGCGGGGTAAAAATAGCAAACGTAATGAGCGACTCGAGATCTTCGCTCGACCTGCTGGCCAATCCAAAAACAACGCACCCTCTAGCCAAAACCATAAAGGGGAGCATAAATGAGATCAGAGCAGCCGGGGGGGAAGTCCGCCTCTTTTGGCTCAAAGCGCACGTGGGGACCGCCGGTAATGAGCGCGCCGACCATCTGGCGAAATCGGCGGCCCAGGCATCTGCCACCCACACAGATTACAACAATATACCCCTGTCATATGTCAAGAAAACCATCAGGGAAGAGTCGGTCCGTAAATGGCAGGCCAGGTATGACTCTTCGAGCACAGGGCTGGTCACAAAGACCTTCCTCCCCGATGTTGAGCGAGCTTACTCCATCGTAAGGAAAACAAGGTTGACAGCCAACCAAGTGCAAATCTTGACGGGACATGGAGGAATAGCGGAATACTTGCACCGATTCAGGCTAAAAGACAGCCCCGGGTGTGAGTGCGACCCCAACATCAGTGAGTCTGTGTGGCACGTAATCCTGGATTGCCCGCGCTTTGCGGCTGACAGATTGGACCTGCAACAGAGGTTAAACGAAAACCTCAGCAGGACCAAACTGGCGGCCATCATGGCAGACGACGATGCGAGACCGCACTTCCTGAAGTTTGCAGATAAGGTTATCCGCATCTGCCTCAGAAGGAACAGCACTCTGGCATCAAAAACTTCCCCAAGAGATACAAACACAGCCACCAACAACACTTACACACCAACACAAAACCCTACGTCACCTCTGGCAGTCGCCATTCCCAAAAGCATACATTTTCTTGGGAGAGGCGAACGTGGGAAGCCGGGTATTCAAATAAAATCAGTCGCCCTGTTTATGTATATTTTTACTAGCTGTTTCCCGAGGCTTCGCACGCGTTTATTTTGTAATTTGACATAGGTAGATAGGACTTTTTAGGATAGCATTATTCCAAGACACCTTCATATTAAGTTTCTTTTAAATCCGTTCAGCCGTGTTAATATGGAGAAATAAAAACAATATAGTTGTTGGATCTTGCATTTCCCGAGCTAAATAGTAGTCTTAAACAATCTCTGAAATATCCTCCAATTTCCAGAGATAGTGTATTTAAGCGGTTCCGCCGTTCTGGAAATTAACACGGACAAACATTTTTTTTATTTTGCCCGTATGCGCATACAATATCTTCTTTATTTCAAAATCAAAAATCCCGAATGAATATTCCCGTGCGCTGTGCGGGGATCGTACCTGCGACTATTTGACAAAGATAGTTAAGCAGTCTACTTTTTTTTGCTTAAATCAAGTCGTCTTTGTTTTGCAAAAGTATTTATACAGACAACTTAAATATTACTAAATTTTCGTTGTAGAACAATTTCAGCAGGAGTCCAGGCCTCCAGTCACCTGTGAAGAGGAAGAGGGAAATCAAAAGATTGCCAGGCTTTTCTTTAGCCAAAATATGATTAATATCTTCATACAGGTTGGTAAAAACCCACCAAATGCATATTGGTGGGATTTTATATACCACTAAGATCTAGTGTGCAAATAAAATTACCTATTTCAAATTATTATTTCACGACTTAAGATACTTTAATACTATCTAATAATCTATATCATCATGTCAGATCCCTTGCGGGGTAGGCAGAGGGTACAGAGTTCCAACAGGTTCTTTCCTTACAGACCTTTCTGTCTTTTTCCACTTTCATAGTCTTATACACGCTTGCCGGTTACGGAAAATTCTTGACTTGACCTTCGGATAAGACATGGTCTATTGGACATAGTAAGATAGTCTAGTCCCGGATATCTTTGATCTGCTCTAGGTACACTAACATCTGACAGCAGCGTGGAACCGTTTGACCCCATGTAAATATGTATATTTCTTTTATGCTACCGCTTTTTTATTAATTATTCTTTGCTGTCACTATATATAATGATAAATATTGTATATAATTTGTGAAACTATAAATAGTTGTTGTTCTACGTCCTTCTACTTTCGCATTGTATACCTGCTTGGATTTTTTCATATTAAGTTTCTTTATAATCTGCATCCGTTTACAATCTACAGCCGTTTTAGTATGAAGCAATAATAGATATTCCACAGAAGTATTTTTTGAGATAAAAAATGTTCTGTTTTATTTTACTATTTAAGATACCTTCATATTAAGTTTCAATTAAATTCGTTTAGCCATTTTAATATGAAAAAATAACAGGTAGATTAACTATTCCGGGAAAACCTTGTATCTATCTATCTATATCATCACGCCAGATCCCTTACGGGGTAGGCAGAGAGTACAGAGTTCCAAAAGGCTCTTTTCTTACATACATCTCTGGCTTCCTCTACTCTCATAGTTCGTCTCATACACGCTCGCCGGTTACGGAGACTCCTGACTTGTCCTTCAGATAAGACCCGGTCTATTTGGTCATGGTAAGATAGTCTAGTTCTTCCCCGGTACCTACATCCTTCCACTTTCGCATTGTATATAAATTTTGTCATTTTTTCTTCGGACATTCGTTATATATGCCCGAACCAACGGAGCATACCCTTTCTCATCTTTACACCGATACTCTCTTTCATACTGATTTGCTTTCTTACTACGCTGTTGCGAATACGGTTGGTCAGCTTCACTCCGCACATCTCCCGCAGAGCTCGTATTTCCACCGCATTTATCTTACTTTCATTTTCCTTCTTACATAACCAGCTCTAGCTGCCATATAAAAGCGTTGGGGCAAGCACTCCATTATGTATGACCAGCTGCGCCTTTCGGCTTAAGTGCCGGCTCCCAAGTAGCTGTGTACTGAATATATTATATACTATGTCAACTTCCACCAGACTTATTTCTCTATCAACCAACCCTATCACTGGTTTCAGTCTTAGCCCCGCTTATCCCGCACAGGTGGTCTATGTAAAATATAAACTAAACTATAGAACGATCCTTCTCAACCCACAACACTAACGCCGTCTCATAAAAATAAACGTATACAATATCTTCAGGATTATCAGTTTATTTACTTATTTTTAAATTATCGGTAAAATATTTCTGATTTAAATCTTATCTACCTACCCTGTCAAAGATTATAATCTAGCGTAATAGTATCTAACGGTACATTGCCAGCTAAGTATGTAGCAAAGTGTTGTCAGTACATTTTGTGTTAGTCTTCTCAAGATATTAATCGTCGTTACAATTTCGTATCCAGCCCATTCATCGTTAGAGTGCACTCCAGAAGAAGCAATCCAGAATACATCATCGGTTCTTCCACAAAACCGTGTTTAAGTCAAACATGTATGAACAATTTCGAGTGAGTGCTTTTAACCACTGGAAAGTTTTTCGTGAGGGGACGAACCTGAGTCCAATATCAATGAGTATCTGAGTATCAATACATGGACGAATTCATGTATAGGCAAAATCACTTATTTTACATCGTAACATTACAGTTCGGGACAAACAGTAATAAAGTTTTATGGTTTATCCCGCGACAATCTAGTAAGTTGATTTAGAAACAATGAATGATTTATCAAAATCGACTTTCTTTTTCTTTCCTCAAAAACTGTTAGATTTTTCGAAAATATAATATGCAGAGTTGTGATCTTTAGTACAGGCTACAATTACACAAAATTGATAGAATGATATCCCTGTGTTGTTATTACCTTAAAATAGTCGATGTACAGACATGACTTCCTTACAGTTTATTATATGTAGTATGTATATATACAAGCTGTAACATAATAAACGCAAGACCTGAAAGTAGTTTGTTCTAAATCGATAACTGAATTGATTCCAACTATTATTAATGTACCTTACATTTTTTTTTTAATTTGCAAAAAATGCTATTATTCCTTCAGTGCGCTATAAATAACTAAATTTATACTTGATTCATAGCAATAAGGAGATTACAAATGCATTCCTAACCTGTATTTCTCAAAATGCACACATACACGTACCAGTTTCATTGTTAATTGGGGTATAAAAGTGCTTAAAAAGGGGTAAAAACCTTTAAATTTAGAAATTTGGTTTTCGTTTTGAATTTATGAAGCAATTCTATGATTGGGGTGTCTGAGGTCTTGCGTTTATTATGTTACACCTTGTATAGATTCTTTACTTTTCGCTATAAACCGGTTGATTTCCTGAAAACATAAATATTAACTATATTATCTGTCATATGAAATATCTCCGTGGTAAGTTTCACGGACTTCTAAAAAGTTGTTTTTTAACAATGAATGATTTATCAAAATCGACTTTTTGTACTTTCCTCAGAAACTGTTAAATTTATCGAAAATATAAGTATACTTACTAGTCATCTTTTATACAGGCTACAATTACACAAAACTTCATTGAAATCCATCAAACAGATTTGGAGTAAAGTGTCTTTTTAGAAATCCAATGTTTTGCTTATTTTCGTCTTTTCTGGAGAAACCTTTTAATTTTCCGGGATAAATACTATACAATAAGTTAGCCAATATGTTAAGGTATCCGCGTGCAAAGTTTCATCAAAATCTGCCTAGTAGTTTTTGCGTGATGCCGGTTAATACCCTCCGACAGACAGATAGATAAACAGACACGAAAGCTGTTAGCGCCAATACAGGCGCGCGCGACCGAGGTGTGGGGGGACGCATGTAGCCGCCTCCCACGCCGCGCCGATCAGCTGACGACGGGGCAGACCGCAACGAACAACCCCGCGTACAAGTCGTCTTTCCTTACATTATTTGTTATACGCTAATGGATTATAAGTACATCATTAATATTACAGTCCACGCATATTATTTAATATCCTCCAAGATCTCCCTAACAAGCTTACATTAGGGCCCTGGCTGGAACAATCAAAAGCTAAAAATTGAGGAATTGGCTTCTACATCGATAGTATAAAACCCCTGGGTTGTTATTTCTTAAAAATGTTCCATGTACAGACACAACTTACTTACTGTTTTATTATATGTATAGATTCCAAACTTTTTTAACTTATTAGTGCGGTTTATTATGACTCCTTTTTTATGAATAAAAGTTAATAAGGTCGCCGCTATATTCCTCAAGCGGGCGTAGTAGGTGTCCTGTGTACACCACATATCGTTGACGATGTTAGGTTCCAATAAGGGGTCATATTAACAATACATTGAAGATTTTTCTGTGGAAAAACCACACTTTTTCTGACCTGGATGCGAATCGAGGACCTCGTGATTGTCGCCCTCGTTCAAGACTAATGAGGCAGTGTATTATTATTAATTTTATTTTGATTACATTGGGGCATAGTTTAGTTATATTTTTCCAACACTAAATATGATATTTAGTGTAAGAAAACTTCAATATGTCTATTCAATCTATCATTTCATCAGTATTTTTGTTGTATACGAAATATATGATGTGTTAAGTTATTCCAAAGCCAAGACCGATAAATGGAGGCCCAGACCCTTATTCGCTATGACCAACGCGGCGCGTTACGATAACTTTGTGAAATGACCGTGTAATGGTATTCTGTATGCCACTGGAGTACCATTAAAGGTTTCGCCACATAACCGACGGGAGCGCGACGGTGGCGCGGCTTGGGAAGTTGTAATGTATTGAAATGTACGGAAGACGCCACACAGTGCAGCCCCGCTCGGCGCGATGGCAAACGTCACGACCGGACGTAGACGAGCGCTTCTGTCACGCTCCCGTCACGCTCCGTCGGCTATTTGTCCAAACCTTAAGTGATTATTTCACGAAGTTACCATCACGCACCGCGTTACGTATTCACGTTTGGATGATTTAGCGCAGTGGTTAAGAGCTTAAGTCGCTCCGCCCACTGGGTCTAATAGTCGCGGGTTCGATTCCCGCACGGAACAAATCTTTGTGTGATCCACAATTATTTGTTTCGGTCTGGGTATTTGTGTGTGTGAACTTTCATGTTTGAAAACGCACCCACGACACAGGAATAAATCCTAGTGAGGGGCTACGTTTAAAAAAAAAAAAAAATTGCTGTAGTGAATTAGGTCCCAAATAGCATCGATATTGGTTATACGTCAATCAATTTTTTATTCCATGAGCGGTACAAAGTGCCATCAAGAACATAACGCGCTCGAATTAAATTTAATTTGAAATTTTATCCATCTATATTATCACGCCAGATCCTTTGCGGGGTAGGCAGAGTTGGAAATTTAATTTACATACCTAAATAGATAGTATACTTTATACTAATCTTACTTCACTAGTGCTTAATAGTAAATACTATTAAACTCTAGTGAAGTAAGATTAACACTAGATATCTATCTATATCATCACGCCAGATCCCTTGCGGGGTAGGCAGAGAGTACAGATTTCCAACAGGTTCTTTCCTTACATACCTCTCTGGCTTTCTCCGCTCTCATAGTTCGTCTCATAGAGCTATCAACTTGCCAGATCTCCTTAACGAGTAGGCAAAGAGTACAAAGTTACAGCAGGTTCTTTTCTTGCAGACAGAAAAACTTTACTCTTTTCCATGAGACTATTAATTTGGTCGTGATAGGTTTTCCTTGGCCGACCTCTTCCGACGCTTCCACTCACATTTGCTCAATATATTCCCTTCGTTAGCCGCCTGCCCATTCGCTCCACATGCCCATACCAATTCAATATGCCTCTTTCAATCCTAGTCACCACGTCATCCTTTAACTTACATCAGTTTTTAATCACACTATTCTTAATTCGGTCAGCAAGGGTGCACATTTACTCCGTAACGAGCGCATTTTCACAACATTCACTCTATTTTCATGCTTCTTTTGCCATACCCAACATTCACTGGCATACATAAGCGTAGGCGCGTACCAACACACTATTGTGAATAGTCAGTCGAGCCTTTGTTGAGAAAGACTGACTACTCACCACGGCGCGCAAGGCACCATTCACCTTGTCGCCTGCGATCACTCTACTTTCACTGTCGACGTCACACCTTATATTTTTCGTGAACATAATTCCCAAATAAACGAATTCATTCACTTGTTCCACTCTTGCCCCTTCTATATTAATATTACACTCTGTCATATCTTCCTCTCTTTCAATCACCATGACTTTAGTCCTACTTACATTTATTTTCATTCCTTTCTTCTTAAATGCCTCAATCACTACATTCACCATGTCTTGTAGTTAAAGCCACCGATGACGCAAGTAACACTTAGTCCTCAGCGGACAAAAGACACTTGACATGTAAATCATCCAAAAGTTCACATTCCATCTCTTTCAAATCTATTAAACAACTGTCCATATTGAGGTTGAAGAGCCATGGCAACGCAAGGCATCTCTGCCTAACACCAACCATCCCTGCCAACCTTCAGAGATGGTAAACCAAACTGTGTACTCCCCATTTACTCTGGTGTAGGCCTTAGAATTCTTATAAAGGGAGCTTAAGGCCCCCACTAAGCGGCCGTCAACAGGATATGATAACAATGTTGACCACAGGTTATTCCTCGGCACACGATCATAAGCCTTCTCCAAATCTATGAAGGCGCAGAATACTTTGGGTTTAAAGAATTTATTCTCATAAAACATTGAGTGCTTTAACAATGAGATACAATTTTATTCCGACAGATACTCTATCATACCCTGCAGCCTTCCTAGATTCCCACCTTCATGACTTCATCGCTTTCACTATCTCGTCTTCCGTTATTTCATCGCCTGCATCGCTGTTTGAGTGAGTGGGCTCCCATAGCATGCCTATAGTTGCCTCATCATCATTGCACTAAAGAAAATTTTCAAAATATTTTTTTCCAGCGATGCGAAACGTCTCTTTCATTGCTTTACACACTTCCGTCTTCATTCATAATAAAACCTAGCTTCGAAGCTCCTGAGGCTCCACGAACCAACCTAATCTGTTTCAAAAATAGTTTTAGGTTGGCCCTAAAATAGATAGAAAGCTTCATGTTAAGCTTATCTTTAAAGATTTCTTTCTTTTGCTCCACCGCTTCCTTAGCTCTCTTTTTTTATTCCGCATACACGTATTTAGCTCGTTCTAACTGGGGATATGCGTTCTCTCGCACTCATAGCTTTAATGGCTAGGAGATCCAGCCATGCCTTTTTCGTATCTTCTATAACAACCTTCAATTCATCATCCCACCAATTTTCATCCATCGGTCTCCCATCCTTCCTTTTGGCAATGCCACATACTATGGAAGCTGCTTCGACTAAACCAGTTTTAGTTTTCCCGTAAGCGAGAGGTCCTACCAAGCATCTCTTTCAAAAATTCTCCTCGCACGCTTTCCTCACGTAATTTTTTGACTTTGATGCGATTAAGGCTAGTCTTCGTCTTTGGTCCATGGCGCCAGGACTTAAACAGGTCACTGATTCGGCTTACGACCAAATAGAGATCCGTTTCAATACTGACTCCTCGATAACTTCTGGTGTCGACACTTTGGCTTTGAGCCTTTGGTCTACCACAACAAAGTCGATCAGGCTCCTACTTTCATTCCTCACCCAAGTATACCTATGAATCTTCTTATGGTCAAATATTGGTATATGGTCGAGTATTTGTTACCACGAGATTCTGTTCCACACATACTTCCAACAGGTTCATTCCATTCTCATGCCTGAAAAAATATGGTGATGATAGCATCACCATATTTTCGCACAATACTTCCAAAATCATCTCTTTTCACTCGACCCAACCGTTAAAGTCCCCTAGCATAATAATGTTTTCATTCACCTTACAAGTATTGGGTATATATCTCACACTTTCCCAAAACTCCTCCCTCTCTGGGGCTGGGGAACTATCTGGGTCTAGAGCGTAAACGGCCAAGACAAATATGCGTTTAAGCCCAATTTTTAAGCGAATCCAGAGGAGACTGCGACTTACACACTCATGTCCATTCATACATTGTGGCAGACGATCGGAGAGGATAATCCCAACACTCTGGCAGGATCGGTCGGTTTCCGGAACTCCGGACCACACTATCATGTACCATGATGGGACATTTCACTCTCCTTTTGTTTGGTTTCGCTTACTCCTAATGTCTCAATACGTCTTTCGGTCATCACCTGACATATTTCATTAGTCTTATCTTTTATACCTCCCTGAGCAATCAATGTAGCAATACGGCACTCAGCAGCCCGCTTTTCGTCCCGTGAGATACATTGGCGTAATGTGTGGCGAGCAACATCGCCGCCTCAGTTTTTTTCTGGTATACACTCATTCTGTTCCCACGATTAGCAAGGGACTAAAAAGTCCACCTCTGCAGAGCCCCGCCTACAGGGGTAAGGTTATATACTATCTGGGGGCACCCGGATCCAGAGAGTCGGCTTGCTAGCGACTAGGCTCGCCCCTAGTCATGCATCTTTTGGCACGGCAGACCAATCGATTGGCGGGAGGACATAGGATTTGAACATTAAGATGGGAATAAATATGATGTGGTAAGGGAAATAGGTTACAAGGATACAGTTGTAGTTCGAGGAGGCCGAGGTCGCGCGCTAGTGTCTTTTGAGAACACCGGAGCTGGCTAATCTCAGTAACATCTTCTGACTATAAAAGGTATTCTTTGTGTTAATCCAGATAATACACTATCTGTGTGCCAAATTTCATCCAAATCCATTTAGCCGTTTTTGCGTGATTGAGTAATTAATGAACTATGAGAATGAGACGAACTATGAGAGTGGAGGAAGCCAGAGAAGTATGTAAGGAAATAACCTATTGGAATTCTGTACTCTCTGCCTACCCCGCAAAGGATCTGGCGTGATGATATTGAATAGAATAGAATAGAGAAATAAACATCTAAACATACACACTTTCACATTTATAATATTAGTACGATAATCAACCAAATAGACATATTATTATAATTAACATACATTAAATTAATTACATATTTATGAGAAAATTACAAAATTTGATCAGTTGGTTTGTAATATCGCGCTCAAAATAGAATTAAAATTTATAATGAGGGGAATGTTGTAAAATACATGAAATGGTCTTTTTAACCGACTTCAAAAAGGAGGAGGTTCTATGTTGGGTTGTATGTATGCTTTTTGTTTTCTTTTTTTTATGTATGTTCAGCGATATTTCCGTTAATTGTGGATCGATTTAGATGATTTTTTTTTTCCGTTGGGTTCAGTATAGCTCCGCGGTGGTCCCATTTTAATTTCATTGGCATTGGACCTTGGACTTAGAAGATACACCAGGGAACTCCTTAACGACAAACAATGGGCATGTAAATTGAGATATTATGGGTATTCTTTTTGCATTTTGTTTCAGTATAGTTTTGAGGTGGTCCTATTTTATTGTTATTGATATTGGACCTTGGACTTTTAAGATACAAGAGGGAACTCCTTAACGGAGAACAGCACGACAGGTAAACCGACTTCAAAAAGCAAAAAATTAATATTTGAAGTCGGTGCCAAGTCACCGACTGCTTTAATTAATACTGGCATGCCGCGATATTCTGCGGGCGCCATTCGGAGACATGAGAGGCCATGGTGTCCAAACTGGTCGACATTCTCACCACAACGACAGCGATGTGGCACCAAATAGCAAAGGTGCCGGTATCGATCTTGCGGAACACCACATGTTACAGGAAGTGGTGAACTTTGGTTATTATTGTCTAATTTAACTACTCAGGACCTATATGTAAGATAAGACTGAAACATTTTTAAAGCAGAACCACTAACCCTACTTCTAGGTATTTTAGTATTAGGCTATAACTAACAGTATAAAACGCTTTTTTGAGGTCTATATAAAACAATATTTCGGATGTATATGTTGGTCCTAATTTTAGTGACAAGATCAATGGTAGCAGCCCGAGTACTACTTTTTTTTCTAAATCCATACTGACGCTCGTAGATAAAGTTGATTGAGTCTAGATATTTATAAAGGCGTTTATGCAGAACTTTTTCAAAAACTTTTGCAAGTGTAGTCAGGATTGATATGGTTCTATAATTCCCAGGGTCCGTTTTTATCCCAGACTTGTAGACAGGACTAACAATTTATTGAAACAGTAAGGTTAAATTATATGGAAATGATATCCGGAGTCTTGAATTGTACCCGGTTTAACGGCCCCGATTACATTGGGGACTATCATCGGCGGCGAAAAGTAGGTGTAAGTGGATGTATAACACTGCCACTGCTACCTTACATGAGAGGAGTCACGGACAAGATTGGCTACATCTTGAAGCGTGCTTCAATTAAAACATTTTATAAGCCGCAGAAGAAGATCAGTCAAGTTTTACCATCTGTCAAGTGTCACATCCCTCTACAAGATGTAGGGGTATACAAGCTTGATTGTGAATGTGGTCTCTCTTATATAGGACAAACAAAAAGACCGGTAAAAAGTCGGGTTAAAGAACACATAGCTGACCTAAAACACCGTCGCTTAAAGAAGTCTGCAGTCTGTGAACATGTCCTTGACCGCACCCGCCATAACATCAGATTTGATAGACCACAAATCCTTGTGAAAGAACACCGATTCCTACCCAGGAATCGCAAAGCTATTGAAATTAAAAAACATCCTAATTTCAATAGAGAAGATGGCTGGGTGCTTCCATCGACTTGGGATCCGGTAATTAATATAATCAAATCCAAAACCAAGCATAACACTGCAAGACCTCAAGACACCGTGAGCTCATTCTGCGTAGAGCGGACCAACAAAAATAATTAAGAAATTTGAGGGTACCCCGGAAGAACTATGCCTTTTGGACGTCTAACACCCTCCCGTGTTAGACGTCCAAAAGTCAGTCCCTCCCGTGACCATGAGTGCTGCAAAGCACTTGAAACGTCGGGAACTTAACTAATCTAAATGTTAACTAATCAAAAATAAACCGCGATAAAATCCGAAAAATAGTTATGTGTAATATTCGCGTAAATCTAAGAACTCAGTATGTGTAGGTACTTATGAATAAATAGGAAAATGAAAAAAAGTCGGGAGTCTGATATTGTACCCAATATAATAACAGACTCGCCCTCTGTTACACTAGGACCTAACAGTGTCTGCGTAACGTACCTACGATATACACAGTATATCTCTGCCACGATGTTTTTATAATTAAAGTTATTCCAATGTATAACGCATTGCATTCGTATCATATTAATCTGGGATTAAAATTTGACATAGGTAGGTTGGTGTTTCCGGGCCAGCACAGATCCTGTATATAATTCAAACACTTAAGACTAAGACACGTCCATACTAAGTTTCTTTAAAGTCTATTCAGCCGTTTTAGTATGGAGAAATAAAAACTATATCGCAGGAATCATGCATATAAAAAGTAACCTAAAATAATCACTGAAAAATCCTCCATCTTCCAGTGACAGTCCATTTAAAATCGGTTCTACCGTTCCTGATATTAGCACGAACAAACAAACAGACAAAAAGGAAATAAAAAAACACGTGTTGGGGTTTTATCATTCTGCCAATAGCCATTTGAGCTTAAGATTTTTTTTTGTTTTGTAGTCACAGATTGACACATATATAATATTAGCCCTGTTAAGAAATTGTCCCCCCGTTGGGCACGGGCCTCCTCTCAAGCTAAGAGTGTGCCCTACACATGAATTTTGTTTATTAATATTCCCGTGGGGATCGTACTTGCGACTATTTGATAAAGTAAGTTGAACGGTCTACGGTTTAACGCATAACCAACCTGTCATCTTTGTGCAAAAGTTGTTGAAAAGTAGTAAATTCTCGTTATAAAACAATTTAAACAGCTTCCTAGGCCTTCAGAGCCTTCCCTAGGCCTTAGAACGGGATTTGGATTCGTGGCCATATTTACGTAAGCCGAAGATAAATTGAATACAATAATTTTAAAGTCTTTCGAGTTCATTAAAAAGCACCATTGACAAGTCAAAGTAGCAAAAATCAGCGTAGTCAAGAATGACCAACAGAAGGGATTGGGCAAGCGCAAGTTTAGTAATAACTGGCAAGAAATTAGGTAGGCATCTAAGTGAGGCTCCTGCAGCAAAAATCTTTCTGCTTAGCAACCTGCAAGATAAAACTAAAATTTTTACCTTGTCTATCTATCTATCTATCTATCTATAACCTCACGCCAGATCCCTTGCGGGGTAGGCAGAGAGTACAGAGTTCCAACAGGTTCTTTTCTTACATACCTCTCTGACTTTCTCGACTCTCATAGTTCATCTCATACACGCTCGCCGGTTACGGAGACTCTTACCTTGTCGCAGTATGGAATGTGGACCCCATTGAAAGTAATCGCAGGAAGTTGATCAAAGTTGATTCTAGAGATATACCAAGCGCTGTCTAACACCATGGCTTGAGTTTTACTCGGATTAACTGCTAGGCCATGTGACTTACTCCAAAGATTAATACGATTAAGGTCGCAATTTATAGTCTGGATGGCAGTCATCAGCATAAAGAGGATACGATGACGTTAACTCATTGGTAATTCAGTTGATAAAGACTGCAGAAATCATTGGGGAAAGCACACCCCCTTGCGGGACGCCGACGGAAACTGCACACCAAGAGAAAAAAGTATCGTCTATGCGAATGCGTTGCCGACGCCCAGACCGATAGCTACAAAACCAGTCGATCGTTAAAGGAGAAACACGGGAACATTAAGGGGATGCAGCGGGGCAAGCAGGATATCATAATCAACTGTATTGAACGCATTGCTAAAATCAAGAAGAGGAAGAACAGTCAGCTGCTGGTTTTCCATTCCAAGCCAAATGTCGTCAGAGATGTTAACTAATGCAGTAGCCGTACTATGACCAGGGCAAAAACCAGATTGATAAGGTTCATATTATGAGCATTCAATAACTGACTAAACTTATTCTGAATGAGTCGTTCCAGAACTTTTGACAGGAAAGGGAGAATACTGATCGGACGTTAGTTTTATTATATGTATATATAAAATAGTTTTATTATATGTAAATATAACATCTGTAAAGGTTGGAGACTCTACGCTTGAAATTGTTGACGATTATATATACCTGGGACAAAGAATCCAATTAGGTAGGTCCAACTTCGAGAAAGAGGTTAATCGTCGAATCCAGCTCGGCTGGGCGGCGTTCGGCAAGTTACGTAACATCGTCTCGTCCAAAATTCCGCAGTGTCTCAAGACAAAAGTCTTTGACCAGTGTGTGTTGCCAGTGATGACTTACGGCTCTGAGACATGATCGCTTACGATGGGCCTTATAAGAAGGCCACCCAAAGGGCGATGGAGAGAGCTATGCTCGGAGTTACCCTGCGGGATCGAATCAGAAATGAGGAAATCCGCAGGAGGACCAAAGTCACAGTCATAACACTCAGAATTGCTAAACTTAAGTGGCAGTGGGCGGGGCACATTACTCGTAGAACTGACGGCCGTTGGGGCAGATAGGTTCTCGAATGGCGACCACGTACCGGAAGATGTCGCGTGGACAGGCCGCCTACAAGATGGACCGATGACTTGGTGAATGTCGCGGGTAGAAGTTGGATGCGTACAGCACAAAGCCGGCAGTGGACGTCTTT
Organism: Phalera bucephala; assembly: GCA_905147815.2. Classification (NCBI taxonomy): domain Eukaryota; kingdom Metazoa; phylum Arthropoda; class Insecta; order Lepidoptera; family Notodontidae; genus Phalera; species Phalera bucephala. The sequence goes on along the minus strand of LR990610.1, from coordinate 2,535,719 downwards.
CGGCTGAAGAAGAAGAAGAATATAAAATAGATAAGAGATAAATGATAATATTGACCAGTAAATGCAACATCAACTTATGTTATCATCATATTAGGTGAGGCGCTCGTAGCGCTGTGCGACCGGATTGTTCTTATCGATTACCAAGGTTAAGCATCGTTCGACTCGGTCGGCCCGAGATGGGTGACCGTTTGTGAAATTTTTATATTAGATCGTCTCCGTGCTTCGGAAGGCACGTGAAGCCGTTGGTCCCGGCTACCAGTTAATGTGTTAGTCGTTAAGCCCAGTTGGAAGCCTTAAAAGGCGGCTTGATAAGTTCCATGAGCAGGTGGCCGCAAACCTGCCTCCGCCAATCCGCACTGGGTCCGCGAGGTGGAGTATGACCTAAGCTCTCTCACCTCGATTTGTGAGAGAAGGCCTTTGTCCAGCAGTGGGCAGTATAGGCTGATATTATTATTATATATTATAACATTAATCGTTATTCGTTAAGATCAGTCGCGTCGCTCACAGGGCACCAAGTCGTCGTCAAATTTTCACGTGATTTGAAATTATGACATGCTATAACATTTTTTCAAATACAATTATGCCTAAAGTCGGTAATTTACTAAATTCTTTATGGTCTTATTAACAAATACCGAAAAAACCTATGGAAAACCATAGGGACCTATTGAATAAATAGATTTTCAAACTGTCAAAACCAACGATTACGCAGTCAATGAACGATAATTTTACTAAAATTGCAATAGCAGACCGATGCCCAGTAACTTCGTAGAATGATCTCTTAATGATGGATCTTTACGTCACTGGAGTACCTATGTCTCATTTAACAAATATAATCATTTATAAATAAAAATATACATAAACCTATTATTCATTTAAAATTAGTACGCGTAACAATCTTATTGGAACTTATTTAGTAGGTATATTTAACGGCTTGCCTAAACTAGGTTGTTTCAGGCGAGATTAGTGCTGTAACATTGAAATAATCCAATGGTTTTAATTAAAATAATATAACTTATTTGTTTGATAAGCGACTTAACTAACAACATATGTTTTATTCAACTTTTGTTATATACAAATTGCAAATAATTGTTCGGTCTATTCGTAAGACATTGTAAATAATTATACAGCGTTTGTTTACAGCTAAATTTATTTAATTTGCATATACTTAGTGCTCTATTTAGTCTATTGTACACAAAAGGTATATATATATATATATATATATATATATATATATATATATATATATAATTATTATATTATTAATTCGGATCAAGTCTTCTCACTCCGCAACATCGTAGAGAAGCATCTGGCAGTGGGCCGGAAGGTTTTCTGCGGTTTTGTAGATCTGGAGAAGGCATTTGACAGAGTTGTGCGAAAGAGACTTTGGGATATTTTGCCAGAGTATGGTATAGATGGCACTCTGTTGCGAGCCGTCCAGTCTACTTATGTGGACTGCAAGGCATGCGTACGGGCGGGTGGTAACAGGTCACCCTGGTTTGACGTTAAAATCGGCGTCAAGCAGGGTTGCGTGTTGTCCGCTAGACTGTTTATAATATATCTGGACAAAAGTCTTCAAAGACTGAAAGCGCTGAATGAAGGTGTACAAATGGGTGACTTAGTGGTAAACCATCTACTTTATGCAGATGACGCGGTTTTAATAGCGCCAACAGCCACTGATCTGCAAACACTAGTCACAGTTATGAAAGACGACTGCATGATCAATGGCTTACACTTGCATGTGAACAAAACCAAGATTATGGTTTTTGAAAGGGAAGAAACCAGAACGAATGCAAGGATTGTGGTTGGTAACGATGTGCTGAAGCAAGTGAATGAGTTTGTATATCTTGGATGCGCCTTCAGTAAGGATGGGAAATACACCGCTGACATAGAGAGAAGAGTGAGTGCAGGGAACAGAGTGGATGGTGCGATGGGAAAGCTACTCGGGAGCCGGCACTTAAGCCATAAGGCGCAGCTGGCCATACATAACGGAGTTCTTGTCCCAACGCTGTTATATGGTAGCGAGAGCTGGGTATGTAAGAAGGAGAATGAAAGTAGGATAAATGCGAAAGAAATGCGAGCTCTGCGGAAGATGTGCGGAGTGAAGCTGACCGACCGCATTAGCAACAGCATAGTAAGACAGCGAGTAGGTATGAAAGATAGTATCGGTGTAAAGATGAGAAAGGGCATGCTCCGTTGGTTCGGGCATATAGAAAGAATGCCAAAACAGATATACAATGTGAAAGTGGAAGGATGCAGGTACCGGGGAAGACCTAGACTATCTTACCACGACCAAATAAACCGAGTCTTATCTGATGGAAAAGTCAAGAGTCTCCGTAACCGGCGAGCGTGTATGAGACGAACTATGAGAGTCGAGGAAGCCAGAGAGGTATGTAAGGAAAGAACCTGTTGGAACTCTGTACTCTCTGCCTACCCCGCAAGGGATCTGGCGTGAGGTTATAGATAGATAGATATATATAATTAGTATATCGTATAAATCAATTTATAGCTATGCCTCCTGTGCTAGTATAAACTGTGTTACGGGAGACAGTGTCTTTCCTATTCTGGATTACACAATTCGATATTACGTAACTAATGTAATTATAAAGAAAAAGAGAAAACAAAAAAAACAGTGCTATGTGTTCGTGTTAAAATGCATGTGCGTGAGAGAGAGAGTGTGTGTGTGTATGTCTGTGTGTGTGTATGTCATGGAGTATTGATGGGTGTTTAGAGATGAAGCAAAATTCTGTTTACGTTCTTCAGTCCAATTTTATTGCATAAACGAAGAGCTAAGTAGTTATAACTTCTTCTTGCAATACACTCTTATAAGCCGGTATGGGGCAATTATCAATTATTTTTGTGGATATTGGTAACTTTGGTACAGTAACAGTATGGTATTTACATAGAATATGATAAATAAAGAGCTTTTTGACTGATAAAACATTGTATTTTTGGTACAATGGCGTTGTACGGTATCTGAATGGTAATTTCATTTTCCTCCAACTCTATCACGTGCGTCATTGCAGCTCCGCCCCAAGTGCATATACAATAATTAATATTACATTCCCCCCGTGCCATATAGGTTTGTCTTAAAAGTCTATTGTTTGCCACTAGCGTACATTTTTAAAAACATGTTTGAGTTTTCGGACTCGTTTAGCAATATTTGTTACGAGGCATGCCTTTTAAGTTTTGTCGTTTGAAGAAAAAAACACAACCAGAACCTTATTAGTACTTTTTATTGTTTTTCATAGTATTCACCACGTAGCTTAATATACTTTTCCATTCGCTCAAACCAGTTATTATAACATTTATTCCACTCTAAAGTGAGGGTGTTCAAAATGGCGGACTTGAAAGTGTCGACTGCTTCTTCACCGGACTGGAACCTTTGACCACGAAGACTTTTCTTAATTTTAGGAAATGTAAAGAAATCGTTAGGGCTTAGGTCAGGACTGTATGGAGGATGGTCAAGAATTTCTACATTTTCCTGCTTCAAATACTCAATCGTTTGACGAGCGCTGTGTGAGCTTGCGTTGTCGTGGTGCAGGATGATGCGTCGCTTTGAGTTTGATTTTCGAAATACGGCGATGACTTGTGGTAAACAAACTGTGGTATACTACTCTGCGTTAACCGTTCTACGATCTTCAAGTGCAATAGTCGCAACATGGCCGGTTTTTCCAACGAACGTGGCCACCATCTTCTTTGAAGTGCTTCGAGAACGAACAACTTTAGTCGGCTTTGGCTCGTCTTGAAATACCCAGATTGTAGATTGTTGTTTGGAATCAGGATCGTAGGCATAGATCCAAGATTCGTCACCACTGATGATGTCGTAGACGTGATTTGACTCTCCTCGGTTGAACCTTTGTAGAGTTTTCTTACACCATCTGACGCGGACCGCCTTGTGATCGTCGGAAAGCAGATGCGGTATCCAACGGCAAACTAAGTTAAGGCAAGTTAAGTAAGGTAAGTAAGTAAGTTAAGTAAGTTCTGGCAGCTTTAACAGATTATCGTTGAGATTGAATATAGATTTGTTTTGCACTAGCGACAACTTAATGAAAAAGGAATTTGGATTTGGATTGCCAAGGATTTCTTTTTTTCTAATTAATCACCCGTTAATCGCTGGTTAAAATTGATAATAGCTATTATTCATTGTTTGTCTTATTTTTCCTTTTTTAGTTTTTTTAACTTTTTCCTTTTTGCTTTTTTTTGTGCTCTGGTTTATTACTTTTGTCTGATTTAAAAGATGCTTTTATCAAAAGTGCTTAGTTAATTAATTTAATTGCTTAGTAAGCCTTCCTAAAATAAATAAATAAACTAGCTTTCTCACACCAAGCGCTTCTTGCAAGATCTTCTGAATGGTTGTCCCTGAGATGCCTAATAGAGCCTCTATCTCTCGATACGTCACATGACGATCTTCGAGAATTAGTTGTCTCACAGCAATGATGTTATCTTCAGTGAAGGCGGATTTTGGGCTTCCTTCGCGAGATTTGTCACTAACAATAGTATGTCCCAGGTATGGAATTCTAAATACCAGCGTTCGACAGTCCGCAGACATGGGGCTTCATCACTGAACACAGATGTTAGCGTTGATGTACGCTAGAAAAAGGGTTGGGTTGATGGTGCTGCATTGTGGAATTCCGTAGTTGCAGATGGCACTGGCACTCATGTGTTCACCAATTTTAACTTGTTGGGTACGGCCATGTAGATATCGGCAAACCAGCGGTGGGCTACACCTCGTATACCCAAGTTATTTAAGCGTGACAAGAGTATGGGGATTGAGACTGTATAGAAAGCTTTTTGTAGATATAGAAATACGCCTATGCTCCCTTGTCCACGTGTTCACAAATTAATGTGTTTAATTTAAGAAACCGCGTTCGAAGTAGTCTTTTTCGCCTTGATAAGCTGTGTTTCTCCAGAAGAGATATCACGCGTTTATTTGCGATGTTTCAAGTATTTTGAAGATGCTTGACAATAGCGTTTTTGTTATATAATTCGATATTAAGAATTTTTTACCCGATTTATGACTAGGCACGACGACAGCTTTCTTCAGGCTTGAAGGAAATGTGCCCGTAGAAAAATAAAATGTTACACAAATGCGCGATGGGTTCCGCCAAAATACTTGAGCTAGACTTTAATACATTTATTGGTATTTGGTCCCAATCTGGAGCACTGCTCGGTTTTAAAGTGGCGATAGCGTTATTGGTCTGTTAGATTATTGTATCTATGGTACGTAAATGTATGTAGTGTCTATGTCTTCGATGTTTACTTCTCTTCCTGTTAAGATGGCGTAGGGCCGGTTTTGGTTGCGCTCTATATAATAAAGATATAACTGATTTGCTGATGTTTCACTGCGCACTTAGATAAATTCTAATAGGTTATGGGCCCAGAAGCCCGTGTTCAGCCAGATTGGCAAAGGATAACATAGGAAGTATTAAATTAAAATAAATAGGAAATACGCAGTATAAAAAAATGGCGTCCGAGAAAAATTTTCTGCCGCAGTTTACCGGCGACAATTTTAGCTCATGGTTGTTCAGAATTTCATGTATCCTAGAAGAAAAGGATTGCAAAGATGTCATTAGAGACGACATAAAATTCGAAAATATACCCGATTTTTCCAAAAAGGATGCTAAGGCAAAGAGCATAATAGTCACCAGTTTATCAGACAAACATCTGGAGTATGTAAGAGAGTCTTCAACTGCAAGAGATATGGTTAGAAACCTCAGAAAAATATTCGAAAGGAAGAGTACTCTATCCACTCTGTACATACGTAAAAAAATATTAACATTAAAATACATCAGCGGTGAATTGAGTGAGCATTTTAATAAATTCGATATACTTATAAGACAATTAGAAGAAACTAGTAGTAAAATAAGTGAGCCTGACAAGGTTTGCCATTTGTTATTGACAATGCCAGATACCTATGAGACCACAATAGCCGCCTTAGAAACGACGAACGCAGAATTGACTACAGAATATGTAAAAAGTAAATTATTTGATGCTGAGCTAAAGATGAGACAAAAACAAGATGAATATGAAAATAGACCAGAAAGTGTATTTTATGTGTGCTACAAGTGTAACAAGAAAGGACACAAAAGTTTCCAATGCCCAGAAAATAAAAATAATAGGGGACGGCATCAACCTAATTATAAAAGAGGAAGAGGCAGTTACACGAAATATAATAATTATAGATCAGCAAACATGACTAATTCAGAAAATAAAATGAACTTTTCAGCATATATAGAAGAAGAATCGTTTTTGTTGAGTGAGGAAAATAAAATACAGTTTGTAATAGATTCAGGAGCGACAGAGAATTTAATACAAGAAAAGTATACAGGTTTTATGAAAAATATACAAATAATACCGCAAATAAAGATTAAAGTTGCAAATGGGGAGTATTTAACATGTACTAAAAAGGGAGTGTTGACAGCATATTACAATAAGCATGAAGTGGATATAACAGCTCTAATTGTACCAGACTTGTGTCACAATCTACTGTCTGTACAACAAATAATGAGTAAAGGATTTACAATAGTATTTAAACAAGGAACTTTAAAAATATATGGATTTGGAAATACAATGTATGGAGAACCAAAAGGAAAGTTGTATGTACTGAATATGAATATTAATGTTGTAGAAAATTGTAATTATGCCAATGAAAATAATGATTTATGGCACAAGAGATTAGGACATCTCAATAGAAAAGGCTTAAAACTAATGTCACTTCCAGTAAGTAACAACATTTGTGAAAGTTGCATAAAAGGAAAATCAACAAGGTTGCCTTTTAGGACAGTTATGAAACGAAAGTCACACAAAATAGGAGATTTAATACATAGTGATTTAGCAGGACCAGCAAAAACATCAACTAAAGAAGGATATAGGTATATGCAAACCATAATAGATGACTATTCACATTTCACCTGTGTGTATTTGCTGAGAAATAAAAATGAAGCTGCTAAGACAATTTTAGACTATATAAATTACTTAGAAAATCAGAAAGGAGTAAGAGTCAAGGCTATTCGTTGTGATAATGGAGGAGAATACACAGTAAAATGGTTTAAAGATTATTGTCAAAATAAAGGAATAAATATACAGTATACACAACCATATAGTCCACAACAGAATGGTACAGCAAAAAGGATGAACAGAACTCTTAATGACAAAGCAAGAACAATGATTAATGAATCTGGATTACCAGAATATTTGTGGGGAGAAGCAATTCTATGTGCAGCATACCTTTTGAACAGGTCACCTTCAGCTGCTATTAACTTTAATATACCTGCAAAACTATTTGGAAAGTCAATGGATCTACATAAACTAAGAGTATTTGGTTGTAAAGCATGGATGTTAAAGTTACCGAGAGAAAGCAAAATGGAACCTAGATCAAAAGAAGTAAGAATGATAGGTTATGTACAAAATGGATATAAACTATGGGATATACAAAACGATATTATAGTTACCTCAAGAGATGTGAGGTTTAATGAAGGAGACACTAAATATATACCAAAAGATGAAAATAAAATATATACTGAAATAGACAGAAATACCTACCTTGAAGATGATACAAGTATGTTAAAGGAAACTGGGAGTAGGGCTGAAGTAAATAAAAGTCAGGAAGAAGAAGAGAAGAATCAATATGTAACAAGAAGTGGAAGAACAGTAAGGAAACCACAACTTTATGGCAATGATTATGAGTCGTACTCAGTATATTGTTTGATTTCAGCTGATGAAGATCCACAAATATATGAAGAAGCAATAAAGAAAGAAGAATGGAGGAATGCAGTTGAGAATGAATTAGATTCTCTTGTGAAAATGAATACCTGGACCATTACAACATTACCAAAAGGTGCCAAAGCTATAGATACTAAATGGGTCTTTAGGACAAAAGATAATGGAATAAAGAAAGCTCGACTTGTTGCAAGAGGTTTCCAACAAGATAGTATTGCAGAAGGTATGTTTCTTTACTCGCCTGTAGCCAAAATGACAACCTTAAAGATGTGTTTATCACAAGCTATATGTAATAGTCTAGAAGTTATGCAATTCGATGTGCCTACTGCCTTTTTAAATGGTTATTTAGAGACAGATGTGTATATTAAAGTACCTAAAGGATTAATATTAAAGGAACAAAGGAAAGGAACTGTATTAAAATTACAAAGAGCATTGTATGGGTTGAAAGAATCTCCCAAATGCTGGTACAGAACATTTGATGAGTTTTGCCAGAAAATAGGTTTTAAAAGATCAGAATATGATAGTTGTCTAAAATAAAAAGAATAACATGTGGTTGTTATTATATGTTGATGATATTTTATTGTTTGGAAAAATGAAAGATATACAAGAGGTTAAAGAACCATTATATAAAGAATTTAGAGTTAAACATTTAGAAAAGTTTGAGAAGTATTTAGGTTTGGAAATAACACAAAATGAAAACACAATGACCATTTCTCAAAAACAATTTATTTTAAAAATTTTGATGAAGTTTGGAATGAAAGACTGCAAACCGATGAAGACACCCATGGAGAATAACTTTACTGCATCTGAAAAAGAAGAAATAATTAGTAATGTGCCATACAAAGAACTAAATGGTTGTTTAACTTACCTGACGATAAGTAGACCAGATATTACCTTTGCAACATCATATTTGAGTCGATACATGGATAAACCAACAAACACTACGTGGGAAGCAGCCAAGAGGATTTTGAGATATTTAAAAGGAACTGTTGATAAAATACTTACCTATTCAAAGTCAGACTGTAATAAAATTACAGCATATACTGATGCAGACTGGGGTGGAGATCAATATGACAGAAAGAGTGTAAGTGGAATGATTGTTTACCACAACAATAACCTTGTGTGTTGGGCGTCGAAGAAGCAGCAATCTGTTGCACTGTCTTCATCTGAAGCTGAGTACATATCTGCAGCAATGTGTATCAGTGAAGTTTTATTTGTAAAGGGATTGGCCAGTGAATTTAAAGCTATTGATAATGTGAGCGTATTTATAGACAATCAAAGTGCTATTAAAATGATAAACAATAGTGAAAATACAAGAAGAAGTAAACACATAGACATTAAATATAACTTCGTTAAAGATATAGTAAACAAAAAATTGATTGCATTGCATTATATAAAAACCGATGAGAATATAGCAGATGTAATGACTAAGCCGTTAAACACTGTAAAGTTTAATTATTTTTGTAATCAATTGTTACAGTAATATTGTTTGCAAATGTGATGTTATTGTAATTTTAGGTTGAGAAAAGTTTCGACATCTATCATATGTCATAGCAACGTGCGTTATTTAAAAAAAAGGTTGTAGTTTCGTTTTGTAAGTAGGTGCGAATTGTTTGTAATGTTTTTTTTATCAATTTCCAGTTTATTTTAGATTTTTGGTTTATATAAAAATAACTACAAATTGCGAGGGGGTGTTAGATTATTGTATCTATGGTACGTAAATGTATGTAGTGTCTATGTCTTCGATGTTTACTTCTCTTCCTGTTAAGATGGCGTAGGGCCGGTTTTGGTTGCGCTCTATATAATAAAGATATAACTGATTTGCTGATGTTTCACTGCGCACTTAGATAAATTCTAATATGGTCTATAATTCGATATTAACAATTTTTCAACCGATTTATAAATAGGCACGACGACAGTTTTCTTCAGGCTTGAAGGAAATGTGCCCGTGGAAAAATAAAATGTTACACAAATGCGCGATGGGTTCCGCTAAAATACTTGAGCAAGACTTTAATACATTTATTGGTATTTGGTACCAACCTGGAGCGCTGCTCGGTTTTAAAGTGGCAATAGTGTTCTTAGGAATCTCTATTGAGTCAGTAAGAAATAGTGATAGGGAGTCCGGGGGAGAGTACTTGGTATTCATTTTGCAAGTAGATTATCAGCTAAGTTATTGCCAATTGAAGTGAAGAAAGAGTTAACGGCATCCAGAGACTTACTTGTGTACATTCTAATACTTAGAAGATGATGCGATAAATCGTTATTTTCCAGGTTTTTAATATTTGAGATTCTTTTAGTCGCTTTTGATAATAATTTTTCTTTAAAGTTTTTATAATATTATTACATAAATTTCGTTACTTGTTGTAATTTATTAAAAGCGCTTGATTATTGGGATTAGAGTTGAGTTGTAAATTATTTCTTTTTTGTATGCATCTTATAATTCCAATAGTAATCCAAGGCTTAATGGGTTTGATTTTATTGGAGATTTGAATATCTTAATCTGCACTATTACTAAGCTGAATGAAAGTTTGTTCTTAATAAAGTCTTTTTATGATAATATTATTTCACACTCAAGTTTTTTAAGTATATGTAAATAAAAATGTATGCTCAAGGGAATTACTAACGTCAATGACGTTGAGAATTTTTGTTTGGAAATTTTGCTTGTCTAATGACCGTAACAACAGTAAAAAATTTGCTCGGAGGACCCAAAATGCAGGTTTTTTCAAATAATTCAGATATAAATCATTAAAATTAAAAAGTCATCAATACAAGTTATAGAGCATAAGTTAAGCTTCATTTACGTGTATATTTTATACATATCCATTGAATAGAACATTTGCAATATATATTCAAAATGGATTTTTTTAAAGGTATTATTTTAGAAAATTTAATACGTAAAATTAAATTTTATCTTCATTTTTAAACATATTTCTTATAGCAAATACGCAGTACGTTCATCAACAATCTGCTGTAAATACAGTCTATTTTTGGGAGTTAGGGTTAGGTTTCCCCTTTGGCGTATTAGTATGCATAAGAGCAACGTGTTAAGAACTGAAGGTAACCAATCTAAATTAACGAGTGCGCAAACTTACTGAGAACGTGACACACTGACTACTTGCCTAAAAGTAGAACACCTTCATTAGGCGGTCGTCCCACTAACCGCGAAGAAGCGATTTACTTTTTCTCTGGAATTTTCGCCCTTTACATTGATATTAATACGATCACTATCCCAGAAGGGTTGGTCAGAATGTGTTAAAATACGTACATGTATAATGTTAAAACAAAAACGCAGAGCGTACTATATTTTTTTTTCCTAAATTTAATATAGCTACGTTCATGGAATTAAAAATTCATCATCATAATGTCAACCCGTAGTCACCCGCTGTTGAGTGTAGGTCTCCTCATTAGCACGCCATTCTTGTCTGTTGGTAGCTTTCCTCATCCAGTGCTTTCCCACCACTCTGACGATATCATCGGACCACTTGGTAGGCTGGCGGCCCACGTTTCTGCGACGGATTAAAAATCAACGAAGGACAATGATTTATTTTTTTACTGCCTCAAATTATGTGGTAGGTATAGTTTATTGTTACATGCTTATTAAAAATACACGTAATGTTGTAATTTCGTTTCAGTAGTCGCTCTCGGCCATAATAATACCATACAACTTAAATATACCAGGAAATATTTATGATACTCTGGAAGGGTACCGAAAATTTTTCGAAAGAAAATCTCCAATAACACTTTTGTCAGATCCAGGATTTGAACCCAGGACACCACGTGATCAGCTGCCTCATTATTCACCAAATTTGTAGTTTTTTTTTTTAGTTTATTAAAAACGTAGCCCCACACAAGGATTTATTCCTGTTTCGTGGGTGCGTTTACAAACATGAAATTTCACATACACAAATATCCAGACCGAAACAAATAATTGTGGATCACACAAAGATTTGTCCCGTGCGGGAATCGAACCTGCGACTATTAGACACAGTGGGCGGTGCATAAGCTCTTAACCACTGCGCTAAATCGTCCGTCAGTTGTTATTTGTTATAATTTATATTTTGTTCATTTGTTATTATTTCAGGGAACCTGCTAGATCATGATTTTCGATTCTCAAGAGAGTTCTGATTTTCGAGAGAGAGTTCGATTCCCGCACGGGACGAATCTTTGTGTGATCCACAAATATTTTTTTTAGTCTGAGTGTTTGCGAATTTCATGTTTGTAAACGCAGTACATTTTCTAAAAAAAGAAGACTTGTCTAGAAAGTTCGATCCAAGATTCAAACCGAGATCTTCGTGTTTACTACACGCTACTAAATCAACAAGGCAGTCCCATCAACATATTCAGATTCTAAAGATGCCCATATAAATTCAGACTCCGCAGCTGAAATGACTATAATATATCACGCCACAGCCTAGACTGGTTGAAGGTTAACGTATTTTTGATTTATATTAACTCCTCCAATACCTTTTAGTTAGTTCGACCTAGGATTCAAATCAGGACCGAGGCAGTCACAGTTTTTCGGACGGCTTGCTTAAGCTTAAGCCGCTCCGTACCACTGGATCGAGTAGTCGCGAGTTCGATTACCGCACGGGAAAAATATATGTGTGACCCACAAATATTTGTTTGGATTTGGGTGGTGAGACAGCGAGTAGGTATGAAAGATAGTATCGGTGTAAAGATGAGAAAGGGCATGCTCCGTTGGTTCGGGCATATAGAAAGAATGCCAGAGGAAAGAATGACAAAACAGATATACAATGTGAAAGTGGAAGGATGCAGGTACCGGGGAAGACCTAGACTATCTTACCACGACCAAATAAACCGAGTCTTATCTGATGGAAAAGTCAAGAGTCTCCGTAACCGGCGAGCGTGTATGAGACGAACTATGAGAGTCGAGGAAGCCAGAGAGGTATGTAAGGAAAGAACCTGTTGGAACTCTGTACTCTCTGCCTACCCCGCAAGGGATCTGGCGTGAGGTTATAGATAGATAGATAGATAGATTTGGGTGGTCTTTGCTTGCAGCCGCTGTCCGGCGCGGGTGACTCCCTTCCCTCGAGTATGGTCGAGAGCAGTGATGGCTGTTCCGGTAGGCACTCGTGAACGGGTGCTGCTTGTGGGGACTTGTCCATCTGGAATCCTTTATGCACTCTTTATAAGTAACATCATTAGTCTCATATCTCGATCGTAAGGCATCACGCTGGAGCTAGATCGTAAACTATTTAATTGTTACCTAAACATTGTACCCACAGAATATGAATTGAAAAAATAGAAAGGAAAAGTGAGAAAGAGAATCGAAAAAAAAGACAAACCAGCTGAGTTTCTTCGCCAGATCTTTTCAGTAAAGGTCGCGTTCCGACCTGGTGGTAGATTAGTAGTTAGGTTAGATAAAAAAAAAGTGAATTGACAATTTGTAAGTAACCCCCCAAGGGCTCTCAAGTGATATATCTCAACTCAAAGCCAAGTGATTTATTTTGTATAAACAAAATATATCACTTGACTTTGAGTTTGAGCATATTAGATCGCTAGCATTACGATAACGTTTACCTTTTCATGCTAAACTCCTGAAGTGGCCGACCGGCTCTAGGTAATCGTTTTCTTGGTAAATTGTTTTGAAGTAAATAGAGTTTTCGGCTCGTCATGAAATTCAAATTTTGTGAGGTATCGTCCATATGTTGTTTCATCCTTTTTTGATTACATTTTATTATACGATTTGGGATGACGAAAAGGTTTTTAGTTTTCTACTTCAATGACGGCGTTACTATCTTACATACAAATTACTTGTTGTGCCACTGTTGGGCAAAGGTCTCTCACAATTCAAAGTGAAAAAGAATAAGTCGTACTTCAACACCCAGGTACAGTGCGGATTGATGAGCCACATTTATGTCCATCTGCTGTGGAACTTTTCAAGCTGTAAGGCTTCCAATTTAATTAAACTAAGACCACATGCGTAGTCGTAGTTTCGATCGGGAAGAGACCAATATTTCTGTGATCCATAGATATTTGTTTCGGCCTGGATGTCCGTGCTTGTGAATTTGTAACTAAACCAACGACACAGGAATAATTTTGAATGTATTTAAAAAATAATAATAACGAAAGTAAAAAAAGAACTTCGCTTCGAATGTTTAAAAATAAACAACTCCGTTTTCACAGTAAAATATGATAGTAGATCTTAAACTAGGTATCTACCTACCTTAAACCGAATGACGAAGAGTACGGCGCGTGGTTTATGGTCGCCCCTTGCTCCCCACAGTAAATCTAAATCTTTTCGCGCCATTACTCAGCCACCTGACTGGGACATTAGTCAAACGGCTAGTAACATTAATTCATTTAATCTTGCCGCTTAATGGTTGATACTTCTACAATATTGATTGATTATTAAGACACTGCGGCCGTTTTCGGGGCACCACGTACCAGGGGGCTTAGTGGTTAATATTTCTACAATATTGATTTATAATTAAGTCACCACAGCCGTTCTGGAGGAGACCACATACCAGGAGATGTGGAGTGGGTAGAGCTGTTTAAGGTGGACCGATGACTTGATGAAGGTTGCGAGTAGAGGTTGAATAGGTGCAGCAGTGCTAGTCTTTGTGGCTATCTTTACTGTTTTTTTTTGTTCTAAAAAAATCTAGCCTCACACTAGGAATTATTCCTGTGGCGTGGGTGCGTTTACAAACACGAAATTCACAGACACCCAAACCGAAACAAATATATGTGGGTCACACAAATATTTGTCCCGTGCCGGAATGGAACCCGCGACTACGCGATCCAGTAGGCGGATCGACTCAAGCTCTTAACCACTGGTCCAAGCCGTCCGTCAATCTATGCGTTCGTTGTATCTGCTGGGCAGGCTTTTGTCATGGCCATTCGCGAGTGGCGACCACGGACCAGAAGACGAAGAGTGGACCCTTCAAGGTGGACCGATGATCTGGTAAAGGTTGCGTTAAGGGGTTGGATGGGCGCAGCTGGGGCTAGTTTTTGTGGCTATCTGCTTGCCTTTGTCTTGGCCGTTTTCGAGTGGCAACCACGTCCCAGAAGATGTGGAGTTGGTATTACTCTTTAAGGTGGACCGATGACTTGGTTACGGTTGTGCTCAGAGGCTGGATGCTTGCAGCTGGGGCTAGTCTTTGGGGCTATCTGCTGGCTTTTGTCTTGGTTGTTCTTGAGTGGCGTTTGTGTGTGAGAATGATTTACGTTGTTGGCCGTGCAAACTCAAACTCAAACCGTTTATTTTGCATAGACCCTGCAGGGGTGCTTATAAAGTGTCATATTTAAATTTTTTTTTTAAATACTAATTTACTACCGGATCGGAACGCGGCCTCCACTGAGAAGATCCGGCGAGAAACGCAGCGGGCTAGTCTTTTTTGTTTAATTCTCCATTCATATTTTTTTCATCATTTTTTGTATAGATACATACATTTTTATATTACACAAATTCATTAATGCGATCCAGCTCCAGTGTGATGCCTTACGACTGAGATAGAGGACTATTTTAAATATATGCTATAATTAAAAGCTAAAGCATTCTGGGTGGACCAGTCTCCACAAGCAGCACCCGTTCACGAGTACGACTACTTGAGCAGCCGTCACCTCCCTCGACCATATTAGAGGGAAGGAAGTGACCCGCACCAAATAGACACTGCAAGCATAGACTTTTTAGTGAGCATGACCAATCCCAGACCCTAGAGTGCAGTCAGTAAAAGTCTACGAAAAGAGCAGTACTTCGAGCTCGTTTGGCACGACACGCAACGCTTTGACATTTTTGTTTACATTAAAGACGTGCTTTATGACCAATAATCGGCAATAAAATAAATAGACACTCGAACAGAGAAGGGCAAGAAACTCCACCGCCACTCCTTTAAAACAAAAGCTTTTCTGTATACACTGTGAATTGTAGGGTGTGGGAGACAAGGTACATTACACTAGGTAGGACTAAAAATGAGTTAGATATGAATACATAAAACATTGTCATAGTACAGATTAAGAATATGACTACATACTTCATTTGCATTAGCAGGGCCTTAATTGTTAATGCGGCCTTTATAGCTTCACCGGATAAGAGGGCAAGCCACTCGAGCCCGTCTCGAGTGGCGACCACTTCCTAGAAGATGTGGAGTGGGTGGGACTCTGTAAGATGGACTAGGAGGTGGATTTAGTACCGAATAATGCGTAGGTATCACAAGGACTTCATGGGTTTCTCGACTGACCTAGTAGTCGGACAGAGTGTAATATCTCGAAAGAAAAAATCCCAGATTCAGCCCGAAGTCCAACATTGTACCGGACCCAATTCCAAACTCCGCACTGATACTCAGAATTTGCCTATATAAAAGTTACACTTTGTCTCACCTAGGATTCAAACCGCCACGCGCGCGGACCTCCTGATCGCCACGCGCATTATGCGCCACTGAATCTACCTAGAGATAAACAAACAGTTTCACCCAATATTCATTTAATAAACTGCGGCCATTTACTACAACCACAATTTTGCAAATAATATCTAGCCACAAACGCAAAACCACGAACTAAAACCCTCCAAGAGGTTATTTGGAATATATTTCATGTCTGCGGCATCAGACAGCAATACCGCAGTAAACACTTATGCCAGTACATCAGCTGAAAACTAGCGGCCGAATAACTATCACGCACACAGACGTGTGCTCTATGTGGTTTCTTTGTTGTTAAAATGTTACAAACACATCGTCGATGTGAACACAAACACAAAGTTGTAAATGTTTAACAGTTTTATAACTTTGTGAAGAGTTTACAATACACGGCACGGATCATTATAAACTCGCCACAAAATTAAGCCGTAAAACCTATCATAGAAGAGATTACTTTTAGGAATAAGTCCGCCTATTGTACCTAATGTAATAAAGCATATTGTATTTCTTGCATGTAATTATGCTGGTGTACAATAAAAAGTGGTAAAAGTTAAAATGAATAATTTGGCCAATAAAAAAGCACTTACAAACGTCACAATTATTACATTTTTACATTTTCCACCGTATCGGAACGCGGCTTCCACTGAGAAGATTCCGCGAGAAACTCAGTACTCTATCTAAGTCTTTGTTACTTTGTGGCGAGTTTACAATGACCCGTGCTGAGAAGGTACCTGCGCGTTTGAGTGCGGGATACTTATTCGGACCGCTAGTACTAAGATGTTCTACTGTTTACATTATGTTTACTGTGGCAATACCATCATTTTCCACAATAATATATCTTGAAGCTCAGCCCTGGTTGTGACATGTTGCATTCACATTTGCATTTATATACAAACTTACGGGTAGACTACGTAGACAAGGCACTACGTATTTTCGACTGAACATTTCTCTTTTTTTATTAAAAACGTTCTCCAACACCAGGTTGATGCCTATCACATGAAATTATTGCTGTCAATTAGATGTGTCTACCCAAAGCAAATTTCGATCACTGGCAAAGTAGAAGGGAAGAGACCTAGAGGTCGGAATCCCATCCCATGCGTTGGTCCGACCAGATTCGGTCGACGCTCGATTGCAGTGTCAATGACGCAATGCCTGTCGCAGAAGATAGGACCAAATGGAGAGACATTATCAAAGCTAAAGTTCTTTATAAAGATCACGACCCTCAGTACTGAGGAGTACGACGCAAGGAGGAGACCTAAAGCAAAATAGATGCAATATTATAAATAAAACACCTTTTGTTCGCGACTTGGCCCATGGCATATTTTTTTTTATCCAAATTCGTATAGTTTATATTTTGTACTCTTCTCAAGTAGGAATGGGCACAGGCGTACACTCATATCTTGTCTAGAATATTTGGTCCCAATGTAAGTAGGCTACAATTCCTGACTTTAAGCTGAAAATGCCGAGATCACTGTCCGACCGAGGATGCGAACTAATTTTTTTGTGATCGTCAGCCTACCATGGGCCACTTAACCAACGGAACAATAAAAAGAATGAAAGAAAATAAAAATAAACATCGTCACGCCCCTATTTCCAAAGCGGAAGTGGCAGATGAGTACTGTGTATACTAACTTTTCACCGACGATGTTAGGTTCCAATTAAACAGGGAGTAAGCCTATTGTCATTATACAGAGCACAAAGATAAACTCCAGACTGATAATAAGAAATTATCCAACGAAAAATAACTCACACACACACGGATTCGTATCCTGGACCTCGTCAGTTCTGGCCCGGCCGCGCTCGCGCTCGGTCGTTTTCTCCGCGCAGCCCGTCCGCTCGCTATCTGTCGCGCGTATTTAATTACGACTATTTGCGTCGTTGGTCTTGCCCGCGTTTGAGTGACTGCGTCCATTGCATCTGCTCGGCATTTTTAATTGACGTATGGCGTTTGGCTCGCGCATAATCAACTTCGTGAGTTGCTAGGCAGACGCGCCGTTATAACGGCGGTCGGTCTTCCCGCGATTCCTAACGGTTTCTCGTTTCGTGTGCCTACGTGGTTCGGTTCGCGGTGCTTACGTGCTTGTGCAGTGACGTGTCTTCATCCGCTCGTGTGTATGCAGGTACGTCTTTGTTTATTCACGTACGTGCGTTTTGCTTTGTGTATCTAATTACGTGGGTCTTTAGGTAGACGCGTCGTTCTAACGACGCGGTCGGCCTTTCCGCGTTTTTCGTAACGTTTATATTTTTTGACTCTCCTTCGATTACGTAATATTGTTACGTAAGGCGAAGGGGCACACTGCGTCTCCCCGGTAGTGCTACACCCCCGCCGCCGCTCGGTGGGGGGATCTGGGCATTTGGGCTCCTTTTTAAGTTCACCCGCCCTGCCATTTCCCCTCTGGAAATGGCAGACGAGTTCCCTCCCGACTTCCTCCGGGAATTAAAGAGGTACATCGCGCTGAATTGCCCGGACATCATCCGGACATTCAGCGCGACGTACTCACCCGTCGCGTCACCCGCGCACGCGTCGCCCTCCTTCCCCGCGCTCCCCGCGCTGCGCGCCCCGCGACTCCGTTCGCCGCGCCGAGAACGGAGGTCGCCGCGCCGCTTCCGACCCCCGCTGACCGCCCCGTCTCGCCATGCGGGTCCGAGCCTCTCTCGGACTCCGACATGGAGGTCGAGCACGCGACTGCGTGACGCGCTGCCCCCGCCCGGTCCCCGTCCCCGGCGTTCTCGTCGGAGGACGGCTTCGTTTCCATCGCTTATGGGAAGCGAGCGCGCAAGCCGCGCGACTCGCCACCTCCTAAGGTGTTAAAGGCCGGGGACGACGGCGTTCCTCCTGGCCCCTCCGGCCCCCGGCCGTCTCTCAGCGCGGCCGCGAGAGCCTCTGCGCGTGCCCCGCACGTCCGTCTATCGCTCCCCCGCCGCTTGTCATTCAGAACAAGAGCGCCTGGGAGCGCATTTCCAAGGCGATTTATAATCGCCAAATTAATTATACGCACGCGCGTTCCACCGCGCAAGGCATAGCCGTCAAGGTGGCGTCCTCGGACGACCATCGAAGGTTATTCGCGTTCCTGCGATCGAATAAGATCGCTTATCATACATACAACCTGGAGGAGAAAAGGGAGCTCAGGGTAATCATCCGCGGTGTCCCTAGGGAGCTGGACGCCGCCGTCATAAAGGAGGACCTCCAGTCCCCGGACCTTCCCGTGCGCCAGGTGCACAGGATGGTCAATGGGCGCTCCAAGGAGGCCTATGACATGGTGCTGGTCGTCCTAGACCGCACCGAGGCCGGTCGCAAGGTCTTCAACCTTACGACCGTCTGTCACATCTCTGGCCTCTCTGTAGAGGCCCCCCACAAACGTGGCACGCCCGGGCAGTGCCACAACTGTCAGTTGTACGGGCACTCTGCCTGTAATTGTCACGCGCGGCCTCGGTGCGTAAAATGCATCGCGAACCACGCGACGTCCCAGTGCGCCCGTTCGAAGGAGACGGCGGCCGAGCCCCCCAGCTGCATCCTCTGCGGCGCCAAGGGGCACAGCGTGAACTATCGCGGTTGCCCCAGGGCCCCGAAGGGGAAGCGCGGCTGGACGAGGCGCGGCGGCCGCCCCCGTCCCCGCGCGGTTGCCTCCCCTCTGCGCCCTCAGCGCAACACGCCCCCGCGCCCGCAGCGCACCCCCATCCGGTGCCTTCAGCGCCAGTGACCTCAGCTCCCCGCACTCCTGCGCCACGAAAGCTGACCCCCCCACTCCCCCGCCGCTTAGGCCGTCAATTGGCGCCAACGCGTGCCGCGAAGCCGCTTCCCTACACCGCGGCCTCCCACCCGCCATTATGCCCTGCCCGCCCCCCAAAGCGCGCGCCAGCAATCCCACCGGCGGCGGCTTGTCCCCCTCCGCCCACTAACGTCAGTCAGGACGTCAACCTGATCATGAACGTTTCGGCAGTAATAAGCCCCGCGCTGATCCCTAGAGTCCGAGAACTCGCCCTCCAACTCTGCGCCGCAACCAACTTGGCGGACCAGGTTCTCCTGGCCGCGGAATACAGGGACGTCTACGACGTCCTAGCGTCCCTTAGAACCCAACCCCCCCGCACCCAATAATGGATTTACGACCTCCCCGCCATAAGCCCCACAACCTATCCCTGGCGTTTTTTAACGCCGATGGCCTTTGCTCCCAGCGAGATCAGGTTGCTGATTTCCTCCGAGATCACCAGCTTGATATCCTCCTAGTGCAGGAAACCTTCCTCAAGCCCACACAACGCGATCCTAGGATCGCAAACTATAACCTCGTGTGTAATGACAGAATCGGCTCCCGTGGGGGCGGTACTCTCATTTACTACAGGAGGTCCCTCCACTGCATCCCTCTCGATCCCCCTACGCTCACCAACATCGAAGCCTTGGTCTGTCGCATCTCTCTCACGGGGCACCAGCCCATCGTGATTGCCTCTGTATACCTTTCCCCCACTAAACTCGTTCTCAGGAGTGACTTTGAAGCACTCCTTAATCTGGGAAGCGCCGTCATTCTGGCAGGCGACTTCAACAGTAAGCACGTGGCCTGGAATGGTCTCACCACTTCCCCTAACGGTAGGAGCCTTTGTTCTTGACTTTGACGTCATCGCACCTATGCACCCTACCCACTATCCCAACAATCCCAACCACCGACCCGACGTCCTGGACATGGTGCTTCTGAAAGGTGTTACCTTACAGCTGCTCTCCTTGGAAGTAGTCCAGGAGCTTGACTCTGACCATCGTCTTGTAGTCATGAGACTCGGTTCCCCCCCTTCCGCCCCTCAGCGACCCAAAAAGACGGTGGTGGATTGGCATGCGCTAAGCACGGCCTTAGCGGATGCCGACCCTCCCCCCCCTCCCTCTCAGCTCGGACTCCATCCCGTCCCCTCAGGACACCGATCAGGCCGTAGATGCCTTCACTGACCACATCCGATCGGCTGTCAGTCGATCGTCCAAGCAAGTCGAGGCGGAAGATCTCTACCTCAACCGCTTTCGACTGCCGGACGATGTTAGGGATCTCATTCGTTCCAAGAATGCCTCAATCCGAGCGTACGACTCTTACCCCACCGAAGCCAATCGGGCCCGGATGCGCGCTTTACAACGAGAGGTAAAGCGTCGTGTCGCGGAGGTCCGGGAGGAACGGTGGGGTGACTTCCTAGAGGTCATCGCGCCATCGCACCTGGCCTACTGGCAGCTGGCGCGTAGCCTCAAAACCGACTCCACGACTGGCATGCCTCCGCTGTCCCGCCCTTCAGGCGCACCCCCTGCCTTCGACGACGACGAAAAGGCCGAGCTTCTCGCCGGCTCCCTCGAGAGCCAGTGCACCCCCAGCTCTCAGTCCGTCGACCAGTCCCACGTCGACGCGGTCGACAGGGAAGTCGAGCGCAGGGCATCCCTCCCCCCCGCCGATAACTTACCTCCTATCACCCAAACGGAGGTCGAAGATCTCATTATGGGTCTTAAAACCAAGAAAGCCCCCGGCTCTGACGGCATTTCGAATCGCGTTCTGAAATGCCTGCCCGCCCAACTCATCTGCCTCTTAGTGGCCATATTTAACGCCGCCATGACGAACTGCACCTTCCCCGCTAAGTGGATGGAAGCAGACGTCATAGGCATTCTCAAGCCCGGCAAACCTCGTAATCTCCCCGCGAGCTACCACCCTATCAGTCTTCTCAACTCCCTGGCTAAGGTCTACAAGCGCCTACTTCTGGCGCGGCTCAAAGACTTTGTAGTGTCCAGGGGTATCCTTATCGACGAGCAGTTCGACTTTCGAGCCAAACACTCCTGCGTCCACCAAGTGCACCACATCACGGAGCACATCCTCTTCGGTCTTAACAGACCCAAACCCGTCTACACGGGCGCCCTCTTCTTCGATGTCGTGAAGGCATTCGACAAAGTCTGGCACAGCGGCTTGATCTAGAAGCTCTACCAAATGGGTGTGCCGGACAGACTCGTGCTCATCATACGAGACTACTTGTCAAATCGCGCCTTCCGATATCGCGTCGAAATGACGCGCTCCACCCCCTACTCCACCCGAGCTGGAGTCCCGCAGGGCTCAGCTCTCTCGCCCCTCCTGTTTAGCCTTTACACGAACGACATTCCTCGTTCGAGTAAGGCGCATCTAGCCCTATTCGCGGATGATACCGCTCTCTACGTCTCGCATAGGAATAAGGGTTTCATTACCAGAAACCTTCAGAAATCCGCCAATTCCCTAGGGAATGGGTTCAAGAAGTGGCGTATTGAGGTGAACCCGGACAAGAGCGCTGCGGGGTTCTTCTCCAGAGGTGCCACCCCGCGCCACTCCCTGCGCCGCCCTAGAAGTAATCTCGGCCAAGTGACCATGTTCGACCGACCCATTCCCTGGGTCAAAGAGGTCAAATATCTAGGGGTCACCCTAAACAGTACCATGTCCTTAGGCCCGCACATCAAGCGGGTCCGTCACCGAGCATCCTTTGTGCTCGGTCGTCTCCACTCGTTAATCTGCAAGCGGAGTAAAATGTCCCTTAGAAATAAGATGACGCTTTACAAAACTTGCGTTCGACCCATGATGACTTATGCGTGGGTTGCGTTCGGGCATTCGGCCCCCTCTCACATCGATAAACTCCAAGTGGTTCAAAACCACTTCCTCCGTAAAGCCGTAGGAGCCCCCTGGTTCGTACGGAATGTCGATCTCCACTCCGATCTAGGTCTCGAACGTATTCGCGCCTATATTAAAAAGGCGACAACACGACACTTCGCGAACGCATCTATCCATGCGAATCCGTCAATCGTAGCCGCCGCCGACTACGATTTTTCTTTTACAAAATTGTTTAATTTTGCTAATTGAAAATAACAATAATAAAGTTTATTTCGTAACGCACAAGTAGTTCCATGAAAGCTTATGACTATATGGTGTATGTAACAAGATGACATGACCTAATGTAACAATTTTATGTAAAAATAGGACGTGCATTACAAAAAGGGTCCTAACTCTGCAAGTTTGCTGACTGAGGACAGCCAGCGCTGATCTTCCGTTCGCACCTTTTAGCGGACCGTTGATGTGACAGCACGATACATGCCAAAATACGCAGAGAAGTCTTTGCTCTCAGTGAGACTATGGAAAAAAAAATTAATACTAGTAAAATAAAACAAACTGAAACATATTAAAAATCCCATGCTAGACAACGAGCGCTCTCTCAACACGCCGGGCTGAAAACTGTAAGCGTTTTCCTGTGTTGTGTTGTTCTTTTAGCGGTTTGTTTCACTCTAGCGCTTCGCCATCGCGCGGAGAAAGAGCGCTCTCACGAGCGTAGGGTTAAACATTTGCAGTGCGCTCCAGTTGCTATTAAAAACGCCCAAGTGCCCTTTCCGCTGAACCAGTATAGATTTATGGAATGACTAAATGTCACATACAACACTGTAGTGAGCGCAGTTAATGTGTAATGTGCAACTGTGTCCAAACCAACAGGCAGTTGCTTGTAGACCAGGCAGAGATTCTTGCCAGGTCCTCATTGACTTTATTGATTGCACTGTCAATTTCAGTTGGTCTGAAGGAGAAATATATTTGTATGTCATCTGCATATATGTGACATTTACAATGTTTAATGTGTCCAGTTATGTCCGCAAGGTACAAAATAAACATTATTGATCCCAATATTGATCCCTGAGGCACACCTGGATTAACTGTCATTATGTCAGATACAGAAGAAGAACCATCATTATGACCCAGTTTGACACATTGAGTCCAATTACTTAAATAACTGTTAAACCAGAGAATGGCTTCATGATCAAACCCATAATATTTTAATTTAGACATCAGCAAATTGATATTAATGGAATCAAATGCTCGGAAAAAGTCTAATAATACGAGTACCGTACACCTACCCTTATCCCGAGCACAGAGTATGTTATCTGTTACATCAAGCGAGGCTGTTACAGTGCTGTGACCCTTTCTAAACCCAGATTGTACATTAGGCAAAATGTTATTTTTCTCCGGGTATTCTGTTACTTGCAAGCAGACTGCTTTTTCTATGACTTTAGAGATACAGGGAAGAATACTGATTGGTCTCAGATCTTTTAATGTAAAAGGGTTTACACATTTAGGTAAAGGGTGAACAACAGCAAGTTTCCAAGCTTCAAGGAAAGTAGACGTAGTAATAGACAGGTTAACAAGGTCCCCTATAAGTTTAAGCGTAAAAGGAAATGTCATCATAAGTATATCTAGGCTAACACCATCACTACCTACTGCATTTGATTTGAGACTTTTTATTATGTTTATCATTTGGTCAAGATTGATTAATTCAATGTGGAATATTGCATCACTATATCTATGGTGCTTAAAATAGGCTAACTGTGAGATTGACACTTCCAAGGTGCCTGAAATACTAAGGAAGTGGTTATTAATTATGTTGGGGTCATTAAAGTGGGGGTGGAAGATCCACATTATTTACATTAAATAAAGTATTTTTAAGATTTCTCCATAAGAGCTTAGGATCACTTACATTACTGTTTATATTATATTTAAAATAGGCTGATTTCTCATAGAATAAAGCTTGATTCACTGTTGATTTGAGGTTCTTGTAGTATTCTTTTGTAACAAATGACTTAGTTTTATGATATTTTGCCAATGCCTCATCCCGAAACCTCATCATCTGTTTAATAGTGTCAGTAATCCATGGGTAAGAATGGTCCTTAATAATGACAGACTTTAGGGGTGCATGCAGATCGAATAAGGCCACCACACTTTGGGTAAAGAGGTAAACTATTTCGTTAACACACCCGAGTGTTAATATTTGATCCCATCTCACTCTCTGCACATCACTACCAAAGCCATCCATACAAATATGTTTTTTTGGTCTATATGTTATGGAGAGGGTAGGTCGACTGAGCAACTGTCAACATCGTCTCTGTGTTTTGCTTGCGAAATTAAATATAAAAACGCGAAGTTACAGTGAAACTGCTATCAAAAGAACTTTAGTGTGCATTACTTAAGAACAAAGTTAAAATAGCAACAATAGTCTACTAAACGGAGCAAAAAACAGTGCTTGCATAATTTACGCACCCAGTGACTTTTCTTGACTAAACAATAAAAATAGGGAAGTTTAGACAACTTTGCGCATCGTAAAACTATTAGTGGCTGTGAAATAATTAATTGTTGTCAAGAAAAATTATGCACAGTGATTTATTGAAAATTCTACAAAACATAACCTAAAAAACAAAAACAAATATAATAAAATCTCCGAAGTCACGTTCACTAACACCATCTCTTGACGAGTATCGGTATCTGTCAAACTAGACTAAATCAACCTACGTATAAAGTTTCGGCAATTGGCAAAAGAGGTCACTACCAAAAGATTTATTAATCGATATTTTCTTTCTACTAAGTTCCGAAGAGCATCAATAGGGGTCACTACCTGTGTGGTAAACAAATCACCAATACTTTTGAAATTTATTTTTCATCACAATGGAGCAGGTAATGGCCGCACTTCTTTCTATTCAAAAAGAACTCAATGAACAGAAAGTCTTATACACAAAAAAGGGGAAGAAGTGACGGAGAAGGTAACATTAAATATAAATAGAATATTAGAAGAAAAATTAAAAATTTTAGAAGAAGAACATGAAAACCTCGAGGCGAGGGTGGAAAATCAAGAGCAAAGATTATACTATATCGAGAGACAATCAAGACAACGCAATCTAGTCTTCTTTGGGATGGTGGAATACGAAAAATCCTACACAAATTTAGAAAATATTATAATAGACTTTGTACATAAATACTTCCCAATACAAATAGACCATAGAGACTTACAAGCGATCAGAAGAATAGGGAAGAAGACTGAAAAGCCACGACCGATAGTTATTACGTTCACAACACTTGATAAGAAGATCGACATCTTAAAAGGCAAAGGAGCTCTAAAAGCAACACCGTATTATATAAAAGAAGACTACCCCCAATCAGTCCTACAAAAAAGAAGAGAGCTACAGCAACAAGTAAAAGCTGAAAGAGAGAAGGGTAATACAGCCATCATTAAATATGACAAGCTTATTATACTAAAAAAATCACCCAAAGAACCGAAAAACAATAAAAGAAACCTATCAAAATCTCCAGAGAATAACACAAACTACAATGCCGAGCAGATATCTCAAGCAAACAAAAAGAACAAAACCTTGGCCACCCACACAGTACAAAGGTCTTTAAGCTTTTCCGAAGGCGTATCAAAACCGAGCATACTGAACTATCTAACAAACAAAAATAATAATAACAAAACAAACACACCAGCCAACAGCACAAATATATAGCAACGAATCGGCCAGCCTCTCCCAGAAAACACCAAACAAACTGAAAAAGCTACATCAACACATACCACACATCTTCCAAGCCGGCTGGTCCCCGTGGAAGAGTACGACCACAACCCTCCAGGAACACCACAAGAACAAAAAACCACTAAACTGGACAATAACTCTAAGAATTATATAAAAATTGGAACTTATAATGTCAGGTCTCTGTCATCAATACACCGATATTTAGAACTCAATAATGCACTGAAAGATATAAACTGCGACATACTAGGACTCTCAGAAACAAGAAAAATGGGTTGCCACATAGAAGAGTATTCAGACTATGTTTTCTGCTATATAGGAGAAACAAAGGGATTGTATGGAGTCGGGTTTCTAATAAAAAAGGCATGGAAAAATAATATAACCAACTTTAATGGCATTTCGGAGCGAGTAGCGTTATTACAAATGAAATTTGACAGACTAAATATTTCTATAATTCAGGCATACGCACCCACGGAATGATCAGAAGATACAGAAATACAAAAATTCTACAATGATCTGAAAAAAGCACACACACTAGCCGATGAGAAAATCATAATATTAGGAGACTTCAATGCAAAAATAGGGCAACCCAAAAAAGAAGAAAAACTCGTCATGGGACGAAGAATAAGTCAATGCCCTGCCATGGAGGACGGTATGCTGTGCCAATCGCTAGCTTCTTTCCATTTAGGGTAAAAGTGAGCCGCATTTGCTCAACTGAGCTGTGCTTAGGGTCCACTGGATGGGGCCAAGTGCATGCAGCAATATTTCCCTTTATACAAAAACCCACCCCGCCTTCGCGTTATCGTATTTCACGAGGCCTCGGGATGTGACGACCCGGAATCCTGGAAGCGAAGGTGCGCGACCTTCTTCACCCGCTCTGAGCCAGGTTTCGTTAATCGCTAGAACGTCAATTTCATGCCTGGTCACTGAACCTATAAAGTTATCATGGTTGGTGCTGAGGGAACCCGCATTATACAAACCAACTCTCAGTTGCTTGTTAAAAATTGAGGAGCTTTTTATAGTTATAGTTGGTATAGAAGCGTCAACATTGCCCCATGAAAGAATAACTAATTCTGTGGAGACAAGTAGAATGTATAATAACATCATCTTTGTTCCGTGTATTAACATGATGAATGTCGCTATATTTTACAAAGTTACTTTTAAAAAAATAAAAGATTTTCATATATAAATTGTGAGGCAACACTTATATTCATTTCTCTTAATTTTTCCTTAAGAGAATCACGCCAGGCTAAAGTGTAAATTGCTCCAACAGCCCTTTCCTGTAGAACAAAGATGGTATTCAGTTCTGCAGAGCATCCCCCAAATAAAATACTATGAAAATAAGCAAAATAAACAAGTCTAGTTTTTTCAATATAAGTTAATAATCAAATTTTCTTTACGGCCTATGCCGCTGAGCTTAATCTTCCAGATAATTGTTCAACATGCGGGCCCCAGTGTAATCTGGCATCAATGTGATACCTGAAAATACAGTTGACTCTACTAGGTCTAAATCCACGCCATTTATTTGTACATTGGTTGCTACTCTTGCATTTTACGTTGTGAATTTAAACTTTTTGTCTTCTTCTAAATAAGGAGAAGCTTATTTATGTTGAACCAATGAACAACCTTTGACAGTGATTAAGTGATGAAGATAGACTAAATACAATAAAATAGAGAAATAAATTGCACTGTAATAAATTTTCTCATAAAGTCAAATGAAATGTAACTCCATACGTATATTCAGCCCTAGCGGGATTCCATCTCGTATAATAAGGGCAGGGTGTAACGAAGTCACTAGTCAAATATGGTAATACGAAGTCACTGGAGCCATCGCGGGAACAAAGTATAGAGGACGCGGGCTGTAGGATTATTTTATAACTTACTAGCGCTTCGCACGTGTAAATTATACACACAAACCTTCTTCTTAAATCACTCCATCCGTTGGTAAAAACCGTATGAAAATCCGTTCAGTGGTTATTGAGTTTATAAGTTGTTTTCGAGAGTCATCACGAATCGTCTCGAACGCAGGCTTGATGGCTTCCAGCCTCCAAAACAAGCGGTTTCCGAAATGGCTTTAGTACCATAGACCATACATCCCGACAAGTGGGTCTAAAAATGAACATGGACAAAACGAAAATAATGTTTAATGTTCATGTTGTATCAACCACACTCACCGTTGGGAACTCTAGTCTTGAAGCTGTCGACAAATACATTTTCCTGGGACAGGCGACTGCCTGTTCCAGGTCTGCCTGATCCGACTGGATTAGGTAGGTCCAACTTTGAGAGAGGAATCAATCGACGAATCCAACTCGTCTGTACAGCGTTTGGGAAACTGCGCAACGTCTTCTCCCCCAAAATGCCTCAGTGCTATAGTAAAGTTTTTAGACAATGTTTGTTTCCAGTAATGACATACGGATCAGAGACGTGGTCTCTTACAATAGATCTCATTAAAAGCTCAGAGTTGCTCAGCTATCAGTGATCGAATCGGGAATGAGGAAATCCGTAGAGAACCAAGATCACCGACATAGCCCATAGGATTAGTAGGGTGAGGTGGCAATGGGCGGATCACATAGAGCGAAGATCGGACGGCCTTTGGAGCAGAAAGATTCTAGAGTGTAGACCACGTATTGGCAAGCGCAACATAGGACACCCACCTGCCAGATGGATCAACGATTTTCTGAGAATCGCAGGAAGTCGTTGGTTGCAGGTGGCATGGGACTGGCTGCGCTGGAGAGCGATTGGGGAAGTCTATGTTTAGCAGTGGACAAGTATAGGCTGAGATGATGAGTAATTGAGTTAATCGCATTCAGGCAGAAAGATAGATGCTGCGGGGGGACTTTGTTTTATAATATGCAATGATTGCGTACTAATTGATCCGATAGATGTTATACTATCTAAATCGCATGACCAAAAGTGCTTACTTATATTTTTTCCCGATTTTTCCGAGCAGATGTTTCATTTTTTTTTCCCTAGAAACCTTATTCAGAATATTTTGAACATTAAAATAATAGCCAAATCCAGAAAGACCCTTGTAATAAAGAGCACCAACTGTTTAATTTTTATTTATATACAGACTTCAGGTCTTTGGTTAAATAGCACATGGTGTTGGCTATTAGATTTGTAGTTCCTTCAATCTCAAACATTCTGAAACCACACAATACGATAAAAAACCTGTTCATGCTAAGCCTTAAGGATAAGCACAAACAATTTCACGTTGTTGAGAATGCTGTCATGTTTATCTTCGTTTAGTAAATTTGTAGAGTGAAAGATTAACATATCAACTCGATAGCGTTAAACTAACGTCAATCAGTTCATGGTTA
Organism: Phalera bucephala; assembly: GCA_905147815.2. Classification (NCBI taxonomy): domain Eukaryota; kingdom Metazoa; phylum Arthropoda; class Insecta; order Lepidoptera; family Notodontidae; genus Phalera; species Phalera bucephala. The sequence goes on along the minus strand of LR990610.1, from coordinate 2,506,005 downwards.
GCCCTCTGGGCTAACATTTCACGTGTTTTCAAAACTCTAAAGATTAAATACCTACATTATACCGCTACCGCTTATCACTAAGCTAAACACTAAACATAACAATAGTTTCACAAAGTTTACGAAGCGAAGACATAGCCTAAGTATAAGTACTTACTTCCGCGGGTGCGAGTTAGGAATATAAACGTTCTTGCTTAACTTTCACTAAAGTACAATTATGTAGAAAATTGTTAGTTAAACCAGGGGGTATAGACGCTAAAATATTTTCTCAAAGCTGCTTAATTATGTCTTGAAGAAGCGAGAATTTTGCGACCAATATCGTGTTATAAACTTTTATCAAACTATCCGGGTCTTTGTCTCGAGCTATTTGGGTTGTGTCTTTTTCTTCGCCTTTAGCTGAAAGACGTCGATTTTGGAGTACCACCACTAACTAAAATACACAAGCTTAGACACTGGCTTAAAAACAGAACCTGACCCGATCTAGTTACACATGATGTGGCTGGCGATTCAGTAGGTCCTAGGTTTCAATCCTAGGTTGGACAAAGGGGAGAAGTACTGAAGTGGACTAATAATAACTAATATTAGCCCTGTTAAGAAACTGTCCCACCGTTGGGCACAGGCCTCTTCTCAAACTGAGAGGGTTTAGGCCATAGTCCACCACGCTGGCCCAGTGCGGGTTGATCAACGTCACACACCTTCGAGAAGTTCTTAGGCATGCAGGTTTCCTCGGTATGTTTTCCTTCACCGTTAAAGCAAGTGATAGTTAATTTTTAAAACGCACATGTTTTCGAAAATGCCGAGACCCGAGACCTCGGTCTGTGCAGTCCAATGGTCTAACCACTAGGCTATCCGTGCTTATTGAAGTGAGAACTGGAGATTCAAACAATGTTTAGTAGCAGCTGGAATTGTGCCCGGTAGAAAGGCAATCGGCTCGACCCCTGTTGCATTGGGGTCTAAGATCAGTCGCACAAAATGTTATTAAGTTTTTCTCAATAGCAGTACGGAGTCTAGAATTGAGCCCGAGTATAATACCAGTAGATTCACCCCCTATTTCATCGAGACCTAACATCAGCGAAACGTGAATGTACATAGTACACCACTGCCACCCCTGCTTGAGAAATTTAGGCACGACAATGTCCAAACACAGGCAAATTGTGAGTATTTTTTTACGAAAACTTCTAAATTGGCCTCGATAAACTTGGGTTATAACAAGATATGCCTCCTGTCCCTACAGGGCCCCTAACACTAATTCTGTTTACCGCAGCCCTAATGAAGTGTCGCAAACAATAGTTTTTTTTTTCTGGATGATCATAAAGGTCATTTATGACCTTTATGATCATCCATGTTTTTTTCAATTATTGGTTATTTCTTGTTTGGACGGCCTAATTGGTTGCAGAAAAATGAAAGATTATTATCAGTAATTCCTATCTCCAAGGACTCATAAATGCTAAGAGACCTTCGTTTCGGAACACATATTTAACATATTTAACAGCAATCACGGCTGAAAGGCAGACACTGAATAAACAAACCCTAAACAAGGTGATCCGATGACCTGGTGAAGGTTACAGGTAAAAGCTGGATGCTTAATGCACAAAGATAGCCGTAGTTGCAATGTTTGGGAGAGACCTTGACCCTGGAGTGGTCTTTTGGCTGATGATGACTGGAGACTTCTTCCTGGAACTAACACTATAAATAATTAGTGTCCGTCGAAGCTTCGGCTTCGGCTTCGACAAACTTCGGTCCAAAATACCACCTTTGGCCAATCCTTCGGCTTCAGCAAAAATGGGCCAAAGTTTTGGCCGAAGCCGAAGGTTTCCAGCAAGCACTAAAATTGAACGATCTGTTAGGTTTTACGACTTACGAATGCTTTTAAGTAGTTGAATATTATAAATAATCGAGTCTTATCTGATGGAAAAGTCAAGAGTCTCCGTAACCGGCGAGCGTGTATGAGACGAACTATGAGAGTCGAGGAAGCCAGAGAGGTATGTAAGGAAAGAACCTGTTGAAACTCTGTACTCTCTGCCTACCCCGCAAGGGATCTGGCGTGAGGTTATAGATAGATAGATAGATTCTAGTGCTATTATTTTTAAACAGTTCTACGTAATTTTCATCATCTCGTTAAGTGAATACCAGTCACCATAATTTTTTAAGAATTTAGCCAACATGACCAAAATTTCTTAGGGTTATTAAACCTTTGGCTTATTCTTCGGCTTGGACCGAAGGTATTGGCGATGGCCTATTAATCAGCTTCGCCTTCGGCCAAAAATTGACCTTCGGTAGGATACTAACTATAATACACATCACAATTGATGTTTCTCTTGGAATTACATTAATGTGTGTGTTGTGCGTGACCAGCTTGTGGTATTGCTGCTTTTTAGACAAAATCTGACCACCGTCTCTGGGGTTCCGGTTTGGTCATGCTCACTACGGTATCTTGACTTGCGGTGGCCGTCAGGCGCGGGTCACTCCCTTCCCTTCAATATGGTCGAGGTGAGTGATGGCTGTTCCAGTAGTCATACTCGTGGACGGGTACTGCTTGTGGGAACTGGTCCATCTCGAATCCTTTGGACATTCTTTTAAAATGTCATCATCAGTCTCATATCTCAGTCGTACGGCATCACACTGCAGCTAGACTGCAAACTATTTCATTTTATCCACACAATATGATGGAAAATAATAGAAATGTAAAAAGAGTGAGAGAATTAAAAAAAAGGCAAGCCCGCTTAGTTATTTTGTCGGATCTTCTCAGTGGAGGCCGCATTCCGATCCGGTGGTAGATTAGTAGTTAAAGTAGTAGTAAGTAAGTAGTCAACTGTAATTAAGTTATTATTGACTTTTTTTTAGAATTCTTGATATCAAGAAAGTGATTACAAAGTTTCCCGCGATCGGTCGTAACCAGTCCTAGGTTCTTTGTGTGTTTAGAGACTACGCTGCTTGGTTAAGGACCTTTATAGCTTAAACAAATAGGAAGAGTGACACATTATAGACATATACTATCACTAGAGCTTAGGTTTAAACCCTAAATCCGACAGCGAGATATTAAGGTGGACCTGTCGAAAACTTCTTAGCAGCAGGCCAGAGTCTGGTACCTGTTCTACCGGTGCTAGGCCTGACATAATGGCAATAGGCTACCCTACTTTAAGGCCTAACACCGTCGGAATATTGTGGGCATACACGGTACACCTCTTCCACCCCCGCTTGGAGAATATAAGCGTTGGTGTTTTATAAACTTCTCTCTTCTTTCTACCAACCTGTGGACCTTCACGATTTCTAATATTATAGAAGAAAACACGAAATAGAAAAACAAATGACATGTTATTCTATCCCGTCAACGGAAATGCCCGTCTGTAAACAATAACATGTTTATTTTCTCGTGTATAGACTGAAAGTTACTATGGAAACAACCTGATATTTCCTTAGGCTTATATACAGGATAGGGTTCATTCACATGAGCTGGCTCGAAGAGTGTCAAAAAGCGTTTATTTTTCATATATGTTTCATATATATAAGAGAAGAATGCTTGTTATTCACATAGAATGGCTCAAAGAGCAGCGGAAATAGCACTGGTTTTCCACATAGAATACGCAAATCCAATTCTAAAGAGCTCGATCCAAAGGGAGCCGGTCAGCTCCGGTTCCCACTGAGCTCATCGGGACGCATCCTATAACGGCACCGCAGTGATCTATAGGTCCGTTATGTTGAGAGAGTGTTACATACTCTCCTGTCGAGCGGTGAGTGCAGAGTTTCTCGGCACTGCGCTGGTTCCACTCGCCCCGCTCTTCTGCTTTCAGCGCCTCGTAGTAAGATACGAAGATCTGACTTTTCTTCTATTTCCAGAAACTGATGACTATTAAACGTGCTAGTACAAACACCGTGCGTTATTAACTACCTTGAAACTTTACCCTACGTTTTTGTCCCAGGTTTCGCAATCATATTTACTATCGACCGACCCTTTGCCGAAGGTTTTATTTATTTAATCAATACCAAACCATAATGTATTATAGATGAAAATAATCCTTACAATCTATTCTAACTATACAAGGTGTAACATAATAAACGCAAGACCTGAAAGTTGTTTGTTCTAAATCGGTAACTGAATTGATTCCAACAATTTTTAATGAATCTTATTTATTTTTTTAAATTTGCAAAAAATGGTTTTATCCATCAGTGCGCCATTCAAAATGCACACATTCACATCCAAGTTTCATCGTTAATTGGGGTATAAAAGTGCTTAAAATAAGCGTAATAATCTTTAAATTTGGAATATTGGTTTTCGTTTTAAATTTATTAAGCAATTCTCTAATCGGTGTGTCTGAGGTCTTGCTTTTATCATGTTACGCCTTGCATACACAAGTTGTCTTATCCTATTCTTAAACCTATAAATTATATAAGCCAAAAATTCCTAAAAATACGACACAAGTCGCCACACCAGGACCAACTTATCTATAACACATGAAAATTTTAACTAATCTTATTGAAATGGTTACAAATCACTTTCAATTATATAAAAAAAATACTAAACTAACAAATAAATCTTAATCTAAGTACATACAACATGAAATAACTAATTACATATGTACCTCGCAGTAGGGAGCGGCATAGGGCTGGGGGATGCAGTCGCCGACACATCCTTTTATCACAAAAGATGTGAAATATAAAACTTATTTCAATGTCAAAATGCTATTTAAAATAAAAATTTGCTTGCTCTCCGAGCCGTTCTATGTAACCCGACCATAAATATAAACCGATAATGGATCAAATAAAACAATAGTAATTTGATATACTTGTATTTCTATAAAAATACTATCAAGCCACTATAAAGTGGTATTTTCGCGCCCAGAAAAGGGTTCACACGACGACCATTTGCGGTACAAAACGTGGGTGTAAATAGTACACCTGACTTGGGACCATTGCTTTGGGAATGTACTACGAAGACGAGAAGGTGTTTTATTTAAAAAAAATAAGTGTCGCTGTTTCAATCATAGCCTTTGTGGTTACAAAGCAATCGATAAATTGGACTATCTCCGCTTTCACCGCTAATCCAGATTTTAATAAATAAATCTGATACAAAATTCAATGAATTTAAAATAATTTAACCGAAATTACAGCACACAGGAGCCCCTGAAATCCGATTATACCAAAGCTAAATAGAACGTTGATCGATTCACTGATACAATTTTAATAGGTTATTAAAACTGTTTCAATAAAATTGTGTTACTAGCTTATGCCCCCGATTTTGTCAGCTTTTTGTCAGCACGAGGTAACGAAGGTCATAGCTATACTGTTTTGTTGACGATAATGATGTGTTCGATATGTTTCGATGTAGTTCGCCATCTTGGATTTCGAAGTAGATAAACTCCGAGTTATTGATTTTTTTATTTATTTAAGAAACTTCACAACTTACAATTAATAAGGTTCAATTTTATACATAAAAAGAAACGCCAATGACGAAGTTTGCAAATTAGCAATAATTACAAAGGGTAGATTAATCCTCAGACGAAGAATTAGAATTGAATAGCATACATGTGCACGCGTGTGTGCGTGTGTGTGTGTGCGGGTGCGTGTGTGTGTGTGCGTGTGCGTGTGCGTGTGCGTGTGCGTGTGCGTGTGCGTGTGCGTGTGCGTGTGCGCGTGTGTGTGCGTGTGTGTGCGTGTGGGTGTGCGTGTGCGTGTGCGTGTGCGTGTGCGTGTGCGTGTGCGTGTGCGTGTGCGTGTGCGTGTGCGTGTGCGTGTGCGTGTGCGTGTGCGTGTGCGTGTGCGTGTGCGTGTGCGTGTGCGTGTGCGTGCGCGTGCGCGTGCGCGTGCGCGTGTGCGTGTGCGTGTGCGTGTGCGTGTGCGTGTGCGTGTGCGTGTGCGTGTGCGTGTGCGTGTGCGTGTGCGTGTGCGTGTGCGTGTGCGTGTGCGTGTGCGTGTGCGTGTGCGTGTGCGTGTGCGTGTGCGTGTGCGTGTGCGTGTGCGTGTGCGTGTGCGTGTGCGTGTGCGTGTGCGTGTGCGTGTGGTGTGCATGTGCGTGTGCGTGTGCGTGTGCGTGTGGTGTGCATGTGCGTGTGCGTGTGCGTGTGCGTGCGCGTGTGCGTGTGCGTGTGCGTGTGCGTGTGCGTGTGCGTGTGCGTGTGCGTGTGCGTGTGCGTGTGCGTGTGCGTGTGCGTGTGCGTGTGCGTGTGCGTGTGCGTGTGCGTGTGCGTGTGCGTGTGCGTGTGCGTGTGCGTGTGCGTGTGCGTGTGCGTGTGCGTGTGGTGTGCATGTGCGTGCGCGTGCGCGTGTGCGTGTGCGTGCGCGTGCGCGTGTGCGTGTGCGTGTGCGTGCGCGTGCGCGTGTGCGTGTGCGTGTGCGTGTTCGTGTGCGTGTACGTGTGCATGTGTGAGTATGTGTGTGTCTTTTAGAGGTAGAATATTGGCATGATGATGGTGAAAAATTATTTATTATCTGATAATATTCTTATGATGGTTGTTTTAAAAGTGTTGCGAGAAGAATTAAATGGGTGAAGAGATGAAAATTTATTGTTGTACAATGCTGGTAATCTATTATTATTCATTTCAATTATAACATATTATATTCACTTATAAGCAGTACTGATAGCCTAGTGGTAAGACCGTTGGACTGCAAAGTGAGAGGTCTCGGGTTCAAACCCTGGCACGCACCTCTGTCTTTTCGAAAGTATGTGCTTATTAAAATTAACTATCACTTACTTTAACGGTGAAGGAAACCATCTTGAGAAACTTGCATGCCTAAGAGTTTCTCGACGGTGTGTGAATTTCGCCAATCTGCACTGGGCCAGCGTAGTGGACTATGGCCCAAACCCTTTCAGTTTGAGAGGAGGCCCGTGCCCAACGGTGGGATAGTTTCCTAACAGGGCTAATATTATTATATTCATAGAAACCGTTTTAGTACCTATTTATAAATTGTTAAGAAAATAACAAGGAAATCAGGAAAGTCAGAAGTTGACGGACGGCTTCATCCAATGGTTTAAGATCTTGAGCCGGTCCGCCTACTGGATTAATTAGTCGTGGGTTTGATTCCCGCACGGGACAAATCTTTGTGTGACCCACAAATATTTGTTTCGGTCTAGGTGTATGTGTATGTGACTTTCCTATTTGTAAAAACACCCACGACACAGGAATAATTCCTAGGGTGGGGCTAGATGTTTTTTAAAAAAAAATAAAAAAAAATAAAGACTATATTGGCATCAGTATTTATCTGTTTAGTCCTGTGATTAGAAAATTAAGTTAAGAAAAATGACGATAATCTTTGAAAATAAAAAAGAAAAAATCTTTTTTCTGTTTAAATTATTAATTGCAGGGTATAAGAGAATGTAGGTCCCAAAAGTTGTATTGTTTTGAATATTAATGTGTTACGTTAGTGGAATATCAACCGTTATGTGTTCGTGTATATACACGATATACCTAAGATAACGGTAACAAAGCGATGAAACGTGACTTTTCGATTTCCCCGAAGACGCCGGTCGTAATGGGCCTTTAAAATATTTCCCAATTGATTAAGGTAAAGAAGGTTTCATCAAATTTATTGTCATTATCCTCATGATTTTCATTGGAGATATAATTTAGAAAACGAATAAATAGGGGTCTGTCCAAGAGCGTGCTCGTCGCGACCCCTGCCAGTCATTATGGCTGCAATCTTGGACCGAAGACGTACCGTAGTGCGGGCTAGGGCGTCCCCCCGAGGCGACGCGTACCGGCCCGCCCCCGTCGGTACGAATATAGGTGGAAGCGGCGATGGGGGCCGCCACCCATCACGCCGGGCCCGAACTGGCGAGTCGTGGGGTGCAGAGTTCTCTGTACTCTCTGCCTACCCCGCAAGGGATCTGGCGTGAAGTTATAGATAGATAGATAGATAGAATAAATAAATAAACACCGTCACGCCTATATTCCCCAAGCGGCGGTGGCAGAGATGTACTGAGTACACCTACTTTTCGCCGACAATGTTAAGTCCCATGTAATAGGGGACGAACTTATTGCCATATACCGGGCATGATTCCAGACCCGGACTCATACTGGGATTTTTTCGTTAGAAAAACTACATATGTCCGACCTAGGATTTGAACCCAGGATCTCGTGATCACAAATCGATGCGCTTTGCCACTAGGCAGAAAACAAAAATGAACGAAAACAACTCCGTGACAGCCTATTTATTGATATAGGCAGTTAATTTGTAATCATCATCAGCCATAACTCGTCCACTGTTGGTCAAAGGCCTGCCCCCCCTCCTAAATATCGCCACGACGACCGGCTTTGTGCTGTGCGCATCCAGCTCCTGCGACCTTCACCAGGTGATCCGTCCATCTGTCCAGCTGTGTGGCTGGAGTGATGGCTGTTCCAGTAGTCATACTTGCGAAGGGGTGCTGCTTGTGGTGACTACTCCATCTGGAATCCTTTAGACACTCTTTATGAGTAACATCATTAGTTTCATATCTCAATCGTAAGGCATCACACTGGAATTAGATCGTAAACTATTTAATAGTAACCTAAATATTGTATCCGCACAATATGATCGAAAAAAAAGTATTAAATAAAAAAAATCAAGCCAACTGAGTTTTTTCGCCGGATCTTCTCAGTAGAGGCCATGTTTCGATTCGATGGTATATTAGTATTAAATTAGATTTAAAAAAATGTGAATTGACTATTAGTAATCGCCCCCGCGGGGTCTAAACAAAATAAATTATTTGAGTTGATTCGTATTCTTGCGGAATCAATGATATACGCAAAAGACGGAGTACCTACCTAATTATTCTACACCACTTAAACATAACGTTGTTTTTGAGACCATATTTTAACTTATGACAGGAAATCGGGATGAATCCAAGTTGAAACGAAGAATACCCTGCCACGCGGTATGTATGTAAATAGTTCAGTGCTATTTGCTCGATCCGATCGCTCAGAGATCCATTACATACGCGGAGCAACCACACACGAAATGCTATTTAAAATGTATAAATACAAAGTAGCAAAAAAAAGAGTGATAGCTTAGACCGTTGAACTGCAAAGACAGAAGTCTCGGGTTCAAACCCAGACACGCTCCTTCGTCTTTTCGAAAGCATGTGCGTATTAAAAAATAATTATCACTTGCTTTAACGGTGAAGGAAAAAATCGCGAGGAAACCTGCATGCCTGAGAGATTTTCGAAGGTGTGTGAAGTTCGCCAACCCGCACTGGGCCAGCGTGGTGGATTATGGCCTAAGCCCTCTGTTTCTTTTATAAATCCAAACTAATATTACGAACGAGAAAGTAACTACCTTTTCATGCTTAAACCGCTGAACAGATTTTTTAGAAATTGGATATCAAGATAAATGGCATCCTGGAGATTGACATAGGCTAGATTCTGTCCCAAAAAATAATTCAACGCGAACGAAGTCAGGTAACGGCTATAATAAAATTATTAACTTTAATTGCTTTTTTTTTTTATTTGTCATTTTTGAAATTATTAATCATCCATTACTTATTTGCAGGTGGCATCGGACCGGTTACGCTGGAAAGCGATTGGGGAGGCCTATGTTCAGCAGTGGACAAGTATAGGCTGATATGATGATGATGATAAGGTTTGATGAAGCGCTCGTACGAATGCGGACAAATTTAATAATAATATTGAACGACAATCCTAAAACAATATTGTCTTTACCTTCAGAGCTCAGAAAACGTCAAAAGAATATGGAAAAGTAAGTATACCGGAACTATCCGGATATATCCGGTTTAGAAGGTCAGTCTCGACGGGGAAATAGACGCATGTCACAGCGGCTTACGGCATTGAATCCCGCGAGTATGATTAAGTTTCGACAGTAGGGTGCTGTGCGAGTGACAACGACCTGCCAATTTGACGGACGATTTAGCTTAAGCCACTCCGCCATTATTCACACAATGACTTGTCCCGCACGGGACATATCTTTGTGTGATCCACAATTATTTGTTCCGGTCTGGGTATTTGTGTATATGAATTTTCATGTTCGTAAACGCATCCACGACACAGGAATAAATCCTAGTGCGGGGCTAAGTTTTTATAAAAAAAATTAAACATTACCAATTTTGAGTCTGAATCAATATCCGGCAAAGGTTGTAGTTTAGAGCCATCCATGGAGTCTCGTGCTATTTTAATGCCTGCCTAGTTGGTCTAGTGCTGCATAGCGCAGCTGGCGAACACGAGGTCCTGATTACAATCAAACACACACACACACGAGGTCCTGAGTTCATACGCGGGAAAGGACAGAGCATTTTTAAATTAAAAAAAAAATTGGATATTGGCTCAAGTAGAAAGCGTTTTGTTAGCTATTCTATTGCCATAATCTAAAGTGCATTGTTCTAATCACGTGACCTTTTGTTGTAAAATGTCATTCCCATGCATTCTATCGTTTAATTTAGCGTTAACGAATATAGAAAGTCTATTTAGCTACAGGCTCAGTAGTAGTCTGGAGTCTGGAAACCCCTGCTAGGGGAAATTAGAAATCTATTTTTATTTTAATTCTTCGAGGCATTCTCTCCAAGTGTACCTTAGGGTGGTGTAGAAACAAACATGTGTGGTAGGTGCAAAAATATACGAAGCTAAAAAATAATGTAAGAAAATATCTCTAAACGAAATTAAAGAAATCAATATTAATCTATTAATGATAATACAATACATATACAATAAATACACATATGTATATATGTACATATATATATATATATATATATATATATATATATATATATATATATATATATATATATATATATATATCGATCCTTTGCACAAACCGTCTGTATCACCATGGGGATCGAACTCGATGAACATCGGTGGCATTTGTTTTGGCGGCAGCAAACATTCATATTTCCGTCGCGTTTGTATTTTCAACATACAACGAATCACTGAGCGTTTGGGAAACTTTCCCTATCGACATCGTGGTTCATATCCCACTTCTGATGTCGTCAGACGGCCAAACCAACTAGCACAAGAGCTCAATCTTTAGACTCAGACATGCGCGGGTTTAGGTTTCCAAACAGCTAAACACAATAATTGCCCATCAGTTATTTAATCACATCACTTATCCACATGAAACACAATATCAACCATTTAATTATCAAAAGGGCAGGACGACCATTTTGACACGTCGTCATCGCATCGTTCTCCATGTTATGTTCATCTTCCTAATTCAAAATCCCGTTGACTCTCGCGTTCCGTCAGCACGCGGCCGTAGCGCTGACTAGCGGACGACCCGCGCACTATTTGCCACAGATAATAACCAGGCAGACATATATATATATATATATATATATATATATATATATATATATATATATATATATATATATATATATATATATATATATATATATATATATATATATATATATATACAAGCTGTAACATAATAAACGCAAGACCTGAAAGTAGTTCGTTCTAAGTCGGTAACTGAATTGATTCCAATATTTTTTCATGCATTTTAATATATTTTTTTTAAATTTGCAAAAAAATGCTTTTACTCCTTCAGTGCACTATAAAAAACTAAATTTATTCTTGATTTATAGCAAAAAGGAGATTTCAAATGCATTCCTAAAACATATTATTCAAAACGCACACATACACGTACAAGTTTCATTGTTAATTGCGGTATAAAAGTGCTTAAAAAAAGTGTAAAAACCTTTAAATTTGGAAATTTGGTTATCGTTTTGAAATTATGAAGCAATTCTCTAATCGGGGTGTCTGAGGTCTAGCGTTTATTATGTTACACATTGTATATATATATACATATCCAAGAATCCTACAATATAAAAAATCTTTTATAAAAAAAGGTAAACCGACTTCAAAAGGCAAAAAAATAAATATTTGAAGTCGGTGTTGGTTGGTGCAGTCGGTTACTTGGCACCGACTTCAAATATTTATTTTTTTGCTTTTTGAAGTCGGTTTACCTTTTTTATAAAAGATTTTTATTTTACAATTTTAAGTGACCAGTGAATTATTCTATAGTAGGGTACCTATAGGATTGACGTAATACCCATAATATCTCAATTTACACATGCCTATTGCTTGTCGTTAAGGAGTTCCCTGGTGTATCTTCTAAGTCCAAGGTCTAATGTCAATAAAATTAATATGGGACCACCTTGGAGATATACTGAACCCAATGCAAAAAAAATTATCAAAATCTGTAGTAAAAGATTATAAGAAATCATTCTGTAATGCTTGTCATCTTTTTTTTTTGTTTTAAAGAGCTTAAGCGACTTTAAAGATACATTAAAAATAGTTGGAATCAATTCATTTGCCGATTTAAAATAAACTACTTTTAGGTCTTGCATTAATTATGTTACACCTTGTAGAAGAGACTATGAGTTTTGAGGTTTTCTGTACTTTCACCTTACCCCACAAGGGATCTCGATTGCAACGTGGTACCACGTGGTGGGCAGTACTAAACGAGCAGCACCTTCACCGATGGTAGGCTACTTCCGTGGCTTGTCACTTCCCTCTCAGCAATGCCACGCCGCAACCCAATTAATTTCGGCATGTTGAGCCGAGCTACTTTATGAGAAGGCAGGCCTATCCCGACCATACTGATTTGGAACTCCGTCTAACTTCCGCGTCCACAGGTTATTTCAGAGTGAATATGTTTCTACTGAATCAGTGAGCCACATCTACGGCTGAATCGGCACTTTCCATCACGTGAGATAGGGATTGGGGGTAAATCGTTGACCAGTCCTATAATAATAATATTAGCCTGTTAAGAAACTTTCCCACCGTTGGGCGCGGGCCTCCTCTCAAACTGAGAGGGTTTAGGCCATAGTCCACCACGCTGGCCAAGTGCAGGTTGGCATGCTTTCGAAAAGACAGAGGTGCGTGCCTGGGTTTGAACCCGAGACTCGGACTTTGCAGTCCAACGGTCTAACCACTAGGTTATCACTGCTATGCACTGACCAGTCCTAATTACAATAAATCTGGCGGGATGATATAGATGAAATAAACAGAAAATGTTTGCCAATAGACCACGTCGAGAGATGGAACGTGTTATCGAGGAAAATCTTCAACTTGCGATAAGTTCGGGAACTGTTTATGACACGCCAACAAGTAGGTCAAGTTTCTCAAACTCCTATTGACACGTCCTTAAATGCAGGCCTGATTACGGCAGATGGCACCAGCAGAAAAAAAAGGGTTTATAGAAAGAATATTGGGGCAACAATTTGATACTTATCTTTATATATCTTATCTTTATATATGTCAGCGCTGACAGAGAAAAGAGTGGGTGCTGCTTGGGAGCTGGCACTTAAGCTTAAGGGCGCACCTGGCCATACATAAAAAAGTGCTTGTCCCAACGCTGTTTATTTATTTATTTATTTATTGAAAAAAACCAACAGCGTTACAATAGTAATAAAAAGAAACTAAAGATAAAATTAAGTAAGGCCAATAACAGATTTTTCTAAATTAAATAAAATATAATGTAGCTGAAAGCTTAAATCACAAATCAAACATACCCTAGTACACATATGTACGTAAATATATAGAGATAATACTTATATATATATAGAGAGAGAGAAATACACATACACAATTACTATTACTATACACACCTACTGATTTACATGGATTTGTACTGAGGTACCCATACCTAGTCGACTATCTACTTGTGATTTGTAATGGTTCTTATAACTTCCGTTTTAAATTTATTTTTGGAATGTATAAAAGGATCGATATGACTGAAGCGCCTGTTATAGTCTCGGGAGACACGAGCCAAGACAGCATTATCTACATATCTACTATGGTGGTGTGGTACGTGTAACATAGTAGTGTGTCGCGTCCGCGTAAACGGTGCCCGGAACCAAATCCCAGCCAGTAGTTCGGAACTATCCAAATTACCACTAAGAATATCATACAAAAAGCACATGTCCAACACAGTACGCCTGTCATCTAGACTTAATAAACCATGTTACTCGCAGCCTTCCTCGTATGTTTTAATCGTTTTGTGGCTGCGGTAATTAAGATGTTTAACAAATAATTTTTGGACTCTTTTGATTCTTTCTTTATGATTAACGTAATCGGGTGACCAAATGGGGCTACCATATTCAAGTATACTACGCACGTACGCAAAGTATACTGCCTTTAGAGCAGAGATATCCGAGAACACCTCACATGCTCGCCACACAAACCCGAGATTACGATAAGCTTTATCCGATATGTTGTCAATGTGCTCTGAGAATGTCAATTTATGGTCGAGGATTACACCTAAATCTGTAATATGGCAGCGAGAGCTGGGTATGTAAGAAGGAGAATGAAAGTAGAAGAAATGCGGTCGAAATGCGAGCTCTGCGGAAGATATGCGGAGTGAAGATGACCGACCGTATTCGCAACAGCGTAGTAAGAAAGCGAGTAGGCATGAAAGATAGTATCGGTGTAAAGATGAGTTCGGTTCGGGAATATAGAAAGAATGTCAGAAGAAAGAATGACAAAACATGTAAACCATGCGAAAGTGGAAGGATGTAAGTACCAGGAAAGACCTAGACTATCTTACCATGACCAAATAGACCGAGTCTTATCTGAAGGACAAGTCAAGTCTCCGTAACCGGCGAACGTGAATGAGACGAACTATGAGAATATAGTAAAGCAGAGGTGTCTGTAAAAGAACCTGTTGAAATCTGTACTCCGTGCGTACCCTGCACAGAATCTAGCATGATGATGTTGCATAGCATAGCAAAAACCTTAATGACACCAATTCAATAACCTCAATGGAGATAAGATAATTGCCGAGACAATCAGAGAAGCCCTGGATACAAAAAAAACCGGGGCCAGGGTGGAAAGGGTCAGAAAGGCTCGTAACCAAAAAGTCGTCCTGAGATGTGAGACAAAGGAGGACCTGGCACTCGTCAAGAGCCGAGTGCTGAAAAACAAAGGACTAAAAGTCGAAGTGGCGAGGGCAAACAACCCCCTCATAATTATAAAAGACGTAATGTCCTATAACACCAATGAGGACATAGTGGAAAACCTCAGGTCTCAGAACCCACAATTGTTCAGGGATCTGAAACCTGAGGAAAGTACACTAAGAGTTCGATACAGGAGACCTGCGAGAAACCCGCACGAATGCCACCCTATCCTGGAGGTTGCACCCCCCCTACACAAAAGACTAATGGAGGTGGAGAAGGTATACATCGGACTCCAAAGGAGACCGGTGGAAGACCAATCTCCATTGGTACAGTGCTCTAAATGCCTTGGGTTTGGGCACACAAAAAGTCTATGCCAGGAGAAGGAGAGCCTCTGCAGCTACTGTGGAGGCACTCACACCTGGCAGCAGTGCCCAGACAGGAAGGGGGGAAGACCCCCGACCTGCAAAAACTGCGAGAGAGCCCGCGCGGAACGGGGGACCACAACATCAAAGAAACCTCCAACTCCGGCACACATCGCTTCGAGCATGGAGTGTCCGGAAAAACAAAAATGGGATGCTATAGCGAGGTCTCGCATAACATACTGCTAAAGGCGACTCGGAGAACCAAAGCTCTTCCACTCAAGTGGTCGACAAAGGTCTGCGCTTCATCCAGGCAAACCTGCATCGCTCCAAACTGGCGACAGCGGAACTGCTACAACTAGCAGTCCAAAGGGGAATCTCGGTAGCCCTAGTGCAAGAACCCTATGTGGGCCGAGAAGGATACGTGAAATCCTACCCTGGCACGAGAGTCATCCAGTGCACGCTGAACCGCAAAAAACCGGTAAAGGCTGCCGTTCTGGTATTCGAGGACAGACTGGAGGTCATACATGACCCCCAGCTTGTGACCGAGACAGAAGCGGCGGTCCTACTGGTTGCAGGTAGCCAAAAAATTGGAGTGGTGTCGGTCTACTTCGAGGGGGATCAAGACATTGAGCCATACCTGAGTCGCACGAAAGCGGTGTGCGAAAAACTCACCACATCGAACCTACTAGTGGGGGGCGACATTAATGCCTGGAGCCACTGGTGGGGCAGCAGCGACGAGGACCAACGTGGTGCGGCGACCAACAGCTTCCTCAACCAAATGGATCTCCAAGTCCTCAACACGGGCAACACGCCAACCTTCGAAACGGTCAGGAGGGACAGGCTGTACACAAGCATAGTCGATGTGACAGTGTGCAGCCTACCTCTCTTGTCAAAAGTAGAGGACTGGCGCGTAGAGAGAGGTCTAACAACATCAGACCACAACGCCATAACCTTCACTCTGCGCCTGGAGGGAAGACTGGGAAGTCCGGCCCCTACTTCCACGCGCAGATACAATACAAAGAAGGCAAACTGGCAGGAATTCTCAACCCGTCTCGAGACGTCACTGGCGGAAGCCAACCTAACACCCGACGTCATCGAGCAAGTGTCAACATCGGAGGGCCTGGAGACAGTGGTAACAACCTACACGGCGAAAATACAGGATTCCTGTAAAGTAGCCATACCCAGAGTAGGTCAGTGGAAGGTGGACGCCAAACCACCGTGGTGGACACATACCCTCGAGAACCTCAAAAAAGACGCACTGCGTAAAAAAAGGAGGATAAAAAACGCTGCACCCATCCGACTCGAGTACGTCGCCAAGATATACAGAGAGGCCAAAGAGAGGTACGTGGAAGCAGCCTACGAAGCCCAAACCAGGAGTTGGAAGGAGTTCTGCTCAACGCAAGATAGAGAGAGCCTATGGGACGGTGTATACAGAGTCATAAGGAAAACAGCTAGGAGGCAGGAGGATGTGCTCTTGAGAGATACAGAAGGGAACACCTTGTGCCCGGAGAAATCGGCGCACCTCCTAGCAACCACCTTCTATCCAAGTGACTCTGCGACGACAGACACACCTTACCATACTCAAATCCGAGAAGTGACTGACAATAACGAAGCGGCGGAGTCAAGTAGCCTGTCAAAAGATGACCCTCCATTCACGGGGGCCGAACTGGAAGGTGTACTCAAAGCGCTAAATCCAAAAAAGGCCCCCGGGGCGGATGGGTTAACCGCCGACATATGCACGAAGGCGATTCAAAGCGACAGGGGAGTGTTCTTAGCGATAGCCAATAAGTGCATGTCGCTGGCGCACTTTCCGACGCAATGGAAGACAGCACACGTTGTCATACTCCGGAAGCCAGGCAAGGAAGACTACACCCAACCAAAGTCTTACAGACCAATCGGCCTGCTGTCAGTTCTCGGGAAAATCGTTGAGAAACTCATGATAAGCCGCATTCAGTGGCATATTCTCCCAACACTGAGTGTAAACCAATACGGCTTCATGCCACAGCGTGGCACAGAGGACGCTCTCTATGACCTAGTGAAACATGTGAGGTCGGAAATCGACAAGAAGAAGTTAGTAGTCATAGTTTCGCTGGACATAGAGGGTGCCTTCGACAACGCGTGGTGGCCAGCTTTAAAACATCAGCTATCATTAAGGAAGTGTCCGAAAAACCTGTACGCAATGGTGGCGTCCTACCTCCAAGACCGAAAGATCAAGGTCAATTATGCCAGAGCAACGTGTGAAAGGGTAACCACAAAAGGTTGTGTCCAAGGATCCATAGGAGGACCGACCTTCTGGAACATAATCCTTGATACCCTGTTGCAAAAACTATCTGGCCAGGACGTCCACTGTCAAGCGTTCGCGGACGACGTGGTTCTAGTCTTCTCAGGAAAAACAACACCTGACATGGAGCCGAACATCAACACAGTCCTGGCAGGGGTGGTGGAGTGGGGTAGACAAAACAAACTCAGCTTCGCAGCACACAAAACAAATGCAATGCTGCTAACAAGGAAGCTGAAATACACCACTCCGGCAATCTACATGTCGGGAACAAAAATACAACTGGTTGACGAAATAAAGCTCCTAGGACTCACCATAGACAAAAGACTCACCTTCAAACCACACGTAGCCGCAATTAGTAAGAAAGCTGCGGATATATACAAACAGCTTGCGCGTGCGGCGAAGGTGACGTGGGGTCTAAACGGTGAGATAACTAGAACAATCTACGTCGCGGTAATAGAGCCAATTGTGCTGTACGCTGCGAGCGTGTGGTCCCAATCTACGGAACTGCAGATGATCCAAAACCGTCTGCAAGCAATCCAGAGGGGCTTTGCTCAAAAGATCTGCAAGGCGTATCGCACAGTGTCTCTTACATCGGCATTAGCTCTGTCAGGGCTGCTACCCCTGGATCTAAGGGTACAGGAGGCGGCGGCTCTTTACACAGCCAAGAGAGGGATCAGAAAAGACTATATACCACCAGGAAGGGAACTGGAGCACAGGGTGAGCTTCAGAGAACAGCCTCACCCCTCCAAACTCACAACAACAGAGTATGGGCTCCTGGAGAGCACGGACTCTCAAACCCTGGAAAGCCACAACATAGTCGGGCCACACATCTATACCGACGGCAGTAAAATACTCGGCAGAGTGGGAGCTGCAGTAACGTGGTGGGAGGGGGGAAGGGAGACCGGGTCCTCAACCTTCAGTCTTGACCCCCACTGCACTGTATTCCAGTCGGAACTTTATGCCCTCCATAGAGCGGTGCAAATGATAAAAGCCAGCGGGGTAAAAATAGCAAACGTAATGAGCGACTCGAGATCTTCGCTCGACCTGCTGGCCAATCCAAAAACAACGCACCCTCTAGCCAAAACCATAAAGGGGAGCATAAATGAGATCAGAGCAGCCGGGGGGGAAGTCCGCCTCTTTTGGCTCAAAGCGCACGTGGGGACCGCCGGTAATGAGCGCGCCGACCATCTGGCGAAATCGGCGGCCCAGGCATCTGCCACCCACACAGATTACAACAATATACCCCTGTCATATGTCAAGAAAACCATCAGGGAAGAGTCGGTCCGTAAATGGCAGGCCAGGTATGACTCTTCGAGCACAGGGCTGGTCACAAAGACCTTCCTCCCCGATGTTGAGCGAGCTTACTCCATCGTAAGGAAAACAAGGTTGACAGCCAACCAAGTGCAAATCTTGACGGGACATGGAGGAATAGCGGAATACTTGCACCGATTCAGGCTAAAAGACAGCCCCGGGTGTGAGTGCGACCCCAACATCAGTGAGTCTGTGTGGCACGTAATCCTGGATTGCCCGCGCTTTGCGGCTGACAGATTGGACCTGCAACAGAGGTTAAACGAAAACCTCAGCAGGACCAAACTGGCGGCCATCATGGCAGACGACGATGCGAGACCGCACTTCCTGAAGTTTGCAGATAAGGTTATCCGCATCTGCCTCAGAAGGAACAGCACTCTGGCATCAAAAACTTCCCCAAGAGATACAAACACAGCCACCAACAACACTTACACACCAACACAAAACCCTACGTCACCTCTGGCAGTCGCCATTCCCAAAAGCATACATTTTCTTGGGAGAGGCGAACGTGGGAAGCCGGGTATTCAAATAAAATCAGTCGCTCTGTTTATGGACAATAATTCCGAGCGCATTGGCATCGGCTACTGCAACGCAAGCGGCCCCAAACGGGTAACAATTTCGCCCGGGCTTGCCTCCCTTCTTCATGGCAGCTCGTTTAAGAACACAATGAAGCGTAAGAAGTTCAACGAGCTGCAGAACGCGGGGATCGGAAACACAGCGTGCAGAATAGTGCAAACCAAGAACAAGACCGTGGCACTATTCCAAGCGGGCGAAAACACCTCCCAATTCGCCCAAGCATGCAGTTTTCTGATCAGCCTAGCGGGGAAGGGTGACAAGCCAACAAAAGTAAGCGTAGACGCTATGGTGGTGGAATTTGAGGAAGGTGAGGCCGCCGACCACATCGGGATAGTAGAAGCCTCAAAACACCACGAGGTAGTGGTCTATGAGGATAGAGGACAAAACCTCGACTTCCTACGGCCACGACAGCCAGAAAACCTCATCACAAAAACCCCAACTGACATCTGGGGACACCCCACAGCGACTCAAGACGGGCTCAGCGGGTCTGAACGCCTACAAATGAGGGCAGCTCTCGAGGAGAGCACAGCGAAGCAGAAGCCAAAGGACACTACAGGTGCCAAAAAACTCGCGTCTTTCACAACGGCGCTCGGGAAGGCGGTCCTCGGCATACCAAGTGTGCTGGGGAAAAAAATCAGGGGGAACCAACGGGCGGAGGGGGTGGCAGTCGCCGCCGAAGTGTTCTTGAGGGAGCCCCCTCCCAAAAGTCATAAGCAGCCGGAAAAGGCTCGAACAAGAGCCCAGATGGGGCTTGTCGATCCGCCGGAGCTCAGCGAGGCGACGGAGCCGCTGCAACACACAAAAAACGCGTTCCTCGAGTTCAAAGCAATCACCAAAGCAACAAGAAGGGTCAATAGTGAGACCTGTAGATCCATCCTGCAAACCTATCACCTGGGCAATGAAGGATTGCTAGAGGTGAAGCTCGAGGAGGCAGAAGCGGCGGTGTACGACAACGACAACTCCACCACGTTAAGAGGAGAAATGTCGGGGAGGTACATGGCGGCCTATAGTGGAACCAGCGGTTTCGTCGAATACGATGAGGAGGGGTCCCGGCGGACCGGCAAACACAAGTTCAGAACCCCCCCTAACGACCCAATAGTGATTGCGGCGAAGTGCACGAGGGTGGTGCTCGACGACCGGATACTTGAGATGGCAGAAACTGTCTCAAGTGGCCGGGGTCGGGGGCCTGCAATCGAGCACTGGACCGTACCCAAAATAACATGGGTCAACGGGGTTCCTGGATGCGGAAAAACAACATGGATAATCGCAAATTACAACATCGAAAGCGATATCCTAATAACATCTACAACCGAGGCAGCGAATGACTTAAGGGAGAGACTCGCGCAAAAAGTTAAAACAAACACCAAGAGGAGGGTCCGCACTATGGCTTCAATGCTGGTCAACGGATTGAAAGAAGGTGAAGAGTGCACACGTATTATCATCGACGAGGCACTCATGAACCACTTTGGAGCCGTAGTGATGGCCATCAAGATAACTGGCGCGAGAGAGGCTCTTCTCGTCGGCGACTGCAACCAACTGCCGTTCATTGATAGGGAGAACCTGTTTCGACTGCGTTACAACCGCCCAGACTCCGTGGCGCGTGTCAACAGGGAGCTGCTCTGCACTCACAGAAACCCAATGGACGTAGCGTATGCCCTCAACGAGATATATGGGGGCATATACTCGTCCAAATCCCTCGTGAGGTCCTTGAGCCTCAGTAAGTACACGGGAGCGCAAATTCCGAAACACCAGGAGAACACCCTGTTTCTGGTGCACACCCAGGCCGAGAAGGAAATCCTCCTCGGCCAGGGCTATGCGTCGGGAAACGGGTCGCGCATCCTCACCGTGCATGAGTCTCAGGGACTAACGAGTGAAAGGGTGGTGATAGTGCGAGCGGTCCCCAAGAGACTGAAGCTCCACGGAAGCTATCCACACGCGGTCGTAGCTATATCTCGCCACACTGGAAGTTGCGTCTACTACACAGACAGCTGTGAAGGGGACGCAACGGCTACACTAATAAGCAGGGCGAGGGCAGCTGCGACCAAAAAAATAAAAGAATACAACATAAAGATGGCTATTCGCAGTCGAGACATGGTAGTTGTTAAAAAGCTGCTGGAGGCGGAGGCCTAAAGGAAACCCTCACAAGCAGCCAAACACCTACACAACTGAGGCATTCTCGCTCAAAGGCAAGCCAAAACAGAAAGCCTCATCACTTACAAAATCATTAATATAAATTAAAAAAAAAAAAAAAAAAAAAAAAAAAAACCTCTACTGAAGTACCGCTACAAACAAATACCAAGCACTGTAACAATAAGCTAATAATAAGCGGCATGTACCATACAAGTGCAAATACTAACAACACATAAATTACACAAAAAAAGGTGCGGGACAAACCGGGCCCGCAGTGTCTAATTACAAATAAAAAAAAAAAAAAAAAAAAAAAAAAAAAAAAAAAAAAAAGATAATTGCCGATTGCCTCGTTGGTCTGGTGGCAAAGCGCATCACTTTATGATCTCGAGGTACTGGTTTCAAATCCTAGAACGGACAAATGTAATTTGTCTAACGAAAACTTCCCAGTACGAGGCCGGAGTTTGGAATTATGCCCGGTATATGGCAATATGCTCGCCCCCTATAACATGGGACCTAACATCGTCGGCGAAACGTGGGTGTACTCAGTACACCTATGCCACCCCCACTGGGGAATATAGGCGTGACAGTGATTAGATAATTGATGCAAATAGCTATCAATTTTATTTCACTGAAAATAGCTTTTCTCAATGGCAGCGACTCCCAACATTGCAAAGGCCCTACGTTTCAATCCGTTTTAAAAACGTGGTAGTTACATTAAAAAGATTATTTTTACAATTATTATCACTTTTACCTTAACTATGATTCGCACTCGTTTAACATTCCAGATTTATCAATTGATAAATTTAAAACCATAATTAAGGCTAAATTATGTAAAGCCTATTACAAAATCTCGATTTTTTTTTTAAATTAGCCCCACATTAGAATTTATTCCTGTGTCGTGGGTGCGTTTACAAATATGAAAATTCATATATACCAATACCCAGACCAGAACAAATAACTGTGGATCACACAAAGATTTGTCCCGTGCGGGAATCGAATCCGCAACTATTAGATACAGTGGGCGGAGCGGCTTAAGCTCTTAACCACTGCGCTAAATCATCCGTCTGAAATTACATAGAAGATAAGACTACGTGGGATTGCAGTGAACATCACTAATCATCATTAATAAATAAAGATTGTATTTATTAAAAAAGCATGCTATTTATTTTTCTCTTTGGATTACATTACAGATTAACCGTGGAGTGTCTTGCCCTTCTTCTTCACAGAATAAGGTCCTTTAAAATGTCAGTCGTATCAAAATGCATTGTACTTAAATTAAATTTCTTTATAAAACATATGATTGTATCCCATTTTATTATTATAAAATTGACTATTTCATTCATAAGTAATATTTTTAAAAGCTTGAAAGCTATTAATTCCTAGCTTTCCGAGAAGGACGGCGGCGTGGTGTGACCCACGGCGCTGTATGCACCGCGTTGGTGCAGAGGGAGCAAGTTTTAAGTCATCCCGATGGTAAGCTTTTCGAAGCACGGCACAAAGGGCACCGGTGCGTTCCTAGCGGAGATCCCGGAGCCCCTGTAATGTATCGATCCGCCGTGGGAATTTTTAGTCTGTAGTAGTCCGATGTGCCCCGCCAGCTGCTACCGAGGCTGACCAAAATCCAATCCAAGATTTTACTCATCTAAAAAAGGTTTTCTCAGTACTAAGTCTAGGGACATCTTTTTTTTTCGCATTGTGTATCTGGTTTGTCACATCCTTTCTCTCGACATTCTTTTATATGTCTGAACCACCGGAGTAAATCTGTGGCAGGATTTGCCAAAGGGAAAATCTTCCAGCTACACGGAAGTCGTGTCTGGCGAGGCCTGCCCCTCCTCCAGAGTTGCTGTCGGAGGCTTGTACATATCTCTCGCGTCGTGTGAACTCTCATATCGCGTTCTAGACATGTATGGAGAATCGTTGTCTAATTTATTTATTTATATGGTGGAAGACCTACAGCTAATACAGTAATATAAAAACCTAAAATAACAACGGAAAGCCAATTACAGATCTTCACGGATAGTCGTAGATTATGAAAATGGTATTGCGTTGCTATATGAGTAAGAAGTTATACAGAAGGAAAAAATATGGCAATGTGGAAAAAATTAAACAGGTACAGGGTAGGTTATAGTAATTTCCTATATAAGCTATTAGAGTATTTTTATTGAAAAAAATCAAGGCTAAGCTGCCGTCTTGCACATGTAACGCTTGTGGAGAATAAATCTAAATTGTATTGCTTGCTCAACTTATTGAAATTCCTGCTTGCTCGCACGAGGTATGTGTTTTGTCTATAATTAGTGGATACGTGGGTAACATGAATTGGAGGATTATATCTAGTAGCCATCATTCAGCCATCCATCAGTAGGTAGTCGCAACTTTGCAACGATGTATCAGGTCGTATATACTCTTTCTAATATTTATATAAATGAGGATAATCTACGGCAATATAGTGAGAGTAGTTAACTGAAGTTCAAAAGCCAGTGATAACTTCACAACCCTCGATTGGACCTCACAGTATCGATAATTGGCAAAGTTTGTGCATTAGTTCACCCCAGTGGTCGATTCTACTGATGAGTATCTGATTTGCAGGAACTTTTCAATTACCTTAACGTTTCTCAAAAGATTTAGGGTATTAGGTATGACCAACTGAACACATAACGCGCGTTACGATAATATACTAGATTTCATTGCACGATCATTTGTTTATTATTTATAATGAATAAGGCCGCGTTTACTTATAATGAATGAGGGTCCAGAGTTGTGTTACGTTTCAGGGGATATAATTGGCTAATATACACAGCTACGCATGCATTTCCCAAGCGAGGGTGGCAGATGTGTACCTACTGTGTACTGTAGAATAATGGATTACCAAACTCAAACTGAAATCATTTCTTCTTCAGCCGAAAGACGTACACTGCAGGACAAAGGCCTCCCCTAAAGACCGCCACAACGACCGGCTTTGTGCTGTACGCAGCCAACTTCTACCCGCGACTTTCACCAGGTCATCGGTCCATCTTGTAGGGGGGCCTACCCACTCCACGTCTTCCGGTAAGTGGTCGCCATTCGAGAACCTTTCTGCCCCAACGGCCGTCAGTTCTACGGGCGATGTGCCCCGCCCACTGCCACTTAAGTTTAGCAATTCTGAGTGCTATGTCAGTGACTTTCGTCCTCCTGCGGATCTCCTCGTTTCTGATTCGATCCCGCAGGGTAACTCCGAGCATAGCTCTCTCCATCGCCCTTTGGGTGACCTTGAGCCTTCTTATGAGGCCTATCGTAAGCGACCATGTCTCAGTGCCGTAAGTCATCACTGGCAACACACACTGGTCAAAGACTTTTGTCTTGAGACACTGCGGAATTTTGGACGAGAAGATGTTACGTAGCTTCCCGAACGCCGCCCAACCGAGCTGGATTCGACGATTGACCTCTTTCTCGAAGTTGGACCTACCTAATTGGATTCTTTGTCCCAGGTATATATAATCGTCAACAACTTCGAGCGTAGAGTCTCCAACCTTTATAGAAGTTGGTACTACATGGACGTTTGACATGATCTTCGTCTTGTCCATGTTCGTTTTAAGACCTACTTGTTGAGAGACTCTACTGAGGTCGTCGAGCATGGCACTGAGGTCTTCCAGGGTGTCCGCCATGAGCACGATATCATCGGCAAATCGAAGGTGAGAGATGTACTCGCCGTTGATGTTGATACCTAGTCTTCTCCAGTCCAGAAGCTTAAAGACATCTTCCAGCGCGGCGGAGAACAGTTTCGGGGATATAACGTCTCCCTGTCTCACACCACGCTGCAGTTGAATAGGTTTTGAGCTCTGGTCCTGAAGGCGGACTGACATAGTAGCGTTTTCGTACAAACTCTTCAGCACCTCGATATACCGGTAGTCAACTTGGCACCGCTGGAGAGACTGTAGTACAGCCCAAGTCTCGATCGAATCGAAGGCCTTCTCATAATCCACAAACGCTAAGCATAGTGGCAGGTTATACTCTTCAGTCTTCTGTATGACCTGTCGCAGCGTATGAATGTGGTCTATGGTGCTGAAGCCTTTTCGGAAACCGGCTTGTTCGGGAGGCTGGAAGTCATCTAGTCTGCGCGCGAGACAATTCGTGATGACTCTCGAAAACATTTTATAGACGTGGCTCAGAAGTGAGATGGGTCTATAATTCTTCAAGAGGGTTTTATCACCTTTTTTGAAGAAGAGAACCACCACACTTCCGCGCCATGACGGTGGCGTTTTGCCCTCGAGGATGACGGTGTTGAATAGTTTCTGGAGAGCCCTCAATATCGGCTTTCCACTAGCCTTGAGAAGCTCGGCTGTTATACCGTCATCGCCTGGCGCCTTGTTGTTCTTGAGCTGTTTGAGAGCCATACTAATCTCGCACAGACTGATGTCCGGGATGTCATCGGTATAGTGTCGGGTCAATTTGGCTCTGGGGTCTATAGCCGGATTGCAGACAGGTGATTGTACTGATGTGTAAAGCTGGCCGTAGAACTTCTCGACTTCCCTCAAGAGTTCCGGTGTAGAGGATACAATCCTGCCGTCTCCGGTCTTCAGCTTACTCAGCCGGCTCTGTCCGATAGACAGATCCCTTGCAAACACTTTAGGGCCTTTGTTGCGCTCGATAGTCTCTCTTATTTTTTCAGTATTATACTCGCGTACATCGCGAGTCAGAGACTTAGAGATCTGCCTATTGAGCCGCTGGCATTCGGAAACTTCTTTTGGAGACTGCAAGATCATCGTGCGTCTTTCCTTCATAAGCTTGAGGGTAACTCCTGAGAGCTTTTTGGTTCTTTTTGTACGGTGGGTTTTAAAGAACTTGAGCCCGACCGTATGGACAGTTTCCACTACCCTGCTGTTATAATCGTCCACGCTTATGCACTCACCTAGACCTTCGAAGCGATTCTGCAGTTCGAGCTGAAAGCTATCGGGCTCCTGAATCTGGACAGGTGCTGGACGGAGTGTAGACTTCATCAGTCTAGACCTTTCAAGCTTGAAGTTGATATTCAATGTGCCTCTTACTAGTCGGTGATCACTTCCAGTTTTAACTGCGTTGATCACAGAAACATCATTGAATATGTGCCGCCTCGTCGACATGATGAAGTCTATCTCGTTTCTTGTAACACCATCGGGGCTCACCCAGGTCCATTTACGGTGTTCCCGCTTCTGGAAGAAGGAGCCGAAATAGTCTTTGTATGTAAACAATAATAATACTAGCTTTGTTAAGAAATTCTCCCATCGTTGGTAACGGGCCTCCTCTCAAACTGAGAGGGTTTAGGCCATAGTTCACCACGCTGGCCCAGTGTGGGTTGGCGAACTTCACACGCCTAGGAGAAACTCTTAGGTATGCAGGTTTCCTCGCAATGTTTTCCTCCACCGTTAAAGTAAGTGATAATTATTTTTTACTACGCACATGCTTTCGAAAAGACAGAGGTGCGTGCCTGGGTTTGAACCCGAGACGTCTGACTTTGCAGTCCAGTGGTCTAACCACTAGGCTATCACTGCTCTTCTATGCTATCTTCTTCACTATTCTTCTGCCTTGTATGTATGAAACTAAATATGAAAAAAAGTACTTGTTGGAACCCTGTACTCTCGGCGCGATTATACGTTACGCTCATACGCTATGCTCATAAGCTACACTCAGCTAATATGTCTGCACCTGAAACAACACAAAACGCTTCCGTCGCTCATGTGTGGTTCACTTGAATAGTCGCGACACAATACCCAGGCCTACGGCGATAGAACTACTTTGGAAGAATAATTAAAAGTATATAAAAACCAATGTTATTAATTCTCTTTACGCTTATTGAAATCAATAATGATTTAAGTTAACAAGTATAGATAACAAGGCTTTTTAAGTGTTTGCAATTTTCCCTATTACAAAAAGTTGATTTATCGAAGAGTATTTAACCCATACCTTCAGTCTTATAAATTCAACCGTTAAACTAGGGGTCACAGTAGTTAATCTTTTAAACCATAGAAGTTACATCTGTCAAAGTTGATTCTCGTTTTGTAATAAGAATTATCTTAGCATTTAGATTGGTGAGTGTGTTTATAATGGAACCATCGAAAGTCTTCGTTTTGGAATAAGACAGTTAATGAATTTTTCGATTACAAACAAACAACCAATCTTTCCCCTCTGTAATATTTTTATTGAAAATAAAATAAACTAATGAACACACATTAAATTTTTGTCTTTGGAAATAATGGAACTTGTGGCCATTTTAATATCCAGCTGTTAGTAGTACATCTTTTGACAAACGATATGAACATCATTATCGAAAGCTGCACTATGAACGACCGCCATTTTAATGTCCTAGCACTAGCACGTTGTTTTCGTAATTTTGGCATATCCATATTTATATTCCGTCATTTATATTCCTCTAATGGTCGGTTTCAATATTTATCTCAAGAATAGATTTGCTTACTGTTAGTATAATTTTGACAGATTTTTCATACAAAATATGTCAATATTATATCCGAAATAGGCAAATCAACCCTTGAGTTAAATATTCGAATCGGCCGGGAATGGCAGAGTTGTCCCGTCAAGAAGTTTTTGATCCATGTATACTAAAAAAGTACTAATGAATAGTCAAGAAATAAGGCTAATGATTACTTAAGATGTAATATCTACTATCACTCGTTCGGAAAGTTTTTTTGGGGAAGAAGGACAAAGAACTCCTGGGTTACTCTTTTAAAAAAGTGGTATTAAATTTTTTACAAGCTTTTATTTAACTTCCAATGTTCCTATGTCTATCTGTCTGTCTTTCCTCCATCTTGTGATCCATTTTTTAAGAACTTGCTAGTATCCGATTGGTATAAAATTTGGCATACGTATTTAAGTTCGGTCACAATGCAAAAAGGTGGTCCCAAGGAGCTGGTCTGATGATGGAGTCGGAAGGTGGTTATAGAAACATGTGAACTATACAACTTAACCCCCTCGTCGTTAGGCTTCTTAGGTTGGTATTGACAAGTACTATACCACCAGATAGTGTTCAGGGTCTGATTATGAAACCGAAAGGTGGCAAATGGATCCACCCAAATACTCAAAGTAATCCACCGTGTTTGAGCTCGTTGGTTTGCCTTGACGAGTACGGATGGTATCCAGAGTCTGATGTTGGAGCCGGAAAGAAGTCACAGGGACTCCTCAACTAAGCAAGATATCTTTTTCATAATTTTGCTATAAAAGCTTGTTTTAATAGCAAAATTGTTTTTTAAATTTTTTTTCTTTTTATAAATTTCTTTTAAATTAGAATTATTTTATGTACAGCGAACATCTTGGCGTATATTTTTTTCACTATCACTATGATCCTCACTCGTTTGGCAGTGAACTGAGATATGGAAATGGTAGTGAGTAAATCGGACATGTGAGTGATTATTGTAAGCTTCACATCCCCTCACTGCTCATATAATATCCACTTCCCAACACGACCACACAAATGGACTGAATGTAACTTAAGTATAACACGGTGTATAGACACACTCATAAACCGACCGTGAAATTTCAATAGGTCCTAACTAATAATTTCATTATAATCAACTTTACATTTTAATCGTATATGACATAAAATTGATTCGCGCACACCCGTGTTCTTGTACTTAGATGTTGAAAATTCACAAATCTAACAAAGAATTCACTGAAACGTACCTGTTTTAGTGACACTTATTAGCCTGCTGACCCCTCGTCATAGCACACATTCAGCAATGTCATAACTGCTAATATCTACAATTAACTATAAGCATATATTTATATTAACAATCTTCCTGGAATAACTAAGCATCACATAGTACTATTTGCAGATGATACTACTGTTATATTCTCAGGTAATGAGACAAATTTAAAAAATTACATTAATACTACTTTACGTGACATAGTAAAATGGTTGACACTAAATAATTTAAAGATTAATCTTGTCAAGACAGTTCTAATGACATTTAAAAATAAAACTAATAAAATTGTTGAGTTTAATTTAAACTACTTAGGACAAACTGTTCAATCAGTGCAGACGAAAAAAATTTTAGGTTTGAATATAGACTGCAATTTAAATTCTTTGCTCAAAAATGAATAAATACGCGTACGCTTTATATATGTTGTCTAAAACAGTCGATCAATCAGTGGTATTACGGCTTACCATGGTTATGTGTCATCCAGTGTGAGGTATGGTGTATTATTTTAGGGCAACGGAACCAATAAAGATGCAGCATTCGCGGCTCAAAAAAGGTGCGTGCGGGCGATGTGCCGTATGAAACCGACTGAGAGCTGTAAGCCTCTCTTTAAACAGTTACACATTCTGACACTTCCCTGCCTATATATCTTTGAAACGATATTATTCGTTAGAAATAACATAAATAATTATAAGCAATATTAATAGCAAGCGTCATAATTATAAAATTTGTTCCCCACCAAATCAAACTGCTTTTTTAAGTAAAAGTATTTTTTGCATGGCCCCTCGTATTTATAATAACCTACCGAAGTCAGTTTTATGTTTAAGTAATAACCATGTTTTTAAACAAACCGTTAACAAATTATTAGCTGAAAAGACCTACTATTCGGTGGATGACTACTTAAATGATAAGTTATAGAAGACTTGTACAATTAGTATTGACATATGACGTCATTGTTATTACCAATTTATCAAACAATATTATTTATGTTTAATCGTATTCGTATATTGACAATAATTAAAACAGTATTTACAAATAACTGTTTAAGAGAAGATTAAATAAATAAATAAATGATATGTTAATTATACTATGTCCTGAAAATAATATGTGAATATTATATTTAAAGAATGTTATATGCTTATCAATTTTAGCCTATAAGATACTAAGTATTTGCATGCCATGAAGCTGGATATAGTGAAACACCTCAAACACTGAAGATCTTATGTAATACATACCCATATTCGCAAAAAATTATAAATAAAAAAACAAAATAAACTATAAGGTAGAATATATTTCTTCACACAAAACGAATTTGTGACAATCTAGATTGGTGATGCAAAATTTGACTTAGACTCTTGTAATTATCGCAATGAAGCTAACCGGGTCATAAACGTTTTTAACCTGTTTCCCTAAATTAATTTACCCCTTATCTCGCATAATGCGACGGCACTCACTGTGTTCAAGTTGTTTTAATGGGTTAATCTTAAAGATTAACCCGTTTTTTTTTGCCGACCCCACAAGGGATCTGGCGTGATGATAAAGGTTAGCCCATTTGAAAGGATTGTTATTTAGATTTTATATTAATATTTACAAAAAGAGATTATAAGCGCGTATTGTATAAGGTCTTAGTTTCGAATTCTAAGTCCCTTGTATCTGTGTGTGTGTGTACACTGTTGGCCGCAGGGCCTTTACAGCTTCACCGGACAAGAGGGTGAACGTGCAACCACTACTCGAGCCAGAAGGGCAAGGGAGCACCTAGCTCAGAGGCGCCTTAAGGAGGGTCGGCCTCGACATAGGGGAGAGGACATATACAAGGTGTCTCGCCGTGGTGCTCTGCACCGGCCAGCGGGCAAGGGATTCGTCGACCTCGCCGGCGAGGTCGCCGTCTGATCCTGTATCTAAGTCGTAAAAAATGTGGTTTTTCTAAGATTATCAGTAGTAGTCTGGAGTCTGGAATGGGACCCACCCTAATGGCAATAGGCTCGCCCGACTTTGGGACTCAAATATAGGACTTCAAAATGTAGGTATACACCTCTGCCACCCTAACTTGGAGTATGGAGGCATGACTGTGTATATATAGTTGTAGAAAACAACACAAAAATAAAATCTAAGGCTGTAGTTTTTTATACTCGCGGAGTTAATAGAGTACGTAATATACAGAGTACTTAATTATTCTTGTTTACTTAAGCCACGCTGTTCATTTTTAGCTCATAATTTTGCTAATACTCTGAAAACAGTAAATAAGAATAACCGAAACCGTTAAGCAATGAATACACTTCCACGTGATAGATATGTTCATGCAAGTATACTTTACTCATGCTGACCTCGCGGGCGAACCATCACTCACATGGGGGAAAGACACACGAAATAATTCCTATAGATAAAAAATAAGTATTCTAATTCCTTATTTTAGCAGTGTAGCAATGTAGCAGCAGCACAAAACAAGAGTTTGTATAATAAAATACGGGATATGTTGACAAATAGCGTAAATCGAAATAAACGTCTCAGTATCGTAAATCGTTTCATAATAGCTTCCATAATATATTTTGCAGCAATTCTTTGAGAGAAACTTAAATACCAAACACGTCAAGCAACTTGACTCCACGCCCTGATTTTATTGCTACTCATTTTACCATTTTCGCAAATTAACAACAACATACCACGCCATTACCACGGAATAATTTAATACACCTATAAAAATATTTCTGGGATAATTTTCTTGTGAAACTTCGAGAAACTCCGCGATGGAAATGTCGGTATTGATGTTTTTAGAGTAAAATCAAAGTCAAAAATCATATCCTTATTTTTATAGACCAATATGAAAGCACTTACTTACATCAAACGTAATTTTTATAAGCTCTTATTTAACTTGCAATTTTTGTATGTCTGTCTGTCTGTCTTTCCGGTTCAAATCTTGTGTTCCATTTTTTACGAGCGCACATTCCACTTGCGTGTATCAGATTTAGCTGAAATTTGGCACACATATGTACCTTCGGTGAGAATACAATAATATGGTACCATGTAGCTGGTCTGATGATGGATTCAGAAGGTGGCCATAGGAACATTATACAACGTAACCCCCTCGTGTTTAGGCTTGATAGATTGCTATTGACAAGTACTATACAACCAGATAGTATTCCGGGTCTGATGATGAAACCGAAAGGTAGCCAATGGAACCACCCAACTACTCAATATAACTCCGCCGTGTTTAGGCTCGTTGTATTTGTCTTGACGAGTACTTCAGACCCAGAAGGTGCCCATGGTCTCATGACGGAGGTGGAAGGAAGTCATAGAAACTCCTCAACTAAGCAAAATGTCTTCGTCGTGTTTTTGTTTTAAAAGCTTGTTTTTAAAAAGGTATTTTAACTAAAAAAAACTTTTATTTAGCTTGTAATGTTTTAACATCTACCACCAGATCAGAACACGGAGACACTGAGAAGATCCAGCGAGGAACTCAGCGGACTAATCTTTTTTTTATTTGAATAGCTTTCCTGTTTAACTTTCCTTTTATACAAAGCTGTGTTTCAACGCATGTGTTTTGGAATTGCTGATTGAAAATTTCATCATTAAATAGCTCGAAAACAACAATGCTACTTTCACCCATCTAATACTGACCGAGCCCACACGACTTAATTTCGGTGAGAACATTACCACTGTAACTGCGAAACCATAGCGTTGTTGTACAAGTGCCAAGAAAAACGGTATAGTGGTACTTTTAAATCTAATAATCGATCCATGCATGGGTGTGAAGTTGGAAAAATGAAAAGTCACCTCCGCGTATTGGGAGCCAGGAAACAATTTTAGAAACGGCGAACACA
Organism: Phalera bucephala; assembly: GCA_905147815.2. Classification (NCBI taxonomy): domain Eukaryota; kingdom Metazoa; phylum Arthropoda; class Insecta; order Lepidoptera; family Notodontidae; genus Phalera; species Phalera bucephala. The sequence continues at coordinate 2,473,042 of LR990610.1, read as the reverse complement.
TTTCCCGGAGGAGTCCATCGTTTAATGCGAATATCCAAGGATAGGTAAATCTGTGATAAATGGACGGGGAAAGAGTTCCTCCCAGAGGCTGCTGGATGTAATACACTGATCGAAATTCGCTCTTAGAAGCGTAACTCAAGTAAAGGCTAGAGATTAATTTGAAATATTTTGCTGAACTGGAGTATTAACATCGCAGTAACTTAAAAGAGGTTGGTCAGAGCCATCAAAAACACTATGCCTGCTCAAATTTAGGTTCGGTAGATGTTGCTTTATTAGATTTATGAGAATATTACATAAGAAATCATTGAGGTAAATGAATATGCACCTGGAATTAGTAATAATATTATACCAAGTAATAAATCTACCTTATACTTCCTGCTCATAAACAACACACAGGTCAGAATTATAACAATGCCTCACCTGGATGATCACTAAAAACACCGCAGTCGCATAGCTCGATGAGTGCCTCGGTATCAATTAACTAAAACCAATTAACTTTTTATTAAAGCAGCGCTCTACGAGCTAGACACAGGTTTAAGTCCTCGTAACTCCTTGGCGCGTTACGCCCAAACAGACTGTATTAGATTTCGTTAAGACCTCGGTTCAAAGAACTGAGATTACATTGTCGCCTCAAACGGTGAGCGTAAATAGCTATGGATTAGTCTCGTGTATTTTAGGGTTCCGTGCATTCTACAAACCAATATACAGAAAACACGGCATCGTCCTTTTATTGGATGTTACATGAAATCCATTCCAATCCATAGTATACTCCTAAAGCAATCCTTAAGGAGTAAGGAATTTGGATAATTCTAATCTTATTAATAACAGTTCATCATGAACAGCATAAATAACTTATGACTTATGACATCGTCAATGTACAACGTACAGGATGGAACTCCTGAGCGGATGATAGTAAATTATTGACAGAAATTGTTTTCAGTTCTTTTCTTTTTCTTAGCGTTTCGACGGCAATGTTGCTATAATTTGTGAAAGCGGTCGAGAACTTGGCCAGATTGACTGCATTGTATGCAGCCTACTGCGTACAAGTATTTGCTCAAACAGAGCACAATATTAGGTAGGACATCGTTTGAGTTGCACCACACAAACATTTCAGATCGGTACTGTTTGTGGGTCTCCACTTGAACATGTTTTATTGCTCCAGTCGACCTGAATCTAAATTCTATTAAGTCTTCCAGACGGGCGATGGTAATTTATGTCCAAGCGGGAGTTATAACTTAAGTTCCTTTGTTAAGTACCTTCTGTATGTAGCTTTCCTTACTGGTGTTTGCGTTCCACTTCCTAATAATGGTCTGTAAACATATTTATTCCGTCGTCCAGCTCATCTTTTGCTCACCCAGTTGGAATTGTATGCGACTAGTTTTGCTTAATTCCAAAAGTTTGAGTATCCGGAATACTGTACGGGTCCTTTAAATGACAACAAAATGGCTGGTTGTCGGGTTTATTAAATTAAAACGGAGTTTCACTTTAAGCGACATTGTGGCCTTTATTGGCTAGTGCCAGATACTTTCCAGTTGATATCATAGATGTTTTTTTACTGGGTTTAGTGTTTGGGAACTAGTTTATAAATAAATTCATGCATTTTAAACTTATACATTTTAAACTTTAGAGAAACAGGGAAAATTGTCTGTCCGAATTTTTTAAAATGCAAAGGCAAAGAGTGCGAATTTCCATTGTCCATAGTCGTAGGTACAAACGATTATCGACTTTTGGCACTATTGTAATTGAAAGATCAATCATATCCCCTGAAACGTAAGCGATACAACTCGGGACCCTTATTAATTATAAATAAACGCAGCCTTATTCATTATAAATAATAAACAAATAATTGAGAAATAAAATCTATCTTATCATAACGCGCGTTACGTGTTCAATAAGTAGTATCGAATACCCTGAATCTTTTGAGAAACGTTAAGGAAATTGAAAAGTTCCTGCAAATTAGATACAGATTAGTAGACTCGACCACCGGAGTGAACTAATGCGAAAACTTTACCAATTATTGATATTGTTAGGTCCAATCGGGGGTTGTGACGTTATCACTGGCTATTGATAATCTACGTCAATATAGAGTAGTTATACTCTATATTGACGTAGATTATCTTCATTTATATAAAGATTAGAAAGAGTACCCGATACATCGTTGCACAGTTGCAACTACCTACCGATAGATGGTGTATATGTCTAGAACGCGATATGTGAGTTCACACGACGCGAGACATATGCACCTGCTTCCGATAGCAACTCCGAGGGAGAGACAGGCTCCGCCGTCCGTTCCGCCTAGCTAGAAGATTTTCCCTTTGGCAAAACCTGCGACGGGTATACTCAGATGGTTAGGACATACAAAAGAATGTCGAGGAAAAGAATGACCAACCAGATATATAATGCGAAAGATGTACATAGGCCAGGTTACTACAGGGGCTCCGGGATCTCCGCTAGGAACGCATTGGTGCTCTCTGTGCTCCTAAGAGCCCACCTTCGGGGAAACTTAAAACTTGCTCCCTCTGCACCGACGCGGCGCACACAGCACCGTGGGTCACACCACGCCGCCGTCCTACTCGGGAATCCGGAAACTAATTGCTTTTTATCTCTATCTATCTATATCAACAGGCCAGATCGAAGGGAGAAAACATCCTCTTCCGGACCTGAAACCCCATTGTGCCTCACACAACATTCCATCGGACTTCTCGCGCATTCTCCGTTCAATAATTTTACCGTACACCTTGGCTGCCAAGCTGATCATACTGATGGCTCTGTAATTGGCGCAGTCATATTGTGAACCCTTGCCTTTATACAAGGGTACTACGACTGCGCGGCGCACATCTGTAGGGACTCTACCGGTCCTCCAGCAAAGGTTTGCAAGGGCCCGGAAAGCGTCCCGGACGCAAGTTCCACCATATTTGATCATCTCGGCGGATATGTCTACTCCCGCAGCTTTACTGTTTTTCATACGCCCATTCAATTTCTTCCATAGTGATGTCCTCTGTTGATTCTGGTGCTGCAAACTCGCCTTTAGGCCAGTCTGCGGCATCAGTATCGGGGGTATCTCCATACATTTCTCCAAAATATTCACTCCACCGGTTAAGCACAGCTGTATGTCATGCATGCATCTTTAGATTTTATCCTTTTCATTCTGGAGCCTGACGAATCACCTCGAGCCTTTCTCACCTTGCTCCAAAAGAGTTTGGTGTTGTTCTCGAAGTTCTTCGCCAGCCTCTCCTCCTCAATCATACTAACTCTTCCACCCTTTTCTTTCTCTAAAGTTTTAGTGGCATTCTTGCATTGCCGGTATATTTCTTTCTTCATCTATGTCGTACTGGCATTCAGGTTCAAAGAAGAGACATAGTCCTGCCACGCTTTCTTCTTACTTTCTACGGAGCTTTGCAACTCCGCATCCCACCATGCATCACCTTTTGCTGTACTATGCTTCTTTGAGCAACCACATACTTCTTTCGTGGATTCCACCAAACTCTCTTTCAGGTTATTTCAGCATTCATCTACATTTGAGTCCGAAGAATCTGCTGTCAAAAGCTTGTTCCGGACTCTGTCTTCATACATTCTTCTCACACTCTCATCTTGCAACTTTTCAACCTTTATTCTTTCAAGGTCTCCGAAAGGGATACGCTCTCGCCAGTGCCTCCACTTCCTGAAGAGACCACTAAACCGCGCAACTACGAGATAGTGGTCTGATTCAAGTGTGGGGCCTCTATACGCACGCGTATCTTGGAGTTTGCTTCGGAGACGGTTATCAACCAGGATCAGATCTGTCATGCTTTTTCGTTCATTCTTTCTCCACTTATACTTATGTATGTCCTTACACTGGAATATCGTATTAGACACAAGGAGACCCCTTTCCAAACAAACATCTACAATGAGCTTACCTGCATCGTTCACTCTCTTATCACCATAAGGACCCAGAGCAGCGTCGCAAGTTTGCCGCCTGGTTCCTACCCATCCGTTCAGGTCGCCACACAAAATCACCTTTTCGTTAGCCGCAGCCAGATTCAGAACTTCCCTGACATTATCCCAAAACTTCGCAAGGTCCTGGGGTGCCGACGAGCTTACGGGAGCATATGCTGCGACCAGTTTCAAACGGACCCAGAGAAGTTTCGCATCGCACAGACCACAATCTCTGACTCCAGAGGCCAGGCGACGGGACAGCAAGATACCCACCCCCATGCTGGCACGACTGCTCTGCGGTCCTCAGACCACAGAGCCATCATTCCTTCAGGAAGATTTCAGGAAGATTCACAGGTTTCACTGCCCCTCCGCTAAGTCTCTTTTACACACAGAGCATTCAGGCGTCTCTTTTTCATCACATCGATCACCTCATGCATCTTATCTTCCAAGTGCCTATTCAGTACTCTGCACCCCACGACTCGCCAGTTCGGGCCCGGCGTGATGGGTGGCGGCCCCCATCACCGCTTCCACCTATATTCGTACCGACGGGGGCGGGCCGGTACGCGTCGCCTCGGGGGGACGCCCTATCCCGCACTGCGGTACGTCTTTGGTCCAATATTGCAGCCAATATGACTGACAGGAGTCGTGACGAGCATCCTACATCTAAACTAAACTCCTAGATCTAGTATCAACTGTAATTTTGACGGGCTTCTTGCATTATAAGCTAGAATTGACACTCAGTATCTAGCAATAATTCTTACCGAATGTTAGTTAAGTAAATTTATAAACCTTCCTATAATGGCTATGTCTCTTATTCCTCTTCTCATATGAACCAAAACGATGGAGTCATTATATGTACAATCTGTTATTTAGCACAATGTAACAGAACCTGCAATTCAAGACGCAAACAGTCTCATCTTGAAATGCGATAATGAGCTAGCTATCATAGCGATATACCGGTCTCCTTCCTATAAATCAATCGACGAATTCACTGAAAGTCTAGATCAAGTTTTAACTTCTCTCTCACCATTTAAGCTCTTGGCATTAATTGGGGATCTGAACATTAATATAATACCGCATGGGAACGATGCTTTATCAGATTTTTATATGGACCTTACATTGCCATGGCCCCTCCAGGTCATGTGCTAGCAGCGCAAAACGGCAACTGCCTAGATCATGTAATGCTTTGATTAATTAAACATGCTTCAATATTCGTTCTCAATTCGTTCGTAACCGATAATTCACCTGTCGTTCTCTGCGCGTATCCTACACTGAAACACCGTAAGTTTAAAACCTCTACAGATAGATTTTAGCCCTATTAATGAATAGGGCTAAAATCTAGTGCTCTAGATGCTAATGCCGCTACTGAGTCATTAATTAACCTTATATCCAACGTTGTTAATTAAACCTCTAAATCTGTAAAAATACCAAACTGGATAACACCTGGCCTCCTGAGATGTATTCGACATCAAGATAGGCTGCATCTTAAAGCCAAATCATCTGCGAATAATGCAATACTACAACAAACGTACTCTAGATATCGCAATTTTTGCAATAAGCTACTGAAACACTAAAGAAGCAATATGAAAGTAGTGAATTACAAAAGAATAAAAGAAAACTGAAAGGTATGTGGCGATCTTTAAAAAAAATATGAGTTTGACTAGTCATGTTTCTTCACCACTCGAATTGCTAAGTGCAGAAGACTATAAAAACTCGATTAACGCTGTCAATCATTTCATTGCCAACGTCGGTGCAAATCTCGCCTCTAAGTTCCAGCATGAAATTCATAGTCCATCTGTCACTGGAAGCGGTATAGACCTGAATCGACAGGGTGACTCCATGGTACTATTAGATACAGATGAAGCCATAATCATCGGCTTTTGCAATGACTGTGCAATAGGAGTCGCCAATATCCCCACAAGAGTGCTAAAAGCTGCTAAAGGTATACTAGTCCCTCACATCACGTACGTGTGAAACTACTGCATGAACAGCGGGTTCTTCTTCCCCAGTATCCTAAAGAGAGCACTGGTCAGACCAATTTTCAAAAGTGGGGATAGAAACAGCCCCAACAACTATAGACCCATATCGGTACTCACTGCCGTCTCGGAGATTTGGGAACGCCTTTTAAACCGGAAATTAATGAAATATTTAGAAAAGAATAATACTATTGCCAAAAAACAATTCGGTTTTACTAAAGGCAAGTCAACGGAAGACGCAGTGCTTGAACTTACTGAAACGGTAGTGAGGCAACTTAATAGTAAGTCCAAAGTAATCGGTCTATTTCTTGACCTTACAAAAACTTTTGACACTGTTTCTGTTCCTTTATTAGTCTCAAAGTTAAAAGTTATAGGTGTACGAGGTATTGTGTTGGAAATCTTTAAAAGTTATTTATTTATTTCTTATGGAAGTCCAACAGCTTAATGCAATCTTATAATAACTTAGAATAACACCTGTGAGCCAATTATAGGACTTCACGTTTAGCAATAATGTTACATTTATGTTCTAAGCAAACAGAGTCCAACTTAGGGTAAGCATTAACAGATCATACAGGGCGTAACATAATTAACTCAAGACCTGAAAGTAGTTTGTGCTAGATCGGTAACAGAATCGATACCAACAAATTTTAATGTCAGTTTTTTTTTTAATTATTTATTAAACATGCTTTATTTTGAAAGCAATACGGAATTTCAAATATATTTCTCATTACGCACGCGTACATGTACAAGTTGGTTTGTTTATTGGGGTATAAAAGTGTTTAAAAGGGGAAAAAAATAAATTTGAAAATTTGGCTATCGTACTTAATTTGTGAAGCAAATATCTAATCGGTTCGAAGTCTTGCGTTATTTACGATATGCCCTGCACAAAAGGTATTCAGTTACAAAATATATGTGGGTACAGAAACATAAGATTTAAAACAGACAGCAAGTTAATTACTATATTGTAAAGAATTTAGTGCTTATCCGCTGTCTTACTATGAATAGACTTGTAAATAATAGATCCAAGTTGAATTCTTCGTGAACTATATTGCCTATAGTTCGTAGAGGAGTTGGTGACATTGACAGAGGTTTAATAGATCTCAGCGATTTATAAGGTGTGTTGAAGTTGAGTTTACTAAGAAGTTCTGCACTTTCAATGTCGGTGGAGGTTATTTTAAGAAGATAAGATATATCAGCTATATTCCTACGATCAGAAAGGAGTAATAGGTGAAATTTTTTGCAAAGAGTAATATATGTATAATTTTTTGATTCATGAGGTATTTTTAAGCGATAGCATAAATATTTTACAAATTTTACATGTATTCTCTCTATTTTCACGATGTAGCCATCATAGCGGGGGTTCCATATATGTGATGCATATTCCAAAATACTCCTCACATATATGCAGTACAGGATTTTCAATGTTTTGACGTTTTTGCAGTAGGTCGATGTACGCATTATAAAACCGAGGGCCTTAGAGGCCCTTGACACTATGTAGTCAATGTGCTTGTCAAAGAGGAGTTTGGAATCGTGCATAACACCCAGGTCGTGCATCGAATCACTTTTAGGCAGGTATTGTCCTTTGATTATGTAAGTCGAGACGATATTTGTTTTTTTTCGACTATATGTTACTAGTGAGCACTTAGAAGGGTTAAGATCGAGCCTATTTAAGCGACAGTAGTCGTCGAGGCGGAGAAGATCGGCCTGTAAGGCTCGCACATCGCTATCAGAGGGCACAGAGGCCTATGCTTTCATGTCGTCCGCGAAACATAAAAGTTTAGAGCTATGGAGACAGGTCTCGATATAAATCGTAAACAGCAGAGGGGCCATCAAGGATCCTTGTGGGATTCCGCTACCCAACTCGAGATGTAGTTATTTATAATTACAGCTTGAGACCTGTTCTTGATATATGAGGAGAACTATCTAAGAAGATTACCTCCTATTCCCATAGCCTGTAGTTTAAGCAATAGTATATGACCGCATCGATCAAAAACTTTTACGTTAACGTTACTTTTACGTTAAGCAAATTTTACGTTTGCCTTTGCGTCTCTTACTCATTTTGCCTTTAATACACTATAAGGGCGCAAGAAATTCTAAACTCACTTCTGATGTTAACTAAATTAACGGCTACCGTACAAAAACACCGTAATTTATTATGAAATTATACTTGGTACCCTCACAACAATATAATTAAAAATTAAACGAAATCAGACTTATTAGATATTAGAAGTATTTTTATAATATAATAATTATCGCAACACGACTACAATTAAACGTCCGCGCGTTTTGGTGTCTCGAGCCAAAAAGGTGCGCCGAATCGAACGCACATTCGTTATATTTTCTCAGTTTGACAGCTGGCTGAAGTAGCTTCACTTAGTGTTGCCAACAAAAGGTATCAAATAATACCTCGACTGAGAGTACGAACAATACTATCCTACATAATATGATTCCGGAATTTGACCCTTTAAGTGATAATATTATATCATGGTTAAACGTGATAAAATCCTACGCATCAACGTTTAAATTGACTGATGGTGTGATCCGATATCAGGCTCTAAATAAGCTCAAAGGCTCCGCTAAGTGTAAGACGCGAGTGCTCAAAAACTACGGTTTGACCGCAGCCGCACTAAGGCTAAACAATATAATGAAGGAGATCTAGTTCTTGTCAAAATACATAGTCAAACCAATGATTGACGAAGCAAGAAATTATTACCATGTTTCAAAGGCCCATTTCAAATAAAGAAATGTTTAGGGCGAGATAGATATGAAATCAAAGATATGCGAGGCAGCGAGAGATGTAATAGAACTTATGAGGGAGTAGCTGCGGCTGAAAATATTAAACCGTGGATTAACATCGACAATTGGTGTATCAACTAAAACCTATATATGACGTGTTGGCAAGGTAACAAAGGCACATATTATATACAAACGTAATTTTTTTAACAATCATGGTGCTACATTCGCTCATAGATAAAGGAACAACAAGTGGGTACGGCAACCGTCAGGGTCGAAGCAAGTGAACTGACGCAGTCGTTGCTATCGAAAATAAGAAGTGAGCCGAAAACCCACGGAAATCGTTTTTTTTTTATCAACTATAGTTCTGGCTTGGGTGGTGTAGCACGTGAAAAGGTCGGAGAGCTATGTTAAAATAGTGAACTAAAGCAGTCACTGTAAGAGCTCTACCCTGTATCATTGTTAATTAAATGGGTGTTGAACATTGATCACGATGGGCCGAACTATCTATTCATCATCATCATCATCTCAGCCTATACTTGTCCACTGCTGAACATAGGCCTCCCCAATCGCTTTCCAGCGTAACCGGTCCGATGCCACCTGCATCCAACGACTTCCTGCGATTTTCACAAGATCGTCGGTCCATCTGGCAGGTGGTCGTCCCACGCTGCGCTTGCCAATACGTGGTCTCCACTCTAGAATCTTTCTGCCCCAACGCCCGTCCGATCTTCGCGCTATGTGGCCCGCCCATTGCCACTTCAGCTTGCTAATCTTAAGGGCTATGTCGGTGACCTTGGTTCTTCTACGAATCTCCTCATTCCTGATTCGATCACGTAGAGAAACGCCGAGCATAGCTCTCTCCATAGCTCGCTGAGCAACTCTGAGCTTTTTTATGAGACCTATAGTAAGAGACCACGTCTCTGATCCATATATCATCACTGGTAACACACATTGACTAAAAACTTTAGTCTTAAGGCACTGAGGTATTTTGTTGCAGCCGAGTTGGATTCGTCGATTGACCTCTCTCTCAATATATATTATACGTATAAAACTAACATAGGATTTCCACATTCCAGAATTTATATCCAAGAATGTTAGACGTCGAGCGTAGGTGCCTGAGGACATGCACGATGCAGGAGGGCCGTGTTGGCAACACTAAGTGAAGCTACTTCAGCCAGCTGTCAAACTGAGAAAATATAACGAATGTGCGTTCGATTCGGCGCACCTTTTTGGCTCGAGACACCAAAACGCGCGGACGTTTAATTGTAGTCGTGTTGCGATAATTATATTATAAAAATACTTCTAGTATATAATAAGTCTGAATTCGTTTAATTATTAATTATATTGTTGTGAGGGTACTAAGTATAATTTCATAATAAATTACTGTGTTTTTGTACGGTAGCCGTTAATTTAGTTAATATTTATAAACAATGTTAGCCACAAGTCTTCGGCTGTCGAGGGCAGTTGAAGTTGTGGTAGAACAGATATATCACTTCGTACAGCTATGAGAACTCCACCAGCCATGTCTCCGTCAGAACCATAACATCATAAGAATTTAGACTAAGGTTACGCAAAAATGTCGAAGTTTTTGAGCGCAAACCCCTTCGTTCTGATCCATTGTAAAATATGATAATAATTGAAATTGATTTAGAATAAGTTAATATAAAATGCAATAATGAAATAATAATTATGTTCACAATAATAGGCGTAGGTATGAAGTGCAAATAAATAAACAGCAGATGCCTGGGTGTACGAGTGCGTAAGCAACAAGTTTTAGCAAGCGCGGGTGCAAGCGATTAGAAAAGATATTTAATAATTGCGTCCTCAAAGCAAACAGCGCGATAAGCATTACAATAGACTTGAGTATTAGAACAAATGCGAGGTGTCCGGGCTTTAAATGCTGCAGGTGTGCATTTTGTACATGATTAAAACTTTTCTAAATTAATAAGTGGACGATCGTAAATACAAGTTTAGCAAGTTGATGTAGTGTATATTGACGGCTAAGACAAAGATAGTAAAATATTGATCTAATATACACTTATATTTTTTTTAATGTAAAAGTTATGAATTCATTGCTAAATATTAGTCAATTTTGTTTAAATCGCTACCTTTATTAATTACAATAGGTTTCGATTTTACATTTTTGCGGACGTGTATCTTGCCGAATCTTACCCAGACAAAATTGTATTTCTTATCCTTGGCTAAGGTCTTGGTCTTTTTAGAAGCTTTTTGGCATCTGCATTTAGGTGATCGTTCACATAAATACGTTGTCCATTTTGAAAGCCCAGGTCGCTAGCCGATAAAGTCTTCGTTGCTCGAGCAGCCCCAATTAATTCATCCTTCACATATCTGTTCATGAAGCTAACAATAATAAATTTCTCCTTTGAATTGTAGGTTGGTATTCTTGAAATATAATTTCTTTGGGTTTTCGGAACGTTATTCTGCACTGCGTTTTCTATGGATTTTATAATTTTAAAGAGATTCTCATCTTCTTTTTTCCGGCACGCCTCTAATTTCTATGTTATTGAGACGAGATTTCTGGTCGTATGCAGCTAGCTACAATGATGTTTGCAACATCGGTTTGTAACATAATGAAGGAGTCTTTCATGCGCTCGAGTTCAAGAGTCCTACTTTCTAGACCATCGAGCCTTTTGTTGAAGTGGTCTATTTTATGACTTAAATAGTTAAACTTGAATGTAAAGAAAACCAAGATTATGGTTTTTGAAAGGGAAGAAACCAGAACGAATGTAAGGATTGTGGTTGGTAACGATGTGCTGGAGCAAGTGAATGAGTTTGTATATCTTGGATGCGCCTTCAGTATGGATGGGAAATACAACGCTTACATAGAGAGAAGAGTGAGTGCAGGGAACAGAGTGAATGGTGCGATGGGAAAGCTACTCGGGAGCCGGCACTTAAGCCATAAGGCGCAGCTGGCCATACATAACGGAGTTCTTGTCCCAACGCTGTTATATGGTAGCGAGAGCTGGGTATGTAAGAAGGAGAATGAAAGTAGGATAAATGCAGTAGAAATGCGAGCTCTGCGGAAGATGTGCGGAGTGAAGCTGACCGACCGCATTAGCAACAGCATAGTAAGACAGCGAGTAGGTATGAAAGATAGTATCGGTGTAAAGATAAGAAAGGGCATGCTCCGTTGGTTCGGGCATATAGAAAGAATGCCAGAGGAAAGGATGATAAAACAGATATACAATGTGAAAGTGGAAGGATGCAGGTACCGGGGAAGACCTAGACCATCTTACCACGACCAAATAAACCGAGTCTTATCTGATGGAAAAGTCAAGAGTCTCCGTAACCGGCGAGCGTGTATGAGACGAACTATGAGAGTCGAGGAAGCCAGAGAGGTATGTAAGGAAAGAACCTGTTGGAACTCTGTACTCTCTGCCTACCCCGCAAGGGATCTGGCGTGAGGTTATAGATAGATAGATAGATAGAAATAGTTATGGGAGGCCTTAAACTGTATTATTTCTTCCCGTATACTGTTAATTTCTGTTATAAGGGCGGGCAGATCAGGAAGTGGGTGTTTCTCGCGAATCTCGTTTACAATGGATTTTAGCGACAATGGGTCTGTACGCGCGGACGATGATGGAGTCGGAGACGATGCACGGCATAAAGAGCACCTCAACGCTGCTCTGCGGTCGTTGCCTAGCTTTCGCCATTCGGTTTCCGTTATGTTGGCACAGCCAAAATCCAGTTGTCTTTTGCAAGTGCCACACTGAACTCCATCGTTGAATGGTTCTCCACAGGCGTTGCACTTTAACATGACGAGATATGAAATGGATAAAAGGTTTACTATTCCTGACAGTTACTTTGGAGAGCGTGTTACGTGTTGACTGCACTAATGCTCAGACTGTACTGTTATTTGTCAAATCGCACTTAATGCGTAAAAATTGATACGTACGAGATATGACAAGTCCTAATTTTGGAGTGCCCAAAGGAAGTGTTTTAGGCCCTACCCTTTTTCTCATATATATAAGCAGTCTGTGTATTAAAGCACTACCTAATTGTAAAATAATAACCTACTCAGATGACACAGATTTGTTGGAATGGGGAAAACTGGAAGCGGGCTCGTCACTACGCAGAATTTGCACTAAGAGAAATAATGGTATGGCCGAACTCGAATTTATTAAACCTTAACCTTGAAAAGACCAAGTATACAACTTTTTCGGCTAGAAACAACACCATACCTGGGGGTATGGTGTTGTTTCTAGCCTCGATTCGTTTTGTTTAAGGGCGCGTACCTGTAGCACACAATCCAAAATATGTAGCTGTATACCTCTTGCATTGGCTAAAGAAGTTAAGTACCTAGGAGTTACCTTGGATTGTACACTAAGTTAACATTCGCATGTAAATAACGTAGTCGCCTGGGTGAGAAAGCTGATATGTGTGTTTACTAAGTTGAGACACTGTGCCGATCCGGAAACATTACAAATAACATTTTTTTATTTTGGAACCATAACAATGTACTAAATTAAATTGCGTACGATAATAGCTACATTAGTAAAAACTGTGTCGCAGCCATTAACGCCCACCTCCAGAAAAAGGCGCAGCGTTCCAACAAAAGCTAACCTAAGTATGAAATAGACATTTTTTACTTAAATCTTACAACAACAGAAGTCCGATGGAGTGTTGTGTGAGGCACAGGGAGGTTTCAGGTCTGGAAGAGGATGTTCGGATCAAGTTTTCTCCCTCTGCAACATCGTAGAAAAGCATCTGGCAGTAGGCCGGAAGGTTTTCTGCGGTTTTGTGGACCTGGAGAAGGCGTTTGATAGAGTAGTGCGAAAGAGACTTTGGGACATTTTGCCAGAGTATGGTATAAACGGCACCCTGTTGCGAGCCGTCCAGTCCACCTACGTGGACCGCAAGGCATGCGTACGGGTGGGTGGTAACATGTCACCTTGGTTTGACGTTAAAATTGGTGTCAAGCAGGGTTGCGTGTTGTCCGCTAGACTGTTTATAGTGTATCTGGATAAAAGTCTTCAAAGACTGTGTGCGATGACTGAAGGGGTAAAAATGGGTGATCTAGTGATAAACCACCTATTGTATGCAGATGACGCGGTTTTGATAGCGCCAACAGCCACTGATCTGCAAACACTAGTCACAGTTATGAGAGACGACTGCATGAATAATGGCTTACATTTGAATGTGAAGAAGACCAAAATTATGGTTTTTGAACGGGAAGAAACCAGAACGAATGCAAGGATTGTAGTTGGTAACGATGTGCTGGAGCAAGTGAATGAGTTTGTATATCTTGGATGCGCCTTCAGTAAGGATAGGAAATACACCGCTGATATAGAGAGAAGAGTGAATGCAGGTAATAGAGTGAATGGTGCGATGGGAAGGCTACTTGGGAGCCGGCACTTAAGCCAAAAGGCGCATAACGGAGTGCTTGTCCCAACGCTGTTATATGGCAGTGAGAGTTGGGTATGTAAGAAGGAGAACGAAAGCAGGATAAATGCGGTCGAAATACGATCTCTGCGGAAGATGTGCGGAGTCACGCTGACCGACCGTATTCGCAACAGCGTAGTAAGAAAGCGAGTAGGTATGAAAGATAGTATCGGTGTAAAGATGAGAAAGGGTATGCTCCGTTGGTTCGGGCATATAGAAAGGATGCCAGAAGAAAGAATGACAAAACAGATATACAATGCGAAAGTGGAAGGAAGTAGGTGCCGGGGAAGACCTAGAATATCTTACCATGACCAAATAGACCGTATCTTATCTGAAGGGCAAGTCAAGAGTCTCCGTAACCGGCGAGTGTGTATGAGACGAACTATGAGAGTGGAGGAAGCCAGAGAGGTATGTAAGGAAAGAACCTGTTGGAACTCTGTACTCTCTGCCTACCCCGCGAGGGAGCTGGCGTGATGATATAGATAGATAGATAGATCTTACAACAATTAAAAAAGGAGAAAAAAGGTATGTGTGCAAGTGTGTGTGTGTGTGTGCGTGTGCATGTGTGCGTTTGTTTGTGTACGTGTGTGTGTGCGTGAGTGCGAGTATACGCTTATTTGGAAGGGTTAAACGGTTAAAACAGAGTTCTTAAATATTAATTAAATCTTCTATCTGATTATAAGTAAGGGTATGTAACCAATTATCAGTACAAATCTTACAGTCTCGTACCGCAAGGGGACAAATTTCGATTTCTTTATTTACTTCATTGTATAGAACTGGGCTGAAAAAGTGATGTAATCTCTTCACTACTTTAAATTTTACTAAATCAGTCTTATATACTATATCGAATATCCTCTTACAACTCTATAATTTAGATTAAATACTAAGTCCCGGAGTTTACGTATGATGGTGTCTTGAACACCAAATGCGTGTCTAACAGTAGGTATTTTACAATTGTTGAATTTTGTTTCGTTCGGCATCACACTGGAGCTATGACCAGTTGTTTTGTACGCGCTCTTTACATATTTTATAGTAACACTTTCTCTTACTATTATTATTATGCTTTTTATTATATACCTCTACAACATCTCTATTTTGTAAATGAGAGGACTATGTAGACACTGACCAATATCATGAATCTAAGTACACTTATGATTAATCTATACTTAAGCACATCTATTTAGCTCGTTCTGCATTGTTCTCCCATACTCCATAAATGTAATGTATACAAAAAGAATTGCAAAACTCATTTTTAAAAAAGAGTAACCGTGGAGTTTCTTGCCCTTCTTCTCCACAGAAATGACTTTCCGAACGGGTGGTAGAGTCTTCAGTAATTAATAATTTTCTCTTTTTGACTATTCATAAGTGCCTTTTGGTCTACATGAATAAAAAACTTTTGATTTGATTTGATACATGTTTCATATATTTCTTTTGTAGGAAATTAGACTGGTTTGTTTAACATGACCTCAATACAGCCCTTTGAGCTCTTTCTAGGCGTAAAAACAAGCTCTTTCCTGCACCTTCCTACACAAAAATACAGTAAGTAAGAATTGAGTGGGTGAGAGCAAACTATACAATTTTAACAGTAGAGAGGTCAGCGGATGATCTTAAATTTTTAAATACAAAAATAAATTTTCTAACCCGATCGATACAAGTGACTCAATATGCTCATGCCAAGACAAGGCGCCGTTAATCAAGACGCTCAAATATTTAGTTGAATTAACACGCAAAATGCTCGTTTGTCCACTATCTATTGCAACAATCACTGTGTATTGACAAAGTATAGGTCGCCGGCGGTTGGAATGATAATCGTGGTGCAAAAGTCACAAAACTAGACTTATGTAAGTTAAGGGCGAGTTATTTTTCAACCAGTTCACAACAATTTTTAGAGCCAGTTCAGCATTTAGACGAGTTTCATTCCAGTTTCGTCCATAAACAAGTAGGGTCGTATCATCGGCATAGGTAATAATTTTTGAAAAGGGCAGAGGTAACTTACAGAGGTCGTTAAGGTACAACAGAAACAGTATAGGCCTTAGAACGCTACCCTGTGGAACGCCGTAGTCCAGAATCTCTTCTGGACTAGTATAAATTCCAATTTCAACAATCTGGAAGCGACCAGTCAAGTAACTTTCAAAGATATTTAGAGGCAATCATCTGACCCCAATGCTTTCTAATTTTCTTAGCAGAAGAGGGACAGAGACAGTGTTAAAAGCTTTTGAGTGATCCAAAAAGATTGCCAGAGTTTTTTGTTTGTCATTAAGATTCTTTGCTACAGCTTCAGTTAAATCCAGAACAGCATTTTCTGTACCCCTACTAGATCTAAAACCATATTGATTGTCGGCAATAATATTATGCGAGTTAACGTAATTGACAAGTGCAATACACTTGTCAAACACGATTAAGAATCTTTTCTAATATCTTACACAAAGTAGTCAGTACAGAAATGGGTCTGTAATTATTGACACTGCCTCTGTCTCCACTCTTATAATTCGGAATAACTAATGTTTTTTTGAAAACTGTAGGGAAAATGCCAGAGCTTAGACAAATATTAAAAACATGACAAATGACGGGGATGAGTATATGCTTAGTTGCCTTAATGAAATGTGAGGATATTCCATCCCAACCAACTGCACAATTCGGTTTGAGGCCATCATAATTCGCTCGATTTCGGCATTGTCTGTGCTGAAGATAGCGAAAGAATCAGGACTATTGATATATGCTTACGATGTTGGGTTATTGATACCTACGTAGCAAAATTTTGAAGCTAGATCATTCCCAATATTAGCAAAAAACTTATTAACTATATTAACCGATAAGTATGGGTCCTTATGCAAAGAGAGAAGTTCATTTGCAGAAGATTTTTCATTTTGGAGATTAGATATATTTTGATGAGGTTCCAGGTAGATTTTGGATTTCTACAGTTTTTCCTAAATTCAGTACGTTCATACTGACACTAATTTTTAATAATTTTTAACAAAATTTCTTATATCGTGAATACGCAATTTTCATGATATGGTTGTCTGGAGATTTTTTGGATTTCTTATAAAGCTTGTCCCTATTACGTATACATTTTAAAAGACCAGGCGTAATCCAGGGCTTAATAATTCTTTTTTTACTAGTATTTGTTAAAACATGAGTGTTAGTTGAAAATACATTGGATAAAGTTGCAACCAAGTCAGACGCAGCTTTATTAGCATCACTACAATTCATGATTGCTGAAAAATTATTAGTCTCCAACGCAGCCACACAGGCCCGAACATCAACCCGAAGACAGGATTTAAAAATTTTGGGGGTGATGAGGCTTAGTTTGCAAAAAATAAGTATTGGTGCATGAAGTGTGTTCAGGTATAAATCAGAATTTGCATCAGTGTTATCTGCTATGTTTATATTTATGTCTACTACCAGTACTATAGTTTTGCAAGCCCTAAGAGATTGTAGATTGATATCTAAGCTATTAATAAAGTTGTGTGGATTTCGGTATGATGGCGACCGGTAAATGCCTGCTACAATAGCTGCTTCAGAGCCGAACCTAAGGACCAAGCAATTGGCGCCATCTAGTTTCGGTATTTCATCCGTAAATTTAATGCCGTGCTTAACATAAACCCCACGTTGGGCGCCACTTTGTTACGACCGCCTGACGGCGGGTACAAATAAAACACACAATTACAAAAAAAAATACAATTGTTTATTGTTATCAGGAAAAATATATTTAATTACGCAAACACAATCCAGAAAATTAGAATAAGTATCAATATTAAAATGGGGCGTGAATTCCCGGCACAGGGGAGTTTTCGGGTCCACAAAAAAAACCTATGGGCGCTGGGGACTTATCTTTAGGCCGCTCGATCCCGTGACGCGTGGGGGGTCTTCGGTAACAGCCTCCACCGGCTAGGTGAGGAATCTGGAGGTGCCCTGTAGAAGGCCCTCAGCCGCCGAGGTCAGCGGGAGTCGACGGGCAGAAATGAGGCCTGCTGTCTCCCAAACCGTACTTGTCAACCCGTACGGTGGACCCCCAGTTTTCTGGAACGCGCCGAATTGGACACATGTAGCGCGAAAGATCCGACCCCCAGGCACTAGGTGAGACCAGGAGTGGGCGTCGGCATCTTTCGCGAAGCAATTACAATATTCACGAAATGGAGTGGTGATATTTATGTCCGGTTGAAATATAAGGAAAAACAAATATATAAAAAAAACTTATTACCCAACCCAGAATCAAACCCCAACATTATATTTAGGACTATCACCACTCCACTACGCTATGAGGTACAAAAATTTTAATTCTTACACATGACGGTAGGTCTATAAAAACGTCGAAACAACGACCATTGATATTTTTTTTGTCGGGTATATTGAGAAAACACCCTCTTTCGTGACATGAATCCAGCGAATAATTTTGTGTTTACATTATACAATTTGCGGTGGCAATTTCTAATAGTTTAACAAAACAAAAAGCTCATTATTTTAATGTTTGAAGTTAGAAATTTAGTTATTACGGAATTTTTGACAACAAATATTTAGAAAAATAGATTTTCACAAGCCACCGATGTTCAATAACACACGCGTGAAATGCACAGTGGGAATTAATTATCGCGGCCATATCTCTCCTGGTTTCTTGTGGAGGCTGGATCGATTTGGACGAAATTAATATGATAATAGAAATGAAGAAAAATACCGCGGTGAAACATATTCAAAACTTATCGAATGATTGAATAGAAAAGGTTATATTTTACAATTTTTAAGATACTAGCTGTCACATTTGGTTACGTTGTTACCCACTATTAAGAAATATATATAGCCACAGAAAAATACACTATTAAAAGGTAGAAAATATCACTTGTTGAATAGTAATCGAATTAATCCAGACACGAAAAATTAGTTAACAGCAATCAGAACTATTGGAATAATTATATTAAACTTACCAAGGGGGTTGAAGAACGTTGCTAATTTAAACTTTTATTTTTTTTTTATTTTAATAAAGCACTGTTCGAACTGAACTGATTTGTTGTCGTGCGAGCTCTGGCGTCGGAAAAGGGTTGTTCATGCGCGAACTCGTTTTTATATACTGCCCCCCAGAACGGCCTACTTCCTGCCTGGCAACAGTGCGCGCTCCCCAGATCTCTTGATCCTTCGTCTGGGACGAGGACAGAGATATAGAAAGAACGGCTCAACCGAAGCAAGGCACGCCCTAAACTATTGTCTGTTTTTTATACAATTCTTGTGGGACTAAGTTAGCAATAACCGAACCGAGTGAGATAGGATCATTGTCCCGTTGTTCGCTATTGTATTATTTTTAGATCCTTCTATGTTGTGGGCGTTTCTTATTAGGTGTTCTAGAAGGAATTTGATTTCCGGTGCCAACGAATACCTTATATGGTCATTATGATGCTATCACTAGTTAAGGCGCGCGATTTCCATTCGATGTAACAACTAGTTATTTTGTTTGTTTGTGTGTAAAGATTTTTTATTTTTATTTTTTATATTTTTAAACTATGTTACGACGTAACAACCACACCATCATTTTGGTTAAAATAATCAGAACTAAAAGAGACAAATCCATCTAGACTAGGAATGTGTGGGCATTTGCTAATCCAACTTTCTGACAAAACAAGGACATCAAAATTTACATTGATTCTGTACAGTAATATTAGAATATACTAAAATTAGAAATATTGCTAATGGTTCTTATGTTCACATGGAAAATATTTAGGGAACTAGTGGTATTACGCAAATACGAGATTAACATGTGTATACCATGCTCTTGCACAATCAGTCATGCCGTATTGTATTGTAGCTTGGGGTGGCATAAGTCCAACATCCATGAAGCGACTAGAACGTGCACAAAGGGCAGTTCTAAAAGTAATGACCAGAAAGCCCCAACTGCACTACACTACACTCTTATATAAAGAATGTTCGGTCTTAACCGTTAGACAAGTGTTTGTCGTAAATGTTGTACTCCGTCGTCACTCAGGTTTGTCAGATGAACATGACGTCCGGCGGATAGTACGAAGTAAGAAGAGGGTCTGCAAAATAGAAGCCCATCGAACAGCATTTGCGGCGAGACAATACTATATAATAAACACTCGTATTTACAATACAGTTAATCAGAAACTTAACATTCACAGACTGTCAATCACCCTTTAGTAAAATAAGATCAAACCTTGTCTTCAAAGTCTTACGTACACTGAAACAGAAGAACTGATTAAATAGAAAGTAAGTTAGGCATACAAGACGCACTACACACAGGCATACACATACAAATACACACACACACAAACGCAAAAAACACACACACATACACAAATGAATTGTTTAATTTGTACATTAACATTATTTTATTCTGTTAATTTTCTTTTCTATTTTTATATTTTTGTAGTTTTGAAAATAAGTTTTTCCCGATTCAACGTGATTATTATTATTCAACAAATCAAATATTCTAAAAATATGGAGGGCGCTGACAGCTGTCATACTAGTTAATTCTAGTTCAGTTGTCATTGGATCCGAATGGTATTGAATTTTACGTTTTTTAGACTAAGTAGTACCAATGTGAATCCGTTGTTTTTAGGAATCAATAAATTATTATTATTATTGATATTATTGCAATAATATCAATAATAGCTAAGTAAGTCATCGCCTTTCATACGTATGCCAAATTTCAGCTCAATCGGATACTCGCAAGTGCTTGAAAAATGGATCACCAGATTTAAACCGGAAAGACAGACAGACCGACATACAACCATTGCAAATTAAATAAAAGCATGTAAAACAAATAATACGAAACAACTAATTTAATACACAAAATATAATAATTGCTCAACATACCTACTACACAAAACTGACTCCACATCATAATTAATGTAAAAGGTTGCCAGAAATAAATTTAATTAAATAAGTTTAATTATATAACCTCACGCCAGATCCCTTGCGGGGTAGGCAGAGAGTACAGAGTTTCAACAGGTTCTTTCCTTACATACCTCTCTGGCTTCCTCGACTCGAGTTCGTCTCATACACGCTCGCCGGTTACGGAGACTCTTGACTTTTCCATCCGATAAGACTCGGTTTATTTGGTCGTGGTAAGATAGTCTAGGTCTTCCCCGGTACCTGCATCCTTCCACTTTCACATTGTATATCTATTTTGTCATTGGCGTGAGGTTATAGATAGATAGATAGATAGATTTAATTATATAAAAGCATTGCCTTTATCAAGCAGAAAAAACCGGACAGACTGATACAATTACATTTAAAGGGCAACCGCGATCAACACGTGATCACTCCATGCACTTCAAGATGTATATGGATTAGAGACTTAATATTTAGAAATATGATTTTTGACTATATATTTCAGAATCGTGTATTCCTTTTACCAAATTCTAAAATATAGAGACAAAAATCATATTTTTAAATATTATGTCTCTAATTAAGTTTTATCGCAGTATCCCGTTAATGATAAAGGATAGTTGATGACTGCTACCTTACCCTGTGGATACGTATAATACACCTTAAGAAGTCAAACTATTTAATACCAGTTTTTACTATCTAACTTTAGTATTGATTATATTAGCGGGATTACATACGTTCCTTTAATAACTCTTAATGCCAATATCTTCGCTCCCTAATACATTGGCATCTAACATCGTCGTCGAAATGTGAGTGTACACAGTACACCTTTGCCTGCTGTGAGTTTGTTAACCACTGTGGCAGTTTTTCATTTATGGTACAGGCTCACGCCCTAGGAAATAAGTACTATCTATCTATCTATAACCTCACGCCAGATCCCTTGCGGGGTAGGCAGAGAGTACAGAGTTCCAACAGGTTCTTTCCTTACATACCTCTCTGGCTTCCTCGACTCTCATAGTTCGTATATATATAGACTCTTGACTTTTCCATCATATAAGACTCGGTTTATTTGGTAGTGGTAAGATAGTCTAGGTCTTCCCCGGTACCTGCATCCTTCCACTTTCACATTGTATATCTGTTTTGTCATTCTTTCCTCTGGCATTCTTTCTATATGCCCGAACCAACGGAGCATGCCCTTTCTCATCTTTACACCGATACTATCTTTCATACCTACTCGCTGTCTTACTATGCTGTTGCTAATGCGGTCGGTCAGCTTAACTCCGCACATCTTCCGCAGAGCTCGCATTTCTACCGCATTTATCCTACTTTCATTCTCTTTCTTACATACCCAGCTCTCGCTACCATATAACAGCGTTGGGACAAGAACTCCGTTATGTATGGCCAGCTGCGCCTTATGGCTTAAGTGCCGGCTCCCGAGTAGCTTTCCCATCGCACCATTCACTCTGTTCCCTGCACTCACTCTTCTCTCTATGTCAGCGGTGTATTTCCCATCCTTACTGAAGGCGCATCCAAGATATGCAAACTCATTCACTTGCTCCAGCACATCGTTACCAACCACAATCCTTACATTCGTTCTGGTTTCTTCCCTACTATACTTTAGTAATAAATAAGTAATATACTTATTTAACATTAATTTAATGAAATCTGGATTTCTGTCTCCACTAGTACCAAACTTTTTAAGTAGGTATCTACATAGCGTCAGAGCTAAGGCAATATCGCGTATTTGCACTTGACCTATTTTTTTAAGGAAAGCCTTAAACGTAAAAAAACTTTAGTTGACAAATGCACAATTCGCAAAATGCTGAATTGTGATTTATGAACCACTGGGCAAAAGTTTAGCGTTTTAATATATCTCCTCTCGTGATCGAAAAAAGTCCTGCTCACACATACGCAGTAAGTACGTCCTATTATGCAAAAATGTCGGATCAGACAACTGCGAGAGCTGTCTCCCTAACACAAATTTAAATGAAGTTGAGTAACAACGTATAAAAGTACGCAAACAATCCAAATTTACTTTTTTATTCTACAAAAGCGCTTACTTTTAAACAATGTTTAATCTATTACCAAAAGTACCTTTGACGTCTATTATTGCTTCTTTTACAAAATGAGCTTTTTAAACTCGGGAATATGCTTACTAAACGTGCCAAAGTTTATTATATTGGCCTGCGAGCAAAGTTTTTCCGCGATACTGATAATAATAATTTCAATGCATGATCAGCAAACCTTTATATTTAAAATCATACGTAGGTACTTTTTGGATTGAAAAAATCCTGCTTAGTACTTCCACAATCCTTAGTGGAAGGTCACAGGGTGTTTCGGACTCCTACCGACTGTAAGCTTCTTGGTGGATGCCATCAACATTCAAAGGAGCCCCAGGATCTCCGCCAAAGAGAATATAAACACTACGTTTAATCTCCGCGAAGAGTCCGCCTTCGGGGAGTAACAGTAAACTCGCTCCCGCCCTGTACCACCGTGAAGTGGGCCACACTACGCCACCGTTCTCCTCGGGGTCGTGTATGAAGGACGCTCAGGGCCCCAACTCCTCGTGTCCCCCGATCCCGAAGACCTCTGCGCTATTGGAGAGAGGAAAGCAGGTGCGAGCAACGTATTTCGTTTAATGTTGTCAGTGTCTCAAATAAGTAATACTCTTTAGTTTACAAAAGTTAATGAACATTGTCAAAACCAAATTATTAGCAACATGTTCAAATATATTTAGATTAGAAACAATAATGCATAATTGATAATGATGACTAATAGTTGGAATGTTAAGCGACTTATGTGTTATCCGTAACTAGCTGCATAATAAGTGTGGTAAAATTTGGAGAAATATCAAAGGCACAATAATCACCTAGCCATGCTGCCCAAGATTCGAAATAATCCGGAGTCTGGAATTGTGCCCGATATAATGACAATGTGTTCATCCCCTATCACATAAGGTCCCAATTTTGTCGGCGATAAGAGGGTGTATACAGTACACCTCTGCCATCACCGCGGCGGTCACGACATAATGGCACAACGGTGTCAATTTTTTTTTAGATCTGAGACCGTAATCGTCTTTTAGTCCTTATATGCTAATAATATTAGTGTGTGTGAATGACCTACGCTGTTGGCCTCGAGGCCTCTACAGCTTTACCGGATTTTTAAAGGCGAGCGTGCAACCACTACGCTCCAGCCAGCCAGAAGGGCAAGAGGCGACATACTCGAGGGCGCCTCGAAGAGGCGCCCTCGGTTGGGACAGTCGCTGTAGGGGGACGGGTGCACTACTAAGCGCACCGGTCAATCGCCGGCTATGGGAGGGGATCTACTACTACGTCTACGTCTACTTCGTCGTCGCTCGTATTCTGAGCGGAAAGAAGGGATGACAAAGCATCGGGGGGGTCGGTGAGAACATGTCGCGGCCGGCGGTAGCGGCAGGGGTCGTGAGGGAGGTCGTAGTCGGCGGTGGCTACGATTAACGGATTCGCATGGGTAGATGCGTTCGCGAAGTGACGTGTTGACGCCTTTTTAATAAAGGCGCGAATAGGTTCGAGACCTAGATCGGAGTGGAGGTCGACGTTCCGTACGAACCAGGGGGCTCCTACGGCTTTACGGAGGAAGCGGTTTTGAACCACTTGGAGTTTATCGATGTGAGAGGGGGCCGAATGCCCGAACACAACACACGCATAAGTCATGATGGGTCGAACGCAAGTTTTGTAAAGTGTCACCTTATTTCTAAGGGACATTTTACTCCGCTTGCAGATTAACGAATGGAGACGACCGAGCACAAATGATGCTCGGTGACGGACCCGCTTGATGTGCGGGCCGAAAGACATGGTACTGTTTAGCTGAGTTTGTTCTAAAGCAAATGTCGTTTAGTAACCGTAATAGATATGGAAACTAAAATGAGTAATTTATATGAAATATTTTAACTAGATGTGCTCTAGGCTGTGTGGTTTTTAAAAATGTAATAAAGTCTACATAGTTCTGACATGGGAGGGACTGGAGGGGACCGTAGAGGGGCGATCTCTGCAAAGTGCAGAGGAATTTCATTTTAGGCGCGTAACATACAAGAAACTTTTTTGTGGTGAGCGTTAATTTTGTATTTTAGTGTGAATCAATGCAAGTAAAATAAAAAAAATCTTCAAAAAGTAATATCTCACCATATTACTTTTACATTTCAATAAAACATAGCCCCCAGTCTAGGATTTATTCGTGTAATGGATGCCTTTAAAACATGATATTCACATACACGAACACCAAGATCAAAACAAACATTTGCTGGGTTTGTCCCGTACGTGGATCCAACTCGCGACGACTTGATCTAGTGAGTGGAGCGGCCTTCGCTCTAAGCTACTGGACCAAGCTGTGGTCCATCGTCGTGATCATAGTTATATTTATTTAATGTAGAAATAGTAACTCCTCGCCTCGTTGGTCTAATGGCGCATTGTGGGAATGGCGATCACAAAGTCGTGGGTTCGAATCCTAGGTCGAAGAAAGTGTGTTTTTCTATTGTGAAAATCTTTATCGCTGTTCGGAATCTGTGTGCCGGGTGTAATGACAATTTCCCCTCCCCTTATTATATTAGGACCTAACATCGTTGACGATATATATGTGTATATAGGTAGGCGACTCTCGCTTAGGAAATAAAGGCGTGACAGTATTTTTGTGCACTTTGTAGGTCAACGTATGAGCAACAAAAAGTTGCCAGTTTGTTCCGAACACTAGCTAGCGCAGCGCCGTACGTGTCAGCTTCTTTTATTAACACTTTGCCGCAGAAGTGGTTACACGCATCCGTTTGCACCAAGCTTCAAACATTTTCTAAAAATAGCTGACACAGACTACTTTATGCAAATAGCTACCTTTACTTAATATAAATCTCAGACATCTTCATTTAAAATGTGAGACTTGTATTACTAATACTAGCTGTTTCCCGCGGCTTCGCACGCGTTTATTTTGTAATTTGAAATAGATAGAAGATTAATATTATGAAACCAAAAACACCTTGAAAGTGTAAGTAAGATCCATTCTGACATTTAAGTATGAAGAAATAACAGCTAGATATCCCGGGAGACCCTTGTAGTGAATATATTGTATAAGCATTATTTCAAGATTGAAGAGATACCTCCATATTCATTTTCTTTTAAATCCGCTCAGCCGTGTTAATATGGAGAAATAAAATCAACTATCTCCCAGAAATGTTGCATTTCCCGAGCTTAAAAGTAGTCTTGAATAATCTCTGAAAATTCCTCCATTTTCCAGCAATAGTCTTTTTATAATCGGTTCCACCGTTCTGGATATTATATTTTTTTTATTGTGCCAATCCCAAATCAATATTCTTGTACGCTGTGCGGGGATCGTACCTGGGGAACTATTCGACAAAGGAGGTTAAGCACGTTTTATCGGTTATACCAAATCATCTTTGTTATGCAAAAATATTTTAAAGTCAACTTAAACATGAGTAAATTTTTGTTTCAACAGGTTCCCAGGCTTCTAGTCACCTGTGAAGAAGGCGAGGGTAATCGAAGGATTGCCAGGCTTTTTTAGCCTAAATATGATTAATATCTTTATGCAGGCCGGT
Source organism: Phalera bucephala (assembly GCA_905147815.2). NCBI lineage: Eukaryota > Metazoa > Arthropoda > Insecta > Lepidoptera > Notodontidae > Phalera > Phalera bucephala. The sequence continues at coordinate 2,446,603 of LR990610.1, read as the reverse complement.
AAAAATCCACCAAATGTATATTGGAGTGATTTTATATACCACTTACACGGATAGTATCGGCATGATATAGTGTGTGAACAAAGTTACCTATTTCATATTGCTATTTCACGACTTCCTTACTGGGCTGGAAGCTAAAGAAAAACTTAGAATGCCCCAGTAGCCATATTTTTGCTAGGCTGGTGCTAAGAGTCCACCAAAGGTAGTAACGTCATCCGATCAACGACCAGAAAAGGAAAATTTGAAACAAACCCTATACCAACCCGTCTGGCCAGCGTGGTATAGTAGGCCAAAAACCTCTTAACATGTTAAGACACCAAACGCAAAGGCCCCCAGTTCCCGGTTGTCCCGCTGTCCGATGCCACGGTAGCGGTTGCGGTAACAGCGGGGCAGGGGGTGCGAAGAATCTCCGAGCTACGACACAAGGCTACCAAAAACACTTGACCCTGGCTACGTACAATGGACGCCCTCTACGGCTGGACCAACACCTCACTGAACTCGAGGTAGAACTAGGTCGCATAAACTCGCATATATTAGGGTTATCCGAAGTCCGAAGACAGGGCGAGGACACGATAGCCCTTGAGTCAGGCCACCTGTTCTACTTTCGGGAAGGTGATCGGCCCTCTCAGGGCGGTGTCGGTTTCCTGTTCAACAAAGCTCTCACTAACAACGTTGTGGAAGTCAGCAGTGTGTCGACACGGGGAACGTACCTCATAATTAAAATCACCAACAGGTATACCCTGAAGGTGGTACAGGCATATGCGCCGACCTCGACATACTGCGACGACATAGCCGAAGCCATGTATGAAGACATAGCCAAGGCATTACATGGCACCACCAAGGCTCACTACAACGTTGTTATGGGGGACTTCAATGCCAAAATGGGAGTACAAGAACGCGGCGAAACGATAATCGGACCCCACGGCGTGGGGCGCCGAAACCACAGGGGGCAGATGCTGGTCAACTTTCTGGAGTCGCAGGGGCTCACCTTGATAAAATCGTTCTTTAAGAAGAAGCCTCATAGAAAGTGGACATGGCGAAGCCCCGACACTGTGACGAGGAACGAGATAGACTTCATCATGACTGACAAGAAGTCTATATTTAGAGACGTCTCCGTGATCAACAGGTTTAATACCGGCAGCGATCACCGACTTGTCCGAGGCTCTCTAAATATAAACTTCAAGGCCGAAAGACGTCGCAAGATGAGGTCTACTCTCAGACCTACTGCGCCTCAAATAGCTATAGGGTCCGAAAAGTTCCAACTGGAGCTTCAAAATCATTTCGACCTGCTGGAAACCGAAGGCAATGTTGACGAGAAAACCGACACAGTGGTCAAAACGCTACAGGATGTGTCTCGAAGGGTGTTTTCCGGCAAAAGCGGTAACAGAGAGTCTAAACTCTCGCTCGAGACTCTCGAACTTATGAGGCAGAGACGGGAAATGTCATCCACGCAGGCGTCTTCGCCGGATACATGACCTCCGATGTTCCAACACCCGCACCATCGCGGCTGCGATTGAACAGAACAGAGGCACCAAAGTCTTCGCTCGCCAGCTAGGTAGCTCCCATCTGACGAAACTTAATACAGCGGATGGCAAAACCGTGACCTCCAAGTTCGAGATACTTGAGGAAATTGAGAGTTTCTACAAAGACCTGTACGCATCACGGATGGCTAAACCCTCAAGACCCAGCGCTGACGACCACAGAGCCCCACTAGCACGCCACGACACGGAAGACATCCCTGATGTCAACCAGGACGAGGTCAAAATGGCTCTCGAGCAGCTCAAAAATAACAAGTCGCCAGGCGATGACGGAATCACCACTGAGCTCCTCAAAGCAGGCGGGACTCCAATCCTGAAAAAGCTAGCGAGTCTCTTTAATTCCGTCATCCACCAGGGCTTAACACCTCAAGCGTGGAGCGGGTGTGCGGTGGTTCTGTTCGTCAAAAAAGGTGACAAAACCTTGCTGAAGAACTACAGACCCATCTCACTCCTGAGCCACGTCTACAAGTTGTTCTTGAGAGTACTACAAACCGCCTCGCCAGACGACTTGACGAGTTCCAGCCACCGGAACAAGCCGGGTTTGAAAAGGCTACAGCACCGTAGACCACATCCATACTGTTCGGCAGATTGTACAGAAGACCGAAGAGTACAATCAGCCGCTGTTTATGGCTTTCGTGGACTACGAGAAAGCCTTCGACTCCATCGAAACCTGGGCGGTTTTGGATGCTCTGCAGCGATGTGGCATCGATTGGCGCTATATCGAGGTGTTAAGATGTCTGTACGATACCGCCACAATGACCGTCCAGCTCCAGGACCAAAAGACCAACCCGATCAAGCTGCATCGAGGGGTAAGACAGGGGGATGTAATATCCCCCAAGCTCTTCACCAATGCACTCGAAGACGCCTTCAAGACGCTGGACTGGACTGGGCGGGGCATTAACATCAACGGCGAATACTCACACCTTCAGTTTGCCGATGATATCGTCATCGTGACAGAGTCACTGGAACAGTTAAGCGAAATGCTGCATAGCCTAAATGGAGCCTCTCGAGTTGTCGGTCTCGGCATGAACTTGGATAAAACCATGATCATGTTTAATGAGCATGTCACGCCGGGACCGATCTACGTCGATGGTTCGATGCTCGAAGTTGTTCGGGAGTATGTCTACCTTGGACAAGTTGTCCAATTTGGTAGAAACAACTTCGAGAAAGAAATCCACCGCAGGATCCAATTGGGTTGGGCAGCATTTGGCAAACTACGTCACGTTTTCGCTTCGCCTATACCGCAATGCCTGACCGCAAGACTAAAGTCTTTAACCAATGCGTCCTACCTGTTATAACTTACGGGGCCGAGACGTGGACACTCACAGTGGGACTACTCCTCAAATTCAAAGTCGCACAGCGGGCTATGGAGCGAGCTATGCTCGGCGTCTCTTTGAAGGATAAAATTCGTAACGCGGTAATCCGACAAAGAACCAAAGTTACCGACATAGCTCGCAGACTCAGTAAGCTAAAGTGGCAATGGGCTGGTCACATCTGCAGAAGGACCGACGGCCGATGGAGCAAGCGTGTCCGAGAGTGGAGACCGCGACTTGGTAAGCATAAGGTAGGACGGCCCCCAGCTAGATGGACCGACGACCTCAAAAAGGTCGCTGGGACAGACTGGATGCGGAAGGCAGCGGACCGTGTGCAATGGCGCGTGTTAGGAGAGGCCTATGTCTAGCAGAAGACTACGATAGGCTGATTGATTGACTATCAGCCCCTTTGAAACATTTCTGAATACGGAATAATTTTAATAAAATGTCACTCATTTCCTAAAATAACAAATTAATCACTTCACAGTAAAAGGAAGAGAGATAGACAGAATATTGAGTTTCTTTTGAGTGAGAGCCGTTTGATCGTGGGAATGGAAGGAAACATGTTGGGTCGTTTTATATTTTGAAATGTAAAGCCTCATAATTAATTGATGAAAAAGGACCCATTACATGTGTTACTTGTTATGTCGGAAGAAGTCGAGCGACGTCGAACAATGTCTCCCGACAAGTCTGGCAACATCGCACGCCCTCTCTGACAACGGACAGTACGGATAATATGGAGGAACGATGTATGTAGCCTCTTCCAGTGAAATGTTGCAACCGACTAAATATTATTTTTCTTTTTCTGTAAAAAAAAACGTAGGTACGTACACTAGGATTTTTATTCCTGCGTCGTAGGTGCGTTGACAAACATGACATTTTACATACACAAATACCCAGACCGATACAAATAATTGTGGGTCACACGAAGATTTGTACTGTGCGGGAATCTAACCCGCGACTATTAGACACAGTGGGCAGTGGCGTGTCGACAGAGACGTTGAGGGCGCGGGAGGACGTTGCGCTGAGGCCGCTGGCGTCTACATAAAAAAAAAACTGTTGGTTTGATACCACCAGTTAGGTATTTTTTACTATCCATAGCCGTCCGCTTTTACCTTTACAGGCCTTATATTACCGTGTATTCGCAGGTGTTAGCGATAATACACGGTTTCAAAAATTACACAATAGTCCATGAAACGTTGATCAATCATTGGCACACATGAATTATTAGGTGTGAACTCAACTTCAATATCGCGTGCTATTTTGTCGTCTATTGACCGTCGCGATACAACTACACTGAAAAATTTGGCAAAGTATTTATTTTTGCAATTTAAATTTATCTATCTATGTCGTCACGCCAGAACCTTTGCAGGGTAGGTCAAGTGTATCTGTACACTCAGTCCAACAGGTTTCCTTACATTTTGTGTGTGTGTGAATGATCTACGCTGTTGCCGCGGGGCCTTACAGCTTCACCGGGCAAGAGGGCGAGCGTGCTACCACTAAGGTCGAGCCAAAAAGGGCAAGGGGGCAACTAGCTTAAGGGCGTCAAGAAGGAACGGCCTCTGCTCGGGTAGTCACTATGGGGGAGGGAATTTACTAGGTGCCTCGCCGTAGTATCGGCATCTTCGACCTCGCCGGTGACATTGGTGTCTCATCGTGTGGGCGGTATCTGTATCCTAAAGAAGGGATGTAAGGGCATCAAGTGCGTCGGTGAGAACTTGCCACGGACGGTGATAGCGGCTGATAGGAGGGGAGTAAGGTTCGTAGTTAGCGGCGGCTACGATTAGCGGATTCCTATTATAAAATATCAGGTTGTGGCATTTTTAATAAAGGCGCGAATAGGTTTGAGACCGAGATCGACATTCCGTATGAGCCACGGGGCTCCAACGGCTTTGCGGAGGAAACGAGATTGCACCGTTTGGAGTCTATCGATGTTAAATGTATGTCATGATGGACCATACACAAGTTTTGTAAAGTGTCATCTTATTCCTAAGGTACATTTTACTCCGCTTGCAGATAATCGGATAAAGACGACCAAGAACAAAGGCTGCTCGGTTACGAATTCGCTTGATGTGAGGTCCGAAGGTCATGGTATTGTTTAGGGTGACCCTCATATATTTGATCTATTAGATCCAGGGAATAGGTAGGTCGAACATGGTCACTTGACCGAGGTTACTTCTGGGGTTGTGCAGGAAGGGGCGCGGGGTGGCACCCCTGGAAAGAGAATACTGGGTCCTCCTATACGTCACTTCCTAAACTAATTCCCTAGAGTATTGGCGGCTGCCTGAAGGTTCCTGGCAATGAAAACCTTATTCCTATGCGAACGGGCTAGAAGCATCTTACTCGAACGAGCAATATCGTTCGAGAAAAGGCTGAATAGGAGGAGGGGGGAGCTAAGCCTTGTGGGATCGAAGGGGACGAGGTGGACTTCTGTCATCACGAACGAGGTTGTACTTTGCGATCCTAGGATCGCAGTTGGCGGGCTTAGGAAAGGCTTAGGAAAGGGCACCAGAAGGATGTCCAGTTCGTGATCCCAAAGGAAGTCCGGGGGAAGTGACGTCGCTTCCGGTACTGATTTCCTACAGATCTCTGTTTGAACCCAGGACCTCGTGGTCACAAAGCGATGCGCTTTGCCAGTAGACCAACGAGGCCGTCAAAAGGGAACACAAACATTAACTTTTACAAACCTCTCCAAACTGAAAATAGCCTTTTTATTTAACTACAAAAGGTGTAACATACTAAAAGCAAGACCTAAAAGTAGTTTGTTCTAAATCGAACACTGAATTGTTTCCAATAATTTTTAATGTATATTACATTTTTTTTAATATACAATAAATGCTGTTACTCCTTTCATTTCAAAGCAATACGGAGATGTCAAATGCATTTCTAAAACGTATGTCTCAATACGCACACATACATGTGCAAGTTTCATTGTTAATTAAAAGGGGTTAAAAAATTTAAATATGGATGATTGGTTTTCGTATTGAATTTGTAAAGCAATTATATCTAATCGGTGTGTCTGAGGTCTTACGCTATTTACGATATAATTTGTATAAACGCAGCCCCACACTAGATACACTTCCTGTGCCGTGGGTGAAACATGAAATTTCACATACACTAACACCCAGACCGAAACGATTAATTGTGGGTCACACAAAGTTCTGTACCTTGCGGGAACCGAACCCACGACTATTCGCTTCAGTGGGCGGAGAGACTAAAGCTTTCTAATCACTGCACAAAATCGTCCGTCGTTTAAGTCTTACCGATGTATTTAGAAGCGAAAGTTAAATGGGAACACATGATTCCTTTAAAACAACCTCTCCAAATTGAAAACTGCCTATTTATCTATCTATATCCATATCATCACGCCAGATCCCTTGCGAGGCACGCAGAGAGCACGGAGTACTTACATGTTCCTTCCTTACAGACTTAGTGAAATCTGTAAGGTAAAAACCTGATAGAAACAAGTGGTCTTCCTCCACTCTTACAGTTCGTCTCATACACGTTTGCCAGTAATGGGTCTTTTTTAATTTAAATCTCAAATCCCCTTGCTGAGCGAAATCTTAACAAATACACTTCAGTTATTTCTAGGAACATAAATCGTAGCCAAAATGCGGGAACGCATCATTTTTATATCCACAATTTCAACTTACGAAGACTTGGCAAGGTCACAACACAGAAGTTGTACTTTTGACTGAACAACAATTATAATTAATAATAATTCATATTTTATGTTTGTACCAACTTTGACTTTGATCTAATTGACATTTATTTTATTACTGGATTGATTGACTTTATTGGTACTGTTAAAAAATATTTTTCATTTTATATTTGTTCGCCTGATTTGGCGGAAACATGCAGATACTATTGCCGCTGTTTACTTCCCATGTACCTACACATGTTTTAACAAATAAATAAACTTTGTCTTTGACTTTGTACATCCTAATCAAATCGGGATCCGGATATCAGAACGGATTTATAGGTTATTTTGAGTGAGTGCCGTTTGATCGCGGGAATGGAAGGAAACATGAGGAGGAGAAATATGTCGGCGGAAGTCGAGTGACGTCAAACGATGTCTCCCAACAAGACTGGCGACATTGCACGCCCTGTCCGACAACGGATAATATGGAGGAACGACGTATGTAGCCTCTTCCGGTGAAAGGTTGCAATGGCCTAAATATTTTTTTCTTTTTCTTTAAAAAAACGTAGCCTCACACTAGGATTTACTCCCGCGTCGTGGGCGCGTTTAAAAACATGAAATTTTACATACACAAATACCCAGACCGATACAAATAATTGTAGGTCACACAAAGATTTGTACCGTGCGGGAATGTAACCCGCGACTATTAGACACAGTGCGCGGAGCGGCTAAAGATCTTAACCACTGCGCTAAATAGTCCATCAAAATATAAACGATACGCGCCCGATATCACCCAACATGTCTGGCGACAGGAGTCGCGGAACATTGGTCCCTTTAGGGGAACCATGTAAAAAACGATTTTTTGTACTCCTTGCACTTTAAGAAATATATGGATAGTGACTTAATATTTCAAAATATGATTTTTGACGATATATTTTATAGAGAAGCCCTGTGAGGGAGATACGACAGACCGAAGGTTCGATGTTGGTGAGCGCAGGGGGATCGAGAGGGATACAGTGCGGGGACCGTCTGTAGTAAATGAGAGTACCACCTCCACGGGTGCTGGTTCTGTCATTCCACACGAGGTAATAATTTTTGATACTAGAATCATGGTGGGCGGGCTTAAGAAAGGTTTCCTGAACCGGGAGGATGTCCACTTGGCGATTTTGAAGGAAATCACTAACCTGGTCTCGGTAGAAGCAGAGGCCGTCGGCCTGCTAGTTAAGTTATCTTATTAAAAACGGGCTAGAGGCGGTGCGAAGAACTTGGGGCAGCTTGCGAGTCCTGTTGACGTTCATAACGCTATACAGTTCATGCACTAGAGGCAAGTCCGTAATAATCCTTGCAAGCATAGCAGGCACAACAACTAGTTTGGGTCCGGGGAGGGGTGCAGGACCCGCTCAGGGGCAGAGGAGTAGGACGGGGGCATAAAGTAGTGCCTGGCGTACAGGGCGCGGGGGGGCTGAAGTCGCTGGGCGGAGGGGCGCTAAAAGCGCTGAGTGTAGTTGCGCAGAAGGCGCGGAGGGCCGGGGACAGTGGCGCTGAGGACGCGGAAGGTTGTTGCGCTGAGGGCGCTGGCGACAACATAAATAAAAACAGTTGGTTTGATACCACAAGGTAGGTATTTTATAGTATCCATACCCGTCCGCTTTTACATTCACAGGCCTTATATTACCGTGTATTCGCTGGTATTAGCGATACTCCACGGTTTCAAAAATTACACATGGTGTTTTAATTACATAGTAAAAATTACAAATTACAATCATTGATCAATCACATGAATTATTAGGTGTGAAGCCAATTTCAATATTGCGTGCTATTTTTCGACTACTGCCATATATTGACCGTCGCAATAAAACTACACTGAAAAATTTGGCAAAGCACTTATATTTTGCGATTTACATTTACCTATCTATATCACGCCAGATCCCTTGCGGGGTAGGCAGAGAGTATTAAGGTCCAATAGGTTTCCTTAGATTTAGTGTATGTGTGAATGATCTACGCTGTTGGCCACGGGGCCTTACAGCTTAACCCGGCAAGAGGGCGAGCGTGCTACCACTAAGGCCGAGTCAAAAGGGCTAGAGGGCAATTAGCTTAAGGGCGTCAAGGAGGAACGGCCTCTGCTCGGGCAGTCACTATGGGGGAGGGAATTTACTAGGGGCCTCGCCTTGGTGCTCCGCATCGGCCGGCGGGCAAGGGATTCTTCGACCTCGCTGGCGATATCGGTGTCTGACCCTGTGGGTGGTATCTGTATCCTAAAGAAGGGATTTTAGGGCATCAAGTGGGTCGGTGAGAAAATGCCACGGACTGTAGTAGCGGCTGATAGGAGGGGAGTTAGGTTCGTAGTCGGCGGCAGCTACAATTAACGAATTCCTATTATGAAATATCAGTTTGTCGCCTTTTTAATAAAAGCGCGAATAGGTTTGAGACCGAGCTCCAACGGCTTTGCGGAGGAAACGAAATTGACCCGTTTAAGGGTGACTACTATCGATGTGAAGCATACATCATGATGGGCCATACACAAGTTTTTTAAAGTGTCATCTTATTCCTAAGGGTCATTTTACTCCGCTTGAAGATCATCGGGTAAAGACGACCAAGAACAAAGGCTACTTGGTTACAGACTCGCTTGGTGTGCGTTCCGAAGGTCATGGTATTGTTTACGGTGGCCCCTATATATTTGATCTTTTTAATCCAGGGAATAGGGACTGGTCTTTTGACCGAGATTACTTCTGGGCTGGCGCAGGGAGGGGCGCGAGGTGGCACCTCTGGAAAGAGAATACCGCAGCGCTCTTGTCTATCTTGCCCTAGAGTATTGGCGGCTGCATGAAGGTTTCTGGCAATGAAAACCTTATTCCTATGCGAACGGGCTAGAAGCATCTTACTCGAACGAGAAATATCGTTCGTGTAAATGCTGATTAGGAGGGGTGTGGGAGGTTAGCTGAGCCTTATGGGTTCTGAGCGGACGGGGTGGAGTTCGAGCTGAGGGGAAGAGTGGTCGATGGGAATACAGTACAGGGACCTTCTCTAGTAAATTAGAGTAACGTCCCCACGGGAGCCGACTCTGTCATCACAAACGAAGTTGTAGTTTGCAATCCTAGGATCGCAGTGGGTGGGCTTAGGAAAGGTTTTATGCACCAGAAGGATGTCCAGTACGTGATCCCAAAGAAAGTCATCAACCTGGTTACGTTGGCAGCGGAGGCCGTTGGTGTTAGAAAACGCTAGGGATAAGCTATGGGGCGTAATGCGGGAAGATCCTAAATCCATTATGGATTGCAGGGAGTTTACGAGCAGTGCGCCCATACATCTGGCAATTGTGGCACTTTCATACACTGCGGCTCCTCGCCCACTTGTGGGCCCCGCACATCTTCCCAAACCCACGCTGGTGGTTACGTCTTCCGCGCCTGCCGACGTCCCGGAGACTATGTTCTGGTGCGTGACCTGTATGGCGTTGTGTGCGTCAACATGATTTGCGAGCTGGCCTAATGACTCCGCGCCGCTACTAGCTCAGATGAGAAAATTATCCTGGCTCTCTTACATGGACGTTCTCAGCGCCATATCCTTCCTGAGAACCCAACCCCCTTCCAATCCATAATGGATTTCCCGCATTACGCCCCATAGCCTATCCCTGGCGACTTTTAACGCCAACGGCCTCCACTTCCTACGTAACCAGGTCGGTGACTTCCTTTGGGATTATGAACTGAACATCCTTCTGGTGCAGAAAACCTTTCCTAAGCCCGCCCAATGCGATCCTAGGATCGCAAACTACAACCTCGTTTGTGATGACAAAATCGGCTCCCGTGGAGGCGGTACTCTCATTTACTACAGAAGGTCCCTGTACCGTATTCCCGTCGCCCCCCTTCCCCTCAGCTCGGACTCCACCCCGTCCCCTCAGATCCCACAAGGCTCAGCTCCCCCCTTCTAATCAGCCTTTACACGAACGATATTTCTCGTTCGAGTAAGATGCATCTTTCGCGTTCCGCGAATGATACTGTTCTCTACGTCTTGCATAGAAATAAGTTTTTCATTGCCAGAAACCTTCGGTTTTACTTGGTGATCAGTAAACTAAACATTGAAGCTAAAACAAGTGTGGTACACGATAACCCGACGACGGAAATTGGGACGGGTTTGAGCCTTGCGTATGTCTTTAGATTTAGCTAGGTTAAGTGGGAACACATACATTCTATCTATCTATCTATCTATATCATCACGCCAGCTCCCTCGCGGGGTAGGCAGAGAGTACAGAGTTCGAACAGGTTCTTTCCTTACATACCTCTCTGGCTTCCTACACTCTCATAGTCCGTCTCATAATTCTCTAATTTTTCTTCTTCTTCTTCAGCCGAAAGACGTCCACTGCAGGACAAAGGCCGGCTTTGTGCTGTACGCATCCAACTTCTACCCGCGACCTTCACCAGGTCATCGGTCCATCTTGTAGAGGGCCTACCCACTCCACGTCTTCCGGTACGTGGTCGCCATTCGAGAACCTTTCTGCCCCAACGGCCTTCAGTTCTACGAGCGATGTGCCCCGCCCACAGCTGCTGGACGGAGTGTAGACTTCATCAGTCTAGACCTTTCAAGCCTGAAGTTGATATTCAATGTGCCCCTTACTAGTCGGTGATCACTTCCAGTTTTAACTGCGTTGATCACAGAGACATCATTGAATATGTGCCGCCTCGTCGACATGATGAAGTCTATCTCGTTTCTTGTAACACCTTGTGGACTCACCATGTGGACTCAATGTGAATCGATGGAAGCAGGTCTGTGGCCACCGGCTGTTGGGGCTAATCATGACAGATGATGATCGATTCATGACAGCCGACATCATTGTTTTAACGTGCGTTTCTATCTCTATCTATATCATCACGCCAGCTCCCTCGCGGGGTAGGAAGAGAGTACAGAGTTCCAACAGGTTCTTTCCTTACATACCTCTCTGGCTTCCTCCACTCTCATAGTTCGTCTCATACACACTCGCCGGTTACGGAGACTCTCGACTTGCCCTTCAGCTAAGACACGGTCTATTTGGTCATGGTAGGATAGTCTAGGTCTTCCCCGGCACCTACATCCTTCCACTTTCGCATTGTATATCTGTTTTGTCATTCTTTCTTCTGGCATTCTTTCTATATGCCCGAACCAACGGAGCATACCCTTTCTCATCTTTACACCGATACTATCTTTCATACCTACTCGCTTTCTTACTACGCTGTTGCGAATACGGTCGGTCAGCGTGACTCCGCACATCTTCCGCAGAGATCGCATTTCGACCGCATTTATCCTGCTTTCGTTCTCCTTCTTACATACCCAACTCTCACTGCCATATAACAGCGTTGGGACAAGCACTCCGTTATGCATGGCCAGCTGCGCCTTTTGGCTTAAGTGCCGGCTCCCAAGTAGCCTTCCCATCGCACCATTCACTCTATTACCTGCATTCACTCTTCTCTCTATATCAGCGGTGTATTTCCCATCCTTACTGAAGGCGCATCCAAGATATACAAACTCATTCACTTGCTCCAGCACATCGGTACCAACCACAATCCTTGCATTCGTTCTGGTTTCTTCCCGTTCAAAAACCATAATTTTGGTTTTCTTCACATTCAAATGTAAGCCATTGTTCATGCAGTCGTCTCTCATAACTATGACTAGTGTTTGCAGATCAGTGGCTGTTGGCGCTATCAAAACCGCGTCATCATCATCATCATCATCATCAGCCTATAACAGTCCACTGCTGGACATAGGCCTCTCCAAGTGCACGCCACTGGGTACGATCCTCGGCTACTCGCATCCAGTTTCTGCCAGCCGCCCTACGAAGGTCATCGCTCCACCTAGCCTGAGGGCGTCCTGCATTACGTTTGCCAGTCCGCGGTCTCCACTCAAGAACTCGTTTGTCCCAGCGGTTATCGGTTGTTCGGCTAATGTGACCGGCCCATTGCCACTTCAGCTTACTAATCCGGTGGGCTATGTCGATAACTTTGGTTCTCTGTCGAATGACTTCGTTCCGGATTCTATCCTTCAGAGAAACTCCGAGCATAGCCCTTTCCATAGCTCGCTGAGTGACTTTAAATTTATGAACCATTCCAACCGTGAGTGTCCACGTCTCGGCTCCATATGTCATAACGGGCAGGATGCACTGATTAAAGACTTTTGTCTTTAGGCTTTGTGGAATGGGCGATGTAAATACTCGACGTAATTTCCCAAATGCCGCCCAGCCCAGCCGTATTCTTCTGTTGACCTCTTTCTCGAAGTTGTTTTTCCCCAACTGCAGAGTTTGCCCTAGGTAAACATATTCTTGGACAACCTCGAGAATAGCGCCATGTATTGCAACAGGTTCCGGTACTACATGTCTGTTAAACATTACTTTGGTCTTGTCTAAGTTCATGCGGAGACCTATTTGTTTGGAAGAATCGGCTAGGCTGGTCAGCATCTGTTGTAAATCCTGCAACGTTTCGGCCATAATGACGATGTCGTCTGCAAATCTCAAGTGTGAGATATGACTGCCATTTATGTTTATGCCATGACCGTCCCAGTCCAGCGTCTTAAACATATCCTCCAATGCATTTGTGAACAATTTGAGGGAGATAACGTCCCCTTGTCTCACTCCTCGATGCATTGAGATAGGGTTGGTCTGCTGGTTTTGTAACTGGATGGTCATGGTCGCGGCGTTATAGAGACTTCTTAACACTTGGATGTATCGCCAGTCGACTTGGCATCGTTGCAAAGATATCAGAACTGACCAGGTCTCGATCGAGTCAAAGGCCTTCTCATAGTCCACGAATGCTAAGCACAGGGGCCGATTATACTCTTCGGTCTTCTGTATAATCTGCCGTATAGTGTGGATGTGGTCTATGGTTCCATACCCTCTTCGAAACCCGGCCTGTTCCGGGGGTTGAAATTCGTCGAGCCTTCGCGCAAGACGATTCGTGATAACTCTTGAAAACAGCTTATAAATGTGGCTCAGGAGCGAAATAGGGCGGTAGTTCTTCAGTTGGGTCTTATCACCCTTTTTGAAAAACAATACGACCACGCTCCTACCCCAAGCCTCTGGAGTTCTCCCATTAAAGAGGACAGAGTTAAAGATATTTTGGAGCTCCTTTAGCACGGGTTTACCTCCTGCTTTTAATAGTTCAGTTGTAACTCCGTCCTCTCCAGGGGCTTTTCCATTCCTTAGCTGCTCAAGAGCCATCACGATTTCGTCTAGGCTGATTTCGGGCAGGTCTTCCGTAAAGTGGCGGCTTAATGTAGCTCTAGGATCCTCATTTCCGGGATCAGGACGAGATGTATGCGAGGCGTATAGTCGGCTGTAGAAGTCTTCTACTTCCAAAAGAATCTCCGGCTTAGAAGTGATGACGTCCCCACTGGCTTTGGACAACTTCGTCAGATGGCTTCTCCCCAAAGACTGAACGAAAACTTTCGACCCCCGATTTTGCTCGATTGCTTTTTCAATAGCGCGTGTATTAGCGCATCGGAAGTCATGTCGTACCAGTTTGTTAATTCGTTTGTTGAGTGGGTGGGTTTACACGTCGTTCCTTCATAAGCTGCAGTGTCTCCTCCGAAAGCTTCGTTTTCCTACTTATACGTCGCGTTTCACAAAATCTCGTACCTTCCTCCCTGAGGATTTTAACTACATTTGTGAGGGCCTGGTCTACGTCATTTGTGGTTTCCATGGTAACGAATCGTCTCTCCAGATTTGACTGGAACGCTTTAGATCCTACTACGGTTTGGAGGAGGTTGGGCCGGAGCCTGGCCTTCATCAAACGGACTCGCTCGAGCTTAAAGTTGATATTCAGTGAGCCTCTGACAAGTCGGTGATCGCTTCCGGTATTAAACCTGTTGATCACTGAGACATCTCTGAATATGTGCTTCTTGTCCGTTATGATGAAGTCAATCTCATTTTTAGTCCTAGTGTCGGGGCTTTGCCATGTCCACTTTCTTTGGGGCCGTTTCTTAAAGAAAGAGTTCATCAAGAAAAGCCCCTCTTTCTCAAGAAAGTTGACAAGCATTTGCCCCCTATGATTCCTGCTACCGTAACCGTGAGATCCTACTACCGATTCGCTGCAAATTTGTACTCCCACTTTAGCGTTGAAGTCCCCCATGACAACGTTGTAGTAGGCCTTAGTGGTGGAGTGTAAGGCCTTCGATATGTCCTCGTACATATCTTCAACTTCATTGTCAGAGTGTGCCGAAGTCGGTGCGTAAACCTGCACAACCTTTAGGTTATACCTATCGGTTAACTTAATAATAAGATACGCTACCCTGTTCGACACACTAGACATTTCTACAACGTTGTCAGAGAGGGTTTTATTGACCAAGAACCCTACGCCGCCCTGGGATAGCTGATCGCCCTCTCGGAAGTACAAAAGGTGGCCTGATTCTAGGGTAACGGTGTCCTCTCCCTTTCTTCGGACTTCACACAGTCCCAGAACGTGCCACCTTATCCCTTCGAGTTCGGATTCTAATTGCGCCATGTGCTCGTCAAGCCGTAACGTGCGTCCATTAAACGTCGCCCAGGTCAGTTGATTTTGGCGGCCTCTCGTAGCCCGGGGATTCTTCGCACCCCCTATCCTGCCGTTACCGTGACCGCCGCCGTGATCCGGAATAGCAGGGCGGCCGGGAACTGGGGGCCGTGGTTTGTTTTGGCTTGCCATTTGGAGGGTTTGCCCATAATCGCCACGCTGGGCAGGCGGGTTGGCGATCGCAGTGCGTAACTCTTCGCATCGGTGCCGCTGCTGCCCGTCACCGATCTGCGGTATTTAGTCACGCAGTTTTTTTTTTCGTTATGGTTATACCGCCATTTTTCGGTCGTCAGAGCCTCGTTCGTTGATTAGCAGGATGTACCACGAGCAGGTGAGGATGACTTGGAGCCATATGGTGGTATTTGACTCCCTTACATCCTCAAAACCGCGTCATTTGCATGCAATAGGTGGTTTATCACTAGATCACCCATTTTTACCCCTTCAGTCATCGCATTCAGTCTTTGAAGACTTTTATCCAGATACATTTTAAACAGTCTAGCGGACAACACGCAACCCTGCTTGACGCCGATTTTAACGTCAAACCAAGGTGACATGTTACTACCCCCCCGTACGCATGCCTTGCTGTCCACGTAGGTGGACTGGACGGCTCGCAACAGGGTGCCGTTTATACAACTTCACTAAGCGCTCTTAGAACCTCTCCATCCAACGACTTCAGCCCCCCTGCGCCCCATTCACTATTTTCTGCCCCCGTCCTACTCCCCTGCCCCTGAGCGGGTCCTGCGCCCCTCTTCAGACCCAAACTAGTTCAGGCGCCGTCTACGCTTGCCAGGATCTTTGCGGGTTTGGCTCTGGTGCGCGAACTGTACAGAGTTGTGATCGTCAACAGCACGTTGGACTCGCAAGCTGGCCTAAGTTCTCCGCACCGCCTCTAGCCCGTTCTTTAATAGGATACCTTAACTAGCAGGCCGACGGCCTCTGCTTCTACCGAGATCAGGCTCGTGATTTCCTTCAAAATCACCAATTGGATCTCCTCCCGGTGCAGGAAACCTTTCTCAAGCCCACCGTGATCCTAGTATCGGAAATTATAACCTTGTGCGAAAAGACAGAACCAGCACCCGTAGAGGTGTACTCTCATTTACTACAGACGGTCCCCGCACTGTATCCCTCTCGTTCCCCCTGCGCTCACCAACATCGAACCTTCGGTCTGTCGTATCTCCCTCACAGGGTTATTCTCTAAAATATATTGTCAAAAATCATGTTTCGAAATATTAAGTCTCTAATCCATATACTTCTTAAAGTGCGAGGAGTACAAACAATCGTTTTTTACGCGGCACCCCTAAAGGGACCAAAGTTCCGCGAATCCTGTCGCCAGAGATGTTGGGCTATAACGGGCCCGTATCATTTACATTTTGATGGACTATTTAGCGCAGTGCTTAATAGCTTAAGCCGCTTCGCCCAGTGTGTCTAATAGTCGCGGGTTAGATTCCCGCGCGGTACAAATCTTTGTGTGACCCACAATTATTTGTACCGGTCTGGGTATTTGTGTATGTGAAATTTCATGTTTTTAAAGGCACCCACGACGCAAGAGTAAAGCCTGGTGTGGGGTGAGGCTACGTTTTTTTAAAGAAAAAGAAACAAATATTTAGGCCATGACTTGACTTTGACTTTACAATTTTGAGTGTCGAGTGAATTATTTACTAATATTTATATACAGTAATTTTATTATTTTGCTGAGTTGTACAGTAAGGTACCTACAGGATTAATATAATGACTATAATAACGGAATCTATACATTCGTGCTGTTCGCCGTTAAGGATTTCCCTGGTGTATCTTCAAATTCCAAGGTCCAATACCAAGAACATTAAAATAGGACCACCTCAAAACTATACTGAACCTAATGTAAAGAGAAACATTCATCAAGATCACGGAGTTCTAACATGTTCTTGCCTTACAGACTTATTGAAATCTGCAAGGTAAAGACCCATTGGAACCTGAAAAATACCAGTGGGCTTCCTCCACTCTTACAGTTTCTCTCATCCCTAATCATCTAAAATCCCCTTGCTAAGCGAAACCTTAAAAATACGGTTCAGTTATTTCCAGGAACATAAATGGACGCCGAAATGCGGGAACGCATCATTTCATTTTTCCATCCACAATTTAAACTTACGAAGACATGGTTAGGTCACAATACAGAAGATTTAGAAGGTCTACTCCATTTTGACGATGGCCTCCTCTATAGATTTAATGTGGCTGGTTTTAATTCCCACACGGGGCATTTGTTATCGTCTAACTCACGATATTTTGTTTCGGTATGAAGTGTTTGTGTACCTACGTTAATTTAATGTTTGTAAATACTCCCACAGCATATTATAATAGTTACTAGTGTAGACTACGTTTCTCATGAATTAATAAGATAACTAGCAGAAAAGGTCTGTAGAGAAAGATTCTGCTGGAACTCTGTATACTCTGCCTACCCCGAAAGAGGTCTGGTGTGATGATATAGATAAACAGATAGGTAACTTGCGGGTAGTATCCTCCGAGACCTGGCAAAAAGCCGCGAAGTGCGCGTGCGTGCATGATTCTTATTCCAATCGCTAGTAATAAGATGCTCCACTGTGTGGTTGTGTGTGCAACCACTACGCTCGAGCCAGAAGGGCAAGAGGGCAATTAGCTCAAGGGTGCCTCAAGGAGGAACGGTCTCGACTTGGGCAGTCGCTATGGGGGAGGGCGTATACTAGGTGTCTCGCCGTGGTGCTCTGCACAGTACACCCACGTGTCGCCGACGATATTAGGTTCCATGTAATAAAGGGCGAGCCTATTGCCATATACCGGGAACAATTCCAGACTCCGGGCTCGTACTGGGAAGTTTTCGTTAGAAAAACTACACATGTCCGACCTTGGATTTGAACCCAGGACCTTGTGATCACAAAGCGATGCACTTTGCCACTAGAACAACGAGGCCGTTCAGCAACGAGTTATTCAACTGTTAGGCAAAGACCCCCTTGCACAAATATACTTCTATTTAGAGAGAATGCCTTTTTGCATCACCTAAGAGAGAATAGGTTATATTTCACCATGGGGGCAACGAGCTTAAGAGCGTCAAGGAGGAACGGCCTCTGCTCGGGCAGTGCCTCGCCGTGGTGCTCTGCATTGGCCGGCGGGCCCCTTGCCCTTTTGGCTTGACCTTAGTGGTAGCACGCTCGCCCTCTTGCCCGGTGAAGCTGTAAGGCCCCGCAGCCAACAAAGTAGATCATTCACACATACACAAAATGTAAGGAAACCTGTTGGACCTTAGAACACTTTGCCTACCCAGCAAGGGTCTGGCGTGACGACATAGATAGATAAATGTTAATCACAAAATAAAAATACTTCGCCAAATTTTTTCAGTGTAGTTGTATCGCGACGGTCAATAGATGGCAGTAGTCGAAAAATAGCACGCGGTATTAATGTGGGCTTCACACCTAATAATTCTTGATTTAATCATTGATTGATTATCTTTGTTAAATCACCTCAAAGTCAATTTTTGAAACCGTGTATTATCGCTAATACTAGCGAATACACGGTAATATAAGGCCTGTAAAGGTAAAAGCGGTATTCCCTACGGCTATGGATAGTGAAAAATATTTACCTTGTGGTATCAACTGAACAGTTTTTATTTATGTTGTCGCCAGCGCCCTCAGCGCAACAAGCTTCCGCGTCCTCAGCGCCACTGTCCCTCCCCCGCGCCTTCTGCGCAACTTCACTAAGCGCTCTTAGAACCTCTCCACCCAACGACTTCAGCCCCCCTGCGCCCTGCGCCCCATTCACTGTTTTCTGCCCCCGTCCTACTCCTCTGCCCCTGAGCGGGTCCTGCGTCCCTCTCCAGACCCAAACTAGTTCAGGCGCCGTCTACGCTTGCCAGGATCTTTGCGGATTTGGCTCTGGTGCGCGAACTGTACAGAGTTGTGATCGTCAACAGCACGTTGGACTCGCAAGCTGGCCTAAGTTCTCCGCACCGCCTCTAGCCCGTTCTTTAATAGGATACCTTAACTATCAGGCCGACGGCCTCTGCTTCTACCGAGATCAGGTTCGTGATTTCCTTCAAAATAACCAATTGGATCTCCTCCCGGTGCAGGAAACCTTTCTTAAGCCCACCGTGAGCCTAGTATCGGAAATTATAACCTTGTGCGAAATGACAGAACCAGCACCCGTAGAGGTGTATTCTCATTTACTACAGACGGTCCCCGCACTGTATCCCTCTCGTTCCTCCTGCGCTCACCAACATCGAACCCTCGGTCTGTCGTATCTCCCTCACAGGGTTTCTCTCTAAAATATATTTTATAAATAAATATATAAACATTAAGTCTCTAATCCATATACTTCTTAAAGTGCGAGGAGTACAAACAATCGTTTTTTACGCGGCACCCCTAAAGGGACCAAAGTTCCGCGAATTCTGTCGCCAGAGATGTTGGGCTATATCGGGCGCGTATCTTTTACATTTTGATGGACTATTTAGCGCAGTGCTTAATAGCTTAAGCCGCTTCGCCCAGTGTGTCTAATAGTCGCGGGTTAGATTCCCGCGCGGTACAAATCTTTGTGTGACCCACAATTATTTGTACCGGTCTGGGTATTTGTGTATGTGAAATTTCACGTTTTTAAAGGCACCCACGACGCAAGAGTAAAGCTTAGTGTGAGGCTACGTTTTTTTAAAGAAAAAGAAACAAATATTAAAAATGAGAAAGACACCGCTGATATAGAGAGAAGAGTGAATGCAGGTAATAGAGTGAATGGTGCGATGGGAAGGCTACTTGGGAGCCAGCACTTAAGCCAAAAGGCGCAGCTGGCCATGCATAACGGAGTGCTTGTCCCAACGCTGTTATATGGCAGTGAGAGTTGGGTATGTAAAAAGGAGAACGAAAGCAGGATAAATGCGGTCGAAATGCGATTTCTGCGGAAGATGTGCGGAGTCACGCTGACCGACCGTATTCGCAACAGCGTAGTAAGAAAGCGAGTAGGTATGAAAGATAGTATCGGTGTAAAGATGAGAAAGGGTATGCTCCGTTGGTTCGGGCATATAGAAAGGATGCCAGAAGAAAGAATGACAAAACAGATATACAATGCGAAAGTGGAAGGATGTAGGTGCCGGGGAAGACCTAGACTATCTTACCATGACCAAATAGACCGTGTCTTAGCTGAAGGGCAAGTCAAGAGTCTCCGTAACCGGCGAGTGTGTATGAGACGAACTATGAGAGTGGAGGAAGCCAGAGAGGTATGTAAGGAAAGAACCTGTTGGAACTCTGTACTCTCTACCTACCCCGCGAGGGAGCTGGCGTGATGATATAGATAGATAGATAGATAGAAACAAATATTTAGGCCATGACTTGACTTTGACTTTACAATTTTGAGTGTCGAGTGAATTATTTACTAATATTTATACAGATATTTTATTGTTTTGCTGAGTTGTACAGTAAGGTACCTACAGGATTAATATAATGACTATAATAACGGAATCTATACATTCGTGCTGTTCGCCGTTAAGGATTTCCCTGGTGTATCTTCAAATTCCAAGGGCCAATACCAAGAACATTAAAATAGGACCACCTCAAAACTATACTGAACCCAATGCAAAAAGAATCATTCATCAAGATCACGGAGTTCTAACATGTTCTTGCCTTACAGACTTATTGAAATCTGCAAGGTAAAAACCCATTGGAACCTGGAAAATACCAGTGGGCTTCCTCCACTCTTACAGTTCCTCTCATACACGTTTGGCACTTACGGAGACTCTTGACTTTATTTTTGATTTAAATCTATAATCCCCTTGCTTAGCGAAACCTTAAAAAAACGCTTCAGTTATTTCCAGGAACATAAATCGACGCCGAAATGCGGGAACCCATCATTTTATTTTTCCATTCACAATTTAAACTTACGAAGACATGGTTAGGTCACAACACAGAAGATTTAGAAGGTCTACTCCATTTTGATGATAGCCTTTTCTATTGATTTGATTTAGGCGGTTTTAATCCCCACACGGGGCATTTGTTATCGTGTAACTCACGATTTTTGGTTTCAGTATGAAGTGTTTGTACCTACGTTAATTTAATGATTGTAAACACACCCACATCTTATAATCATAGTTACTAGTGTAGACTACGTTTTTAATGAATTAATAAGATAACTGAACTAGCAGAAAAGGTCTGTAAAGAAAGATTCTGCTGGAACTCTTATTCTCTGCCTACCCAGCAAGAGATCTGGCGTGATGATGTAGATAGACAGATAGGTAACTTGCGCGTAGTACCCTCCGAGACCTGGCGAGAAGTCGCGTAGAGCGCATGTATGTGTGCATGATTCTTATTCCGATCGCTAATAATAAAAAGCTTCACTGTGTGTTTGTGTGTGCAACCACTACGCTCGAGCCAGAAGCGCAAGGGAGCAACTAGCATAAGGGCGCCTCAAGGAGGAACGGCGTCGGCTCGGACAGTCGCTATGGGGGAGGGCGTATAGTAGGTGTCTCGCCGTTGTGGTCTGCACCGGCCGGCGGGCAAGGGATTCTCCGAGCCCGCCGACGAGGCGGTGTATAATCTTGTGTGCCAACTCTGTATCCGAAAGAAGGGATGTAAGGGCACCGGGAGGGTCGGTGAGAAGCGGCTGATAGGAGGGAAATTAGGCTCGTAATCGGCGGCGGCTACGATTAGCAAATTCCTATGATTATCGCGAAATATCGGGTTGTCGCCTTTTAAATAAAGGTGCGAATAAGTTGGAGACCGAGATCGGAATGGAGATATGCTCAAATGTTTACACAATGTTAACTGTGATGTTAACGTGCGATTGATCTTCTGGTTTTTCTGTTCGCTAACACTTTTTTCCGTTTACATCCTAATCAAATCGGGATCCGGATATCAGAACGGATTTCCCGGGATTTATAGGTTTTCTTAAGAAATTTATGACGGTAATAAAAAAAACAATACTGTTTATGAATTGACATTTTGTAAATGTATTCTGAATACGAATTCATAAAAAAAATTAAGGAACTACGTTTAGTTAAAATTATTATTGTTCAAGACACACACCTTCACGCCTATATTCCCCAAGCGGTGGTGGCAAAGGTGTACTGAGTACACCTTTGCCACCCGGACTATGTTAGGTCCCATGTAATAGGATGCGAGCCTATTGGAATATACCGGGAACAATTTCAGACTCCGGACTCGTACTGGGAAGTTTTCGTTAGAAAAGCCACACATGCCCGACCTTGGATTTGAACCCTTGACCTTAAGATCATAAAGCGATGCACTTTGCGACTAGACCAACGAGGCAGTTCAGCAACTAGTTATTCAACTGTTAGGCAAAGACCCCCTTTCACAAATATACCTTTATTTCAGAGGGAAGACGTTTTGCTTCACCTGAGAGAGAATAGGTTATATTTCACCATGCGGCCTCAATGTGAATCGGTGGCAGCGGGTCTGTAGCCACCGGCTGTTAGGGCTTATCATGACGGATAATAATCAATTCATGACAGCAGAGATCATTGTTTTAACGTGCGATTTAAAATATGAAGCCGCTGAAAATGCCACAGACCCATCTCAGACTGACCGAGCCGAACTTTGATGACTGCTAAGACTACCGTAGCGCAACATTGCCACAAGCGACTAAACTTTCACCTTTGTGCAAACATTTTATACTTTTTCTAATACTAAAAATAATTCCTTTCTAACCCAACCATAAAACCCTTTGAAATATTTCTGAATACGGAATAATTTTAATAAAATATCACTCATTTCCTAATATAACAAATTGATCCTTCACAATAAAAGGAAGCGAGATTAACAGAATATTGAATTTGTTTTGAGTGAGTGCCGTTTGATCTCGGGAATGGAATGAAACATGTTGGATCCTTTTAGTTTTTGACATGTAAAGCCTCATAAATAATTGAAGACAAAAAACCCATGACATGTGTTACTTGTTATGTTGGCTGAAGTCGAGTGACGTCAAACGATGTCTCCCAACAAGTCTGGTGACATTGCACGCCCTGTTCGACAACGGACAGTACGGATAATATGGAGGAACGACGTATGTACCCTCTTCCGGTGAAATGTTGCAATGGCCTAAATATATATATTTTTTTTTTTTTAAACTTAGCCTAGGCGCGTTTAAAATCATGAAATTTTACATACACAAATACCCAGACCGATAAAAATAATTGTGGGTCACACAAAGATTTGTACTGTGCGGGAATCTAACCCGCGACTATTAGACACAGTGGGCGGAGCGGCTTAAGATCTTAACCACTGCGGTAAATAGTCCATCAAAATGTAAACGATACGCGCCCGATATCGCCCAACATCTCTGGCGACAGGAGTCGCGGAACATTGGTCCCTTTAGGGGTACCACGTAAAAACCGATTTTTTGTACTCCTCGCACTTTAAGAAATATATGGATAGTGACTTAATATTTCAAAACATGATTTTTGTCGATATATTTTAGAGAGAAGCCCTGTGAGGGAGATACGACAGACCGAAGGTTCGATGGTGGTGAGCGCAGGGGGATTGAGAGGGATACAGTGCGGGGACCGTCTGTAGTAAATGAGAGTACCCCCTCCACGGGTGCTGGTTTTGTTATTCCGCACGAGGTTATAATTTCCGATACTAGGATCACGGTGGACGGGCTTAAGAAAGGTTTCCTGGACCGGGAGGATGTCCAGTTGGCGATTTTGAAGGAAATCACTAACCTGGACTCGATAGGAGCGGAGGCCGTCAGCCTGCTAGTTAGGTTATATTATTAAAAAATGGGCTAGAGGCGGTGCGAAGAACTTAGA
Organism: Phalera bucephala; assembly: GCA_905147815.2. NCBI lineage: Eukaryota > Metazoa > Arthropoda > Insecta > Lepidoptera > Notodontidae > Phalera > Phalera bucephala. Next base: position 2,422,859 of record LR990610.1, on the reverse strand, counting down.
GCAGCTCGCGAGTCGTGTTGACGTTCATAACGCTGTACAGTTCGCCTCCACGGGCGAGCAGGCTTAAGAAATGTTTTCTGCACCAGAAAGACGTCCAGTTCGTGATCACAAAGGAAGCCACCACGTTTACGGTGGAAGCGGAGGCCGTTGGCGTTAAAAAACGTCAGGCATAGGCTATGGGGCGTAATGCGGGAAGATCTTGAATCCATTATGGATTGCAAAAGGGCTGGGTTCTCAGGGAGGGTATGGCGCCGATAATGTCCGTGTAAGACAGCCAGGATGATATTTTCATCTTAGCTAGTAGTAATTTTAAAGTTCTATCTATCTATCTATCTATAACCTCACGCCAGATCCCTTGCGGGGTAGGCAGAGAGTACAGAGTTCCAACAGGTTCTTTCCTTACATACCTCTCTGGCTTCCTCGACTCTCATAGTTCGTCTCATACACGCTCGCCGGTTACGGAGACTCTTGACTTTTCCATCAGATAAGACTCGGTTTATTTGGTCGTGGTAAGATAGTCTAGGACTTCCCCGGTACCTGCATCCTTCCACTTTCACATTGTATATCTGTTTTGTCATTCTTTCCTCTGGCATTCTTTCTATATGCCCGAACCAACGGAGCATGCCCTTTCTCATCTTTACACCGATACTATCTTTCATACCTACTCGCTGTCTTACTATGCTGTTGCTAATGCGGTCGGTCAGCTTCACTCCGCACATCTTCCGCAGAGCTCGCATTTCTACCGCATTTATCCTACTTTCATTCTCCTTCTTACATACCCAGCTCTCGCTACCATATAACAGCGTTGGGACAAGAACTCCGTTATGTATGGCCAGCTGCGCCTTATGGCTTAAGTGCCGGCTCCCGAGTAGCTTTCCCATCGCACCATTCACTCTGTTCCCTGCACTCACTCTTCTCTCTATGTCAGCGGTGTATTTCCCATCCTTACTGAAGGCGCATCCAAGATATACAAACTCATTCACTTGCTCCAGCACATCGTTACCAACCACAATCCTTACATTCGTTCTGGTTTCTTCCCTTTCAAAAACCATAATCTTGGTTTTCTGCACATTCAAGTGTAAGCCATTGATCATGCAGTCGTCTTTCATAACTGTGACTAGTGTTTGCAGATCAGTGGCTGTTGGCGCTATTAAAACCGCGTCATCTGCATAAAGTAGATGGTTTACCACTAAGTCACCCATTTGTACACCTTCATTCATCGCTTTCAGTCTTTGAAGACTTTTGTCCAGATATATTATAAACAGTCTAGCGGACAACACGCAACCCTACTTGACGCCGATTTTAACGTCAAACCAGGGTGACCTGTTACCACCCACCCGTACGCATGCCTTGCAGTCCACATATGTGGACTGGACGGCTCGCAACAGAGTGCCATCTATACCATACTCTGGCAAAATGTCCCAAAGTCTCTTTCGCACAACTCTGTCAAATGCCTTCTCCAGATCTACAAAACCGCAGAAAACCTTCCGGCCCACTGCCAGATGCTTCTCTACGATGTTGCGGAGTGAGAAGACTTGATCCGAACATCCTCTTCCAGACCTGAAACCCCCTTGTGCCTCGCACAACATTCCATCGGACTTCACGCGCATTCTCCGTTCAATAATTTTACCGTACACCTTGGCTGCCAAGCTGATCAAACTGATGGCTCTGTAATTGGCGCAGTCATATTGTGAACCCTTGCCTTTATACAAGGGTACTATGACTGCGCGGCGCCAATCTGTAGGGACTCTACCGGTCCTCCAGCAAAGGTTTGCAAGGGCCCGGAAAGCGTCCCGGACGCAAGTTCCACCATATTTGATCATCTCGGCAGATATCATGTCTATTCCCGCAGCTTTACCGTTTTTCATACTTCCTATCGCCCATTCAACTTCTTCCATAGTGATGTCCTCCGTTGATTCTGGTGCCGCAGTCTCGCCTTTAGGCACGTCTGCGGCATCAGCATCCGGGTCATCTCCATACATTTCTCCAAAATATTCACTCCACCGGTTTAGCACAGCTTGTGTGTCTGCAAGAATGTCACCATCTTTAGATTTTATCCTTTCCATTCTGGAGCCTGACGAATCACCTCGAGCCTTTCTCACCTTGCTCCAAAAGAGTTTGGTGTTGTTCTCGAAGTTCTTCGCCAGCCTCTCCTCCTCAATCATACTGGCTCTTTCACGCTTTTCTTTCACTAAAGTTTTAGTGGCATTCTTGCATTGCCGGTATATTTCTTTCCTCATCTCTGTCATACTGGCATTCAGGTTCAAAGAAGATACATAGTCCTGCCACGCTTTCTTCTTACTTTCTACGGAGCTTTGCAACTCCGCATCCCACCATGCATCACCTTTTGCTGTAATATGCTTCTTTGAGCAACCACATACTTCTTTCGCGGAAGTTCTTAGAAAGTTCTTAGAACAAATCTATTTTCTAAAAACACCAAAAAACTTACAATAGAAACTCTCACAAATAATCACGACCAATTTAACTTAGAACTCAAAAATCACTTTGCATCTCTAGCAATAGATATTGACGATATAGAAGGCCAATATAACGCAATAACAACAGCAATTCAAACAAGTAGTAGAAAATTAAATAACAAGGTAAAGAAAGAGAAAAAACTTACTGTAGAAACAATTAATTTAATAAAACTTAGAGTAAAAACCACAAAAAATACAGAAGACTATAGACGAGTTGATAGAAAAGTAAAGCGGAGCATTAGACAAGACATTAGAAGATTCAATACCGAAATAGTAAAAAAGGCTATAGAAAGTCACACTTCTCTTAGAATTGCTCGCCAAGGCTTATGTAAAGGCAAGTCATGGATTAATAATTTAGAAGATAACAACGGAAGAAAATATTACAATCAACAGAAAATACTGGAAATCTGCACAGACTTTTATAAAAATCTATACTCTGTTGCGTCCAAGATCAATCTACCCATCTCCTACTTATGTCCTAGCTCGATTCGTCCTGTTACTTACGAAGAAGTGCATAATACACTTAAAACCATGCGCTACGGCAAAGGCTCAGGAGAAGATGGCATCACGACGGAAGTTGTAAAAATAGGCTCCCCTGCACTTTTGCCTCATATCACAAACTTTTTCAACACTATTCTAAGAACTGGTAAACTGCCATCTAAGCTGTGTCATGCCAACATTATACTTTTACACAAAAAAGGTAATAAATCGGACATCTCAAACTATAGACCTATAAGTTTAATATCACATTTATATAAACTTTTCATTAAAGTAATACTGAACCGAACAAACCACAAACTGGAAAGTCATCAACCCCCAGAACAAGCCGGTTTCCGTTCTAGTTATTCCACCACAGACCATTTACATACATTAAACCAAATCATTGAAAAATCTACAGAGTTTCAAAAGCCTTTATACCTAGCCTTTGTGGATTATGCAAAGGCTTTTGATAACGTATATCACAAGGCCATATTTTCAGCTCTAGAAAACCAGCAAATTGAAAGAACATACATAGATCTTATAAAAAACATCTACAATCAAAGTACAGCGTCCGTCAAACTTAATACCACTGGTTCCACGTTTAAAATAGAAAAAGGAGTTAAGCAAGGCGACCCACTCTCTCCAAAACTGTTTATAAGTACTCTAGAGGAAGTTTTTAAGATCCTAGCAGTTTCATGGGCTACAAAGGGGATAGTTATCTGTGGCAAAAGATTAACAAATCTGCGCTTTGCCGACGACATTGTCCTTTTCGCCTCCGCAGCTCGCGACCTGGAAGATATGCTCCAATAACTCAGCAGGAAGAGCCTTGAGGTTGGACTGATGATGAACCGGTCAAAAACACAAGTAATGACTAATAGTGTCAAGAGCAAAATTGAGGTAGATGGGCAAGCTCTACATTACGTCGATGAGTACATATACCTGGGCCAGATAGTTTCCTTCGAAAACAGGCAAAACAAAGAAATCGATCGTCGCATCGAAAACGCCTGGAAGAGCTACTGGTCCATGGGGCAGCTTATGAAAGGCGACCTGCCTTTAACATTAAAACGGAAACTTATCGACATGTGTATCTTGCCCGTTCTCACCTACGGCGCTCAAACGTGGTCACTAACCGAGGCTCAAAAGTCCAAACTCAAGGTTTGCCAGCGAGCAATGGAGCGTAGCATCTTAGGCCTAAAACGTATCGATCGAGTACGGAACACGGTGTTACGCTCCATGACCCGCATTGTAGACGTCGGAGTTAAAACCGCGACATTAAAATGGAATTGGGCGGGTCACCTGAGCCGAATGGATACAAATAGGTGGGCCAAACTGTGTACCGAGTGGGTTCCACAACAAGGTCATCGTCGCCGAGGCAGGCCCAGGAAGCGGTGGCGCGATGACCTCGACGCGTATCGAATAGATTGGCCATTATTGACAGAGGATAGAGATCGGAGAAAGGATTGGAGAAAGGAGGGGGAGACCTTTGCCCTGCAGTGGGATACAATAGGTTAATAAAAAAAAAAAAAAAGCTAGTAGCGGCACGGATTCATTAGGCCAGCTCGCGAATCATGTTGATGCACACAACGCCATACACGCACCAGAACAAAAACTGCGGGGCGTCGGCAGGCGCAGAAGGCATAACTACTGGCGTGGGTTTAGGGAGATGTGCGGGTCTCACAGCCGGGCGAGGAGCCACAGTGTATGAAAGTCCACACGTTGGCTCAGACTATCGGCCTAAGCAGGGGGGTGGCCGTCAGCGCCTGGAGCGTGGGAGCGCGGGGGCTGAAGTCGCTGGGGGGAGGGATGCTGAGGACGCCGGTTGAGGTTGCGAAGACGGCACGTAGGTCACTAGCGCTGAGGGGCGGGCGGCCGCTGCAGGGCGGCGTCGATCGCACCTTGTCCGGCGCTTCCTTTTTGGGACTTTGAGGTAATCGGAATAATTCCCTTGGTCCCGCAGAGAACGCAGCTGGGCGGCTTGTTCGCCGTCTCCCTCGAGCGGGAACATTGAGAAATCGCGTTGTCCCAGACGCATTTGTCGTATCGCGGACGCATAAGGCAATTAAGGGCAGAGCGCCCGTACAACTGGCAATTGTAGCACTGCCCAGGTGTGCCACGTTTATGGGGGGCGTTTTCGGTGAGGCAAGGGATATGGCATACGGTCTAAAGTACATAGACCTTGCAGCCGGCCATGGTGCGGTCGAGGACAACCAGGACCATGTCGTATGTCTGCTTGTCGCGGCCCTTAACCATCCTGTGCACCTGGTGTACCGGAAGGTCTTTGGCGAGAAGGTCCTACTTGATGGCGGAGGTATCTAACTCCTTGGGGAGGCCACGAATGATAACCCTGAGCTCCCTCTCCTCAAGGAGGAAGTGGGATAAACGGCGGTGGTCATCCGAGGAAGATCTTTTGCGCGGTAGACCGCGCATGCGTGTAGTTGATGGAGTGATTGTAAATCGCCTTAGAAATTCGCTTTCAGGCGCTCGTATCTTGGATGACAAGGGGCGGGAAAAAGATGGTCGAACGCGTGGGGCGCGGAGAGTGGGTGTTTCGTAGGAGCGCATTGGGAGACATCTGGGGCGCGGGGTAGCCAGGGCTGAGGGAAGCGCCGTCGCTTCCGGTACAGATTTCCTACAGATCTCTCTGCCTTCCTCTACTCTACTCTTGCCTGACCTAGGGTTTAAACTAAGGACCTCGTGGTCACAAACCGATGCGCTTTGCCACCATACCAACGAGTCCGTCAAAAGGGAACACAAACATTTATTTTGAAAAACCTTTCCAAACTGAAAATACCCTTTTTATTTGACTACAAATGGTGTAACATAATAAACGCAAGACCTAAAAGTAGTTTATTCTAAATCGATCATTAAATTGATTCCAACCATTTTTAATATATATTACATTTTTTTAATATACAAAAAATGCTGTTACTCCTTTAATTTCAAAGCAATAAGGAGATGTCAAATGCATTTCTAAAACGTATGTCTCAATACGCACACATACATGTGCAAGTTTCATTGTTAATTAAAAGGGGTTAAAAAATTTAAATATGGATGATTGGTTTTCGTATTGAATTTGTAAAGCAATTATATCTAATTGGCGTGTCTGAAGTCTTGCGTTATTTACGATATACTTTGTATAAACGCAGCCCCACACTAGGTATAATTCTTCTGTCGTGGGTGAAACATGAAATTTCACATACACAAACATTGAAACAAACAATTGTGGGTCACACAAAGATTTGTGCCTTGCGGGAAACGAACCCGCGACTATTCGATTCAGTGGGCGGAACTGTTTAAGCTTTTTAACGACTGCACCAAATCGTCCGTCGTTTGAGTCTTTTGTATGTAATTAGATGCGAAAGTTAAATGGGAACACATGATTCCTTTTAAAAAACCTCTACAAACGGAAATTTGCCTTTGTATCTATCTATATCCATATCATCCTCTGAGTATCACGCCAGATCTCTTGCGAGGTACTCAGAGAGCACGGAGTTCTAACATGTTCCTTCCTTACAGACTTAGTGAAATCTGTAAGGTAAAAACCTTTTGAAACCTGATAGAAACTAGTGGGCTTCCTCCACTCTTATAGTTCGTTTCATACACGTTTGCCAGTTACGAGTCTTTTTTTCATTTAAATCACAAAACCCCTTGCTAAGCGAAACCTTAAAAAATACGCTTCAGTTATTTCCAGGAACATAAATCGACGCTGAAATGCGGGAACGCATCATTTCATTTTTCTATCCACAATTTAAACTTACGAAGACTTGGCAAGGCATGACAGATGATGATCGATTCATGACAGTTTCATATTTTGAAACGCACGTTAATACAATGCTCTCGCATTGTATTATAATTTAATTATAATAATAATAAATTCTTTATGTACGGACAACATTGATCCAAAGTGTTAGTATACAGACGACTTATGCCTAGTGTTAGTAAAAGGAGAAAACGAAAACAATACAAATAACTAAAATAACAAAATAACAAATAACGGTCCTAATTGATCGTCCTCCACACCATCTGCTTAAGGATACGAGAAGACACACTCTCCGCCACCATCCCCAGAATGCTGTTACGGCTGCCCCGCACCCTGCGCAGCAGTGATGCAGTTTTCTTACGCATGATGGCGGCAAAGCCATCAGTGTCCGCTCTCGCAAACATCTCTGAGGCACTGCAAAAGCGGGGCAGCCCCAACAATATCCTGAAAATGTTATTATACTGCGTGCGCAGGTTACTCAACGACCTTTTGGTGTACTGAACCCACAAGCTTCCCGTGTACATACCCTGGCAGTAGGCTTTAAAAAGGGTGATTTTGACCTGATCGGTACAGCGGGAGAACCTGCGGGCCAGCATGTTACCTCGGATCGCCAAAGCCCTGCGCTCCCTCTCAATGTCATCATCGTCCTTAAGGTCGTCAGTGAGAAAATGCCCCAAATACTTAAATTTATGGACTCTGTTTATGTTCACGCCATTTAGGGTAATGTCAGGTGTTGTTTCTGGGCATTTACCGGCGGCCTTAAAGACCATGAACTCGCTCTTTCTACAGTTATATATTAATCCATGTGAGGCCGCATAAGACTCACATACCTTCAACATTTCTCGAATACCTGCCGCTGTTGGGCTCAGCAGCACCATGTCATCCGCATAGCTCATGTTATTGACAGGCACGCCGTGTACATGGCATCCGACACGCATACTGCTGAGCTCAACAATCAGGTCATTAACGTATAAGTTGAAGAGCTTAGGAGACGTCAGCCCCCCTGCCTTACACCGCACTCCAACTTATACGACTCCGAAAGTGCATTCGACCACTTTACGTTATTAGTCTGGTTCGAATACCAATATTTAATAATATTGAGGATCGGTGCCGGTAGACGCCCGTCCCTGAGCTTCTTCCAGAGTACATCGTACGATACAAGGTCGAAGGCCCTGGACAGATCAAGGAAGCAGGCGTACACAGGCGTCCTCCTGTCAATGTAGTATTGGACAGTATGCTTGAGGCCTAAGATAGCACTTTCAGTTGACAGTTCCGGCTGAAAACCGAACTGTGCATCGTGCAAGCTGAGATGTTTTGACAAATAACCATCAAGCAAACTGTCCAATATCTTGGCAGTTGTCGTCGCAAGGGAGATCGGTCGGTAATTTCCCGTGTCCGCGATATCCCCTGTTCTATTCTTCACAATGGGTACCACTACAGTTTTCATTAATTCCGTTGGAAGGTATGAATGACTGACGCACATCGTGAAAAGCAGGGACAAGAGTCTCGGGAGGTGAACTCCCGCAAATTTAAAATGCTCGATACTGAGCCCGTCATGTCCAGGAGATTTGCCACGACTCATGTAATTTATAGCTTCCTTAACTTGTTTGGCTGAGAAAAGTAATGGTAGCTCCTTTCCTGGACAGTCCGTCTCAGCCACAGTGTTTAGAGTCGGTGGGCCCAACGGAGACCTCATTTTAAAGTGCTCCATGAACATATTTGCAATCTCCGTGGAGTCATTCTTTCCTCCCACACTCACCGGGAGACTGGGCCTGACATCTAGTTTACCAGTGGACTTCCAGAATTTTCTGAAATTTTTTGTGGCTCTTTGTTCAGCGATCATATCCATTTTAACTTGTTCTTGGTTTTTCTGACACCATCTCAAACGACTTTTAAAAATTTTGCGAGCCTCACACATTTGGTTATATGATGCTCCTGCCGTTGGCCGTCCATCCAGTACCCAGATACTAAATCTAAGCCCAGCCTCCCGATGCGCGTCTCGTACATGTTTATTCCAACCGCATACTACCCCGGCATGTCTTGGCCAATTTCCACCTCTCGGTTTTGTGTCTTTTGCGGCCTCACATAAAGTTTGTACAATAGTGCTGTATAGTTCATCAAGTATAGTTCTGTGATGGGACAGGCTACATGGCCCGTAGCTACACTTCATGAACTCCCGAGGGAAATCAACATCACGCAAAATATTATGACAGATATCATGATAACGATTGATCTGTGATTGGCTCCTCTCTCCCCAGGTGACTCCATTACATGGTTCACTATGCATCAGCAATTTTTGTCTAACAATTTCCAGATTACACACAATAAATAAAGGTAGATGATCGGACACATACACATTTTCCTCAATACCCGCCTTTACAACCGTCTTCCAGGCAGATTGAGAGACCACACAGTGGTCCAACCATCTCCTACATCCATGGGCTTCACTTAAAAATGTGTAGTTGTCCGATTCCATCCCCAAAAGTTCTATGTCTGTACAAATCCAGGATTGATCTGTGCAAAAATTTAAAAGTTGATTGAAAAATAATTCGTGAGGGTGAGCATTAAAATCACCCAATATAAAAACGCTTTCAACATCATTGCTCGCTTCAATGGCACTTATCTCTCCTAGGACTTCAGCAAACTCAGGTAGGTTATCGTGCGCATCCGTTGGCATGTACACTGAGATCACAATAATAGAACGTCTTCCTATGGTTGCCTTAATGGCCACAAGACGCGAATTGGTGCATTCTAAAATTGAAACGGTATCAAAAATGCCCTTTCTCCAAAGAATGGCTACTCCTCCATACGGCCTTCCTACCAGTACACCTGCGGATGTATCTACAGCCGACTTACCTGTGTATTCATAGTCTTCACTTATAGTTCCTAAAAATGGAATGTCGTGAGGGAGTAGCCATGTCTCTTGTAGGGCTACTAAGTCAGACATAGCACAAATACTACGAACACAATCAATAGACCGTTTAATTGATTTACAATTAAAGCTGGTGAATTTACTATTGCTGGTCTTATATTCATAATCTTTATGTTTATACATAATAACAGTTTATCTATCTATCTATCTATAACCTCACGCCAGATCCCTTGCGGGGTAGGCAGAGAGTACAGAGTTCCAACAGGTTCTTTCCTTACATACTTCTCTGGCTTCCTCGACTCTCATAGTTCGTCTCATACACGCTCGCCGGTTACGGAGACTCTTGACTTTTCCATCAGATAAGATTCGGTTTATTTGGTCGTGGTAAGATAGTCTAGGTCTTCCCCGGTACCTGCATCCTTCCACTTTCACATTGTATATCTGTTTTGTCATTCTTTCCTCTGGCATTCTTTCTATATGCCCGAACCAACGGAGCATGCCCTTTCTCATCTTTACACCGATACTATCTTTCATACCTACTCGCTGTCTTACTATGCTGTTGCTAATGCGGTCGGTCAGCTTCACTCCGCACATCTTCCGCAGAGCTCGCATTTCTACCGCATTTATCCTACTTTCATTCTCCTTCTTACATACCCAGCTCTCGCTACCATATAACAGCGTTGGGACAAGAACTCCGTTATGTATGGCCAGCTGCGCCTTATGGCTTAAGTGCCGGCTCCCGAGTAGCTTTCCCATCGCACCATTCACTCTGTTCCCTGCACTCACTCTTCTCTCTATGTCAGCGGTGTATTTCCCATCCTTACTGAAGGCGCATCCAAGATATACAAACTCATTCACTTGCTCCAGCACATCGTTACCAACCACAATCCTTACATTCGTTCTGGTTTCTTCCCTTTCAAAAACCATAATCTTGGTTTTCTTCACATTCAAGTGTAAGCCATTGATCATGCAGTCGTCTTTCATAACTGTGACTAGTGTTTGCAGATCAGTGGCTGTTGGCGCTCTTAAAATCGCGTCATCTGCATAAAGTAGATGGTTTACCACTAAGTCACCCATTTGTACACCTTCATTCATCGCTTTCAGTCTTTGAAGACTTTTGTCCAGATATATTATAAACAGTCTAGCGGACAACACGCAACCCTGCTTGACGCCGATTTTAACGTCAAACCAGGGTGACCTGTTACCACCCACCCGTACGCATGCCTTGCAGTCCACATAAGTGGACTGGACGGCTCGCAACAGAGTGCCATCTATACCATACTCTGGCAAAATGTCCCAAAGTCTCTTTCGCACAACTCTGTCAAATGCCTTCTCCAGATCTACAAAACCGCAGAAAACCTTCCGGCCCACTGCCAGATGCTTCTCTACGATGTTGCGGAGTGAGAAGACTTGATCCGAACATCCTCTTCCAGACCTGATAACAGTTTAATTAGCTTTAACCTTCGGACTTATCGGTTTTGTTCGATACATAAAACGCACAAAACGCCTGAATGTTATGCCATCGGGCCACAGCTGATCATTTAAAAACAGGTTTAATTTGTGCTTAGGAACAAATAATTTATAGGCATTATAAATTTTCTCTGTTTTCATATTTATCAATTTTAAGGTAACACTTTCATTAGTCTTTTCTTTTATATAGCTAATTATATCATCAACACAGGTTTCTTTGCAAACGTTAGAAATAAATATAGGCACTTTAATATCCGCGGCCCTAAATTTATCGCCCGGTGCAATAGAGGCTAAGCCCTTTTGTCCGATAAGCTTATATCGTTTAGCTGACTTACTTCGCACTACCGTCCATTCAGTGTTTGATTCCGCTACTACATGATCACATACCGGGTTCGATTCTCGCCGACTCAAATCCCTCGCTCGCTCGCTCGTATTGACGTTTTGTACGACCGCCGCTGCCCGCGTGATAACTGATTCACACTCACCAGTAGTAGGGGAGCCAACCGTTGCCGTTGCCGTCGTCGCTTGCGCATCAGTACCCGATGCAATAACGGCTTTGTTCGAAACCGCAGTGCGCAGGGCGGCGTCCACTCGCCTCTTTTGTTGATCCGTCTTTCTTACTCCTTGTTGATTGTGTCGTCCCTGGCTGTTTTCGCAATTCGTCTCCTTCACACTGTCCGAAACCACGGTAGCCGCGCGCTCCTCCCGCTGCACTGAATCTTCCGTCGCGTCATTTCGTTCTAGTGGAAATGAGATAGCATTGTCCTCGTTGTTTGCTAAGAGCGACGTATTTTTTATGTATGAATCAGTGCCGTTAGATCCTGTGTCTTCTGATAAATGTGTCTCCGTCATAGGTACATACTGGAGGCCTATAGGGCCGCTATTTAAAGGGCTGGTGAGTGTACAGGCCCCACGTCTTCTATTCACATTAATGTTAGGTGTAAAATTGCCTAATAACGATGCGTGTTTTATGTTGTCTACCTCCATTTTGAGCATATCAAATTTGTCTACGGTAACGATTTTTTCTTCTAGTACATTTACTTGATTTTGTAGCTTTAGTATGTCCTTTAAAAGGCGCGTCACATCCACATGATCGAAGGTGACGGGGGGAAGCCTATGCAATTCCTTGGCCACGAATATGGGGAACATCTCAGGTAAGGTATTCTTCATAAGACCGATAATATCATCAAGGTCTCGTGACATTTTCTTCTTTCCGTCCTTCCGTCTAACTGGCATCTTTTTCCCGCTGGGTAAAGACTCAAACAGCAGACATTTAGCTGTTACAATATCTTCTGCTGAGAAGGATGTAGTACACAATTGATGGATACTCTCTTCGTCCATAAAATCCATCACATTTCGTAAAAAAGCTAACAGTTCGTTTATCACAACGTTGCAACTAGGGCACTTCACAGTCTTCGAGGCCATTGCACACAGCGAGAAATCACCGTATACACACTGAACGCGTCCGCGCACGGCAGCGCAATTAACGTGCGTTTCAAAATATGAAGCCGCTGAAAATGCCACAGACCCATCTCAAACTGACCGATCCGAACTTTGATGACTTCTAAGACTACCGTAGCGCAACATTGCTACAAGCGACTAAACTTTCACCATTGTGCAAATAATTTATACTTTTTCTAATACTACAAATATTTCCTTTCTAGCCCAACCATCAATCCCTTTGAAACATTTCTGAATACGGAATAATTTTAATAAAATGTCACTCATTTCCTAAAATAACAAATTAATCACTTCACAGTAAAAGGAAAAGAGATAAACAGAATATTGAGTTTCTTTTGAGTGAGAGCCGTTTGATCGCGGGAATGGAAGGAAACATGTTGGATCGTTTTATATTTTGAAATGTAAAGCCTCATAATTAATTGATGAAAAAGGACCCATGACATGTGTTACTTGTTATGTCGAAAGAAGTCGAGCGACGTCGAATGACGTCGAACAATGCCTCCCGACAAGTCTGGCAACACCGCACGCCCTCTCTGACAACGGACAGTACGGATAATATGGAGGAACGATGTATGTAGCCTCTTCCGGTGAAATGTTGCAACCGACTTGTAATAAATTAACGGTTATTCTTTTAAATTACATTTTATTCCACGCACCAAGAATGACAACCAAACACCATTACCATAAACCAAACCACAGATAACTAAAACACTACAACATCTTTCCCTTCGACAAAAAAAAATAAAGCGCGTATAACATTACTATAAATAAAATATAACAAATCATAACAATCCTTAGAAAACTTAATACATTAATCACTTGTATATATATCCTATAAGATCGCGAGCTCTTCGTGCTGCTTTCCTCTGAATCCGCCCTAAACGACTCTTACCCTGAGAATCGTCATCTGGCGATTCTGCGACCTCCAACTGTCCCGAGTTCATATCAACATCATCCTCCTTCCTCTCTCAGGAAGTAGAGGATGTGACTTGACCTGAGTTCATATCATCAACATCATCCTCCTTCCTCTCCCAGAAGGTAGAGGATGTGACTTCCTCCTGCTTATCATAACGTTGTTCCAATCTACGCAAATGCCTCCTATTGCGTATTACTAGCTTACCATATCTATTTGTAAGAGTGAGCGACGCGAATTCCATGTCATAATATAATTTGCTTCGCACTTTATTCCGAACAATTTTCGCGTATTTCTCAGAATTTTTCCGCTGAGGCCTCAATTTTTCCATATGAATAAGCAATCGAGTTCTGAACCTGCACATCTGTTGACTCCCTAATAACACCAGAATACTTTAAAAATCTTGAAAAATGGCGATGAAATTTTTCCCGTCCGTCGGTCGGCTCGTGCCGTTGGTCCCCTAACGAAATTTAATTCCGGCGGTGGCCGTGCGTATTCCATAATTCTATGTTTTCCCGCACTACGACCACTAAAACACCATTAAATCAGCCACCGCTGTCACCATGTAATAAATTAACGGTTATTCTTTTAAATTACATTTTATTCCACGCACCAAGAATGACAACCAAAGACCATTACCATAAACCAAACCACAGATAACTAAAACACTACACGACTAAATATTTTTTTCTTTTTTTTTTTAAAAAAAACGTAGGTACGTACACTAGGATTTTTATTCCTGCGTCGTAGGTGCGTTGATAAACATGAAATTTTACATACACAAATACCCAGACCGATACAAATAATTGTGGGTCACACAAAGATTTGTACTGTGCGGGAATCTAACCCGCGACTATTAGACACAGTGGGCAGTGGCGTGTCAACAGAGACGTTGAGGGCGCGGGAGGACGTTGCGCTGAGGCCTCAGCGCAACGTCAACGCTACATAAAAAAAAAACTGTTGGTTTGATACCACCAGTTAGGTATTTTTTACTATCCATACCCGTCCGCTTTTACCTTTACAGGCCTTATATTACCGTGTATTCGCAGGTGTTTGCGATAATACACGGTTTCAAAAATTACACAATAGTCCATGAAACGTTGATCAATCATTGGCACACATGAATTATTAGGTGTGAACTCAACTTCAATATCGCGTGCTATTTTGTCGACTACTGCCATCTATTGACCGTCGCGATACAACTACACTGAAAAATTGGGCAAGGTTTTTTTTTTTGCAATTTAAATTTATCCATCTATGTCGTCACGCCAGAACCTTTGCGGGGTAGGTCGAGTGTACAGAGGTCCAACAGGTTTCCTTACATTTTGTGTGTGTGTGAATGATCTACGCTGTTGCCGCGGGGCCTAACAGCTTCACCGGGCAAGAGGGCGAGCGTGCTACCACTAAGGTCGAGCCAAAAAGGGCAAGGGGGCAACTAGCTTAAGGGTGTCAAGGAGGAACGGCCTCTGCTCGGGTAGTCACTATGGGGGAGGGAATTTACTAGGTGCCTCGCCGTAGTATCGGCATCTTCGACCTCGCCGGTGACATTGGTGTCTCATCGTGTGGGCGGTATCTGTATCCTAAAGAAGGGATGCATGGGCATCAAGTGGGTCGGTGAGAACATGCCACGGACGGTGATAGCGGCTGATAGGAGGGGAGTAAGGTTCGTAGTTAGCGGCGGCTACGATTAGCGGATTCCTATTATAAAATATCAGGTTGTGGCATTTTTAATAAAGGCGCGAGTAGGTTTGAGACTGAGATCAACATTCCGTTTGAATCTTACGTATGTATTTAGAAGGGATGTAAGGGAGTCAAATACCACCATATGGCTCCAAGTCATCCTCACCTGCTCGTGGTACATCCTGCTAATCAACGAACGAGGCTCTGACGACCGAAAAATGGCGGTATAACCATAACGAAAAAAAAAACTGCGTGACTAAATACCGCAGATCGGTGACGGGCAGCAGCGGCACCGATGCGAAGAGTTACGCACTGCGATCGCCAACCCGCCTGCCCAGCGTGGCGATTATGGGCAAACCCTCCAAATGGCAAGCCAAAACAAACCACGGCCCCCAGTTCCCGGCCGCCCTGCTATTCCGGATCACGGCGGCGGTCACGGTAACGGCAGGGTAGGGGGTGCGAAGAATCCCCGGGCTACGAGAGGCCGCCAAAATCAACTGACCTTGGCGACGTTTAATGGACGCACGTTACGGCTTGACGAGCACATGGCGCAATTAGAATCCGAACTCGAAGGGATAAGGTGGCACGTTCTGGGACTGTGTGAAGTCCGAAGAAAGGGAGAGGACACCGTTACCCTAGAATCAGGCCACCTTTTGTACTTCCGAGAGGGCGATCAGCTATCCCAGGGCGGCGTAGGGTTCTTGGTCAATAAACCCTCTCTGACAACGTTGTAGAAATGTCTAGTGTGTCGAACAGGGTAGCGTATCTTATTATTAAGTTAACCGATAGGTATAACCTAAAGGTTGTGCAGGTTTACGCACCGACTTCGGCACACTCTGACAATGAAGTTGAAGATATGTACGAGGACATAACGAAGGCCTTACACTCCACCACTAAGGCCTACTACAACGTTGTCATGGGGGACTTCAACGCTAAAGTGGGAGTACAAATTTGCAGCGAATCGGTAGTAGGATCTCACGGTTACGGTAGCAGGAATCATAGGGGGCAAATGCTTGTCAACTTTCTTGAGAAAGAGGGGCTTTTCTTGATGAACTCTTTCTTTAAGAAACGGCCCCAAAGAAAGTGGACATGGCAAAGCCCCGACACTAGGACTAAAAATGAGATTGACTTCATCATAACGGACAAGAAGCACATATTCAGAGATGTCTCAGTGATCAACAGGTTTAATACCGGAAGCGATCACCGACTTGTCAGAGGCTCACTGAATATCAACTTTAAGCTCGAGCGAGTCCGTTTGATGAAGGCCAGGCTCCGGCCCAACCTCCTCCAAACCGTAGTAGGATCTGAAGCGTTCCAGTCAAATCTGGAGAGCCGATTCGTTACCATGGAAACCACAAATGACGTAGACCAGGCCGTCACAAATGTAGTTAATATCCTCAGTGAGGAAGGTACGAGATTTTGTGAAACGCGACGTATAAGTAGGAAAACGAAGCTTTCGGAGGAGACACTGCAACTTAAGAAGGAACGACGTGTAAACCCACCCAACACTTCGTTAGAGCAACGGGCACTCAACAAACGAATTAACAAACTGGTACGACATGACTTCCGATGCGCTAATACACGCGCTATTGAAAAAGCAATCGAGCAAAATCGGGGGTCGAAAGTTTTCGTTCAGTCTTTGGGGAGAAGCCATCTGACGAAGTTGTCCAAAGCCAGTGGGGACGTCATCACTTCTAAGCCGGAGATTCTTTTGGAAGTAGAAGACTTCTACAGCCGACTATACGCCTCGCATACATCTCGTCCTGATCCCGGAAATGAGGATCCTAGAGCTACATTAAGCCGCCACTTTACGGAAGACCTGCCCGAAATCGGCCTAGACGAAATCGTGATGGCTCTTGAGCAGCTAAGGAATGGAAAAGCCCCTGGAGAGGACGGAGTTACAACTGAACTATTAAAAGCAGGAGGTAAACCCGTGCTAAAGGAGCTCCAAAATATCTTTAACTCTGTCCTCTTTAATGGGAGAACTCCAGAGGCTTGGGGTAGGAGCGTGGTCGTATTGTTTTTCAAAAAGGGTGATAAGACCCAACTGAAGAACTACCGCCCTATTTCGCTCCTGAGGCACATTTATAAGCTGTTTTCAAGAGTTATCACGAATCGTCTTGCGCGAAGGCTCGACGAATTTCAACCCCCGGAACAGGCCGGGTTTCGAAGAGGGTATGGAACCATAGACCACATCCACACTATACGGCAGATTATACAGAAGACCGAAGAGTATAATCGGCCCCTGTGCTTAGCATTCGTGGACTATGAGAAGGCCTTTGACTCGATCGAGACCTGGTCAGTTCTGATATCCTTGCAACGATGCCAAGTCGACTGGCGATACATCCAAGTGTTAAGAAGTCTCTATAACGCCGCGACCATGACCATCCAGTTACAAAACCAGCAGACCAACCCTATCTCAATGCATCGAGGAGTGAGACAAGGGGACGTTATCTCCCCCAAATTGTTCACAAATGCATTGGAGGATATGTTTAAGACGCTGGACTGGGACGGTCATGGCATAAACATAAATGGCAGTCATATCTCACACTTGAGATTTGCAGACGACATCGTCATTATGGCCGAAACGTTGCAGGATTTACAACAGATGCTGACCAGCCTAGCCGATTCTTCCAAACAAATAGGTCTCCGCATGAACTTAGACAAGACCAAAGTAATGTTTAACCGACATGTAGTACCGGAACCTGTTGCAATACATGGCGCTATTCTCGAGGTTGTTCAAGAATATGTTTACCTAGGGCAAACTCTGCAGTTGGGGAAAAACAACTTCGAGAAAGAGGTCAACAGAAGAATACGGCTGGGCTGGGCGGCATTTGGGAAATTACGTCGAGTATTTACATCGCCCATTCCACAAAGCCTAAAGACAAAAGTCTTTAATCAGTGCGTCCTGCCCGTTATGACATATGGAGCCGAGACGTGGACACTCACGGTTGGAATGGTTCATAAATTTAAAGTCACTCAGCGAGCTATGGAAAGGGCTATGCTCGGAGTTTCTCTGAAGGATAGAATCCGGAACGAAGTCATTCGACAGAGAACCAAAGTTATCGACATAGCCCACCGGATTAGTAAGCTGAAGTGGCAATGGGCCGGTCACATTAGCCGAACAACCGATAACCGCTGGGACAAACGAGTTCTTGAGTGGAGACCGCGGACTGGCAAACGTAATGCAGGATGCCCTCAGGCTAGGTGGAGCGATGACCTTCGTAGGGCGGCTGGCAGAAACTGGATGCGAGTAGCCGAGGATCGTACCCAGTGGCGTGCACTTGGAGAGGCCTATGTCCAGCAGTGGACTGTTATAGGCTGATGATGATGATGATGATTTAGAAGGGAAAGTTAAATGGGAACACATGATTCCTTTAAAACAACCTCTCCAAATTGAAAACTGCCTATTTATCTATCTATATCCATATCATTACGCCAGATCCCTTGCGAGGCACGCAGAGAGCACGGAGTACTTACATGTTCCTTCCTTACAGACTTAGTGAAATCTGTAAGGTAAAAACCTGTTGAAACCTGATAGAAACTAGTGGGCTTCCTCCACTCTTATAGTTCGTCTCATACACGTTTGCCAGTAATGGGTCTTTTTCAATTTAAATCTCAAATCCCCTTGCTGAGCGAAATCTTAACAAATACACTTCAGTTATTTCTAGGAACATAAATCGTAGCCAAAATGCGGGAACGCATCATTTTTATATCCACAATTTCAACTTACGAAGACTTGGCAAGGTCACACAGAAGTTGTAGAAGAACAACTCCATTTTGACGATGGCCTTCTCTATTGATTTGATTTGGGTGGTTTTAATCCCCACACGAAGCATTTGTTATCGTGTAACTCACGATTTTTTGTTTTGCTGTGAAGGTTTTGTACCTACTTTAATTTAACGTTTGCAAACACACTCACATCATATAATAATAGTTACTAGTGTAGACTAGGTTTTCATAAATTAATAAGATAACTAGCAGAAAAGGTCTGTAGAGAAAGATTCTGCTGGAACTGTGTATTCTCTGCCTACCCCGCAAGAGGTCGGCGTGATGATATAGATAAACAGATAGGCCACTTGCGGGTAGTATCCTCCGAGACCTGGCGAAAAGCCCCGAAGAGCGCGTGTGATTCTTATTCCAATCGCTAGTAATAAGATGCTCCACTGTGTGATTGTGTGTGCAACCACTACGCTCGAGCCAGAAGGGCAAGAGGGCAACTAGCTCAAGGGCGCCTCAAGGAGGAACGGTCTCGACTTGGGCAGTCGCTATGGGTGAGAGCGTATACTAGGTGTCTCGCCGTAGTGCTCTGAACCGGCCGGCGGGCAAGGAATACTTCGACCTCGCCGTCGAGGTCTGTGTGTCGCCTTTTAAATAAAGGTCCCAATTAGTTGGAGACCGAGATCGAAATGGATATATGCTCAACTGTTTACACAATGTTAACTGTTATGTTAACATGCGATTGATCTTCTGGTTTTTCTGTTCAGTGCCGCTAACACGATTTTCCTGCGTTAATAAATAAATTAATAATTATTGGTTTAACTGGCGCACTTTTGACTGAACTACAATTATAATTAATAATAATTCATATTTTATGTTTGTACCAACTTTGATCTCATTGACATTTATTTTATTACTGGATTGATTGACTTTATTGGTACTGTTGAAAAATAATTTTCATTTTATATTTGTACGCCTGATTTGGCAGAAACATGTAGATACTATTACCGATGTTTACTTCCCATGTACCTACACATGTTTTGACAAATAAATATACTTTGTCTTTGACTTTGTACATCGTAATCAAATCGTGATCCGGATATCAGAACGGATTTCCCGGGTCGTGATGTTTGCTACTATACGAGCTATTAATTTGCGGTAGAGTAATAAAAAAATTAAAATTATAAATTGACATTTTATTAATGTATTCTGAATACGAATTCATAAGAAATCAAGGAACTACGTTTAGTTAAAACATTATTATTCAACACACACACACATCGTCATGCCTATATTCCCAAAGCGGGGGTCGCAAAGGTGTACTGAGTACACCCACGTTTCGCCGACGATGTTAGGTTCCATGTAATAGGAGGCGAGCCTATTGCCATATACCGGGAACAATTTCAGACTCCGAACTCGTACTGGGAAGTTTTCGTTAGAAAAGCTACACATGGCCGACCTTGGATTTGAACCCAGGACCTTAAGATCACAAAGCAATGCACTTTGCCACTAGACTGTTAGGGAAAGACCCCCTTTGACAAATATACCTCTACTAGTATTTCAGAGGGAAGGCGTTTTTGCTTCACCTGAGAGAGAATAGGTTATATTTCACCATGCGGACTCAATGTGAATCGGTGGCAGCAGGTCTGTAGCCACCGGCTGTTAGGGCTTATCATGACAGATGATGATCGATTCATGACAGCCGACATCATTGTTTTAACGTGCGTTTCAAAATATGAAGCCGCTGAAAATGCCACAGACTGACCGAGCCGAACTTTGATGACTGCTAAGACTACCGTAGCGCAACATTGCCACAAGCGACTAAACTTTCACCTTTGTGCAAACATTTTATACTTTTTCTAATACTACAAATAATTCCTTTCTAACCAATTCATAAAACCCTTTGAAACATTTCTGAATACGGAATAATTTTAATAAATTATCACTCATTTCCTGAAATAACAAATTGATCCTTCACAATAAAAGGAAGCGAGATAAACAGAATATTGAGTTTATTTTGAGTGAGTGCCGTTTGATCGCGGGAATGGAAGGAAACATGTTGGATCCTTTTAGTTTTTGACATGTAAAGCCTCATAAATAATTGAAGACAAAAGACCCATGACATGTGTTACTTGTTATGTCGGCGGAAGTCGAGTGACGTCAAACGATGTCACCCAACCAGTCTGGTGACATTGCACGTCCTGTCCGACAACGGACAATACGGATAATATGGAGGAACGACGTATGTAGCCTCTTCCGGTGAAATGTTGCAATGGCCTAAATATTTTTTTCTTTTTCTTTAAAAAAACGTAGCCTCACACTAGGATTTACTCCCGCGTCGTGGGCGCGTAATAATTTCTGATACAAGAATCATGGTGGGCGGGCTTAAGAAAGGTTTCCTGCACCGGGAGGATGTCCACTTTTGCGATTTTGAAGGAAATCACTAACCTGGTCTCGGTTGGAGCGGAGGCCGTCGGCCTGCTAGTTACGTTATCTTATTAAAAACGGGCTAGAGGCGGTGCGAAGAACTTGGTGCAGCTCGCGAGTCCTGTTGACGTTCATACCACTGTACAGTTCATGCACCAGAGCCAAGTCCGTAATGATCCTGGCAAGCATAGCAGGCACAACAACTAGTTTGGGTCCGGGGAGGGGTGCAGGACCCGCTCAGGGGTAGAGGAGTAGGACGGGGACATAAAGTAGTGCCTGGGGTACAGGGCGCGGGGGGCTGAAGTCGCTGGGCGGAGGGGCGCTAAAAGCGCTGAGTGTAGTTGCGCAGAAGGCGCGGAGGGGCGGGGACAGTGGCGCTGAGGACGCGGAAGGTTGTTGCGCTGAGGGCGCTGGCGACAACATAAAGAAAAAACTGTTGGTTTGATACCAGAAGGTAGGTATTTTATACCATCCATACCCGTCCGCTTTTACCTTTACAGGCCTTATATTACCGTGTATTCGCTGGTATTAGCGATACTCCACGGTTTCAAAAATTACACATGGTGTTTTAATTACACAGTAAAAATTACAAATTACAATCATTGATCAATCACATGAATTATTAGGTGTGAAGTCAATTTCAATATCTCGTGATATTTTTCGACTACTACCATCTATTGACCGTCGCAATAAAACTACACTGAAAAATTTGGCGAAGCACTTATATTTTGCGATTTACATTTACCTATCTATATCACGCCAGATCCCTTGCGGCAGAGAGTATTAAGGTCCAACAGGTTTCCTTACATTTAGTGTATGTGTGAATGATCTACGCTGTTGGCCACGGGGCCTTACAGCTTAACCCGGCAAGAGGGCGAGCGTGCTACCATTAAGGTCGAGTCAAAAGGGCAAGAGGGCAATTAGCTTAAGGGCGTCAAGGAGGAACGGCCTCTGCTCGGGCAGTCACTATGGGGGAGGGAATTTACTAGGTGCCTCGCCGTGGTGCTCCGCATCGGCCGGCGGGCAAGGGATTCTTCGACCTCGCTGGCGATATCGGTGTCTGACCCTATGGGTGGTATCTGTATCCTAAAGAAGGGATTTAAGGGCATCAAGTGGGTCGGTGAGAAAATGCCACGGACTGTAGTAGCGGCTGATAGGAGGGGAGTTAGGTTCGTAGTCGGCGGCAGCTACAATTAACGAATTCCTATAATGAAATAACAGGTTGTCGCCTTTTTAATAAAAGCGCGAATAGGTTTGAGACCGAGCTCCGACGGCTTTGCGGAGGAAACGAAATTGACCCGTTTAGAGGTGACTACTATCGATGTGAAGCGTACGTCATGATGGGCCATACACAAGTTTTTTAAAGTGTCATCTTATTCCTAAGGGTCATTTTACTCCGCTTGAAGATCATCGGGTAAAGACGACCAAGAACAAAGGCTACTTGGTTACAGACTCGCTTGGTGTGCGGTCCGAAGGTCATGGCATTGTTTACGGTGGCACCTATATATTTGATCTGTTTAATCCAGGGAATAGGGACTGGTCTTTTGACCGAGATTACTTCTGGGCTGGCGCAGGGAGGGGCGCGAGGTGGCGCCTCTGGAAAGAGAATACCGCAGCGCTCTTGTCTATCTTGCCCTAGAGTATTGGCGGCTGCCTGAAGGTTTCTGGCAATGAAAACCTTATTCCTATGCGAACGGGCAAGAAGCATCTTACTCGAACGAGAAATATCGTTCGTGTAAAGGCTGATTAGGAGGGGTGTGGGAGGTTAGCTGAGCCTTATGGGTTCTGAGGGGACGGGGGTGGAGTTCGAGCTGAGGGGAAGAGTGGTCGATGGGAATACAGTACAGGGACCTTCTCTAGTAAATTAGAGTAACGTCCCCACGGGAGCCGACTCTGTCATCACAAACGAAGTTGTAGTTTGCAATCCTAGGATCGCAGTGGGTGGGCTTAGGAAAGGTTTTATGCACCAGAAGGATGTCCAGTACGTGATCCCAAAGAAAGTCATCAACCTGGTTACGTTGGCAGCGGAGGCCGTTGGTGTTAGAAAACGCTAGGGATAAGCTATGGGGCGTAATGCGGGAAGATCCTAAATCCATTATGGATTGCAGGGAGGTTGGGTTTTCAGGGAGGATATGGCGCCGAGAACGTCCATATAAGACAGCCAGGATGATTTTCTCTTCTAAATTTATGGCGGCGCGGATTCATTAAGCCAGCTCGCGAATCATGTTGACGCACACAAGGAAATACAGGTCACGCATCAGAACAAAGTCGCCGGGACGTCGGCAGGCGCAGAAGGCGTTATCACCGGCGTTGGTTTGGGAAGATGTGCGGGGCCCACAAGTGGGCGAGGAGCCGCAGTGTATGAAAGTGGCTTCCAAACACCACAGCTTCGTCCACGCGTTGGCTCAGAGTACCGGCCTAAGCGGGGGGTAGACGTCAGCGCTTGGAGCGTGGAAGCGCGGGAGCTGAAATCGCTGGGGGCGAGGCGCTGAGAGCGCCGGTTGAGGTTGCGAAGAAGGCGCGTAGGTCATTAGCGCTGAGGAGCGGGCGGCCGCAGAAGGGCGGCGTCGAGTGCACCTTAACCGGTGCTTCTCTTTTGGGACTTTGGGGTAATCGGGATAATTCGCGGTGCGCCCCTTGGTCCCGCAGAGGACGCAGCTGGGCGGCTCATTCACCGTCTCCCTTTAGCGGGAACATTGGGAGATCGCGTTGTCGCAGACGCATTTCACGCATCGCGGACGCACATGGCAATTACGGGCAGAGCGCCCATACAGCTGGCAATTGTTGCACTGCCCGGGTGTGCAGCCGGCCATGGTGCGGTCGAGGATGACCAGCACCATGTCGTATCGCTTCGCTTTGTGACCACGAGGTCTTGGGTTCAAACCCTAGGTTCGGCAAATGAGAGTAGAGGAAGCCAGAGAGGTCTGTAGGAAATCAGTACCGGAAGCGACGTCGCTTACCCCGGCCCTGGCTACCCTACACCCCAGCTGTCTCCCAACGCGGTCCTACGAAACACCCACTCTGCGCGCCCCACGCGTTCGACCATCCCTCTCCCGCCCCCTGTCATTCAAGACACGAGCGTCTGGGAGCGAATTTCGAAGGCGATTTACAATCGCCTCATCAACTACACGAATCGCGCAATGCGCAATCCACCGCCGTGAAAATAGCGTCCTCGGACGACCACCGCCGTTTGTCCTACTTCCTCCTTGAGGAGAGGGAGCTCAGAGTTATCATTCGTGGCCTCCCCAAGGAGTTGTACACCTCCGCCATCAAGGAGGATCTTCTCACCCAAGACCTTCCGTTGCATTAGGTACATAGGATGGTTAAAGGCCGCGACAAGCAGACATACGACATGGTGTGCTGGTCGTCCTCAACCGCACCATGGCCGGCTGCAAGGTCTTTGATCTTTAGGCCGTGTGCCATATCTCTGGCCTCTCCGTAAACGCCCCCCATAAACGTGGCACACCGGGGCAGTGCCACAATTGCCAGATGTATGGGCGCTCTGCTCGTAACTGCCACGTGCGTCAGCGATGCGTCAAATGCGTCTGGGACAACGCGATCTCTCAATGTTCCCGCTCGAGGGAGACAGCGACCGAGCCGCGCAGCTGCGTCCTCTGCGGGACCAAGGGGCCCACCGCGAATTATCCCGATTGCCCCAAAGTCCCGAAAGGGAAGCGCCGGACAAGGTGCGATCGACGCCGCCCTTCTGCGGCCGCCCGCCCCTCAGTGCTAGTGACCTACCTCAATCTAAACCCTCAGCGACCCTACTTCCAGCGACTTCAGTCCCCGCGCTCTTACGCTCCAGGCGCTGACGTATACCCCCCGCTTAGGCCGGTACTCTGAGCCAACACGGGGACGAAGCCACGGTGTATGGAAGCCACTTTCATACACTGCGGCTCCTTGCCCATCTCCCCAAACCCACGCTGGTGGTTACGTTGACTTAGTTCTGGTGCGTGACCTGTATGGCGGTGTGTGCGTCAACATGATTCGCGAGCTGGCCTAATGACTCCGCGCCGCTACTAGCTCAGATGAGAAAATCATCCTGGTTCTCTTACATGGACGTTCTCAGCGCCATATCCTCCCTGAGAACCCAACCCCCTTCCAATCCATAATGGATTTCCCGCATTACGCCCCATAGCTTATCCCTAGTGTTTTCTAACACCAACGGCCTCCGCTGCCAACGTAACCAGGTTGATGACTTTCTTTGGGATCACGTACTGGACATCCTTCTGGTGCATAAAACCTTTCCTAAGCCCACCCACTGCGATCCTAGAATTGCAAACTACAACTTCGTTTGTGATGACAGAGTCGGCTCCCGTGGGGACGTTACTCTAATTTACTAGAGAAGGTCCCTGTACTGTATTCCCATCGACCCCTCTTCCCCTCAGCTCAAACTCCACCCCGTCCCCTTAGAACCCATAAGGCTCAGCTAACCTCCCACACCCCTCCTAATCAGCCTTTACACGAACGATATTTCTCATTCGAGTAAGATGCATCTTCCGCGTTCCGCGAATGATACTGTCCACTACGTCTTGCATAGGAATAAGGTTTTCATTGCCAGAAACCTTCGGTTTTACTTAATGATCAGTAAACTTAACATTGAAGCTGAAACAAGTGTGGTACACGATAACCCGACGACCATAAATCCCCGTGCGTCATACACGGAAAGTCATCATTATGTGCATATATTAATATATAGAGGTATCTTGAAAGCGTTTAAGCGGAAATTGGGACGGGTTTGAGCCTAGCGTATGTCTTTAGATTTAGCTAGGTTAAGTGGGAACACATACATTAACTTTGGAAAACCTCTCCAAACTGAAACTAGCCTTTTGATTTAAAGGTGTAACATAATAAACGCAAGACCTAAAAGTAGTTTCTTCTAAATCGATCACTGAATTGATTCCAACAATTTTTAATGTATACATTTTTTTTATTTACAAAAAATGCTATTGCTTTTTTATTGCGCTATAATAAACTAAATTTATTTTTGATTCAAATCAATAAGGAGATTTCGAAAGTATTTCTCAATACACATACATGTACAAGTTTCATGTTAATTTAAAAGGGGTTAAATATTTTAATTTTGGTTAGTTGGTTTTAGTAATGAGTATTTAAAAAAAAAATCACATACACAAACACCCAGATCAAAACGAATAATTGTTGGTCACACGAAGATTTTTGCCATGCGGGAAACGAACCGGCGACTATTCGACCCAGTGGGCGGAGAGGCTTAAGCTTTCTAACCACTGCGCCAAATCGTCCGTCGTTTGGGTTTTACGTATGTCTTTAGAAGAGAAAGATAAATGGGAACACATGCTTCCTTTTAAAAAATCTCTCCCAACTAAAACTTGCCTTTTTATCTATCTATGCGCTGAGGTCACGGAGCTCTAACAAGTTCTTTCCCTACAGACTTATTATTGAAATCTGCAAAAACCGGACCGACCGGAAAAATACCAGTGGGCTTCCTTCACTCTTATGGTTCGTCTCATACACGTTTGCCACCTACGGAGACCCTTGACTTTATTTTTGATTTAAATCTAAAATCCCCTTGCTAAGCGAAACCTTAAAAATACGCTTCAGTTATTTCCAGGAACATAAATCGACGCCAAAATGCGGGAACGCATCATTTCATTTTTCCATCCACAATTTAAACTTACGAAGACATGGTTAGGTCACAATATAGAAGATTTAGAAGGTCTACTCCATTTTGACGATGGCCTCCTCTATGGATTTAATGTGGCTGGTTTTAATTCCCACACGGGGCATTTGTTATCGTCTAACTCACGATATTTTGTTTCGGTATGAAGTGTTTGTGTACCTACGTTAATTTAATGTTTGTAAATACTCCCACAGCATATTATAATAGTAACTGGTGTAGACTACGTTTCTCATGAATTAATAAGATAACTAGCAGAAAAGGTCTGTAGAGAAAGATTCTGCTGGAACTCTGTGTTCTCTGCCTACCCCGAAAGAGGTCTGGTGTGATGATATAGATAAACAGATAGGTAACTTGCGGGTAGTATCCTCCGAGATCTGGCGAAAAGCCGCGAAGAGCGCGTGTGTGCATGATTCTTATTCCAATCGCTAGTAATAAGATGCTCCACTGTGTGATTGTGTGGGCAAGAGGGCAACTAGATCAAGGGCGCCTCAAGGAGGAACGGTCACGACTTGGGCAGTCGCTACGGGGGAGGGCGTATACTAGGTGTCTCGCCGTGGTGCTCTGCACAGTACACCCACGTTTCGGCGACGATATTAGGTTCCATGTAATAGAGGGCGAGCCTATTGCCATATACCGGGCACAATTCCAGACTCCGGGCTCGTACTGGGAAGTTTTCGTTAGAAAAACTACACATGTCCGACCTTGGATTTGAACCCAGGACCTTGTGATCACAAAGCGATGCACTTTATATTTCACTATGGGGGCAACGAGCTTAAGAGCGTCAAGGAGGAACGGCCTCTGCTCGGGCAGTCACTATGGGGGAGGGAATTTTCTAGTTGCCTCGCCGTGGTGCTCTGCATTGGCCGGCGGGCCCCTTGCCCTTTTGGCTTGACCTTAGTGGTAGCACGCTCGCCCTCTTGCCCGGTGAAGCTGTAAGGCCCCGCAGCCAACAGCGTAGATCATTCACACATACACAAAATGTAAGGAAACCTGTTGGACCTTAGAACTCTTTGCCTACCCAGTAAGGGTCTGGCGTGACGACATAGATAGATAAATGTTACTCACAAAATAAAAATGCTTTGCCAAATTTTTTCAGTGTAGTTGTATCGCGACGGTGTATAGATGGCAGTAGTCGAAAAATAGCACGCGGTATTAATGTGGGCTTCACACCTAATAATTCTTGATTTAATCATTGATTGATTATCTTGGTTAAATCACCTCAAAGTCAATTTTTGAAACCGTTTATTATCGCTAATACTAGCGAATACACGGTAATATAAGGCCTGTAAAGGTAAAAGCGGTATTCCCTACGGCTATGGATAGTGAAAAATATTTACCTTGTGGTATCAACTGAACAGTTTTTATTTATGTTGTCGCCAGCGCCCTCAGCGCAACAAGCTTCCGCGTCCTCAGCGCCACTGTCCCCCCCCGCGCCTTCTGCGCAACTTCACTAAGCGCTCTTAGAACCTCTCCACCCAACGACTTCATCCCCCCTGCGCCCTGCGCCCCATTCACTGTTTTCTGCCCCCGTCCTACTCCTCTGCCCCTGAGCGGGTCCTGCGTCCCTCTCCAGACCCAAACTAGTTCAGGCGCCGTCTACGCTTGCCAGGATCTTTGCGGATTTGGCTCTGGTGCGCGAACTGTACAGAGTTGTGATCGTCAACAGCACGTTGGACTCGCAAGCTGGCCTAAGTTCTCTACCGCCTCTAGCCCGTTCTTTAATAGGATACCTTAACTAGCAGGCCGACGGCCTCTGCTTCTACCGAGATCAGGTTCGTGATTTCCTTCAAAATCACCAATTGGATCTCCTCCCGGTGCAGGAAACCTTTCTCAAGCCCACCGTGATCCTAGTATCGGAAATTATAACCTTGTGCGAAATGACAGAACCAGCACCCGTAGAGGTGTACTCTCATTTACTACAGACGGTCCCCGCACTGTATCCCTCTCGTTCCCCCTGCGCTCACCAACATCGAACCTTCGGTCTGTCGTATCTACCTCACAGGGTTTTTTTCTAAAATATATTGTCAAAAATCATGTTTCAAAATATTAAATCTCTAATCCATATTCTTCTTAAAGTGCGGGGAGTACAAAGTATCGTTTTTTACGCGGCACCCCTAAAGGGACCAAAGTTCCGCGAATCCTGTCGCCAGAGATGTTGGGCTATATCGGGCGCGTATCATTTATATTTTGATGGACTATTTAGCGCAGTGCTTAATAGCTTAAGCCGCTCCGCGCACTGTGTCTAATAGTCGCGGTTTAGATTCCCGCGCGGTACAAATCTTTGTGTGACCCACAATTATTTGTACCGTTCTGGGTATTTGTGTATGTGAAAGTTCCTTTTTTTTTTAGAACGCACCCACGACGCAAGAGTAAAGCCTAGTGTGAGGCTACGTTTTTTTTAAAGAAAAAGAAACAAATATTTAGGCTATGACTTGACTTTGACTTTACAATTTTGAGTGTCGAGTGAATTATTTACTAATATTTATATACAGATATTTTATTTTTTTGCTGAGTTGTACAGTAAGCTACCAACAGGATTAATATAATGACTATAATAACGGAATCTATACATTCGTGCTGTTCGCCGTTAAGGATTTCCCTGGTGTATCTTCAAATTCCAAGGTCCAATACCAAGAACATTAAAATAGGACCACCTTAAAACTATACTGAACCCAATGCAAAAAGAATCATTCATCAAGATCACGGAGTTCTAACATGTTCTTACCTTACAGACTTATTGAAATCTGCAAGGTAAAAACCCATTGGAACCTGGCAAATACCATTGGGCTTTCTCCACTCTTACAGTTTCTCTCATACACGTTTGGCACTTACGGAGACTCTTGACTTTATTTTTGATTTAAATCTATAATCCCCTTGCTAAGCGAAACCTTAAAAAAACGCTTCAGTTATTTCCAGGAACATAAATCGACGCCGAAATGCGGGAACGCATCATTTATTTTTCCATCCACAATTTAAACTTACGAAGACTTGGCAAGGTCACAACACAGAAGATTTCGAAGAACAACTCCATTTTAATGATAGCCTTTTCGATTGATTTGATTTAGGTGGTTTTAATCCCCACACGGGGCATTTGTTATCGTGTAACTCACGATTTTTCGTTTCAGTATGAAGTGTTTATACCCACGTTAATTTAATGATTGTAAACACACCCACATCTTATAATCATAGTTACTAGTGTAGACTACGTTTTTAATGAGTTAATAAGATAACTGAACTAGCAGAAAAGGTCTGTAAAGAAAGATTCTGCTGGAACTCTGTATTCTCTGCCTACCCCGCAAGAGATCTGGCGTGATGATGTAGATAAACAGATAGGTAACTTGCGCGTAGTACCCTCCGAGACCTGGCGAGAAGCCGCGTAGAGCGCATGTCTGTGTGCATGATTCTTATTGCGATCGCTAATAATTAAAAGCTTCACTGTGTGTTTGTGTGTGCAACCACTACGCTCGAGCCAGAAGCGCAGGGGAGCAACTAGCTTAAGGGCGCCTCAAGGAGGAACGGCGTCGGCTCGGACAGTCGCTAAGGGGAAGGGCGTATAGTAGGTGTCTCGCCGTTGTGGTCTGCACCGGCCGGCGGGCAAGGGATTCTACGAGCTCGCCGACGAGGCGGTGTATAATCTTGTGTGCCAACTCTGTATCCGAAAGAAGGGATGTAAGGGCACCGGGAGGGTCGGTGAGAACATGCCGCGGACGGCGGTAGCGACTGATAGGAGGGGAATTAGGTTCGTAGTCGGCGGCGGCTACGATTAGCAAATTCCTATGATTATCGCGAAATATCGGGTTGTCGCCTTTTAAATAAAGGTGCGAATAAGTTGGAGACCGAGATCGGAATGGAGATATGCTCAAATGTTTACACAATATTAACTGTGATGTTAACGTGCGATTGATCTTCTGGTTTTTCTGTTCGCTAACACTTTTTTCCTACGTTTACATCCTAATCAAATCGGGATCCGGATATCAGAAAGGATTTCCCGGGATTTATAGGTTTTCTTAAGAAATTTATGACGGTAATAAAAAAAAGAATACAGTTTATGAATTGACATTTTGTAAATGTATTCTGAATACGAATTCATAAAAACAATTAAGGAACTACGTTTAGTTAAAACATTATGGTTCAAGACACACACCTTCACGCCTATATTCCCCAAGCGGTGGTGACAAAGGTGTACTGAGTACACCTTTGCCACCCTGACTATGTTAGGTCCCATGTAATAGGATGCGAGCCTATTGGAATATACCGGGAACAATTTCAGACTCCGGACTCGTACTGGGAAGTTTTCGTTAGAAAAGCCAAACATGTCCGACCTTGGATTTGAACCCAGGATCTTGTGATCACAAAGCGATGCACTTTGCCACTAGACCAACGAGGCAGTTCAGCAACGAGTTATTCAACTGTTAGGCAAAGACCCTCTTTAACAAATATACCTCTATTTTAGAGGGAAGACGTTTTGCTTCACCTGAGAGAGAATAGGTTATATTTCACCATGCGGACTCAATGTGAATCGGTGGCAGCAGGTCTGTAGCCACCGGCTGTTAGGGCTTATCATGACAGATGATAATCGATTTATGACAGCCGACATCATTGTTTTAACGTGCGTTTCAAAGTATGAAGCCGCTGAAAATGCCACAGACCCATCTCAGACTGACCGATCCGAACCGACTAAACTTTAACCTTTGTGCAAACATTTTATACTTTTTCTAGTACTACAAATAATTATTTTCTAACCAAACCATAAAACCCTTTGAAACATTTCTGAATACGGAATAATTATAATAAAATATCACTCATTTCCTAAAATAACAAATTGATCCTTCACAATAAAAGGAAGCGAGATAAACAGAATATTGAATTTGTTTTGAGTGAGTGCCGTTTGATCGCGGGAATGGAAGAAAACATGTTGGATCCTTTTAGTTTTTGACATGTAAAGCCTCATAAATAATTGAAGACAAAAAAAACCCATGACATGTGTTACTTGTTATGGCGGCTGAAGTCGAGTGACGTCGAGTGACTTCAAACGATGTCTCCCAACAAGTCTGGTGACATTGAACGCCCTGTTCGACAACGGACAATACGGATAATATGGAGGAACGACGTATGTACCCTCTTCCGGTGAAATGTTGCAATGGCCTAAATATTATTTTGTTTTTCTTTAAAAAAAACGTAGCCTTACACTAGGATTTACTCCCGCGTCGTGGGCGCGTTTAAAAACATGAAATTTCACATACACAAATACCCAGACCGATACAAATAATTGTGGAATCTAACCCGCAACTATTAGACACAGTGGGCGGAGCGGCTTAAAATCTTAACCATTGCGCTAAATAGTCCATCAAAATGTAAACGATACGCGCCCGATATCGCCCAACATCTCTGGCGACAGAAGTCGCGGAACATTGGTCCCTTTTTACGTGGTACCCCCACGTAAAAACAATTTTTTGTACTTCTCGCACTTTAAGAAATATATGGATAGTTACTTAATATTTCAAAACATGATTTTTGTCGATATATTTTAGAGAGAAGCCCTGTGAGGGAGACACGACAGACCGAAGGTTCGATGTTGGTGAGCGCAGGGGAATCGAGAGGGATACAGTGCGGGGACCGTCTGTAGTAAATGAGAGTACCACCTCCACGGGTGCTGGTTCTGTCATTCCGCACGAGGTTATAATTTCCGATACTAGGATCACGGTGGACGGGCTTAAGAAAGGTTTCCTGCACCGGGAGGATGTCCAGTTGGCGATTTTGAAGGAAATCACTAACCTGGTCTCGATAGGAGCGGAGGCCGTCGGCCTGCTATTTAAGTTATCTTATTAAAAAACGGGCTAGAGGCGATGCGAAGAACTTAGGGCAGCTCGCGAGTCGTGTTGACGTTCATAACGCTGTACAGTTCATGCACCAGAGCCAAGTCCGTAAAGATCCTGGCACGCATAGCAGGTACAACAACTAGTTGGGGTCCGAAGAGTGGTGCAGGACCCGCTCAGGGGCAGAGGAGTAGGACGAGAACAGTGCCTGGGGCACAGGGCGCGGGTGGGCTGAAGTCGGGGGGCGCTAAGAGCGCTGAGTGAAGTTGCGCAGAAGGCGCGGGGGGGGGGGGGCAGTGGCGCTGAGGGCGTGGGAGGTTGTTGCGCTGAGGGCGCTGACGTCTACATAAATAAAAACTGTTGGTTTGATACCACACGGTAGATATTTTATACTATCCATACCCGTCTGCTTTTACCTTTACAGGCCTTATATTACCGTGTATTCGCTGGTATTAGCGATAATCCACGGTTTCAAAAATTTCTCGTGGTGTGTTTGTTGCACATTAATCATTGATCAATCACATAATAATTATTAGGTGTGAAGCCATTTTCAATATCGCGTGCTATTTTTCGACTACTGCCATCTATTGAACGTCGCGATAAAAATACACTGAAAAATTTGGAGAAGCAGTTTTATTTTGCGATTTACATTTATCTATTATGTCACGCCAGATCCCTTGCGGGGTAGGCGGAGAGTATTAAGGTCCAACAGGTTTCCTTACATTTTGTGTATGTGTGAATGATCTACGCTGTTAGCCACGGAGCCTTACAGCTTCACCCGGCAAGAGAGCAAGCGTGCTACCAGTAAGGTCGAGTCAAAAGGGCAAGAGGGCAATTAGCTTAAGGGCGTCAAGGAGGAACGGTCTCTGCTCGGGCAGTCACTATGGGGGAGGGAATTTACTAGGTGCCTCGCCGTGGTGCTCTGCATCGGCCTGCGGGCAAGGGATTCTTCGACCTCGCCGGCGATATCGGTGTCTGACCCTGTGGGTGGTATCTGTATCTTAAAGAAGAGATTTAAGGGCATCAAGTGGGTCGGTGAGAAAATGCCACGGACTGTAGTAGCGGCTGTTAGGAGGGGAGTTAGGTACGTAGTCGGCGGAAGCTACAATTAACGAATTCCTATTATGAAATATCAGGTTGTCATCTTTTTAATAAAGGCGCGAATAGGTTTGTGATCGAGATCGGAATTAAGATCGACATTCCGTATGAACCACGGGGCTCCGACGGCTTTGCGGAGGAAACGAGAGTGAACCGTATGGAGTCTATCGATGTGAAGCGTACGTCATGATGGGCCATACACAAGATTTTTAAAGTGTCATCTCCTTCCTAAGGGACATTTTACTCCGCTTGCAGATCATCGGGTAAAGACGACCAAGTACAAAGGCTACTCGCTGACGGACTCGCTTTATGTGCGGTCCGAAGGTCATGGTATTGTTTAGGGTGACCCCTAGATATTAGATCTGTTTGATCCAGGGAATAGGTAGGTCAAACACGGTCACTTAACCGAGGTATTTCTGGGGTGGCGCAGGGAGGGGCGCAGGCTGGCACCTGTGGAAAGAGAACAACGCAGCACTCTTGTTTGGATCCTCCTATACGTTACTACCTGAACTAATTCCCTTGAGTATTGGCGGCTGCCTTCTGGCAATGAAAACCTTATCCCTATGCGAGGCATAAAGAGCGGTATCATTCGCGGAACGGGCTAGATATATCTTACTCGAACGAGCAATATCATTTGTATAAAGGCTGAATAGGAGAGGGGGTGGGGAGCTGAGCCTTGTGGGATCTGAGGGGACGGGGTGGAGTCTTAGCTGAGGGGAAGGGGGGTCGACGGGAATACAGTACAGGGACCCACTGTAGTTACTGAGAGTACCGCCTCCACGGGCGAGCGGGCTTAAGAAATGTTTTCTGCACCAGAAAGACGTCCAGTTCGTGATCACAAAGGAAGCCACCACGGTTACGGTGGAAGCGGAGGCCGTTGGCGTAAAAAACATCAGGGATAGGCTATGGGGCGTAATGCGGGAAGATCTTTAATCCATTATGGATTGCAAAAGGGCTGGGTTCTCAGGGAGGGTATGGCGCCGATAATGTCCGTGTAAGACAGCCAGGATGATATTTTTGTCTCAGCTAGTAGCGGCACGGATTCATTAGGCCAGCTCGCGAATCATGTTGATGCACACAACGCCATACAGGTCACGCACCAGAACAAAAAGTCCGGGACGTCGGCAGGCACAGAAGGCGTAACCACTGGCGTGGGTTTAGGGAGATGTGCGGGGCCCACAACCGGGCGAGGAGCCACAGTGTATGAAAGTCCACACGTTGGCTCAGACTACCGGCCTAAGCAGGGGGTAGCCGTCAGCGCCTGGAGCGTGGGAGCGCGGGGGCTGAAGTCGCTGGGGGGAGGGATGCTGAGGACGCCGGTTGAGGTTGCAAAGACGGCACGTAGGTCACTAGCGCTGAGGGGCGGGCGGCCGCAGCAGCGCGGCGTCGATCGCACCTTGTCCAGCGCTTCCTTTTTGGGACTTTGAGGTAATCGGAATAATTCCCTTGGTCCCGCAAAGGACGCAGCTGGGCGGCTCGTTCGCGGTCTCCCTCGAGCGGGAACATTGAGAAATCGCGTTGTCCCAGACGCATTTGTCGTATCGCGGACGCATAAGGCAATTAAGGGCAGAGCGCCCGTACAACTGGCAATTGTAGCACTGCCCAGGTGTGCCACGTTTATGGGGGGGCTTTTACGGTGAGGCAAGGGATATGGCATACGGTCTAAAGTACATAGACCTTGCAGCCGGCCATGGTGCGGTCGAGGACAACCAGGACCATGTCGTATGCCTGCTTGTCGCAGCCCTTAACCATCCTGTGCACCTGGTGCACCGGAAGGTCTTAGGCGAGAAGGTCCTACTTGATGGCGGAGGTATCTAACTCCTTGGGGAGGCCATGAATGATAACCCTGAGCTCCCTCTCCTCAAGGAGGAAGTGGGACAAACGGCGGTGGTCATCCGAGGAAGATCTTTTGCGCGGTAGACCGCGCATGCGTGTAGTTGATGGAGTGATTGTAAATCGCCTTAGAAATTCGCTTTCAGGCGCTCGTATCTTGGATGACAAGGGGCGGCAAAAAGATGGTCGAACGCGTGGGGCGCGGAAAGTGGGTGTTTCGTAGGAGCGCATTGGGAGACATCTGGAGCGCGGGGTAGCCGGGGCTGAGGGAAGCGCCGTCGCTTCCGGTACAGATTTCCAACAGATCTCTCTGCCTTCCTCTACTCTACTCTTGCCTGACCTAGGGTTTGAACTAAGGACCTCGTGGTCACAAACCGATGCGCTTTGCCACCATACCAACGAGTCCGTCAAAAGGGAACACAAACATTTATTTTGAAAAACCTTTCCAAACTGAAAATACCCTTTTTATTTCACTACAAAAGTTGTAACATAATAAACGCAAGACCTAAAAGTAGTTTGTTCTAAATCGATAATTAAATTGATTCCAACCATTTTTAATATATATTACATTTTTTTAATATACAAATAATGCTGTTACTCCTTTAATTTCAAAGCAATAGGGAGATGTCAAATGCATTTCTAAAACGTATTTCTAAATACGCACACATACATGTGCAAATTTCATTGTTAATCAAAAGGGGTTAAAAATTTTAAATATGGATGATTGGTTTTCGTATTGAAATTGTAAAGCAATTATATCTAATTGGTGTGTCTGAGGTCTTACGTTATTTACGATATAATTTGTATAAGCGCAGCCCCACACTAGATACAATTCCTGTGTCGTGAGTGAAACATGATATTTCACATACACTAAAACCCAGACCGAAACGAATAATTGTGGGTCACACAAAGATCTGTACCTTGCGGGAAACGAACCCGCGACTATTCGCTTCAGGGGGCGGAGAGACTAAAGCTTTTTAACCATGGCACCAAATCGTCCGTCGTTTGAGTCTTACGTATGTAGAAGGGAAAGTTAAATGGGAACACATGATTCCTTTAAAACAACCTCTCCAAATTGAAAACTGCCTATTTATCTATCTATATCCATATCATCACGCCAGATCCCTTGCGAGGCACGCAGAGAGCACGGAGTACTTACATACTTAGTGAAATCTGTAAGGTAAAAACCTGTTGAAACCTGATAGAAACTAGTAGGCTTCCTCCACTCTTATAATCCGTCTCATACACGTTTGCCAGTAATGGGTCTTTTTAACCGACTTCAAAAAGGAGGAGGTTCTATGTTCGGTTGTATGTATGCTTCTTTTTTTTTTTTTCTTTTTTTATGTATGTTCAGCGATATTTCCTTGTAGACCGATTTTGATATTTTTTTTTGCAATGGGTTCAGTATAGCTCCGCGGTGGTCCCATTTTAATTTCATTGGTATTGGACCTTGGACTTAGAAGATACACCAGGGAACTCCTTAATGACAAACAATAGGCATGTGTAAATTGAGATATTATGAGTATTACGTCTATCCTATAGGTACCCTACTTTAGAACTAAGCAGTATATTAGCCAACTTCAAAAAAGGAGGTTCATAATTCATCCTTTTTTTATAACTCCTTTTTTTATAACGATTCTTTTTGCATTTGGTTCAGTATAGTTTTGAGGTGGTCGTATTTTATTGTTATTGGTATTGGACCTTAACGGCGAACAGCACGAATGTATAGATTCCGTTATTATAGTCATTATATTAATCCTGTAGGTACCTTACTTTGCAACTTAGCAAAATAATATAATATCGGTATATAAATATTACTAAATAATTTACTCGTCACTTAAAATTGTAAAATAAAAATCTTTTAAAAAAAAGGTAAACCGACTTCAAAAACCAAAAAAATAAATATTTGAAGTCGGTGCCAAGTAACCGACTGCACCAACCAGCACCGACTTCAAATATTTATTTTTTTGGTTTTTGAAGTCGGTTTACCTTTTTTTTTAAAAGATTTTTATTTTATTTAAATCTCCAATCCCCTTGTTAAGCGAAACCTTAAAAATACACTTCAGTTATTTCTAGGAACATAAATCGGAGCCAAAATACGGGGACGCATCGTTTCATTTTTAACCGACTTCAAAAAGGAGGAGGTTCTATGTTCGGTTGTATGTATGCTTTTTTTTTATGTATGTTCAGCGATATTTCCGTCAATTGTAAACCGATTTTGAATTATTTTTTGCATTGGGTTCAGTATATCTCCAAGGTGGTCCCATATTAATTTTATTGACATTGGGCCTTGGACTTAGAAGATACACCAGGGAACTCCTTAACGACAAACAATAGGCATGTGTAAATTGAGATTGGGTATTACGTCAATCCTATAGGTACCCTACTATAGAATAATTCACTGGTCACTTAAAATTGTAAAATAAAAATCTTTTATAAAAAAAAGGTAAACCGACTTCAAAAAGCAAAAAAAATAATATTTGAAGTCGGTGCCAAGTAACCAACTGCACCAACCAGCACCGAATTCAAATATTTATTTTTTTGCTTTTTGAAGTCGGTTTACCTTTTTTTTTATAATTATATCCACAATTTAAACTTACGAAGACTTGGCAAGGTCACAACACAGAAGTTGTAGAAGAACAACTCCATTTTGACGATGGCCTTCTCTATTGATTTGATTTGGGTGGTTTTAATCCCCACACGGAGCATTTGTTATCGTGTAACTCACGAGTTTTTGTTTTGGTATGAAGTCTTTGTCCCACGTTAATTTAACGTTTATAA
The DNA here is from genome assembly GCA_905147815.2 of Phalera bucephala. NCBI lineage: Eukaryota > Metazoa > Arthropoda > Insecta > Lepidoptera > Notodontidae > Phalera > Phalera bucephala. The sequence continues at coordinate 2,384,412 of LR990610.1, read as the reverse complement.
ACACACCCACATCATATAATAATAGTTACTAGTGTAGCCTATGTTTTCATGAATTAATAAGATAACTAGCAGGAAAGGTCTGTAGAGAACGATTCTGCTGGAACTCTGTATTCTCTGCCTACCCCGCAAGAGGTCGGCGTGATGATATAGATAGACAGATAGGCCACTTGCGGGTAGTATCCTCCGAGACCTGGTGAAAAGCCCCGAAGAGCGCGTGTGTGCATGAGTTTTATTCCGATCGCTAGTAATAAGATGTTCCACTGTGTGATTGTGTGTGCAACCACTACGCTCGAGCCAGAAGGGCAAGAGGGCAACTAGTTCAAGGGCGCCTCAAGGAGGAACGGTCTCGACTTGGGCAGTCGCTATGGGTGAGAGCGTATACTAGGTGTCTCGCCGTAGTGCTCTGAACCGGCCGGCGGGCAAGGAATACTTCGACCTCGCCGTCGAGGTCTGTGTGTCGCCTTTTAAATAAAGGTCCCAATTAGTTGGAGACCGAGATCGAAATGGATATATGCTCAACTGTTTACACAATGTTAACTGTTATGTTAACATGCGATTGATCTTCTGGTTTTTCTGTTCAGTGCCGCTAACACGATTTTCCTGCGTTAATAAATAAATTAATAATTATTGGTTTAACTGGCGCACTTTTGACTGAACTACAATTATAATTAATAATAATTCATATTTTATGTTTGTACCAACTTTGATCTCATTGACATTTATTTTATTACTGGATTGATTGACTTTATTGGTACTGTTGAAAAATAATTTTCATTTTATATTTGTACGCCTGATTTGGCAGAAACATGTAGATACTATTACCGATGTTTACTTCCCATGTACCTACACATGTTTTGACAAATAAATATACTTTGTCTTTGACTTTGTACATCGTAATCAAATCGTGATCCGGATATCAGAACGGATTTCCCGGGTCGTGTTGTTTGCTACTATACGAGCTATTAATTTGCGGTAGAGTAATAAAAAAATTAAAATTATAAATTGACATTTTATTAATGTATTCTGAATACGAATTCATAAGAAATCAAGGAACTACGTTTAGTTAAAACATTATTATTCAACACACACACACATCGTCATGCCTATATTCCCAAAGCGGGGGTCGCAAAGGTGTACTGAGTACACCCACGTTTCGCCGACGATGTTAGGTTCCATGTAATAGGAGGCGAGCCTATTGCCATATACCGGGAACAATTTCAGACTCCGAACTCGTACTGGGAAGTTTTCGTTAGAAAAGCTACACATGGCCGACCTTGGATTTGAACCCAGGACCTTAAGATCACAAAGCAATGCACTTTGCCACTAGACTGTTAGGGAAAGACCCCCTTTGACAAATATACCTCTACTAGTATTTCAGAGGGAAGGCGTTTTTGCTTCACCTGAGAGAGAATAGGTTATATTTCACCATGCGGACTCAATGTGAATCGACAGGGTGACTCCATGGTACTATTAGATACAGATGAAGCCATAATCATCGGCTTTTGCAATGACTGTGCAATAGGAGTCGCCAATATCCCCACAAGAGTGCTAAAAGCTGCTAAAGGTATACTAGTCCCTCACATCACGTACGTGTGAAACTACTGCATGAACAGCGGGTTCTTCTTCCCCAGTATCCTAAAGAGAGCACTGGTCAGACCAATTTTCAAAAGTGGGGACAGAAACAGCCCCAACAACTATAGACCCATATCGGTACTCACTGCCGTCTCGGAGATTTGGGAACGCCTTTTAAACCGGAAATTAATGAAATATTTAGAAAAAAATAATACTATTGCCAAAAAACGATTCGGTTTTACTAAAGGCAAGTCAACGGAAGACGCAGTGCTTGAACTTACTGAAACGGTAGTGAGACAACTTAATAGTAAGTCCAAAGTAATCGGTCTTGACCTTACAAAAACTTTTGACACTGTTTCTGTTCCTTTATTAGTCTCAAAGTTAAAAGTTATAGGTGTGCGAGGTATTGTGTTGGAAATCTTTAAAAGTTATTTATTTATTTCTTATGGAAGTCCAACAGCTTAATGCAATCTTATAATAACTTAGAATAACACCTGTGAGCCAATTATAGGACTTCACGTTTAGCAATAATGTTACATTTATGTTCTAAGCAAACAGAGTCCAACTTAGGGTAAGCATTAACAGATCATACAGGGCGTAACATAATTAACTCAAGACCTGAAAGTAGTTTGTGCTAGATCGGTAACAGAATCGATACCAACAAATTTTAATGTCAGTTTTTTTTTAATTATTTATTAAACATGCTTTATTTTGAAAGCAATACGGAATTTCAAGTATATTTCTCATTACGCACGCGTACATGTACAAGTTGGTTTGTTTATTGGGGTATAAAAGTGTTTAAAAGGGAAAAAAAATAAATTTGAAAATTTGGCTATCGTACTTAATTTGTGAAGCAAATATCTAATCGGTTCGAAGTCTTGCGTTATTTACGATATGCCCTGCACAAAAGGTATACATTTACAAAATATATGTGGGTACAGACGCATAAGATTTAAAACAGACAGCAAGTTAATTACTATATTGTAAAGAATTTAGTGCTTATCCGCTGTCTTAATGTGAATAGACTTGTAAAGAATAGATCCAAGTTGAATTCTTCGTGAACTATATTGCCTATAGTTCGTAGAGGAGTTGGTGACATTGACAGAGGTTTAATAGATCTCAGCGATTTATAAGGTGTGTTAAAGTTGAGTTTACTAAGAAGTTCTGCACTTTCAATGTCGGTGGAGGTTATTTTAAGAAGATAAGATATATTAGCTATATTCCTACGATCAGAGAGGAGTAATAGGTGAAATTTTTTGCAAAGAGTAATATATGTATAATTTTTTGATTCATAAGGTATTTTTAAGCGATTGCATAAATATTTTACAAATTTTACATGTATTCTCTCTATTTTCACGATGTAGCCATCATAGCGGGGGTTCCATATATGTGATGCATATTCCAAAATACTCCTCACATATATGCAGTACAGGATTTTCAATGTTTTGACGTTTTTGCAGTAGGTCGATGTACGCATTATAAAACCGAGGGCCTTAGAGGCCCTTGACACTATGTAGTCAATGTGCTTGTCAAAGAGGAGTTTGGAATCGTGCATAACACCCAGGTCGTGCATCGAATTACTTTTAGGCAGGTATTGTCCTTTGATTATGTAAGTCAAGACGATATTTGTTTTTTTTCGACTATATGTTACTAGTGAGCACTTAGAAGGGTTAAGAACGAGCCTATTTAAGCGACAGTAGTCGTCGAGGCGGAGAAGACCGGCCTGTAAGGCTCGCACATCGCTATCAGAGGGCACAGAGGCCTATGCTTTCATGTCGTCCGCGAAACATAAAAGTTTAGAGCTATGGAGACAGGTCGCGATATAAATCGTAAACAGCAGAGGGGCCATCAAGGATCCTTGTGGGATTCCGCTACCCAACTCGAGATGTAGTTATTTATAATTACAGCTTGAGACCTGTTCTTGATATATGAGGAGAACTATCTAAGAAGATTACCTCCTATTCCCATAGCCTGTAGTTTAAGCAATAGTATATGACCGCATCGATCAAAAACTTTTACGTTAACGTTACTTTTATGTTAAGCAAATTTTACGTTTGCCTTTGCGTCTCTTACCCATTTTGCCTTTAATACACTATAAGGGCGCAAGAAATTCTAAACTCACTTCTGATGTTAACTAAATTAACGGCTACCGTACAAAAACACAGTAATTTATTATGAAATTATACTTGGTACCCTCACAACAATATAATTAATAATTAAACGAAATCAGACTTATTAGATACTAGAAGTATTTTAATAATATAATAATTATCGCAACACGACTACAATTAAAGTTTCGGTGTCTCGAGCCAAAAAGGTGCGCCGAATCGAACGCACATCCGTTATATTTTCTCAGTTTGACAGCTGGCTGAAGTAGCTTCACTTAGTGTTGCCAACAAAAGGTATCAAATAATACCTCGACTGTGAGTACGAACAATACTACCCTACATAATATGATTCCGGAATTTGACCCTTTAAGTGATAATATTATATCATGGTTAAACGTGATAAAATCCTACGCATCAACGTTTAAATTGACTGATGGTGTGATCCGATATCAGGCTCTAAATAAGCTCAAAGGCTCCGCTAAGGTGTGGTACGAGTCATTGCTATGCAACGATCACATGTGGACATCTTGGTTGTGGAGTGATTGGAAAAAGAAAATCTCGGAGACTTTTCGGGTAAAAAGAAATATATTTCAATCGTTAAAAGAAATTATAGATCGAAAACCTTTGGAAAATCACTTTATGAGTTCTTTTTTGAACAAAAATCAAAATTAGATAGCTTATGTTTAACTTTCACGGAGAGCGACATAATTTGTATCATTTTAGGTAATATCGATGATAGTAATATTACAGCATCTGTGGAGGCGGGTGACTTTCGATCGTGTAACAGTTTAGCAAGTTTCTTACACAGCCGCGTATATAAATCAAAAGCGACTAAATTATCGGTAAATCATAATCTTAATGTCGGTGGTAGGGTTGTGCATGGGCCCTATTTATCGAATCAACCGTCAACTTCAAACAGCTTACCTTCAACCTCAACTAATCATAATTTAAGTCCTAATTCAATTTTAGTAAATTCAAATAGTAATATGAACCAAACTAGAAATCGTAGGCCAATAGAATGTTATTGATGTGGGGGAAATCACAGGCGAAGTCAGTGTACAATAAAATGTGATTTCTGCGGTAAAAGAGGTCATTTCGAAAGTTCATGTTTTCACAAAAGGAATGTAAATCTAAAAGAAGATAAAAATGAAAATACATTAAAACAGGAAACAAAATTAGTGCAATTAATGTCTAATACAAAAGATAAGTTTTGTAAAAGAGTAGGGATTAACGGAATTTTCCATGAAGCCTTCATAGATACTGGTAGCAGCTGTTCTATAATAACCTCTCCATTGGTAGAGCAGTGTAAGTTTCAAAAAGTATCGCTGGATTTCCCAGTAGCATTACAGGGATTTTCTTAAGATAATTTAAAAATCGTGACTGAAATGGTTCGGGCTGAGATTATATTAGATTCGATTACTATAGACAACGTCGAAATTTATATTCTTAATGAGCTATCGGGTTGTGACGTTTTGTTGGGTCGTAACGTTACCGAGCGGCCCAATCTAATGTACACACGCATAGGCGATAATCTAACATTTCGAAATATAGCAGAGCTAGAATGATCTTGTAACGTGGAAGACGAGTTATCATGGGATTTCGATACAGAATCTCATCACGATGAATTGTGTGCGACTTTCAGTAAATATCAACAGTGTATTGCCACTAATATAAAACAATTGGGCAAAGTAAACGGCTATGAACTGGTAATTAATTTAGACGATAAACCAGTTCAGTTCAGTCCATATAGAACTTCAAGTTCCGATAGACAACTTGTTAGGAACATGATTGATGAACTCTTAGAAAATGATATAGTTAGAGAAAGTAAATCCTCATACGCAAGTCCGGCTCTGCTGGTCAACAAAAAGAACGGCGAGAAAAGACTATGCCACGAATAAATACGCCGACTAAATATCCGATGCTACGCATCGAGGATCTATTAGACAGGCTCCTGGGCTGTAAATTCTTCACGAGTTTGGACCTAAAAAGTGGCTACTATCAGGTCAAAATGTCCGAGCAGTCTATTGACAAGACTTCCTTTATCACCGAAGACGGACACTATGAATTTTTGCGACTCCCGTTTGGTCTAGCCAATGCACCATCATATTTCCAACAAATGATGGATAAAGTCATGGGAAACTTTAGATCTGGCAGAGGTATTCTTTACTTGGATGATATTTTACTAGTAACAACCACAATTGAAGAAAATTTGAATCTTCTAGTGAATATACTTCAAATCTTTAAACAACATGGACTCACACTAAACTTAATTAAATGTCATTTTTTAAAGACAGAAATAGAATTCCTAGGATATAAAGTTAGTTCAGAAGGTTTAAAGTCCAGCGAAAATAAACTTTGAGCAGTGAAAGAATTTCCGGTTCCCAAGTCAATTCATCAGCTCCGCCAATTCCTTGGCCATACTAGTTACTTTCGAAAATTTATTAAAAACTGTGCCATGATTTCTAGTCCACTCTCTAAACTGCTGAGAAAGAATAGTCCTTGGGTTTGGGGCTCTAAACAAGAGTGCGCTTTTAAAACAATAAAGGATACGTTAACTTGTTATGACGTGTTAACATTGTTCGATCCTACTAAACAAAGTATTCTCTACACGGATGCCAGCAGAGAAGGAATTGCAGGAATTTTAATGCAAGTTACTGATATTGGCGAAAAACCTTTTCATTGTTATAGTCGACAAACTTCGGAAGATAAAAACAAGTACCATTATTTCGAACTTGAATTGCTTGCTATTGTACAATCACTAGAAAAGTTTAGACACTATTTGTTAGGTACTAATTTTTGTATTGTTACGGACTGCAGTGCAGTGCACTATGCTTTAACGAAGAAGGATATAATTCCCCGTATTGAAATGAGATGGGTGTTATCCACTCAAGAGTATTCATATGAAATTATCCACCGAGAAGGCACCCGTATGCAGCACGTGGATGGTTTAAGTAGGAACCCACTAGATTCTGGGGGGAAATCTGAGATCGAAGTCATGTCCATAACTCAGGCAGATTGGCTGCTCTCAGTTCAGCTTCATGACTCTATAAGGGAAATTTTAGAGTCGGGTGAAGCGGATAATCATAAAGACGTATACAGTAAATATGAACTTCTCGGTAATAAAGTATATCGTCGCACGGCACACGGTCGTCGTTGGGTGGTTCCTAAGAAGTGTATATGGCAAATAATTAAGTGTAACCACGACGATCTTAGTAATTTTTCGGTGGATAAAACTGTCGAAAGGATTTCTTCCCGGTATTGGTTTCCTCGAATCATCATCATCATCATCATCTCAGCCTATACTTGTCCACTGCTGAACATAGGCCTCCCCAATCGCTTTCCAGCGTAACCGGTCCGATGCCACCTGCATCCAACGACTTCCTGCGATTTTCACAAGATCGTCGGTCCATCTGGCAGGTGGTCGTCCCACGCTGCGCTTGCCAATACGTGGTCTCCACTCTAGAATCTTTCTGCCCCAACGCCCGTCCGATCTTCGCGCTATGTGGCCCGCCCATTGCCACTTCAGCTTGCTAATCTTAAGGGCTATGTCGGTGACCTTGGTTCTTCTACGAATCTCCTCATTCCTGATTCGATCACGTAGAGAAACGCCGAGCATAGCTCTCTCCATAGCTCGCTGAGCAACTCTGAGCTTTTTTATGAGACCTATAGTAAGAGACCACGTCTCTGATCCATATATCATCACTGGTAACACACATTGACTAAAAACTTTAGTCTTTAGGCACTGAGGTATTTTGGATGAGAAGATGTTGCGCAGTTTCCCGAACGCTGCCCAGCCGAGTTGGATTCGTCGATTGACCTCTCTCTCAAAGTTGGACCTACCTAACCGGACTACCTGTCCCAGGTAAATGTATTCGTCGACAACTTCAAGAGTAGAGTTCCCAACGGTGAGTGCGGTGGGTACGACATGGACGTTACACATTACTTTCGTTTTGTCCATGTTCATTCTAAGACCCACTTGTTGAGATACTCTGTTGAGGTCGCCGAGCATTCGTCCTAGATCTTCCAGCGACTCCGCCATGACCACAATGTCGTCGGCAAATCGAAGGTGAGTGATGTATTCGCCATTGATGTTGATGCCAAATCCTCGCCATTCCAAGAGTTTGAAGGCGTCCTCTATGGTGGTCGTAAACAGTTTCGGAGAAATGACGTCTCCCTGTCTTACTCCTCTTTTTATGGAGATCGCCTTCGTGCACTGCCCCTGTACTCGGACTGACATGGTGGCGTTATTATACAAGCACTTCAACACTTCGATGTACCGATAGTCAATGCGGCATCGCTGGAGAGATCTAAGAACCGCCCAAGTCTCGATCGAATCGAAGGCTTTCTCATAGTCCACAAACGCCAAGCATAGTGGCAGATTATACTCCTCGGTCTTCTGTATAATCTGCCGCAGCGTATGTATGTGGTCTATGGTACTAAAGCCTTTCCGGAAACCGGCTTGTTCGGGAGGCTGGAAATCATCAAGCCTGCGTTCGAGACGATTCGTGATGACTCTCGAAAACAACTTGTAAACATGGCTCAGCAGTGTGATGGGCCTATAGTTCTTTAATAAAGTGTTATCACCTTTCTTGAAAAAGAGTACCACCACACCCCTGTTCCATGCTTCCGGCGTTTTTCCTTCGAGCAAGATGGAATTAAACAGCCTCTGAAGGACTTTAAGTACCGGCGATCCGCCCGCTTTCAGAAGCTCTGCGGTAATTCCATCTTCACCCGGCGCTTTGTTGTTTTTAAGTTGTTTGAGAGCCATCCTAATCTCGTACAGGCTGATGTCCGGGATATCTTCAGAGTAGTGTCGGGTTAGCTTGGCTCTTGGGTCTTTTACCAAGTCAACAACAGGTTCAGCTACTGAGGTATACAACTGCCCATAGAACCTCTCTATCTCCCTGAGCACCTCTGACCTATTCGACGTTACGTTTCCGTCCTCCGTCTTCAGCTTCGTCAACTGGCTTTGCCCAATAGACGCGTCTCTTGCGAACACTTTGGAGCCCTTGTTCTGCTCTATGGTCTCCTCAATACGTCTTGTATTGAAGGACCGTAAATCGTGTCGCAAGGACTTCAATATCTGTCTATTGAGCTGCCTATAGGACTTAGCATCATCGGAGGTTTGGAGTGTCATGGTACGTCGCTCAGCCATAAGGTGTCGGGTGTAGTCAGATAGCTTTTGAGGCCTATTTTTACGGTGGGGCTTAAAATGCTTAGACCCGACCGCATGGACAGTCTCTACCAACCTATTGTTGATTTCGTCCACTGATGCGCTGCTGTCTAGCAATTCGAAGCGGTTTGACAATTCGAGTTGAAAGTTCTCGGGGTTTTGGATATGTGTATTTCCTCGAATGCGACATATAATTAAAAAATATATTAAAAACTGTCTACCCTATGGTTACTATAAAAGCAAAGGTGGTCCAAAAGAAGGTGAGCTATATCCATTCCCTAAACATGCCCAACCGTTTCATACTCTGCATTTGGACCATCTCGGCCCCTTTGTTGATACTCTAAACGGTAACAAATATTTATTGGTAATCGTAGATGCGTTCACTAAATTTGTGTTTATAACTGCCGTACGCAATACCGAGAGTAGTAGTGAATTACAGGAACTTGACTGTATATCAAAAATATTCGGTAATCCGCGTAGGCTTATTACGGATGCGGGCTCAGCGTTTACTTCAAAAACATTTAAAAACTATTGCACTGTTAAAAATATAAGGCTGCACAGTATTGCCACAGGTATGTCACGATCAAATGGTCAAGTTGAAAGATTTAACAAAACCACTTTAGAGGCCATGAAAACCATGGGTGCCAATCTAAATGAGGACTATTGGGATGCATGCGTAATACCGTTACAGCAAGCAATCAACAGTACTTATCACAAAAAAATTAAGGCTGTCCCTTGTGAGATGATGTTTGGGTATAGACTGCGTACTGATAGCGACAGCCTTGGGCCTGAGCTTGAGGTAGAGGACGAAATTAGAACAGATATAACTAAATTACGTAAAAATGCGACTGAAAATATAAACAGGGACGCGAGTGCTCAAAAACTACGGTTTGACCGCAGCCGCACTAAGGCTAAACAATATAATGAAGGAGATCTAGTTCTTGTCAAAATACATAGTCAAACCAATGATTGACGAAGCAAGAAATTATTACCATGTTTCAAAGGCCCATTTCAAATAAAGAAATGTTTAGGGCGAGATAGATATGAAATCAAAGATATGCGAGGCAGCGAGAGATGTAATAGAACTTATGAGGGAGTAGCTGTGGCTGAAAATATTAAACCGTGGATTAACATCGACAATTGGTGTATCAACTAAAACCTATATATGACGTGTTGGCAAGGTAACAAAGGCACATATTATATACAAACGTAATTTTTTTAACAATCATGGTGCTACATTCGCTCATAGATAAAGGAACAACAAGTGGGTACGGCAACCGTCGGGGTCGAAGCAAGTGAACTGACGCAGTCGTTGCTATCGAAAATAAGAAGTGAGCCGAAAACCCACGGAAATCGTTTTTTTTTTATCAACTATAGTTCTGGCTTGTGTGGTGTAGCACGTGAAAAGGTCGGAGAGCTATGTTAAAATAGTGAACTAAAGCAGTCACTGTAAGAGCTCTACCCTGTATCATTGTTAATTAAATGGGTGTTGAACATTGATCACGATGGGCCGAACTATCTATTATACGTATAAAACTAACATAGGATTTCCACATTCCAGAATTTATATCCAAGAATGTTAGACGTCGAGCGTAGGTGCCTGAGGACATGCACGATGCAGGAGGGCCGTGTTGGCAACACTAAGTGAAGCTACTTCAGCCACCAGTCAAACTGAGAAAATATAACGAATGTGCGTTCGATTCGGCGCACCTTTTTGGCTCGAGACACCAAAACGCGCGGACGTTTAATTGTAGTCGTGTTGCGATAATTATTATTATATTATAAAAATACTTATATAATAAGTCTGATTTCGTTTAATTATTAATTATATTGTTGTGAGGGTACCAAGTATAATTTCATAATAAATTACTGTGTTTTTGTACGGTAGCCGTTAATTTAGTTAATATTTATAAACAATGTTAGCCATAAGTCTTCGGCTGTCGAGGGCAGTTGAAGTTGTGGTAGAACAGATATATCACTTCGTACAGCTATGAGAACTCCACCAGCCATGTCTCCGTCAGAACCATAACATCATAAGAATTTAGACTAAGGTTACGGAAAAATATCGAAGTTTTTGAACGCAAACCCCTTCGTTCTGATCCATTGTAAAATATGATAATAATTGAAATTGATTAAGAATAAGTTAATATAAAATGCAATAATGAAATAATAATTATGTTCACAATAGGCGTGGGTATGAAGTGCAAATAAATAAATAGCAGATGCCTGGGTGTACGAGTGCGTAAGCAACAAGTTTTAGCAAGCGCGGGTGCAAGCGATTAGAAAAGATATTTAATAATTGCGTCCTCAAGGCAAACAGCGCGATAAGCATTACAATAGACTTGAGTATTAGAACAAATGCGAGGTGTCCGGGCTTTAAATGCTGCAGGTGTGCTCAACATTTTGTACATGATTAAAGCTTTTCTAAATTAATAAGTGGACGATCGTAAATACAAGTTTAGCAAGTTGATGTAGTGTATATTGACGGCTAAGACAAAGATAGTAAAATATTGATCTAATATACACTTATATTTTTTTTAATGTAAAAGTTATGAATTCATTGCTACATATAAGTCAATTTTGTTTAAATCGCTACCTTTATTAATTACAATAGGTTTCGATTTTACATTTTTGCGGACGTGTATCTTGCCGAATCTTACCCAGACAAAATTGTATTTCTTATCCTTGGCTAAGGTCTTGGTCTTTTTAAAAGCCCAAGACCTTAGCCATCGTTCACATGAATACGTTGTCCATTTTGAAAGCCCAGGTCGCTAGCCGATAAAGTCTTCGTTGCTTGAGCAGCCCCAATAAATTCATCCTTCACATATCTGTTCATGAAGCTAACAATAATAAATTTCTCCTTTGAATTGTAGGTTGGTATTCTTGAAATATAATTTCTTTGGGTTTTCGGAACGTTATTCTGCACTGCGTTTTCTATGGATTTTATAATTTTAAAGAGATTCTCATCTTCTTTTTTCCGGCACGCCTCTAATTTCTATGTTATTGAGACGAGATCTGTGGTCGTGTGCAGCTAGCTACAATGATGTTTGCAACATCGGTTTGTAACATAATGAAGGAGTCTTTCATGCGCTCGAGTTCAAGAGTCCTACTTTCTAGACTATCGAGCCTTTTGTTGAAGTGGTCTATTTTATGACTTAAATAGTTAAACTTGAATGTGAAGAAAACCAAGATTATGGTTTTTGAAAGGGAAGAAACCAGAACGAATGTAAGGATTGTGGTTGGTAACGATGTGCTGGAGCAAGTGAATGAGTTTGTATATCTTGGATGCGCCTTCAGTATGGATGGGAAATACAACGCTTACATAGAGAGAAGAGTGAGTGCAGGGAACAGAGTGAATGGTGCGATGGGAAAGCTACTCGGGAGCCGGCACTTAAGCCATAAGGCGCAGCTGGCCATACATAACGGAGTTCTTGTCCCAACGCTGTTATATGGTAGCGAGAGCTAGGTATGTAAGAAGGAGAATGAAAGTAGGATAAATGCAGTAGAAATGCGAGCTCTGCGGAAGATGTGCGGAGTGAAGCTGACCGACCGCATTAGCAACAGCATAGTAAGACAGCGAGTAGGTATGAAAGATAGTATCGGTGTAAAGATAAGAAAGGGCATGCTCCGTTGGTTCGGGCATATAGAAAGAATGCCAGAGGAAAGGATGACAAAACAGATATATAATGTGAAAGTGGAAGGATGCAGGTACCGGGGAAGACCTAGACCATCTTACCACGACCAAATAAACCGAGTCTTATCTGATGGAAAAGTCAAGAGTCTCCGTAACCGGCGAGCGTGTATGAGACGAACTATGAGAGTCGAGGAAGCCAGAGAGGTATGTAAGGAAAGAACCTGTTGGAACTCTGTACTCTCTGCCTACCCTGCAACGGATCTGGCGTGAGGTTATAGATAGATAGATAGATAGAAATAGTTATGGGAGGCCTTAAACTGTATTATTTCTTCCCGTATACTGTTAATTTCTGTTATAAGGGCGGGCAGATCAGGAAGTGGGTGTTTCTCGCGAATCTCGTTTACAATGGATTTTAGCGACAATGGGTCTGTATGCGCGGACGATGATGGAGTCGGAGACGATGCACGGCATAAAGAGCACCTCAACGCTGCTCTGCGGTCGTTGCCTAGCTTTCGCCATCCGGTTTCCGTTATGTTGGCACAGCCAAAATCCAGTTGTCTTTTGCAAGTGCCACACTGGACTCCATCGTTGAATGGTTCTCCACAGGCGTTGCACTTTAACATGACGAGATATGAAATGGATAAAAGGTTGACTATTCCTGACAGTTACTTTGGAGAGCGTGTTACGTGTTGTTTCTAGCCTCGATTCGTTTTGTTTAAGGGCGCGTACCTGTAGCACACAATCCAAAATATGTAGCTGTATACCTCTTGCATTGGCTAAAGAAGTTAAGTACCTAGGAGTTACCTTGGATTGTACACTAAGTTAACATTTGCATGTAAATAACCTAGTCGCCTGGGTGAGAAAGCTGATATGTGTGTATACTAAGTTGAGACACTGTGCCGATCCGGAAACATTACAAATAACATTTTTTTATTTTGGAACCATAACAATGTACTAAATTAAATTGCCGCGTGGTTCCCGGCTTATAATAGGACCAACCCATCTCATCCCATCGGGTGTCGTACAAGGCGACTAAGGGAAAACTAGGGAATGGGCAGCAGCGTTCCCTTAGCACTTCGACGACCAATAACTGCGCTCGCCAACCCGCCTGCCAAGCGTGGCGAGTATGGCAAACACCCCCAATTATGGAAGAATGTAAGAAAACCAGGCCCCTAGTCCCCGGCGGTCCTGTTCGTTCTGGCCACGGTAGCAGCCATGGTAACGACAGGACAAGGGGTGCTAAGAATCTCCGGCAGAGATTCGGCTACCACCAACACCGAAAATTGGCCCTGGTGACATACAACGCACGCACGTTAAGGACAGATGAGAAGCTTGTTGAGCTGGAGGAAGAGATAAGCAAGTTGCGGTGGAATATTGTTGGTTTATCGGAGGTCCGAAGAGAGGGCGAGGACACGATAACCTTAAAATCCGGCAACTTGTTTTACTACCGGGAGGGCGAACAGCAGTCCCAAGGTGGTGTCGGATTTATCGTCCACAAGTCACTCATAAACAACGTTGTGTCCATCACTAGTGTGTCGAGCAGGGTAGCGTACCTGATACTCAGAATATCCAAAAGATGTTCGCTGAAGGTCATACAGGTCTACGCACCGACCTCGGCATACTCAGATGATGACGTCGAAGTAATGTATGAGGACATTAGTAGAGCCATACATACTTCCAAAGCACACTTTACAGTGGTTATGGGTGACTTCAATGCGCGGCTGGGCAAACGGGGCGATGATGAATTGAGAGTGGGGCAATTTGGATATGGGCAACGCAACCCCAGGGGTCAGAGGCTGGCCGAATATCTGGAGAAGGAGGGACTCTTTATGATGAACTCTTTCTTCCGGAAGCCGCCTCATAGGAAATGGACCTGGATGAGCCCTGATGGTTCCACAAAAAATGAGATAGACTTCATCATGAGCACCAAGCGACAAATATTTAATGATGTCTCCGTGATTCACAGGGTAAAAACCGGCAGTGATCACCGAATGGTCAGAGGCACATTAAATATTAATGTCAAAATGGAAAGATCGCGTCTGATGAAGTCTACGCTCCGACCTTGTAATGCACATATCCAAAACCCCGAGAACTTTCAACTCGAATTGGCAAACCGCTTCGAATTGCTAGACAGCAGCGCATCAGTGGACGAAATCAACAACAGGCTGGTAGAGACTGTCCATACGGTCGGGTCCAATCATTTTAAGCCCCACCGTAAAAATAGGCCTCAAAAGCTATCTGACTACACCCGAAACCTTATGGCTGAGCGACGTACCATGACACTCCAAACCTCCGATGATGCTAAGTCCTATAAGCAGCTCAATGGACAGATATTGAAGTCCTTGCGACACGATTTACGGTCCTTCAATACAAGACGTATTGAGGAGACCATAGAGCAGAACAAGGGCTCCAAAGTGTTTGTAAGAGACGCGTCTATTGGGCAAAGCCAGTTGACGAAGCTGAAGACGGAGGACGGAAACGTAACGTCGAATAGGTCAGAGGTGCTCAGGGAGATAGAGAGGTTCTATGGGCAGTTGTACACCTCAGTAGCTGAACCTGTTGTTGACTTGGTAAAAGACCCAAGAGCCAAGCTAACCCGACACTACACTGAAGATATCCCGGATATCAGCCTGTACGAGATTGGGATGGCTCTCAAACACCTTAAAAACAACAAAGCGCCGGGTGAAGACGGAATTACCGCAGAGCTTCTGAAAGCGGGCGGATCGCCGGTACTTAAAGTCCTTCAGAGGCTGTTTAATTCCGTCTTGCTCGAAGGAAAAACGCCGGAAGCGTGGAACAGGGGTGTGGTGGTACTCTTTTTCAAGAAAGGTGATAACACTTTACTGAAGAATTATAGGCCCATCACACTGCTGAGCCATGTTTATAAGTTGTTTTCGAGAGTCATCACAAATCGTCTCGAACGCAGGCTTGATGACTTCCAGCCTCCCGAACAAGCCGGTTTCCGGAAAGGCTTTAGTACCATAGACCACATACATACGCTGCGGCAGATTATACAGAAGACCGAGGAGTATAATCGGCCACTATGCTTGGCGTTTGTGGACTATGAGAAAGCCTTCGATTCGATCGAGACTTGGGCGGTTCTTAGATCTCTCCAGCGATGCCGCATTGACTATCGGTACATTGAAGTGTTGAAGTGCTTGTATAATAACGCCACCATGTCAGTCCGAGTACAGGGGCAGTGCACGAAGGCGATCCCCATAAAAAGAGGAGTAAGGCAGGGAGACGTCATTTCTCCGAAACTGTTTACGGCCACCTTAGAGGACGCCTTCAAGCTCTTGGAATGGCAAGGACTTGGCATCAACATCAATGGCGAATACATCACTCACCTTCGATTTGCCGACGACATTGTGGTCGTGGCGGAGTCGCTGGAAGATCTAGGACGAATGCTCGGTGACCTCAACAGAGTATCTCAACAAGTGGGTCTTAAAATGAACATGGACAAAACGAAAATAATGTCTAAAGTCCATGTCGTACCCACCGCACTCACCGTTGGGAACTCTACTCTTGAAGTTGTCGACGAATACATTTACCTGGGACAGGTAGTCCGGTTAGGTAGGTCCAACTTTGAGAGAGAGGTCAATCGACGAATCCAACTCGGCTGGGCAGCGTTCGGGAAACTGCGCAACATCTTCTCATCCAAAATACCTCAGTGCCTTAAGACTAAAGTTTTTAGTCAATGTGTGTTACCAGTGATGATATATGGATCAGAGACGTGGTCTCTTACAATAGGTCTCATAAAAAAGCTCAGAGTTGCTCAGCGAGCTATGGAGAGAGCTATGCTCGGCGTTTCTCTACGCGATCGAATCAGGAATGAGGAGATTCGTAGAAGAACCAAGGTCACCAACATAGCCGTTAAGATTAGCAAGCTGAAGTGGCAATGGGCGGGCCACATAGCGCGTAGATCGGACGGGCGTTGGGGCAGAAAGATTCTAGAGTGGAGACCACGTATTGGCAAGCGCAGCGTGGGACGACCGCCTGCCAGATGGACCGACGATCTTGTGAAAATCGCAGGAAGTCGTTGGATGCAGGTGGCATCGGACCGGTTACGCTGGAAAGCGATTGTTGGAGCGATTGGAAAGCTATGTTCAGCAGTGGACAAGTATAGGCTGAGATGATGATGATGATGATGATGAAATTAAATTGCGTACGATAATAGCTACATTAGTAAAAACTGTGTCGCAGCCATCAACGCCCACCTCCAGAAAAAGGCGCAGCGTTCCAACAAAAGCTAACCTAAGTATGAAATAGACATTTTTTACTTAAATCTTACAACAATTAAAAAAGGAGAAAAAAGGTATGTGTGCAAGTGTGTGTGTGTGCGTGTGCATGTGTGCGTTTGTTTGTGTACGTGTGTGTGTGCGTGAGTGCGAGTATACGCTTATTTGGAAGGGTTAAACGGTTAAAACAGAGTTCTTAAATATTAATTAAATCTTCTATCTGATTATAAGTAAGGGTATGTAACCAATTATCAGTACAAATCTTACAATCTCGTACCGCAAGGGGACAAATTTCGATTTCTTTATTTACTTCATTGTATAGAACTGGGCTGAAAAAGTGATGTAATCTCTTCACTACTTTAAATTTTACTAAATCAGTCTTATATACTATATCGAATATCCTCTTACAACTCTATAATTTAGATTAAATACTAAGTCCCGGAGTTTACGTATGATGGTGTCTTGAACACCAAATGCGTGTCTAACAGTAGGTATTTTACAATTGTTGAATTTTGTCTCGTTCGGCATCACACTGGAGCTATGACCAGTTGTTTTGTACGCGCTCTTTACATATTTTATAGTAACACTTTCTCTTACTATTATTATTATGCTTTTTATTATATACCTCTACAACATCTCTATTTTGTAAATGAGAGGACTATGTAGACACTGACCAATATCATGAATCTAAGTACACTTATGATTAATCTATACTTAAGCACATCTATTTAGCTCGTTCTGCATTGTTCTCCCATACTCCATAATTGCAATGTATACAAAAAGAATTGCAAATCTCATTTTTAAAAAAGAGTAACCGTAGAGTTTCTTGCCCTTCTTCTCCACAGGAATGACTTTCCGAACGGGTGGTAGAGTCTTAAGTAATTAATAATTTTCTCTTTTTGACTATTCATAAGTGCCTTTTGGTCTACATGAATAAAAAACTTTTGATTTGATTTGATACATGTTTCATATATTTCTTTTGTAGGAAATTAGACTGGTTTGTTTAACATGACCTCAATACAGCCCTTTGAGCTCTTTCTAGGCGTAAAAACAAGCTCTTTCCTGCACCTTCCTACACAAAAATACAGTAAGTAAGAATTGAGTGGGTGAGAGCAAACTATACAATTTTAACAGTAGAGAGGTCAGCGGATGATTTTAAATTTTTAAATACAAAAATAAATTTTCTAACCCGATCGATACAAGTGACTCAATATGCTCATGCCAAGACAAGGCGCTGTTAATCAAGACGCTCAAATATTTGGTTGAATTAACACGCAAAATGCTCGTTTGTCCGCTATCTATTGCAACAATCACTGTGTATTGACAAAGTATAGGTCGCCGGCGGTTGGAATGATAATCGTGGTGCAAAAGTCACAAAACTAGACTTATGTAAGTTAAGGGCGAGTTATTTTTCAACCAGTTCACAACAATTTTTAGAGCCAGTTCAGCATTTAGACGAGTTTCATTCCAGTTTCGTCCATAAACAAGTAGGGACGTATCATCGGCATAGGTAATAATTTTTGAAAAGGGCAGAGGTAACTTACAGAGGTCGTTAAGGTACAACAGAAACAGTATAGGCCTTAGAACGCTACCCTGTGGAACGCCGTAGTCCAGAATCTCTTCTTGACTAGTATAAATTCCAATTTCAACAATCTGGAAGCGACCAGTCAAGTAACTTTCAAAGATATTTAGAGGCAATCATCTGACCCCAATGCTTTCTAATTTTCTTAGCAGAAGAGGGACAGAGACAGTGTTAAAAGCTTTTGAGTGATCCAAAAAGATTGCCAGAGTTTTTTGTTTGTCATTAAGATTCTTTGCTGCAGCTTCAGTTAAATCCAGAACAGCATTTTCTGTACCCCTACAAGATCTAAAACCATATTGATTGTCGGCAATAATATTATGCGAGTTAACGTAATTGACAAGTGCAATACACTTGTCAAATACGATTAAGAATCTTTTCTAATATCTTAGACAAAGTAGTCAGTACAGAAATGGGTCTGTAATTATTGACACTGCCTCTGTCTCCACTCTTATAATTCGGAATAACTAATGTTTTTTTGAAAACTGTAGGGAAAATGCCAGAGCTTAGACAAATATTAAAAACATGACAAATAACGGGGATGAGTATATGCTTAGTTGCCTTAATGAAATGTGAGGATATTCCATCCCAACCAACTGCACAATTCGGTTTGAGGCCATCATAATTCGCTCGATTTCGGCATTGTCTGTGCTGAAGATAGCGAAAGAATCAGGACTATTGATATATGCTTACGATGTTGGGTTATTGATACCTACGTGGCTAAATTTTGAAGCTAGATCATTCCCAATATTAGCAAAAAACTTATTAACTATATTAACCGATAAGTATGGGTCCTTATGCAAAGAGAGAAGTTCATTTGCAGAAGATTTTTCATTTTGGAGATTAGATATATTTTGATGAGGTTCCAGGTAGATTTTGGATTTCTACAGTTTTTCCTAAATTCAGTACGTTCATACTGACACTTATTTTTAATAATTTTTAACAAAATTTCTTATATCGTGAATACGCAATTTTCATGATATGGTTGTCTGGAGATTTTTTGGATTTCTTATAAAGCTTGTCCCTATTACGTATACATTTTAGAAGACCAGGCGTAATCCAGGGCTTAATAATTCTTTTTTTACTAGTAATTGTTAAAACATGAGTGTTAGTTGAAAATACATTGGATAAAGTTGCAACCAAGTCAGACGCAGCTTTATTAGCATCACTACAATTCATGATTGCTGAAAAATTATTAGTCTCCAACGCAGCCACACAGGCCCGAACATCAACCCGAAGACAGGATTTAAAAATTTTGGGGGTGATGAGGCTTAGTTTGCAAAAAATAAGTATTGGTGCATGAAGTGTGTTCAGGTATAAATCAGAATTTGCATCAGTGTTATCTGCTATGTTTATATTTATGTCTCCTACCAGTACTATAGTTTTGCAAGCCCTAAGAGATTGTAGATTGATATCTAAGCTATTAATAAAGTTGTGTGGATTTCGGTATGATGGCGACCGGTAAATGGCTGCTACAATAGCTGCTTCAGAGCCGAACCTAAGGACCAAGCAATTGGCGCCATCTAGTTTCGGTATTTCATCCGTAAATTTAATGCCGTGCTTAACATAAACCACCACACCATCATTTTGGTTAAAATAATCAGAACTAAAAGAGACAAATCCATCTAGACTAGGAATGGTTGGGCATTTGCTAATCCAACTTTCTGACAAAACAAGGACATCAAAATTTACATTGATTCTGTACAGTAATATTAGAATATACTAAAATTAGAATTATTGCTAATGGTTCTTATGTTCACATGGAAAATATTTAGGGAACTAGTGGTATTACGCAAATACGAGATTAACATGTGTATACCATGCTCTTGCACAATCAGTCATGCCGTATTGTATTGTAGCTTGGGGTGGCATAAGTCCAACATCCATGAAGCGACTAGAACGTGCACAAAGGGCAGTTCTAAAAGTAATGACCAGAAAGCCCCAACTGCACAGCACTACACTCTTATATAAAGAATGTTTGGTCTTAACCGTTAGACAAGTCTTTGTCGTAAATGTTGTACTCCGTCGTCACTCAGGTTTGTCAGATGAACATGACGTCCGGCGGATAGTACGAAGTAAGAAGAGGGTCTGCAAAATAGAAGCCCATCGAACAGCATTTGCGGCGAGACAATACTATATAATAAACACTCGTATTTACAATACAGTTAATCAGAAACTTAACATTCACAGACTGTCAATCACCCTTTAGTAAAATAAGATCAAACCTTGTCTTCAAAGTCTCACGTACACTGAAACAGAAGAACTGATTAAATAGAAAGTAAGTTACGCATACAAGACGCACTACACACAGGCATACACATACAAATACACACACACACATACACAAATGAATTGTTTAATTTGTACATTAACATTATTTTATTCTGTTAATTTTCTTTTCTATTTTTATATTTTTGTAGTTTTGAAAATAAGTTTTTCCCGATTCAACGTGATTATTATTATTCAACAAATCAAATATTCTAAAAATATGGAGGGCGCTGACAGCTGTCATACTAGTTAATTCTAGTTCAGTTGTCATTGGATCCGAATGGTATTGAATTTTACGTTTTTTAGACTAAGTAGTACCAATGTGAATCCGTTGTTTTTAGGAATCAATAAATTATTATTATTATTGATATTATTGCAATAATATCAATAATAGCCAAGTAAGTCATCGCCTTTCATACGTATGCCAAATTTCAGCTCAATCGGATACTCGCAAGTGCTTGAAAAATGGATCACCAGATTTAAACCGGAAAGACAGACAGACAGACATACGAACATTGCAAATTAAATAAAAGCATGTAAAACAAATAATACGAAACAACTAATTTAATACAGAAAATATAATAATTGCTCAACATACCTACTACACAAAACTGACTCCACATCATAATTAATGTAAAAGGTTGCCAGAAATAAATTTAATTAAATAAGTTTAATTATATAACCTCACGCCAGATCCCTTGCGGGGTAGGCAGAGAGTACAGAGTTCCAACAGGTTCTTTCCTTACATACCTCTCTGGCTTCCTCGACTCTCATAGTTCGTCTCATACACGCTCGCCGGTTACGGAGACTCTTGACTTTTCCATCCGATAAGACTCGGTTTATTTGGTCGTGGTAAGATAGTCTAGGTCTTCCCCGGTACCTGCATCCTTCCACTTTCACATTGTATATCTGTTTTGTCATTGGCGTGAGGTTATAGATAGATAGATAGATAGATTTAATTATATAAAAGCATTGCCTTTATCAAGCAGAAAAAACCGGACAGACTGATACAATTACATTTAAAGGGCAACCGCGATCAACACGTGATCACTCCATGCACTTCAAGATGTATATGGATTAGAGACTTAATATTTAGAAATATGATTTTTGACTATATATTTCAGAATCGTGTATTCCTTTTACCAAATTCTAAAATATAGAGACAAAAATCATATTTTTAAATATTATGTCTCTAATTAAGTTTTATCGCAGTATCCCGTTAATGATAAAGGATAGTTGATGACTGCTACCTTACCCTGTGGATACGTAAAATACACCTTAAGAAGTCAAACTATTTAATACCAGTTTTTACTATCTAACTTTAGTATTGATTATATTAGCGGGATTACAAACGTTCCTTTAATAACTCTTAATGCCAATATCTTCGCTCCCTAATACATTGGCATCTAACATCGTCGTCGAAATGTGAGTGTACACAGTACACCTTTGCCTGCTGTGAGTTTGTTAACCACTGTTGCAGTTTTTCATTTATGGTACAGGCTCACGCCCTAGAAAATAAGTACTATCTATCTATCTATAACCTCACGCCAGATCCCTTGTGGGGTAGGCAGAGAGTACAGAGTTCCAACAGGTTCTTTCCTTACATACCTCTCTGGCTTCCTCGACTCTCATAGTTCGTATATATATAGACTCTTGACTTTTCCATCATATAAGACTCGGTTTATTTGGTCGTGGTAAGATAGTCTAGGTCTTCCCCGGTACCTGCATCCTCCCACTTTCACATTGTATATCTGTTTTGTCATTCTTTCCTCTGGCATTCTTTCTATATGCCCGAACCAACGGAGCATGCCCTTTCTCATCTTTACACCGATACTATCTTTCATACCTACTCGCTGTCTTACTATGCTGTTGCTAATGCGGTCGGTCAGCTTCACTCCGCACATCTTCCGCAGAGCTCGCATTTCTACCGCATTTATCCTACTTTCATTCTCTTTCTTACATACCCAGCTCTCACTACCATATAACAGCGTTGGGACAAGAACTCCGTTATGTATGGCCAGCTGCGCCTTATGGCTTAAGTGCCGGCTCCCGAGTAGCTTTCCCATCGCACCATTCACTCTGTTCCCTGCACTCACTCTTCTCTCTATGTCAGCGGTGTATTTCCCATCCTTACTGAAGGCGCATCCAAGGTATGCAAACTCATTCACTTGCTCCAGCACATCGTTACCAACCACAATCCTTACATTCGTTCTGGTTTCTTCCCTACTATACTTTAGTAAGAAATAAGTACTATACTTATTTAACATTAATTTAATGAAATCTGGATTTCTCTCTCCACTAGTACCAAACTTTTTAAGTAGGTATCTACATAGCGTCAGAGCTAAGGCAATATCGCGTATTTGCACTTGACCTATTTTTTTAAGGAAAGCCTTAAACGTAAAAAAACTTTAGTTGACAAATGCACAATTCGCAAAATGCTGAATTGTGATTTATGAACCACTGGGCAAAAGTTTAGCGTTTTAATATATCTCCTCTCGTGATCGAAAAAAGTCCTGCTCACACATACGCAGTAAGTACGTCCTATTATG
This sequence comes from Phalera bucephala, assembly GCA_905147815.2. NCBI lineage: Eukaryota > Metazoa > Arthropoda > Insecta > Lepidoptera > Notodontidae > Phalera > Phalera bucephala. The sequence goes on along the minus strand of LR990610.1, from coordinate 2,361,291 downwards.
CAAAAATGTCGGATCAGACAACTGCGAGAGCTGGCTCGCTAACACAAATTTAAATGAAGTTGAGTAACAACGTATAAAAGTACGCAAACAATCCAAATTTACTTTTTTATTCTACAAAAGCGCTTACTTTTAAACAATGTTTAATCTATTACCAAAAGTACCTTTGACGTCTATTATTGCTTCTTTTACAAAATGAGCTTTTTAAACTCGGGAATATGCTTACTAAACGTGCCAAAGTTTATTATATTGGCCTGCGAGCAAAGTTTTTCCGCGATACTGATAATAATAATTTCAATGCATGATCAGCAAACCTTTATATTTAAAATCATACGTAGGTACTTTTTGGATTGAAAAAATCCTGCTTAGTACTTTCACAATCCTTAGTGGAAGGTCACAGGGTGTTTCGGACTCCTACCGACTGTAAGCTTCTTGGTGGATGCCATCAACATTCAAAGGAGCCCCAGGATCTCCGCCAAAGAGAATATAAACACTACGTTTAATCTCCGCGAAGAGTCCGCCTTCGGGGAGTAACAGTAAACTCGCTCCCGCCCTGTACCACCGTGAAGTGGGCCACACTACGCCACCGTTCTCCTCGGGGTCGTGTATGAAGGACGCTCAGGGCCCCAACTCCTCGTGTCCCCCGATCCCGAAGACCTCTGGGCTATTGGAGAGAGGAAAGCAGGTGCGAGCAACGTATTTCGTTTAATGTTGTCAGTGTCTCAAATAAGTAATACTCTTTAGTTTACAAAAGTTAATGAACATTGTCAAAACCAAATTATTAGCAACATGTTCAAATATATTTAGATTAGAAACAATAATGCATAATTGATAATGATGACTAATAGTTGGAATGTTAAGCGACTTATGTGTTATCCGTAACTAGCTGCATAATAAGTGTGGTAAAATTTGGAGAAATATCAAAGGCACAATAATCACCTAGCCATGCTGCCCAAGGTTCGAAATAATCCGGAGTCTGGAATTGTGCCCGATATAATGACAATGTGTTCATCCCCTATCACATAAGGTCCTAATTTCGTCGGCGATAAGAGGGTGTATACAGTACACCTCTGCCATCACCGCGGCGGTCACGACATAATGGCACAACGGTGTCAATTTTTTTTTTAGACCTGAGACCGTAATCGTCTTTTAGTCCTTATATGCTAATAATATTAGCTGAGTTTGTTCTAAAGCAAATGTCGTTTAGTAACCGTAATAGATATGGAAACTAAAATGAGTAATTTATATGAAATATTTTAACTAGATGTGCTCTAGGCTGTGTGGTTTTTAAAAATGTAATAAAGTCTACATAGTTCTGACATGGGAGGGACTGGAGGGGACCGTAGAGGGGCGATCTCTGCAAAGTGCAGAGGAATTTCATTTTAGGCGCGTAACATACAAGAAACTTTTTTGTGGTGAGCGTTAATTTTGTATTTTAGTGTGAATCAATGCAAGTAAAATAAAAAAAATCTTCAAAAAGTAATATCTCACCATATTACTTTTACATTTCAATAAAACATAGCCCCCAGTCTAGGATTTATTCGTGTAATGGATGCCTTTAAAACATGATATTCACATACAAGAACACCAAGATCAAAACAAACATTTGCTGGGTTTGTCCCGTACGTGGATCCAACTCGCGACGACTTGATCTAGTGAGTGGAGCGGCCTACGCTCTAAGCTACTGGACCAAGCTGTGGTCCATCGTCGTGATCATAGTTATATTTATTTAATGTAGAAATAGTAACTCCTCGCCTCGTTGGTCTAATGGCGCATTGTGGGAATGGCGATCACAAAGTCGTGGGTTCGAATCCTAGGTCGAAGAAAGTGTGTTTTTCTATTGTGAAAATCTTTATCGCTGTTCGGAATCTGTGTGCCGGGTGTAATGACAATTTCCCCTCCCCCTATTATATTAGGACCTAACATCGTTGACGATATATATGTGTATATAGGTAGGCGACTCTCGCTTAGGAAATAAAGGCGTGACAGTATTTTTGTGCACTTTGTAGGTCAACGTATGAGCAACAAAAAGTTGCCAGTTTGTTCCGAACACTAGCTAGCGCAGCGCCGTACGTGTCAGCTTCTTTTATTAACACTTTGCCGCAGAAGTGGTTACACGCATCCGTTTGCACCAAGCTTCAAACATTTTCTAAAAATAGCTGACACAGACTACTTTATGCAAATAGCTACCTTTACTTAATATAAATCTCAGACATCTTCATTTAAAATGTGAGACTTGTATTACTAATACTAGCTGTTTTCCGCGGCTTCGCACGCGTTTATTTTGTAATTTGAAATAGATAGAAGATTAAAATTATGAAACCAAAAACACCTTGAAAGTGTAAGTAAGATCCATTCTGTCATTTAAGTATGAAGAAATAACAGCTAGATATCCCGGGAGACCCTTGTAGTGAATATATTGTATAAGCATTATTTCAAGATTGAAGAGATACCTCCATATTCATTTTCTTTTAAATCCGCTCAGCCGTGTTAATATGGAGAAATAAAATCAACTATCTCCCAGAAATATTGCATTTCCCGAGCTTAAAAGTAGTCTTGAATAATCTCTGAAAATTCCTCCATTTTCCAGCAATAGTCTTTTTATAATCGGTTCCACCGTTCTGGATATTATATTTTTTTTATTGTGCCAATCCCAAATCAATATTCTTGTACGCTGTGCGGGGATCGTACCTGGGGAACTATTCGACAAAGTAAGTTAAGCACGTTTTATCGGTTATACCAAATCATCTTTGTTATGCAAAAATATTTTAAAGTCAACTTAAACATGAGTAAATTTTTGTTCTACAACAATTTCAACAGGTTCCCAGGCTTCTAGTCACCTGTGAAGAAGGCGAGGGTAATCGAAGGATTGCCAGGCTTTTTTAGCCTAAATATGATTAATATCTTTAACCCTTATGCAGGCCGGTAAAAATCCACCAAATGTATATTGGAGTGATTTTATATACCACTTACACGGATAGTATCGGCATGATATAGTGTGTGAACAAAGTTACCTATTTCATATTGCTATTTCACGACTTCCTTACTGGGCTGGAAGCTAAAGAAAAACTTAGAATGCCCCAGTAGCCATACTTTTGCTAGGCTGGTGCTAAGAGTCCACCAAAGGTAGTAACGTCATCCGATCAACGACCAGAAAAGGAAAATTTGAAACAAACCCTATACCAACCCGTCTGGCCAGCGTGGTATAGTAGGCCAAAAACCTCTTAACATGTTAAGACACCAAACACAAAGGCCCCCAGTTCCCGGTTGTCCCGCTGTCCGATGCCACGGTAGCGGTTGCGGTAACAGCGGGGCAGGGGGTGCGAAGAATCTCCGGGCTACGACACAAGGCTACCAAAAACACTTGACCCTGGCTACGTACAATGGACGCCCTCTACGGCTGGACCAACACCTCACTGAACTCGAGGTAGAACTAGGTCGCATAAACTCGCATATATTAGGGTTATCCGAAGTCCGAAGACAGGGCGAGGACACGATAACCCTTGAGTCAGGCCACCTGTTCTACTTTCGGGAAGGTGATCGGCCCTCTCAGGGCGGTGTCGGTTTTCTGGTCAACAAAGCTCTCACTAACAACGTTGTGGAAGTCAGCTGTGTGTCGACACGGGGAACGTACCTCATAATTAAAATCACCAACAGGTATACCCTGAAGGTGGTACAGCATATGCGCCGACCTCGACATACTGCGACGACATAGCCGAAGCCATGTATGAAGACATAGCCAAGGCATTACATGGCACCACCAAGGCTCACTACAACGTTGTTATGGGAGACTTCAATGCCAAAATGGGAGTACAAGAACGCGGCGAAACGATAATCGGACCCCACGGCGTGGGGCGCCGAAACCACAGGGGGCAGATGCTGGTCAACTTTCTGGAGTCGCAGGGGCTCACCTTGATAAAATCGTTCTTTAAGAAGAAGCCTCATAGAAAGTGGACATGGCGAAGCCCCGACACTGTGACGAGGAACGAGATAGACTTCATCATGACTGACAGGAAGTCTATGTTTAGAGACGTCTCCGTGATCAACAGGTTTAATACCGGCAGCGATCACCGACTTGTCCGAGGCGCTCTAAATATAAACTTCAAGGCCGAAAGACGTCGCAAGATGAGGTCTACTCTCAGACCTACTGCGCCTCAAATAGCTATAGGGTCCGAAAAGTTCCAACTGGAGCTTCAAAATCATTTCGACCTGCTGGAAACCGAAGGCAATGTTGACGAGAAAACCGACACAGTGGTCAAAACGCTACAGGATGTGTCTCGAAGGGTGTTTTCCGGCAAAAGCGGTAACAGAGAGTCTAAACTCTCGCTCGAGACTCTCGAACTTATGAGGCAGAGACGGGAAATGTCATCCACGCAGGCGTCTTCGCCGGATACATGACCTCCGATGTTCCAACACCCGCACCATCGCGGCTGCGATTGAACAGAACAGAGGCACCAAAGTCTTCGCTCGCCAGCTAGGTAGATCCCATCTGACGAAACTTAATACAGCGGATGGCAAAACCGTGACCTCCAAGTTCGAGATACTTGAGGAAATTGAGAGTTTCTACAAAGACCTGTACGCATCACGGATGGCTAAACCCTCAAGACCCAGCGCTGACGACCACAGAGCCCCACTAGCACGCCACGACACGGAAGACATCCCTGATGTCAACCAGGACGAGGTCAAAATGGCTCTTGAGCAGCTCAAAAATAACAAGTCGCCAGGCGATGACGGAATCACCACTGAGCTCCTCAAAGCAGGCGGGACTCCAATCCTGAAAAAGCTAGCGAGTCTCTTTAATTCCGTCATCCACCAGGGCTTAACACCTCAAGCGTGGAGCGGGTGTGCGGTGGTTCTGTTCGTCAAAAAAGGTGACAAAACCTTGCTGAAGAACTACAGACCCATCTCACTCCTGAGCCACGTCTACAAGTTGTTCTTGAGAGTACTACAAACCGCCTCGCCAGAAGACTTGACGAGTTCCAGCCACCGGAACAAGCCGGGTTTGAAAAGGCTACAGCACCGTAGACCACATCCATACTGTTCGGCAGATTGTACAGAAGACCGAAGAGTACAATCAGCCGCTGTTTATGGCTTTCGTGGACTACGAGAAAGCCTTCGACTCCATCGAAACCTGGGCGGTTTTGGATGCTCTGCAGCGATGTGGCATCGATTGGCGCTATATCGAGGTGTTAAGATGTCTGTACGATACCGCCACAATGACCGTCCAGATCCAGGACCAAAAGACCAACCCGATCAAGCTGCATCGAGGGGTAAGACAGGGGGATGTAATATCCCCCAAGCTCTTTACCAATGCACTCGAAGACGCCTTCAAGACGCTGGACTGGACTGGGCGGGGCATTAACATCAACGGCGAATACTCACACCTTCGGTTTGCCGATGATATCGTCATCGTGGCAGAGTCACTGGAACAGTTAAGCGAAATGCTGCATAGCCTAAATGGAGCCTCTCGAGGTGTCGGTCTCGGCATGAACTTGGATAAAACCATGATCATGTTTAATGAGCATGTCACGCCGGGACCGATCTACGTCGATGGTTCGATGCTCGAAGTTGTTCGGGAGTATGTTTACCTTGGACAAGTTGTCCAATTTGGTAGAAACAACTTCGAGAAAGAAATCCACCGCAGGATCCAATTGGGTTGGGCAGCATTTGGCAAACTACGTCACGTTTTCGCTTCGCCTATACCGCAATGCCTGACCGCAAGACTAAAGTCTTTAACCAATGCGTCCTACCTGTTATAACTTACGGGCCCGAGACGTGGACACTCACAGTGGGACTAGTCCACAAATTCAAAGTCGCACAGCGGGCTATGGAGCGAGCTATGCTCGGCGTCTCTTTGAAGGATAAAATTCGTAACGCGGTAATCCGACAAAGAACCAAAGTTACCGACATAGCTCGCAGACTCAGTAAGCTAAAGTGGCAATGGGCTGGTCACATCTGCAGAAGGACCGACGGCCGATGGAGCAAGCGTGTCCAAAAGTGGAGACCGCGACTTGGTAAGCATAAGGTAGGACGGAATAATACGGAATAATTTTAATAAAATGTCACTCATTTCCTAAAATAACAAATTAATCACTTCACAGTAAAAGGAAGAGAGATAGACAGAATATTGAGTTTCTTTTGAGTGAGAGCCGTTTGATCGCGGGAATGGAAGGAAACATGTTGGGTCGTTTTATATTTTGAAATGTAAAGCCTCATAATTAATTGATGAAAACGGACCCATTACATGTGTTACTTGTTATGTCGGAAGAAGTCGAGCGACGTCGAACAATGTCTCCCGACAAGTCTGGCAACATCGCACGCCCTCTCTGACAACGGACAGTACGGATAATATGGAGGAACGATGTATGTAGCCTCTTCCAGTGAAATGTTGCAACCGACTAAATATTATTTTTCTTTTTCTGTAAAAAAAAACGTAGGTACGTACACTAGGATTTTTATTCCTGCGTCGTAGGTGCGTTGACAAACATGACATTTTACATACACAAATACCCAGACCGATACAAATAATTGTGGGTCACACGAAGATTTGTACTGTGCGGGAATCTAACCCGCGACTATTAGACACAGTGGGCAGTGGCGTGTCGACAGAGACGTTGAGGGCGCGGGAGGACGTTGCGCTGAGGCCGCTGGCGTCTACATAAAAAAAAACTGTTGGTTTGATACCACCAGTTAGGTATTTTTTACTATCCATAGCCGTCCGCTTTTACCTTTACAGGCCTTATATTACCGTGTATTCGCAGGTGTTAGCGATAATACACGGTTTCAAAAATTACACAATAGTCCATGAAACGTTGATCAATCATTGGCACACATGAATTATTAGGTGTGAACTCAACTTCAATATCGCGTGCTATTTTGTCGACTACTGCCATCTATTGACCGTCGCGATACAACTACACTGAAAAATTTGGCAAAGTATTTTTTTTTGCAATTTAAATTTATGTATCTATGTCGTCACGCCAGAACCTTTGCGGGGTAGGTCGAGTGTACAGAGGTCCAACAGGTTTCCTTACATTTTGTGTGTGTGTGAATGATCTACGCTGTTGCCGCGGGGCCTTACAGCTTCACCGGGCAAGAGGGCGAGCGTGCTACCACTAAGGTCGAGCCAAAAAGGGCAAGGGGGCAACTAGCTTAAGGGCGTCAAGAAGGAACGGCCTCTGCTCGGGTAGTCACTATGGGGGAGGGAATTTACTAGGTGCCTCGCCGTAGTATCGGCATCTTCGACCTCACCGGTGACATTGGTGTCTCATCGTGTGGGCGGTATCTGTATCCTAAAGAAGGGATGTAAGGGCATCAAGTGCGTCGGTGAGAACATGCCACGGACGGTGATAGCGGCTGATAGGAGGGGAGTAAGGTTCGTAGTTAGCGGCGGCTACGATTAGCGGATTCCTATTATAAAATATCAGGTTGTGGCATTTTTAATAAAGGCGCGAATAGGTTTGAGACCGAGATCGACATTCCGTATGAACCACGGGGCTCCGACGGCTTTGCGGAGGAAACGAGATTGCACCGTTTGGAGTCTATCGATGTGAAATGTATGTCATGATGGGCCATACACAAGTTTTGTAAAGTGTCATCTTATTCCTAAGGGACATTTTACTCCGCTTGCAGATAATCGGATAAAGACGACCAAGAACAAAGGCTGCTCGGTTACGAACTCGCTTGATGTGAGGTCCGAAGGTCATGGTATTGTTTAGGGTGACCCTTATATATTTGATCTATTAGATCCAGGGAATAGGTAGGTCGAACATGGTCACTTGACCGAGGTTACTTCTGGGGTTGCGCAGGAAGGGGCGCGGGGTGGCACCCCTGGAAAGAGAATACTGGGTCCTCCTATACGTCACTTCCTAAACTAATTCCCTAGAGTATTGGCGGCTGCCTGAAGGTTCCTGGCAATGAAAACCTTATTCCTATGCAAACGGGCTAGAAGCATCTTACTCGAACGAGCAATATCGTTCGAGAAAAGGCTGAATAGGAGGAAGGGGGAGCTAAGCCTTGTGGGATCGAAGGGGACGCGGTGGACTTCTGTCATCACGACCGAGGTTGTACTTTGCGATCCTAGGATCGCAGTTGGCGGGCTTAGGAAAGGTTTTCTGCACCAGAAGGATGTCCAGTTCGTGATCCCAAAGGAAGTCCGGGGGAAGTGACGTCGCTTCCGGTACTGATTTCCTACAGATCTCTGTTTGAACCCAGGACCTCGTGGTCACAAAGCGATGCGCTTTGCCACTAGACCAACGAGGCCGTCAAAAGGGAACACAAACATTAACTTTTACAAACCTCTCCAAACTGAAAATAGCCTTTTTATTTAACTACAAAAGGTGTAACATACTAAAAGCAAGACCTAAAAGTAGTTTGTTCTAAATCGATCACTGAATTGATTCCAACAATTTTTTAATGTATATTCCTTTTTTTTTTAATATACAATAAATGCTGTTACTCCTTTCATTTCAAAGCAATACGGAGATGTCAAATGCATTTCTAAAACGTATGTCTCAATACGCACACATACATGTGCAAGTTTCATTGTTAATTAAAAGGGATTAAAAAATTTAAATATGGATGATTGGATTTCGTATTGAATTTGTAAAGCAATTATATCTAATCGGTGTGTCTGAGGTCTTACGCTATTTACGATATAATTTGTATAAACGCAGCCCCACACTAGATACACTTCCTGTGCCGTGGGTGAAACATGAAATTTCACATACACTAACACCCAGACCGAAACGATTAATTGTGGGTCACACAAAGTTCTGTACCTTGCGGGAACCGAACCCACGACTATTCGCTTCAGTGGGCGGAGAGACTAAAGCTTTCTAATCACTGCACAAAATCGTCCGTCGTTTAAGTCTTACCGATGTATTTAGAAGCGAAAGTTAAATGGGAACACATGATTCCTTTAAAACAACCTCTCCAAATTGAAAACTGCCTATTTATCTATCTATATCCATATCATCACGCCAGATCCCTTGCGAGGCACGCAGAGAGCACGGAGTACTTACATGTTCCTTCCTTACAGACTTAGTGAAATCTGTAAGGTAAAAACCTGATAGAAACAAGTGGTCTTCCTCCACTCTTATAGTTCGTCTCATACACGTTTGCCAGTAACGGGTCTTTTTCAATTTAAATCTCAAATCCCCTTGCTGAGCGAAATCTTAACAAATACACTTCAGTTATTTCTAGGAACATAAATCGTAGCCAAAATGCGGGAACGCATCATTTTTATATCCACAATTTCAACTTACGAAGACTTGGCAAGGTCACAACACAGAAGTTGTACTTTTGACTGAACAACAATTATAATTAATAATAATTCATATTTTATGTTTGTACCAACTTTGACTTTGATCTAATTGACATTTATTTTATTACTGGATTGATTGACTTTATTGGTACTGTTAAAAAATATTTTTCATTTTATATTTGTTCGCCTGATTTGGCGGAAACATGCAGATACTATTGCCGCTGTTTACTTCCCATGTACCTACACATGTTTTAACAAATAAATAAACTTTGTCTTTGACTTTGTACATCCTAATCAAATCGGGATCCGGATATCAGAACGGATTTATAGGTTATTTTGAGTGAGTGCCGTTTGATCGCGGGAATGGAAGGAAACATGAGGAGGAGAAATATGTCGGCGGAAGTCGAGTGACGTCAAACGATGTCTCCCAACAAGACTGGCGACATTGCACGCCCTGTCCGACAACGGATAATATGGAGGAACGACGTATGTAGCCTCTTCCGGTGAAAGGTTGCAATGGCCTAAATATTTTTTTCTTTTTCTTTAAAAAAACGTAGCCTCACACTAGGATTTACTCCCGCGTCGTGGGCGCGTTTAAAAACATGAAATACACAAATACCCAGACCGATACAAATAATTGTTGGTCACACAAAGATTTGTACCGTGCGGGAATCTAACCCGCGACTATTAGACACAGTGGGCGGAGCGGCTTAAGATCTTAACCACTGCGCTAAATAGTCCATCAAAATGTAAACGATACGCGCCCGATATCACCCAACATGTCTGGCGACAGGTGTCGCGGAACATTGGTCCCTTTAGGGGAACCATGTAAAAAACGATTTTTTGCACTCCTTGCACTTTAAGAAATATATGGATAGTGACTTAATATTTCAAAATATGATTTTTGACGATATATTTTAGAGAGAAGCCCTGTGAGGGAGATACGACAGACTGAAGGTTCGATGTTGGTGAGCGCAGGGGGATCGAGAGGGATACAGTGCGGGGACCGTCTGTATTAAATGAGAGTACCACCTCCACGGGTGCTGGTTCTGTCATTCCACACGAGGTAATAATTTCTGATACAAGAATCATGGTGGGCGGGCTTAAGAAAGGTTTCCTGCACCGGGAGGATGTCCACTTGGCGATTTTGAAGGAAATCACTAACCTGGTCTCGGTTGGAGCGGAGGCCGTCGGCCTGCTAGTTACGTTATCTTATTAAAAACGGGCTAGAGGCGGTGCGAAGAACTTGGTGCAGCTCGCGAGTCCTGTTGACGTTCATAACACTGTACAGTTCATGCACCAGAGCCAAGTCCGTAATGATCCTGGCAAGCATAGCAGGCACAACAACTAGTTTGGGTCCGGGGAGGGGTGCAGGACCCGCTCAGGGGTAGAGGAGTAGGACGGGGACATAAAGTAGTGCCTGGGGTACAGGGCGCGGGGGGCTGAAGTCGCTGGGCGGAGGGGCGCTAAAAGCGCTGAGTGTAGTTGCGCAGAAGGCGCGGAGGGGCGGGGACAGTGGCGCTGAGGACGCGGAAGGTTGTTGCGCTGAGGGCGCTGGCGACAACATAAAGAAAAAACTGTTGGTTTGATACCAGAAGGTAGGTATTTTATACCATCCATACCCGTCCGCTTTTACCTTTACAGGCCTTATATTACCGTGTATTCGCTGGTATTAGCGATATTCCACGGTTTCAAAAATTACACATGGTGTTTTAATTACACAGTAAAAATTACAAATTACAATCATTGATCAATCACATGAATTATTAGGTGTGAAGTCAATTTCAATATCTCGTGATATTTTTCGACTACTACCATCTATTGACCGTCGCAATAAAACTACACTGAAAAATTTGGCGAAGCACTTATATTTTGCGATTTACATTTACCTATCTATATCACGCCAGATCCCTTGCGGCAGAGAGTATTAAGGTCCAACAGGTTTCCTTACATTTAGTGTATGTGTGAATGATCTACGCTGTTGGCCACGGGGCCTTACAGCTTAACCCGGCAAGAGGGCGAGCGTGCTACCATTAAGGTCGAGTCAAAAGGGCAAGAGGGCAATTAGCTTAAGGGCGTCAAGGAGGAACGGCCTCTGCTCGGGCAGTCACTATGGGGGAGGGAATTTACTAGGTGCCTCGCCGTGGTGCTCCGCATCGGCCGGCGGGCAAGGGATTCTTCGACCTCGCTGGCGATATCGGTGTCTGACCCTATGGGTGGTATCTGTATCCTAAAGAAGGGATTTAAGGGCATCAAGTGGGTCGGTGAGAAAATGCCACGGACTGTAGTAGCGGCTGATAGGAGGGGAGTTAGGTTCGTAGTCGGCGGCAGCTACAATTAACGAATTCCTATAATGAAATAACAGGTTGTCGCCTTTTTAATAAAAGCGCGAATAGGTTTGAGACCGAGCTCCGACGGCTTTGCGGAGGAAACGAAATTGACCCGTTTAGAGGTGACTACTATCGATGTGAAGCGTACGTCATGATGGGCCATACACAAGTTTTTTAAAGTGTCATCTTATTCCTAAGGGTCATTTTACTCCGCTTGAAGATCATCGGGTAAAGACGACCAAGAACAAAGGCTACTTGGTTACAGACTCGCTTGGTGTGCGGTCCGAAGGTCATGGTATTGTTTACGGTGGCACCTATATATTTGATCTGTTTAATCCAGGGAATAGGGACTGGTCTTTTGACCGAGATTACTTCTGGGCTGGCGCAGGGAGGGGCGCGAGGTGGCGCCTCTGGAAAGAGAATACCGCAGCGCTCTTGTCTATCTTGCCCTAGAGTATTGGCGGCTGCCTGAAGGTTTCTGGCAATGAAAACCTTATTCCTATGCGAACGGGCAAGAAGCATCTTACTCGAACGAGAAATATCGTTCGTGTAAAGGCTGATTAGGAGGGGTGTGGGAGGTTAGCTGAGCCTTATGGGTTCTGAGGGGACGGGGGTGGAGTTCGAGCTGAGGGGAAGAGTGGTCGATGGGAATACAGTACAGGGACCTTCTCTAGTAAATTAGAGTAACGTCCCCACGGGAGCCGACTCTGTCATCACAAACGAAGTTGTAGTTTGCAATCCTAGGATCGCAGTGGGTGGGCTTAGGAAAGGTTTTATGCACCAGAAGGATGTCCAGTACGTGATCCCGAAGAAAGTCATCAACCTGGTTACGTTGGCAGCGGAGGCCGTTGGTGTTAGAAAACGCTAGGGATAAGCTATGGGGCGTAATGCGGGAAGATCCTAAATCCATTATGGATTGCAGGGAGGTTGGGTTTTCAGGGAGGATATGGCGCCGAGAACGTCCATATAAGACAGCCAGGATGATTTTCTCTTCTAAATTTATGGCGGCGCGGATTCATTAAGCCAGCTCGCGAATCATGTTGACGCACACAAGGAAATACAGGTCACGCATCAGAACAAAGTCGCCGGGACGTCGGCAGGCGCAGAAGGCGTTATCACCGGCGTTGGTTTGGGAAGATGTGCGGGGCCCACAAGTGGGCGAGGAGCCGCAGTGTATGAAAGTGGCTTCCAAACACCACAGCTTCGTCCACGCGTTGGCTCAGAGTACCGGCCTAAGCGGGGGGTAGACGTCAGCGCTTGGAGCGTGGAAGCGCGGGAGCTGAAATCGCTGGGGGCGAGGCGCTGAGAGCGCCGGTTGAGGTTGCGAAGAAGGCGCGTAGGTCATTAGCGCTGAGGAGCGGGCGGCCGCAGAAGGGCGGCGTCGAGTGCACCTTAACCGGTGCTTCTCTTTTGGGACTTTGGGGTAATCGGGATAATTCGCGGTGCGCCCCTTGGTCCCGCAGAGGACGCAGCTGGGCGGCTCATTCACCGTCTCCCTTTAGCGGGAACATTGGGAGATCGCGTTGTCGCAGACGCATTTCACGCATCGCGGACGCACATGGCAATTACGGGCAGAGCGCCCATACAGCTGGCAATTGTTGCACTGCCCGGGTGTGCAGCCGGCCATGGTGCGGTCGAGGATGACCAGCACCATGTCGTATCGCTTCGCTTTGTGACCACGAGGTCTTGGGTTCAAACCCTAGGTTCGGCAAATGAGAGTAGAGGAAGCCAGAGAGGTCTGTAGGAAATCAGTACCGGAAGCGACGTCGCTTACCCCGGCCCTGGCTACCCTACACCCCAGCTGTCTCCCAACGCGGTCCTACGAAACACCCACTCTGCGCGCCCCACGCGTTCGACCATCCCTCTCCCGCCCCCTGTCATTCAAGACACGAGCGTCTGGGAGCGAATTTCGAAGGCGATTTACAATCGCCTCATCAACTACACGAATCGCGCAATGCGCAATCCACCGCCGTGAAAATAGCGTCCTCGGACGACCACCGCCGTTTGTCCTACTTCCTCCTTGAGGAGAGGGAGCTCAGAGTTATCATTCGTGGCCTCCCCAAGGAGTTGTACACCTCCGCCATCAAGGAGGATCTTCTCACCCAAGACCTTCCGTTGCATTAGGTACATAGGATGGTTAAAGGCCGCGACAAGCAGACATACGACATGGTGTGCTGGTCGTCCTCAACCGCACCATGGCCGGCTGCAAGGTCTTTGATCTTTAGGCCGTGTGCCATATCTCTGGCCTCTCCGTAAACGCCCCCCATAAACGTGGCACACCGGGGCAGTGCCACAATTGCCAGATGTATGGGCGCTCTGCTCGTAACTGCCACGTGCGTCAGCGATGCGTCAAATGCGTCTGGGACAACGCGATCTCTCAATGTTCCCGCTCGAGGGAGACAGCGACCGAGCCGCGCAGCTGCGTCCTCTGCGGGACCAAGGGGCCCACCGCGAATTATCCCGATTGCCCCAAAGTCCCGAAAGGGAAGCGCCGGACAAGGTGCGATCGACGCCGCCCTTCTGCGGCCGCCCGCCCCTCAGTGCTAGTGACCTACCTCAATCTAAACCCTCAGCGACCCTACTTCCAGCGACTTCAGTCCCCGCGCTCTTACGCTCCAGGCGCTGACGTATACCCCCCGCTTAGGCCGGTACTCTGAGCCAACACGGGGACGAAGCCACGGTGTATGGAAGCCACTTTCATACACTGCGGCTCCTTGCCCATCTCCCCAAACCCACGCTGGTGGTTACGTTGACTTAGTTCTGGTGCGTGACCTGTATGGCGGTGTGTGCGTCAACATGATTCGCGAGCTGGCCTAATGACTCCGCGCCGCTACTAGCTCAGATGAGAAAATCATCCTGGTTCTCTTACATGGACGTTCTCAGCGCCATATCCTCCCTGAGAACCCAACCCCCTTCCAATCCATAATGGATTTCCCGCATTACGCCCCATAGCTTATCCCTAGTGTTTTCTAACACCAACGGCCTCCGCTGCCAACGTAACCAGGTTGATGACTTTCTTTGGGATCACGTACTGGACATCCTTCTGGTGCATAAAACCTTTCCTAAGCCCACCCACTGCGATCCTAGAATTGCAAACTACAACTTCGTTTGTGATGACAGAGTCGGCTCCCGTGGGGACGTTACTCTAATTTACTAGAGAAGGTCCCTGTACTGTATTCCCATCGACCCCTCTTCCCCTCAGCTCAAACTCCACCCCGTCCCCTTAGAACCCATAAGGCTCAGCTAACCTCCCACACCCCTCCTAATCAGCCTTTACACGAACGATATTTCTCATTCGAGTAAGATGCATCTTCCGCGTTCCGCGAATGATACTGTCCACTACGTCTTGCATAGGAATAAGGTTTTCATTGCCAGAAACCTTCGGTTTTACTTAATGATCAGTAAACTTAACATTGAAGCTGAAACAAGTGTGGTACACGATAACCCGACGACCATAAATCCCCGTGCGTCATACACGGAAAGTCATCATTATGTGCATATATTAATATATAGAGGTATCTTGAAAGCGTTTAAGCGGAAATTGGGACGGGTTTGAGCCTAGCGTATGTCTTTAGATTTAGCTAGGTTAAGTGGGAACACATACATTAACTTTGGAAAACCTCTCCAAACTGAAACTAGCCTTTTTATTTAAAGGTGTAACATAATAAACGCAAGACCTAAAAGTAGTTTCTTCTAAATCGATCACTGAATTGATTCCAACAATTTTTAATGTATACATTTTTTTTATTTACAAAAAATGCTATTGCTTTTTTATTGCGCTATAATAAACTAAATTTATTTTTGATTCAAATCAATAAGGAGATTTCGAAAGTATTTCTCAATACACATACATGTACAAGTTTCATGTTAATTTAAAAGGGGTTAAATATTTTAATTTTGGTTAGTTGGTTTTAGTAATGAGTATTTAAAAAAAAAAATCACATACACAAACACCCAGATCAAAACGAATAATTGTTGGTCACACGAAGATTTGTGCCATGCGGGAAACGAACCGGCGACTATTCGACCCAGTGGGCGGAGAGGCTTAAGCTTTCTAACCACTGCGCCAAATCGTCCGTCGTTTGGGTTTTACGTATGTCTTTAGAAGAGAAAGATAAATGGGAACACATGCTTCCTTTTAAAAAATCTCTCCCAACTAAAACTTGCCTTTTTATCTATCTATGCGCTGAGGTCACGGAGCTCTAACAAGTTCTTTCCCTACAGACTTATTATTGAAATCTGCAAAAACCGGACCGACCGGAAAAATACCAGTGGGCTTCCTTCACTCTTATGGTTCGTCTCATACACGTTTGCCACCTACGGAGACCCTTGACTTTATTTTTGATTTAAATCTAAAATCCCCTTGCTAAGCGAAACCTTAAAAATACGCTTCAGTTATTTCCAGGAACATAAATCGACGCCAAAATGCGGGAACGCATCATTTCATTTTTCCATCCACAATTTAAACTTACGAAGACATGGTTAGGTCACAATATAGAAGATTTAGAAGGTCTACTCCATTTTGACGATGGCCTCCTCTATGGATTTAATGTGGCTGGTTTTAATTCCCACACGGGGCATTTGTTATCGTCTAACTCACGATATTTTGTTTCGGTATGAAGTGTTTGTGTACCTACGTTAATTTAATGTTTGTAAATACTCCCACAGCATATTATAATAGTAACTGGTGTAGACTACGTTTCTCATGAATTAATAAGATAACTAGCAGAAAAGGTCTGTAGAGAAAGATTCTGCTGGAACTCTGTGTTCTCTGCCTACCCCGAAAGAGGTCTGGTGTGATGATATAGATAAACAGATAGGTAACTTGCGGGTAGTATCCTCCGAGATCTGGCGAAAAGCCGCGAAGAGCGCGTGTGTGCATGATTCTTATTCCAATCGCTAGTAATAAGATGCTCCACTGTGTGATTGTGTGGGCAAGAGGGCAACTAGATCAAGGGCGCCTCAAGGAGGAACGGTCACGACTTGGGCAGTCGCTACGGGGGAGGGCGTATACTAGGTGTCTCGCCGTGGTGCTCTGCACAGTACACCCACGTTTCGGCGACGATATTAGGTTCCATGTAATAGAGGGCGAGCCTATTGCCATATACCGGGCACAATTCCAGACTCCGGGCTCGTACTGGGAAGTTTTCGTTAGAAAAACTACACATGTCCGACCTTGGATTTGAACCCAGGACCTTGTGATCACAAAGCGATGCACTTTATATTTCACTATGGGGGCAACGAGCTTAAGAGCGTCAAGGAGGAACGGCCTCTGCTCGGGCAGTCACTATGGGGGAGGGAATTTTCTAGTTGCCTCGCCGTGGTGCTCTGCATTGGCCGGCGGGCCCCTTGCCCTTTTGGCTTGACCTTAGTGGTAGCACGCTCGCCCTCTTGCCCGGTGAAGCTGTAAGGCCCCGCAGCCAACAGCGTAGATCATTCACACATACACAAAATGTAAGGAAACCTGTTGGACCTTAGAACTCTTTGCCTACCCAGTAAGGGTCTGGCGTGACGACATAGATAGATAAATGTTACTCACAAAATAAAAATGCTTTGCCAAATTTTTTCAGTGTAGTTGTATCGCGACGGTGTATAGATGGCAGTAGTCGAAAAATAGCACGCGGTATTAATGTGGGCTTCACACCTAATAATTCTTGATTTAATCATTGATTGATTATCTTGGTTAAATCACCTCAAAGTCAATTTTTGAAACCGTTTATTATCGCTAATACTAGCGAATACACGGTAATATAAGGCCTGTAAAGGTAAAAGCGGTATTCCCTACGGCTATGGATAGTGAAAAATATTTACCTTGTGGTATCAACTGAACAGTTTTTATTTATGTTGTCGCCAGCGCCCTCAGCGCAACAAGCTTCCGCGTCCTCAGCGCCACTGTCCCCCCCCGCGCCTTCTGCGCAACTTCACTAAGCGCTCTTAGAACCTCTCCACCCAACGACTTCATCCCCCCTGCGCCCTGCGCCCCATTCACTGTTTTCTGCCCCCGTCCTACTCCTCTGCCCCTGAGCGGGTCCTGCGTCCCTCTCCAGACCCAAACTAGTTCAGGCGCCGTCTACGCTTGCCAGGATCTTTGCGGATTTGGCTCTGGTGCGCGAACTGTACAGAGTTGTGATCGCAACAGCACGTTGGACTCGCAAGCTGGCCTAAGTTCTCTACCGCCTCTAGCCCGTTCTTTAATAGGATACCTTAACTAGCAGGCCGACGGCCTCTGCTTCTACCGAGATCAGGTTCGTGATTTCCTTCAAAATCACCAATTGGATCTCCTCCCGGTGCAGGAAACCTTTCTCAAGCCCACCGTGATCCTAGTATCGGAAATTATAACCTTGTGCGAAATGACAGAACCAGCACCCGTAGAGGTGTACTCTCATTTACTACAGACGGTCCCCGCACTGTATCCCTCTCGTTCCCCCTGCGCTCACCAACATCGAACCTTCGGTCTGTCGTATCTACCTCACAGGGTTTTTTTCTAAAATATATTGTCAAAAATCATGTTTCAAAATATTAAATCTCTAATCCATATTCTTCTTAAAGTGCGGGGAGTACAAAGTATCGTTTTTTACGCGGCACCCCTAAAGGGACCAAAGTTCCGCGAATCCTGTCGCCAGAGATGTTGGGCTATATCGGGCGCGTATCATTTATATTTTGATGGACTATTTAGCGCAGTGCTTAATAGCTTAAGCCGCTCCGCGCACTGTGTCTAATAGTCGCGGTTTAGATTCCCGCGCGGTACAAATCTTTGTGTGACCCACAATTATTTGTACCGTTCTGGGTATTTGTGTATGTGAAAGTTCCTTTTTTTTTTAGAACGCACCCACGACGCAAGAGTAAAGCCTAGTGTGAGGCTACGTTTTTTTTAAAGAAAAAGAAACAAATATTTAGGCTATGACTTGACTTTGACTTTACAATTTTGAGTGTCGAGTGAATTATTTACTAATATTTATATACAGATATTTTATTTTTTTGCTGAGTTGTACAGTAAGCTACCAACAGGAATAATATAATGACTATAATAACGGAATCTATACATTCGTGCTGTTCGCCGTTAAGGATTTCCCTGGTGTATCTTCAAATTCCAAGGTCCAATACCAAGAACATTAAAATAGGACCACCTCAAAACTATACTGAACCCAATGCAAAAAGAATCATTCATCAAGATCACGGAGTTCTAACATGTTCTTACCTTACAGACTTATTGAAATCTGCAAGGTAAAAACCCATTGGAACCTGGCAAATACCATTGGGCTTTCTCCACTCTTACAGTTTCTCTCATACACGTTTGGCACTTACGGAGACTCTTGACTTTATTTTTGATTTAAATCTATAATCCCCTTGCTAAGCGAAACCTTAAAAAAACGCTTCAGTTATTTCCAGGAACATAAATCGACGCCGAAATGCGGGAACGCATCATTTATTTTTCCATCCACAATTTAAACTTACGAAGACTTGGCAAGGTCACAACACAGAAGATTTCGAAGAACAACTCCATTTTAATGATAGCCTTTTCGATTGATTTGATTTAGGTGGTTTTAATCCCCACACGGGGCATTTGTTATCGTGTAACTCACGATTTTTCGTTTCAGTATGAAGTGTTTATACCCACGTTAATTTAATGATTGTAAACACACCCACATCTTATAATCATAGTTACTAGTGTAGACTACGTTTTTAATGAGTTAATAAGATAACTGAACTAGCAGAAAAGGTCTGTAAAGAAAGATTCTGCTGGAACTCTGTATTCTCTGCCTACCCCGCAAGAGATCTGGCGTGATGATGTAGATAAACAGATAGGTAACTTGCGCGTAGTACCCTCCGAGACCTGGCGAGAAGCCGCGTAGAGCGCATGTCTGTGTGCATGATTCTTATTGCGATCGCTAATAATTAAAAGCTTCACTGTGTGTTTGTGTGTGCAACCACTACGCTCGAGCCAGAAGCGCAGGGGAGCAACTAGCTTAAGGGCGCCTCAAGGAGGAACGGCGTCGGCTCGGACAGTCGCTAAGGGGAAGGGCGTATAGTAGGTGTCTCGCCGTTGTGGTCTGCACCGGCCGGCGGGCAAGGGATTCTACGAGCTCGCCGACGAGGCGGTGTATAATCTTGTGTGCCAACTCTGTATCCGAAAGAAGGGATGTAAGGGCACCGGGAGGGTCGGTGAGAACATGCCGCGGACGGCGGTAGCGACTGATAGGAGGGGAATTAGGTTCGTAGTCGGCGGCGGCTACGATTAGCAAATTCCTATGATTATCGCGAAATATCGGGTTGTCGCCTTTTAAATAAAGGTGCGAATAAGTTGGAGACCGAGATCGGAATGGAGATATGCTCAAATGTTTACACAATATTAACTGTGATGTTAACGTGCGATTGATCTTCTGGTTTTTCTGTTCGCTAACACTTTTTTCCTACGTTTACATCCTAATCAAATCGGGATCCGGATATCAGAAAGGATTTCCCGGGATTTATAGGTTTTCTTAAGAAATTTATGACGGTAATAAAAAAAAGAATACAGTTTATGAATTGACATTTTGTAAATGTATTCTGAATACGAATTCATAAAAACAATTAAGGAACTACGTTTAGTTAAAACATTATGGTTCAAGACACACACCTTCACGCCTATATTCCCCAAGCGGTGGTGACAAAGGTGTACTGAGTACACCTTTGCCACCCTGACTATGTTAGGTCCCATGTAATAGGATGCGAGCCTATTGGAATATACCGGGAACAATTTCAGACTCCGGACTCGTACTGGGAAGTTTTCGTTAGAAAAGCCAAACATGTCCGACCTTGGATTTGAACCCAGGATCTTGTGATCACAAAGCGATGCACTTTGCCACTAGACCAACGAGGCAGTTCAGCAACGAGTTATTCAACTGTTAGGCAAAGACCCTCTTTAACAAATATACCTCTATTTTAGAGGGAAGACGTTTTGCTTCACCTGAGAGAGAATAGGTTATATTTCACCATGCGGACTCAATGTGAATCGGTGGCAGCAGGTCTGTAGCCACCGGCTGTTAGGGCTTATCATGACAGATGATAATCGATTTATGACAGCCGACATCATTGTTTTAACGTGCGTTTCAAAGTATGAAGCCGCTGAAAATGCCACAGACCCATCTCAGACTGACCGATCCGAACCGACTAAACTTTAACCTTTGTGCAAACATTTTATACTTTTTCTAGTACTACAAATAATTATTTTCTAACCAAACCATAAAACCCTTTGAAACATTTCTGAATACGGAATAATTATAATAAAATATCACTCATTTCCTGAAATAACAAATTGATCCTTCACAATAAAAGGAAGCGAGATAAACAGAATATTGAATTTGTTTTGAGTGAGTGCCGTTTGATCGCGGGAATGGAAGAAAACATGTTGGATCCTTTTAGTTTTTGACATGTAAAGCCTCATAAATAATTGAAGACAAAAAAAACCCATGACATGTGTTACTTGTTATGGCGGCTGAAGTCGAGTGACGTCGAGTGACTTCAAACGATGTCTCCCAACAAGTCTGGTGACATTGAACGCCCTGTTCGACAACGGACAATACGGATAATATGGAGGAACGACGTATGTACCCTCTTCCGGTGAAATGTTGCAATGGCCTAAATATTATTTTGTTTTTCTTTAAAAAAAACGTAGCCTTACACTAGGATTTACTCCCGCGTCGTGGGCGCGTTTAAAAACATGAAATTTCACATACACAAATACCCAGACCGATACAAATAATTGTGGATCACACAAAGATTTGTACCGCGCGGGAATCTAACCCGCAACTATTAGACACAGTGGGCGGAGCGGCTTAAAATCTTAACCACTGCGCTAAATAGTCCATCAAAATGTAAACGATACGCGCCCGATATCGCCCAACATCTCTGGCGACAGAAGTCGCGGAACATTGGTCCCTTTTTACGTGGTACCCCCACGTAAAAACAATTTTTTGTACTTCTCGCACTTTAAGAAATATATGGATAGTTACTTAATATTTCAAAACATGATTTTTGTCGATATATTTTAGAGAGAAGCCCTGTGAGGGAGACACGACAGACCGAAGGTTCGATGTTGGTGAGCGCAGGGGAATCGAGAGGGATACAGTGCGGGGACCGTCTGTAGTAAATGAGAGTACCACCTCCACGGGTGCTGGTTCTGTCATTCCGCACGAGGTTATAATTTCCGATACTAGGATCACGGTGGACGGGCTTAAGAAAGGTTTCCTGCACCGGGAGGATGTCCAGTTGGCGATTTTGAAGGAAATCACTAACCTGGTCTCGATAGGAGCGGAGGCCGTCGGCCTGCTATTTAAGTTATCTTATTAAAAAACGGGCTAGAGGCGATGCGAAGAACTTAGGGCAGCTCGCGAGTCGTGTTGACGTTCATAACGCTGTACAGTTCATGCACCAGAGCCAAGTCCGTAAAGATCCTGGCACGCATAGCAGGTACAACAACTAGTTTGGGTCCGAAGAGTGGTGCAGGACCCGCTCAGGGGCAGAGGAGTAGGACGAGAACAGTGCCTGGGGCACAGGGCGCGGGTGGGCTGAAGTCGGGGGGCGCTAAGAGCGCTGAGTGAAGTTGCGCAGAAGGCGCGGGGGGGGGGGGGGCAGTGGCGCTGAGGGCGTGGGAGGTTGTTGCGCTGAGGGCGCTGACGTCTACATAAATAAAAACTGTTGGTTTGATACCACAAGGTAGGTATTTTATACTATCCATACCCGTCTGCTTTTACCTTTACAGGCCTTATATTACCGTGTATTCGCTGGTATTAGCGATAATCCACGGTTTCAAAAATTTCTCGTGGTGTGTTTGTTGCACATTAATCATTGATCAATCACATAATAATTATTAGGTGTGAAGCCAATTTCAATATCGCGTGCTATTTGTCGACTACTGCCATCTATTGAACGTCGCGATAAAAATACACTGAAAAATTTGGAGAAGCAGTTTTATTTTGCGATTTACATTTATTTATTATGTCACGCCAGATCCCTTGCGGGGTAGGCGGAGAGTATTAAGGTTCAACAGGTTTCCTTACATTTTGTGTATGTGTGAATGATCTACGCTGTTAGCCACGGAGCCTTACAGCTTCACCCGGCAAGAGAGCGAGCGTGCTACCACTAAGGTCGAGTCAAAAGGGCAAGAGGGCAATTAGCTTAAGGGCGTCAAGGAGGAACGGTCTCTGCTCGGGCAGTCACTATGGGGGAGGGAATTTACTAGGTGCCTCGCCGTGGTGCTCTGCATCGGCCTGCGGGCAAGGGGTTCTTCGACCTCGCCGGCGATATCGGTGTCTGACCCTGTGGGTGGTATCTGTATCTTAAAGAAGGGATTTAAGGGCATCAAGTGGGTCGGTGAGAAAATGCCACGGACTGTAGTAGCGGCTGTTAGGAGGGGAGTTAGGTACGTAGTCGGCGGAAGCTACAATTAACGAATTCCTATTATGAAATATCAGGTTGTCATCTTTTTAATAAAGGCGCGAATAGGTTTGTGATCGAGATCGGAATTAAGATCGACATTCCGTATGAACCACGGGGCTCCGACGGCTTTGCGGAGGAAACGAGAGTGAACCGTATGGAGTCTATCGATGTGAAGCGTACGTCATGATGGGCCATACACAAGATTTTTAAAGTGTCATCTCCTTCCTAAGGGACATTTTACTCCGCTTGCAGATCATCGGGTAAAGACGACCAAGTACAAAGGCTACTCGCTGACGGACTCGCTTTATGTGCGGTCCGAAGGTCATGGTATTGTTTAGGGTGACCCCTAGATATTAGATCTGTTTGATCCAGGGAATAGGTAGGTCAAACACGGTCACTTAACCGAGGTATTTCTGGGGTGGCGCAGGGAGGGGCGCAGGCTGGCACCTGTGGAAAGAGAACAACGCAGCACTCTTGTTTGGATCCTCCTATACGTCACTACCTGAACTAATTCCCTTGAGTATTGGCGGCTGCCTTCTGGCAATGAAAACCTTATCCCTATGCGAGGCATAAAGAGCGGTATCATTCGCGGAACGGGCTAGATATATCTTACTCGAACGAGCAATATCATTTGTATAAAGGCTGAATAGGAGAGGGGGTGGGGAGCTGAGCCTTGTGGGATCTGAGGGGACGGGGTGGAGTCTTAGCTGAGGGGAAGGGGGGTCGACGGGAATACAGTACAGGGACCCACTGTAGTTACTGAGAGTACCGCCTCCACGGGCGAGCGGGCTTAAGAAATGTTTTCTGCACCAGAAAGACGTCCAGTTCGTGATCACAAAGGAAGCCACCACGGTTACGGTGGAAGCGGAGGCCGTTGGCGTAAAAAACATCAGGGATAGGCTATGGGGCGTAATGCGGGAAGATCTTTAATCCATTATGGATTGCAAAAGGGCTGGGTTCTCAGGGAGGGTATGGCGCCGATAATGTCCGTGTAAGACAGCCAGGATGATATTTTTGTCTCAGCTAGTAGCGGCACGGATTCATTAGGCCAGCTCGCGAATCATGTTGATGCACACAACGCCATACAGGTCACGCACCAGAACAAAAAGTCCGGGACGTCGGCAGGCACAGAAGGCGTAACCACTGGCGTGGGTTTAGGGAGATGTGCGGGGCCCACAACCGGGCGAGGAGCCACAGTGTATGAAAGTCCACACGTTGGCTCAGACTACCGGCCTAAGCAGGGGGTAGCCGTCAGCGCCTGGAGCGTGGGAGCGCGGGGGCTGAAGTCGCTGGGGGGAGGGATGCTGAGGACGCCGGTTGAGGTTGCAAAGACGGCACGTAGGTCACTAGCGCTGAGGGGCGGGCGGCCGCAGCAGCGCGGCGTCGATCGCACCTTGTCCAGCGCTTCCTTTTTGGGACTTTGAGGTAATCGGAATAATTCCCTTGGTCCCGCAAAGGACGCAGCTGGGCGGCTCGTTCGCGGTCTCCCTCGAGCGGGAACATTGAGAAATCGCGTTGTCCCAGACGCATTTGTCGTATCGCGGACGCATAAGGCAATTAAGGGCAGAGCGCCCGTACAACTGGCAATTGTAGCACAGCCCAGGTGTGCCACGTTTATGGGGGGGCGTTTACGGTGAGGCAAGGGATATGGCATACGGTCTAAAGTACATAGACCTTGCAGCCGGCCATGGTGCGGTCGAGGACAACCAGGACCATGTCGTATGCCTGCTTGTCGCAGCCCTTAACCATCCTGTGCACCTGGTGCACCGGAAGGTCTTAGGCGAGAAGGTCCTACTTGATGGCGGAGGTATCTAACTCCTTGGGGAGGCCATGAATGATAACCCTGAGCTCCCTCTCCTCAAGGAGGAAGTGAGACAAACGGCGGTGGTCATCCGAGGAAGATCTTTTGCGCGGTAGACCGCGCATGCGTGTAGTTGATGGAGTGATTGTAAACCGCCTTAGAAATTCGCTTTCAGGCGCTCGTATCTTGGATGACAAGGGGCGGCAAAAAGATGGTCGAACGCGTGGGGCGCGGAGAGTGGGTGTTTCGTAGGAGCGCATTGGGAGACATCTGGAGCGCGGGGTAGCCGGGGCTGAGGGAAGCGCCGTCGCTTCCGGTACAGATTTCCTACAGATCTCTCTGCCTTCCTCTACTCTACTCTTGCCTGACCTAGGGTTTGAACTAAGGACCTCGTGGTCACAAACCGATGCGCTTTGCCACCATACCAACGAGTACGTCAAAAGGGAACACAAACATTTATTTTGAAAAACCTTTCCAAACTGAAAATACCCTTTTTATTTCACTACAAAAGTTGTAACATAATAAACGCAAGACCTAAAAGTAGTTTGTTCTAAATCGATAATTAAATTGATTCCAACCATTTTTAATATATATTACATTTTTTTAATATACAAATAATGCTGTTACTCCTTTAATTTCAAAGCAATAGGAAGATGTCAAATGCATTTCTAAAACGTATTTCTAAATACGCACACATACATGTGCAAATTTCATTGTTAATCAAAAGGGGTTAAAAAATTTAAATATGGATGATTGGTTTTCGTATTGAAATTGTAAAGCAATTATATCTAATCGGTGTGTCTGAGGTCTTACGTTATTTACGATATAATTTGTATAAGCGCAGCCCCACACTAGATACAATTCCTGTGTCGTGAGTGAAACATGATATTTCACATACACTAACACCCAGACCGAAACGAATAATTGTGGGTCACACAAAGATCTGTACCTTGCGGGAAACGAACCCGCGACTATTCGCTTCAGGGGGCGGAGAGACTAAAGCTTTTTAACCATGGCACCAAATCGTCCGTCGTTTGAGTCTTACGTATGTATTTAGAAGGGAAAGTTAAATGGGAACACATGATTCCTTTAAAACAACCTCTCCAAATTGAAAACTGCCTATTTATCTATCTATATCCATATCATCACGCCAGATCCCTTGCGAGGCGCGCAGAGAGCACGGAGTACTTACATGTTCCTTCCTTACATACTTAGTGAAATCTGTAAGGTAAAAACCTGTTGAAACCTGATAGAAACTGGTAGGCTTCCTCCACTCTTATAGTCCGTCTCATACACGTTTGCCAGTAATGGGTCTTTTTTAATTTAAATCTCCAATCCCCTTGCTAAGCGAAACCTTAAAAATACACTTCAGTTATTTCTAGGAACATAAATCGGAGCCAAAATACGGGGACGCATCGTTTCATTTTTATATCCACAATTTAAACTTACGAAGACTTGGCAAGGTCACAACACAGAAGTTGTAGAAGAACAACTCCATTTTGACGATGGCCTTCTCTATTGATTTGATTTGGGTGGTTTTAATCCCCACACGGAGCATTTGTTATCGTGTAACTCACGAGTTTTTGTTTTGGTATGAAGTGTTTGTACCCACGTTAATTTAACGTTTGTAAACACACCCACATCATTTAATCATAGTTACTAGTGTAGCCTATGTTTTCATGAATTAATAAGATAACTAGCAGGAAAGGTCTGTAGAGAAAGATTCTGCTGGAACTCTGTATTCTCTGCCTACCCCGCAAGAGGTCGGCGTGATGATATAGATAGACAGATAGGCCACTTGCGGGTAGTATCCTCCGAGACCTGGCGAAAAGCCCCGCAGAGCGCGTGTGTGCATGAGTTTTATTCCGATCGCTAGTAATAAGATGCTCCACTGTGTGATTGTGTGTGCAACCACTACGCTCGAGCCAGAAGGGCAAAAGGGCAACTAGCTCAAGGGCGCCTCAAGGAGAAACGGTATCGCCTTGGGCAGTCGCTATGGGGTAGGGTCGCTATCGCCGTGGTCCTCTGTACCGGCCGATGAGCAAGGAATTCTTCGACCTCGCCGTCGAGGTCTGTGTCTGATCCTGCTGCTGTATCTGTATCGACACGAAAACATGCCGCGGACGGCGGTAGCAGGTGATAGGAGGGGAGTTAGGTTCGTAGTCGGCGGCAGCTACGATTAGCGAAATCCTATGATAGGACGCATTCGCGAAATATTGGTTTGTCGCCTTTTAAATAAAGGTCCCAATAAGTTGGAGACCGAGATCGAAATGGAAATATGCTCAACTGTTTACACAATGTTAACTGTTATGTTGACATGCGATTGATCTTCTGGTTTTTCTGTTCAGTGGGGCTAACACGTTTTTCCTACGTTAATAAATAAATGAAAAATTATTGATTTAACTGGCGCACTTTTGACTGAACAACAATTATAATTAATAATTATTCATATTTTATATTTGTACCAACTTTGATCTCATTGACATTTATTTTATTACTGGATTGATTGACTTTATTGGTACTGTTGAAAAATAATTTTCATTTTATATTTGTACACCTGATTTGGCACAAACATGTTGATACTATTACCGATGTTTACTTCCCATGTACCTAGTTATGTATACTAGACCAGTACACAGCTCAGTGCAAGTACTTTAAAAAATTATGCAATAATAACAGACTATTGCTCATACAATATAATTCCAAGTACTGTTTTGCTGAATCAGCTTAACTTGCGTCAGCTGCGTATTTATCATGTAAACAGATATGAGGTTACTTGTTTAGTCTCAGTCCAATTCTAATAACTGTTTTGCTTAGTAATCAGATATCAATTAATAAGACGCATAATGCGTGGGTTTGTTCTAGAAAGAGTTGTTTACTTGACGATGCCTATAAATAGCCATCGCCAAGCAAAGTACATTCAATATCGACTCAGCTCTCTTACCGTTCGCACTAACTTTAAGTAATATTAATTGACTGCATTAATATTTTGAGTATTCATTATTTATTTTATATTGTTAAATATATTTTTATAAAGTCACGCCGGCCTTTATATTTGACTGGCGCAGCCGAACGGTAGGATTTCAGTCGCGATAAGTGCTGGAGCGGTCATATCTGACAAGCTCAGCGCCGTGTAGGAGTACAAGCATCGATTCCGGACCACAATCGCCTGGCTGAATCCTAGAAAAGGACCTACCCTACCTTCGAACAAAGAAATTTGTCAAGAAGTGCCTGCAGATACTCAAAGAGCGGATATTCGGCATGAAAAATTGCAGCATTGTTTGAGTTCTGACCTTTCCCACATGTTCCTATTTTTCTGTCTATTCTGAATTTAATTGGACAAGCATGGCTAATTTCATTCAGACCCCGAGCCTGTAATTCCGGTCAAAAATCACGGGAATTATTTGGATAAAAGGATATCGCATTATTAGACAAGCATCGCTAATTTGTGATTAGAATTAGCTTCTTACGGGATTTAGACAAGCATCGCTAAGCCGTAGATCACCAGTTAGGGCCGTAAGAATCAGACAAGCATCGCTGAACTTACGTAAAACATTGTCGTATTTTTATTGAAAAAGGAAATTACTTCCAGTGGGTCGATCACAAGGTCTACTTGAGAAAGTAAAATATTAAATATTATTGAAAAGAAAATTACTTCCAGTGGGTCGATCACAAGGTCTACTTGAGAAAGTAATATATTAAAAGAAAATAAATATTATTGAAATAAATAATAAACGTTGGTCTGCCTATAAAGGCTAAGTTAAATAATATTATAATAATTGATAAGAGTTATCTTTTCGGACACAAATCGCCGAATCTATGAACCTTTTATTGTATAAAATTTTTATTGTAAACTTTTTATGTGTAATTTTAAATTGTATTTTTTTGTGTTATTTTTAAATTGTATTTTTTTTATTATTTTGTTTGTGTGTAATATTTATCATATTGTGTTTTTTAAATTTGTAAAATTGAATAATAAGTGTTCAAGATATGCAAAATGAATCAAATTCAAATTATTCCGAAAGAAATTCTTGATTTAATTCCGCGTTACGACGGTAACGATCAATTACTAAATCTTTTCATCCAAAGGTGTGAATATGTAGTTAGAAGCTTTTCAAGGGAAAATAATGCCACGCAACAATTGTATATTTACCATAGTCTATCTATCTATCTATCTATAACCTCACGCCAGATCCCTTGCGGGGTTAGCAGAGAGTACAGAGTTCCAACAGGTTCTTTCCTTACATACCTCTCTGGCTTCCTCGACTCTCATAGTTCGTCTTATACACGCTCGCCGGTTACGGAGACTCTTAAATTTTCCATCAGATAAGACTTGGTTTATTTGGTTGTGGTAAGATAGTCTAGGTCTTCCCCGGTACCTGCATCCTTCCACTTTCACATTGTATATCTGTTTTGTCATTCTTTCCTCTGGCATTCTTTCTATATGCCCGAACCAACGGAGCATGCCCTTTCTCATCTTTACACCGATACTATCTTTCATACCTACTCGCTGTCTTACTATGCTGTTGCTAATGCGGTCGGTCAGCTTCACTCCACACATCTTCCGCAGAGCTCGCATTTCTACCGCATTTATCCTACTTTCATTCTCCTTCTTACATACCCAGCTCTCGCTACCATATAACAGCGTTGGGACTCTCCGTTATGTATGGCCAGCTGCGCCTTATGGCTTAAGTGCCAGCTCCCGAGTAGCTTTCCCATCGCACCATTCACTCTGTTCTCTGCACTCACTCTTCTCTCTATGTCAGCGGTGTATTTCCCATCCTTACTGAAGGCGCATCCAAGTTATACAAACTCATTCACTTGCTCCAGCACATCGTTACCAACCACAATCCTTACATTTATTATATATATATATATATATATATATATATATATATATATATTTACCATAGTGTTACAAGTAAATTAACCGATAGAGCCGCGATACTAGTAAGCGAATGGATTAATATCAATTCTTGGGATAGCCTAAAGGAACTCCTCATAGAACATTTCGGAGATCCTAGAACAGAAGACTTATACGAGGATTACGTAGATGACACTGACCTTGAGACTGACGAGTACTTATATGATTATGAGCCAGTAGCAATTAACAGAGTCATAGACGAAAGCCTCGACATTATTATACCCCCACTGCTAAATTTTTCCGATGGATTTCTTGAAAAACCTCTCAATATAATAACGATTTTTCAAAATTGAGTGGGAAAAAAAGATGAGCCTATAATTGATATTAAAGAACCCCAAGATAGTTAATATAATTTTTAACGATCCTTCAAAATTAAACTAATTAATACCTGTCGAAGAGGATAGTAATATAACTATTAGGATAAAAATACTACTTGATTCACTTTATGAAATAAAAGACAGTTTATTAGTGAATAACTCACCTGATAGACATACCCCAACTTCAATAAATATTCCATCTTCCGACGAAGATGAAATACTTATCATTTCAGTAAAAGCTACATTACATACGAATACCCCAAAATTAATCAGATAATTTCTTCAATATATGTATTTTTATTTAATTAAAAGGTTCAGGCATAATAAAATTAGAGTCCGAATGAAATTGATAAAATAAGACAGATTAAAAAAAATTGAATACCTTGGTTATACAAACTTGACAACCTGAATACTTAAGATATGGTACCGAAAAACTCGATTGTAAAATTTCTAAAATTTTCTAAATATTATCAGTCAACAACTTTAATTAATAAAATCTTTAAATAATTTAAATATTAAATTAAAAGCTTAATAATTCTTATATTTTGGCAATTAATTACATGTTTCAAAAATAATTAAATTATTAAAGATGCGAACGTTGTTAGAAACCCTTTAATTCCAAATTACAATTAACTCAATCAAAGACCGTAATCCAAACAAAATAAAGGTTAAAAAGAAAAATAAACGTAAAGTTAAACAGGACGATAAAATATTAAATAACCCCTTTTCTAGGATGGTGAAAGTTTCATTAAAGGATATAAAACGTCCTTCGCAGGTTCGCGCTCCTGATACTCGTACAGGCAGCCCAAAACCTGGCACTTCAACTTCAGAAAATTGAAGATAATCCTGGAATCTTCCCAGTTAAGGAAGGACAAGCATTCATTGGGCGGGCGAAAGGCTATCCCACCACACGCGTCCTTCGAGGCGCAGTGGCATAGCTTTTCGTCTATTTTGCTCGTCTGTCCCGGCAAGCAATATGGCGTGGTCTTGGGAGTAGCGCACGGTCGCGACGATCCCCAAGGCAAGTGTGACTGTATCCTGCTCGCGGTTGCTGCCTGCTATTGGTCTAGTCCTTCTGAACAGACATAACTAAAACAGTCACCGCGCATCTACCTTTCCCCAGTTTTCGGTCCCATCCCTCCTTTTCCTCCCCCCGTGTCCCCCGGTTCTGTCCGGAAGTGGTTGCGCCAAGCTGCCCCCTTCAATCTCGGTTTTGGAGAGAGTTGGGTGCAGCAGGTGGCGCGTCTTGTCGGGTCGGTTGCTGGTCGCTCCCCTCTCTCCTCGCTCGAGGAGAGACTGGGAGCCTACAATTTGGTCCAAATCAAGGTCGGTTGAGTCGCTCGCTTCTTGTACTCTCCGTTTGAAGAGAGGACAGGGAGGGGGCCTTCATTGTGTGTGTTTTAGTCGACGAAGATAGGATCGGTCGGCTCGATTTGCCTAATGCTGCGGTCGGCGTGCCGCGGCTGGAAGCGGAGGGGCTAATCTCCGCCAAGCGCCCAAGCTGTAGTTCAGCATAACAATTGTAATGATGTCTCTAAATAAAAAGCAACTACCCCAGGGAGGTACCGGCCTTTCCAAGGTCGGAGAATCCTCCCCAAGGCCCTCTGGCCCTGGCTGCCCCTCGTATTCTGGAGGGGGGGGGGGGGGCACTTTGATACGTCAACCACACGACTCTGGCAAATGCATATCGAACACCGATTTTAGCACACGGAAAGGTAAGCCCGTGGTGGTGTTGGAGCGTCTTCAGGACGTCGACATCGCCACGGCAACAAAAGGGAACAAGGCGGGAGGGGCACCCGTACTATCCAGGCGGCCCGAGAATTTGAGGCGGCTCTGAAGGAGGCTTACGGAGCTTACGGGGCGTCGGATGACGATGTCTCGTGGTCTGACGCCTCGGACTCGGCCAACTCGCTGGCAAGCCTCAAACGGGCGAACGCCAGCCAAAGTGCAAAGCGACCTCATACCCACGAGCAGTCGAGCTCGGATGAGGTCGCGAAAAAGGTCGCAAAGATGCCGCGCGGCCGAGGCCGTCCGCCCACGTCCGGACTATACGTCGGACACGCTAAGGCGATGGCGCAGCTCGCTAAGCAGTCGGGGCTGTTACAACGGGCTGAGCAAGAGGTGGCTGCGAAGCCTGCCCGAAGGGAGGAGGCTTCCGAGACCGGCGGCCCCGCGGAGGACACTGCGGGTGCCATCGCAGAGGTGGTAGGAGCAACCGGCCACAGGGAGTCTGCACTCAAAGAGGTGCAGAGCATCCTCTATGTGGCCAGTTCCTCAAAAAATCTGAAGGGCACCCACGCAATGGCCCTCAAGGATGCCGCCAGCGCCTTCAAGACCGCTGTAGAGGGCATCTTTGAGGCGTCGGTCCCCGAGTCCGTAAAAAAGGCAGAGGCAGAAATCGCCCGGCTGAAGAGGCTGGCCGGGTGGTATAAGGACCAGGTCGCCTACCTGCAGACTTCTATTACGCCTCAGCGTCCGGCCTCGCCTCCAGCGTCCCCCGCGCCAGTGACCTCCATGGTGGCTTCTCCCGCGGCTGCAACCCCCGTGGCGGCTTCACCCGCGGCAACGGCCCTTGTGGCGCCTACGATACCCGTACCGGCTTTTCCCGCAGCAGCGGGCCCCGTAGCGGCTTCCCAAATATAGTCCCCCGCCATGGCGGCGGCGATAACAACCCCGGCGATGGACCTGGAGCAGATGCGCAGGTCCATTATTGACAGCGTCGGGGTGATGCTGGACGCCCGTTTTGCGGCGCTGAAGGGGCGGCTCCTTCCGGAGCCGCGGATCCGCCCGCCACTGGCGTCCGACAAGGCGGCAACTGCCGACGTTGCGCCTCTATCCTCAAAAAAGGGGGAAAAAGTGGCGAAAGCCCCCAAAAGGAAGGAGCCTCCCCGCGTGCCGGTACCAAGGCCGGCCCAGGATGAGTTCGGCCCCGTGCCCCCGCCGCCTGCCCCGGAAACCGCGAGAGGTCCGTGGACGGTGGTAGGCAAGCGGGGCAAGAATAAGAGGCCCACCGAGGCCACCCAACCGGCGCAGCCCGCCGGGCCCGCCACGCCGGCGCCCGCGAAGAAGACGCGCAGGCGGAAACCGAAGCTGCGGACGCCGCGTTTGGCGGTGGTGGCTGTCAAGCTGCCGCCGGACGCCGAGAGCCGCGGGGTATCGTACGCCACCGCGATGGCTCGGGCGCGGGAGCTCGTAAACCCGAGCGACTTGGGTATAGAGGGCACTCTCCAGTTTAGGGTGGGGGCGACGGGAGCGCGCCTAATAGAAGTTTCGGGGGCCGATAGCGGCCCTAAGGCGGGCGCCCTCGCGGCCGCGATGAGCAAGGCGCTCGCTGCGGAAGGGGTAGTGGTGTACAGGCCCATGAAGCGCGCTTCCTTGCGCCTGGTGGGCCTAGACGACTCGGTGACCAAAGAGGAGGTCGCAGAGGTGGTCACCGTTGCCGGCGGATGTCGGGTCGAGGCTGTAAAAACGGGGGAGGTGTTGCGCGATCGGACACCCCTAGGCATGATAGTCATTAGCTGCCCCATCGAGGCAGCTAAGAAAGTAGCGGCGGTTGACAGGCTCCGTGTCGGCTTTACCTCAGCACTAATAAAGCTGCTGGAGGTGAGGCCGATGAGGTGTTATCGCTGCCTCGAGGTTGGGCACGTGCGCGAGTAGTGCCGGGCCGAAGTCTATAGAAGCACGGCGTGCTACAGGTGCGGGCAGCCAGGCCATAAGGCCTCTGGGTGTAGGGCTGCCCCCTGTTGCGCGCTGTGCTGCGCAGCCGGTCATCCAACCGGCCACATGCTGGGCGGCAGGGCCTGTCCGGCCCGAAAGCTCGGCCGCCGTCGAGGAGGTGGATCTGCCGCTCCGGCCGCCTCTGGCGCCACTGAGGCGCAGAATGTGGCGGTGCCTATGGAATAAACCCTGGGCACCGTCAACGAAATCACCTGAGTGGCAGACTCGGGGGAGTCTGCTGCCCAGCTCGCGGGGGAGACGCCGTGCTGAGTGACACCAGCATGGCGTCTAGTAGGGGGAAAAGGGAGCGCCTTACACGCTCCCAGGGTGGGCCTTAACAGGGCGGGTCGCGTCGGGGTCGCGGTGCGTACCTAACGGCGATCCCGTGACCCCGACATTACGCGGCAAAGAGGGTGTCACCGCAGGGTTTTTAGTCGGTACACTTGGCCCATCAACAGCCGGGGCTACGGCCCCGAGTGTTGATGGGTCAAGGACTCCAACATAACCCCTTCGCGTCCCCCGAACGCGGACGGGTACCCATAAAGGGTTTTCCCTGATTAAAAAAAAAAAAGGACATGCATTCATTAGCACCTATAATTGGAATATAATTAAAATTTGTTAGTAACAGTATTGAATATAACGTTAACAAGTATTATGAGGTTAACGATTATTTAAATCTCTTGTGTGCAATGCAATTAAAAAATGCAAACTGAGTATATTGTGAGTTTAACATTAGAGCGCTATAATCAATTAGTCCCAACAATTAGAATTAAAAAGAGGTACTTTAAATCCATTAGGTTCAATAATTAAAGCCATTACAGGCAATTTAGATAACGAAGATGCAATTAGATACGATTCCTTAATAAGTCATATTCAATCTAAACAAAACGCCATTGATAACAAAATATCATTAGTTTCCGAAACAATTGGAGTATTAGTAAATCTGACAAACTCTACGAGGAATAATTTTATTGAAATAGACAAAACAATTAACGAAATAGGATCCATCCTAAATAAAACTCAATTCCAACATAGTAAAGAAATTGTCTTTAAAACTTTCGATTTAATTATTCATAATTTTCAAATTTTGTTAACTAGGTTAGATGAGGTTGAAACGGCTATTGCTTTCAGTAGATTAAATATTTTACATCAATCCATTTTAGACATAGATGAATTGTTATCAACTCTTAAAGATATAGAGAAAATAGATAAATTAATGTATCCAGTAAATACCGATAATTTGATAAAAATTGAACATTGTATAGAGACATAAGAGCATATATTAAGGACAAACGAATAACGTTTATTATGTCGATACCAATTGTCCAATTAGATTTCTATCACTATTACAACCTTCATCCTTTTTCCCATGTATAATCCTCATTTAAACCTAAAATTCCTATTAACGCCTCAATATTCCCAAATCCTGGTCAGAGGGTCAGATATACTTCCACTGAGCAATTTCCAATCATGCAAAGAAATAGACGAAGGAGAATTTTTGTGTTATGAAGATAATTTATCTGTCACTAATGAAGACTTATGTATTACAGATTTGATGAAATTTTCTTCACAAATTACATCATGTTCTCCACTTACAGTGAAATCTTCAAAAGTCAAGGTCAAATCTATTCGACCTGACACATGGTTATTATATTCAGGAAAACAGACATTTCTCACAGAACACTGTGAAAATGATTTTAACCAGTATAACATTTTTGGCACTTATGTATTAACCCTAAATAACGAATGTGAAGCCAAATTAAAAAACATCACATTAAGGAAAGGTCTCATAATATTAACTAATCAAGTCTTCCATCAAGTTTCAGTTATAAATTTACCAAGCATCGCAGCAGCAGAGAAAGTCTACAAGCAGCCAATCAGCCTAGATGAAGTCAACTTAGAAAATCTTCAGTTCCTGTCACATGTGTTAAACAGTAAAAGTGAAAAACTCAGTGAAAACCACGTATATTCAGTGAATGTGCATAGCATAAGTTTAGGTACTATAATCATTTATGTAACGTTAATAATTGTGCTTTTGATTGTTTTATATATTAATAAATCTAAAATATTGTCCTTATGTAAACATAAGCAAAATCAACATTCTCAAAAATCGAACGCTTATTTTGAACTTATGGAGGGAAGAGTTATGTATACTAGACCAGTACACAGCTCAGTGCAAGTACTTTAAAAGATGATGCAATAATAACAGACTATTGGTCATACAATATAATTCCAAGTACTGTTTTGCTGAATCAGCTTAACTTGCCTCAGCTGCGTATTTATCATGTAAACAGTATCAATTAATAAGACGCATAATGCGTGGGTTTGTTCTAGAAAGAGTTGTTTACTTGACGATGCCTATAAACAGCCATCGCCAAGCAATGTACATCCAATATCGACTCAGCTCTTTTACCGTTCGCACTAACGTTAAGTAATATTAAGTGACTGCATTAATATTTTGAGTATTCATTATTTATTTAATATTGTTAAATATATTTTTATAAAGTCACGCCGGCCTTTATATTTGACTACCTACACATGTTTTGACAAATAAATATACTTTGACTTTGACTTTGTACATCCTAATCAAATCGGGATCTGGATATCAGAACGGATTTCCCGGGTCGTGTTGTTTGCTACTATACGAGCTATTAATTTGCGGTATAAATCGTTATTAATAGGTTTTCTTAAGAAATTTACGACAGTAATAAAAAAAGAATACAGTTTATAAATTGATATTTTATGAATGTATTCTGAATACGAATTCATAAAAAATCAAGGAACTACGTTTAGTTAAAACATTATTATTCAACACACACCGTCATGCCTATATTCCCAAAGCGGGGGTGGCAAAGGTGTACTGAGTACACCTTTGCCAACCCGACTATGTTAGGTCCCATGTAATAGGAGGCGAGCCTATTGCAATATACCGGGACCAATTTCAGACTCCGGACTTGTACTAGGAAGTTTTCGTTAGAAAAGCTACACATGTCCGACCTTGGATTTGAACTCAAGACCTAAGGATCATAAAGCGATGCACTTGGCCACTAGACCAATGAGGCAGTTCAGCAACGAGTTATTCAACTGTTAGGCAAAGACCCCCTTTAACAAATATACCTCTATTTCAGAGGGAAAGCGTTTTGCTTCGCCTGAGAGAGAATAGGTTATATTTCACCAAGCTGACTCAATGTGAATCGTTGGCAGCAGGTCTATAGCCACCAGCTGTCAGGGCTTATCATGACAGATGATAATCGATTCATGACAGCCGAGATCATTATTTTAACGTGCGATTCAAAGTAGGAAGCCGCCGAAAATGCCACAGACCCATCTCAGACTGACCGAGCCGAACTTTGATGACTGCTAAGACTACCGTAGCGCAACATTGCCACAAGCGACTAAACTTTCACTTTGTGCAAACATTCTATACATTTTCTAATACTACAAATAATTCCTTTCTAACCAAACCATAAAACCCTTTGAAACATTTCTGAATACGGAATAATTTTAATAAAATATTACTCATTTCCTAAAATAACAGATTGATCCTTCACAATAAAAGGAAGCGAGATAAACAGAATATTGAGTAGACAACGACAGTGTTTTAAGTGAGTGCCGTTTGATCGCGGAAATGGAAGGAAACATGTTGGATCCTTTTAGTTTTTGACATGTAAAGCCTCATAAATAATTGAAGACAAAGGACCTATGAGATGTGTTACTTGTTATGTCGGCTGAAGTCGAGTGACGTCGAATGACGTCAAACGATGTCTCCCAACAAGACTGGCGACATTGCACGCCCTGTCCGACAACGGAGAATACGGATAATATGGAGGAACGACGTATGTAGCCTCTTCCGGTGAAATGTTGCAATGACCCAAATATTTATGTTCTTTTTCTTTAAAAAAAACGTAGCCTCACACTAGGATTTACTCCTGCGTCGTGGGCGCGTTTAAAAACATGAAATTTCACATACACAAATACCCAGACCGATACAAATAATTGTGGGTCACACAAAGATTTGTACCGCGCGGGAATCTAACCCGCGACTATTAGACACAGTGGGCGGAGTGGCTTAAGATCTTAACCACTGCGCTAAATAGTCCATCAAAATGTAAACGATATGCGCCCGATATCGCCCAACATCTCTGGCGACACGAGTCGCGGAACATTGGTCCCTTTAGGGGTACCACGTAAAAAACGATTTTTAGTACTCCTCGCACTTTAAGAAATATATGGATAGTGACTTAATATTTCAAAACATGATTTTAGACGATATCTTTTAGAGATAAGCGCTGTGAGGGAGATACGACAGACCGAAGGTTCGATTTTGGTGAGCGCAGGGGGATCGAGAGGGATACAGTGCGGGGACCGTCTGTAGTAAATGAGAGTACCACCTCCACGGGTACTGGTTCTGTCATTCCGCACGAGGTTATTATTTCCGATACTAGGATCACGGTGGGCGGGCTTAAGAAAGGTTTTCTGCACCGGGAGGATGTCCAGTTGGCGATTTTGAAGGAAATCACTAACCTGGTCTCGATAGGAGCGGAGACCGTTGGCCTGCTAGTTAAGTTATCTTATTAAAAACGGGCTAGAAGCGGTGCGAAGAACGTAGGGCAGCTCGCGAGTCGTATTGACGTTCATAACGCTGTACAGTTCATGCACCAGACCCAAGTCTGTGAAGATCCTGGCACGCATAGCAGGCACAACAACTAGTTTGTGTCCGGAGAGAGGTGCAGGACCCGCTTAGGGGCAGAGGAGTAGGACGAGGGCAGAAAACATTGCCTGGGGCACAGGGCGCGGGGGGGGCTGAAATCGCTGGACGAAGAGGTGCTAAGAGCGCTGAGTGAAGTTGCGCAGAAGGCGCGGGGGGGGAGGCAGTGGCGCTGAGGGCGCTGGCGTCTACATAAATTAAAACTGTTGGTTTGATACCACAAGGTAGGTATTTTATAGTATCCATACCCGTCCGCTTGTACCTTTACAGGCCTTATATTACCGTGTATTCGCTGGTATTAGCGATAATTCACGGTTTCAAAAATTTCTCGTGGTGTGTTTGTTGCACATTAATCATTGATCAATCACATAATAATTATTAGGTGTGAAGCCAATTTCAATATCGCGTGCTATTTTTCGACTACTGCCATCTATTGACCGTCGCGATAAAAATGCACTGAAAAATTTGGAGAAGCATTTTTATTTTGCGATTTACAATGATCTATTATGTCACGCCAGATCCCTTGCGGGGTAGGCGGAGAGTATTAAGGTCCAACAGGTTTCCTTACATTTTGTGTATGTGTGAATGATCTACGCTGTTAGCCACGGGGCCTTACAGCTTAACCCGGCAAGAGGGGGAGCGTGCTACCACTAAGGTCGAGTCAAAAGGGCAAGAGGGCAATTAGCTTAAGGGCGTCAAGGAGGAACGGTCTCTGCTCGGGCAGTCACTATGGGGGAGGAAATTTACTAGGTGCCTCGCCGTGGTGCTCTGCATCGGCCGGCGGGCAAGGGATTCTTCGACCTCGCCAGCGATATCGGTCTCTGACCCTGTGAGTGGTATCTGTATCTTAAAGAAGGGATTTAAGGGCATCAAGTGGGTCGGTGAGAAAATGCCACGGACTGTAGTAGCGGCTGATAGGAGAGGAGTTAGGTTCATAGTCGGCGGCAGCTACAATTAACGAATTCCTATTATGAAATATCAGGTTGTCGCCTTTCTAATAAAAGCGCGAATAGGTTTGAGACCGAGATCGGAATTGAGATCAACATTCCGTATGAAGCACGGGGCTCCGATGGCTTTGCGGAGGAAACGAAATTGACCCGTTTGGAGTCTATTGATGTGAAGAGTACGTCATGATGGACCATACACAAGTTTTTTAAAGTGTCATCTTATACCTAAGGGGCATTTTACACCGCTTGAAGATCATCAGGTAAAGACGACCAAGAACAATAGCTGCTCGGTTACAAACTCGCTTGATGTGCAGTCCGAAGGTCATGGTATTGTTTAGGGTGGCCCCTATATATTTGATCTGTTTAATCCAGAGAATAGGTACTGGTCACTTGACCGAGATTACTTCTTGGCTGGCGCAGGGAGGGGCGCAGGGTGGCACCTATAGAGAAGAGCACCGCAGCGCTCTTGTGCGGGTCCTCCTATACGCTACGTCCTGAACTAATTCCCTAGAGTATTGGCGGCTGCCTGAAGGTTTCTGGCAATGAAAACCTTATTCCTATGCGAGACATAAAGATCGGTATCATTCGCGGAACGGGTTAGATGCTTCTTACTCGAACGAAGAATATCTTTCGTGTAAAGGCTGACTAGGAGGGGTGTGGGAGGTTAGCTGAGCCTTGTGGGTTCTGAAGGGACGGAGTGGAGTCCGAGCTGAGGGGAAGAGGGGTCGACAGGAATACAGTACAGGGACCTTCTTTAGTAAATGAGAGTAATGCCCCCACGGGAACCGACTCTGTCATCACAAACAAAGTTGTAGTTTGCAATCCTAGGATCGCAGTGGGCGGGCTTAGGAAAGGTTTTATGCACCAGAGGGATGTCCAGTACGTAATCCCAAAGGAAGTCACCAACCTGGTTACGTTGGAAACGGAGGCCGTTGGTGTTAAAAAAACGCTAGGGATAGGGGACGCTATGGGGCGTAATGTGGGAAGATCTTAAATCCATTATGGATTACAAGGAGGTTGGGTTTTTAGGGAGGATATGGCGCCGAGAACGTCCATGTAAGACAGCCAGGATGATTTTCTCATCTAAGCTTGTAGCAGCGCGGAGTCATTAAGCCAGCTC
The DNA here is from genome assembly GCA_905147815.2 of Phalera bucephala. NCBI lineage: Eukaryota > Metazoa > Arthropoda > Insecta > Lepidoptera > Notodontidae > Phalera > Phalera bucephala. The sequence goes on along the minus strand of LR990610.1, from coordinate 2,320,747 downwards.
GCGAATCATGTTGACGCACACAACGCAATACAGGTCACGCACCAGAACAAAGTCTCCGGGACGTCGGCAGGCGCAGAAGGCGTAATCACCGGCGTTGGTTCGGGGAGATGTGCGGGGCCCACAAGTGGGCGAGGAGCCGCAGTGTATGAAAGTGGCTTCCAGACACCGCGACTTCGTCCACGCGTTGGCTCAGAATACCGGCCTCAGCGGGGGGTAGACGTCAGCGCTTGGAGCGTGGGAGCGCGGGAGCTGAAGTCGCTGGGGGGCGAGGCGCTGAGAGCGCCGGTTGAGGTTGCGAAGAAGGCGCGTAGGTCACTAGCGCTAAGGGGCGGGCGGCCGCACAAGGGCGGCGTGGGATAATTCGCGGTGCGCCCCTTGGTCCCGCAGAGGACGCAGCTGCGCGGCTCGGTCGGCGTCTCCCTCGAGCGGGAACATTGAGAGATCGCGTTGTCCCAGACGCATTTGTCGTATCGCGGACGCATAAGGCAATTAAGGGCAGAGCGCCCGTACAACTGGCAATTGTAGCACTGCCCAGGTGTGCCACGTTTATGGGGGGCGTTTACGGAGAGGCCAGCGATATGGCATACGGCCTAAAGATCAATGACCTTGCAGCCGGCCATGGTGCGGTCAAGGATGACCAGCACCATGTCGTATGTCTGCTTGTCACGGCCCTTAACAATCCTGTGTACCTTGTGCACCGGCAGGTCTTTGGCGAGAAGGTCCTCCTTGATGACGGTGGTGTCCCACTCCTTGGAGAGGCCACGAATAAAATCCCTCTCCTGAAGGTAGAAGTGGGACAAACGGCGTCGGTCGTCCGAGGACGCCATTTTCACGGCTATCTTTTGCGCGGTGGATCGCGCATGCGTGTAGTTGATGAGGCGATTGTAAATCGCCTTAGAAATTCGCTCCCAGGTGCTCGTGTCTTGGATGACAAGGGGCGGGAGAGAGATGGTCGAACGCGTGGGGCGCGCAGAGTGGGTGTTTCGTAGGACCGCGTTGGGAGACAGCTGGGGCGTAGGGTAGCCAGGGCCGGGGGAAGCGACCTCGCTTCCGGTACTTATTTCCTACAGACCTCTCTGGCTTCCTCTACTCTCACTTGCCCGATCTAGGGTTTGAACCCAAGACCTCGTGGTCACAGAGCGAAGCGCTTTGCCACTAGACCAACGTGGCAGTCAAAAGGAAACACAAACATTAATTTTGACAAACCTCTCCAAACTGAAATAAGCCTTTTTATTTAACTATAAATGGTGTAACATAAGAAACGCAAGACCTATAAAAACTTTAAAAAAAAAGGTAAACCGACTTCAAAAAGCAAAAAATAAATATTTGAAGTCGGCGCTGGTTGGTGCAGTCGGTTACTTGGCAACGACTTCAAATATTTATTTATTGCTTTTTGAAGTCGATTCACCTTTTGTTTTTAAAAGTTTTTATTTTACAATTTTAAGTGACGAATGAATTATTTTGTAATATTTATATACCGATATTATATTATTTTACTGTGTTGTTCAGTAAGGTACCTACAGGAATAATATAATGACTATAATAACGGAATCTATACATTCGTGCTGTTCGCCGTTAAGGAGTTCCCTCTTGTATCTTCAAAGTCCAAGGTCCAATACGACAGTAAGGACATCGGGAGGGTCGGTGAAAACATGCCGCGGACGGCGGTAGCAGTTGATAGGAGGGGAGTTAGGTTTGTAGTCGGCGGTAGCTATGATTAGCGAATTCCTATGATTGGACGCGTTCGCAAAACATCGGGTTGTCGCCTTTTAAATAAAGGTGCCTATAAGTTGGAGAGCGAGATCGAAATAGAAATATGCTCAACTGTTTACACAATGTTAACTGTTATGTTGACATGCGATTGATCTTCTGGTTTTTCTGTACAGTGGCGCTAACACGCTTTTCCTACGTTAATAAATAAATTAAAAATTATTGATTTAACTGGCGCACTTTTGACTGAACAACAATTATAATTAATAATAATTCATATTTTATATTTGTACCAACTTTGATCTCATTGACATTTATTTTATTACTGGATTGATTGACTTTATTGGTACTGTTAAAAAATAATTTTCATTTTATATTTGTACGCCTGATTTGGCAGAAACATGTAGATACTATTACCGATGTTTACTTCCCATGTACCTACACATGTTTTGACAAATAAATATACTTGGTCTTTGACTTTGTACATCGTAATCAAATCGGGATCCGGATATCAGAACGGATTTCCCGGGTCGTGTTGTTTGCTACTATACGAGCTATTAATTTGCGGTATAAATCGTTATTAATAGGTTTTCTTAAGGAATTTACAGGAGTAATAAAAAAATTAAAATTATAAATTGACATTTTATTAATGTATTCTGAATACGAATTCATAAGAAATCTAGGAACTACGTTTAGTTAAAACATTATTATTCAACACACACACACCGTCATGCCTATATTCCCAAAGCGGGGGTGGCAAAGGTGTACTGAGTACACCCAGGTTTCGCTGACGATGTTAGGTCCCATGTAATTGGAGGCGAGCCTATTGCCATATACCGGGCACAATTCCAGACTCCGGACTCGTACTATGAAGTTTTCGTTAGAAAAGCTACACATGTCCGACCTTGGATTTGAATCCAGGACCTTGTGATCACAAAGCGATGCACTTTGCCACTAGACCAACGAGGCAGTTCAGCAACGAGTTATTCAACTGTGAGGCAAAGACCCCCTTTCACAAATATACCTACATTTCAGAGGGAAGGCCTTTTTGCTTCACCTGAGAGTGAATAGGTTATATTTCACCTTCTTCTTCTTCTTCTTTAGCCGAAAGACGTCCACTGCAGGACAATAGCCTCCCCTAAAGACCGCCACAACGGCCGGCTTTGTGCTGTACGCATCCAACTTCTACCCGCGACCTTCACCAGGTCATCGGTCCATCTTGTAGGGGGCCTACCCACTCCACGTCTTCCGGTACGTGGTTGCCATTCAAGAACCTTTCTGCCCCAACGGCCTTCAGTTCTACGAGCGATGTGCCCCGCCCACAGGTGTTGGACGGAGTGTAGACTTCATCAGTCTAGACCTTTCAAGCCTGAAGTTGATATTCAATGTGCCTCTTACTAGTCGGTGATCACTTCCAGTTTTAACTGCGTTGATCACAGAGACATCATTGAATATGTGCCGCCTCGTCAACATGATGAAGTCTATCTCGTTTCTTGTAACACCTTGTGGCCTCACCATGTGGACTCAATGTGAATCGGTGGAAGCAGGTCTGTGGCCACCGGCTGTTGGGGCTTATCATGACAGATGATGATCGATTCATGACAGCCGACATTATTGTTTTAACGTGCGTTTCAAAATATGAAGCCGCTGAAAATGCCACAGACCTATCTCAGACTGACCGATCCGAACTTTGATGACTGCTAAGACTACCGTAGCGCAACATTGCCACAAGCGATTAAACTTTCACCTTTTTGCAAACATTTTATACTTTTTCTAATACTACAAATAATTTCTTTCTAACCAAACCATAAATCCCTTTGAAACATTTCTGAATACTGAATAATTCTAATAAAATGTCACTCATCTCCTAAAATAACAAAATGTTCCTTCACAGTAAAAGGAAGAGAGATAAACAGAATATTGAGTTTGTTTTGAGTGAGTGCCGTTTGATCGCGGGAATGGAAGGAAACATGTTGGATCGTTTTATTTTTTTAAATGTAAAGCCTCATAATTACTTGAAGAAAAAGGACCCATGACATGTGTTACTTTTAATGTCGGAAGAAGTCGAGCGACGTCGAGTGACGTCAAACGATGTCTCCCGATAAGTCTGGCAATATCGTACGCCCTGTCCGACAACGGACAATACGAAAATATGAAGGAATGATGTAAGAGTATATAGCCTCTTCCAGTGAAATGTTGCAATCGACTCAATTTTGTTTTTCTTTCTCAAAAAAACGTAGCTCCCTCAATAGGATTTATTACTGCGTCGTGGGTAAGTTTAAAAACATGAAATTTCACATACACAAATACCCAGACCAATACAAATAATTGTTGGTCACACAAAGACTTGTACCGTGCGGGAATCTAACCCTCGACTATTAGACACACTGGGCGAAGCGGCTTAAGCTATTAACCACTGCACTAAATAGTCCATCAAAATGTAAATGATACGTGCCCGTTATAGCCCAACATCTCTGGCGACAAGATTCGCGGAACATTAGTCCTTTACATACCGTGTCCGTTGGAACTTTAGGGGTGCCGCGTATAAAACGATTGTTTGTACTCCTCGCACTTTAAGAAGTATATGGATTAGAGACTTAATATTTCGAAACATGATTTTTGACGATATATTTTAGAGAGAAACCCTGTGAGGGAGATACGACAAACCGAAGGTTCGATGTTGGTGAGCGCAGGGGGATCGAGAGGGATACAGTGCGGAGACCGCCTGTAGTAAATGAGAGTACACCTCTACGGGTGCTGGTTCTGTCATTTCGCACAAGGTTATAATTTCCGATACTATAATCACGGTGGGCTTGAGAAAGGTTTCCTGCACCGGGAGGAGATCCAATTGGTGGTTTTGAAGGAAATCACGAACCTGATCTCGGTAGAAGCAGAGGCCGTCGGCCTGCTAGTTAAGGTATCCTATTAAAGAACGGGCTAGAGGCGGTGCGATGAACTTAGGCCAGCTTGCGAGTCCAATGTGCTGTTGACGATCACAACTCTGTACAGTTCGCGCACCAGAGCCAAATCCGCAAGGATCCTGGCAAGCGTAGACGGCGACTGAACTAGTTTGGGTCTGGAGAGGGGCGCAGGACACGCTCAGGGGCAGAGGAGTAGGACGGGGGCAGAAAACAGTGACTGGGGCACAGGGCGCAGGGGGGCTGAAGTCGTTGGGTGGAGAGGTGCTAAGAGCGCTGAGTGAAGATGCGCAGAAGGCGCGGGGGGGCGGACAGTGGCGCTGAGGACGCGGAAGATTGTTGCGCTGAGGGCGCTGGCGACACCATAAATAAAAACTGTTCAGTTGATACCACAAGGTAAATATTTTTCACTATACATAGCCGTAGCGAATACCGCTTTTACCTTTACATGCCTTATATTACCGTGTATTCGCTAGTATTAGCGATTATACACGGTTTCAAAAATTAATAACGAGGTGATTTAACAAAGATGTTGATCAATTAATGATTGAATCAAGAATTATTAGGTGTGAAGCCAACTTTAATACCGCGTGTTATTTTTCGACTACTGCCATCTATTGAGCGTCGCGATACAACTACACTGAAAAAATTTGGCGAAGCATTTTTATTTTGTGATCAACATTTATCTATCTATGTCGTCACGCCAGACCCTTGCTGGGTAGGCAAAGAGTTCTAAGGTTCAACAGGTTTCCTTACATTTTGTGTATGTGTGAATGATCTACGCTGTTGGCTGCGGGGCCTTACAGCTTCACCGGGCAAGAGGGCGAGCGTGCTACCACTAAGGTCAAGCCAAAAGGGCAAGGGGCCCGCCGGCCAATGCAGAGCACCACGGCGAGGCACCTAGTAAATCCCCTCCCCCATAGTGACTGCCCGAGCAGAGGCCGTTCCTCCTTGAGGCGCCCTTGAGCTAGTTGCCCTCTTGCCCATCTGGCTCTAGCGTAGTGGTTGCACACACAATCACACAGTGGAGCATCTTATTACTAGCGATTGGAATAAGAATCATGCACACACGCGCTCTTCGCGGCTTTTCGCCAGGTCTCGGAGGATACTACCCGCCAGTTACCTATCTGTTTATCTATATCATCACACCAGACCTCTTTCGGGGTAGGCAGATAATACAGAGTTCCAGCACACTCTTTCTCTACAGACATTTTCTGCTAGTTATCTTATTAATTCATGAGAAACGTAGTCTACACTAGCTTGTCAACATGTGACTACCGTCTAGAGACCTTAAACAAGTTGACAAGCAAGGAGGATATACTAAACCGCTGGGCGGAGCACTTCAACATTCTGCTAAATGTGGATCGATCAGCTGATCTGCAAAGTATCGGTTTAATGCCTCAGCTCCCTCTCGCCTTTGAGCTGGACGAGACTCTATTGCGTGACGAGGTTGTTACTGCCATCAGACAGCAACAAAACAAACGGGCGGCTGGCATTGACCTTATACCGGGAGAGCTGATAAGATACGGCGGAGAGGAGTTGCACACGTTAGTGTGGGAACTATTTGTTCGCATGTGGGAGGAGGAGCGCGTTCCGGATACCTTTAAAGTATCGCGCATAAGTGCTCTTTACAAGCACAAGGGTGACCGATCTGACTGCAACTCCTACCGCGGTATTTCGCTCCTTTCAGCCCCCGGAAAGGTCTTTGCTAGAGTTCTCTTAAACCGCCTAAAGAACTTGTCTGAAAAGATTCTGCCTGAAACCCAGTTTGGCTTCCGACCGGACCGAGGGACATGCGAAGCTATATTCTCTGTGCGTCAACTGCAAGAAAAGAGCAGGGAACAGGGCTGTCAGCTGTACCTTTGCTTTGTTGACCTGGAGAAGGCTTTCGACAGTGTGCCTCGGGAAGCTCTATGGTTGGTGTTAGGTAAGCTCGGGTGCACGGAAAAGTTTGTGAGACTTCTTAGACTCCTGCATGACGACATGCAATGCTGCGTTGCCGTAGACGGTGAACAGACAGACTTCTTCCCCGTTACCTGTGGGGTGAAGCAAGGATGTGTCTTAGCGCCTACTCTGTTCGCCTTATACTTTGCGGTGGTAGTTAGAGAGGTCTTACACACTGTTTCTCAGGGAGTCCGCATCCGTTTCCGCACAGACGGCAGCCTTTTCAACTTGGCTAGACTTAAGGCTCGCACTAAAGTCTCTTACGCACTGATCTCTGAGATCATGTATGCTGATGACTTGTGCTTCCTATCAGAATCCCTAGACGGCCTGCAACAGCTGATGTCCGCATTCCACCAAGCCTGCCGTAAGTTTGGCTTAAAGATCAGTGTCAATAAGACGGAGGTGATGTCCCTGGACATGCACGGTCACGAGACACTGACCATAAAACTTGGTGAGGATGTGCTAAAGCAGGTGGATAGATTTCGCTATCTGGGGAACACTGTAACATCCAAGTGTGACCTTGAGGCTGAGATCAATAGCAGGGTGGGTACCGCAGCTGCGGCATTCGGCAAGCTATGTACCAAGGTCTTCTGTTCGCATAACCTTAAGTTGCCCACTAAGATATCGGTGTATATGGCAATCGTGCTGCCAAACCTCATATACTCCTCTGAGACGTGGTGTGTATACCGCCGCCACATTCGCACTCTGGATCGCTTCCACCTTAAATGCCTCCGTACCATCATGAGGATCAGATGGTCCGATAGAGTGCGAAATACCGAAGTTCTGCGACGAGCCAATGTTGGTGGCATTGAGGCCTATTTAATGCGTCGACAGCTTCGGTGGTGCGGTCACGTATCTCGTATGGTGGAGGAAAGAGTGGCGAAGCGCATCTTCTACTCTGAACTGGAGAAGGGCAAGCGGAATCATGGCGGTCCCCTCCTCCGGTACAAGGATGTCCAAAAGCGACATATGAAGAGATGCAACATAGAGCCCTCTCGTTGGGAACGTTTGGCAGCACAGCGGCCAGAATGGCGCAGGATGGTGAACAGCCAAGTACACGAGTTCGAGGCTCAGCGTAAAGCTGACCTTGACGCCAAACGCAATCAGTTAAAGGCCCGCCCACCTGCTGCCATATCATACAGCTATGAGAACGGCGTACTCACGTGCCCTCAGTGTGCACGGAGTTTCGCCGCGAAGATAGGCTACATAAGCCATCTTCGAGCGCATCAGCGGCATTACTCTGACTAGGGGTCAAAGTGGTCGCCATGGCCGAAATCGGTCGGATCAATCATCATCATCAGTCTACACTAGTAACTATTATAATATGCTGTGGGAGTATTTACAAACATTAAATTAACGTAGGTACACAAACACTTCATACCGAAACAAAATATCGTGAGTTAGACGATAACAAATGCCCCGTGTGGGAATTAAAACCGGCCACATTAAATCCATAGAGGAGGCCATCGTCAAAATGGAGTAGACCTTCTAAATCTTCTGTGTTGTGACCTAACCATGTCTTCGTAAGTTTAAATTGTGGATGGAAAAATGAAATGATGCGTTCCCGCATTTCGGCGTCGATTTACGTTCCTGGAAATAACTGAAGCGTATTTTTAAGGTTTCGCTTAGCAAGGGGATTTTAGATTTAAATCAAAAATAAAGTCAAGGGTCGCCGTAGGTGGCAAACGTGTATGAGACGAACCATAAGAGTGAAGAAAGCCCACTGGTACTTTCCCGGTTCCAATAGGGTTTTACCTTGCAGATTTCAATAAGTCTGTAAGGAAAGAACTTGTTAGAGCTCCGTGACCTCAGCGTATAGATAGATAAAAAGGCAATTTTTAGTTTGGAGTGATTTTTTAAAAGGAATCATGTGTTCCCATTTATCTTTCGCTTCTAAAGACATACGTAAAACCTAAACGACAGACGATTTGGCGCAGTGGTTAGAAAGCTTAAGTCTCTCCGCCCACTGGGTCGAATAGTCGCCGGTTCGTTTCCCGCATGGCACAAATCTTCGTGTGATCAACAATTATTCGTTTCGATCTGGGTGTTTGTGTATGTGAAATATAGGAGTATATCGTAAATAACGCAAGACTTCAGATACCACGATTAGATTATTGCTTCACAAATTCAATACGAAAACCAATTATCCAAAATTAAAATATTTAACCCCTTTTAAATTAACAATGAAACTCAAACGCTTTCAAGCTACCTCTATATGTTCATATATGTACATAATGATGACTTTCCGTGTATGACGCACGGGGATTTATGGTCGTCGGGTTATCGTGTACCACACTTGTTTTAGCTTCAATGTTTAGTTAACTGATCGCCAAGTAAAACCGAAGGTTTCTGGCAATGAAAACTTTATTCCTATGCAAGACGTAGAGAGCGAGGTATCATTCGCGGAACGGGCTAGATGCATCTTACTCGAACGAGAAATATCGTTCGTGTAAAGGCTGATTAGGAGGGGGGAAGCTGAGCCTTGTGGGATCTGAGGGGACGGGGTGGAGTCCGAGTTGAGGGGAAGGGGGGCGACGGGAATACGGTACAGGGACCTTCTGTAGTAAATGAGAGTACCGCGTCCACGGGAGCCGATTCTGTCATCACAAACGAGGTCGTAGTTTGCGATCCTAGGATCGCAGTGGGTGGGCTTAGGAAAGGTTTTCTGCACCAGAAGGATGTCCAGTTCGTGATCCCAAAGGAAGTCACCAACCTGGCTACGTTGGAAGCGGAGGCCGTTGGCGTTAAAAGTCGCCAGGGATAGGCTATAGGGCGTATTGCGGGAAATCCATTATGGATTGTAAGAGGGTTGGGTTCTCAGGGAGGATATGGCCCCGAGAACGTCCATGTAAGAGAGCCAGGATGATTTTCTCATCTGAGCTAGTAGCGGCGCGGAGTCATTAGGCCAGCTCGCGAATCATGTTGACGCACACAACGCCATACAGGTCACACACCAGAACAAAGTCTCCGGGACGTCGGCAGGCGCGGAATGCGTAACCACCAGCGTGGGTTTGGGGAGATGGGCAGGGAGCCGCAGTGTATGAAAGTGGCTTCCATACACCGTGGCTTCGTCCACGTGTTGGCTCAGAATACTGGCCTAAGCGGGGGGTTGACGTCAGCGCCTGGAGCGTGGGAGCGCGGGGACTGAAGTCGCTGGAAGCAGGGGCGCTGAGGGCGTAGATTGAGGTTGCGAAGTAGGTACGGGCGGCCGCAGAAGGGCGGCGTCGATCGCACCTTGTCCGGCGCTTCCTTTTTGGGACTTTGGGGCAATTGGGATAATTCGCGGTGCGCCCCTTGGTCCCGCAGAGGACGCAGCTGCGCGGCTCGGTCGGCGTCTCCCTCGAGCGGGAACATTGAGAGATCGCGTTGTCCCAGACGCATTTGACGCATCGCTGACGCACATGGCAGTTACGAGCAGAGCGCTCATAAAGCTGACAATTTTGGCACTGCCCCGGTGTGCCACGTTTATGGGGGGCGTTTACGGAGAGGCCAGAGATATGGCACACGGCCTAAAGATCAATGACCTTGCAGCCGGCCATGGTGCGGTTGAGGACGACCAGGACACCATGTCGTATGTCTCTTTGTCGCGGCCCTTAACCATCCTATATAGCTGGTGCAACGGAAGGTCTTGGGCGAGAAGGTCCTCCTTGATGGCGGAGGTGTACAACTCCTTGGGGAGGCCACGCATGATAACCCTGAGCTCCTTCTCCTCAAGGAGGAAATGGGACAAACGGCGGTGGTCGTCCGAGGACGCCATTTTGACGGTTATCTTTTGCGCGGTGGATCGTGCATGCGTGTAGTTGATGGAGCGATTATAAATCACCTTAGAAATTCGCTCCCAGGTGCTCGTGTCTTGGATGATAAGGGGCGCGGAGAGTGGGTGTTTCCTAGGACCGCGTTGGGAGAAAGCTGGAGCGCGGGGTAGCCAGGGCCAGGGGAAGCGACGTCGCTTCCGTTACTGATTTCCTACATATCTCTCTGGCTTCCTCTACTCTACACTTGCCCGACTTAGGGCTTGAACCTAAGACCTCGTGGTCACAAAGCGATGCGCTTCGCCACTAGACCAACGATGCAGTCAAAAGGGAACACAAACATTAATTTTTACAAACCTCTCCAAACTGAAAATACTCTTTTTGTTTAACTAAAAAAGTGTGTGTGTAACATAAGAAACGCTAGACCTAACAGTAGTTTGTTCTAAATCGTTCGCTGAATTTGTCGTTGTGAAATTGTCCCCAGCCCCGCGCCGTGCCCCGCAGCAATGTATATATGTAATTAACTATTTCATGTAGAATGCAGTTAGATTAGGATTAATTTGTTAGTTTTGTAATTGTTTTATATAATTGAAAGTGATTTGTAACCATTTTAATAAGATTAGTTAACATTTTTATGTATTAGAGATAAGTTGGTCCGCACTTGTGTCGTAATTTTAGGGATTTTTTTGGCTTATATATTTTATAGGTTTAAGAATAGAATAAAACAACTTATGTATATAGTTAGAATAGATCGTAAGGAATATTTTCATGTGTAGTACATTGTGATCTGGTGTTGATTAATTATATAAAACCTTCGGCAAAGAGTCCTTTGATAGTAAAAATGATCGCGAAAACTGGGACTTTTGTCCCAGACCGCGGCTCTCCGTAGGGTAAAGTTTCGAGGTTCTTAATCGAACATGGCTTTTGTACTAGCGCGTTGAATCATCTTTCAATCGTCATTCAATCGTCATCACTTCCTGGCTGAAGAAAAGGAAGAAAAATTGAATAAAGAAAAGGATAGAGAATAGAAAGAAAAGAGATAGCAACAGTAGCGACCGACCCGAAGCTCTCTCTTTCACACTTGAAGACGCGTTTTATTTGTTCCCCGCTCCTCTCGACGGCATTCTTCGGTGACGCGCACGACACGGCGAGTCGAGACGGCGAAAACAACATTCAGATCTTCGTATCTTACTACGAGGCGCTGAACGCAGCGAGGGGCGAGTGGAACCAGCACAGTGCCGAGTAATTCTGCACTCACCGCTCGTTACGGGGAGTGTATAACACTCTTTCTTCCAATATAACAGGCCTGTGGGATCATTGCGGGGCCGGTATAGCTTGTTCTTGGACGACGGATTCTGCGATTTCAAGATACAAGATCTGACGACTTAATTGAAAACTGAAAAATCTAAAAACTTATTCGAAGATTGAAGATAGAAGATAATGGAAGATTGAAAGATTGAAGAGTGAAACTTTGTCTGAAGATAGAATATTCGAAGATTGAAAAATTTCTCTAGCCACTAGCATTGCCAAAGTGTTTGACTGCAATCTTAATATACAACTGGATAAGTACATAGTACTGCACGATAACCAGTTTGGTTTTAGGCCACAACTGTCCACGGAGAGTGCAATACTGTCTCTTAAGAGTGCGGTTAGATACTATACTGCAAGAGGGACTCCTGTGTATGCTTGCTTTCTCGACCTCTCTAAGGCCTTTGACTTGGTGTCCTACGACGTCCTGTGGGAAAAGTTTAGGAGTATAAATCTACCATGCGAACTCTCAAATATATTTAAATTTTGGTACAAGAACCAGGTTAACAGTGTCAGGTGGGCGAGCACAATGTCGGATTCGTATCGACTGGAGTGTGGGGTGAGGCAGGGAGGGTTAACCTCACCCACACTCTCTATGTGAACGATCTGATCGTCGCGCATAGCAGTCAGTACGTCGGATGTCATGTAAACGGAGTATGCGTCAATAATCTTAGTTACGCAGACGATATGGTGCTGCTGAGCGCATCGGTCTGTGGTTTGAGTTATTACGTATCTGTGAGGAATATGCTGTTAGCCACGGTCTTAAATACAATGTAAGTAAAAGTAAATGTGTACTCTTTGAGGTCAATACAAAACGTGGCCTAAGCGTGCCACCTGTTTGCATAAACGGTGTTCCACTCAGTTGGGTGAAACAGTTTAAATACCTAGGCCACATAGTCACAAGCGACCTCAAGGACAACACTGACATAGAACGGGAGCGGAGGGCTTTGCCTGTACGGGCAAACATGCTGGCCCGCAGGTTTGCGCGCTGTACGAGGGAGGTAAAAGTAACGCTCTTCCGAGCGTATTGCACCTCCCTCTACACGTGCAGCCTGTGGGCGAGATACACTCGTGCGTCATACAACGCACTCCACGTTCAGTTTAATAACGCATTCAGGGTGTTGTTGGGGCTGCCTCGATACTGCAGCGCTTCTGGTATGTTCGCGGAGGCGCGCGTCGATTGCTTTTATGCGGCTATGCGCAAGCGCAGTGCGTCGCTCGTACGCAGGGTACGAGGCAGCGCCAACACCGTCCTGAACATGATCGCTGAACAAGAGGACTGTACTTACATACGACACTGCTGCGGCAGACATAATACTGTCATTGGCTGAACCGGTCGTTAAAGTACGGTCGACATACTATTTTTGTGTTTGTGTTGTGTGAACTTTTAATGTTTCCTTTTTAATATTTAATATTTTTGTACCTAATATGAATTTTATTTTTTATTTATTAGAATTTTTGAAAATTTGGAAAATGAAAGATTGGAATTTTTTTTCAAAATCTTAAAAGACATAACATAGAAAAATGCCAGTCACAAGATAAAGAAAGGAGGCACCTCAGTGAAGATCGTCAACGGCCACGGAAGAAACAATTGGACTACGATAGGCTGATTGATTTCACGACTTAAGATACTTCAATACTATCTATCAATCTATATCATTACGTCAGATCCCTTGCAGGGTAGGCAGAGATTTTGCACCTTCAGATAATTGTCACCTTTTTTGGCACCTTCAGATAAAGTTTTAATTAAATTCATTTAGCCAGCTATGTCGCAAGAACCGTGATTCTTTCCGGCATAAAAAGTATCTTGAATATTATTTCGAGACCTAAAACACCTAGAAAGTGTTAGTAAAATCCATTCTGCCATATTAGTATTAAGAAATAACGGCTATCACGGAAGAACCGTGTGTGAATATATTGTATGTTTTGTCAACTTCCACCAGACTTATATATGTATCAACTATCTCTATCACCGGGTTCAGTCTTAGCCCTACTTAGCCCGCACAGGTGGTCTTTGTAAAATATACACTAAACTATAGCGCGATCTTATTTAACACACACCACTAACGCCGTCTCAAAAAGTGTTAGTCTTCTCGTAAGATATTAATCATCGTTAAAGTTTCGTATCCGGCCCATTCATCGTTAGAGTTCTCTCCGGAAGAAACAATCCTGAATGCATCGTCGGCTTATGCACGAAATCATGATTGAGTGTTTAAATCAAACGTGTATGAACAATTTCCAGTGAGTGATTCTAACTACTGCATAGTTTTTAGTGAGGAGATGAACCTGAGTCCAATATCAATTCATTTTATTTTATTTATTCATCATCATCATCATCATCTCAGCCTATACTTGTCCACTGCTGAACATAGGCCTCCCCAATCGCTTTCCAGCGTAACCGGTCCGATGCCACCTGCATCCAATTGGCCTGCATCCATTTTATTTATTAAGGTAAAGGAAACACACAGTACAAAAAATGCAGAAGTTAAAAAGGTACACATAAATTATAACACATTCACCAATAAAGTTTTCAATAATGAAAATAAACAACTATGTACGGCCGGTAGAATTGAAAAATTGAAAATAAAACTTATAAAAATGTTTTTTAACAAATTTGTTGCCTTATTCTAAGTTCTTTCTTAAACCTAGAAAGTGACAAATGAAAGATATCGATATCATTAAATTTGCTGTTGTAGCAGCTGGCACTGCGTATTATAAATTTATTCTTTTTATGGACGGTCCTGGCAAATGGAACATGTAAAACCTCTTTACAGCGGGAAGTCGGCCTTCGACAACGCAGACCTATTTTGCTGAGCAAATAAGGAGAATCGGTCAAATTATGAAGTAATTTGTATATAAATATTATATCTCTCTGTGTACGACGATTTTCTAATGATGTTACATGCTTTACTTGAAAATTAAAGTTAGGGGTGTTGATTTGTCTAAAATGTATTTTTTTTAGAAATTTGTTTTGTATACGTTCAATAGACTGTTTATGAACTGTGTAGTTAGGATTCCAAACGATTGATGCGTACTCAAGATGTGAACGCACAAAGGCATTATAGAGTATTAAGTAAGTATGGAATTTTTTGAATTCTTTACCTTGTCTTAAAACAAAACCTAACATTTTATAGGCTTTGTTGGTAATGAGATCAATATGACTCCTGAAATTAAGTTCATTATCTAAAAGCACTCCCAGATCACGGACCTCAGATACCCTCTTCAATCTATCTATCTATCTATCTATAACCTCACGCCAGATCACCGGCGAGCGTGTATGAGACGAACTATGAGAGTCGAGGAAGCCAGAGAGGTATGTAAGGAAAGAACCTGTTGGAACTCTGTACTCTCTGCCTACCCCGCAAGGGATCTGGCGTGAGGTTACCCTCTTCAAACTATGTACAAACATATTATAATCGAATATAATCGGGTTTGCTTTTCTATAAAAACTAATTACACAACATTTATCAATATTCACGTTCAAACCATTATGAATGCAGTATTCACATAGACTATTCAAGTCATTTTGTAATGAAGTGCAGTCATTAGATGAATTAATTTTTCTAAAACTTTTCTTATCATCAGCATATAATAAAATATTAGAATACTTAAACACTTGAGCCACATCGTTTATGAAAATAAATAACAAAGGACCAAGATGCGATCCTTGTGGGACGCCGGAAGTTACAGGTAGAAAATTGGAAGTGTAGCCTTTGATTTTTACCGCTTGATTTCTATCTCTCAGATAAGATTCAAGCCATCTAAGGAGATCGCCGTGTATAACGATACTTGCCAATTTCGCGACTAAAATATGGTGTGAAATTTTATCAAATGCTTTAGAGTAATCGGTATACACAACATCCACCTGCTGTCCTTCATCTAAAGCTGAGGTAATCACGTCAACCAACTCACAAAGATTGGTTTCAGTTGATCTTTTATCAACAAAACCATGTTGAAATGTACTTAAGACAGGTCTTACTTGCGGATAAAGTGAATCATAAATTATTTTTTCAAACAATTTTGGAATAACTGAGAGTTTTGAAATCCCTCTATAATTCATAACATTATGTCTATCACCACTTTTAAAAATCGGAACAACAAATGTCTTTTTCCAGCAACTTGGCATTATCCCTTGTTTCAAAGAGCAATTAAAGAGAATTGATAAAGGAAGAGCTATTGTCTTGTAGCAATTACTTAAGAAAATGGGATGAATATAGTCTGGACCAGCACCTTTAGAGACATTCAAATTTTTTAAATATTTTTCTACTATAAGTACATCTATGGAAACTGTGTTAATGTTAATTAAATTATTAGTTGGAATTACACGTTGATGAGAAACTGTCTGATTGTATCTAATTGGCTCGAAAACGGTATGAAAATATTCATTGAACAATGTGGCTATCGCAGATCCTTCAGTTGCCGATTTATTTGAAAAATATACGGTGTCAGGAAAATCAGAACTGTTCATTTTGGATTTGATATATGACCAAAAGTGTTTTGAGTTGTGTATTATGCGTGACTCAACCCTTTCTAAATATAAATTATAACAAGATGTTTGTGCTTCTTTTTGCATAGTCCTTAATTCAGAAAAACGGTTGTAATCCGCCAGTCTGCCGTATATTTTCCATTTTTTATGGTATTTTAATTTTTGCTTTATAATCTTTATCAAACCTTTAGAAAACCAATTGGGATATTTTTCAGAGCAAGCTACAACTTTGGAAGGAACAAATTGATCAATGATATCATTCGTAATTTATTTATTTATTTATTTATTTATTTAAGGACTACCAACTGAGTTTACAATATTAAATTACAATTATTCATTATATATATATAAAACCTTATTCTCATTGCAACTCTGATAATAGGTAATCACAGCATGTACCAAAATATATTTTATAATTAGAAAGTTTAAATAAAAGAAAAATAATAATGCTTTAGGTTCAACAACAACTCTTTAATATTTCTTTTTTGTATTTTGATTGTGAGTTATTAAATATATCAATATTCTCATTTTTAGATGTAAGTCTATTGTAGAGACAAGACAGTCGAGGAACAGGTGAATGTTTACCAACATTAGTTCTACATGATCGGATGTGGAACAAGGGACGGGGTTTCCGGGGCAGCCGCGCAGGCACGTTAATAAAAAACTTACTGAGAAGAGGAGGGGAGTCAATGACGCCATTAATAATTTTATAAAGAAAAGACATGTTTAACAAATCACGTCTATCCCTTAATGTTTGCATTTTGAAATGCTTGACTCTATCTTCATACGATTTTATGTTTCTCGGTGGTGTGAAACGATAGGCCATGTTTTTTAGTAACTTTTTTTGGACTTTTTCTATTCTATTGATATGAACACTATAGACAGGCGACCAAACAGCGCAGCAATAATCGAGTTTACTCCTGACATAGCTGTTATATAACAATAATGTGGTGGATATGTTTTTGAATTCTCTACCATTCCGCAAAATAAAGCCTAGTGATTTGTTAGCACTATTCAAGATTCCGTCGATGTGTGAAGAAAATTTAAGTTTTGTATCAACTACAACACCCAGGTCACGGATATCACATACTTCTTTTATAACCTCTCCAGATAAGTTATAGTTGGTGTTAAATTTGTTGTGTTTTAGTGTAAACTTTATATGGACACATTTAGAGGGGTTCAAAAACATTTTGTTATTTATGCACCATGAAGAGAGTCTATTTATATCACGCTGTAAAAGCTCGGCATCGCTGACATTATTTATAGAACGCATTATTTTGAGATCATCAGCAAATAGATAACAATTTGAGTGTGTAAAGATACCAGTTATATCATCAATGAAAATATTAAAGAAAAGTGGACCCAAGTTTGAGCCCTGCGGCACCCCGGAAGTAGGCGTAAAAGGATTGGAGCTGTGCCCATCCATGACCACCCTAGAAGATCTTCTACTTAAGTAAGATGCACACCAATCCAGTAGTTGACCAACAATCCCAATCCCTTTCAGTCTACTTATTAGTATACGATGATTCACTTTGTCGAATGCTTTAGAAAAATCTGTATAAATTGTGTCTATTTGTCCACCCTTGTCAACAGCAAGTGCAATATCGTCAATAAACTGAAAAAGATTTGAATTAGTGGACCTCTGTGTCATGAAACCATGCTGAGAAGAAGATAATTTATTTCTAACATGGTTATAAATATACGGATACACTAATGACTCAAAGACTTTAGCTAGTGTTGAAAGTATGGATATAGGTCGATAGTTAGTGATCAAATCTTTTTTACCACTCTTGTGAATTGGTACGATTCTGGCCTCCTTCCATTTATCAGGAAATGTACCTGTAGCTATAGATTTATTAAATATGATGTGCAAAGGTTTACACAGTTGTTTGGCACAGTTTAAAATAAAACTCGGGGGAATATTATCTGGTCCTGCTCCCTTTGTTAAGTCCAAGTTTTTGAGTTTACCTTCTATGGTACTGGTTTCGATTGTAAAGTCTTGGATTTCTTGCCCCAAGCCAATAATATTATCAAAGTTAATTACATCGTCATTATCACTGTCACCAATGCTATCAAGTTCATAAACAGAGGAGAAATGTTTTGCAAATAGTTCAGCGACTTGCATTGTACTGTGGCCTTTGATATCATCTAGAATCATAGTTGGAGGATAATTAGAGCTATTTTTGCGTTTGTTCTTGATGTGTGACCAGAAAAACTTTGGATTTTTAGTTATCAAATTTTCTAATGATGTGATGTAATTATTGTAGCATTTAACTATTAATTTTTCACAATCAGCGCGTAAATAACTAAATTCGATTTTATCCAAGGGATTACGAAATTTTTTATACTTTAGGTGATATTTATGTTTTCTTTTGAGCATAAAAACTAGAGACATCGAGAACCAGATAGGGTAATTATTACTATTACTCTGTTTAGAAAAAGGAACATGGCTTTCAATTGATTTTCTAATAATTTTGTAAAATTTGTCTACCATTACGTGTATATTACCGCATTCCTCAAACTCAATTTGCCAATTAATGTTATTTAAGTCACGATTAATTATTTCATAATCAGCTTTTCGAAAGTTAGGTGTAGATTTAACATTATTTTTGTGATTTTTTCGAGAGATTATATCCATTTTGATTAGTACTTTTAAAGGCGGGTGTAACTTATCGACATATCTTATGGGGTTAGTGCATTCAGTAACTTTAATATTAGTATTAGAGTTACTCATGATAAGATCCAGAATTTTATTGTTGCTGTTCGAAATGTGGTTAAACTGAACAATGTCATTTAGTGACATAAAGTCTATTAAACTACTCTTTATAGCGCAGTTTGCATAATTTTTTGGTATAGTAAACGAATCAGTGTTATCAGTTACCCAGTTAATTCCACTTAGATTAAAATCTCCCACAATAATAACAGAGCTGTTGTTTTCAAGAATTATGCCACACTTATTTAAGTAGTTATCTAATGTAATTTGGGTGACAGGAGGAGGTAAATAAACCGCGCATAAATTCAAGATCTGCTCCCCCGGTTTACCACAATCAATTCTGACCCACACATCCTCACAGTCACTCTCCCAGTCACACATACGTCGCGATATATACTGCTTTTTTACAGCAACTAGAACGCCACCTCCCCCTTGCCTATAACTGTAAATGGGTGAGCTCTCTCTGTCTCGTCTAAACACTTCATATCTGTCATCAAATATTTCTGAATCAAAAAAACTGTCATTAAGCCATGTTTCGGTTAGAATTATAACATCGTAATTATTTTGTAATATTTGTTGTTGAACCTGTAAAGTACTTAACCTAAAGCCTCTGACATTTTGGTAATAACAAGATAAATGAAAAATTGTTGAGATCATAAAATGCATTTACGCATACAAGTGCGAACTACAACTAAAACCAACACAAAAACAAAGTAAAGTTTCCTAGTTAAAAATAAATAAGCAAAATATGCATATCTTTAACAATTTTTTTTTTATATATATAATAAAACGGGCTCACCCTTTTTAACTTAAATACTTTTAACTTATTTGAGTATTTTTTTTTTGTTAACTTATTCAAACTTAAATAAAATGTTGAATAACTTAAAAACTTAATTACAAGTAATTAAAAAAAAAAAAAATCTTAACTGTTACTTATTACAGATTTGGTTAATAGATATAGGTACAGATAAACGGCAGAGATTCGTTGAGGTTATCTTTGATGTTTCTATTTTTATGTACACGAACATTATGTGACAAAATGTACATGTTAAATTTAGGTATATTCTCATTTAAGTTACTAAAAATTATAAATATAATTACCACAATAATAAGAAACTATTCATAATATATATAAAATATTAGTAAGAAACATTTATATTAATAAATGACTTATTAATAAAATATCCTCTATTTATATATAAATGCATTATTTTATTAATCTGAGATAAAAAGTCTAGAAGTTTATGTGGGTTGTGTACCCTGTAACACTTACTTTGAACTCCCAGTCCACCCCGCAAGGGATTCGGCGTAATAATATACATGGATAGATGTAGAATATATATTGTTTTTAAATATGTAAATAAGTAGCTAAAAATTTATATTTTCTAGAATATGTACCTATATATGCTTTAACAGAGACTGACTGAATGCAGAAACATTTAAATAACATGTATTCTCTTTCTCTTTATAATCCATATTTTTAAGAAGTAAAAAGTAAAAGCGACAATGCATATTAAATAATCTGCAAAAAAAAAAGAGAATCAAAACTGAAGAATACTACATTGTGAAGTCATTCCAGCTGAGATAAAGATTCGATTGTCTGAAAATAAACAACTATGTACGGCCGGTAGAATTGAAAAATTGAAAATAAAACTTATAAAAATGTTTTTTAACAAATTTGTTGCCTTATTCTAAGTTCTTTCTTAAACCTAGAAAGTGACAAATGAAAGATATCGATATCATTAAATTTGCTGTTGTAGCAGCTGGCACTGCGTATTATAAATTTATTCTTTTTATGGACGGTCCTGGCAAATGGAACATGTAAAACCTCTTTACAGCGGGAAGTCGGCCTTCGACAACGCAGACCTATTTTGCTGAGCAAATAAGGAGAATCGGTCAAATTATGAAGTAATTTGTATATAAATATTATATCTCTCTGTGTACGACGATTTTCTAATGATGTTACATGCTTTACTTGAAAATTAAAGTTAGGGGTGTTGATTTGTCTAAAATGTATTTTTTTTAGAAATTTGTTTTGTATACGTTCAATAGACTGTTTATGAACTGTGTAGTTAGGATTCCAAACGATTGATGCGTACTCAAGATGTGAACGCACAAAGGCATTATAGAGTATTAAGTAAGTATGGAATTTTTTGAATTCTTTACCTTGTCTTAAAACAAAACCTAACATTTTATAGGCTTTGTTGGTAATGAGATCAATATGACTCCTGAAATTAAGTTCATTATCTAAAAGCACTCCCAGATCACGGACCTCAGATACCCTCTTCAATCTATCTATCTATCTATCTATAACCTCACGCCAGATCACCGGCGAGCGTGTATGAGACGAACTATGAGAGTCGAGGAAGCCAGAGAGGTATGTAAGGAAAGAACCTGTTGGAACTCTGTACTCTCTGCCTACCCCGCAAGGGATCTGGCGTGAGGTTACCCTCTTCAAACTATGTACAAACATATTATAATCGAATATAATCGGGTTTGCTTTTCTATAAAAACTAATTACACAACATTTATCAATATTCACGTTCAAACCATTATGAATGCAGTATTCACATAGACTATTCAAGTCATTTTGTAATGAAGTGCAGTCATTAGATGAATTAATTTTTCTAAAACTTTTCTTATCATCAGCATATAATAAAATATTAGAATACTTAAACACTTGAGCCACATCGTTTATGAAAATAAATAACAAAGGACCAAGATGCGATCCTTGTGGGACGCCGGAAGTTACAGGTAGAAAATTGGAAGTGTAGCCTTTGATTTTTACCGCTTGATTTCTATCTCTCAGATAAGATTCAAGCCATCTAAGGAGATCGCCGTGTATAACGATACTTGCCAATTTCGCGACTAAAATATGGTGTGAAATTTTATCAAATGCTTTAGAGTAATCGGTATACACAACATCCACCTGCTGTCCTTCATCTAAAGCTGAGGTAATCACGTCAACCAACTCACAAAGATTGGTTTCAGTTGATCTTTTATCAACAAAACCATGTTGAAATGTACTTAAGACAGGTCTTACTTGCGGATAAAGTGAATCATAAATTATTTTTTCAAACAATTTTGGAATAACTGAGAGTTTTGAAATCCCTCTATAATTCATAACATTATGTCTATCACCACTTTTAAAAATCGGAACAACAAATGTCTTTTTCCAGCAACTTGGCATTATCCCTTGTTTCAAAGAGCAATTAAAGAGAATTGATAAAGGAAGAGCTATTGTCTTGTAGCAATTACTTAAGAAAATGGGATGAATATAGTCTGGACCAGCACCTTTAGAGACATTCAAATTTTTTAAATATTTTTCTACTATAAGTACATCTATGGAAACTGTGTTAATGTTAATTAAATTATTAGTTGGAATTACACGTTGATGAGAAACTGTCTGATTGTATCTAATTGGCTCGAAAACGGTATGAAAATATTCATTGAACAATGTGGCTATCGCAGATCCTTCAGTTGCCGATTTATTTGAAAAATATACGGTGTCAGGAAAATCAGAACTGTTCATTTTGGATTTGATATATGACCAAAAGTGTTTTGAGTTGTGTATTATGCGTGACTCAACCCTTTCTAAATATAAATTATAACAAGATGTTTGTGCTTCTTTTTGCATAGTCCTTAATTCAGAAAAACGGTTGTAATCCGCCAGTCTGCCGTATATTTTCCATTTTTTATGGTATTTTAATTTTTGCTTTATAATCTTTATCAAACCTTTAGAAAACCAATTGGGATATTTTTCAGAGCAAGCTACAACTTTGGAAGGAACAAATTGATCAATGATATCATTCGTAATTTATTTATTTATTTATTTATTTATTTAAGGACTACCAACTGAGTTTACAATATTAAATTACAATTATTCATTATATATATATAAAACCTTATTCTCATTGCAACTCTGATAATAGGTAATCACAGCATGTACCAAAATATATTTTATAATTAGAAAGTTTAAATAAAAGAAAAATAATAATGCTTTAGGTTCAACAACAACTCTTTAATATTTCTTTTTTGTATTTTGATTGTGAGTTATTAAATATATCAATATTCTCATTTTTAGATGTAAGTCTATTGTAGAGACAAGACAGTCGAGGAACAGGTGAATGTTTACCAACATTAGTTCTACATGATCGGATGTGGAACAAGGGACGGGGTTTCCGGGGCAGCCGCGCAGGCACGTTAATAAAAAACTTACTGAGAAGAGGAGGGGAGTCAATGACGCCATTAATAATTTTATAAAGAAAAGACATGTTTAACAAATCACGTCTATCCCTTAATGTTTGCATTTTGAAATGCTTGACTCTATCTTCATACGATTTTATGTTTCTCGGTGGTGTGAAACGATAGGCCATGTTTTTTAGTAACTTTTTTTGGACTTTTTCTATTCTATTGATATGAACACTATAGACAGGCGACCAAACAGCGCAGCAATAATCGAGTTTACTCCTGACATAGCTGTTATATAACAATAATGTGGTGGATATGTTTTTGAATTCTCTACCATTACGCAAAATAAAGCCTAGTGATTTGTTAGCACTATTCAAGATTCCGTCGATGTGTGAAGAAAATTTAAGTTTTGTATCAACTACAACACCCAGGTCACGGATATCACATACTTCTTTTATAACCTCTCCAGATAAGTTATAGTTGGTGTTAAATTTGTTGTGTTTTAGTGTAAACTTTATATGGACACATTTAGAGGGGTTCAAAAACATTTTGTTATTTATGCACCATGAAGAGAGTCTATTTATATCACGCTGTAAAAGCTCGGCATCGCTGACATTATTTATAGAACGCATTATTTTGAGATCATCAGCAAATAGATAACAATTTGAGTGTGTAAAGATACCAGTTATATCATCAATGAAAATATTAAAGAAAAGTGGACCCAAGTTTGAGCCCTGCGGCACCCCGGAAGTAGGCGTAAAAGGATTGGAGCTGTGCCCATCCATGACCACCCTAGAAGATCTTTTACTTAAGTAAGATGCACACCAATCCAGTAGTTGACCAACAATCCCAATCCCTTTCAGTCTACTTATTAGTATACGATGATTCACTTTGTCGAATGCTTTAGAAAAATCTGTATAAATTGTGTCTATTTGTCCACCCTTGTCAACAGCAAGTGCAATATCGTCAATAAACTGAAAAAGATTTGAATTAGTGGACCTCTGTGTCATGAAACCATGCTGAGAAGAAGATAATTTATTTCTAACATGGTTATAAATATACGGATACACTAATGACTCAAAGACTTTAGCTAGTGTTGAAAGTATGGATATAGGTCGATAGTTAGTGATCAAATCTTTTTTACCACTCTTGTGAATTGGTACGATTCTGGCCTCCTTCCATTTATCAGGAAATGTACCTGTAGCTATAGATTTATTAAATATGATGTGCAAAGGTTTACACAGTTGTTTGGCACAGTTTAAAATAAAACTCGGGGGAATATTATCTGGTCCTGCTCCCTTTGTTAAGTCCAAGTTTTTGAGTTTACCTTCTATGGTACTGGTTTCGATTGTAAAGTCTTGGATTTCTTGCCCCAAGCCAATAATATTATCAAAGTTAATTACATCGTCATTATCACTGTCACCAATGCTATCAAGTTCATAAACAGAGGAGAAATGTTTTGCAAATAGTTCAGCGACTTGCATTGTACTGTGGCCTTTGATATCATCTAGAATCATAGTTGGAGGATAATTAGAGCTATTTTTGCGTTTGTTCTTGATGTGTGACCAGAAAAACTTTGGATTTTTAGTTATCAAATTTTCTAATGATGTGATGTAATTATTGTAGCATTTAACTATTAATTTTTCACAATCAGCGCGTAAATAACTAAATTCGATTTTATCCAAGGGATTACGAAATTTTTTATACTTTAGGTGATATTTATGTTTTCTTTTGAGCATAAAAACTAGAGACATCGAGAACCAGATAGGGTAATTATTACTATTACTCTGTTTAGAAAAAGGAACATGGCTTTCAATTGATTTTCTAATAATTTTGTAAAATTTGTCTACCATTTCGTGTATATTACCGCATTCCTCAAACTCAATTTGCCAATTAATGTTATTTAAGTCACGATTAATTATTTCATAATCAGCTTTTCGAAAGTTAGGTGTAGATTTAACATTATTTTTGTGATTTTTTCGAGAGATTATATCCATTTTGATTAGTACTTTTAAAGGCGGGTGTAACTTATCGACATATCTTATGGGGTTAGTGCATTCAGTAACTTTAATATTAGTATTAGAGTTACTCATGATAAGATCCAGAATTTTATTGTTGCTGTTCGAAATGTGGTTAAACTGAACAATGTCATTTAGTGACATAAAGTCTATTAAACTACTCTTTATAGCGCAGTTTGCATAATTTTTTGGTATAGTAAACGAATCAGTGTTATCAGTTACCCAGTTAATTCCACTTAGATTAAAATCTCCCACAATAATAACAGAGCTGTTGTTTTCAAGAATTATGCCACACTTATTTAAGTAGTTATCTAATGTAATTTGGGTGACAGGAGGAGGTAAATAAACCGCGCATAAATTCAAGATCTGCTCCCCCGGTTTACCACAATCAATTCTGACCCACACATCCTCACAGTCACTCTCCCAGTCACACATACGTCGCGATATATACTGCTTTTTTACAGCAACTAGAACGCCACCTCCCCCTTGCCTATAACTGTAAATGGGTGAGCTCTCTCTGTCTCGTCTAAACACTTCATATCTGTCATCAAATATTTCTGAATCAAAAAAACTGTCATTAAGCCATGTTTCGGTTAGAATTATAACATCGTAATTATTTTGTAATATTTGTTGTTGAACCTGTAAAGTACTTAACCTAAGGCCTCTGACATTTTGGTAATAACAAGATAAATGAAAAATTGTTGAGATCATAAAATGCATTTACGCATACAAGTGCGAACTACAACTAAAACCAACACAAAAACAAAGTAAAGTTTCCTAGTTAAAAATAAATAACCAAAATATGCATATCTTTAACAATTTTTTTTTTATATATATAATAAAACGGGCTCACCCTTTTTAACTTAAATACTTTTAACTTATTTGAGTATTTTTTTTTTGTTAACTTATTCAAACTTAAATAAAATGTTGAATAACTTAAAAACTTAATTACAAGTAATTAAAAAAAAAAAAAATCTTAACTGTTACTTATTACAGATTTGGTTAATAGATATAGGTACAGATAAACGGCAGAGATTCGTTGAGGTTATCTTTGATGTTTCTATTTTTATGTACACGAACATTATGTGACAAAATGTACATGTTAAATTTAGGTATATTCTCATTTAAGTTACTAAAAATTATAAATATAATTACCACAATAATAAGAAACTATTCATAATATATATAAAATATTAGTAAGAAACATTTATATTAATAAATGACTTATTAATAAAATATCCTCTATTTATATATAAATGCATTATTTTATTAATCTGAGATAAAAAGTCTAGAAGTTTATGTGGGTTGTGTACCCTGTAACACTTACTTTGAACTCCCAGTCCACCCTGCAAGGGATTCGGCGTAATAATATACATGGATAGATGTAGAATATATATTGTTTTTAAATATGTAAATAAGTAGCTAAAAATTTATATTTTCTAGAATATGTACCTATATATGCTTTAACAGAGACTGACTGAATGCAGAAACATTTAAATAACATGTATTCTCTTTCTCTTTATAATCCATATTTTTAAGAAGTAAAAAGTAAAAGCGACAATGCATATTAAATAATCTGCAAAAAAAAAAGAGAATCAAAACTGAAGAATACTACATTGTGAAGTCATTCCAGCTGAGATAAAGATTCGATTGTCTTAATTAGTTTGTATTCGGATGACTCATTCTTCCTAAGATAGACGTTACCACCTCTCACCCATACAAATTTATAGTTTAGTTCCTTAGCCTTAGCTCGGGCAGCAGCATGGACATGTTTCATCACAGGTGATAAGTGCCCGCCTATGTAGATGGGGCGTTTGTCCCCCGCTATTCCTAGGTGACTACTGTTTAGCTTCTCCAGATTCGATGTAGCTTTCCTATTAAAGGTGATAGTTGCAGCCAGGAACTCATCCCGCACTCTAGGGCAGCTAAATTTAACAATAACCGAGCGAGGTCGCTTACTTTCTTTGTTCAATTTAGATATTCTAGTGCACAAATGTATGTCTACCTCACTCAGATTGTATTTTACAGTATTAGCTATTTGTGTAACTGTTTTAATTAAGTTTTCCGACTTATATTCAGGTATACATTGTATTTCCAAGTTGCTTGCTCGGGAGTGTTGTTCTATTTGGGCTAAGCGGGCACTGAGGTTGGCTACTGTGGATTTGAGCTCTTTATTTTCAGATTCCAGCCCACTAATAATATTTATATTATCGTCTAGGTTCCTTTGTACTACTTCATACTTATGTTGCAGATTGTTGAAGGACTCCTCTACTCGAGTTAAACGGTTTAATACCTCAGTGGTTTGTATGTCAAATTGGCGAAGGATATTGGATTTAAATTCATCTAATAATGTTGACATCTCCTCTTGAACTATATCTCGAAATTCATTTATAGTCATATCATTAGGGGTGGTATTTTTTTTCCGTAGAGTGACATTTTGTTCCCAAGAGTCCGATAACGGACAACGTACTGGAGTGTCAGTGTTGTCCATCTTGGGTCTTTTACTTGTACAAGAAGGGCACACCCATGACGACGTAAATTCTGCAGTCAACCCTCTGAAAGGAGTCTCTCCTTGCTTTACAATGCAATCATAATGGCATAAAATTCTACATTCCACACATTTTAAGGTGTCTGAAGCAGTCATGCGACTTGTACAACAACCAAATTTAGACGTGAGAGGCATATTGTTTATAGCGCTTTCTCTTGTCGCGTAGCAGAATATTTAACGTCAGCTACTGTCCGGTAGATGGCGGTGGACGCAGAATGTAGACGAGTGTTTAATTTGAATAATAACGATTGGATTTCGAAAGTTACTTTTTCACTAAGTTATTTGGTAGACTTACATAAAATCACTGAGTTTTCAGTATATGTTAAACACTCACATCACTAATTTGAGTTTATAACTGTTTCAGTGGGTAGATAGTTTTAGTTGCAGTCCACACATTTTACGCATAAAACCTAGTTATCGGAGATTACATGTCTAGATAACACTTCTTGATATGGAGGAACGGATAACCAATCTAATTAAATGGTTTTATCACGTTATAACGGGTTTAAACTATTTTAAATGATTTATATTTACGGAACTACACAAAACGGTTGTTTACTTTCTAAGCGCCATCTGGCGAAAAAAAAGCGATTTATTAGAATCTTTCGACAGCATGATCAATATTTAGCGTGTCCAGTTCAGAAAACCAATCTATTTCAGTTAAAGCAAAATTGATAAGTTCATAGTCAGCAGATTGATACTGACGCACTACTCGCGGAACTGGAGGTAAACACAACATATCGTATTCGACAGTCAGGTTAATACATAAAGCAGGATGGTGTTGCTTATCCTCACTTACTAATGGATGCGGACAATGAGAAACCAAACACAAGCAATTGGATATAACTAAGTCCAAAAGTCTATTATTTTCATTAAATATGGTATTATATTGAAATAACCCCGTAAGGCATAAGAATGCTGCTAAATTATGTTGTAGATTACCATTGGATGGATTAGTAACATATAGAGAACCCGAGTTATCTGGTGTATTATTCCAATACGCATCAGTCACATTGAAATCGCCTATAATTAAATATTTATCGTAAGAGTTACTCATTGAGAGATTGGATAGGTGTTCAAAAAAAATTTATTCTGAATTGGTCTGTTCAGGACCATGAGGAAAATAAGCACAATATACCCTTAGTTTTTTTCAATTGGGGTATTTGAAAGAGTAATGGTAACGTTAATTATCTCAGCATTTGTCGAATGTGGTAAGGTAGCTATATTATCTTGTTCGTCAACTTGTAGTGAACGTTTAACAGCTATCAAAACCCCTCCGCCTCGATTAATTCCCCTAGACATGTAATCTCGGTCTTGTCGGTAAACTACATACCTAGAATCAAATAATTCTAAATCAAAAATACCAGGTAACAACCACGTCTCAGATAAACAAATTATATCATAATTATTGTTTAAAATCTGACTTGAAAACTCATGTGTTTTGGTTCGTAAACCACGAACATTTTGATAATAAACTTTAAAATCCATAATATAAATAATAGAAGTAAATAAAAACACTTGTAAAAAGAAAAATGTTAAGGACATACTAAACAATAAAGAGACTTGATCAATGCTGGTAGATAATAAGTAAAATTGTAAAAACAAAAATTGTAAAATATAATGAATTCTTATATAATAAGAGTAGTTAATAACATATAAGTTCTTCAAAATTGACCGCTTACGGGGTGAAATTATTAGAGTGCTAGCTAGTATTATTATTACGAAGTTGAACAAAGGCTGAGTTTCCATTATACATTATGTGTACATATTGCAATATGAAGATGTATAAGTAAGAATAATAAAAAATAATTAAAATTAAATAATACACATGGCAAAAATTACGCAAAATTGAGGAGTGTATAAGTAAACTAAATTGACATTAAAAACAAAAATATAAAATTTTTAACAACATAATACATCTTACATTTATAACCAAATACACCATAGCTGTATTGATAACAAAACAAGTGAACAAAAATGAATGTAAATGAAAATAAATGAGTACATTAATGACACCTTCTACTTTATTTTTTTTAGGTCTGCTTCTGAATTAATATAAATAATAGGAGAATCAGGTGTGCGGCGCACCATAATTGTGCAGTTGCGAACCCAACACATAGCGTAATTATTTTCATTTACTAGAGCCTTGGCCCGTCGGAGTAAGAATTTATTTCTACTAGATAAGTGATCGTTCACATATATCTTGCTATTTTCCGAAAAACCGATATCAGTAGAATTAATATTTTTTATTTTTCGAATCAAGTATAAGAAGTCATCTTTTCTGTATCGGGCTTGAAACTTAATAATAATCGGCTTGGGCTTCTTTTGTCCGTTATTTGATTTATTCATGGAGGAATTCATGTGTAGGCAAAATCACATAGTTTACGTCGTAACATTGCAGTTCGGGCCAACAGTAATAAAGTTTTGCGGAATATCCCGCGACAATGTAGTAGCTTAAGTTGTTTTGGAATAATGAATGATTTATCAAAGTCGACTCTTTTTTTCTTTCCTCAGAAACTGTTACATTTCTCGAAAATGTAAGTACACAGAGTTGTGATCTCTTTGTACAGGCTTCAACTATCCCAAATTTCATTGAAATTCATTAAACAGGTATAGGGTAAAATGGCTTTTAGTAATTCAATGTTTCGCTTATTTTTGTATTTTCTGAAAAAACCTTCTGATTTTCCGGTATAAATACTATTCAATATGTTATCCAACATTTTAAAATATCCACGTGCAAAGTTTCATCAAAATCCGCCTGGTAGTTTTTGCGTTATGATGGGTTATACCCTTGGACAGATAGACAGATAGACAAATAGACACGAAAGCCAAAAACTGTAGAATTGGCTTCTACATCAATAGAATGATTTCCATGGGTTGTTATTTACAAAAAATGTACACAAACATGACTTCCATACAGTTTTATTATATGTAGTATGTAGAGATATAGATGTTTTACTTTACCCTACAAACTTAGATTTCCTGGAAACGTAAATATAAACTATGTTTTCTGTCATATGAAATATCTCCATGCTAAGTTTCACTGCCATCTGAAAAGTATTTTTGGAACAATGAAAGATAAATCAAAATAAACTTTTTTCTTTTTCCTCAAAAAGTTTTTCGAAAATATAAGTACACATAGTTGTGAATTTTTGTACAGTTTACAATTACACAAAATTTCATTGAAATCCATCAAACAGGTTTGGAGTAAAGTGTCTTTTTAGAAATCCAATATTTCGCTTATTTTCGTCTTTTCTGCAAAAACCTTTTAATTTTCCGAGATAAATACTACACAATATGTTAGCCAACATTTTAAGGTATCCGCATGGAAAGTTTTATCAAAATCCGCCCAGTAGTTTTTGCGTGATGACGGTTCATACCCTCCGACAGACCGACATACAGACAGACAAACAGACACGAAAGCTAAAAATTGTAGAATTGGCGTCTACGTCGATAGAAGGATACTGCTGGGTTGTTATTTCCTAAAAATATTCCATGTACAGACACGACTTCCTTTCAGTTTTATTATATGTAGTATATGTATGTATGTATAGATTAAGAGCCATTGTTGAGCCACTTCTCGGTAAAGCCCTTTCTTCACTTTTTCCACTCCTCTCTGATAGTTTCTATGTTAGGCCAGTTTTTAAAAAAGGTGTCCAGTCCGTCCCACCACCTTTGCCTGCGCTTAACGTATTGCCTTTTTGTATTTCGTGGGGACCAGATAGTTTATATCATGACCCATTGGTAATTTGCCAACCATCAGATATGGTCGGCCCTGTACGATTGAATTGAGTTTAGCGGCTTTTTACGTCGCCAATTGTGAGACTTTTACCATAGTAAAAATACTCCGCGATGACGTCCTCCGGCACGATAGAGGGGCTCCAGGATCTCCAGACAGAATGCATAGGCATCACTAGTACCTCGTTCGATTTAACACATTTTGAGGAGCCAGAATCGCTTTCCCATAACCTGACGATGCTCATGGCGGCCACCGTCGGAATGCCTCGTCAGTGGCACATGCGTATCCAAAATTCGAATCGGAGGTCGAAGGTCGGACAGAGTATGGTTTATCGGGCGAAAAGTTCTAAGTATCTGACAGTCTGGAGTCTGGAGTTGTGCCCGGTGTTATGGCAATAGGCTCGCTCCTTATCACATTACGATCTAACACCGTTGATGTTATGTGGTTGTACACAGTAAAACTCTGCCACTCTCACTTGTCAGAATATAATTAGTCGCGACGGTATTAATATTTTTCATGTTTTTCAGAGGCTGACTAAGGGTACGGCCAAACCGACGCAATTAACTGCGGCCGCGGTGGCGTGCACGGTGGCGATCAGCTCCTGCAGTAATATTTGTAAGGAAATGTTCACACCAACGCCTCCTACGTCCTGCACGCGCTATCTGGGCGACGATTGCATGCGCAATCATAGAGAGATACGGATCGCCACCGTGCTCGCCGCCGGGGACGCCACCGCGGCCGCGGCTGAACGCGTTAGTTTGCCCGTACCTTAAGTAAATGTTTACAACGTAAGCAATAATCAAAAGTAATTTTTCCAAATAAGCGAACCTGCCAACAAAAACACCTAAAAATAGTTTCTGAAACAGAAATATATCGCCTCACTGAAAATAAGTTCTCAATCTACCATTTTCAATGCGCGCCGATCCAGACAGCGAGAAAGGACAAAGAACTCTACTAATAAGGTGCTTTGACACACTCGTAAAGAAGAAAACCCTTTAATGTGAAATTTATGACAGCATTTTAGTGTTTCAAACGAAATAAACACGTATAAAAGATAAAAAATGTTTTGGAGTAACATAAAATGCGAGCTCGCTTTATTGGCAGTGAAAGGTACTTATTTATAGAAATAAAAAATAATAAACACCCAATCGACGGTTTAAATGGCCTAAGTTAAACCGCCGATTGGGTGTTTATTATTTTTTATTTTTCCAACTTAGGTGAGTTGCTTAAGCCATCTACAAGTCTTCGACATGGCTTTCATTCCCCAAGCGGGCGTTCATTGTCATGAACGGGTGCTGCTTGTGGAGACTGGTCCACCCCGAATAAATTAGCTTATCATTTTTTTAAATTATTATTGGTAGTCTTATATTTCAGTCGTAAGGCATAACACTGGAGCTGGATCGCATGCTTAATTTTGTTTAATATAAAGAAAAGCATACAGAAAACGATGAAAAAATTTAATAGAGATTTAGGAAACAAAGACAAGCCCGCTGAGGTTCTCGCCGGATTTTTTCAGTGGAGGCCGCATTCTGAACCGGTGGTAGATTAGTAAGTTAAAAAAAAAATAAATATGACCCTTTGTAAGTCCAGCAAGCTTATACAAAATTAATGATTTGAGTTTGAGTACACTCACTCATTGCCGACGATGTTTGGTCCCTATTAATAGGGCCGAGCCTATAGCCACTGGTTTCAATATTCAAATAGTAGACTTTAGATATATTTTATTTAGAAAATCTATTTAAATATTAATAGTAGTATACTGTTGATAGGTTTTCTAAATAAAATGTATTATATATACTAAAAGATAGACTTGCTTACTGTCAGAAGAAATTTGACAGATTTTCTATACAAAATATATTGCAATTCTATTCGTAGTAGGCAAACCTACCCTTAAGTTAAATATTAAAACCGGTCGTAAGAGATAGATTTGCTTACTATCATATACTTCTATGTTACTCCAAAACATTTTTTATCTTTTATACGTGTTTATTTCGTTTGAAACACTACAATGCTGTCATAAATTAACATGAAAGGGTTTTCTTCTTTACGAGTGTGTCAAAGCACCTTATTAGTAGAGTTCTTTGTCCTGTCTCGGTGCCTGGATCGGCGCGCATTGAAAATGGTAGATTGAGAACTTATTTTCACTGAGGCGATATATTTCAGTCTCAGAAACTATTTTTAGGTGTTTTTGTTGGCAGGTTCGCTTATTTAGAAAAATTACTTTTGATTATTGCTTACGTTGTAAACATTTACTTAAGGTACGGCCAAACTAACGCGTTCAGCCGCGGCCACGGTGGCGTCCTCAGCAGCGATCACGGTGGCGATTAGTATCTCCCTATGATTGCGCATGCAATCGTCGCCCAGATAGCGCGTGCAGGACGTAAGAGGCGTTGGTGTGAACATTTCCTTACAAATATTACTGCAGGAGCTGATCGCCACCGTGCACGCCACCGCGGCCGCAGCTAATTGCGTCGGTTTGGCCGTACCCTTAGTCAGCCTCTGAAAAACATGAAAAAAATTAATACCGTCGCGACTAATTATATTCTGACAAGTGAGAGTGGCAGAGTTTTACTGTGTACAACCACATAACATCAACGGTGTTAGATCGTAATGTGAATAGGAGCGAGCCTATTGCCATAACACCGGGCACAACTCCAGACTGTCCGATACTTAGAACTTTTCGCCCGATAAACCATACTCTGTCCGACCTTCGACCTCTGATTCGAATTTTGGGTACGCATGTGCCACTGACGAGGCAGTCCGACGGTGGCCGCCATGAGTGTCGTCAGGTTATGGGAAAGCGATTCTGGCTCCTCAAAATGTGTTAAATCGAACGAGGTACTAGTGAGGCCTATGCATTCTGTCTGGAGATCCTGGAGCCCCTCTACCGTGCCGGAGGACGTCTTCGCGGAGTATTTTTACTATGGTAAAAGTCTCACAATTGGCGACGTAAAAAGCCGCTAAACTCAATTCAATCGTACAGGGCCGACCATATCTGATGGTTGGCAAATTACCAATGGGTCATGATATAAACTATCTGGTCCCCACGAAATACAAAAAGGCAATGCGTTAAGCGCAGGCAAAGATGGTGGGACGGACTGGACACCTTTTTTAAAAACTGGCCTAACATAGAAACTATCAGAGAGGAGTGGAAAAAGTGAAGAAAGGGCTTTACCGAGCAGTGGCTCAACAATGGCTCTTAATCTATACATACATACATATACTACATATAATAAAACTGTAAGGAAGTCGTGTCTGTACATGGAATATTTTTAGGAAATAACAACCCAGCGGTATCCTTCTATCGACGTAGAAGCCAATTCTACAATTTTTAGCTTTCGTGTCTGTTTGTCTGTCTGTCAGTCGGTCTGTCGGAGGGTATGAACCGTCATCACGCAAAAACTACTGGGCGGATTTTGATAAAACTTTCCATGCGGATACCTTAAAATGTTGGCTAACATATCTCGGAAAATCAAAAGGTTTTTCCAGAAAAGACGAAAATAAGCGAAATATTGGATTTCTAAAAAGACACTTTACTCCAAACCTGTTTGATGGATTTAAGTTTGAGTACACTCACTCATTGCCGACGATGTTTGGTCCCTATTAATTGGGCCGAGCCTATAGCCACTGGTTTCAATATTCAAATAGTAGACTTTAGATATGTTTTATTTTGAAAATCTATTTATATATTAATAGTAGTATACTGTTGATAGGTTTTCTAAATAAAAAAAAATATATATACTAAAAGATAGACTTGCCTACTGTCAGAAGTATATGATAGTAAGCAAATCTATCTCTTACGACCGGTTTTAATATTTAACTCAAGGGTAGGTTTGCCTACTACGAATAGAATTGCGATATATTTTGTATGGAAAATCTGTCAAATTTCTTCTGACAGTAAGCAAATCTATTCTTGAGTTGAATATTGAAACCGGTCATATATCGGGCACAATTCCAGATTTTTGACTGATACTGGAATTTTTCGATAGACACGTATACTAGGTGTCTCGACGTGCCGTGCCGTGCTCTGCAACGGCCGGCGGGCAAGGGATTTTTCGATCTCGCCGGCGAAGTCGGTATCTGATCCTGTGTGCGGTATCTGTATCCGAAAGTAGGGGTGTAAGGGCATCCCTTCTATGTAAGGGCATTGGGAGGGTCCGGGAGAACATGCTGCGGACGGCGGTAGCGGCTGATAGGAGGGGATTTAGGTTCCTAGTCGGCGGCGGCTACGATTTGCGGATTTCTATGATTTAATAAAGGCGCGAATAGAATTCGAGACCGAGATCGGAATGGTGATCGAGTATCCGTATGAACAACGGGGCTCCGACGGCCTTGCAAAGGAAACGGGATTGAACCGTTTGGAGTCTATCGATGTAACAGCAAGCGGCGTGCCCGAACACCTCACAAGCGTACGTCATGGTGGGCCGTATACAAGTTTAGTAAAGGTTCACCTTATCCCTAAGGGCCATTTTACTCCGCTTGCAGATCATCGAGTAAAGACGACCGATGACAAAGGCTGCTCGGTTACGGACTCGCTTGATGTGCGGTCCGAAGGTCATGGTATTGTGGCCCCTAGATATTTGACCTGTTTGACCCAGGGAATAGGTAGGTCAAACGTGGTCACTTGACCGAGATTACTAATGGGGTGGCGCAGGGAGAGGCGTGGGGTGGCACCTCTGGAGAAGAACACCGCAGCGCTCTTGTCCGGGTTCACATCAATACGCCACTTCCTGAATCAATCCCCTAGGGTATTGGCGGCTGCCTGAAGGTAGGTAATGAAACCTAAACTGAATCCTATGCAAGTCATAGGGAGCGGTATCATCCGCGGATATGGCTAGATGCCGCTTACTCGAATGAGTAATATCGTTCTTGTAAAGGCTGAATATGAGGAGAGAGAGAGCTGAGCCTTGTGGGACACCAGCTTGTATAGAGTGGGGGTAGACCGCGTCATTTCGACGATACTAAAAGGCGCGATTCGGCAGGAAGTCTCGTAAGATGAGCAGGAGTCTGTCTGGCACACCCATTTCGTAAAGCTTGTAAATCAAGCCCTTGTGCGAGACTTTGTCGAACGCCTTCGCGACATCGAAGAAAAGGGCACCCGTGTAGACGGGTTTGGGTTTGTTGAGGCTAGTGAGGATGTGCTCCGTGATGCGGTGCACTTGATGGATGCAAGAGTGTTTGGCTCGAAAACCAAACTGACTGACTTTATATCGTCCAAGGGTATTCTCATCAATGATGTTGAGAATACCCTTGGACGATATAAAGTCTTTCAGCCGTGCCAGGAGAAGGCGCTCGTAGATCTTTGCCAGGGAGCTGAGGAGACTGATGAGGTGCTAAGTGGTGCGACGGTCTCGAAGTTTACAAGGCTAAGAGATGCCTATGACGTCGGCCTTCTTCCACTGAGTGGGGAAGGTGCAGTTCGTCATGGCGGCATTAAGGATGGCCACTAAGAGGCAGATAAGTTGGGCGGGCAAGCATTTGAGTACGCAATTAGAAATGCCGTCAGAGCCGGGGGCCTTTTTCGGAGTAAGACCTTTAACCAGGTCCTCGACCTCAGTCTGGGTAATAGGGGGTAAGGAATTGATGAGGGGGAGGGACGCCCTGCGCTCGACTTTCCTGTCCGAGAAGAGAGTTGGGAGTGCACTGGCTCTTGCGGGTGGCGGCGAGAAGCTCGGCTTTTTCGTCGTCGTCGAAATCTGGGGTTACGCCTGAGGAGCGGGTCAGCGGGGGCATGTCAGACATGGAGTCGGATTTAAGAGTACGCGCCAGCTTCCTGTAGGTCAGATGCGATGGCGTGAGGCCTTCTAAGAAGTCGCTCCAGCGATCATCCCGGAACTCCACGACACGACGCTTTACATCACGTTGTAAGGCGCGCATCCGGGCCCAGCATTTTTAGCCCGAATAAGTTCCCTAACATCATCTGGCAGTCTAAAGTGGTTGAGATCCTCCGCCTCGACTTGCTTTGACAACCGACTGACAGTTGATTAGATATGGGCGAAGGCATTTACAGCCTGATCGGTGTCCTGAGGGGACGGGGTGGAGTCTGAGCTGAAGGGAGGGGGGGGGGGGGTGTCGGCATCCGCCAAGTCTGTAGGCAAGGTGGCGGAGGACCGAGTATCATGACTACAGGTCTGTATGTACGTTTCTGTTTCGCCGTACCCCCTCGACACCATGTGACACCACTCCTTAACAAACATGCAATTATAAAAATGAAACTGCGTCGTAAATTGCACATGACGTGTCTTCTTTTCGGGGTTATTAAATTTAAGGAACCTTCATATTTATTCCAAAAACTTAACTGGGTTACTATTTAGCGAATCTGCCCGTCAAGACAGTGTGGGCAATAGCTATGTATTCCCCCGCACAGATCGGCAGCTTTCAGAGGGAGTTTTCGCTATATAATAATATCAGCCTATACTGCCCACTGCTGGGCAAAGGCCTTCTCTCACAAATCGAGGTGAGAGAGATTAGGTCATACTCCACCACGCGGACCCAGTGCGGATTGGTGGAGGCAGGTTTGTGGCCACCCGCTGTTGGAACTTATCAAGCCGCCTTTAAGGCTTCCAACTCGGCTTAACGACTACCACATTAAGTGGTAACCGGGACCAACGACTTAACGTGCCTTCCGAAGCACGGAGACGCTCGAATATGAAAATGCCACAAACGGTCACCCATCTCAGGCCGACTGAGTCGAACGCTGCTTAACCTTGGTAATCGGTAAGAATACCGCGGTCGCACAGCGCTACGAGCGCTATGCCGCTTTCAAAATTTGGAACAATCTTCCACCAACCTTAAGGTTGATCAACAATCTTGACACATTCCGAAAACGACTGCGTGCCTACCTTTTACGGCCAAACCAACGCTGCCAGCTAATGTTGTAAAAACGCTCGGGTCGGCTCGCGTCTTCTACGTGTTTCGACGCTCGTAAGCGCCGACTCAGCGCTTAACGCTCGACTTCAGCGCTCATTTTTACAACACTACGTCCAGCCGCGTCCGCGATAGCGTGCATGTTGGCGATCAGCTCCTGCAGTAATATTTGTACGGAAATATTCACATCAACGTGTCCTGCAACCTGCACGCGCGCACCACTGCGGCCGCTGCTAAAAAGTAGTAGTTTGGCCGTACCTTTAGTCCTACAACTTCAACCGTTAAACTACGTTACAGGGGTTAATCTTTTAGACCGTGGAAGTTACATCTGCCAAAGCTGATGCTCGTTTTGTAATAAAAAAGTTTTAGGACCTCAATTAATCAGTAAACCATCGAGAGTCTTTGTTTTGGAATACGACAGTTAAATAAAACGTAGTCCTATGCTACGAATTATATCTGTTTCTGTGTCGTGGGGATTTAACATAAGAGAGATAGATAGATAGATAACTCTTTATTGTGCACCAATTACATAGATATTAAAATACAAAAAAAAAGAACTTACACAAAGGGCGGCCTTATCGCTAAAAAGCAATCTCTTCCAGGCAACCTTCGGATGGAGAAAACGATTAGGTTGTGGAATAAACGGGGGTGCACTTATTACATAGAAGCTTAACTTATAGCAATAAATACTTAAATATAATATAAAAAAAGCAAATACATACTACAAAAATTTTACCACACATATTTAACTATCACGATACGACGGCAGGACCCGGTGAACAAGTAGATAAGTAATACTTCCTCACCTGGCCCTTGAAGCGAAGAGAGATAAGATTTACTTCAGTATATGTTAACCTATCCCTAAGTAAATCTTTGCAGGTCATCTAAAGATTCTTCCCGTGCGGGGATCAAACCTAAAGTGCTTCGCAAATCTACTATATATAAGTTAAAATATCGTATTTTGCTAAATGCCTCATTTTTATTATCTCTCAGAATTGAATAAGTTGAATTAACGTGTGTCTCAATAATCGCATGTGTACGAAATTTATCTCCACAAAAAAAAACATGATTTCGGCCAGGGTCGAACTGGCGGCCCTCTGAGTGTAAAGCAGATGTGATAACCACTACACCACGGAACCTATCAACGTATGTATGATTATTATACCGCCATATTCCTCACAAAGTGTCGAAAAGAAATGCTTATTTAGTTCATTAATGTCCATGTCCAATGGGACCATTACCTTTAAGAATTTGGGGCCAAGATATCAAACCTTCCTAATGGTGGATATTTATTGGAAAATTATTCAAAGGTGTAATTAACTAAAATAGCTATCAGAACCGCATCTCAAATTGTCTACATCAGCTATAAATAGTGTGCGCGAACACGAACGGTAGAATATATAATTAATTGAATACATTGCGAACACTTGCGAACGGTTGGTTAAACTTTAACGGTCGCTTGAAGAGTGTTTGAACACTTTAACTTATACATGTATTTCTCCAAGCGACACTGACACCTACATATTATCCGTTACCGGACTCAGCAACCTACACGCTAAAACGTCCAAGGTTAAGGTTCAGCATCTCAGCCTATACTTGTAATGCCGAACATAGGCCTCCCCAATCGCTCTCCAGCGCAGCCCGTCCGATACCACCTGCATGCAACCACTTCCTGCGATCCTCACAAGACCGTCGGTACAACTGGTAAGCGGCCGCCCCACGGTGCGCTTGCCAATATGTGGTTTCCACTTTAGAATCTAGGTTAAAGTTATTTGCTTATAAATCAGCCTATACTCTCGCATTGCTGGACAACAGCCTTCTCTCAAAAATCAAGATGAGTTTTAGATAATACTCCACCACGCAGATCCAATGAAGATTGGTGGAGGAAGGTGGTGATCGTTAAGAACACCCGCGGCCGCACGGCGCTGCGAGCGGCTCTAATATCTAAATATTACTATATATTTATGCTAAACTAGCTGTACCCCCAACTTTTGTGTTCTTCGTTATATTTAGGCATGTACTTCACACCATTAAGTTTTATTTTTTATTTTTGAGAGGATAAAATCAGTGGCAATCGACTGAGCAAGCTCACCACCAGGTGGACTAACGACCTGGTGAAGGTCGCAGGTGAAAGCTGGATGTGTCCAAAGTTGATCATGTGGCAATGTTTGAGGATGCCTCCGTCTTGCAGTGGACGTCTTTTGGCTCATGGTAATATAGACAATAGACTTGCCCATTATTACCAGTCGGTATCTATACAAATATTATAAATTCGAAACGACCACCTTGAACACATCCAACTTTCACCGGCGACTTTTACCAAGTTGTCGGTCCCTCTAGTGGAGAGCTTACCCACTCCATAGCCATGAGAATTTTTCGCTAAAAGAGCTCCAATAATACTTTGTCCGACCTAGGATTACAACTCTGGGCCTCGTGATTGCGCTACTCCATTACTAGACCAACGAATAAGTTTTCCGTTCTGTACAAAAAGTAAAAGGAATAGCAATAGACACGAAGATTGAACTAAACTACATATACTAAGTGTCTCGCCGTGGTGCTCTGCACTGGCCGGCGGCCAAGGGTTTCTTCGACCGCGCCGGCGAGGTCGGTGTGTAAAGAAGGGATGTAAGGGCATCGGGAGAGTCGGTGAGAGCATGCCGCGGACTGCAGTAGCGACTGGTAGGAGAGTTAGGTTCGTAGTCGGCGGTGGCTACGATTAACGGATTCCTACGATTGGACGTGTTCGCGAAATATCGGGTTGTCGCTTTTTTAATAAAGGCGCGAATAGGTTGGAGACCGAGAATGGAGATCGACGTTTTTTATGAGCCACGGGGCTCTGACGGCTTTACGGAGAAGACGGGATTGAATCGTTTGGAGTCTATCGATATGAAATCGGGCGGCGTTCCCGAACACCTCACAATCGTACGTCATGATGGGCCGTACACAAGTTGTAGTGAGCGATAGTGAGTACCCTAAGAACAAAAGAACGCGCGATTTGGACGACCTCTATGAAATACGGGTTTTCGATTCTCCTTGATATTTTATTTTATTTTTACTTAAATATCCACACCAACAATACACGCACAATGTTCAGACACAATATATAAATAGTAGAAGCTACATATACTAGTATGGGCATCAATTACGGGTGAGTACAGCATAAACGTAGTAATCACAAACATCGTCCCACATATAAAACAATAACGAAAATAAAAGGATATAATGGAATTGAATGAGATTTGTTTGATTGTATATAGTTATATTCGGTCTTACTTAGCCGATTTTGTTCAAATATGTCACACTATTCATGTCTTGTTATAAGCTATATAACAAGACTTATAGCTTAAGTTCCATCAAAATCAGTTTAGCAGTTTTATGTGGCACCGGAGCAAACAGACATTTTCATTAAATATCGGTTCATATCTCACGACCTTTTCAATCTTTTTTTTTTTTTTTTAATTTAAATACACACAATCCCTTTACAATTAAACAAACCAGATACGATTACCTATGGGTATTTTGAACCTCCAAAGGACTAAAAAATCAATCAAATAATTTATTTTACTTTATCATTCTTGGTACTAACCTATGTTATGTATGGAACTTCTGTGCATTTCATGCTTTTTGACTCACTATTGCACTGAAACCCTTATATCATTGGCGAAATATGAGTGTACATTGCACACTTCTGTCACGCCTGCTTACTTTGAATATGGGACCTGATGATTTAAAGCTTTCGGAAAGTCGGCCCTTTTTACGCACTTTAAGTTCGCTTTGTCTTTGACAATACCGTCGTCTCTGTCACTGGCACAAGTTTCTTTGATAAATTTTTGTAATTAGTTTAAATCAAAAGTAAAAATTGTTCAGTGTGAATTTTCTTTAAAATGATTGTGAGAATTTTATAATAAGGTATACTTATTAGCAAATAAGGTGTTCTTAGCGATTACTCTGGTTAACCAACGCTTGACTCGGTTTGAGTTTGAGATGGGTGACCGTCCGTGGTAATTCCATTTGTAAGGTGTATGAAGCCATTAGTGCCAAATTCCAGTTATAGTTGGATGCTTTACTAGCGGCTTGATAAGTTCCAACAAAAAGTGGCCACGAACCTGCTTTCACCGATCCGCACTGCCTCCGCGTGGTGGAGTATCACTTATTTGCCTCAATCAGTGAGAGAAGATTTTTGCCCAGCAGTGGGACAGTAAAGGGTGATTTATTATTACTTGAAGCGTATGTACCTACTCGTAACGGGTGCGTCAGTGGCAACCTACAAAATGTATGAAATTTTGTAGTTGCGCCAAAGTGGCACCCTTCTTGGAGCATCTAATTTGAAGACAAGGTGAATAATTTACATAAAATAGTCCTTGTATGTAAACAATAATAATATTAGCTCTGTTAAGAAATTTTCCATCGTTGGTAACGGGCTTCCTCTCAAACTGAGAGGGTTTAAGCCATAGTTCACCACGCTGGCCCAGTGCGGGTTGGCGAACTTCACACGCCTAGGAGAAGCTCTTAGGTATGCAGGTTTCCTCGCAATGTTTTCCTCCACCGTTAAAGCAAGTGATAATTATTTTTTTACTACGCACATGCTTTTGAAAAGACAGACGTGCGTGCCTGGGTTTGAACCCGAGACGTCTGACTTTGCAGTCCAGTGGTCTAACCACTAGGCTATCACTGCTCTTCTATGCTATCTTCTTCACTATTCTTCTGCCTTGTATGTATGAAACTGAATATGAAAAAAAGTATTTGTTGGAACCCTGTACTCTCGGCGCGATTATACGTTACGCTCATACGCAATGCTCATAAGCTACGTTCAGCTAATGACCTTAGAGGTGTGGTTCACTTGAACAGTCGCGACACAATACTCAGGCCTACGCGCGATAGAACTACTTTGGAAGAATAATTAAAAGTATATAAAAACCAATGTTATTAATTATTAACAAACTTAATGGCCTCGCACAATTGAGCGCCTAAGTGATTAGATTCTGTTGCTACTTCGTAATATTTGTTTTAGAATCCAATATGATCGGTGTGTGTGTATGGATGTGTGTGCGATTGAGATGACATCCTGGTCCAGTGGTTAGATTGTAAGCAAACAGAGTTGTCTACTCCCTTTGCTGGGTCGATTAATTGCGGGTTATATTCCCGACCGAGACCAATTTTTGTATTACATGCAAACCTATTTTTTCAGTGACCTAGACAGTTTGTAGGCATAAAATTCATGTTTTGTAAACGCACCCACGACACTAAAACTACCTACTACGTTTTTCAAAAAACATCAAATCAAAGTGTACATGTCAATAATTTTAGTTTAAAAAACTCTTTTTAAAAACAAGCTTTTATAGCAAAAACACAACG
Source organism: Phalera bucephala (assembly GCA_905147815.2). Classification (NCBI taxonomy): domain Eukaryota; kingdom Metazoa; phylum Arthropoda; class Insecta; order Lepidoptera; family Notodontidae; genus Phalera; species Phalera bucephala. The sequence continues at coordinate 2,277,198 of LR990610.1, read as the reverse complement.
AAGATATATTGCTTAGTTAAGGAGTTCCTATCGCTTCATGCCGGCTCCATCATCAGACCCTGGACACCATACGGGTCTAAAGTACTCGTAAAGACAAACCCTACGAGCCCAAACACGTCGGGGCTATATGGTTCCATTGGCCACATTTCGGCTTCATCATCAGACCCTGAACACTATATGGTTGTGAAGTACTCGCCAATCTAACAAGCCTAAACACGAGGGGGTTACGTTGTATAGTTTACATGTTCCTATGGGCACCTTCCGACTCCATTTATATTGCAAAACTAGTTTTAGCTATGGGTGCGGGTAATTTAACCATGCGTTTTCCTAAAATCTTATCATAAACATGCGAGTAAACAACAGACTTATGGATAGAAAGTCAAGCGTTTATAATGTATAATTGTCTGACACGAAGTACTTTTATATCTTTATAAAAGGCGTCTGTTGGATATAAAAAAGGTTTCTTTAAAATTACTTTTAAAATTGCACGTTCAGCTCTTTCCAAAGTCATTAGATAGGTCTTTGCAGCAGATCCCCATGTGCCAATGCAATATGAAATAATTGATTGGCACATGGCATAGTAAACCATTCTTAGGGTACTCACATTTGCGGAGTTTCTCAATAGTCTCATGATCCCCATTAGTTTTCTAACCTTCCCAGCCAGACTATTGATGTGAACTTGAAAGTTTAAATGTTCATCTAGAGTTAGACCAAGATATTTGATATCAGTTGTGCGTTGGAATAAAACACAGCCACAAAAGGGGTTGATAGTGAGCAAAAATGGATTCGTAGATTTAGCTTATTGTTAAGTTTTGAGGCAGCGGTCTTGTGAAAGCACATGTATTTTGTCTTATTTGTGTTGAGTGTGAGTAAATTTAGCTGTAATCATTTTGCAATAATTGACATACCTTTTTCCGCGGTAACATAGACATTTTCCCAGTCACATCTTCGAAAAAGAACAACAGTAGCATCAGCATAGCAAATTAGCTCTGCTGATGGTAAATTAAGATCACGCAAATCATTCATGTAAATAATAAATAGGGTGGGGCCGAGTATACTGCCCTGTGGCACGCCAAAATTTATTGGTAGTTGGTCGCTTTTGACACCACTTAACCGCACCAGCTGCTGCCTGTTTATGAGGTAACTCCTGAACCAGTCCAAGGCTACTCCGCGAATACCCATCACTTCTAGTTTTTTGAGGAGGATAGTTATCGAAACCGTATTAAAGGCCTTGGCCAGGTCCAGGAAAACTGCAATACCGCTGAGTCTTTTGTCAAGATAGGTAGATGTAAGATCAGTGAGTAGCGTCACTGCTTCATCTGTAGATTTCTGTTTTCTGAAACCAAACTGATTATTTGCTAGTAATTTATGTGATTCTAGATAATCTACAAGCCTTTTATTGACGATTTTCTCAAGTAATTTTGAGAAAACGTTCAACAGGGCAATAAGCCTATAATTTTTAGGATCATCAGTGGCACCATCTTTGTGTATTGGAGTAATGGATCCGACTTTCCATGCAGATGGAAAGAGACCAGTCTGTAAACTTAAATTAAAAATATGAGAAAGTGAAATTGTATCCTGTCTTCTAGTAGCTTTTAGCAGGCAGTTTGTAATCCCATCTAAACCAGGAGAACTATTTTTTTTCAGTTGTCTGATTAGTGCGTCTATTTCATCAATATCAGTTGGTGCGAAGAAAAACGAACTCAAAGGACTACCACGTGTTTTAATTTTTCCTGCTAATGTAAACTCAGTTTCACCTGTTTCGTTGAGAATTTTCTGAGATAGCAATTTGCCCACAGATGCAAAGTGTTCATTACAACTATTAAGAGATGTTGCATACAACTACTGATTTGGCGGACAAAACTTGACAACTACTTTGATTTTTTTGAGGAAGATGACATATGGATTTGATAGTGTTCCAAAATTGTTTAGGATTTGATTTCGCCAGCTCAAGTTCGTTAGCTTCATATTGAGATTTTCCTTTTTTTAGGATTTCATTACAGAAATTGCGATACCTTTTATAAGATGCTTGTAATATAATATCATTGGGAAATTGTTTAGCTTTAGAATAAAGACGATTACGATGGCGTATACATCGGGGTTATCCAGGGACTCTGTGTAAACCTTGATCTTGGGAAATTCTTAAGGAGTAACAGAGAAACACAGATATTCAGCTGGAGATATTTATTCCGACTGGCACAACAATAGACTTAACTTACCCTCCACCTATAATTATAAAACCGTTAGTGTGTGTGTGTTCTTAATACACTACACTCCTCCACACTTAAATTCAACTTATCCTTAATACCCCAATTATTTCTTAAGTCTACATTGGCGAAACGGTCGACTCGAACGCGGGATTGTTGGATTTGTATCGAGGACAGGTTCACGGGGTACAGGCTCACTGTTGACTAAAGAAGGAAGACAAAGTTTGTTCAATCGCTTGCGCCCGATTCGACTCATGCGCCTGCTCAGACCGAGCCCCCAAAACCACCTGTGTCCGATCATTATGAGTCTGGATATCACTGCTGTTCGTCACAGCGTCCACCGTTTGACTAGCATTAGTATTATCGTCTGAACGATTACACTCAGGGTTAGGTGCGGCTAATAAACTTCTACTGCGGCGATGACGATATGACGATGTACTTGGTTGCCACCCACGCCTATCAATCTATAGTTAGACGGACCTAAACACGTATCTACCGTTCCCGGTACCCATTTTTCCCCTTTAGATACTGGCGGTACCACACATCTTCCCCAGGCTCTATTTCCCTATTCGCCGCCCCGGCCGCGTTATCTACTTGCAGTTGCTGTTTATGTTTCACGCGCGCCTCCCGGTCCGGCTGCAACGCGTCTAGTCACGTACGCAGTTGTCTACCTAACAATAACCTAGCTGGGCTCTCACCTGTCGACGCATGTTCTGTATTCCTATAGTACAATAAGAAGTTATTAATCATTGACATGGGATTTTGTTTTGTATAATCAGCTTTTTTAATTACTCTTTTTAAAGTTTTTACTGCATTTTCGGCCGCACCATTCGATGACGGATGGTATGGCGGTGAAAACACATGCTCAACAGCATTACTTTTAAGATAAAATCCGAACTCCTGGCTTGCGAAAGGTGGACCGTTATCAGTAACTATCTGTTTTGGTAAACCCCATCTCCACAACTCATTCAACCTATCAATAGTAGTCGCCGCCGCCGTACTCGGTACAACAAATACTTCTAGTCATTTGGACATGGCGTCGACCACCACCAGATAGGTTTTACCAAATATGGGCCCCATGAAGTCCAGATGCAGGCGTGTCCATGGCCGAGAGGGCCAAGGCCAGGGGCGAGGCGCCTGCTGCGGGGGAGCGTCCGCGTGCGCGGCGCACGCGGGACACGCGCGGCACGCCGCCTCCACCGCCTCGTCCATGCCCGCCCACCACACGTAACTTCGGGCCAAAGCTTTAGACTTAACGATACCCATGTGAGGTTCATGTATGATTTGCAAAACTTTATTCCTACATCGTTCTGGTATGACAACCCTATGGCCCCACATTACACACCCTAGTTCCTCGTATAATTCACGTTTCCTATTAAAATAAGGTTGCATACCTACTATATCACACTCGTTAGGCCAGCCGTCTCGGATAAAATTTAACACCCTACCTACAATCGGATCACGCAGCGTAAATCTCTTAATTTCATTATAATCCAGAAGCAACGCCTCCTGCGCAAAGTGCAAATGCGTTTGTTCCGGAATCGGTAACGAAACCGGTTTCTTATCTCGCACTGGCAGTCGAGACAAGCCGTCCGCACTATTGTTATCTGTGCGCACGTATTCTATATCATAAGTATAGGCCGATAATATGATCACCCACCGCTGCATACGACTAGCCGTCATTGTTGGGATACCGTTATGCGGACCGAATATAGACATAAGCGGCTTACGGTCTGTCCTAAGCGTAAAACGGCGACCATAAAAAATTCGTTGGGGGGAAAGAAAACCGGAGCAAATTGACATTTATACAAAATTTTGTAACAGTAATTTAAAATTAATTGACTTTCCAATGGAATTAAGTGCATGTAGCGATTATGTTTGTAATAATTTGGACCACAGAAATATTATTGACAAAATGTATGATGACATTATTAATGTATTATGCCAGGCAGCTTGTGTGAGTTACAATCAGAGTGTTCATACGCGTAAGAAACCGGTTATAGGGTGGAACAGGTATGTGAGCGATGCGCACAGAGGCCCGGCAAAAGTTTGAGTTATGGGTTTGGAATGGTAGGCCGCGGGAGGGATGTATTTGGAATAACATGCAGACGAGTCGCAGGATTTTTAAATCGCGTTTGCAATGGTGTCAAAATAATAGAGACTTCAAAAACTTTTGGAAATCGACTATTAAATTAAATAGTAAGCCGGCTTTACCTGTGAGTATCAACGGGACTAGTGACTTGGTAGGCATAGCTGAGATGTTTAAAGAGCACTTTACTGTAACATCGCCTCTGGGACCATCACAGCATGCATGTAGCCTTGGTTGTAGTGGCCAGGAGGTTAGTGCCCGATTTTCGGCAAAAGAAGTAAGAGAGGTCATTAAATCTATGTCGAAGGGTAAGTCTCCGGGCCATAACGACTTGAGCATTGAGCACCTTAAATATGCAGGTACTCATCTGCCCCGAGTGCTGGCGATGTTCTACTCCTTATGTGTGGGACACTCGTACTTACCTTCGCAGATGCTCAAGACTGTGGTTGTCCCGGTCGTGAATAATAGGACTAGCGATATTAGTGACAGGAGCAATTATAGACCCATCTCCCTGGCCACTATTATCTCGAAAGTACTTGACGGTTTGCTTAACACTCAGCTTGAAAAACACATACATATACACGACAACCAATTTGGTTTGAAGTCAGGTCTCTCCACAGAAATGGCGATATTGTGTTTAAAGCAAACTGTCAAATACTATACCGATAAAAGTACGCCTATTTTTGCTTGCTTCCTCGACTTATCGAAGGCGTTTGACCTGGTTTGTTATGACATCTTGTGGCAAAAACTACAACAAACATCAATGCCAGTGGATTTAATACGTCTTTTTAAATATTGGTACATGAATCAGGTCAACGTTGTTCGGTGGGCGGGGGCCTATTCGACCTCATATAGGTTGGAGTGCGGAGTGAGGCAAGGGGGGCTAACCTCACCTAAACTTTTCAACCTCTATGTAAATGCGCTGATTGAGAGGCTGAGCAGTACGCATGTCAGTTGTCATATTGGAGGAGCATGCCTTAATAATATTAGTTATGCTGATGACATGGTGCTGCTGAGCGCCTCAGTGAGTGGATTATCGAAGCTGCTTGGCATTTGCGAAAAGTACGCTGACGATCACGGCATGTTGTACAACGTGAGAAAAAGCGAGTGTATGGTCTTTCAGGCCCGAGGCAGATGTCTGGGTAATATACCGACCATCAAATTAAAAGGGTGTCCCCTAAATAGAGTCGACAAATTTAAATACCTAGGTCATGTGTTAACCTCGGACTTGAAAGACGATGTTGACATAGAAAAGGAACGTAGGGCGTTGTCTGTTCGTGCGAATATGATAGCCCGCAGATTCGCTCGCTGTTCGAGAGGAGTCAAAATAACCTTATTCAGGGCATTTTGCACTTCTTTCTACGCGAGCAGTCTGTGGGTCGCTTATTCGCGGGGACATTTCGGCGCCTTACGTGTCCAATATAACAATGCGTTCCGGGTGTTTTTGGGGCTGCCTCGCTTTTGTAGCGCTTCGGGAATGTTCGCCGAGGCGCACGTGGACTGCTTTTTTGCAACCATGCGCAAGCGGTGCGCGTCCTTGCTGCGCAGGGTGCGGGCCAGCCGCAACAGTATCCTTAACGCATTGGCGGAGAGGTTTGACTGTCAGTACTTGAACCACTGCAGCATGGTTCATTTACTGACTAATGCATTGTATTAATATTATGTAATGGATCTTGACATCTGAAATAAATAAATAATAATAATAAATATCCTGATGAATTTTTTTCATACAAAAAATAATGGCCAAGGCTTCTCTATTTGGGAACAATTTTTCTCCGCCGGCGAGAGCGTGCGCGACACGAAAGCCACTGGGCGCTCGGGCGCACCGCCACGGCCCGGCTGCCACAGCACCCCGCCCACGCCGACGCCGCTCGCGTCGCAAGTCACTATCAGCGGCTTGTCAGGGTCGTAATGAGCTAGCACCTCTGAACCCGTTAGGGTTTCTTTTATGTTTCTAAAGACATCCTCACATTTTAGCGACCAAATCGGGGTAACGGATACCTATCAATTAATAAAACTGGATTCAATGTCGCCTTATAATCTACACAAACCCTGAGTGCACCGTCGGATTTATTAACGGGAACATGAGGTGAGGCCTAGTCGGAGCAGTCGACGGGCTCGATGACGCCGGCGCGCAGCATGGCGTCTAGCTCAGCGTCCACGCGCTCGCGCAACGCGTACGGCAGCGGCCGTGCGCGGTGGAACACAGGCGCCGCGCCATCGCGCACCCGCAAAGTTGCCTTGCCGCCCGTGAACCGTCCCAGAGTGCCATCAAACAATTGCTTATACCTGTCCAATAAATTATTTACATTATTCTCGGTTTCAGACTCTGGCTTAATAAGGTTACAATTATAAAGTTTTCCAACGGTTATGCTTAATTCCGTCAACAATTGTCGACCGAGTAGGGAAGTAGTCCCTCCTTCAATAACAAATAACTCTAAATGTTTTAAGACATTTTCATACTTGACTAAGGCTGTAATAAAACCCAACGGTTTAATACGAGATCCATCCAAAATTTTAATGATAGGTTATGAGACTGAATCACTTTATCTTGAAAATACTTATTATAGGTATGCTTACTTATACAAGATATCGGTGTGTCGGTATCTACTTCCGTGAAAATCACTTTTCCATCAATAGTTACTGGTAAACTCACCGGTTTATAGTCCCTCAAACACAACTGATGCAATTCAATGGAGTCTTCTTCAGTATTCTCGTCTTTGTCGCCAGTGACATCTTGCCCATAATGCAGTCTACTGCGGGCGCTGTACCGCGCCGGCGCCGCCGCCCCACTGGTCCCAGGCGCCGTGGTAACTGGGGCCATGCACACGCGTCACAAGTGCCCCACCCATTTGCACCGACTGCAAACGTACTCACGGAACTTACAATTTCCGTAAGCGTGACCTGTTGCTCCGCAGCCTTTGGAGTTAACGAGCAATGTGTTCCGCTCGTCTCTCCACTGCACCTCCGCGGGTCCTCGTTGCGCACTACTGCCGCCATGTTGTTGGCGCGCTCTGCCCGCGCGCACTGGCCCCGGCCGCATAGCATGCACTCCGATACTCTCCGCCGCTTCAGGTAGGACCCGTACCTCTACTGCAGCCGCATCTTGCTCCGCTGCTTCTAACGAGCACGCAATCTTGACCGCGTTACAAAAATCCAAATTTTCGTCTTCCGTAAATAACAGTTGACGCATGACGTCACCAGAGCCGCACAAAAACTGATCACGTAAATTCTCGTTCAACCCGTCATTGAATTTGCAATTCCGCACCAACCGTTTCAGCTCTGCTATGTAGGTGCCCACGTTCTCCTCCGGTCTCTGTCTCCTCTGCCTAAACCGATACCTGTTTCTCCATGTTTTTAGGAAGTAAATCTTTATTTTCATTTAGTTATAGACACTATTAGTAATTAAACAATGATTAAAAACCAATTCTGAAATTCGTGAAATGTTAAAGTATACCAAATCTAAATTCCGTTAAATGATATTATAGTGTTATGGTTTATTTATATTCTAAATTCTTTGTTTAATGTCAAAACGAAATTGAGATGTCAAGAATTCTGACACATAGAAACGGGTGCGTTCAAATACTTAATTTAAATATTAATGTTTTGGAACCGCATTGTGACATTGTCTGTTTATTGTTTTTTTTTTTTTTTCATTCTCTATTTGATTTTTTTTTGTTACTTTGTTTTGTTTACTCACGGTGATTTACTTCTTGTTTTTATTTTTTCTTTTACTTACTTGCTATGTACTTGGTCTGTTGATGTGAGCTGGCGGGTGATGCAGTAATGCCACACCACTGTTCGAGTTATTTACGTATATTTTTTTTTTGTATCGTTAATTATTTTAGTATTCAGTTATATTTATTTTATATATTTTTATGTTTTCAGATAATGATTCTTTTTATTCTGCCAACAATTCTGCTACCTCGTGCGATGCAAGTTTTGCTCTTTAGATGACAATCTTGGAGACTTTTTACGCTATAAGTTCGACCAAAAATTTGGGCATTTGCTAAATGTGTGTCATATTAACGCTCAAAGTATACCGAGTCACCACAGCGAATTGTATGACACATTCATTAATAGCAACGTACACGCCATCCTGATCTCCGAAAGCTGGCTTAAACCTCAACTCTTATCAACCACTTACGCCCTCCCTGGCTTTGTTCTTATTCGTAACGACCGAGTTGGTAAGGGCGGGGGTGGTGTCGCGGTTTACCTGCGCAGTGACCTCCCTTATAAAATATTAGCCATATCTTTGTCCAACTATTCGGCCTCCTTAGAATTTCTCTTCCTTGAGGTTTGGGTCAAAGGGATTAAAGTCATAGTTGGTGTAGTGTATTGTCCTCCTACTATTGATTACTTCGCCGAATTCGAATCGGTACTAGAATCCGTGGGGTCTGACTACGAGCATCACATCATCATGGGCGACTTCAACACTAATCTCCTAGCCACCTGCTCCCCCCGTTCCCGTAAACTCCTACATCTCATCGAGTCCGCCAGCTTGCATATCTTGCCCCTGCAAGCAACACATCACAACGTCTATGGCGACGATACCTGGCTTGATCTCATTCTTACCTCTAACCCCTCACTAGTTTCCACGCATGGTCAACGCGATGCCCCAGGCTTTTCTCATCATGACCTTATCTTCCTCTCTTATCTCTTGAAGTCCCCTAAACCCCACCCCAAGGTTTTGCACAGCCGTTGCTTTGCGCGTATGGACATTGATTCGTTAGCCAAAGATGCATCTGAAATCAACTGGGAACCTCTCATGAAGGCCGATACTATCGACATAAAGGTACGCCTGTTTAACGAAGAAGTGATTCAGTTGTATGACATCCATGCCCCTGTTAAAAAAGTAAGATTAAAGCGACCGCCTGCACCATGGATGACAAGAGGTATCCGCATGGCAATGAGACGAAGAGATCGTGCTTTTCGAAGTTTAAAAAAGAACGCACTGAAGATAAATGGTCCCAGTTTAAAATTGCCAGGAACTGTTGCAACAAGATGATACGCGACGCTAAACGCCGCCATATTCTAAACAATATTACTTCTTCTTCACCCACCAACATTTGGAAATTTCTAGGAACCCTAGGAATTGGTAAAACGCGACATATAGATCTACCAAAGACATTATGTTTGGACGATCTTAACTGTCATTTCTCCACTATCTCCCCGGTAGATCGTCAAACTATACACAATACCCTAGCTTATTTAGGTAGTCTCAAACGTCCCGTCATCAACTTCTTCTACTTCTCTCCAGTTGACTCTCGTGAGATCAAAAAAATCATCCTATCCATTAAATCCAAGGCAGTGGGTTGCGACAAAATTTGCCGTTTCATGATCACTACAGTTCTGGACAATCTTCTTCCTGTCATCACCCACCTTGTCAACTTTTCCTTAAAGTCCGGGACTTTTCCGTCTCTCTGGCGTAAAGATCTCTTCCAAAGATCTCAAACCCCTCGCTCCCAAGCCATTTCCGTCCAATATCCATCCTTCCTTTTCTTTCGAAAAGTGCTCGAGGTCTGTGTTCATAAACAATTCTCCCATTTTATCTACTCTAACAATCTAATTAATCCTTTTCAATCTGGTTTCAGACCTGGCCATAGTACCGTTTCTGCCCTACTCAAAGTGACTGGTGATATACGAAAAGGCATGGAAGAAACCAGAGTCACTGTCCTTGTGTTGATTGATTTCTCCAATGCTTTCAACACCGGTAATCATGATATCCTCCTGTCTATTCTTTTGTATCGCATGTGCTCACGTGAGTCCCTGGATTGGTTTTCCTCTTATCTTCGGGAACGTCAGCAGTCTGTTTTAAGTGACGATTCGTCATCGTCTTGGCGCTGCTTAGAAACTGGCGTCCCCCAGAGCGGTATACTTTCTCCTCTTCTATTTTCAATTTTCATTGATCTCATCTATCTATCTATCTATAACCTCACGCCAGATCCCTTGCGGGGTAGGCAGAGAGTACAGAGTTCCAACAGGTTCTTTCCTCCTTGAGCATTGATCTCATAACTCATGAAATTCAGAGCGCGTATCATCTTTATGCTGATGACTTACAATTGTATTCACAAAGCAGTGCCGACCGAATCTCTGACGCCATCTCCGAACTAAACCGGGATCTGGGTGCAATCAAGAACTGGGCTGACCGGTTTGGAGTTGCAGTAAATCCGTCGAAATGCCAAGCTATTCTTGTGGGTAGTTCTACAACAATAAGCAAGGTGAACACTGCTTCTCTACCTACACTTGTTTTTGATGGGACAATTATCCCCTTTAGTTCCAGCGTTAAAGACCTCGGTTTACATATTGACAATACTCTCAGTTGGCAAACTCAAATCGCTGCCGTCGGTCAAAAGATCACCGGTATGTTGCGACATCTTTACCGCTTTAAAAATTTGCTCCCCTCCAACACAAAAGCAATGCTTGTGCAGACCTTGATCCTGCCCATATTCGACTATGGTGATGTGTGCTACTTCGACCTGAATGCAGATCACCTCAACAAACTAGACCGGCTCCTTAATAACTGCATTCGATTCATCTATAACTTGCGTAAATTTGACCACGTATCTGAGCATCGATCGCAATTAAATTGGTTACCTATTCGTCAACGCAGAGTTTTGAGGGCACTGACAATGTTGTTTTCCATTCTTGTCTCTCCTACTTCGCCAGAATATCTTTCTTCCCATTTTCAATACCTTTGCTCCAATCATAATAGAAGTCTTCGATCCTTAAATAATCGTCGGCTTAAATGTCCTCCTCACCAAACAGATTTTCTACACTCTTCTTTCTTTGTTCAGTCCATTTTGCTATGGAATGCACTACCCCAGGATCTCAGGATGGCGGCCGATCGCTTTTCTTTCAAAGTAAGAGTCCAGGATTATTTGCACAAAATGTTGGTAGAATCATCTCAACTATAATATGTTATATAAATGTATTGTATGTATGTGTATATGTATTGTAAGTATATATAATAAATTATATTTATTTTTCGCAACCACACTTTTCTCTTTATCCTTGTGTAGTTTTCGCACCTGCCTCACTTGTTTCTGCATCACCCGAAGGTTGACTGGTAGAAAATGCCTAAGGCATTAAGTCCGCCTTTGTACCACTAGTGCATAAAGAATAAATAAATAAATAAATACCTTTCCGCTAGCACTGATGGGCTCGGTTGCAAGTGATGACGTAATAATTCCGCCGCCTGATCATACGTCAACTCCGACGGCTTTTTCGGGCTCGCCAAATTGAAGAGCAACTCGTAGGCTTCATCCCCCATCACCGACACTAGCGTAGGCAGCTTGAGCTCTTCCTTGATACCATTAACCTTGAAATCGATCGAATTTCAAGTCGATCCGAATATGATGACCATGCGCCATTCTTGGTATCAAAATCCGATATTTTGCCGATCGACATTGCGTTTATTATTAATGCACGATATTTTGAATTAATTTTATCACTTGTCGCCACTGGGAAATTCTTGAGGAGTAACAGAGAAACACAGATATTCAGCTGGAGATATTTATTCCGACTGGCACAACAATAGACTTAACCTACCCTCCACCTATAATTATAAAAACGTTAGTGTGTGTGTGTTCTTAATACACTACAGATCTACTGAAACGAATACATTTATAGGTAGAAGAAACAGCAGTAAAGAAACAATCAATGAATGATTCTAAGGCATTGTTTACGTCTGTATTTTTGTGACCGCGCTCCAATCTTCTGTTTCTGAATCATTTGCATCATTAGCATAGTTTATCACTGTTTTAAATCTGCCTAATGAGCCTCGTTTCCTTACTGTTTTTAAACCAAGGAGAACTGGGAAGTGATCTGTCATAGTGGTTTCACATACCAAACCCGTGGCCAGAGCCTTTAATCTTATAAAAATATGATCTAAGCACGCATTCAATCTAGTAGATTTAGTGATAGCAGGTCTGTGGCCATGGTGACTTAGCATACTCAGGTAATCTGACGGATCGTGCGTATTCCTGTGCTGAGACAAGATGTCAATATTTAAATCACCAGCTATTGCTAGAGAAGTTTTATCTGTTAGGTTATTTAGTATATTGTCAAGAGAGAAAATAAATCCATTGTTGTATTTAAATTATAGTTTTCTGTATATCCCTAAAATAGTAATCACATTTGTAATATCTACTATCAATCCACATGCATCCGTAATATCAAGTTCCGACACGGAAACGTTCCAGCAGTCCTTCACATAGACTACGACTCCGCCATTTTGATTGATATTTTTATGAGTAAAAAAGGGGTTGTAGCCTGGGATCTGGCCAATTACTGCAGCATCCGTGAGACAACATTCTATGAGTATAATAATATCTATGTCCAAGTTTATGCAATGTAAGAAAATAGTGAAAGCGTCGAAATTCTTGGTAATGCTTCTAATATTGTGTGTGATTAATTTAAAACTATATCCTTCTGCAAAAAAGTTATTACATAACTCAGGTGTTCTCAAAAAGTATATAAGATCAAGCGTGGAGTCAATATTATTTGCTGGATCAATGCTATCCATAAAAGAAACAATTTTCCATACTGCTGAGGTTATTGCTGAGATGTGTTTACAACTACAATGTTTGAATGTAGAGAGTAATGTAATGATAAGTTATATATAATATATTGTGTGTGTGTGTGTGTGTGTGTGTGAATGATGTACGCTGTTAGCCTCGAGGCCTCTACAGCTTCACCGGATTTTAACGGCGAGCGTGCAATCACTACGCTCCAGCCAGCCAGAAGGGCAAGAGGCGACATACTCGAGGGCGCTCAAGGCGCTCGAGGCGCCCTCGGTTGGGACAGTCGCTGTAGGGGGACGGGTGCACTACTAAGCGCACCGGTCAACCGCCGGCTATGGGAGGGGATCTACTACTACGTCGTCGTCGCCCGTATTCTGAGCGGAAAGAAGGGATGACAAAGCATCGGGGGGGTCGGTGAGAACATGTCGCGGCCGGCGGTGGCGGCAGGGGTCGGGAGGGAGATCGTAGTTGGCGGTGGCTACGATTAACGGATTCGCATGGGTAGATGCGTTCGCGAAGTGACGTGTTGACGCCTTTTTAATAAAGGCGCGAATAGGTTCGAGACCTAGATCGGAGTGGAGGTATATAATATAAATTTGCAGTGTATATGTAAGTGTATTATTGGCTTGATATGTGAATATATTATTTATAATAATATTTGATATAACAAAGACTTTCGTAAGTAGAAATCTTGATATACCCAGATCCGAGATGAACATAAAATATTGTCGATAGTCAAAAAAAATTTTTTTGATTGAAATCGTACATGCATTATGACACATATTATCACAGGATCGAAAAAATAAAAATCCTATATAAAAAATTAAAACATAAGATATCTCCATAAGCATCGTAACATAAATTACGAGTAGAAAACAAATAAAAACAGCAACACTCGATTTTTTAAAAAACATGGGTTCATCCAGAGTGGTTACAAAAAATGCAAGATATAAAATTAATATAAGGTGAGACTTACACAGATGTACTGCGAAAAAGATTTCCGAAATAACATTTAATAACATAACATCATGCGTATCCTGCATTACAAGTATTAAATAAACCCCTAAAAACACATGCCAGGCATTCGTCACACAAACAGTATAAATGTCTAATAAGTAACAGGATAATAAAAATGTGACAATAGACATAATTCAGGTAATAGTAAAACAAAAATTATAAAATAATTATAAAATGGTTTAATTAAAAATATGATGACAATTCCAAAAAAGGCTAACAGCTTATCATAAAAAAAAAACTTATACCGAATACTGAGGACAGATACTGAGATCATGAAAATATAATATATATTATGTAGACTGTTTTTGTTAGGAATCCTGAGAGCTGTGAGACTGTACAGGATGAATAGTGTCTTCAGTGAGGTTACCAAGGATGGATACGGACGTTACGCGAACCACAGAACTAGTATCCGATCTCCGCATAAAAATATTACAATTTGAAGTCCAGACATATTTATACTTAAGTTCTCTTCCAGCGGAACGGGCCTTACTGAATATGATTCTATTCTCTTTCGTTAGGTGTTCATTAATAAATATTTTGCGTGAGTTTCCGGGTATTTCTAGTCGATCCGTAGAGATGCCACGACGAATACGCGCAGCACGTATCAGCTGATCCCGGGGCTCACGGCGCGACAGCGTCACGACGATCGGCCTCGGCCGCGAGTTTCATACATACAAGGTAGAAGAATAGTGAGGAAGATAGCAAAGAAGAGCAGTGATAGCCTAGTGGTTAGACCACTGGACTGCAAAGTCAGACGTTTCGGGTTGACAAAGACAGAGGTGCGGACCCAGGCACGCACCTCTGTCTTTTCGAAAGCATGTGCGTAGTAAAAAATAATTATCACTTGCTTTAACGGTGGAGGAAAACATTGTGAGGATTCGCCAACCCGCACTGGGCCAACGTGGTGAAATATGGCCTAAACCCTCTCAGTTTGAGAGGAGGCCCGTTACCAACGATGGGAGAATTTCTTAACAAAGCTAATATTATTATTGTTTACATACAAAGACTATTTTATGTAAACTATTCACCTTTTCTTCAAATTAGATGCTCCAAGAAGGGTGCCACTTTGGCGCAACTACAAACTTTCATACATTTTGTAGGTTGCCACTGGCGCTCCCGTTACGAGTAGGTACAGACGCTTCAAGTAATAATAAATCACCCTTTACTGTCCCACTGCTGGGCAAAGATCTTCTCTCACAGATTGAGGCGACAGCAAATAAGTGATACTCCACCACGCGGAGCCAGTGCGGATCTGTGAAAGCAGGTTCGTGGCCACCTTTTGTTGGAACTTATCAAGCCGCTTGTAATGCATCCAACTATAACTGGAAGTTGGCACTAATGGCTTCATACACCTTCTAAAGCACGGAGAGCTCAGAAATGGAATTACCACGGACGGTCACCCATCTCAAACTGACCGAGTCAAACGTTGGTTAACCTTAGTAATCGCTAAGAACACCTTATTTGCTAATAAGTATCCCTTATTATAAAATTCTCACAATAATTTTAATGAAAATTCATACTGAACAATTTTTACTTTTGATTTAAACTAATTACAAAAATTTATCAAAGAAACGTGTGCCAGTGACAGATACTACGGTATTGTCAAAGACAAAGGGAACTTAATGTGCGTAAAAAGAGCCGACTTTCCGAAAGCTTTAAATCATCAGGTTATATATTCAAAGTAAGAAACATCGCCGTATGTAAATTTTTAAGCAGGCGTGACAGAAGTGTGCAATGTACACCCAAATTTCGCCAATGATATTAGGGTTTCAGTGCAATAGTGAGTCAAAAAGCATGAAATGCACAGAAGTTCCATACATAACATAGGTTAGTACCAAGAATGATTAAGTAAAATAAATTATTCCTTTGATTTTTTAGTCCTTTGGAGGTTAAAAATACCCATAGGTAATCATATCTGGCTTTGTAAAGGGATTGTGTATTGTGTATGTGTATGTAAATTAAAAAAAAACATGGGTTGAAAAGGTCGTGGGATATGAGCCGATATTTAAAGAAATGTGTGTTTGCTCCGGTGCCACACAAAACTGCTAAACTGATTTTGATGGAACTTAAGTCTTGATATAGCTTATAACAAGACATGAATAGTGTGACATATTTGAACAAAATCGGCTAAGTAAGACCGAATATAACTATATACTATTAAACAAATCTCATTCAATTCCATTCATATCCTTTTATTTTCGTTATAGTATGTGAGACGATGTTTGTGATTACTACGTTTATGTTGTACTCACCCGTAATTGATGCCCATACTAGTATTAGTAGCTTCTACTATTTATATATTGTGTCTGAACATTGTACGTGTATTGTTGGTGTGGCTATTTAAGTAAAAATAAAATATCAAGAAGAATCGAAAACCTGTATTTCATAGAGGTCGTCCAAATGGCGCGTTCTTTTGTTCTTAAGGTACTCACTATCGCTCGCTACAACTTGTGTACGGTCCATCATGACGTACGCTTGTGAGGTGATCGGGAACACCGCCCGATTTCACATCGAAAGACTCCAAACGATTCAATCCCGTCTCCTCCGTAAATCCGTCAGAGCCCCGTGGCTCATACGAAACGTCGATCTCTATTCTTGGTCTCCAACCTATTCGCGCCTTTATTAAAAAATCGACAACCCGATATTTCGCAAACGCGTCTAATTATAGGAATCCGTTAATCGTAGTCGCCGCCGACTATGAACCTAACTCTCCTATCAGACGCTACTGCCGTCCGCGGCATGTTGTCATCGACTCTCCCGATGCCCTTACATCCCTTCTTTAGGATACAGATACCGCACACAGGATCAGACACCGACCTCGCCGGCGGGGTCGAAGAAACCCTTGCCCGCCGGCCGGTGTAGAGCACCCCCTAGTATATATTAGGTGGTGCTCTGCACCGGGCATATGCCCTCCCCCATAGCGACTGCCCAAGCCGAGGCCGTTTCCCCATGAGGCGCCCTTGAGCTAATTGTCCCCATGCCCTTCTGGCTCGGGCGTAGTGGTTGCATGCTCGCCACCTTGTCCGGTGAAGCTGTAAAGGCTCCGCGGCCTAGGGAGGCCTATGTTCGGCATTACAAGTATAGGCTGAGATGCTGAACCTTAACCTTGGACGTTTTAGCGTATCGGTCGCCGAGTCCGGTAACGGATAATATGTAGGGGTCAGTGTCGCTTGGAGAAATACATGTGTAAGTTAAAGTGTTCAAACACACTTCAAGCGACCGTTAAAGTATAACCAACCCTTCGCAAGTGTTCGCAATGTATTCATTTAATTATGTATTCTACCGCTCGTGTTCGCGCACACTATTTATAGCTAACGTAGATAATTCTCAAATTGCGGTCCCGATATCTATTAATTACACTTTGGAATAATTTTCCAATAAATATCCACCATTAGAAGTGTTTGATATCTTGGCCCCAAATTCTTAAAGTTAATGGTCCCATTGGACATGGACATTAATGAATTAAATAAGTATTTCTTTTCGACACTATGTGAGAAATATGGCGGTATAATAATTATACATACGTTGATAGGTTCCGTGGTGTAGTGGTTATCACATCTGCTTTACACGCAGAAGGCCGCAAGTTTGACCCTAGCCGGAAACATTTTTTTTTGTGTAGATAAATTTCGTACACCAGCGATTATTGAGACACACGCTAATTCAACTTATTCAATTCTGAGGGATAACTTAGTGAGCATTTAGCAAAATACGATATTTTAACTTTTGATAGTCGATTTGCGAAGCACTTTAGGTTTGATCCCCGCACGGGAAAAATCTTTAGGTGACCTGCAAAGATTTACTTCGGTATAGGTTTACATGTGTTTGTAAGTGCAGCCACGACACAGGAACAGGAATAATTCGTAGCGTATGACAACGTTTTCTTTAACTGTCGTATTCCAAAACGAAGACTCGATGGTTTCAGTAGAAGCACTGATTAATCTAGGTGCTAAGAAAATTCTTATTACAAAACGAGAATCAACTTTAGCAGATGTAACTTCCACGGTCTAAAAGATTAACCCCTGTTACGTAGTTTAACGGTTAAAGTTGTAGGACTAAAGATACGGCTGAACTAACGAGTTTAGCCGCGGCCGCGGTGGTGCGCGCGTACAGGACGCAGGACGAGTTGGTGTGAATATGTCCGTACAAATATTACTGCAGGAGCTGATCGCCACCGTGCACGCCATCGCGGACGCGGCCGTAGTGTTATAAAAATGAGCGCTGAAGGCGAGCGTTAAGCACTGAGTCGACGCTTACGAGCGTCGAAACACGTAGAAGGCGCGAGCGTTTTAAGCGCCGACTCGAGCGTTCTTACAACACTAGCTCGCAGCGTTGGTTAGGTCGTACCTTAAAGGTGGCGCTAAATAGTCTTCGATAAGTCAACTTTTTGTAATAGAGAAAATTTCAAGCACGTAACAAGCCTTGTTACCTAGATTTGGTGTCTAGAACTTAAATCATTATTGAGACTATGTTTTGTAATAAGTCGGTAAACGTCTCCAGTCTACTCTTTTAAGTACCATTTTAGGCCCAAAAAGGTAAGATGCATAACGTAACAAGACCAATCCCGAGCTAGTTTCGTTTAAAACGTAGACTACTAAAATACCTAGGACTTACCCTAGGTATTTTAGGTCCAAAAAGGCAAAATAGAAAATGTAACTAATAAGACCTATCCCGAGCTAATTTCGTTTAAAAAGCAGACTACCTGTTCAGAGCCACAGGTGCGCTGGCGCGGTGATCTATATATCACTGAAGCACTTTTACGACTCTTCTACATAAATAAAGTGGGTTTTATTACACATAAAAAATTGTGATAATTTCGCGGTAAAAGGTATATAATGACATGTCAAGGAAAATAGAAAATGGTGATACATCTACTGAACTATTTAAAAATTAAGTGCAAGTGCAGTGATGAGTCGTGTATGCGTGTGTCTCTTCATGCTTGCGTGCGTACGTGCGTGTTTGCTTGCTCGTGTTCGTGCGTGCGTGGCTGTGTGCTTGCTTGCTTGCGTGCGGGGCTGCGTATGTGTTTGAGTGAATGAGTATACTGTTGATCGGGTGGTCTTTCCAGCTTCAGCAGACATTGCACTGTCTTATATGCCTACTATCTGGCAGGTTTTAGTTTCTTCATCTAAAATACATAACTTTACTTGCCCTTCGAAAAACTTGTACTTTGTACCTATTTATACATATAGATAAGTGAATAATGGAAATATCGTTGAACGAAAGCCCACACAACCCTCAAGTCTAAACTATTTCAATAAGGTAAGTAGTCAATTTGCCGAAAGTTTCGCTAACGTAATATTCGGGCAATTACGGCGACTGGATGTCGTGTAAGGACCTGTACGAGACCATGGTGCATACCGCTGAATAGTGTTCAAAAATTCTACTCAATCAAGTCCTGCCTAGTGGGGGAAGCGGCGTCGCTCGTGTCTACGTTGGAGTGTACAAATGAAACTACGCCAAGGCGTGGGCTACTTTAGTTAATCGGTATGATAATAAGTCACTTATTGCAAACTACCACTTACAATGTCTCATGAACTTGTCTAAAGTTAATAAGGCATATCCATTGCGTAGATTAATTAATAATTTTTCACAATGTAACAATTCACTGTTATCACTGGGCATTCCGAACTTAGCTGACGTCATGTTAATACACATTTTATCGGCCAAGTTAAATTATGGCACCTTTAAGGACTTTGAACTCAACCGTGAATCAAATGAGTTTCAGAAGTTAGCAGATTTTATAGTTTTCTTACAGCAACGTTGTCAAGCATTGGAGATGTTGTCCCGAGATGACCTAACTACTTCCAATGTGACAACCAAAAGCGCAGCCAACGTAGCCACTGCTAATAAACAAAGTAAGTCACATTGTGTATATTGCAATAAAAACCATGACGTGTTAAAATGTTTTAAGTTCAAAAAGTTATCAGTGCCTGACAGATGTAGTTTTGTTGATAGAGCAAAACTATGTAAGGTCTGCTTCTCTAATAAACATTTTACTGCTAATTGTTCAAGAACAAATCCATTTTGCAATAAATGTCTATTAAAAAATCTTAATTTGCTGCAAATGCACTCAAACGTACTACACCAGGCGGATAGTTCATGTGATTCGCCCAAGACTGTTAACAGTAACATTGATTGTGACGCAGTGCCTTGCGGTTGTATCACCGGCTCTGATAAGTAGCAATTCCCAACAAATTTCACTTTTACCTACAGCTATAGGTTATGTTTGTGATGCTCGAGGAAACCGGCTTCAATGCCAATTGCTTTTGGATGTCGGGAGTCAGAAGAATGCTGAGTTTGCTAACAAATTAGGTAATTGCCATTATAATACCATTGACTTGTTGGTATCTGGCATGGGTGGACATACAACAAATGTGTCTATGCGGGTTAAGCCTTAAGACCTTGTTGGAATACAAAGCACTTATGTATACTTGTATACTTACCTGAAATGTAAATTTTGCAAGTTTGTTTTCCATCAATCAGGTATTGGAATGTGGTAGTATGTAATTGGTGGCGTATTACATACCAGATGTGTAATGTGTACGTTTATGTCAGCTGGTGTTAACTCTTGAGGCATTGTGGGCGATATGTTTTTATTTATAGCAGAGGGTGCTCGAGGCTAACTACCCTTAAATATTTCTCTTTATAGTTCTTTTGTATTTCTCGTCAAGAGACACTGTCAAGACGACTCTTTTAAAAAGGTGTTCGCAAATATATTGCCTATGAGGCGCTCTTTAGGTGATGTTTCACTAATTTTACGCAGCTGTCCTATTGGCCACCCCAGTGAGGTGCATTTGCAGGTATGAAGCCTCACTCTATACTGGTCCACAGCCCACGCGGGATTGTAAATTTAACAACGGATCTCTTGGTTTACAGTAGCTAGTAGTAGTTATAGATTCAGATACGCAAGAGGAAAAATCGAATACGTGGACCATAAATAATCCGTAAATAGGTCGCTGGCTGGGATCATTTTAGATTCGGAGAAAGATAACACCTTTTTTTTATAAAACTGCCTCGATTCGTCGACCACTCGTATATTTAAATGTTTTTATCATGATATTACAACAAAAACCTGATATAGTATAGATGCCATCTAGCGCTAATGCGCTGACGATATAGACCAACTCGTGTCTTTCGTTGTTATAATGCAAAAAACCTTATATTAGTAAAGAGGCCATCTAGCGGCAATGCGATAAAGATACTGACCAGCAAGGTAAGTTTAATTATTATGATCGTGCTTATCCCGCGCTCTATGCATAGTTGAATTTCATCTCCCCACGACTCACCCACGGTGTGAATACTATCATTAGTTTTTATTACGCCCAAGTATCTCAAAAGGTCCCTGTAACCGTACTTTCTGACCGGTAGAACCAAACCTTTTTTGCCGCGAAACCTCTTATTGCGCGTTTTAGATTTAATATAAAATTGTTAATCAACAATGCGGCTTACGATTCATTTAACTAGCGCAATCTATCGCATATGTGATAAAGTACACACAGATGTCGCTATAACTACACGAAATTACATTGTATTCTTGACAAATAGGTACGAAGACATAAAATACTCGTATATTGAAGCTTTACGACGTAATAGGTTGTAAGAGAAGATATATGATTATTGAAACGAAGAGCCCGAGTTTCGCGTTTAGTACACTGAGCGTTTAATAAAAACGTTACGTTCGCGAATTTATTTAAAAAAATTACGGAAAGTTGTTCACACTCAGATCCCCAAAGGCATTGTACGTTTTATAACACAGAAATACAACTCCTTAGAACTTAACGCCTTACTAACACTCAATTTGTCCATCTTTTTTAGGGTTCTGCACCTCAGTTGGTAAAACGGAACCATTGCAGTCTCACTTTGTGTCCGTCTGTCTGTTTGCCTGTCCCGTCCCGTCGCGTCATTAGTATCCTGTAAAAGCCTTTTTTTCAGGATACTAATATTCATTTCAAAGTCAAAGGTTTACGGTCCCTTGGCGATGTAAGAAATTGAAGCTTTCTAATCAATATAAAGAAACGGGCATTTACGTCACTCTCTTTCGATTACCTAGAATCATGATATATTGAAAGAAGTAAGGTAATAAAAATAAAGGATAAATACGAAATTGGCCATTTATAATTATATCGTACATGATTTTTTTCAACACTTGCACGGAAAGGAAATGGTTCAAATTATGGTGTGTGATAGCTAAATATACGGTATATACTCCGTTCGTTTTGGCATCTAACTAAAGGTAAACAAATCAAAAAAAAGGTTTTTTGAGTGTCACTTTGTCGTTTCAAAATGCGTTGTACCTAAATTAAATTTCTTAATCAAAGATATGATTATATCCCATTATATTATTAAAAAAATAACCATTTTATTCATAGTAAATATTTTTAAAAGCTTAAAAGCAATTAATTTCCTGCTTTCCGAGAAGGACGGCGTCGTGGTGTGACCCACGGCGCTGTATGCACCGCGTCGGTGCAGAGGGAACAAGTTTTAAGTTGCCCCGGTGGTGGGAGTTCCGGAGCACGGCACAAAGGGCACCGGTGCGTTCCTAGCGAAGACCACGGAGCCCCTGTGAAGTGTCGATCTGGGCAACCGTGGGGATTTTTAGGCGGTAGTAGTTTGATACGCCCCGCTGCTCCCGAGGCTGACCAAAAATTCAATACAGGATTATACTCATTTAAAAAAAGATTTTTCTAAGCGGAGCCTGCCACTACCCCAGAGTTGCTATCTATATGCTATAATATGTATGTCACGCGTCATGCGAACTCTTATATCGCGTTCTAGACATGTATGGAGAATCGTTGTCTAATATTTAACTTACTTTGTAACGATAAAAGGCCCAACCTTTCTTATCTTTAGATAAACGAGGGTTATACATACCCTTTATTAAATTTACATAAATGAGCATAATCTACGTCAACATAGAGTAGTTTACTGAAGTTCAAAAGCCAGGGATAACGTCACAACCCCCGATTGGACCTCACAATATCGATGATTAGCAAAGATTTCACATTAGTTCACCCCGGTGGTCGAGTCTACTGATCTGTATATGAATCGCAGTAACTTTTCAAATTCCTTAACGTTTCTCAAAAGATTTAGGGTATTCGGTATGACCATTTGTTTATTATTTATAATGAATAAGGGTCCAGAGTTGTATTACGTTTCAGGGGATATGATTGACTAATATACACAGCTATGCATCGTTTGACCAAGCGAGGGTGGCAGATGTGTAACTCTAACTGAAATCATTTAATTTGTATAAATCCTGTGCCCCAAGTCTGCTGTTTTTACGTGTTTTGTAATTATGAGATGCTACAAAAATCGTTCAATTACAATTGTGCCAAAAGTCGACAATCGTTTGAACACGTACCTACGACTATGGAAAACCATAAGGCTACGGCCAAACCAAAGCGTCAGGCCGCGTTTTTCCCTATTTCTCTAATAAAGGGCCTAGATTACGGTCATACCAGGAAAACTCTGATGTCTGGTAGCCCTAACCGAATGTATAGAGAACCTTCTACTTGTTAAAAGTTAATTTAAAATGCATGAATTTATTTATAAAACAGCTTCCAATCCCTAAACCCAGCAAACATCTATAATATCAACTAGAAAGTGTCTGGCTAGCCAATAAAGGACACAATGTCGCTTGAAGTGAAATTCCGTTTTAATTTAATAAAAATCCGACAACCAGCCATTTTGTTGTCATTTAGAGGACCCGTACAGTATTCCAGATATACAAACTTTTGGAATTAAGCAAGATTAGTCGCATACAATTCCAACTGTGAGGACAAAAGACGACCCAGACGACGGAATAAATATGTTTACAGAGCATTATGAAGGATTGGACCATAAACACTAGCGCAAAATAGTTGTTCCATGTAGCTCAGGATGGATGTAGATTCGCAAAGCTGACGGCGAACCTCCAATAGTAAAGAAGCTATTCAAGAAGTGGTTCGTGGTTCTTACTTTGTAACGACAGAGGTCTTCAGTCCGACAGTCTTTGAAAGGTGAGCCAACTGTAAGAAGAGATAATATACAGAAGGTAGGTACTAAGCAACAGAACAAATTATAACTCTCGCTTGGACATAAGTTACCATGGCACGTCTGGAAGACTTTAAATAGACTTCGGTTTCAGGTCAGGTGGGGCAAGAAAACATTCAGGTGCACTCACCAACAGTACCGATCTGAAATGTTTGTGCGGTGCGAATTAAAACGCTGCCCTACCTAATATTGTGCTCTATTTATATAAATCAGTCAATCTAACCAAGTTTTGGACCCCTTTTACATAATTATAGCATGTTTGCCGTCGAAACGCTAAGAAGAAGAATAGAACTGAAAACAACTACTGTCAATAATTTACTATTACCCACTCAGGAGCTCCATCCTGTACGTTTTACATTGACGATGAGCTCTTATCGTAAGATTAGGATTATCCGAATCCCTCCTTTCTCGTTAAGGAATCCTTTAGAAATAGGTACTATGAATTGGAAAGGGTTTAATATAACATTCAATAAAACGCCGATGACGTATTTTAGGTCTATTGGTTTGTGGAAAGCAAGGAACCCTAAAACACCCGAGAATAATCCATAGCCATTCACGCTCCCCGTTTGCGGGGACAGTGTAATCTCAGTCCTTTGAATCGAGGTTTTAACGAAATCTAATACAGTCTGTTTGGGGCGTAACGCGCCAAGGAGTTACGAGGATTTAAAAATAAACCTGTGTCTAGCTCGTAGAGCGCTATTTAAATAAAAAGTTTATTGGCTTTAGTTAACTGATACCGAGACATTCGTAGCGCTATGCGACCGCGATGTTCTTAGTGATCATCAACGTGAAGCAGCATTCGGCTTGATCGGTCTAAGATGGGAGATTGTTTGTGGCCTTTTTACATTTGAGCGTCTCCGTGTTTGAGAAGGCTCGCTAAGCGT
Organism: Phalera bucephala; assembly: GCA_905147815.2. Classification (NCBI taxonomy): domain Eukaryota; kingdom Metazoa; phylum Arthropoda; class Insecta; order Lepidoptera; family Notodontidae; genus Phalera; species Phalera bucephala. Next base: position 2,252,444 of record LR990610.1, on the reverse strand, counting down.
GGTGTAATAAAACTATATTTTAAACTGTACTGCATAATTTTATTACATTTTAGATAAATCTTTTGTATTGTGTGTCCTTTTGTAGAAAATAAAGTTTTATCTCCCTATCTAAGCAGTTGGTCCCCGTTGCCAATTAATGTGGTAACCGATAAGCCGAATTGAAACCCTATAGGCGGCTTAATAAGTTCTAAAAGCAGGTAGCCACAAATCTGCCTTCACCAGTCTGCGCTGGGTCTGCCGTTTGGAGTATATCTACGTTAATCGTAAAAATTCTGACCTGTATTTATGAGCAGGAAGTATAAGGTTGATTTATTACTTAGTATGAATATTATTACTTAAGCCAGGTGTTTATTTCATGCAATTACCTCAGTGATTTCTTGTGTAATATTCTCATAAATTTAATAAATCAACATCTACTGAACCTAAATTTGAGCAGGCATAGGGTTTCGGGTGGCTCTAACCAACCTCTTTTAAGATACTGCGATGTTAATACTCCTGTTCAGCAAAATATTTCAAACCAATTTCTAGCCTTTACTTCAGTTTACAAATGAGTCTCGATCAGTGTATTACATCCAGCAGCCTCTGGGAGGAACTCTTTCCCCGTCTTTTTATCATGGATCTACCTATCCTTGGATTGTCGCATCATACGCTGGACTCCCTCGGGCAATATGTTCGTAGTTTTCCAAATTGTTTCCTGGCTTCCAACTCGCGGAGGTGACTTTTCATTTTTCTAATTTCACACCCATGCATTTGTAGGTTATTAGATTTAAAAGTATCATTATACCGTTTTACTTGGCACTTGTACAACGACGCTGTGGTTTTGCAGTTATAGGGGTCATTTTCTTACCGAAATTAAGTCGTGTGGGCTCGGTCAGTATGGGAGATAGTCAGTGGCATTGCTATTTGCGAGCTCTTTCATGACCATTTCTTCGATCAGCAATTCCAAAACACATGCGTTGAAACACAATTTTGTAAAAAAGGAAAGGTAAACAGAAAAGCTATTCAAATAAAAAAAAAAACAAAATTTTAGCCCGCTGAGTTCCTCGGCGGAGTTATATTGAGTAATCGGGTGATTCCATTGGCTACGTTTTAGCTTCATCATTCAGACCCGGAACACTATCTGGTTGTATAGTGCTTGTCAATACCAATCTACCAAGCCTTAACACGAGGGTGTTACGTTGTATAATGTTCCTATGACCACCTTCTGAATCCATCAGCAGACCAGCTTCATGGTACCATATTATTGTATTCTTACCGAAGGTACATATGTGTGCCAAATTTCAGCTAGATCTGATACGCGCAAGTGGACATTCCACTTACGCGCAAGTGAAATGTGCGCGCGTAAAAAATGGAACATAAAATTTGATCCGGAAAGACAGACAGACATACGAACATTGCAAGTTAAGTAAGAGAATAATAAGTTGATGTAATGGAGTGCTTTTATATTGGTCTATACAAATAAGTATATGATTTTTGACTTTGATTTTACTCTAAAAACATCAATACCGACATTTCCATCGCGAAGTTTCTCGAAGTTTCACAAGAAAATTATCACAGAAATATTTGAATAGGTGTGTTAAATTATTCCAAGGGTGGGTGCTGATGATTTTTCTTTAATAAGGGGTGGTTTTAAGAGAGGAGGGCCGTTTAGGGATGGGGTGGTATGTTGTTGTTTATTTAAGTTTCTGTCAAAGAATTGCTGGCAAATATATTATGGAAGCTATTATCACTAAGACGTTTATTTCGAGATATAGGATACGGTATTTGTCGAATGTATCCCGTATTTTATTATGTTTTGTATTTTTGCAGAATTTCTACTAGTAGCTGCATTGCCAATGCTGCTACATTGTTACACTACTAAAAAAAAAGGAATTAATTTACCTGTGAAATAAAACTATTTTACGGATTTTATCGCGGTTTTAGGTACTTAAACGGTGAATCTCACCACCATCCAACACAGTTAGTTACCGTGGGTAAATCTTTGTTTCAGAGAGCACAAGGGATCTGTGACAAGAAACATCTGGCTGCCGAGCTTCAACATGTCAAGCAAGTGCTGCACGACAATAAGCTTCGAGTCCCACGCCAACGTCACAGTGACCGAGTGAAACCAGCCACAGTCGAGCGTCTCCCTGCAGTACTACCTTACATGAGAGGAGTCACGGACAAGATTGGCTACATCTTGAACCGTGCTCATTTGAAACATTTTATAAGCCGCCGAAGAAGATTAGTCCATTTTTACCATCTGTCAAGTGTCAGATCTCTCTACAAGATGCAGGAGTATACAAGCTTGATTGTGAATGTGGTCTCTCTTATATAGGACAAACAAAAAGACCGGTAAAAACTCGGGTTAAAGAACACATAGCTGACCTAAAACACCGTCGCTCAAAGAAGTCTGCAGTCTGTGAACATGTCCTTGACCGCACCCGCCTTAACACCAGATTTGATAGACCACAAATTCTCGTGAAAGAACACCGATTCCTACCAAGGATGGTTCGCGAGGCTATTGAAATTAAAAAACATCCTAATGTCAATAGAGAAGATGGCTGGGTGCTTCCATCGACTTGGGATCCGGTAATTAATATAATCAAATCCAAAACCAAGCATAACACTGCAAGACCTCAAGACACTGTGAGCTCATTCTGCGTGGATCGGACCAACAACAACAAAAATAATTAAGAAGTTTGAGGGTACCACGGAGCAACTATGTCTTTTGGACGTCCAACACCTCACTCCCGTGACCATGGGTGCTGCAAAGCATTCGAAATGTCGGGAACTAAAACTCAAAAATAAACTGCGATAAAATCCGTAAAATAGTTTTTTCATGTGTAATATTGGCGTAAATCTAAGAACTCAATCAGTTCTGGCTGTGCCGCGCTCGCTATCTGTCGCGCGTATTTAATTACGACTATTTGCGTGGTTGGTCATGCCCGCGCTTGCGTGACTGCGTCCATTGCATCTGCTCGGCATTTGTAATTGACGTATTGCGTTTGGCTCGCGCGTAATCAACTTCGTGAATTGCTAGGCAGACGCGCCGTTGTAACGGCGGTCTGCCTTCCCGCGATTCCTAACGGTTTCTCGTTTCGTGTGCCTACGTGGTTCGGTTCGCGGTGCTTACGTGCTTGTGCAGTGACGTGTCTTCATCCGCTCGTGTGTATGATGTATAGTATGATAAGACGTACCTGGTCTTTGTTTATTCACGTACGTGCGTTTTGCTCTGTGTATCTAATTACGTGGGTCGTTAGGTAGACGCGTCGTTCTAACGACGTGGGTGGCCTTCCCGCGTTTTTCGTAACGGTTATTTTATTTTTTTCTCTCCTTCGATTACGTAATATTGTTACGTAAGGCGAAGGGGCACACCGCGTCTCCCCGGTAGTGCTACCCCCCCCCCCCCCCCCCGCTGACCACCCCGTCCCGCCATGCGGATCAGAGCCTCTCTCGGACTCCGACATGGAGGTCGAGCACGCGTCTGCGCGACGCGCTGCCCCCGCCCGGTCCCCGTCCCCGGCGTTCTCGTCGGAGGACGGCTTCGTTCCCATCGCTTATGGGAAGCGAGCGCGCAAGCCGCGCGATTCGCCACCTCCTAAGATGTTAAAGGCCGGGGACGACGGCGTTCCTCCCGGCCCCTCCGGCCCCCGGCCGTCTCCCAGCGCGGCCGCAAGGGCCTCTCCTCTTGCGCGCCCCGCACGCCCGTCTATCGCTCCCCCGCCGTTTGTCATTCAGGACAAGATCGCCTGGGAGCGCATTTCCAAGGCGATTTATAATCGCCAAATTAATTATACGCACGCGCGCTCTACCGCGCAAGGCATAGCCGTCAAGGTGGCTCGGACGACCATCGATGGTTATCCGCGTTCCTGCGATCGAATAAGATCGCTTATCATACATACACCCTGGAGGAGGAAAGGGAGCTCAGGGTAGTCATCCGCGGTGTCCTTAGGGAGCTGGACACCGCCGTCATAAAGAAGGACCTCCAGTCCCAGGACCTTCCCATGCGCCAGGTGCACAGGATGGTCAATGGGCGCTCCAAGGAGGCCTATGACATGGTGCTGGTCGTCCTTGACCGCACCGAGGCCGGTCGTAACGTCTTCAACCTTACGACCGTCTGTCACATCTCTGGCCTCTCTGTAGAGGCCCCCCACAAACGTGGCACGCCCGGGCAGTGCCACAACTGTCAGTTGTACGGGCACTCTGCCCGTAATTGTCACGCGCGGCCTTGGTGCGTAAAATGCATCGGGGACCACGCGACGTTCCAGTGCGCCCGTTCGAAGGAGACGGCGGCCGAGCCCCCCAGCTGCGTCCTCTGCGGCGCCAAGGGGCACACCGCGAACTATCGCGGTTGCCCCAGGGCCCCGAAGAGGAAGCGCGGCGGGAAGAGGCGCGGCGGCCGCCGCCGCCCCCGCGCGGTTGTCCCCCCCTGCGCCCTCAGCGCAACACCCCCCCGCGCCCGCATCGCACCCCCATCCGGTGCCTTTAGCGCCAGTGACCTCAGCTCCCCGCACTCCCGTGCCACAAAAGCTGAACCCCCTTCCCCGCCGCTTAGGCCGTCTCTTGGCGCCAACGCGTGGGTGAAGCCGCTGCCCTACACCGCGGCCTCCCACCCGCCAGTAGGCCCTGCCCGCCCCCCAAAGTGCACGCCGGCGATCCCGCCGGCGGCGGCTTTTCCCCCTCCGCCCACTAACGTCAGTCAGGACGTCAACCTGATCATGAACGTTTCGGCAGTAATAAGCCCCGCGTTGATCCCAGAGTCCGAGAACTCGCCCTCCAACTCCGCGCCGCCACCAACTTGGCGGACCAGGTTCTTCTGGCCGCGGAATACAGGGACGTCTACGACGTCCTAGCGCCCCTTAGAACCCAACCGGGGGGGTTGGGTTCTAAGGGACACCCAATAATGGATTTATGACCTCCCCGCTATAAGCCCTACAACCTATCCCTGGCGTTTTTTAACGCCGACGGCCTCCGCTCCCAGCGAGATCAGGTTGCTGATTTCCTCCGAGATCACCAGCTTGATATCCTCCTAGTGCAGGAAATCTTCCTCAAGCCCGCACAACGCGATCCTAGGATCGCAAACTATAACCTCGTGCGTATTGACAGAATCGGCTCCTGTGGGGGCGGTACTCTTATTTACTACAGGAGGTCCCTCCACTGCATCCGTCTCGATCCCCCTGCCACCAACCCCTCACCAACCCCTCACCAACATCGAAGCCTCGGTCTGTCGCATCTCTCTCACGGGGCACCAGCCCATCGTGATTGCCTCCGTATACCTTTCCCCCACTAAACTCATTCTCAGGAGTGACTTTGAAGCACTTCTTAATCTGGGAAGCGCCGTCATTCTGGCGGGCGACTTCAACAGTAAGCACGTGGCCTGGAACGGTCTCACCACTTCCCCTAACGGTAGGAGCCTTGAAGCCCTGGTCGACGTTCTCGACTTTGACGTCATCGCACCTATGCACCCTACCCACTATCCCAACAATCCCAACCACCGACCCGACGTCCTGGACATGGCGCTTCTGAAGGGTGTTCTTACGGCTGCACTCCATGGAAGTAGTCCAGGAGCTCGACTCTGACCATCGTCCTGTAGTCATGAGACTTGGTTCCCCCCCTTGCGACCCAAAAAGACGGTGGTGGATTGGCATGCGCTAAGCACGGCCTTGGCGGATGCCGACCCTCCCCCCCTCCCTCTCAGCTCGGACTCCATCCCGTCCCCTTAGGACACCGATCAGGCCGTAGATGCCTTCACCGACCACATCCGATCGGCTGTCAGTCGATCGTCCAAGCAAGTCGAGGCGGAAGATCTCTACCTCAACCGCTTTCTACTGCCGGACGATGTTAGGGATCTCATTCATTCCAAGAATGCCTCAATCCGAGCGTACGACTCTTACCCCACCGAAGCCAATCGGGCCCGGATGCGCGCTTTACAACGAGAGGTAAAGTGTCGTGTCGCGGAGGTCCGGTAGGAACGGTGGGGTGACTTCCTAAAGGGGATCCCGCCATCGCACCTGGCCTACTGGCAGCTGGCGCGTAGCCTCAAAACCGACCCCAGGACTGGCATGCCTCCGCTGTCCCGCCCTTCAGGCGCATCCCCTGCCTTCGACGACGACGAAAAGGCCGAGCTTCTCGCCGACTCCCTCGAGAGCCAGTGCACCCCCAGCTCTCAGTCCGTCGACCAGTCCCACGTCGACGCGGTCGACAGGGAAGTCGAGCGCAGGGCATCCCTCCCCCCCGCCGATTCCTTACCTCCTATCACCCAAATGGATGGAGGTCGAAGATCTCATTATGGGTCTTAAAACCAAGAAATTCCCCGGCTCTGACGGCATTTCGAATCGCGTTCTGAAATGCCTGCCCGCCCGACTCATCTAGAAAAAACAGAAAGAAAGAAAGAAAATATATTTATTGAACCACACACAACAAACTATAAACAAAAGGTAAATATACATAATACAGCATACAAAAAACCTACAAAATACAGCATATGCCAGCGATTGTGTGGGGCTAAACAGGCTACTACCTCAGCATATTGCTGCACCATAAACACTTATGGTGCAGCGCTGGTATTCTGGCAGCACCTATGAAAAAAGGTGACGTCACAGATGTCGTATCGACGATTCCACACATTCAGATGTGAATGAATAAGAAAATTGTTGAATGAATATTATATAATAATTATAGTAAGTTTAATAAACGAGCAACAGATATAGGAAAATAAAATTAAACAATATGTAGGGTACATAATAAAAAAGAAAACTTCAATTATCAACCTTAAGGAAGAGGACATGGACAGACATAAATCTACAATTGGTGACCATCAGTGTGTATAATAAAGCGAGAAATTACTTCAAGATTGCAGTGCTGGTACATAAAACAGGTGTGCCTCCATACAGGTCAGCAAAAACGTAAGGTGAGTGCGCTAACATTGTTTTTGCGTATCCAGGAGTAGCTTTTTGAGCGTCGTTTTAAATGTACCAATTGTTTTAAGGGCACGCATAGGAGGAGGCAAGTCGTTCCAGCACCGGGCCTGCATCTGCCTCTTAGTGGCCATATTTAACGCCGCCCTGACGAACTGCACCTTCCCCGCTAAGTGGAAGGAAGCAGACGTCATAGGCATTCCCAAGCCCGGTAAACCTCGTAATCTCCCCGCGAGCTACCGCCCTATCAGTCTTCTCAACTCATTGGCTAAGGTCTACGAGCGCCTACTTCTGGCGCGGCTCAAAGACTTTGTAGTGTCCAGGGGTATCCTTATCGACGAGCTGTTCGGCTTTCGAGCCAAACACTCTTGCATCCACCAAGTGCACCGCATCACGGAGCACATCCTCTCCGGTCTTAACAGAACCAAACCCGTCTACACGGGCGCCCTCTTCTTCGATGTCGCGAAGGCATTCGACAAAGTCTGGCTCAACGGCTTGATCTACAAGCTCTACCATATCGCGTCGAAATGACGCGCTCCACCCCCCACTCCACCCGAGCTGGAGTCCCGCAGGGCTCAGCTCTCTCGCCCCTCCTGTTTAGCCTTTACACGAACGACATTCCTCGTTCGAGTAAGGCGCATCTAGCCCTATTCGCGGATGATACCGCTCTCTACGTCTCGCATAGGAATAAGGGTTTTATTACCAGAAACCTTCAGGCATCCGCCAATTCCCTAGGGAATTGGTTCAGGAAGTGGCGTATTGAGGTGAACCCGGACAAGAGCGCTGCGGTGTTCTTCTCCAGAGGTGGCACCCCGCGCCACTCCCTGCGCCGCCCTAGAAGTAATCTCGGCCAAGTGACCATGTTCGACCGACGCATTCCCTGGGTCAAAGAGGTCAAATCTCTAGGGGTCACCCTAAACAGTACCATGTTCTTCGGCCCGCACATCAAGCGCGTCCGTTACCGAGCATCCTTTGTGCTCGGTCGTCTCCATTCGTTAATCTGCAAGCGGAGTAAAATGTCCCTTAGAAATAAGGTGACGCTTTACAAAACTTGCGTTCGACCCATCATGACTTATGCGTGTGTTGTGTTCGGGCATTCGGCCCCCTCTCACATTGATAAACTCCAAGTGGTTCAAAACCGCTTCCTCCGTAAAGCCGTAGGAGCCCCCTGGTTCGTACGGAATGTCGATCTCCACTCCGATCTAGGTCTCGAACCTATTCGCGGCTATATTAAGAAGGCGACAACGCAACACTTTGCGAACGCATCTACCCATGCGAATCTGTTGATCGTAGCCGCCGCCGACTACGATCCCCCCTCCGACCCCTGCCGCCACCGCCGGCCGCGACATGTTCTCTCCGATCCCCCCGATGCTTTGTCATCCATTCTTTCCGCTCAGAATACGGGCGACAACGACGTAGTCGTAGATCCCCTCCCATAGCCGGCGGTTGACCGGTGCACTTAGTAGTGCACCCCGTCCCCCCACAGCGACTGTCCCAACCGAGGGCGCCTTGAAGAGGCGAGGAGGAGAGGAGTATGTGCCTCTTGCCCTTCTGGCTCGAGCGTAGTGGTTGCACGCTCGCCCTTAAGTCCGGTGAAGCTGTAAAGGCCTCGTGGCCAACAGCGTACATCACTCACACACACACACACACATACACACAAGAACTCACTAATTAATTTACCTATTTATTATCTATAGGAATAATAAAAAAACATTTTTGTGTGTCTATCCCCCGCATGTGTGATGGTTCGATCGCGAAGTAAAACACGCGAAAATTTTGTATACACGTTTAAACGTCATTTTAATCTAACATGGCGGAACACCCAAGATGGCGGACTAGTTATTTTTTTTATGCACTCCTACAATATGGGTATCAAATGAAAGGTGTTTTTTTTATGTTTATGGCATCACGGCGACGCGTATTTTGCCAATGTCAAGTATTACGCATAATCATTTCAAAATTGATTCAACTCCCCGATGAATTTGATGACAAGAATTACTATGAAATTGATGAAGTGCCCCACCCTGGATAGTAAACCGCTAGATACTTTAAGCTTAAGTTTAAAAAAAGTATATTTTATTCTTTTTAGCGCATTTAAATAAAAGCTTGATTTTAGAAAGGTTTTTTAATTACAATTAATTTTGTATCGTTTCGAGAATATTAGCAAGATTAAAAAAAGATTAGCGTGCCTTAAATAAAGGAGAATAATTAAGAACTCTGTATATTAAGTACTCTATTAACTCTGCGAGAAAAAAACAACGCCTGTGTACCTATATTAATCTTAGGAGATTTTATTTTTGTGCTGTTTCTACTCCTATATATACACCGTCACGCCTATATACTCCAAGCTAGGGTTGCAGATGTGTGTACACTAACGTTTTGAAGTCCTACATCCTAAAGTCCCAAAGTCGGGCGAGCCTATCGCAATTAAGGTGGGTACGATTCCTGACTCCGGACTATAATCTTAGAAAGACCACATTTTTTGCGACTTAGAATTCGATACCACGGCCTTATAAATAGGAGCTTATAATCTCTTTTTATGAATATGAATATACCATCTAAGTAACAATCCTTTGAAATAGGTTAACCTATATCGTCATGCCAGATCCCTTACAGGGTGGGCAAAGAAATGGGTTAATCGTTAAGATTAACTCATTAAAAATGGCCTATAAAGACTTTAACAGAGTAAGTGATGTCGCATTATGAGAGATAAGGGGTAAATTGAATTAGGGAAACAAATAAAAAACGTTTATGACCCAGTTACCTTCATCGCGATGATTTTATAATACGTCATAATTCGCATCACCAATCTAGATTAACACAAATTCGTTTCGCGTGACAAAGCATTTTCTACCTTAACTTGTTGGTTTATTGTTGTTTGTCGATTGTAGTTATAAGCGGTTATGACTTTGTTGAATCAACATGTGTTATGACGAGAGGCTAGGAGAATATTTATTGACACAAGTACGTTTCAGTGAATTCTTCGTTACGTTCGTTATTTCTCACAAAATTTTGCCTTAATTATGATATATATATGAAAATATTCAAAGTCAGTCAAACTAACGGTTTGAAGCAGGAATAGAATTATGAATACACACACACCGGAATATTATATATAAAGATGTCTATCTATGTATAATATCACGCCAGATCGCTGGCGGGGTAGGCAGAGAGTACAGAATTCCAACAGGTTCTTTCCTCACATACCTCTCTGGCTTCCTCTACTCTCATAGTTCGTCTCATACACGCTCGCCGGTTACGAAGACTCTTGACTTGTCCTTGAGATACGACTCGGTCTGTTTAGTCATAGTAGGATAGTCTAGGTCTTCCCCGGTACCTACATCCTTTCACTTTCGCATTGTATATCTGTTTGGTCATTATTTCTTCCAACATTCTTTCTATATCCCCAAACCAACGGAGAATACCCTTTCTCATCTTTACACCGATACTATCTTTTATACCGACTCGCTTTTATATTACGCGAATATGGTCGGTCAGCCTCACTCCGCGCATCTTCCGCAGAGATCACCGCATTTATCCTACTTTCATTCTCCTTCTTATATACCCTTAACCTTCATACATATAACAGCATTGGGACAAGCACTCCATTATGTATGGCCTTTGGCTTAAGTGCCGACTCCCAAGTAGCTTTCCCGTCGCACCATTCACTCTGTTCCCTGCACTTACTCTCCTCTCTATGTCAGCGCTGACATATATAAAGATAAGTATCGAGTTGTAGCTCCCAATATTCTTTCTATAAACCCCTATATTTCCGCTGGCGTCATCTGCTTTTATCGGACCTGCATTAAAGGGCGTGTCAACAGGGGTTCGAGAAACATGAACTACTTGTTGGCTTGTCACAAACAGCTCCCGAAACTTATCGCAAGTTGAAGATTTTCCTCAATAACGCATCCCATCCCTCGACGTGATCCATTGGCCAAGATTTTCTGTATGTTTCACTTATATCATCCCGCCATATTTATTTTTATTAGGACTGGTCACTGTATAGCAGTGACAGCCTAATGGTTAGACCTTTGGACTGCAAAGTCAGAGGTCTTGGGTTCAAACCCAGGCACGCATCTTTGTCTTTTCGAAAGCATGTGCGTATTAAAAATTAATTATCACTTGCTTTAACGGTGAAGGAAAACATCGTAAGGAAACCTGCATGCTAAAGAGTTTCTCGGAGGTGTGTGAAGTTCGCCAACCCGCACTAGGCCAGCGTGGTGGACTATGGCCTAAACCCTCTCAGGTTGAGAGGAGGCCCATGTGCATCGGTGGGACAGTTTCATAACAGGGCTAATGTTAATATTATAGGACTGGTCAAAGATCTACCCCCAATCCCTACCTCACGTGATGTAAAGTGCCGATTAGGCCGAAGATGTGGCTCACTGATTCAGTAGTAACCTATTCACTCTGAAATAACCTGAGGAGGCAGACCGTTAGACCGAATTCCAAATCAGTATGGTCGGGCTAGGCCCGCCTCCTCGTAAGGCAACTCCACGCTACATACCGGAACTGACTGGGTTGCTTGTCGGCGTGGTATTGCTGAGAGGGTAGTGACAAGCCGGAAGTAGCCTACCACCGGTGAAGCTGCTCGTTTAGTACTGCCCAGGGGCAATATGGGAATCGAGAGTTTATCCTATCCCTTGTGGGGTAAGCTGAAAGTACAGCACCTCAAAATTCATAATCTCTTCTACAAGGTGTGACATAATTAACGCAAGAACTAAACGTAGTTTGTTCTAAATCTGCCAATGCATTGATTTCAACTATTTTTAATGTCGGTCAAGCTTTTATGACAATATTTTATGGCCAAAAGCATTACAGAATAGTTTCTTATAATCTTGTCCATCCGGCAAAAAAGGTGAAAATTTCTGCCGGCATCCATAGTTAAACAATGAAGTTTAAGAAATTAGTGCAGGTTACATTTCATCCCGCTCACATGGTATATATGAGTGAGCGAGAGGAAAGGAGGTTGCACTCTTCCTCAAAATCCATTCTCTATCGGCTCTATTTAGACACATTCGGGTCGTCGAGGCGTATTACCAAAATGTCACAAGTCCCTTACTGTATCCGCTTAGAGGACTTTGTCGGTTGGGGTGACAGTGAAGGCGAAACTTGCTTTATAAGAACTTTGAATAAATGGGTTCTATCTATATTCCCCTAGGAGCGGTTGCCAGACTCCAGACTACTACTGAGCCTGTAGCCAAGTGGACTTAATTACATTTTACAACGAAAAGTCACGTGGTCAGCACAATTCGCTATCGATTACGGCAACAGAATAGAAACAAAACGCTTTCTACTTGGCTAGCCTCTTTTGTTTTCGCAAATTTTACCGTCCAAACCCGCATACGAACCCAGGACCTCGTGTTCGCCAGGTGCGCTATGCGCCACTAGAGCAACTGGGCAGGCATCAAATTAATGGCTCTAAACTGTAACCCTTGCCTGATTTGGGATACGAGGCATGCCTTTGAAGTTTTGTCGTTTGAAAAAAAAACACAACTAGAATCTTATAGTACTTTTTATTGTTTTTCAAAGTATTCACCACGTAGCTTAATACACTTTTCCATTTGCTCAAACCAGTCAATATAACATTTATTCCACTCTAAAGTGGGGGTGTTCAAAATGGCTGACTTGAAAGCGTCGACTGCTTCTTCACCGGACTGGAACCTTTGATCACGAAGACTTTTCTTAATTTTAGGAAATGTAAAGAAATCGTTAGGGCTTAGGTCAGGACTGTATGGAGGATGGTCAAGAATTTCTACTTTTTCCTGCTTCAAATACTCAATCGTTTGACGAGCGCTGTGTGAGCTTGCGTTGTCGTGGTGCAGGATGATGCGCGGCTTTGAATTAGATTTTCGAAGTTCGGCGATGACTTGTAAACAAACTGTGGTATACCACTCTGCGTTAACCGTTCTACGATCTTCAAGTGCAATAGTCGCAACATGGCCGGTTTTTCCAACGAACGTGGCCACCATCTTCTTTGAAGTGCTTGGAGAACGAAAAACTTTAGTCGGCTTTGGCTCGTCTTGAAAGACCCAGATTGTAGATTGTTGTTTGGAATCATGATCGTAGCCATAGATCCAAGATTCGTCACCACTGATGATGTCGTAGACGTGATTTGACTCTCCTTGGTTAATGGCATGCCTAGTACAAACTCAAAATTCGTAATTGCCAGCTCGTCGTCACTCGTACCGCACCTTACTGTCGAAACTTAACCATACTCGCGTCATTCAATCCCGCCAGCCGCTGTGATATGCGTCTATTTCCTCGCCGAGACTGACCTCCTAAATCGGATATATCCGGATAGTTCCGGTATACTTACTTTTCCATATTCTTCTGACGTTTTCTGAGCTGTGAAGGTAAAGATAATATTGTTTTGGGTTTGTCGAAATTATTTTTTATTTTGTCCGCATTCGTACGAGCGCTTCATCAAAGCTTGTGCAAAATCGGGCATACAGCTGTTTACTATACGTTCAAAATAAGTAATTGATTATTAATAATTTTAAAAATGAAAAATGAAAAATTACAATTAAAGTTAGTAGTTTTATTATAGCCGTTACCCGACTTCGTTGCACTTGACTGCGTTGACAGTTGGGTACGGGCCTTCTCTCAAACTGAGAGGGCTTAGGCTACGATTAGCGGATTTCTATGGTTGGACGCGTTCGCGAAATATCAGCTTGACGCATTTTTAATAAAGGCGCGGGAAATCGAAAAGTCACGTTTCATCGCTTTGTTACTATTAACTTTGGTATATCGTGGTGTTACACGAACACATAATGGTTGATATTCCACCAACGTAACACATTAATATTCAAAACAACACAACTTTTGGGACATACATTCTCTTATACCCTACAAATAATAATGTAGACAGAAAAAAGATTTCGTTCGTTTTTATTTTCAAAGATTATTGTGAATTTTCTTACCCTTTTCCACAGGAATAATATTCGGATGTGATGGTAGAGTGTTGTTTGTTACTTTCTTGACGATTTATAGATTAAATACCAGTATGGTCTTTGTTTTTCTTATTTTATTTGTAGAAAAAACGCGTAGCCCTACATTAGGAATTATTCCTGTATCCTGGGAGCCCAGACCCAGACAGAAACAAATATTTGTGGGTCATACAAATATTTGCCCCGTGCGGGAATCGAACCCGCGGCTACTTAATCCTGTGGGCAGAGCGACTCAAGATCTTAACCACTGGACCAAGGCATCCGACTGTGACTCAACTTCTGACTTTCTTGACTTCCTTGTTACTTTCCTAACAATTCATAAATAGGTACTATAACGGTTTATAAGAATGTAATAATATTAGCCCTGTTAAGAAACTGTCCCACTGTTGGGAACGGGACTCCTCTCAAACTGAAACTGGGCCAGTGTGATGGGCCATAGTCCACCACGCTGGCCCAGTGCGGGTCGGCGAACTTCACACACCGTTGAGAAACTCTTAGGCATGCAGGTTTCCTCACGAAGTTTTCCTTCACCGTTAAAGTAAGTGATAGTTAATTTTTAATACGCACATACTTTCGAAAAGACAGAGGTGCGTGCCTGGGTTTGAACCCGGGACCTCTGACTTTGCAGTCCAAAGGTCTTACCACTAAGCAATCACTGCTTATATATGAATATAATGTGTTTTAATAGAAATAAAACTGAAACTTTTACTTTTAATTCCAGCAAATAACTCGGAGTTTATCTGCTTTGAAATCCAAGATGGCGGACAATATCGAAACATCGATCACATTATTATCGTCAACAAAACAATAAAGTTATGACCTTCGTTACCTCGTGCTGACAAGAGGCGGACAAATTCGTGGGCATAAGCTGGTACACACAATTTTATTGAAACAGTTTTAATGACCTATTAAAATTGTATCAGTGAATCGATCAACGTTCTATTTAGGTTTGGGGTATAATCGGATTTCAGGGGCTCCTGTTTGCTGGAATTTCGGTTAAATTATTTTAAATTCATTGAATTTTGTATCAGATTTATTTATTAAAATCCGGATTAGCGGTTATAGCGGAGATAGTCAAATTGATCAATTGCTTTGTAACCACAAAGGCTATGACTGAAACCGCGACCCTATTTTTTAAATAAAACACCGTCTCGCCTACATAGCATATTCCTAAAGCAATGGTCCCAAGTCAGGTGTACTATTTACACCCATGTTTGGTATTGCGAATAGTCGTCGTGTGAACCTTTTTCTGGACGCGAGAAAATCTCAACATATCAAGTTACTATTGTTTTGTTTGTTCCATTATCGGTTAATATTTATGGTCGAGTTACATAGAACGGCTCGGAGAGTAAGCAGATTTTTATTTTAAATAGTATTTCGAGCTATTGAAATAATCTTTTTTTGTATATTTGACATCTTTTGTGATAAAAAGATGCTCGAAAGGCGTCCCGATGGGCTCAGTAAGAACCGAGGCTGACCGGGCTCCCTATGGAAAGAGCTCTTTAATATTGGAGTAGTTCCATTTGCGTATTCTATGTGGAAAACCAGCGCACTTTCCGCTGGTCTTTGAGCCATTTTATGTGAAAAAACAAGCACTCTCCTCTCCGATACTCTTCGAGGGAGTCTATATGAAACACACATGAGAAATAAACGCTTTTTGACACTCTTCGAGCCGGCTCATGTGAACTAATCTTACTCAGTATATAGGCCAAGGGAAATACCAGGCGGGTGTGGTTATCGTAATAACTTTCAGGCTGCACACTAGGCTGCTATGGCAACTTTTGTATTTTATTGTGTACAGACCGACATTTCCGTCGACGGGATAGAATAACAAGTTATTTGTTTTTCTATTTCGTGTTTTCTTCTATACTATTATGAGATCGTGAAGGTCTATAGGTTGGTACACAAGATTTAAAAACACCAACGCTTATGAATATAAGCGTTGGTGTTTTTAAATCTTGTGTACCAACCTGGGGAATCCCAAGCGGGGGTAGAAGAGGTGTACTGTGTATACCCATAATATGCTGACGGTGTTAGGCCTTAAAGTAGGAGGCGAGCCTAATGCCATTATGCCGGGCACCAGTGGAACTGGTACCAATCTCTGGTCTGTTGCTGAGAAGTTTTCGACAGGGTAACCTTAATGACTGACATGACGGACGATTTAGCGCAGTGTTTAAGAGCTTAAGCCGCTCCGCCTACTGAGTCTAATAGTCGCGGGTTCGATTCCCGCACGGGGCAAATCTTTGTGTGACCGAAAATTATTTGTTTTGGTCGGGTATTTGTGTATGTAAATTTTCATGTTTGTAAACGCACCTACGACACAGGCATAAATGCTAGTTTAACAAAAAAAAATAACGCTCTGTCGGATTTAAGGTTGAAACACAAGCTCTTGTGATAGTCTATAATGTGTCACTTTAATCTGATCAAGCTCTAAAGGCCCTTAACACAACAGCGAATTTTCTAAACACACAAAAAACCAAACGGTGAAGGAAAACATCGTGAGGAAACCTGCATGCCTAAGAGTTTCTCGAAGGTGTGTGAAGTTCGCCAACCCGCACTGGGCCAGCGTGGTGGACTATGGCCTAAGCCCTCTCAGTTTGAGAGGAGGCCCGTGCCCAACAGTGGGACAGTTTCAAAACAGGGCTAATATTTTTTTTTTTTTACAAAAAACCTAGAACTGGTTACGGCCGATCACGGGAAACTTTATAATCACTTTCTTGATATCAGGGAATCTTACAAATAGTACATAAGTAAAGTTGACTTATTACTTACTACTACTTTAACTACTAATCTACCACGGGATCAGAACGCGGCCTCCACTGAGAAGATCCGGCAAAGTAACTAAGCGGGCTTTCTTTTTATTTAATTCTCTTTCTCATTTTTCCTTTCTATTATTTTCCATCATATTGTGTGGATACAATGTTACAATTAAATAGTTTACAGTCTAGCTGCAGTGTGATGCCTTATGACCGAGGTATGAGACTGAAGATGTTATTTAAAAAAAAATGTTTAAAGGATTCGCGATTGGGCCAGTTCCCACAAGCAGCACCCGTCCACGAGTATGACTACTTGAACAGCCATCACTCACCTCGACCATACTGGAGGGAAGGGAGTGACCCGCGCCAGACGGTCACCGCAAGCTGACACCGTAGTGAACATTACCAAACCAGAACCCCAGAGATGGTGGTCAGATTTTGACTACAAAGCAGCACACCGCAAGCTGGTCAGGCACAACACGCACATTAATGTAATTCCAAGAGAAACATCAATTGTGATGTGTGTTATAGTTAGTGTCCGACCGAAGGTCGATTGTTGGCCGAAGCCGAAACCGATTAATAGACCATCGCCAAAACCTTCGGCGAATAAGAAATTTTGTTCATGATTAGCAAACTTTTTAAAAAGTTATGTTATCTGTATTAACTTAACGAGATGATATAAATTACCTAGAACTGGTTAAAAATAAAACTCTAGAAAAACATTATTCATACTATTCATTAATTAAAAACATTCGTAAGTCGTAAATCCTAATTGATATTTCAATTTCGGTGCTTGCTGGAAACTTTCGGCTTTGGCTTAAACTTCGGCCCGTATTGGCCTAAGCCGAAGCTTCGGTTGGACACTAATTATATTGTAAGTTCCAGGAAGAAGTCATCATCAGTGAAAAGACCACTCCAGGACCAAGGTCTCTCCCAAACACTGCCACTA
This sequence comes from Phalera bucephala, assembly GCA_905147815.2. Lineage (NCBI taxonomy): Eukaryota > Metazoa > Arthropoda > Insecta > Lepidoptera > Notodontidae > Phalera > Phalera bucephala. The sequence goes on along the minus strand of LR990610.1, from coordinate 2,234,887 downwards.
CGACTAGCTTTGTGCAGTAAGCATCCAGCTTTTACCTGTAACCTTCACCAGGTCATCGGATCTTGTTTGTGGGGTCTGCTTATGTAGCGTCCGCCTTTCAGTTGTGATTGGTCTTAAATATGTTTTAAAAGTCCGACACGATGAGAATCCCCTCTTAACATTCGTCAGTCCTTAGAGAAAGGACATACGCACATCCTTCCTTTTTCTGCAACCAATTAGAAAGTACAAACAAGAAAAAACCAATAATTGAAGAAAAAACATGGTTGATCATAAAGTTCACTTATAGAAAAAAATAAACTATTTTTTGCGACGCTTTATTAGGGCTGCGGTAAACAGAATTATTGTTAGGGGCTCTGGAGGGACAGGAGGAACATCTTGTTATTACCCAACCTAATCGATGCCAATTTAGAAGTTTTCGTAAAAAAATACACACAATTTGCCTGTGTTTGGACATTGTGGGGCCTACATTTTTCAAGCCGAGGTGGCAGTGGTGTACCGTGTATATTCACTTTTCGCTGATGTTAGGTCCGAATGAAATAGGCGATGAGTCTGCTATTATACTCGGGATCAATTCCAGACTCCGTACTGCTACTGGGAAAATCTTGATAGCATTTTGTGCGATCGATGTTAGACCCCAAAGTAACAGGGGTCGAGCCTATTGCCTTTATCCCGGGCACAATTTCAGCTGCTACTAAACATTTTTTTGATCTCCAGTCTACTGTAATAAGCAGTGATACCCTTGTGGTTACACCGTTGGACTGCAAAGTCCGAGGTCTCGGGTTCGAACCCAAGCACGCACCTCTGTATTTTCGAAAGCATGTGCGTTTTAAAAATAAACTATCACTTGCTTTAACGGTGAAGGAAAACATCGTGAGGAAACTTAGGTGTGTGACGTCGATCAACCCGCACTGGGCAAACATGATGGACTATGGCCTAAACCCTCTCAGTTTGAGAGGAGGCTCGTGCCCAACGGTGAAACATTTTCTTAACAGGGTTAATATTAGTTATTATTAGTCCACTACAGTACTTCTCCACTTTGTCCAACCTAGGATTGACCTATGACCTCGTGAATCGCTAGCCACATCATGCGTCATTAGATTGAGTTAGCTTCCGTTTTTAAGCCATTGTCTAAGCTTGTGTATTTTAGGCAGTGATAAGCCTTGATATTCAACTTGTATGTTTAGGCCAGTAATAAGGCTCCCTACTTGGCTTAACGTCTACCACGTGAAGTGGGACTAGGACTAACAGCCTAGCGAGCCGTCTAAACCTCAAAGCCGCTCAAAAATTGACGTATTATGGCTAAAGATGAAGAAAAAGACAACCCTAATAGCTGGAGACTAAGACCCGGATAGTTTGCTAAAAGTTTATAACAAATTCAAATTCAAATTCAAATATTTATTTGCGGACTAAGTGTACAATAATATGAGATCTTAATATTATAAAGTGCTTATGACTTAGTGGCCGTTTACGGGCATTGCAAATACAGTTGTAATAAAAATGTTAAGTAGGTATGACATAAATTAATGAAATAATATAATTAAGTTATTAATATAATTTAGTTATTATAATAGACTACAATTTCAATAAAGTTTCATAGTATATTGCAATCGTCATGTCAATGTAATATGTAATATAATGTAAAATGTAATATTAGTAGGTAGTTGTATGTAATTGTACTTTGTTACAATGTTTGATGTTTGATATTATGTTATTGGGGCAATTCTAAATATTCTGATAGTGAATAGAAACAGTTATGAATTAAGTAAGATTTTAGTCGTTTATTGAATGATGTTAATTTAGTTTCGGTTTTGATATAATGTGGTAGTTTATTGTATATTTTTACAGCCATATAGTGTGGACTTTCGTTGAGCATTTTTATACGTGATTGTGGAATATATAACCTATTTTTGTGACGCGTATTTCTATTATGGGTATCAGAAATTTTGGAAAAGTTAGAAATATTTTTAAAAACGAAAAGGCATATGTCGTGAATATATATTGAGGGGAGTGTTAATAAATTATATTTTATAAAATAAGGTTTGCAACTTTGGGTGTTATCTATTTGTGCTAGGATTCTTACGCACTTTTTTTGCATAACAAACAGCTGATTTGCGTTTACACTGTTTCCCCATAGCATAATGCCATATCTCAGCCAAGAGTATGCATACGCGTAGTAAGCAGACAGTGCAGTGCTAGCGTTGGTGCTTTGTTTAATTTGGAAAAGAGCGTACGTGAATTTTGCTAATTTTGATATTGATATGATTTGCGATTTCCAGTTAAGATGTGTATCAATGTGGATTCTGAGTAAGTTAAATGTGTCTACGTTTTCTATATGTGTGTTTTGGAATGCCATGTTTACATTTAATGCTGGTTTTTTGTACGATCTGAATTGCATAATTTTTGTTTTATTGTAGTTTATTTCGAGATTATGTTCCTGTAGCCATTGCGTTATATTCTGTAAGGTGTTTTTTAGTGGTGTAATAGGGTCTTTTTCGTTCTCAATTTTTATTAGAATAGAAATGTCGTCTGCAAATAGAACCGGCGTAATTGTTTTGTTGTCTAAGAACACGACATTGGTCGCGAAAATCTCGCCTCTTCAAGAGATAATGAAGAAGCTTTTAGAAAATATTTTTGCGTCCACGTCCTCTGGTTTAACTTATAATGTAATAACTGTAATAAGTAATTGTATTTTACTGTAAGTTAAGCAAGAACGTTTATATTCCTAACTCGCACTCCGCAAAAGTAAGTGCTTAAACTCAGGCTGAGTCTTCGCTTCGTAAACTTTGTGAAACTATTGTAATGTTTGGTGTGGACCTTAGTGATAAGCGGTAGAGGTATAAATTAGGTACCTAATCTTTAGAGTTTTGAAAACACGTGGAATGGTAACCCAGAGGGCTAAGCATGAACTGATTGAGGTTAGTGTCACGTTATCGAGTTGATATGCCAACCTTTCACTCTACAAATTTACTGAAGGAGATGAACGTGACGCTTAGCTCTTAGCCTTAACATGAACGGCTTATTTTATCGTATCCTCGCATAATCGGATCGTTCAATCTCAAAATCTTTGAGATTGAACGATCGACACATCTAACCGCCAACACCATGTGTTATTAATCCAAAGAGCCTGAAGCCCATATATACATTCAAATTGGGTTCGTAAGTAAAAGTATCTTTCTGGATTTGGATATAATTTTATTCTTTGTAAAACTAATGAATAAGGTTTTTAGGGTAAGTAAAATTGGAACAGATGCTCGGAAAATTTGAAAATATAATAAGCTGTAATAAGCACTTTTGTTTATGGATTTTCGATAGAATAACGTCTGTCGGAACAACTAGTACGTAATAATTGCATATTATAAAACGAAGTACCCCACCGCATTTGAATTTCTGTCTGAACGCGATAAACTTAGGAAGTCATCATCTCAGCCTATACTTGTTCCCTGCTGAACATAGGTCACCTCAATCGCTCTCCAGCGCAGCCGGTCCGATGCCACCTGCATCCAACGACTTACTGCGATTCTCACAAAATTGACGGTCCATCTGGTAGGCGGCCGTCCCACGCTGCGCTTGCCAAAACGTGGTCTCCAGTCTAGAATCTTTCTGCTACAACTGGCCTTCGCGCTATGTGACCCGCCCATTGCCACTTCAGCCTACTAATCCTATGGGCTACGTCGTTGATCATGGTTCTTTACGAATCTCCTCATTCTTGATTCAATCACTTCGTCCGTCGCGACGGCTTACTATTATGAACGTCACGACGCGTTACTATTGTGAGCGTTGCGACATCTTATAATTGTTATCGTTGAGACTCCTTATAATTGTGAGTGTTGCGGCGCCTTATTATTATGACGGTCCTGACGCCTTGTTATTATGAGCGTCGCGACACCTAATTATTTATAAGCGTCACGATGCATTATTATTATAAGAGTCGCGACGCCTTGTTATTATGAGGATTGCGTCTAATTATTAGAAGCGTCGTGACGCCTTATTAATATAACCATCGCGAGGTCTTAGTTTTATGAGCGTCACGACACCTTGCACTGTAGTCTGTTGGGGTATCGATGAATGAAAGATGTGGTATTGCGCACCGAACGCACGTATTGAGATAGGGCCGTATTAATCTCGGTAAACTTATTTTCAATCTACCCACATCAATGGGAAAAAAAGGGAAAGTTCCGCTCTGACATCAAAGCTAAATTCGCGAAGTGATATGAGAGAAGAGGAGTGTGAGAGCAATAGTATTCTTTGTGAGCAACAAGGAATTAAGAATGATGAATTAAGAAAACGGTCCATAGAATTGACATGAGACCTGTAAAGAGGAGCCGGATGGAAAATAGAAGACAAAGTGATGAATAAAATTAGGATGGTTTGACTGTCGTTCAAAAAAAACAAAACCAATAGCACGCAGAAGGTCACCTAATACATATTGTTCATTATAATTTGTGTATACTTATTATTATATGTGTATATTGGTCATATATATCTATGTTTATATATACCATATACAAGGTGTAACATAATAAACGCAAGATCTCACACACCCCAATTAGAGAATTGCTTTATAAATGCAAAACGAAAACCAAATTTCCAAATATAAAGGTTTTTACCCCTTTTTAAGCACTTTTATACCCCAATTAACAATGAAACTTGTACGTGTATGTGTGCATTTTGAGAAATAAGGTTTAGGAATGAATTTGTAATCTCCTTATTGCTATGAATCAAGAATAAATTTAGTTTTTTAAAGCGCACTGAAGGAGTAAAAGCATTTTTGGCAAATTTAAAAAAAAATTAAAATACTTTAAAAATTGTTGGAATCAATTCAGTTACCGATTTAGAACAAACTACTTTCAGGTCTTGCGATTATTAAGTTACACCTTGTATATGTATTTTATTATGGATATGTACGTAGTTGAGATGTACAATCTATCTATCTATCTATAACCTCACGCCAGATCCCTTGCGGGGTAGGCAGAGAGCACGAAGTTCCAACAGGTTCTTTCCTTACATACCTCTCTGGCTTCCTCGACTCTCATAGTTCGTCTCATACACGCTCGCCGGTTACGGAGACTCTTGACTTTTCCATCAGATAAGACTCGGTTTATTTGGTCGTGGTAAGATAGTCTAGGTCTTCCCCGGTACCTGCATCCTTCCACTTTCACATTGTATATCTGTTTTGTCATTCTTTCCTCTGGCATTCTTTCTATATGCCCGAACCAACGGAGCATGCCCTTTCTCATCTTTACACCGATACTATCTTTCATACCTACTCGCTGTCTTACTATGCTGTTGCTAATGCGGTCGGTCAGCTTCACTCCGCACATCTTCCGCAGAGCGCGCATTTCTACCGCATTTATCCTACTTTCATTCTCCTTCTTACATACCCAGCTCTCGCTACCATATAACAGCGTTGGGACAAGAACTCCGTTATGTATGGCCAGCTGCGCCTTATGGCTTAAGTGCCGGCTCCCGAGTAGCTTTCCCATCGCACCATTCACTCTGTTCCCTGCACTCACTCTTCTCTCTATGTCAGCGGTGTATTTCCCATCCTTACTGAAGGCGCATCCAAGATATACAAACTCATTCACTTGCTCCAGCACATCGGGAGCCGGCACTTAAGACATAAGACGCAGCTGGCCATACATAACGGAGTTCTTGTCCCAACGCTTGGGATGTACGTCTCCAGATATCACATTTGCTGCCTCCGATATTGCAATTTACTTGAGTTGGCAAATTTTAAAAGAAAATTCAGGTAGTGATCATTTAATCATAAAATTTTATTTAATATATTACGACAAAATGATGAAGAAATTTAAAAATGGCTGACTGGCTCGCATACCGAGGCATACTTAAAAATAGTTTTGGTGTTTTGGCTCCGCATAATTTGAGTGTCCAATCTATGTATGACTACCTTATTGATCAGACTAAACATCCAGCTAATAAAAGTATCCCAAATAACAAAATGTACAATAACCCTGCTCAATTTTCAAACAAAAATCATATTGGTAACCGTTATTATCGCATGCTATTACTGAACGTAGATTAGTCTTAAAAAATTTAGGCGCAACCCAATTCCAGGAAACTTTGATATATTAACAAAAAAATTGCGGATGTACGAAGAATGTTACGGCGGGCTAATACTAGAGGCTGGCAAAAAAATTTTACTGAAGTTTATGAAACGTCAGACAGCTTAACGATGTGGTGTAGAATGCGATGAGCCAAATGAGGAGATATGGCCCTCGAGTCCCTAAAGAAAAAAAAAGAACTGTGATATTCGTTAACACCAGATTATGTTGAATACCCTTACCATGATTTGCGGCCAAGTAACTCCGCATTAGAACAAGAGTTTTCAATAGTTGAATCACGTAATTCTTTTAAAAAAAAGATATTTCTCCTGGAGATGATGGTATTACTTATTCCATGATATATAATTTACCTTCTGTAGGTAAAACCTATTTGTTGAAAATTTATAACTTAATACTTTCTCAATCGTTTATTCCAGAACAGTGGCGTATTATTAAAATTGTTGCTATTTCAAAGCAAAATTCAAATTCTCAATCATCCCTTAAGCTTAGACCTATTTTCTTAATTTGTTGTATATGTAAAATATTTCACACAATGATAACAAACCGACTAGTGTTGTTTGTAGAAAAAGAAGAAGTTCATCATACACGACTGGGTTCAGAAGAGATCAGTCGTGTATGGATTATCTGGTTCGCCTGGTATCTCAGATACAAATGGGATTTAAAAAAATAAATCTACGTTGGCCTGTTTTTTGGATATCGAAAATGTGTACAACAATGTAATAATTGATCAATTAGTAGAAAGGTAGAAATTCTTGACAATTTGAATGTGGGTACAAAAATATGTAGATACTTATGGGGCTTTTAAACCGAAGGTATTTAAGGATCGATGGAGAAGGGGATATTGATTCAATTGTAAGATGTTCAAATAGAGGTCTACCGCTACTTTTGAATATAGTTACTTTAAAAATAGGTGCGGAGGTAACAAATATCAATGTCTTGCAATATGCAGATGATTTTGTTTTTTATTCTCAAAAAAGTACATTGATCGACAGTGCCATTGATATACAAAATGCTCTCACAAATGCAGTTCGAGCATTATCATAAATTGGCTTACAGCTATCCCCAACTAAGACCAAATTTTGCGTTAGCATATACGGAAAAGAAAGATAGGCTCGATCACCTTAAAGATTAATAATCATAATGTGGAATCTGTAGAATGCTATAAATATTTCGGAATGTGGTTGGATAAGACTTTACTATGGAGTAAACATATCAATGAAATAAGAGAACAGACTATGAAGACATTGAATATACTAAAAATTCTAGCAGGGACAGTGGCCAACATTTGAGAAGACTGTATATAGTACTTATTCGTAGCCGAATTGATTATGGTAGTATGCTTTGTGATAAAGCAGCTAAGACGCATTTATTAAAGCTAGATCGAGTGCAAAATATTGTGATGGATGCATCATAGGAAGTTTTATCAGGACAACACCAATTCATGTTATGAAGTGTGAGCTTTATGTATCCCTATTGAAGCTACGGCGGCAATATTCGGCAACAAAATTTTGTCTGATGTCCAGGTCTGGGTCTAAAAGTCCTACAATAAAATTACTAAAAGAACTGTTGGATCTAAGTCACGGTCGGTACTGGCATAACAAAAAGAAACCGGTATTAATAGAAGTGTATACTGCGGTTCAGAATCAGAAAATAAATTATAATGATATTTGACACATGTTTTTGCTAAATACATGGACCTCAAGTATTAAATACGTAGTTAATTTGTGCCGAAATAGACAATCAATTGAATTTTAAGAATAAATGTCGTGATGTGGTTTTAAAGTACAAAACATTAAATATGTTATATATTGAGTACTCACAACTGGCAGGAAATATATACAGATGGTTCTAAAACCAGTAAAGGCCTGGGCGCCGCATTATATTATCCTAGTCGCAATGTAAAAAAGGCTTTAAGATAACGTCTGATATTAATATAATCTCTGTTGAGCTATTTGCGATCTCCGAGTCAATATCCTATGCTAATACTATAGGGCTTGAGAAGACGGTCATCTTATCGGACAACAAAAGCGCGTTACATCATATAGGTCGATGCGCCTCTGGAAAAAGAGGTGCATCGATAGCTTATGCTATTATTAAGCAACTTCTAAGATTTGCTACAAAAGGATTGTCCCTGAGATTGCAGTGGATCCCAGAACATGTCGGTATACGTGGTAATGAGGAGGTTGATCGGATATCTAAATAATGTATTGCTTTCGGAAACGAAGTATAAGTTATACAGGGCTATCCAGAACTTTTGCTTAATTACCAAAACACTACTTGGAATAATTGGAGGGAATATTTTAATAAGACGTTTTACATTAAAGGAATTTGGTATAAAACGATTCATTCGGAGCCTCCTCGTATACAATGGTTCCTTTAAAGAAGTTTGTGTAGAGAGTACATTGGTGTGGCTCACAGACTTCGATCCGGCCACGTTCCACTTAATAACTTTAAAAATTTGATGAAAAAGACAAATTCTCCAAATTGTCCACATTGCAATATTGTCGAAGATGTACAACACATATTAAAGGAATGCTCTCGGAGTGAGAGTATGAGAGTCACACTGGTACAACAGTATGGCATTAATCTTACCAATGTGTGATGTGTTGTGTGAGTTTTTCAAACCATTCTTTCCACGCCGACTTCAGTAGTAGCAAAAACCTTATATAAATTAATAGAACTCGCATTTAGAGAACATAATTAGGGTACGATGGGTCTAACATAATCTCTAAGAGATTCAAAGAACCTTAAATAAAAGATTAAAAAAAAAAAAAAAATTAATAACTAACTATTTTTGATATGTCCATTCTAGGTGTTTTTATTATTAGTATTAGTATCAGAATATATATTCGTTTGTCATCATTTTTATCGAATGTCCCTGAGTGGGGTGGATTCCATTAGTAACGATGTGTCACTAGGAGCATCAATGCACACAATGTCAAGCGTGTTCTGTTAAAACTTCTCAAGATCTCAAGATCCACATCGGGAAAGTTCACAAAGCCACAATATGTACCCCCTCCATACCCATACTTTCAGATCATATGTTGACATCTCAAGTTAGCAGGGCTCATCCATTTTGGAAAATTTTATGTAACTTGAAGCATAACATACCTATTTTAAAGCGTAGCCCTTGGGGTTCCAGAATTGCAAAAGCCCAGACCCTTTCAAAAGACATTAAAAGATTTTTTTCAGAAAACTCCAAACGCGCTTGGGAGAATTTATTAACCTTCCCGTATAGTATCCTTCACGTAAATAATATCACAGTCGGCGTAACTTTAACACAAAAACTAAAAAAACTGCGCTTCGTCATTCAAATCTATCCCAAGCACCAACCGTTTGTTCCGCAACCCCCGTGGATCGACGACAATCGGGTACAAATTATTGCCTTGCGGAGAGTAAGCTCAGTGATGGAGAGGTCAGGGGTACGGCAAGGTTGCTTTTTTCTAGTGACACAATTGCTTTGAACACACCAGAAACACTTTCTACTTTACAGAGCAAACATCCACCTCCAGCAGCGAATGTTTGCCTTCCAGAGCCACCCTCAGCTGCTGATGCTGTTCTGCAGGTATCGGCAGATGAAGTCTTCCATGCAGTTGCGTCTTTTCCGAGTGGCTCTGCTGGCGGTCTTGATTCTTTATCACCACAATACCTTAAAGACTTGTAAGGAGGCAGCAGTGGTTCCGCTGGCATAGCTCTTTTGGAGGACATAACTGCTTTGATAAATTTTATGTTGTCTGGAAGTGTCAACAGTGAGATCGTCGACATTTTATATGGCGCTAATCTTTGTTCGCTGACAAAAAGGATGGTGGTGTTAGGCCCAATGCAGTAGGTAGGCACATATCGCCGCGTCACTGCCAAAGTATGTTGCAACTCAAACCTGGATGCCATCAGCCGATACTTTGCCCCAAAACAATTAGGTTTCGGCTCTGGGGCGGTTGCAAAGCGGCTGTACACGCTCTTAGAGTATTTATAGAAAAGGAGGGCGAGGAGGTCCTGCTGAAGGATATACAGAACGCCTTCAATTCTATAGATAGGGGCGCCTTTTGATACAAGTTAAAGACAAAATTCCAGACAGTTTTGGCAATGTGGCAATGTTACCCCATCCAAATTATTTTACCAAAATAACCTCATAGATTCGGCAGTTGGGTGTCAACGGGGTTACCCATTAGGGCCGGTCATATTTAGCCTCGCAATTCGTCCTATCACCATACATTATATTTAGATTCCACAACCTGTAGGCTTCAGAATCTAAATTTAATGTGTAATATCTTGATGACGGCACACTAGGAGGTGACACACAAACAGTTTTGAGAGATTTTGTAGAGCTACAAAATAAATTACAAAACATTCGCCTAATTCCGTATATTTCTAAATGTGAACTGTGTGTGTGTGTGTGTGTTTTAAACCACTGCACTTCTAGAGATAACATCCTGGGACAATTTAAATCAATAGGCATTACAGTTTTACAAATAAACTCACTCCGCCTCCTAGGCTTACCAGTTTTAGATCGTCGATACAAGAAAATATACAAAATTTTAATGAAGTTTCACATGACCTTCTTCATTTTTCGATTTTGCCTTTTTGTTCCAAAATTTACCTACTTCCTCCGTTGTTGTCCTCTTTGGAAGCATACCGATTTATTACAAAGTTTGGACAACATCGTGAGGAATACGCTCATCGCTATTCTCAACACACAGTTGAATGATCGCGCCTGGTCCTAAGCCTCACTTCCAGTTAGGTTTGGAAGCTTAGGTATAAGTAAAATTTTGAGTGTTGCATTACCGGCATTTTTATCTTCTGCCCAAAGTAATGTTACTTTAGATAATGTAATTTTAGCACCATCAACAACCACCAGCACTACAAATGTAAATTCGGAAGTATCGAGAGTGGGTGAAATAGAGGAAAAATACCTCGGACGCATACACATTCACATGCGTCCTAAGCCCGATATTAAAACCACAGAACTGACCCAGCTTTAAATAGAGTCGCCATAATTGTTTTCTATTCAGGACTGTTCTTCTGAATATTTCTGTCATACTCGTATACCTACTTCTAGGTTATTTCGTTATCACCTTATTAGTAGCCTCATGCTGGCTGTCCTGCACACTTGCTGTATATCACAAATCCAGATACAATAATACAAGGATCTTGTATTATTCGCAGCATAGCATTCATGACAGTCCCAGAGTTGCCATTTGGTATAAAATTTACCCAAGTTCTATTTTTAATTAGTTACCGTGCGGACCCACCTGATCAAATATTTCCCTGGAAGTAGAAAAATGATAACAATAATTTCACACCAACGCCCCCCTGTCAATCTCATCCATGGGCCAAATAATCGTTGTTGCACTATACTAATACTAGATCTATGCACAAATTGAGCGATGACACGTACGTTTGTTAGTTTCTATAACACATTCAAATAATATTCACCCACATTTCCAATATTGTAGATGATATATGGATTTAAGATACATTTCTGCTACATTACGCTCGCTTAAGGAATAAAGGCAGGACGGTGTATAGTATATATTTATTAAAAATATTTTTCAAGTAAAATACAGTAAAATAAAAATGTGTCTATTACATGGAACCTAACATCATCGGCGAAAAGTGGGCTTACACCCCTACCTTGGGAATATAGATGTGGCGGTCTTGTAAGTAGCATTCGCAGTTCGGGACTACAATTTTGTCAAATATTATCAGCGAAATGTGAACTTCACCGCTGCTGGTGGAATATAGGCATAACAGTTATTATTATTTGTCTGTCGAACTAAACGAATGTGTCCCGTATTTTATTGTTCTTACATGGCCACTCCAAGACCGAGTACAGCCGTACCTATTTCACTCCCACCAATTCACGGTGCTCGCCCATCCGTGACTTTGGCCAGAATGTAGCTGTTTCAAACAAGAGTATTGTAACATATTGTTTTGTACAATCTTCTCTAACAGCAAGTTGTATTGACTAAACCGCAACAATTGATACTGAAAAATTCATTGCATCGGGTGGGAATCAAACTCACGTAATCCGCCATGCTGGGGTGGCCACTCGAACTATTGAGATACTAAAGCAGGTAGTTAAATTGTGTTTTTTTCTGTCTTTATAATTAAATCTTTAGATATCCGATGTGGTGCCTTCTATCAACTGTATTTACATACATACTTGTTGCTTTCGGTGTTTGTGTATGTAAATTTCATGTTTGAAAACGCACGTACGACTTTATTAGTTTAATGTGACCTGCTGCTAGGCGAAGGTCTCCCTCTCTAATCCAACGATCTCCATCTCTCTGTTAATAATAGCCATTCTGCTTGATACGCGTTGAGGTCATCGCGCCACTGCTTTCTGGACACAGGAATGTTTAAAAAAATTTACCTCAGACGGAGCTATGAAATAAGTAAATAAATAATTATTGAGAACATGATATCAAACATTGTTTGCAATAAAGTGGATAGCTAAATGTATTTAACGAAGCCAAAATCTTGCACTGAGGACACCTTCGCGTCTTGCAGGGATCTAAACATTACCCTACAACCATTTTTTTCCGTTGGTTTCTTTACTAGGCAAGCCTATGTCGAGGCAAGACTGTATCAGAGAAAAAAATCTTTTAAAAAAAAAGGTAAACCGACTTCAAAAACCAAAAAAATAAATATTTGAAATTGGTGCTGGTTGGTGCAGTCGGTTACTTGGCACCGACTTCAAATATTTATTTTTTTGGTTTTTGAAGTCCGTTTACCTTTTTTTTTAAAGATTTTTATTTTACAATTTTAAGTGACGAGTGAGTTATTTAGTAATATTTATATACCGATATTATATTATTTTGCTAAGTTGCAAAGTAATTAATATAATGACTATAATAACGGACTATACATTCGGAATTAATTAACGGAATCTATACATTCGTGCTGTTCGCCGTTAAGGTGTTCCCTCTTGTATCTTGAAAGTCCAAGGTCCAATATCAATAACAATAAAATACGATCACCTCAAAACTATACTGAACCAAATGCAAAAAGAATCATCAAAATCGGTTCATAAGCAAAGGAGTTATAAAAAAAGGATGAATTATGAACCTCCTTTTTTTTAAGTTGGCTAATATACTGCTTAGTTCTCTAGTAGGGTACCTATAGGATAGACGTAATACCCATAATGTCTCAATTTACACATGCCTATTGTTTGTCGTTAAGGAGTTCCCTGGTGTATCTTCTAAGTCCAAGGTCCAATACCAATGAAATTAAAATGGGACCACCACGGAGCTATACTGAACCCAATGCAAAAAAATTATCAAAATCGGTCCACAATTGGCGGAAATATCGCTGAACATACATAAAAAAAAGCATACATACAACCGAACATAGAACCTCCTCCTTTTTGAAGTCGGTTAAAAAGGTCGAACTCGCTATACGTATAGAATGCTTCATTGGTCTATTAGCGAAGTGAGCGTGACATGGCGATCATGATAAGGTCCTTGGTTCGATTAGATCGGACGGTGTACCTAGTGTGTCTATCGAAAAATTCTATTGTCAGTCCGGAGTCTCGAATTGTGCCCGATATATGCCCAGTTTCAATATTCTACTAAGAAATAGATATGCTTACTGTCAGATGCTTCTGACGGTAAGAATATGTGTCTCTTATGGCCGGTTTTAATATTTTACTCATAGATATATTTTCAAGTCACTGACATAGCACTCAGAATTGCTAAACTTAAGTGGCAGTGGGCGGGGCACATCGCTCGTAAAACTGACGGCCGTTGGGGCAGAAAGGTTCTCGAATGGCGACCACGTACCGGAAGACGTGGAGTGGGTACGCCCCCTACAAGATGGACCGATGACCTGGTGAAGGTCGCAGGTAGAAGTTGGATGCGTACAGCACAAAGCCGGTCGTTGTAGCGGTCTTTATAGGGGAGGCCTTTGTCCTGCAGTGGACGTCTTTCGGCTGAAGAAGAAGAAGAAGATATATTTGCTTACTGGCAGTAGAATGTTGCCAGATTTTTCATGCAAAATATGTGAAAATTCTATCCGTAGTAGGCATTTAGTACAAGGTAAATATTGAAAGGGGCCGTTAGTATATATATATATTATATTTTATTTGGAAAAATAATAAAATACATCAAAATCCTACTATTTGAATATTGAAACCAGCGGTTAATGGCTATAGGCTCAGCCCTATTAATAGGACCAAACATCGTCGGCAATGAGTTGGTGTACTCAAACTCAATAATTTATTTTGTATAATCCCCGCAACTACCCTACAAATCATCATATTTATATTTTTTTAACTAATCTACCGTCGGATCGGAACGCGGCCTCCACTGAAAACGTCCGTCGAGAACCATAGTGGGCTTATCTTTTTGGTCTTATTCCCAATTGATTTTTTTTCACATGTTAATTTTTATATTATACAAAATTAAGCAGGCATTCCATCTCCAGTGTGATGCCTTACGACTGCGATATAAGACTACCAATATTAATTTTAAAGAATGATAAGTTAAATAATTCTGGGTGGATCAGTCTCCACAAGCAGCACCCGTTCACGACTATGAACTCCCGCTTGGGGTATTAGGCGTAACGGTGTTTTATTTTTAACTATAGGCAAGCCATATCGAAGGCTTTTAGATGGCTTGAACAAATTACCTGAGTTGGAGAAATAAAAAAATAGTGAACACCCAATCGGCGGTTTAAATTAGGTAATTTAAACCGTCGATTGGGTGTTTATTATTTTTTATTTCTATAAATAAGTACCTTTCACTGCCAATGAAGCTCGCATTTTATATTACTCCAAAACATTACTAGTCTTTCACACGAGTTTATTTCGTTTGAAACACTAAAAGGCTGTAATAATTTTCACATGAAAGGGTTTTCTTTTTTACGAGAGTGTCAAAGCACCTTATTACACATGTTCTTTGTCCTTTCTCGCTGTCTGGATCGGCGCGCATTGAAATTGGTAGATTGAGAACTTATTTATAGTGAGACGATATATTTCTGTTTAGGAAACTATTTTGTGTGTGTTTTTGTTGGCGGGCTGGCTTGTGTGGAAATGACTTTTGATTATTGATTACGTTGTAAACATTTACTTGAGGTACGGTCAATCTAACGCGTTCAGCCGCAACCGCGGTGGCGTCCCCGGCAGCGATCACGGTGGCGATCAGTATCTCCCTATGATTGCGCGTGCAATCGTCGCCTATATAGCGCGTGCAGGACGTAGGATGCGTTGGTGTGAATAGTTCCATACAAATATCACTGCAGGAGGAGGAGTGGAAAAATTGGAGGAAGGTCTTTACCGAGCCGTGGGACAATAATGGCTTTTAATAATAATACTAAAAGTCTCAAAACTTTAGTCTGTGTGAAGATGTCTGAGATTTTCATATAGTAAAGGTACCCACTTGCATAAAATAGTCTGTGTCAGCTAGTTTTAGAATATGTTTGAACCTTGCTGCAAATGTTAGTAAAAAAAAGCTGTGCGATGCGGAACTGACACGTACGGCGCTGTGCTAACTAGTGTTCGGAACGAACTAGCAACTTTTTGTTGCTCATACGTTGACCTACAAAGGACACAAAAAATACTGTCACGCCTTTATTTCCTAAGCGGAGGTGGCCCATCTACTATATACACTTATATATCGCACACCAATATTAGGTCCAAATTTAATAGGGGGCGGGCAATTTACGTTACACCTGGCACAATTCCAGTCTCCGGACAGCGATTAAGATTTGACCTAGGATACGAAGCCAGGACCTCGTGGTCGCCATTCCCACAATGCGCTACTAGACCAACGAGGCGGGGTATTAATTATTTCTACAATAAATAAATATAACTACGATGGACTACAGCTTGGTCCAGTAGCTTAGAGTGTAGGCCGCTCCACTCAATAGATCTAGTAGTCGCGAGTTCGATCCAAAACTACATTTCGCACCTTCAGATTCATCTCAAAGAATCAAGTTTTTGGGAAACTAATCGCGTCCCTTCAGAACCGAGCGGCGCGCGTAGAGGGAGAGAATGTGAGAGGCCAAAGTTTTCTTAATTCTACCATAAAAACGCCGTTGTTTTAATATTCACCAGATAGAGTGTACCTTTTAATGGATTTCTATGACCGTAACTCGATTTCTTAAATTTTTGAGTTAGGTCTTTACCGTTCTAAAGATGCGATTTGTTTGTTTCGATCTTGGTGTTCGTATATGTGAATTCCGTTTCTAAAGACATCCAGGACACGAATAATTCCTAGACTAGGGCTACGTTTATTTTTAAATGAAATAGTATTATCTCAACTTTTCCTGATTATATTGAGTTCTAAGATTTACGCGAATATTACACATGAAATAAAACTATTTTACGGATTTTATCGCAGTTTATTTTTTTATTTTTAGTTCCCGACGTTTCGAGTGCTTTGCAGCACCCATGGTCACGGGAGGGACTGAGGTGTTAGACGTCCAAAAGGCATAGTTGTTCCGGGGTACCCTCAAACTTTATCAAAATTATTTTTGTTGTTGTTGGTCCGATCTACGCAGAATGAGCTCACGGTGTCTTGAGGTCTTGCAGTGTTATGCTTGGTTTTGGATTTGATTATATTAATTACCGGATCCCAAGACGATGGAAGCAACCAGCCTTGGTAGGAATCGGTGTTCTTTCACGAGGATTTGTGGTCTATCAAATCTGATGTTATGGCGGGTGCGGTCAAGGACATGTTCACAGACTGCAGACTTCTTTGAGCGACCTAAAACACCGTCGCCCTCCCGGAACAACTATGCCTTTTGGACGTCTAACACCTCAGTCCCTCCCGTGACCATGGGTGCTGCAAAGCACTTGAAAGGTCGGGAACTAAAAATAAAAAATAAACCGCGATAAAATCCGTAAAATAGTTTTATTTCATTTTCCAGATTATACTAAAATGCAAAATTGACGCTCGCCACAAAAAAGTTGCCTGTCTCTTACGCGCCTAAAAATGAAATGAAAAAAATGAAATTCCACTGCACTTTGCAGAGATCGCCCCTCCACGGTCCCCTCCATTTCCCGGTCCCCTCCATGTCATAGCTATTAAGACTTTATTACATTTTAAAACCCATTCAGCCTAGACTACATCAAATCAACAATTTTCATATCAAACAATCATTTTAGTTTCCATATCTATTCAAATAATGGTTACTATGCGACATTTGCTTTAGAACAAACTGGGCTAATATTATCGCATATAAGGACTACAATACGAATTCGGTATCAGGGCTTAAAAAAAATAAACCCCCTTGTGCAGTCATGTGATGGCCGCCGAGGTAGTGGCAGAGGTGTACTGTATACACCCACTTACCGCCGACGATATTAGGTTCTTATGTGATACGGACGAACACATTGTAATTATATCTGGCACAATTCCAGACTCCAGATTATTTCGAATCTTGGGCGGCAGGGTTGGGTTCGGGATCGCGGGACTCGAGCCTTGAGTGTCCCTTATACGCGACTGCGAGAAGGACGGTGGCGTAGTGTGGCCCACGTCACAGTGGTACGGGGCGGGAGCGAGTTAACTGATCCTCCCCGAAGCCCGATTCTTCGAAACGCGACGGCGGAGATTAAACGTAGTGTTTATACTCTCTTTGGCGAAGATCCTAGAGCTCCTTTGAATATTGTTTACGGTCGGTAGGAGTGCGAAACAACTCGTGACCTTCCACTAAGGCTTTCAGAAGTACGAAGCAGGATGTTTTTATCCGAAAAGTACCTACGTATGATGTTAAATTTAAATGTTGCTCTGTTTGCTGATCATTTATTAAAATGATTATTATATTTATCTCGCAAAAACTTTGTTTGTAGGCCGATATAAAAAACCCTTTTGGCATGTTTAGTAAGCATTTTCCCCAGTTTTTTAAAACTCCAATAATAATAAACGTGAAAGGTACTTTTGGTAGTCTAAACATTGTTTTAAAAGTAAGCGCTTTTGTAGAATAAAAAAGGAACATTGTATTTGTTGCGTACGGATACGTTATTTCCCAAATTTATTTAAATTTGTGTTAGCAAGCTAGATCTCTGAGCAGTTGTCTGAGCCAAAATATTTGCATAATATCACATCATATTGCATGATATACTTACAGCGTGTGTGCGAGCAGGAATTTTTTCGATTACGGTGGGAGGTATATTAAAACGCTAAAATTTTGCCCAGTGGCTCATAAATCACAACGAGGCATTTTGCAAATTGTGCATTTGTCAACTAAAGCTTTTTAACGTTTTGGTTTCCCTTAAAAAATTAGGTCAAGTGCAAATACGCGACATTGCCTTAGCTCTGACGCTATGTAGATACCTACTTAAAAATAAAGTTTGATACTAGTGGAGAAGGAAATCCAGATTTCATTAAATTGATTTTGAAGTAGACTAGTATTTATTTACTAGGGTGTAAGCCTGTACCATAAATGAAAAACTGTAACAGTGTTTAACAAACTTACTCACGACTACATTCTCCAAGGGCAGGCTGAGGTGTACTGCGTACACCCACATTTCGACGACGATGTTAGATGCCAATGTAATAGGGGGCAAACATATTGTCACAAATATTTATTGAAGAAAGGTATGTAATCCTGCTAATACAATGAATACTAAAGTTAGATGGCAAAAACTGGTATCAAATAGTTTGACTTCTTAAGGTGTTTTTACGTATCCACGGGTAAGGTAGCAGTCATCAACTATCCTTTATCATTAACGGGATACCGCGACAAGACATGATTAGAGACTTAATATTTTAAATATGAGTTTTGACTCTGTATTTTAGAATTTGGTAAAAGGAATACACGATTTAACTTACTTACAAGGATTTAGTTTTTTTACTATCCAGAAAATTTCGTTTCATTGTGTATTACTTTTACCTCATTCTAAAATATAAACACAAAAATCATATTTCTAAATAAGTCTCTAATCGAAATGACAAAACAGATATACAATGCGAAAGTGGAAGGATATAGGTACCGGGGAACACCTAGACTATCTTACCATGACCAAATAGACCGTGTCTTGTCTGAGGGGCAAGTCGAGAGTCTCCGTAACCGAGCGTGTGTGAGACGAGCTATGGGAGTGGAGGAGGCCAGAGGGGTATGTTAGAAAAGAACCTGTTGGAACTCTGTACTCACTGCCTACCCCGCAAGGGATCTGGCGTGATGATATAGATAGATATATACAATAGAGTCTCTAATCCATATACATCTTGACGTGCACGGATGAACACGTGTTTATCGCGGTTGCCTTAAATGTATTTGTATCAGTCTGTCTGGTTTTCTGTGCTGGATAAACCCAACGCTTTTATATAATTAAACTTATTTAATGAAATCTATTTCTGGGAACCTTTTCCATCGATTGTGATGTGGAGGCATTTTTGTGTAGTGGGTATGTTGAGCATTTATTATATTGTTAGTTAGTTGTTACGTATTATTTGTTTTTACAAGCTTTTATTGAACTTGCAATGTTCGTATGTCTGTCCGTCTGCCTTTCTGGTTTAAATGTTGTTATGCATTTTGGGCTGAAATTTGGCATACGTATGCAAAGTCGATGACAATGCAATAACATCATTATGGCAATAAATAATAATGCGTCGACGGATGATTTAGCGCAGTGGTAAATAGCTGAAGCTGCTCTGCCAACTGTGTCTAATAGTTGCGGGTTCGATTCGCGCACGGAACAAACCTTTGTGTGACCCACAATTATTTGTTTCGGTCTGGGTATTTGTGTATGTGAATCTTCATGTTTGTAAACGCACCCACGACACAGGAATAAATACTAGTGTGGGGCTACGTTTTAAAAAAACAAACCAAAAAGAGATATGGTACCATGGAGCTGGTCTATGCATCGTCGCCCCCTCGTGTTAGGGCTTGTGACATTGACATTGACAAGTATTTTACAACCATCTAGTGTTCAGGGTCAGATGATGAAGCTGAATTGTGGCGAATGGAACCATATAACACCGCCGGGTTTGGGCTCGTGGGGTTTGTCTTTACGAGTACTTTAGACCCGGATGGTGTCCAATAGAGATGAGTCGTATTAGGTAAATCAGGTACTAAGTACACCTGTTCCTAGTCTGCATAAATACCTAATCCAAATACCTATTCCACCTAATCCACCTAATCTTAATGATCTCATACACATATCGTTCCTTAGTGATCTCAATCCGCCTATTCTATATCAAATCCTGATATCGAATTATCGATATTTGAATTAATTGAATGTTAAATTGTTTTGTTGGTTTAGAACGGGTACAGTCATAATAACACTTTTATGAAAATGGAAGTTTCAAAATGGACTCAAATTTTTTTTTTATTAGATTAGATATTTCTGCACGAAATTGATTGTATAAATAAACTAATACTTGTTTTCTATTTTATGATTTAATGATATATTAGTGATGAATTGGTATCTTCCCTTCATACTTTTTACAGGCTTAGGACTGTTAACTAACTAATGTATGAAGTTTTGAGTCTTGCGATATTAAATATTCCGCAAAAGCTTAGCGTTCGCAAGATGACGTATTTAAAAGATTTCTGTTCATTATATTTACATTTGTTTTATATCAATACGCGTTGTATAGCGCTGTCTCGCTCCCTCCACCCTTACACGTAAGCGGGATAGCAAAGCGATAAGCATATGAGTGAGTGAGAGAGCGCGGGAACAGGTGTGAGTGAGCATGCTAAACGGCTAAACATTAGTTTTTGTTGAATATGAATATTAGGTGGATTAGGTATTGTCAGAATTGGATTAGGTGCCGCCTATTCTCGTAAAATACCTGTTCTTTGGTTCTGTTCAAATAAATACGACTCACCTCTAGTGTCCAAGGTCTGATGATGGACCCGGCATGAAGCCATAGAAATTCCTTAACTAAGCAAGATATCTTCGTTGTGTTTTTGATATAAAAGCTTGTTTTTACAAAGGCTTTAAATTAAAATTATTAACATGTACACTTTGATTTGATCTTTTTTGGAAAATGTAGTAGGTAGTTTTAGTGTTGTGAGTGCGTTTATAATACACGAATTTTACATCTACAAACTGTCTGGGTGACTGAAGAAATAGGTTTGCAGGTCATACAAAAATTTGTCCCGTTCGGGAATATAACCCGCAATTAATCGACCCAGCAAACTCCATTTCAACACAAAAAAATCAAATCAATCGCACTCGCGCACACACACATACATACACACCGATCATATTAGATTTAAAACAAATATTGCGAAGTAACAAACGAATCTAATCACCTAGGTACTCAATTGTGAAGGGCAACAAAGTTAATTCCTACCTAGAATACTGACAATGGTTTTCATATTCTTTTAATTACTCTTCCAAAGTAGTTCCATCGCCTTAGGCCCGGGTATTGTGTTGCTACTATTCAAGTGAACCACATATGAGCGACGGAAGCGTTTTGTGTTGTTTCAGGTGCAGATATAGCTTATGAGCTGAGCGTAGCTTATGAGCATAGCGTATAAGCGTAACGTATAAGCGCGCCGGGACTACAGAGTTCCAACAAGTACTTTTACTACCTACAAAAATTTACTTCGGTATAAGTTTACACGAGTTTATAAGAGCACCCACGACATATATATATAAAACTTACAACCAGACTAAGATAGTGAAAAACATTTAATCAAAATCGGCTAATAATACCGAATATAACTACATACAGTTAAACAAATCTCATTCAATTACAATTTATATCCTTTTATTTTCGTAATTGTTTATATGTGAGACGATGCTGTACTCACCAGTAATTGATCCTCATACTAGTATAAGTAGCTTCTACTATTTATATATTGTGTCTGTATATTGTATGTGTATTGTTGGTGTGGATATTTTAATTAAAAATTAAATAAAATGTGAAAGGCCATCGAAACGCAGTATTTCACAGATAACGCCCAAATCGCGCGGTCTTTTGTTCTTATGGTTACTTACTATATCTCACTACAACTTGTGTGCGGCCAATCATGACGTACGCTTGTGAGGTGTTTGGGCACACCACCCGCTCTCACATCGATAAACTTTAAACGGTTCAATCCCGATTCCTCCGTAAAGCCATCGGAGCCCCGTGGTTCATATGGAACGTCGATCTCCATTCCGATCTCGGTCTCGAACCTATTCGCGCCTAGATTAAAAAGGCGACAACCCAATATTTCGCGAACGCGTCCAATCACAGGTATTCGCTAATCGTAGCCGCCGTCGACTACAAAGCTAACTCCCCTCCTTTCAGCCGCTACCCCCGTCCGCGGCATTTTCTCACCGACCTTCCCGATGCCCTTACATCCCTTCTTTTGGATACAGATACCGCACACAGGATCAGACACCGACCTCGCCGGCGAGGTCAATGACTGCCTTGCCCGCCGGCCGGTGCAGAGCACCACGGCAAGACACCTAATATATGCCTTCCCCATAGCGACTGCCCAAGCCGAGGCCGTTCCTCCTTGGGGCGCCCTTCCTCTTCTGGCTCGAGCGTAGTGGTTGCAGGCTCGCCCTCTTGTCCGGTAAAGCTGTTAAAACCCCGCGGCCAACAGCGTAGATCATTCACACACACATCACTTACTACATTGTCCTGAGCCAATTTCCGTTACCGCACTCCATCAATATGCGCCCAGCCTTAACAATCCTCCGTCAATATGCCCTAAGACGAAAAAATAAGTATTGTACTACACTACACGAATAAAAAATATTTTGATTCTGATTTTGATTCTGATATAGATTTTATGCAGGGGAAGAATACGAGTATAGCCTGCCTTTTGTCTCAAAAATAAAACTTAAGGGTGTGAAATACATGTATGTATATAACGCGAACGAAGATACGGGTACAGCTAGTTTAGCATATCTACATAGTAATATTTGGATATTAGAGTTGCTCGTGCGTTGTGCGACCGCGGGTGTTCTGTGAAAGATCACTACGGCTAAACAGCGTTCGGTTCGCTCGGTCGGCTTGATAAGTTCCGACAGCAGGTACTCACCACCTGCCTCCACCAATCTACGTCGGATTCGCGTGGTAGAGTATTATCTAAACTCTCTCACCTTCATTTTCGAGAGAAGGCCATTGCCCAGCAGTGGGAGAGAGTATAAGCTGATTTATAAGCAAATAACTTTAACCTAGATTCTAAAGTGGGAACCACGTATTGGCAAGCGCATCGCGGGGCGGCCGCTTACCAGATGGACCGGGGGTCTGGTGAGGATCGCAGGAAGTCGTTGGATGCAGGTGGTATCGGACCGGCTGCTCTGGAGAGCGATTGGGAGGCCTATGTTCAGCATTACAAGTATAGGCTGAGATGATGAACCTTAACCTTGGACGTTTTGGCGTATAGGTCGCCGAGTCCGGTAACGGATAATATGTAAGTGTCACTCTCGCTTAAAGAAATACATGCGTAAGTTAAAGTACACTGTTCAAACCCTCTTCAAGCGACCGTTAAAGTTTAACCAACCGTTCGCAAGTGTTCACAATGTATTCAATTAATTATTCAACCGCTCGTGTTTGCGCACACAATTTATAGCTGACGTAGACAATTTGAGATGCGGTCCCGATAGCTATTCTAGTTAATTACACTTTGGAATAATTTTCCAATAAATATCCACCATTAAGAAGGTTTGATCTCTTGGGCCCAAATTCTTTAAAGAAATGGGATCAATTAATCAATTAAATAAGCATTTCTTTGCAACACTATGTGAGGAAAATGGCGCTATAGCTTCCCTGGTGTAGTTGTTATCACATGCTTTACACGCAGAAGGCCGCTAGTTCGATCCCGGCCGGAATCATATTTTTTTGGATAAGTAAATCTATCTTTCTATCTACGTATCTATATCATCACGCCAGATTCCTTGCGGGGTAAGCAGAGAGTACAGAGTTCCAACAGGTGGCCGTACATAGAAATCTTATCTTACATACCTCTCTGGCTTCCTCCACTTTCATAGTTCGTCTCATACACGCTCGCCGGTTATGGAGATTCTTGACTTGTCTTTTAGATAAGACTCGGTCTATTTGGTCGTGGTAAGATAGTCTAGGTCTTCTCCGGTACCTACATCCTTCCACTTTCGCATTGTATATCTGTTTTGTCATTCTTTCTTCTGACATTCTTTCTATATGCCCGAACCAACGGAGCATACCCTTTCTCATCTTTCCACCGATACTATCTTTCATATCGAATCGCTTTCTTACTACGCTGTTGTGAATTCGGTTGATCAGCTTTACTCCGCACAACTTCCGTGGAGTTCGCATTTCCTCTGCATTTATTCTATTTTCATTCACCTTCTGGGTATGTAACCCAGCTCTCGCTACCATATAACAGTGTTGGGACAAGAACTCCGTTATGTTTGGCACGCTGCGATAAGTTATAAGATAGGAAGCCTTTTGTAAGGATAAGTAAATTTAGTAAATAACCGATTATAAGTGTTATTTACGAAACACACTTTAACTTATTCAATTCTGTGGGATAATTTAGAGAGGAATAAAGGAAAACAAGATATTTCAAGTGACGAAAGTCGATTCGCAAAGCATTTAAGGTTGGTGCAGTCGGGTGGCCACGGGTTCGATCCCCGAACGGGGCGAATCTTTATGTGACCTGCAAAGATTTACTTCGGTATAGGTTTACACATATTTCTAAGTGCACCCACGACACAGGAACAAGAATAATTCGTAGCATAGGAAAACGTTTTCTTTAACCGTCTTATTCAAAAACGAAGACTTTCGATGGTTCCAGTATAAACACACTGACTAATCCAGATGCTAAGAAAATTCTTATAACAAAACGAGAATCAGCTTTGACAGATGCAACTTCCATGGTCTAAAAGATTAACCACTGTGACCCGTAATTTAACTGTTGAAGTTGTAGGACTAGAGGTACGGACCTCGGTGGGTCCTCGGTGGCGATCAGTATCTCTCTAAGATTGCGCGTGCTGACGCCGCCTAGATAGCGCGTGCAGGACGCAGGAGGCGTTGGTGTCAACATTTCCATACAAATATTACTGCAGGAACTGATCGCCACCGTGCACGCCATCACGGACGCAGCTGGACGCATTGGATTGGTCGTACCTTTAAAGGTGGAGCTAAATACTCTTAGATAAGTCAATTTTTTGTAATAAGGAAAATTTCAAGGACGTAATAAGCCTTGTTACCTATACTTGGAGTCTAGAACTTAAATCTTTATTGAGACCATGTTTTGTAATAAGGCGGCGAACGTCTCAAGTCTACTCTTCTAAGTCCAAAAAGGTCAGATAGATAAGGTAACAAGGCGAATCCCGAGCTAGTTTCGTTTAAAACATAGACTACATAGTCCTAGGTATCTTAGACCCAAAAAGGCAAAATAGAAAAGGTTACTAATAAGGTTACTAATAAGAACATGAAACTTATCCCTTGAAAGTGGGTGTTTTCCTGATGGCCTTAAAAATCCCTAGTAAAACCGCTATACAAAAAAGATGATCATACTAAGATACAAAACTACCGACCCATTACCCTTGTACCAATAATCTCAAAGATTTTTGAAATTGCCATGTATAAACGTTTAAGGGATTTTATTCAAAAACACAACATTATTAGAAATGAGCAATTCGGATTTCAAAAAAAGAAATCTACCACATTAGCCTGCTTTCACTTAATGAATAAAGTAATTGACAATTTAGACGATGGTAAATCAGTCACTGCAATATTCTTTGATATGTCAAGGGCGTTTGATTTTGTCTCGCACAAAATATTGTTGGACAAAATTGAAAAATATGGAATCAGAGGACCTGCTCTAAAATGGCTAGAATCCTACTTAAGTGAAAGAATGCAAACCGTTGAAATAATGCGTATAAACAAAAAGAATGAACAAGTCCCAAAAATATCAACCTACAAATCCAACTCTTGGGGTGTGCCACAGAGCAGTGTTCTTGTGCCATTGTTATTTTTATTGTACATTAATGATCTATCCAAAGTTACTCCATATCCATGCATTTTGTTTGCAGATGACATATCTATAATAATTCCCTTAAATAATGACATTAAAAATTCTTCCAGGGACATTAACCCTACAATTAAATGCATAATCTCATGGCTTGACATAAATAACCTGAAGGTCAATGTGACAAAAACAAAAATGATACAATTTAGCACATATGGTAAAAAAAGCAAAATATGAATATAAATTATGAGGGACAAAAACTAATAGAAGTAGATGAAACCAAATTTTTGGGAATTATAATTGATAAACACTGTAACTGGAAATCCCATGTTAACCTGGTATGCACTCAATTAAATAAGTTTGTATATGTTCTATATTGCTTCAGTAAAACAGCGAATCAACACACTGTCCTAACCGGATACCATGGCTACATAGGTGCAATATTAAGATACGGTCTAATACTATGGGGCAACTCTACTGAAGTACAAAGTGCGTTTCTTGCACAGAAGAAATTTGTTAGAGCGATAGCCGGTATATTATAATTATTGAACGGAGAATGCGCGTGAAGTCCGATGGAATGTTGTGCGAGGCACAAGGGGGTTTCAGGTCTGGAAGAGGATGTTCGGATCAAGTCTTCTCACTCCGCAACATCGTAGAGAAGCATCTGGCAGTGGGCCGGAAGGTTTTCTGCGGTTTTGTAGATCTGGAGAAGGCATTTGACAGAGTTGTGCGAAAGAGACTTTGGGACATTTTGCCAGAGTATGGTATAGATGGCACTCTGTTGCGAGCCGTCCAGTCCACTTATGTGGACTGCAAGGCATGCGTACGGGTGGGTGGTAACAGGTCACCCTGGTTTGACGTTAAAATCGGCGTCAAGCAGGGTTGTGTGTTGTCCGCTAGACTGTTTATAATATATCTGGACAAAAGTCTTCAAAGACTGAAAGCGATGAATGAAGGTGTACAAATGGGTGACTTAGTGGTAAACCATCTACTTTATGCAGATGACGCGGTTTTAATAGCGCCAACAGCCACTGATCTGCAAACACTAGTCACAGTTATGAAAAACGACTGCATGATCAATGGCTTACACTTGAATGTGAAGAAAACCAAGATTATGGTTTTTGAAAGGGAAGAAACCAGAACGAATGTAAGGATTGTGGTTGGTAACGATGTGCTGGAGCAAGTGAATGAGTTTGTATATCTTGGATGCGCCTTCAGTAAGGATGGGAAATACACCGCTGACATAGAGAGAAGAGTGAGTGCAGGGAACAGAGTGAATGGTGCGATGGGAAAGCTACTCGGGAGCCGGCACTTAAGCCATAAGGCGCAGCTGGCCATACATAACGGAGTTCTTGTCCCAACGCTGTTATATGGTAGCGAGAGCTGGGTATGTAAGAAGTAGAATGAAAGTAGGATAAATGCGGTAGAAATGCGAGCTCTGCGGAAGATGTGCGGAGTGAAGCTGACCGACCGCATTAGCAACAGCATAGTAAGACAGCGAGTAGGTATGAAAAATAGTATCGGTGGAAAGATGAGAAAGGGCATGCTCCGTTGGTTCGGGCATATAGAAAGAATGCCAGAGGAAAGAATGACAAAACAGATATACAATGTGTAAGTGGAAGGATGCAGGTACCGGGGAAGACCTAGACTATCTTACCACGACCAAATAAACCGAGTCTTATCTGATGGAAAAGTCAAGAGTCTCCGTAACCGGCGAGCGTGTATGAGACGAACTATGAGAGTCGAGGAAGCCAGAGAGGTATGTAAGGAAAGAACCTGTTGGAACTCTGTACTCTCTGCCTACCCCGCAAAGGATCTGGCGTGAGGTTATAGATAGATAGATAGCCGGTATAAGGCCCTGGGAGTCATGTAAGCCCATACTTCTAAAACTAAAAATTTGAACACTGCCCAGCATGTATATATTTGAAGCAGCAAAGTTTGTTCAAGAACATAAACACCTGTTTACTCAAATACATCATAGGTTTCCTAGAAGCACAAGGAATCGTGAAAATATTGTTATGCCTAAAATACCTATAACTACTTTGTATCAGAAAAATTGTTATGCAATGTGCGGTCGCATTTACTATAAAATTCCTGGTGATTTTAAAAACCTTCCGACTTCAATGTTTACCAAAAAACTTAAATTGTGGTTATTAGACAAATGCTTGTATTCTGTATCTGACATAATTTTTTTTTTCTTTTACTTAGTCTTTAACTTTGCCTTTGACACTTATCTTATTACTTGCCATTAATATCGTTGGATTATTTTATTATTGAATTGACAATTTTAATTAGACTAACCGAATTGAATTTCTACTTTTATTTTAGCTGCCTGACTGCCTCGTTGGTCTGGTGGCAAAGCGCATCGCTTTGTGATCACGACGTCCTGGGTTCAAATCCTAGGTCGGACAATTGTAGTTTTTCTAACGAAAAATTCCCAGTATGAGTCCGGAGTCTGGAATTGTGCCCGTTATATGGCAATAGGCTCGCCCCCTATTACATGGGACCTAACATCGTCGGCGAAACGTGGGTGTACTCAGTATACCTCTGCCACCCCCTCTGGGGAATAAAGGCGTGACGGTGTGTGTGTTTTTTTTTTTATTTTAGCCATATCTTAGCAAGTAAGACGAATTTTTTGCATGTCAACATGTTGTGACTAAAGTTGTATGAACCTTTTTATACTAAAATAAGACCGCAAATGTACCTACCAACTTTTATGCAAATAAATAAATAAGACCTATCCCGAGCTAGTTTCGTTTAAAATGTAGAGTACCTGTTCAGAGCCACAGGTGCGCGGGCGAGGTGATCTATATATCGACGCTAATGTTTTCGGGATGCCCGGCTGGTATGCTGGTAACGATGAAAGGTGGGCTTATCTTCATTTTCATAGTCGTCCGCATGGTTGCCGGACCGGATAGAAATCTTGAAATAACACTAGGTTCTTGTTAGTACACTGATCTTCCTTGATATTCCGACTTTGATAGCAAAAAATCAGAAGATGCTCGCAATAATTGAGGATTGATAGAATGCAGTGAGCGCTGCTCCGCGATACGTCCGACAGCTCACCCCGTTCGGAATAGAATCACACAGTAGGGCCGTCCGCCGTCTCACATCAACTATCTGTTATAGGTCGGTTATTATCTGACATCTGTCATCGCATCGACAACTAAACACACTTAGGCAATTATTAAAGTCATTTGTCAGGAGTTTGTCTATAGACAAGATTAAAAGTTACTAAAATAACAATAACTGCCTGACATTACATTAACTGTAATCGTCAAATATTAGACTCCGACATATGATATATATTTTTACAAGTCCATAAATAAAGTTGGTTTTATTTCACATAAAAAATTGTGAAAATTTCGCGGTAAAATGTATGCAAAGGACATGTCAAGGAAAATACAAAATGGTGATACATCTACTGAAATATTTAAAAATTAAGCGCAAGTGCAGTGACGAGTGACGAGTCGTGTATGTATATGTGTGTGTCTCTGTTTGCTTGGGCGTACATGCGTGTTTGCTCGATTGTGTGCGTGCGTGTGTGCGTGCAGGGCTCTATGCTTGCTTGCTTGTGTGCGGGGCTGCGTATGAGCTTGCGTGTATGTGTGGTTGGGTGCGTGCGCGCGTATCCACTACGTACTGAGTACATCCACTATTCGCCGACGATGTTAGGTCCCATGCAATAGGGGGCGAGCCTATTGTCATACACCGGGCGCAATTCCTGACTTCGGACTCAAACAGATTTTTTTTTGTCAGAAAAACCACATTTGTTCTACATATGTGTTTGAGTGAATGAGTATGCTGTTAATCGAGTGGTCTGTACAGCTTCAGCAGACATTGCACTGCCTTATACCTACTATTCGGCAGTCTTTAGTTTCTATATCCAAAATACATACTTGCCCTTCGAAAAACTTGTGCTTTGTACCTATTTATATAGGTTATACACATAGATAAGTGAATAATGAAAATATTTTTCAACGAAAGCCCACACAACTCTCAAGTCTAAACTATTTCAATAAGGGTAAGTTTAATTATTATGATCGTGCTTATCCCGCGCCCTATGCATATTTGAATCTCATTTCCCCACGGCTCACCCACGGTGTGAATACTTTGATTAGTTTTAATTACGCCCAAGTATCTCAAAAGGTCTCTGTAACCGCATGTTCCGACCGATCGGCCCACATTTTTGTTGCGAAATCTCTTATTGCGCGTGTTAGATTTAATATAAAATTGTCTATCAAAAATCCGGCTTACGTTTCATTAAAGTAGCGCCATCTATCGATATTTATTGTATAAGTGACAAAGTACACACAGATGTCGCTATAACTACACGAAATTACATTGTATTCTTGACAAATAGGTACGAAGACATAAAAATATATTGAAGCTTTACAACGTAATAGGTTGTATGAGAAGATATATGAATATTGAAACGAAGCGCTCGAGTTTCGCGTTTATTACACGGAGCGTTTAATAAAAACGTAACGTACGCGAATTTATATAAAAAAAGTAACGGAAGGTTGTTCACACTTAGTGCCCCAAAGGAATTGTACGTTTTATAACACAGAAATACACCTCCTGGGCCTTTATTCGCTATGCCACATGAGATTCCCCGCAAGTAACGTGTGACGTCATAACAAGCAGTAAACATAAACACGCTTCCTTGACGAGCCTACGCGTGGAATTACAAAATGGTATTCGGTATGCCGTAAGGAATGTTGTCTACGGCAATTTTATTTTTAATTTGAGATTTCGCTGGATTCGTTCATAATCTTACATCTGTTAATTCCGGTAAAGTATCGGTTTTTCGAATATTCGTTTTAAATTATTCAATTTCGGTAAAAATATATTTATATGTGCTGATAACATGGTTTTAAGTATGTGTCTATTGAAAACTAAGTAAATAAGTAGGGCCAGATATAAAAAAGGCAACTTTAATTAACATTAAACAAAGATCCAAGTTTTAGAACGTACGAATGTCAAATACAATAACCTATACCCACACCTAAACAAACAAAGACTTGTCCCACACATATATATAGTCTGTTTTTTTAAGTGGTCAATTTTACATAAAAATATTGTGTGATAACTTAAGGCCATACAATTGGTTCAAAATTAGTTTATTTCATTCATTCATAAATTCCCCAATCCTTGCTCTTCGTCCGAACCGACCACTTTAGTGACACCATGTTTTTTCATAAAATTGGCCACTTAAGAAAAACCAGACTAAACCTAGCACCATTCCGATCTCAGCCTTGAACCTATTCGCACCTATATTAAAGCCCTTTTTAGCTGCTGCCGCCTACGCACTTGACTCGCCTCCTATCAGCCGTTATTGCTGCCCACGCCATATTTTCAGCAACCCTTACAATGCCCTTACTTCCCTCCTATCAGATACCGATATCACACACAGGATTAGACACCGACCTCGCCGGCGACGTGGAAGAATCCCCAGCGGACAAGTTTCTTTCATGTTCACCACGGCGAGACACCTAATGTATGCCTTCCCCCATAGCAAGAGCCCAAGTCGAGGCCGGTCCTCCCTGAACCTAGTTGCCCCTATTCCCTTCTGCCCCCCACTCCGGGAATACCGGCGTGACCGTGTTTATTTTTTATTTTAAAGTTTGTTTTGCAAATATACATACAGTGAATTAAAAGGTATACTTTTTATTTAGTTTATTTACTATGTATCTTTATCTTTTCTAGCTATCTATCTACATAGATACATAGATAGATACATAATCTATGTATCTATCTAAATTAAAGAATTAATAAAGAAAATAAAATAATAAAAATATCATCAAGCCAGATCCCCTGCGGGGCAGGTATGTATATAAATGAAACAAAAGTATAAATGAAACAAAAGTAATTGGTAAATCAATAAGTTTTATTTATGAATAACAAATCAATAATCACATGCAAGTCATTTGGTATTGTTAAATGGAAACTTGTAAGTCCTCATCAGAACAACAACACATACCATCTTTGTAACCTATGACCACAATAAATGCTATTTTATTTGATTTGAACAACAAACATTCAAAATTATACAGTTTGGTATACCACACAGTAATGGTTCCACTTTGCTACCAAGGTTACCACACCATAATTATGCAGCTATAATTGAAAAACAAATTGAAATAAAAACATTTTTCTTTCATGCATTAGTATAAAAATTCCCATCACACATGACATCACCACACATCTTTCTCTACAAGAATGGGTCAACTTGGGTGTTCTTATTTTCTCAACCATCAGCAATTCTGTAAAAGAAGTTTCATATGAAAGATATGATTTTAGATGCAAAATTAGTGCCTCATAATATATGCAACACATTATTTGATGAACAATTAAGACTCACTAATAGAAAATGCATTATAATAACCCTACATTCTACTTGTAATGAAAATTGATAATGAAAAATAGCCTATTATGTTATTTTAGGTCAACATCATCCACCTATGCCCTATAATTAAATCAATGATACAAATATTTACTTCACCACAAAATCAATAATGTAGCACACCACAAATTACTTGTCTTTATAAAATAACAAAAGTCACATTTATTTTAGTAGATACGTACCTGTTTTTATGATCACAGTTTTAAATGGGCCTCCTAACGCATTTAATTGGTAGGTTAGGTCTTTCCACATTTCTCGATGACCTTCCTTGAGGAGAACAATTGATGTACCCAGATTCCACCTGTGGGTGGGTAAATATGCTAATTGGGCTGTAGAAGCTTTCGTCCGGTTCATTGTGACTACAAACTAAAACAAAACACCATATTATTAAGATAAATGTGTACACTATTGTTGAAATTGAGAAGTTCACTTTAATAGATGAGCCACCACAATTTTCCAATGTCACTGGTTATGAGTAATAATTTATTACTACGACGACCACGCGATGATCATAATATATCATTTAAATTGCAATAAAACTATTTAAAAATGTTTGTTTACATTGAATTACCTTAGCAAGTTTTTAACATGTTTTCAATAACACGCAAGCGCGGAGCGTGTTATTTTGACAGTTCGAAACATGGCGTGTGACGAGCCTTGTCATGTTTTCAAATCTGACAGTGGCATACAGAATTCCATTCCACGCCAATAACACGTATGTTTGATAACACGTCTTGTTTCGTGTTTAAATTGTCATAGCGAATAAGGGCCCTGGTGGTTTATGGGGTAGAACTTAACGCCTTACTTACCTGTCATGTGATTGACTCAATTTGTTTATTTTTTTTAGGGTTCCGTACCTCAATTGGTATAAGCAAACCCTTGCAGTCTCACTTTGTGTCCGTCTGTCTGTTTGCCTGTCCAACAGTTAAGACCCTTTTTCTCAGGATACTAATATTCATTTCAAAGTCGAAGGTTTACGGTCCCTTGGCGGTATAAGAAATTGAAACTTCTAAGTCAATGTAAAGAAACGGGCATTTAAGTCACTCTCTTTCGTTAACCTAGCATCACGAAATGTTGAAAAAAGTAAGGTAATAAAAGAAAAGGATCAAATACGAAATTTATTAATTTATAATTTATTGTATATGACTTTTTTAACACTTGTACGGAAAGAAATGGTTCAAATAGTGGTGTGTGTAAGCTAAATATATGGTGTATCCTCCATTCGTTTTGGCATTTACCAAAAGGTAAACAAATCAAAAATAAGCTCTTTTAAATGTCCCTGTGTCGTTTCAAAATGCGTTGTACCTAAATTAAATTTCTTAATGAAAGATATTGAATTACGTATATCACATTTTATTTTTTAAAAATTGACCATTTTGTTCATAGTAAATATTTTTAAAAGCTTTAAAGCAATTAATTTCCTGCTTTCCGAGAAGGACGGCGGCGTGGTGTGACCCGCGGCGCTGAATGCACCGCGTCGGTGCAGAGGGAGCAAATTTTAAGTCTCCCCGATGGAAAGATTTTCGGAGAACGGCACAAAGGGCATCGGTGCGTTCCTAGCGGATATCCCGGAGCTCCTGTAAAGTATCGATCCGGGCCACCGTGGGTATTTTAGTCAGTAGTAGTCCGACACGCCCCGCCAGCTGCTCCCGAGGCTGGTCAAAATTCAATTCAGGATTTTACTCATCTAATAAAGGTTTTTCCAGGCGGGACCTGCCACTACCCCAGACTTGCTATCTATATGCTATAATATGTATGTCACGCGTCATGTCACGCTGTTGCTGGACTACAGGCAAATTAAGTTTCTAACGTTGAAAGATCCCATTTTAAATCGAGTATTGGCTTATGTTCGGGATGCTTGACCGGATTGTTAGGACTTAGGAGGAATGGGCCATACTTTAATTGGAAATTCCAGCTAGTCGAGGAATTGGGGTGTATTATGTGGGAGCACAGGGTGGTGGTTCCGGAGAGTTGTTGAGGGAGAGTTTTAAGTATGATTCACGATCCACACATGGGCATAGTCAAATCAAAGGCCATAGCTCGCAGCTACGTTTGGTGGCCTGGTATCGATGAGGCGGTAGAACGGGAGTGCCGCGCATGTGTGACGTGTGCGGGGTATGCGGACGCGCCGCCGCGGTTGACGCCACGCCCTTGAGCCTGGCCAGGCCGGCCGGGGACCAGACTCCACCTGGATTTTATGGTTCCGGTGGAAGGAAACATTGTCTTGGTCGTAGTGGACGCTATGTCCAAGTGGCTGGAGGTTTTCCCAGTGCCAAATACGGCGGCGCGTGGAACTGTTTCTAAGCTGAGCGAGCTATGGAGTGGGTTTGGCATCCCTAGGCAAGTGGTAACATATAATGGACTGCCTTTGCTTCTTCCTAAACAATTCGCGACACTTTTGGATGGGGAGGAAATTAAGTATGTTTTTTCGGCTCCCTATCACCCGGCCTCTAATGATACGGCTGAAAACGCTGTTCAAACTGTAAAAAGAGTGATTAAAAAACGGTATTAGGAAGAGAGTATGTGGAAGTTGCGTTAAATAGGTTTTTGTTCCAATACCGTAACACTGAACATGTAAATGACCGTTGGACTGCAAAGTCAGAGGTCTCGGGTTCAAACTCAGGCATGCACCTCTGTCTTTTCTAAAGCATGTGCGTATTAAAAATTAATTATCACTTGCTTTAACGGTGAAGGAAAACATCGTGAGGAAGCCTGCATGCCTGAGAGTTCTCGAAGATGTGTGAAGTTCGCCAACCCGCACTGGGCCAGCGTCGTGGACTATGACCTAAAACCCTCTCAGATTGAGAGGAGGCCCGTGCCCAACGGTGGGACAGTTTCTTAACAGGGCTAATATTATTAACACTGAACATTGTTCAACAGTTGAAACAACAGCACCATATCATGTGCGTAACTGATATTATTCACGCTTACTCTATCTATGATGGCCTGTAAATATATTTATTCTGTCGTTCGGCTCGTCTTTTGCCCACACAGTTAGAATTTTATGCGATTAATCATGCTTAATTCCAAAAGTTTGATTATCTAGAATACTGTACGGATCCTCTAAATGATATCAAAGTGGCTGGTCGTTGGGTTTATTAAATCAAAACGGAATTTCACTTTGAGCGACATTGTATCCTTTATTGGCTAGCGCCAGACACTTTCCAGTTCATATCATGGGTGTTTACTGGGTTTCGTGTTTTAAAACTGTTTTATAAATAAATTCATGCATTTTTAACTAACTTTAAATAAGTAGAAGGTTCTCTATACATTCGGTTAGGGTTTACAACAGAGTTTTTCTTCATACGACCGAAATTTTGACCCTTTATTAAAGAATGAGGAAAAAATTATAACAAACCGTATTTTTTAAAATACAAAGTCAAAATAGAGTTCAAAACTATATTTTCACTGCTTAGATTTATTGTGAATGTAACATATAAGTTAAAATAAATTTTTCGGAATTAAAATTTTAATTTCCAAGAAATCTCCTTATTTTGATCTGGTAGCTCTACTTACGGCAATTTCTTATGTTTTTTATTGTAACTATCTCGAAAACTTGGCGAATTTGAATGCTCCAATTTTAGTTATTTCAAAATTACTCATCGGCTGGCGACGACGGCGTCCGGGGATTAAATCCTACGTCAGATAAACTGTGTGTGTGAATGATATATACTGTTGGCCGCGGGGTCTTTACAGTTTCCCCGAACAAGGTTAGATAAAGTGTTATAAAGAATTTTGTTTAGAAAATATTTAAATAGCAGTGTTTTGTGAGAATGTCTTAAAACATTGCGTTATCGTAGGCGGTTACGCTTCCTGGTTTAACTACGTATCAATTATTCTTAAGGTACGGGAAAACCAACGCGTCTAGCCGCGTCCGCGATGGCGTGCACGGTAGCGGTCCTGCGTTCTCCACACGCGATCTGTGCGGCGTCTGCACGCGCGATCATATGGAGATAGGTACTGATCGCCACCTCGGTCGCCATCGCGGACACTGCCTGACGCTTTGGTTTGGCCGTACCCTTATGGTTTTCCATAGTCATAGGTTCAAACGATTGTAAACTTTCGAGACTATTGTAATGAAAGACAATTCTTATTCTTATCTTATATTGGCTTGCCGGACCGAGGATACCTCTGGCGCACTTCCACCCATGGGATCTTTTGTGCTGTCCTTGCCCTAATGCTCTTACGTACCTGAGGTGCCCAGTACTCCCTGTATTAGGTTGTAAATTCCAGCAGGGGGACAGAGCCGTAGTTCTTCTGGGTTTGGATAGGCCACTCTCAGCAGTTCCATTCGCCGCGCAGCCATAGCGTCGCAGTGACAGATGACGACAATAGAGGCATCCTCTTGCTTTTAATAATAATGTTTTTATTATTAATAATGAAATATTAAATAATAAATCTAGTTTAATTAACCTGGTCCATCAAAATATTCAATGTATGACAGGCAAAGATTTAGAAATTGAATTATTCATGAATGGTTGTAAGATAGATATTCTTTGTATTACTGAACATTGGCTAAAAAGTAACCAGATCATGTTCAATTTCTCAAATCACCAGGTTCCTAGCTCTTTCAGTAGAGTTATTATGATACATGGTGCCTGTCTAATAATTCTTAATAAAAATATTAAATTTAAAAAACGTAAGGATATTGTAAGCTTATCTGTTGAAAGAGTTATAGAAGTTGCATGTATTGAGTCTGAGCAGTTCATTGTTGTTTGCGTATACAGACCTCCATCTTCACCTTATGATGATTTCAAGCGGTTAATGGAGAACATTTTATTTAAAACCTCCACTTCAAATAAAACAGTTGCTATCTATGGAGACTTCAATATCAATTTATTAGAAAACAATATTCTTACTAGGAAGTTTATAACTCTTATGAAATTGTATAATATGTACAATGTTTTCTTGGAATCTAATAACTTGTACTAGTGCAACATGTAGTAATAATATTTTACTAATGTTAGACCTAGTTATTATTCTGTAATAAACAAACTAGAATCCGATCATAGCGGTCAGTTGGTTGTGTTCCCTAGGACTAGTAAGGTTCAAAGGAAAAAGGTTAGCTCTGTCCCAATGAATGTAGGCTGCTTAGAGCGTTTTAAATGCAATTTAATTAAGTAAGTACCTAGATTGCCCTTTCAGAATGTTTAAAGGATTTATATAACTCATTGTTCCACCTTATCAGTGATGAATTTAATAACATTTTTAAGCCCAAAAATGTCATAGTTGGTAATCGTGCCGGTTTTAGTTAATGGTATTTTAAACCTGTGGTATTTTTAAAAGTAGAATGAGGTTATATGAACTTTATGAAGAAAAATCTTATAACCATAAGCCAGAATTTATAGAATATGTTAAGAATTATCCTAAAATTCTGTGCTAAATCTATCTCTTAAGAAACAAAATGAAACAATCCGTTAATGTAATCATAATCATAATCATTTATTCATCTGCAAATATGGGTTTTACAATGATGACATAATGTTTACAATAGATTCTCCATATTTCGCCAAAGAGCATGCAAATATTAGATAGACCTTAATTACACTTACTATTAAATTTAAATAACGCCATAATATAATTAAATGCAAACATAAAGTAGGGTATTAGGTACATTTAAAATAGACAACAAGTTCTATAAATATTAATTAATTAAATTATTGTAATACACATCAAATGTCAATTCAATGTCAATGTTAATAACTAAAATAATGTCCATAGTAATGTCAATAAAATTTAATATTTATAAGATTTTTACTCTTCAAGATATTCCCTTACACTATAATATGTTTTTTCGACTAAAAATTCTTTGTCTTATTTTAAATAAGTGTAAATTTTCTATTTCTACTATTTCAAGGGGTAATTTATTATAAATTTTAGGTGCCATACAAAATATACTTTTATGCATTAGAGTAGTCTTACTGGGTTGCTTAACTTATAATTATGTCTGCTACTGCTTAATTTATTATATTCTTGTATGTTATTTTTAACGAATATAGCTGTCTCGAAAATATAAAGATTTGTTAATGTTATAATTTTTAGAGACTTGAAGTGAGGCTTACAGCTGTCAGTGGTTTTGAGTTTGCATATAGCTCGTATGCATTTTTTCTGAGCTTTAAATACAGACTCCCATTCTGTTGAATTACCCCAAAAAAATATCCCAATGTCATCAAAATGACTTGGAACGTTATTAATAGTGAAACCGGTAAGACAACAGTGCAAAATAGAGACTTTAGTTTGACAATTGGTAATAAAAATGTGAGAGCTGATCAGGAAGTAGCGTCTGAGTTTAAAACTTTTTTTACTAATATTCCTTTGTTAACTACTAAAACTTTGACGTTGTCTTGTTCTTCGGCAGAGTCGCTTCTCAAACAAAGTGTATCAGAATGCGGCGCATCCTTTGAATTTTCGGTTGTCAGTGGGAAAGATATAATAAATACTTTTAATAATCTTAATATTAAAAACACTGTGAATATATGGGGGCTGTCTGTAAAGACAGTTCTATAATCCATATTATTACGCCCACTTGGCATCCGTGTTTAAAGGTAGTGTTGCTAGTGGGGTATTTCCTGATCTTATGAAACTTAGTAATTTTAACTGTGTGCATCATGAAACTTTCCTCAGGAAATTACACCATTACGGAATTAGAAACAGGGCTCTCAACCTTTTGACTTCTTATCTGTGTGATAGAATTCAAAAGGTCGATGTTAATGGAAAACGATCTCCCGGTTCTAAAGTGACAATGGATCGATTCTCGGTTCATTTCTGTTCCTCATATATATAATTGACTCACCCTACTACGTAGGGAATAATCAGGACATTGTGCTGTTCGCGGATGATACATCCTTATTATTCAAAATTAAAAGACAGCTGCTTAATTATGACGATGTGAACAGTGCACTGGCAATGGTTGTGCATTGGTTCAACACGAATAATCTTCTCCTTAATAAGAAAAAGACAAAATGTATTAAATTCACAACGCCAAATGTAAGACAGGTTGCAACTAATGTACAAATAAATGGCGTGAATTGAGACCTTGTAGAGTCGACTGTATTTCTAGGTATCACTATTGATGCCAGATTACAATTAATCAATGAAATATAATAAATTTTGAAAAACAAAAAAAATGGTTTTCAGAAAGGCCAAACAAATGGAATTAAAAGACTAGCCCGCTGAGTTTCTCGCCGGATCTTCTCAGTGGAGGCCGCGTTCCAATCCGGTGATAGATGTAAAAAATGTAATAATTTTGACGTTTGAGAGTGCTATTTTTTTTTTTTGTTTTTTTTTTTTTTAAAAAAGCACCTTGTTACATTTATTGTACAATAATTTACATAAAAATATTTCTGGAATATGTAACATGTGGGTCTGCTGACGCCCAAACTAGGTGACAAACCTATAACTTGGGCATCAGTGATACCTCCAAAATATACAAAATGGATATCTTTTATAACAAGTTGCAAACAAAAAGTGCATACATGGTTATCAGTTTACGAGTATACTATTGCGTGCAAGCATGCATACGCGTGTGTGTGTGTGTGTGTGTGTGTGTGTGTGTGTGTGTGTGTGTGTGTGTGTGTGTGTGTGTGTGTGTGTGTGTGTGTGGGTGTGGGTGTGTGTGTATGTGTGAGTGTGTGTGTGTGTGTGTGAGTGTGTGTGTGTGTAAGTGTGTGTGTGTGTGTGTGTGAGTGTGTGGGTGCATGTATGTGTGTGTATGAGTGGATCTGTAGGTAAATGCTAAAACAGAAGTGGATCTGATCATTTGTAGATTACTATACACATGTGGAAACAAGTGTCTCAGTTTCATGATAATTTAGGTCCAACAGCCACTTCTTAACTTTAACTTTACATATGTGTGAATTGTTTAAATAGATTTTGAGTGTTTTATTTAAACTATTGTAAAGCTTGGCAGCCAGATAATTAAATTGGCGCTTTGCAAAGGTAGATTTAACTATTGTTGGTGGGAATACGATATCTGCACGCCGTTTATCAACTTTCACCAATGGTAAGCGATGTTTCCGAAGAATGCAATGAAACACGAAAAGTTGCCTTATAGTTAAGAGTTCGTGTTCTTGATAAAGCTCGTGAGTGGGATATCTATAAGGTTTACAAAACATTACTTTTAGTATCGCCCTTTGTGCTCTCTCGAGTTTGAGTAAGTGAGTTTTATTTGCGCCACCCCAGACTACTATACAGTAAATGAGAATTGATTGACAAAGGGCCATGTAAATTTGTTTTAATGTTTTGTTATCAGCACAACAACGAAGTTTTTTAAATATGTATATAAGCTTCCGAGTGCGA
Source organism: Phalera bucephala (assembly GCA_905147815.2). Classification (NCBI taxonomy): domain Eukaryota; kingdom Metazoa; phylum Arthropoda; class Insecta; order Lepidoptera; family Notodontidae; genus Phalera; species Phalera bucephala. The sequence goes on along the minus strand of LR990610.1, from coordinate 2,194,252 downwards.
TCTATAAGGCTGTTAATGTGTGTGTGCCAGTTCAGGTGCATATCTATGGTTATTCCTAAGTATTTAATGGAAGGCTCTACTGATAATGAAGTACAGCGACAGCATGACGGACAATTGGGGCTAATATGAGGTTTGATTAGAAGTTGATATGGCGGCTGGGAAGCAGTGTTAATAGAAAAAGCAACTATTTTGGTTTTGTTCGTATTTAAAGTAAGTAAATTTACGCCCAACCAGTCTGTAACTATATTTAATGCCTTCTCTGCAAGTTTTTCAACACTCTTCCACGTTTCCCCATGAATTAAAAGAGCAGTATCGTCAGCATAGGTGAAAATTGAACAGTTTTTGATGGTAAGTGAACACAGATCGTTGACATAAATAAGGAAAAGGGTTGGTCCCAAAATACTGCCCTGTGGCACACCATATTCTATTTTAGCTTTGTCACTGATAATATCATCTATCTTCACATATTGGTAACGATCTGTCAAATAGTCAGCAAGCAACGCCAGTGCAGTATCGCGTATTCCTATATGATCCAATTTTTTTAGGAGTATCGGGATTGAGACCGTATCAAAGGCTTTGGATATATCTAAGAAAATACCCAAGCACTTCTTTCTTTTGTCCATGAGATTAGTCGTCTCCTTTGTGAAAGCTAAAACCGCATCCTCTGTAGAAAATCCTTTTCTAAAACCGCACTGGTTAGGTGACAAAAATTTTTTGGAGTTTAAATAGCCAAGTAAACGTTTGTTAATTATTTTTTCTAATACTTTGGACAAGCATGGTAAGATTGATATGGGACGATAGCTATTTAGGTTATTGCTATCTCCGCCTAAATGCTAAATTGGGTGTATGAGTGCAGTTTTAAAAACTTTTGGAAATATGCCAGAATTTAAAGAAAGATTGCAAACGTGGGTTATTAACGGAACTAATTTATCACGCGAAAGTTTTCGTATGGTGCTTGGAATATTGTCATTACCCACTGCACAGTTGGTTTTTAGGTTTAAGATGATTTGTTCAACTTCGGCATCATCAGTGTCCAAGATGCAAATAGAGTCACAAGAGCTAGGAAATTTGGGAGCCGCGTTTAACTCATTATTATTACTGTTGGAGATTTTGGATGCTAGGTCTTTACCGATAGAAGCAAAAAAGTCATTAACTGTATTCGCGCCTGATTTAGGATTGCTCTTATCTATCTATCTATAACCTCACGCCAGATCCCTTGCGGGGTAGGCAGAGAGTACAGAGTTCCAACAGGTTCTTTCCTTACATACCTCTCTGGCTTCCTCGACTCTCATAGTTCGTCTCATACACGCTCGCCGGTTACGGAGACTCTTGACTTTTCCATCAGATAAGACTCGGTTTATTTGGTCGTGGTAAGATAGTCTAGGTCTTCCCCGGTACCTGCATCCTTCCACTTTCACATTGTATATCTGTTTTGTCATTCTTTCCTCTGGCATTCTTTCTATATGCCCGAACCAACGGAGCATGCCCTTTCTCATCTTTACACCGATACTATCTTTCATACCTACTCGCTGTCTTACTATGCTGTTGCTAATGCGGTCGGTCAGCTTCACTCCGCACATCTTCCGCAGAGCTCGCATTTCTACCGCATTTATCCTACTTTCATTCTCCTTCTTACATACCCAGCTCTCGCTACCATATAACAGCGTTGGGACAAGAACTCCGTTATGTATGGCCAGCTGCGCCTTATGGCTTAAGTGCCGGCTCCCGAGTAGCTTTCCCATCGCACCATTCACTCTGTTCCCTGCACTCACTCTTCTCTCTATGTCAGCGGTGTATTTCCCATCCTTACTGAAGGCGCATCCAAGATATACAAACTCATTCACTTGCTCCAGCACATCGTTACCAACCACAATCCTTACATTCGTTCTGGTTTCTTCCCTTTCAAAAACCATAATCTTGGTTTTCTTCACATTCAAGTGTAAGCCATTGATCATGCAGTCGTCTTTCATAACTGTGACTAGTGTTTGCAGATCAGTGGCTGTTGGCGCTATTAAAACCGCGTCATCTGCATAAAGTAGATGGTTTACCACTAAGTCACCCATTTGTACACCTTCATTCATCGCTTTCAGTCTTTGAAGACTTTTGTCCAGATATATTATAAACAGTCTAGCGGACAACACGCAACCCTGCTTGACGCCGATTTTAACGTCAAACCAGGGTGACCTGTTACCACCCACCCGTACGCATGCCTTGCAGTCCACATAAGTGGACTGGACGGCTCGCAACAGAGTGCCATCTATACCATACTCTGGCAAAATGTCCCAAAGTCTCTTTCGCACAACTCTGTCAAATGCCTTCTCCAGATCTACAAAACCGCAGAAAACCTTCCGGCCCACTGCCAGATGCTTCTCTACGATGTTGCGGAGTGAGAAGACTTACTTGAGATTGCTCTTAATTTTCAATAAGTGGCTGTAGGGCAAGGGTGGTTTATTGGTATAGGTAATCTTTTTAATAAGATCCCAAGTCGCTTTGGGGTTATTTTTTCGCTTAAGGAATTCAGACTTTTCATAATGTTTTTTTAGCCTTCTTAGGAGACTGTTACGAAAGTTTCGGTATCGTGTGTAAGTTATTTTTAAAATATTATTTTCAGGTTGTAATCTCAAGTCTAGGTGCATTTTATCCCTATTACGAATGCATCGAAGTAAGCCGCTAGTTATCCATGGCTTGATAGTTCTATTCTTTTTTGAGGTTATAATAAAGCGTGTGTGCTTGAGTACGATCTGGGATAAGGTGGTACATAAAACATCCGCTGCCTCATTAGCATCATTTGCAAATAATACTGAGGCGAAGTTAGTATTGTCAATGTCGTGCTGGACTGCAGTCACGTCAACGAATGAAGTTTTTCGTGTCGGTTTTTGTTTTGGTACTTGTAGACTTACACATAGCAGCAATGGTAAATGGTCAGTTACTAATGTTTCTATTACTAGTGTAGTAGCTATAAGTTTGGTTTTTAGCAGAATATGGTCAATACAATTTTGTATTCTAGTGAAATACAAATGAGCAGGCAACAAACCATGACACGAAGTCAATGTCAGATAATCATCTGAGTTACGGTCTTTGTTATTAGGTTTAATATCTATGTTTAAGTCACCTATGACGGCATCTAGCCCTATTCGCGGATGATACCGCTCTCTACGTCTCGCATAGGAATAAGGGTTTCATTACCAGACACCTTCAGGCATCCGCTAATTCCCTAGGGAATTGGTTCAGGAAGTGGCGTATTGAGGTGAACCCGGACAAGAGCGCTGCGGTGTTCTTCTCCAGAGGTGTCACCCCGCGCCACTCCCTGCGCCGCCCTAGAAGTAATCTCGGCCAAGTGACCATGTTCGACCGACCCATTCCCTGGGTCAAAGAGGTCAAATATCTAGGGGTCACCCTAAACAGTACCATGTCCTTCGGCCCGCACATCAAGCGGGTCCGTCACCGAGCATCATTTGTGCTCGGTCGTCTCCATTCGTTAATCTGCAAGCGGAGTAAAATGTCCCTTAGAAATAAGGTGACACTTTACAAAACTTGCGTTCGACCCATCATGACTTATGCGTGTGTTGTGTTCGGGCATTCGGCCCCCTCTCACATCGATAAACTCCAAGTGGTTCAAAACCGCTTCCTCCGTAAAGCCGTAGGAGCCCCCTGGTTCGTACGGAACGTCGACCTCCACTCCGATCTAGGTCTCGAACCTATTCGCGCCTTTATTAAAAAGGCGTCAACACGTCACTTCGCGAACGCATCTACCCATGCGAATCCGTTAATCGTAGCCACCGCCGACTACGATCTCCCCCCCGACCCCTGCCGCCACCGCCGGCCGCGACATGTTCTCACCGACCCCCCCGATGCTTTGTCATCCCTTTTTTCCGCTCAGAATACGGGCGACGACGACGTAGTAGTAGATCCCCTCCCATAGCCGGCGGTTGACCGGTGCGCTTAGTAGTGCACCCGTCCCCCTACAGCGACTGTCCCAACCGAGGGCGCCTCGAGCGCCCTCGAGTATGTCGCCTCTTGCCCTTCTGGCTGGCTGGAGCGTAGTGGTTGCACGCTCGCCTTTAAAATCCGGTGAAGCTGTAGAGGCCTCGAGGCCAACAGCGTAGGTCATTCACACACACACACACACACACACACACACTATGACGGCTAAGTTATGAAAATTTGACAAATTGTGTAAAACGGCCTCCAGACTAAATAAAAAGTTTGTGATATTAGTGTATGAAGGTGATCTGTATAATGCTATAATTGCGATATGATTATCGACTTTACATACTAAGCAATTAGACTCTATGAATTCGGGTTCATAAACAGTGCAGCTTATGTTTGATTTAATATATAAGATTACGCCATCATTTTGTTTTTTATTATTTTTCGTCATATGAACACTATATCCATATAAACTTGGTACGTTGGGACATTTACTTAACCAACACTCTGTGAGTATAATAATGTCACAATCTGTCTGTAATGAGTGCAGAAAAGTGGTAAAACCATCAAAATTTTTGTTAATACTACGGATATTTAAGTGAAGAATCTTAAAGTTTTCATTTAATCTGCCGACGATCTTTATACATTCGTCAACCGACGTTTTATAAGACTTGGAAACCTGATAAGAGTCCAACTCAAACGCAATGTTTTCTAAATCATTATCCATTGGATTAATAATAGTGTGTATTAAAAGTGTATCTAAAACTGTGGCCGGTTGTAATGGGTTTAGAAAGGCTGTAGTTGTAGTGTTACTTATTATCTTGAGTAGGATTGGTATGTGTAAAGTATAGTGTTAATGTTGATGTGTGTGCGTCAAAAAATGAAGATGAGAGTGGGTAATAAGAGTATGAGTAAATTAGCCTATGATAATTCATGCATGCGAAGATAATAATAACAAATTTATTATATAATATTTGACGTTTACAAGGTAGATAATCTAGTCACTGCGTTTTACCAAGTTACAATAAACAATTTTCTGATTTAATGGACATTGCCTTGGCACCAGGCTCTTTACGCAAGAAAACGTTGTTATTTGTGCACCAACAAAATTGGTAAACGTTTTTTTTTGCAAAAATACGTGCCATGTGGAAAAGCTTTTTTACACTTGAAGGTAAATGTTCGGTTACATATACAGGACGATTTTCACAAGATAGACCCAGTTGAGATGTGTCGAGTTTTTTCTCATTAGTATGCTGCTTATTGAAAGAACGATTGGCGGAGATGAAAGCGTTTCTCGTTTGCACAGAGTTGAACTCTGCGACAATAGGTCTTACGGTGTTTTTCCGGGTAATCTGTATACATCTCTAAGTGTCAAAGGTTGCATATCTTTTTTCACTATAGAACCTATTTTTATAACAATATCTGTGAGATCCTGCGTAGACTCTTTTTCTTTCAGGGGAATGTTCCTTACTTCAATACAGGCAGAGCGGGAAGATTGCTGGACATCTTGTAGTTTTATTTCTAAATTTTGAAAAGCTTCCTTGTAGTAATTTCTTTCTTTCTCTAGGATATCCATACGTTGCTTCATATCCTCAAAACTAGTGTTAAAGAACTCCATACATTTTTCTATTTCCGTATTTGTTTTTCGAATTTGTAATGTTTGGGTTTTTAATTCTTTCATATCGGACGCTAGTTTTTGTAATAATACTGACTGATCATTTTTCCATATTATGAGCATTGCTCTTAATTTTTCCAGCTCTGATGAGTCAGAAATAGAGCCATTTTGACGATAACGTTTCGATTTGGATGATGTATGGGATAGATCCATTTCGATATCCTTTATCTTCTTAGATGACATATCCGGATCTGAATGGGCCTCACTCAGTTTGGACGACGATGGCGGACTTCTTTTTACTCGTGGCATTGTTATTCAAAGGATTTCTTATGAGAAGACAATTAAATTGATTAGATACTTGTGGCGCCACCTCTTGGTAATGATCTGAAATGACAGTACTGCACACACTCGAGGCGACAATTCCTGCTTTGTAAGAATATGATTCACAATTTCGCCGCGCCGGATACTTGTTTCAATAGTCGAATGGCGAAGGCGGCCACCCGCGACGCAAGAGCAGTGCGTTCAAATCCTGCGGCCAGTGAGCTCTTTTTACGACTTCTTCTAAATTCTGGGACAAAGTTAAAGCATGTAACTCACAGTAAATTCGCTGTCCTTCTCTGGCTCCTCCCAGTGGGTGGCGTCGACAGGTAAGAAACACCGAAGTGCGACAAGGAATCAGTAATTTCACCGAACACCAATCAGGGAGCAGAACGTAAAATTGGCCTCCCGAACAGCAGCACACGTCTATCTCTAACAGCGACTAGAGGAGGATGAATAGAGGACTATTGTATTGGCCTATGCAAATAAATGATTTTTGACTTGACTTTAATTGAACTATTTTTGTAGTATGTTATAATTACAAAACACGTACAAATAGCAGACTAGGGGCACAGGATTTATACAAAATAATTGATTTCAGTTTGAGTTTGGTAATCCATTATTCTACAGTACTCAGTAGGTACCCATCTGCCACCCTCGCTTGGGAAATAGATACATAGCTGTATATATTATCAATCATATCCCCTGAAACGTTATACAACTCAGGACCCTTATTCATTATTAGTAAACGCGGCCTTATTCATAGTAAATAATAAAAAAAATGATCATGCAATGATGTCTATATTATCCTAACGCGCGTTACGTGTTCAATCGTTCCTACCGAATAACCTGAATCTTTTGAGAAACGTTACGGTAATTGAAAAGTTCCTACAAATCAGATACTCATCAGTAGACTCGACCACTGGGGTGAACTAATGCGAAAACTTTGCCAATTATCGATATTGTGAGGTCCAATCGAGGGTTGTGACGTTATCACTGGCTTTTGAACTTCAGTTAACTATTCTATGTTGACGTAGATTATCCTCGTTTATCTAAAGATAAGAAAGGCCCTATACATCGTTACAAAGTTGTGACTACCTACCAATAGATGGTGCTAAATATTAGACAAAGATTCTTTATACATGTCAAGAACGCGATATAAAAGTTCGCACGACGCGTGACATACATATTATAGCATATAAAGAGCAACTCTGGGGTAGTGGCATGCCCCGCCTGGAAAACCTTTTTTTAGATGAGTAAAATCCTGGATTGAATTTTGAACAGCCTCGGGAGCAGCTGGCGGGGCGTGTTCCGAAAATCCTACCATCGGGGAGACTTAAAACTTGCTCCCTCTGCATCGACGCGATGCATACAGCGCCGTGGGTCACACCACGCCACCGTTCTTCTCAGAAAGCAGGAAATGAATTGCTTTTAAACTTTTAAAAATATTTATTATGGATAAAATAGTTAATTTTTAAAAAATAAAATGGAATATAATTATATTTTTCACTAAGAAATTTAATTTAGGTACAACGCATTTTGAAACGACAAAGGGACATTTAAAAGAGCTTATTTTTTATTTGTTTCCCTTTTGTTAAATGCCAAAACAAATGGAGAATACACCATATATTTAGCTTACACACCACTATTTGAACCATTTCTTTCCGTACAAGTGTTAAAAAGTCATATACAATACAATTATAAATTAATAAATTTAGTATTTAATCTTTCAACATTTCATGATTCTAGGTTAACGAAAGAGAGTGACTTAAATGCCCGTTTCTTTACATTGACTTTTTGTCTAGGGTTCGCTTATACCAATTGAGGTACGGAACCCTAAAAAAAAGAAACAAATTGAGTCAATCACATGACAGGTAAGTAAGGCGTTAAGTTCTACCCTATAACCACCAGGAGGTGTATTTCTGTGTTATAAAACGTACAATTCCTTTGGGGCACTAAGTGTGAACAATCTTCCGTTACTTTTTATGTATAAATTCGCGTACGTTACGTTTTTATTAAACGCTCAGTGTAATAAACGCAAAACTCGAGCTCTTCGTTTCCATATTCATATATCTTCTCTTACAACCTATAACGTTGTAAAGCTTCAATATATTTTTATGTCTTCGTACCTATTTGTCAAGAATACAATGTAATTTCGTGTAGTTACAGCGACATCTGTGTGTACTTTGTCACATATGCGCCTACAATAAATATCGATAGATCATCATCAGCCTATAGCAGTCCACTGCTGGACATAAGCCTCTCCAAGTGCACGCCACTGGGTTCGATCCTCGGCTACTCGCATCCAGTTTCTGCCAGCCGCCCTACGAAGGTCATCGCTCCACCTAGCCTGAGGGCGTCCTGCATTACGTTTGCCAGTCCGTGGTCTCCACTCAAGAACTCATTTGTCCCAGCGGTTATCGGTTCTTTGGCTAATGTGACCGGCCCATTGCCACTTCAGCTTATTAATCCGGTGGGCTATGTCGATTACTTTGGTTCTCTGTCGAATGACTTCGTTCCGGATTCTATCCTTCAGAGAAACTCCGAGCATAGCCCTTTCCATAGCTCGCTGAGTGACTTTAAATTTATGGACCATTTCAACCGTGAGTGTCCGTCCATGTTTCGGCTCCATATGTTATCACGGGCAGGACGCACTGATTGAAGACTTTTGTCTTTAGGCTTTGTGGAATGGGTGATGTAAATACTCGACGTAATTTCCCGAATGCCGCCCAGCCCAGCCGTATTCTTCTGTTGACCTCTTTCTCGAAGTTGTTTTTCCCTATCTGCAGAGTTTGCCCTAGGTAAACATATTCTTGAACAACCTCGAGAATAGCGCCTTGTATTGCAACAGGTTTCGGTACTACGTGTCGGTTATACATTATCTTGGTTTTGTCCAAGTTCATGCGGAGACCTATGTGTTCGGAAGAATCGGCTAGGCTGGTCAGCATCTGTTGTAAATTCTGCAACGTTTCGGCCATAATGACAATGTCGTCTTCAAATCTCAAGTGTGAGATATGGCTGCCATTTATGTTTATGCCATGACCTTCCCAGCCCAGCGTCTTAAACATATCCTCCAATGCATTTGTGAACAATTTGGGGGAAATAACGTCCCCTTGTCTCACTCCTCGATGCATTGGGATAGGGTTAGTCTGCTGGTTTTGTATCTGGATGGTCATGGTTGCGGCGTTATAGAGACTTCTTAACACTTGGATGTATCGCCAGTCGACTTGGCATCGTTGCAAGGATTTTAGAACTGACCAGGTCTCGATCGAGTCAAAGGCCTTTTCATAGCCCACGAATGCTAGCACAGGGGCTGATTATACTCTTCGGTCTTCTGTATAATCTGCCGTATAGTGTGGATGTGGTCTATGGTTCCATACCCTCTTCGAAACCCGGCCTGTTCCGGGGGTTGAAATTCGTCGAGCCTTCGCGCAAGACGATTCGTGATAACTCTTGAAAACAGCTTATAAGTGTGGCTAAGGAGCGAAATAGGGCGGTAGTTCTTCAGTTGGGTCTTATCACCCTTTTTGAAAAACAATACGACCACGTTCCTACCCTAAGCCTCTGGAGTTCTCCCGTTAAAGAGGACAGAGTTAAAGATATTTTGGAACTCCTTTAGCACCCATTTACTCCTGCACCTCCTGCTTTTAATAGTTCAGTTGTAACTCCGTCCTCTCCAGGAGCTTTTCCATTTCTTAGCTGCTCAAGGGCCATCACGATTTCGTCTAGGCTGATTTCGGGCATGTCTTCCGTAACTTAATGTAGCTCTAGGATCCTCATTTCCGGGATCAGGACGAGATGTATGCGAGGCGTATAGTCGTCTGTAGAAGTCTTCTACTTCCAAAAGAATCCCCGGCTTAGAAGTGATGACGTCCCCACTGGCTTTGGACAACTTCGTCAGATGACTCCTCCCCAAAGACTGGACAAACACTTTCGACCCCCGATTTTGCTCGATTGCTTTTTCAATAGCGCGTGTATTAGCGCATCGGAGGTCATGTCGTACCAGTTTGTTAATTCGTTTGTTGAGTGCCCGTTGCTCTAACGAAGTGTTGGGTGGGTTTACACGTCGTTCCTTCATAAGCCGCAGTGTCTCCTCCGAGAGCTTCGTTTTCTTACTTATACGTCGCATTTCACAAAATCTCGTACCTTCCTCCCTGAGGATTTTAACTACATTTGTGAGGGCCTGGTCTACGTCATTTGTGGTTTCCATGATGACGAATCGGTTCTCCAGATTTGACTGGAACGCTTCAGATCCTACTACGGTTTGGAGGAGGTTGGGCCGGAGCCTGGCCTTCATCAAACGGACTCGCTCGAGCTGAAAGTTGATATTCAGTGAGCCTCTGACAAGTCGGTGATCACTTCCGGTATTAAACCTGTTGATCACTGAGACATCCCCGAATATGTGCTTCTTGTCCGTTATGATGAAGTCAATCTCATTTTTAGTCCTAGCGTCGGGGCTTTGCCATGCCCACTTTCTTTGGGGCTGTTTCTTAAAGAAAAAGTTCATCAAGAAAAGCCCCTCTTTCTCAAGAAAGTTGACAAGCATTTGCCTCCTATAATTCCTGCTAACGAAACCGTGAGATCCTACTACCGATTCGTTGCAAATTTGTACTCCCACTTTAGCGTTGAAGTCCCCCATGACAACGTTGTAGTGGGCCTTAGTGGTGGAGTGTAAGGCCTTCGATATGTCCTCGTACATATCTTCAACTTCATTGTCAGAGTGTGCCGAAGTCGGTGCGTAAACCTGCACAACCTTTAGGCTATACCTATCGGTTAGCTTAATAACAAGATATGCTACCCTGTTCGACACACTAGACATTTCTACAACGTTGTCAGAGAGGGTTTTATTGACCAAGAACCCTATGCCGCCCTGGGATAGCTGGTCGCCTTCTCGGAAGTACAAAAGGTGGCCTGATTCCAGGGTGTCCTCTCCTTTTCTTCGAACTTCACACAGTCCCAGAACGTGCCACCTTATCCCTTCGAGTTCGGATTCTAGTTGCGCCATGTGCTCGTCAAGCCGTAACGTGCGTCCATTACACGTCGCCAAGGTCAGTTGATTTTGGCGGCCTCTCGTAGCCCGGGGATTCTTCGCACCCCTTACCCTACCGTTACCGTGACCGCCGCCGTGATCCGGAATAGCAGGGCGGCCGGAAACTGGGGGCCGTGGTTTATTTTGGCTTGCCATTTGGAGGGTTTGCCCATAATCGCCACGCTGGGCATGCGGGTTGGCGATCGCAGTGCGTAACTCTTCGCATCGGTGCCCCTGCTGCCCGTCACCGATCTGCGATCAAAAAACTGCGTACCTAAATAGGTACGCAGTTTTTTTGTTATGGTTATATCGCCATTTTTCGGTCGTCAGAGCCTCGTGCGTTGATTAGCAGGATGTAGCACGAGCAGGTGAGGATGACTTGGAGCCATATGGTGGTATTTGACTCCCTTTCACCCCATCGATAGATACTACCCTACCCTACTTTAATGAAACGTAAGCCGGATTATTGATGGACAATTGTATATTAAATCTTACATGCGCAATAAGAGATTTCTCAACAAAAAGTGGTCCGATCGGTCGGAACATGCGTGTGTGTGTGTGAATGATATACGCTGTTGGCCGCGGGGCCTTTACAGCTTCACCGGACAGTTACAGGGACCTTTTGAAATACTTGGGCGTAATAAAAACTATTGAAAGTATTCACACCGTGGGTGAGCCGTGGGGAGATAAGATTCAAATATCCATAGGGCGCGGGATAAGCACGATCATAATATTTAAACTTACCCTTATTGAAATAGTTTAGACTTGAGGGTTGTGTAGGCTTGTGTTCAACAATATTTCAATTATTCACTTATGTATCTGTATAAATAGGTACAAAGTACAAATGTTTGAAGAACAAGGAAATTTATGTATTTTAGATGTAGAAACTAAAGACTGCCGAATAGTAGGTATAAGGCAGTGCAATATCTGCTGAAGTTCTAAAGACCACTCTGTACCCATTCAGTCAAACACATGAGCAGCCCCGTCTCGCAAACAGTCTAGCGGACAACACGCAACCCTGGTTGACGCCGATTTCAACGTCAAACCAGGGTGGCATGTTACCACTCACCCGTACGTATGCCTTGCTATCCACTTGAGTGGACTGGACGGCTCGCAACAGAGTGCCATTTATACCATAATCAGGTAAATGTCCCAAAGTCTCTCTCGCACAACTCTATCAAACGCCTTCTGCAGATCCACAAATCCACAGAAAACCTTCCGGCCCACTGCCAGATGCTTCTCTACGATGTTGCGGAGGGAGAAAACTTGATCCGAACATCCTCTTCCAGACCTGAAACCCCCTTGTGCCTCGCACAACATTCCATCGGACTTCTCACGCATTTTCCGTTCAATAACTTCAGCGCTGCCGTTGAGAAAAGTCATTTGAAGTAAAATAAAATTGATGCTTGCATCAATTATCTAATTATCATTAAGGTTATTGAATTCGTATTTTTAAGAAAAAAAAAAAAACACCGTCACGCCTATATACCCCAGAGGGGATGGCAGAGGCGTACAGAGTACACCCACTTTTCGCCGACAATGTTAGGTCCCATGTAATAGGGGGCGAGCCTATCGCCATATATCGGGTACAATTCCAGACTCCGGACTCATACTGGGAATTTTTCGTTAGAAAAACTACATTTGTCCGACCTAGGATTTGAACCCAGGACCTAGTGATCACAAAGCGATGTGCTTTGCGACCAGACCAACTAGGCAGTCTCATAAGTACGAAAATCATTTAAATCGGCCAAACCGTTAAGCAGGAATATAATTAAGAATATACGCACACCGAAATATTATATTTAAAGATCTCTATCTATCTATATGATCACGTCATATCCCTTGCTGGGTAGGCAGAGAGTACAGAATTCCAACAGGCTCTTTCCTTACATACCTCTCTGGCTTCCATCACTCTCATATTTCGGCTCATACACGCTTACCCTTTACGGATACCTTTGACTTGTTCATCAGATAAGACTCGGTCTATTTGGTCATAGTAAGATAGTCTAGATCTTCCCCGGTATCTACATCTGTTTTGTCATTCTTTCTTCTGACATTCTTTTTATATGCACAAACCAACGGAGCATACCCATTCTCATCTAAATACTGATACTATCTTTGATACCTACTCGCTTTCTTACGACGCTGTTGCGAATACGGACGGTCAGCTCTTCGGCAGAGCACGCATTTCCACCGCATTTATCCTACTTTCATTATCTCATCCACCCTTGCATACCCAGCTGACGGTGCCATATAACAGCGTTGGGACAAGCACTCCGTCATGTATGGCCAGCTGCGCCTTTTGGCTTAAGTGCCGGCTCCCAAGTAGCTTTTTCGTCGACCATTCACTTTGTTCCCCGCACTCACTCTTCTCTCTAAGTCAGTGCTGACATATATAAAGATAAGTATCGAGTTGGCTCTCTATATTTTTTCTATAAACCCCTATATTTCCGCTGGCGCCATCTGCCGTTATCGGGCCTGCTTTTAAGGACGTGTCAACAGGGGTTTGAGAAACTTGACCTACTTTTGGCTTGTCGCAAACTGTTCCCGAACTTATCGCAAGTTGAAGATTTTCCTCGATAACACGTCCCATCCCTCGACGTGGTCTATTGGCAAACATTTTCTGTTTATTTCATCTATATCATCCAGCCAGATTTATTTTTATTAGGACTGGTCAATGCACAGCAGTGATAGCCTAGTGGTTAGAATCAGAATCAGAATCAGAATATTTTTTATTCATGTAAACCAGTATTTATGAATCGTCAGACAAGTAACAAAGACTCTACCGCCACTTCGGAATGTCATTCCTGTGGAGAAGAAGGGCAAGAAACTCCACGGTTACTCTTTTAAAATAAGAAATTACAAACTTTTTCATCTACATTCTGTTGTGGGGTATGGGAGAACAATGTAGGTTGGTCATCAGGTGAGTCTAAGTTAAAAAAGCGAATAATACTATTTATAAGAATGGCTACATGGTTCCCTCATTTACAAAAAAAAAGTACATATTGTGTTAAATTAATAGAAGGAAGAGAGGAAATGTTAATTAACAACAGTTGAATAGGTTGTCATGACTCAAGTGGAGCTGGAATAGCATCTATCCAAGCATTTTTATCTTTTAAATAATCTTCTATTGAATAATAAGCTTGCTTACAAAGTGTTCGTTTTACACAAGCTTTGAACTTATTTTCACTAAGTTTAGTGACGTCAATGGGAATTTTGTTATAAAATCTAACACAGTGCCCCATGAAAGACGTGTGAATTTTTGACAGACGAAACTGCGGTTGATCTAATTTATTTCTATGTCGTGTGTTATAGCAATGCCTATCACCTAGCTGATTAAAAAGATCTAAATTTTTCTAGTATACATAATGTTTTCATAAATATATTGACGTGGGACCGTCATGATATTAGCTACTTTGAACAGTTCTCTTAAAGAGTCGCGACTACTCAAGTTATAGATGGCCGTAGACCGTTGGACTGCAAAGTCAGAGGTCTAACGTTCAAACCCGGGCACGCATTCTGTCTTTTCGAAAGTGCGTATTAAAAATACCACCTGCTTCAACGGTGAAGGAAAACATCGTGAGGAAACCTGCATGTTTAAGAGTTTCTTGAAGGTGTCTGAAGTTCGCCAACCCGCCTTGGGCCAGCGTGGCGGACTATGGCCTAAACGCTCTCATTTTCAGACGAGGCCCGCGCCCAACGGTGGGACAGTTTCTTAACAGGGCTAATATTATTATTATAGGACTGGTCAACGATTTATCCCCACTCCCTATCTCACGTGATGGAAAGTGTCACCACGTGATTCGGCCGAAGATTTGGCTCACTGATTCAGTAGTAATCTATTCACTTTGAAATAACATGAGGAGGCGGAAGTTAGACCGAGTTCCAAATCGGTATGGTCGGGCTAGGCCCGCCTCCTCGTAGCGTGCCTGCGTTTGAAGAAGTGAGATGGCGGGAACGACGGCGTGCTATGAAGTGGTGTGGCCCACGTCGCCGCGTGGGGGGGAGGGAACGTGTCATTAAGTCTCTCTCCGATGGCGGGCTCTTCAGAGCGGGGGAAGAGGGGCATCAGTTCGTTCCATACGGAGATCCCGGAGCACCACCAAAGTGCTGATGTCGGCTACCCTGGGGTTTTTAGTCGGTAGGAATCCGACATGCCCCGCGAGCTTTCCCCGAGGCTCGCGAAAGTCCTATGCAGGATTTTCCCCAGGAAAAAAAAGGCCCGCCTCCTTGTAAGGCAACTCCGCACAACACGCCGGAACTGACTGGGTTGCTTGGCGGCCTAGCATTGCTGAGAGGGTAGTAACAATCCACGGGAGTAGCCTACCACCGGTAGGTAATTAATTATATTATGGTAATATTCGTCCGCCCTTAGTCTCAAAGCGTCGCTCAACAAAATGGCGTCTGAAGCAAAAATTAAAATAGTTGCCGCAAAAAAAGAAGCAATCTTTTCACATTTTGCTACATTATATGAGTCCGCGAAACCAATAATCCTATCCAGTCCAGATACGAGAAGTACTCGTAAATACGAATTTTAGCCGCTTCTTCCAATATAACAAAAATATGTCACGAGTTTAACGAATTATGTGATCTGCATATTAGGTTGTTGCTTGAAGAAGATCCTAAACACCAAAACAACTATAATAACTGGACCGCATTTCAAACCCAGTTTTCGTACGTTCAACATACGCGCACGGAATTGTTAGAATCCAGTACATTTTCGCCAGTGGATAAGTCTAGTACCTCATTCACTTGTCGTCTTCCGCCTTTAGACCTTGCAGGGTTTTCTGGCCTACCAGAAACCTGGCCCCTTTTCTACTATAATTTTAAGACTAACGTTCATGATAACAAAGAGTTAACCGATGCTCAACGCGTACAATATTTAGTAAGTAAATTAAGTGGAGATGCCCTTAACGTATTATACCAACGAAAATAATGATCACATAATATGGAACTCTTTAGTATCTAAATACCAACATAAAAGGTTACTTGTTTCTATGTACCTAAATAACATTCTCGATATTGGACCTCACCGAAACAATTAAATAATTTCATCCAACGAATTAACTCGTCAATTGCCGCATTAAAAGAATTCGATATTGAAGATGTAAGCGATTTTATCCTTACGCATCTCGCACTTAAAAAAAATAGATTCGAAATTAGTACAAACCTTTGAGTTATCTATTAAAGATGACAAACTACCCACTTCCAATGAATGAAGGTCACTAAATAGTGACCTTCATTCGACATCGAGTTAAAGTCTTAGAACGAACAGGTAGTATTCAACAAAGTACAACATATTCTAAAATAAGTTGTGATTCTCAAAAGGTTTCATATCCGCCAAAATTATCGCATTCTAAAAAAGTGTCGCATTCGTTCGCCATTATTGATAACAACAAAAATAAACGACGAACGCTCAATGTTTAGAAATTTGGCTATTAAAGAACGCTTCAATTTTATTAAAGATAATAAATTATGTATTAATTGTTTAAGTTCGAAACATACTACACTTAATAATACTTGTAAACGGTTCCATAAAAAACATCATTCGCTATTACATTTTAAAAATTGTCCGCTAGTTACACAGCAGTGTGACAAAAGGTTTACAAGTAGTTCACCCCCGCGCGCCGCTAGCGCGATAGCCGCGCGCGCTGCGCCGGAGCACTCGAGTTTTAGCGCCGCGCGCTCGCAGTTGGTGTGTATGCACGCAGCTACAGCTGATATGGGCGTGGATTAAGCTCCATGCGTTTCGAACGCCGCCGCCGCTGTACTCGATAAATGCACTAATAATAATAGTTCGGTGACTTTGCATTCGTATAATGCATCGCGTAAACATTTTAATAGCATGATTTTTTTACCTACCGCGCAAGTTTACGTTCCTAATAATGGACAACGCTTTGTTATCAGATGTTTAGTAGAAAGTGCCTCGCAAAATAATATTATTTCGCTTGCGTCTTACAATAGATTAAAATTAAATGTTCAGCCGCTTATTACTTCTTCCTTAACGACAGTAGGTTCTATTTCCGCACCTATTAAAAGTTACTTTTCGCTCACGATTCAATCGCGCGTTTCTGACGCTCAATATAGTTCAACGCTTTTAGTGGTTGATCATATCACTGATCAACTACCGACTCGCACGGTCCACCCTTCTGTGATGGAGCATTTCGTAAACTTACCGCTCGCTGACGAATATTGGAATAAACCCGGAGATATAGACGCAATTCTAGGTACGCAAATATTCGGATTTATTTTACTAGGAGGTAAAGTAATACCGCCGCCGCTCACTCAATCAGCTGATTCTTCGGACAGCGTTCGCGCCGCGCCTCACTCTCTCGAGACCACGCTTGGCTACATTGTTATGGAAGAAGAGATACCTTTAAAACCTGCCGTTGTAGTCTGGTCCTTCGGTCCGTTAGTAAACGAATTAAATAAAACTAATGTTAAAATTTGGGAACTCGAGGAGGTTACCTCATTAGAAATTATTAGTCCGGAAAATGTGTGAACTGAAACTGTGAACAATTTTAAAAATCTACGATCACAAAAATGTCTTGTGGGCTTTATGTTGTTTCGCTGCCTTTAGGTAATTCTTACACTGTTGCTCAGCGACGATTAACCGCGTTAGAACGCAAATTTAACTCGCTTCCGGTACTACGTCAATCTTATTATGACGTCATTACGGAATATTTAGAGAAAGGTTATTTGTTTGAAGTACCTTATTCTCCCACCGCAATAACCGAAGGTTATTTTATCCTGCATCATGCCGTTGTACGCCCAGACAAAGTAACAACAAAAACGCGCATCGTTTTGGATGCCAGTGCTAAAACGGATACTGGAATATCGCTTAACGACTTACTACATATAGGACCTAACTTACAGGCAGATTTGTTCACGCTTCTTCTAAGGTTCCGTTATTTTAACATTGCTTTAACCGCGGATATACAACAAATGTATTTGAGGATATGTGTGTCGGAAAATGATCGCTATCCTATAAAGGCTATATTCGCATTTTCTGATTCCACAATCGCTCTTTCTTGGACTAATTTTTCTCAAGTTCTCTCAAAGGCAAGTATTCATTGCTAATCGCGTTAGTAAAATACAGGAATTACTACCACCTGACCGCTTCTTTCATGTAGATGGAACACAAAACTACTATAAATAAGAATTTTTCTCTACCAAGCGAGCTCGCATTTTATATTACTCCAAAACATTTCTTATCTTTTACACGAGTTTATTTCGTTTGAAACACTAAAGGCTGTAATAATTGTCACATGAAAGGGTTTTCCTTTTTACGAGTGTATCAAAGCACCTTATTAGTCATGTTCTTTGTCCTTTCTCGCTGTCTGGATCGACGCACATTGAAAATTGTAGATATAGAATTATTTTCAGTGAAACGATATATTTCTGTTTAAGAAACTATTTTGTGCGTGTTTTTGTTGGCGGGCTGGCTTGTGTGGAAATTACTTTTGATTATTGCTTACGTTGTAAACATTTCCTTAAGGTACGGCCATATCAACGCATTTAGCTGCGGCCGCGGTGGCGTCCACGGCGGCGATCACGGTGGCGATCAGTATCTCCCTATGATTGCGCGTGCAATCGCCGCCCAGATAGCGCGTGCAGGACGCAGGACGCGTGGGTGTGAATATTTCCATACAAATATCATTGCAGGAGCTGATCGCCACCGCGCACGCCACCGCGGCCGCGGCTGAACGTTTTTGTTTTTGCCGTACCCTTAGGCAGCCTCTAAAAAACATGTATAAACCGTCGCGAATATATTCTCCCAAGTGAGAGTGGCAAAGTTGTACTGTGTACAACCCTTAGAATGAAAATAATACAGAAGCCGCGGGTGCGCATCGAATTGAAGCAACAATTACTACCTGCGAAGCAGGTAGCCACACGTTCACGCGAGTAGTCACTCTGTGACCGTCGTACGGAATAACGTGCTCTGCGTGTCTCTTGTGTCGTTCCTGCTTGTAAAAATGTTGTTAAAATCAAAAAGAAACATGATGGGATCATATCTCATACCTAACTAGCGCATTCAAACGCCGTATTATTGAAATATTGAGTTAATTCTTTTTTTCTGTAATTATCATATATATATATTAAACATTTGTAGCAATAATAATAAATGACTTCGTTACAAAAACGAACCCAGCGCTGATCTTCCGTTGGGCCGTTTGGTGACGTCAAGAGTCTCCGTAACCGGCGAGCGTGTATGAGACGAACTATGAGAGTCGAGGAAGCCAGAGAGGTATGTAAGGAAAGAACCTGTTGGAACTCTGTACTCTCTGCCTACCCCGCAAGGGATCTGGCGTGAGGTTATAGATAGATAGATAGATCATAGTAAAAGACACGTCCATTTTGTTACTGTTGCTAGTATAACAATTTTATTTTTCCCTGCTTTTATTTGCTGAGGACTTTATTAGATCTAATATTAAATGGTATTAATATAGCTAAATACTACATCATGGCTTTAATCTTTAGTTAAGATGATGAAAATATATTGTCCCTCCATTAAAGTACACGTTACCGTAACAATGATTATCATCTACTCTAATGTCATCAACATTTACCCCAAGAACTGGTAATCTTTCCGGGCTGCCAATATTACGCGGGTGGGAAGTTCGGTGAGTGCGGGACGTTTGTTGAATTTTCAGCTTCACCGCGCGGCATCCAAAATTACGACTGGTCGCGGCTTCTGGATTATTTTTATTCTAAGGTACAACCACATAACATCAACGCTGTTAGATCCTAATGTGATAAAGAGCGAGCCTATTGCCATAATACCGGGCATAATTCCAGAATTCGGTCTGTTAGATACTGAGAACTTTTCGCTCAATAAACCATACTCTGCCCGACTTAGGATTCGAAACTAGGACGCGTAATGGTTGTCACGGGTCATTGGTACGCATGCGCCACTACACTGACCAAGCAGTCGGACGGTGGCCTGAGGTGCCCCCTGTGAGCATAGTCAGGGTCTGGGGAAACCGATTCTGGTTCCTCAAAATGTGTTTAATCGAACGAGGTACAAGTGAGGTCTATGCATTCCATCTGGAGATCCTGGAGCCCCTCTACCGTGCCGTAGGAAGCCATCGCGGGTTTTTTTTTACTATGGTAAAAGTCTCACAATTGCCAACTTAAAAGCCGCCAAACTTAATTAAATCGGACTGGGCCGATCATGTCCTGCATGACCATGGGCTTCAAATTACCAAAGGGTCAGAATATACACTAACTGGTCCCCACGAAATACATAAGGGCAACGCGGGCATCCCCGCGTGGTTCCCGGCTTAGAATAGGACCAACCCATCTCATCCCATCGGGTGTCGTACAAGGCGACTAAGGGAAAACTAGGGAATGGGCAGCAGCGTTCCTTTAACACTTCGACGACCAATAACTGCGCTCGCCAACCCGCCTGCCAAGCGTGGCGAGTATGGCAAACACCCCCAATTATGGAAGAAAGTAAAAAAACCAGGCCCCTAGTCCCCGGCGGTCCTGTTCGTCCTGGCCACGGTAGCAGCCATGGTAACGACAGGACAAGGGGTGCTAAGAATCTCCGGCAGAGATTCGGCTACCACCAAAACCGAAAATTGGCCCTGGTGACATACAACGCACGCACATTGAGGACAGATGAGAAGCTAGTTGAGCTAGAAGAAGAGTTAAACAAGTTGCGGTGGAGTATTGTTGGTTTATCGGAGGTCCGAAGAGAGGGCGAGGACACGATAACCTTAAAATCCGGCAACTTGTTTTACTACCGGGAGGGCGAACAGCAGTCCCAAGGTGGTGTCGGATTTATCGTCCACAAGTCACTCATAAACAACGTTGTGTCCATCACTAGTGTGTCGAGCAGGGTAGCGTACCTGATACTCAGAATATCCAAAAGATATTCGCTGAAGGTCATACAGGTCTACGCACCGACCTCGGCATACTCAGATGATGACGTCGAAGTTATGTATGAGGACATTAGTAGAGCCATACATACTTCCAAAACACACTTTACAGTGGTTATGGGTGACTTCAATGCGCGGCTGGGCAAACGGGGCGATGATGAGTTGAGAGTGGGGCAATTTGGATATGGGCAGCGCAACCCCAGGGGTCAGAGGCTGGCCGAATTTCTGGAGAAAGAGGGACTCTTTATGATGAACTCTTTCTTCCAGAAGCCGCCTCATAGGAAATGGACCTGGATGAGCCCTGATGGTTCCACAAAAAATGAGATAGACTTCATCATGAGCACCAAGCGACAAATATTTAATGATGTCTCCGTGATTCATAGGGTAAAAACCGGCAGTGATCACCGAATGGTCAGAGGCACATTAAATATTAATGTCAAAATGGAAAGATCGCGTCTGATGAAGTCTACGCTCCGACCTACTCATGCATATATCCAAAACCCCGAGAACTTTCAACTCGAATTGTCAAACCGCTTCGAATTGCTAGACAGCAGCGCATCAGTGGACGAAATCAACAACAGGCTGGTAGAGACTGTTCATACGGTCGGGTCCAAGTATTTTAAGACCCACCGTAAAAATAGGCCTCAAAAACTATCTGACTACACCCGAAACCTCATGGCTGAGCGACGTTCCATGACGCTCCAAACCTCCGATGATGCTAAGTCCTATAGGCAGCTTAATGGACAGATATTGAAGTCCTTGCGACACGACTTACGGTCCTTCAATGCAAGGCGTATTGAGGAGACCATAGAGCAGAACAAGGGCTCTAAAGTGTTCGCAAGAGACGCGTCTATTGGGCAGAGCCAGTTGACGAAGCTGAAGACGGAGGACGGAAACGTAACGTCAAATAGGTCAGAGGTGCTCAGGGAGATAGAGAGGTTCTATGGACAGTTATATACCTCAGTAGCTAAACCTGTTGTTGACTTGGTAAAAGACCCAAGAGCCAAGCTAACCCGACACTGCACTGAAGATATCCCGGACATCAGCCTGTGCGAGATTAGGATGGCTCTCAAACAACTAAAAAACAACAAAGCGCCGGGTGAAGACGGAATTACTGCAGAACTTCTGAAGGCGGGCGGATCGCCGGTACTTAAAGTCCTTCAGAGGCTATTTAAGTCCGTCTTGCTTGAAGGGAAAACGCCGGAAGCATGGAACAGGGGTGTGGTGGTGCTGTTTTTCAAGAAAGGTGATAACACCTTATTGAAGAACTATAGGCCCATCACACTGCTGAGTCATGTTTATAAGTTGTTTTCGAGAGTCATTACGAATCGTCTCGAACGAAGGCTTGATGACTTCCAGCCTCCCGAACAAGCCGGTTTCCGGAAAGGTTTTAGTACCATAGACCACATACATACGCTGCGGCAGGTTATACAGAAGACTGAGGAGTATAATCGGCCACTATGCTTGGCGTTTGTGGACTATGAGAAAGCCTTTGATTCGATCGAGACTTGGGCGGTTCTTAGATCTCTCCAGCGATGCCGCATTGACTATAGGTACATCGAAGTGTTGAAGTGCTTGTATAATAACGCCACCATGTCAGTCCGAGTACAGGGGCAGTGCACGAAGGTGATCCCCATAAAAAGAGGAGTAAGACAGGGAGACGTCATTTCTCCGAAACTGTTTACGGCCACCTTAGAGGACGCCTTCAAGCTCTTGGAATGGCAAGGACTTGGCATCAACATCAATGGCGAATACATCACTCACCTTCGATTTGCCGACGACATTGTGGTCATGGCGGAGTCGCTGGAAGATCTAGGACGAATGCTCGGTGACCTCAATAGAGTATCCCAACAAGTGGGTCTTAAAATGAACATGGACAAAACAAAAATAATGTCTAACGTCCATGTCGTACCCACCGCACTCACCGTTGGGAACTCTACTCTTGAAGTTGTCGACGAATACATTTACCTGGGACAGGCAGTCCGGTTAGGTAGGTCCAACTTTGAGAGAGAGGTCAATCGACGAATCCAACTCGGCTGGGCAGCGTTCGGGAAACTGCGCAACATCTTCTCATCCAAAATACCTCAGTGCCTAAAGACTAAAGTGTTTAGTCAATGTGTGTTACCAGTGATGACATATGGATCAGAGACGTGGTCTCTTACAATAGGTCTCATAAAAAAGCTCAAGGTTGCTCAGCGAGCTATGGAAAGAGCTATGCTCGGCGTTTCTCTACGTGATCGAATCAGGAATGAGGAGATTCGTAGAAGAACCAAGGTCACCGACATAGCCCTCAGGATTAGCATGCTGAAGTGGCAATGGGCTGGCCACATAGCGCGAAGATCGGACGGGCGTTGGGGCAGAAAGATTCTAGAGTGGAGACCACGTATTGGCAAGCGCAGCGTAGGACGACCGCCTGCCAGATGGACCGACGATCTTGTGAAAATCGCAGGAAATCGTTGGATGCAGGTGGCATCGGACCGGTTACGCTGGAAAGCGATTGGGGAGGCCTATGTTCAGCAGTGGACAAGTATAGGCTGAAATGATGAACGCGGTAAGCCCAGGCGGAGATGGCGGGACGGACTGGACAACTTTTTGAGAGACTGGCCTAACATAGCAACAATCATAGAGGAGTAGAAAAAGTGGAAGAAGGCAAAGGCCTTCTCGGTAAAGACCGAGCAGTGTTAATAATAATACCAAAAGTCTGAAACACCTCAGTCTATGCGAAGATGTCTGAGATTTTTATATAGTTAAGGTACCCACTTGCATAACTTAGTCTGCGTCAGCTATTTTCTAGAAAAAGTTTGAAGCTTCATGCAAATAGAAGCGTATAACCACTTCTGCGGCAGTGTTAATAAAAAAAAAGCATTGCGATGCGGAACTGACCCGTACGGCGCTGCGCTAACTAGTGTTCGGAACAAACTAGCAACTTTTTGTTGCTCATACGTTGACCTACAAAGTGCTCAAAAAATACTGTCACATCTTTTTTCCTAAGCGGAGATGGCCTACCAATATACACTCATATATCGCCAACAAGGGCGATTAAAATTTTCTCAATAGAAAAAGCACACTTTCTTCGACCTAGGATTCGAACCCAGGACTTCGTGATCGCCATTCCCACAAAGCGCCACTAGACCAACGAGGCGAGGAGTTAACTATTTCTACAATAAATCAATATAACTATGCTGTAGTAGTAGTAGCTTAGAGCGTAGGCCGCTCCACTCACTAGATCAAGTATTCGCGAGTTGGTTCCACGTACGGGACAAACTTACATATGTTTGTTTCGATCTTGGTGTTCGTGTATGTGAATTTCATGTTTTTGAAGGTATCCATGATACGAATAATCCTAGACTGGTGTTACGTTCTATTTAAATGTAAAAGTAATATGGTGAGATATTACTTTTTGATGATTTTTTTCATTTTGCTTGCCATAAGCACGCCATAAAAAAGTTGCCTCTCTGTTACGCGCCTAAAATGAAATTCCACTGCACTTTGCAGAGATCACCCCTCCACGGTCCCCTTCATTCTCCAGCCCCCTCCATGTCAGAACTATGTAGACTTTATTACATTTTAAAAACCACGCAGTCTAAAGCACGTCTAGTCAAAAAATTTCAGATAACATACTCATTTTAATTTCCATATCTATTCAAATAACGGTTACCAAACGACATTTGCTTTAGAACAAACTCGCCTAATATTATTAGCATATAAGGACCAGAAGACGAATACGGTCTCATGTCTTAAAAAAAATAAACACCGTTGTACCGTTTTTCGTTTTTTTTTGTGCTTACTTTTATTCCTTATACCTTCTATTAATTTGATAAATTTATCTATGTTATTTGTTATCAAATTTTGCCGTCCGTGACGTCACCAAACGGCCCAACGGAAGATCAGCGCTGGGTTCGTTTTTGTAACGAAGTCATTTAATATTATTGCTACAAATGTTTAATATATATGTAATGTACTGTCTCTAACGTATCGCACTCGTTGCAAATAAACTTTCTTTCTTTTTTCTTTCGTTATGTGGTGGCCGCCGCGGTGGCGGTAGAGGTGTACTGTACACACCCACTTATCGCCGACGATATTAGGTTCTTATGTGATAGGGGACGAACACATTGTTATTATATCGGGCACAATTCCATACTCCTTGTTATTTCGAATCTGGGGCAGCAGGGTTGGGTGATTATTGTGCCTACGATATTTCTCCAAATGTTACCACACTTTCATTGTGCAGCTTGTTATGGTTAACTTTTGTGTGTGCGTGCGTACGTGCGTGTGAATGATCTACGCTGTTGGCCGCGGGGCCTTTACAGCTTCACCGGACAAGAGGGCGACCGTGCAACCACTACGCTCGAGCCTGATTTACGGTTAACATATACCTAAGTCGCTTAACATTCCAATAATTTGTCAAATCGTCCACACTTCTGTTTTGCATTAAATCCATTATTGTTTGTGACCTAAATATATTTGAATATGCTGCTAACAATTTGGTTTTGACATGTTCATCAACTTTTGTAAACTAAAGAGTATTACTATTTTGAAACCCTGAGAACATTAAGCGAAATTCGTTGCACGCACCTGCTTCTCTCGCTTCAATAGCGCATGGGTCTTCGAGATAGGGGTACACAAGGAGTTAGGTCACTGAGCGTCCTTCATACGCACCCTGAGGAGGACTAAGCGTAGTGTGGCCTGCGTCACAGTGGTGGTAAGGCGAGAGCGAGTTTACTGTTACTCCCCGAAGGCGGACTCTTCGGAGCGCAACATTTTGGGGCAACAATAAGTTCCTCGCTGAGATCCTAGAGCTCTTTGTACTGTTGATGCCATCCAGGTTTTGCAGTCGGTAAGAGTCCAAAACACCCCGTGACCTTCCACTCGGGCTTGCGAAAGTACTAAGCAATTTTTTTTCATCCAAAAAGTACTCTGTTTGCTGATCATTCTTTGCAATAATAATTATTTTTATAGCGCAAAAACTTTGCACGCAGGCCGATATAATAAACCTTTTTGGCACGTTAAGTAAGCATTTTCCCGAGTTTTAAAACCTCATTTTGTAAAAGGAGCAATAATAGACGTGAAAGGTACTTATCGTAGTCTAAACATTGTTTTAAAAGAAAGCGCTTTTGTAGAATATAAAAGGAAATTTGTATTTTTTGCGTACTTACGTATACTTTTTCACTTAACTTCATTTAAATTTGTGTTAGCGAGATGTCGCAGTTGTCTGATCCAACATTTTTGCATAATATCACATCATATTGCATGACATACTTACTGCGTGTGAGCGAGCAGGATTTTTTTAGATCACTAGAGGAGATATATTAAAACTCTAAAATGACTGCCTCGTTGGTCTGGTGGCAAAGCGCATCGCTTTGTGATCACGAGGTCCTGGGTTCAAATCCTAGGTCGGACAAATTTTTTTTTTTTTTTTTTAAAACGTAGCCCCACACTAGGATTTATTCCTGTGTCGTGGGTGCGTTTACAAACATGAAAGTTCACACACACAAATACCCAGACCGAAACAAATAATTGTGGATCACACAAAGATTTGTTCCGTGCGGGAATCGAACCCGCGACTATTAGCCACAGTGGGCGGAGCGACTTAAGCTCTTAACCACTGCGCTAAATCGTCCGTCATAGTTTTTCTAACGAAATATTCCCAGTATGAGTCCGGAGTCTGGAATTGTGCCCGGTATATGGCAATAGGCTCGCCCCCTATTACATGAGACCTAACATCGTCGGCGAAACGTGGGTGTACTCAGTACACCTCTGCCACCCCCTCTGGGGAATATAGGCGTGACGGTGTGTGGTGTTAAAATGTTGCCCAGTGGCTTATAAATCACGATTCAGAATTTTGCGAATTGTGCATTTGTCAACTAAAGCTTTTTAACGGTTTTGGTTTCCCTTAAAAAATTAGCTCTAGTGTAAATACGCGATATTGCCTTAGTTCTGACGCTATGTAGATACCTACTTAAAAATTAAGTTTGGTACTAGTAGAGAAAGCAAATCAGATATCATTAAATTAATTTTAAATAAGATTATTACTAGGGCGTGAGTCTGTACCATAAATGAAAAACTGTAACAGTGATTAACAAACTTACCGTCACGACTACATTCTCCAAGGGCAGGCAGAGGTGTACGGTGTATACCCACATTTCGTCGACGATGCTGCCAATGTAATAGGGGGCGAGCATATTGCCATAAATAGTCATTGAAGGAAGGTATATAATCTTGTTAATACAAAGAGTACTAAAGTTAGTTGGCAAAAACTGGTATTAAATAGTTTGACTTCTTAAGGTGTATTTTACGTATCACAGGGCATGGTAGCAGTCATTTATTATCCTTACGTGATTATAGACTTAATATTTAAAAATATAATTAAAACTATAATTTAGAATTTGGTAAAAGGAATATACAATATGAATTTCGTTTTTTTTTCTACCGAAAATAAATCGTTTAATCGTGTATTCCTTTTACCTGATTCTAAAATATAAGGTCAAAAATTATAGCACCGGTGCCCCTCAATGTTGCGTTCTGAAGAGTGCCTTCGGGGAGGAACAGCAAACTCGCTCCCACTTTGTAAGTACCACTGTGACGTGGGCCACCCTACGCCATCGTCTTCGACGGAGTCGCGTATGAAGGACGCTCAAGGCCCGTCGAGTCCCGCGTTTTCCGAAGACCCCTGCGATATTGGAGAGAGGGAAGCAGGGGCGAGCAACGTATTTCGCTTATTGTTTTCAGTATTTCAAATTAGTAATCCTCTTTAGTTTACAGTAGTTAATGAACGTTGTGAAAACCAAAAAAATATTAGCAGAATGTTCAAATAGGTAATGATCAGAAAAAAATTGGGTTTGATGCTAAACAAAAGTGTGGAAGCGATTTGACAAATTGTTGCAATGTTAAGCGACTTATGTGTTTACCGTAACTAGCTACACAATAAAAGTGTGGTAACATTTGGAGAAATATCGTAGGCACAATAATCACCCAACCCTGCTGCCAAGGATTCGGGATAAACCGGAGTCTGGCCCGGTGTAATGACAATCTGTTCATCCCTATCACATAAGGACCTAATATCATCGGCGATAAAGTGGTGTATACAGTACACCTCTGCCAACACCGCGGCGGCCGCCACATAACGGCACAACGGTGTTTATTTTTTTAAGACCTGTGACCGTATTCGTCTTCTGGCCCATATATGCGATACTATTAGCCGAGTTTGTTCTGAAGAGAGAGAGATTCGGCCAGCAAACGTTAAACTGTGTGGACATTTGTCGGAGCGCTTCGCTTTTTTATTTTTCTAATTGGTCGTTTAAGTGATTTCTGGTTTCCTTGTTACGCTTGCAATGCGCCACGGTGCAAGTGCACGCGATTTCGAAATAGTGGATTGGTACGTGAGCCTGACGTCACCGTTACGGTGTGCTACGGTAGCTACGTATCGCCTACGGTAAATTGCATCGGTTGGCTACAAGTGCTGGTGTTGTTTTTCTAATACAATAAATTAAATATTTGTTATACAACATGACCAGTGTACAGCGCACATCGCCTAAAACTACTAGAACACCAATTAAAAATCTGCCGCAGACCCAGTCCGAACCCGACATAAACATCGCATTAATTATGAGTGATTTGGTAAACACAGACAGAAACAAACGTCCCTACAGGACAACTCGCCGCAAGGTGCCCTCGTGTTAATTTTGCAAGACTTTAAAAATATTTCACGCATATTTCAAGGAATTAAATAAATAAATAATAAAAAGAACAAAAAAGCCTACTGATGAGACCTGGTCTCTATACAAAAAACTGCGGAATCGTTGCAATCGCCTGTGTAGAGATGCTAAGAGACGCCATATTCATAACTCAATCCATAACTTCAATACGGCACAAGTATGGCAATTTCTTAAATCTCTAGGTATTGGGAAAACGTCTAGCGATGATACACCCAATAATATAGATCTTAATACCATCAATTTTCAATTTGCCAAGTCACCAGTCACCTTGGAAGACAGCACAAAATCTTCTACTCTCAACAGTTTATCTATTCTACCGTTGCCTAGATGTACTTCGTTCTCTTTTCAGCAGGTTACAGAGGGGGAAGTTAAGAAATTAATCCTTTCGATTTCTACGAAAGCGGTAGGTAATGATGGTCTTCAAATCCAAATGCTTCGTCCCATCCTAGATGATCTTATTCCTATCATACACCACATCATCAACTATTCTCTGCATTCTTGCACTTTTCCCTCAGCCTGGAAGAAGGCCCATGTCATACCGCTACCCAAAGTATCTAATCCATCTTCAGTTTCCTAATTCCGTCCCATTTCCATACTCCCGATTCTGTCAAAGGTCCTTGAGAGTGTTGTTCAGAATCAACTGTCTCACTATCTCTCTATTAATGACCTGCTAAGTCCCTACCAATCAGGATTTCGCCCTGGCCATAGCACTGTAACGGCACTCGTTAAAATAACTGACGACATACGTTTGGCCATGGAGAATAAGCTCCTTACTATATTGGTTCTACTAGACTTTAGCAGTGCCTTTAATTCAGTTGATTTTGACATCCTCTTAGGAATTCTGACCTCCCTAAATGTTTCTCCTTCTGTAACTGCTTGGTTCAACTCATATCTTCGCGGTCGCTCGCAGTCGGTTCGATCCAATGAGGCTTCCTCTGAGTGGTGCAATCTGGCTGCGGGAGTCCCGCAAGGTGGCGTACTCTCTCCTTTGCTTTTTTCAGTTTTTATTAACGCAATTCCTAAAGTTATATCTTCACACTATCATCTCTATGCAGACGACTTGCAACTTTATCATCATTTTAAAGTTGATGATTTTAATGCTGCTATTGTTGCCATCAATAATGATCTTCAGAACATCAATAACTGGGCAAAAAGCTTTGGCCTACTGGTAAATCCGGCTAAATCACAAGCTCTCATTATTGGTGGCAGATATTTTACCAATCTTTTAGATCACCAGTCTCTTCCACAAATTGTGTACGATGCTATACCGATACCTTTTTCAGATAGTGCAAAAAACTTGGGCGTCTACATTGACTGTAATCTGTCCTGGAATGTTCACGTTGCGGAAGTAAGCAAGAAGGTTTATTACTCATTTCAGTCTCTCAAACGGCTCCAAAAGTTCCTGCCGCTTCAAACCAAAATAACTCTTGCCCAATCTCTTCTTTTACCTCTTCTCGACTATGCTGATGTAAGCTTTCTTGACGCCACTGAGGAACTCCTTAATAAACTGGAAAGTCTGCAGAATCTGTGTATTCGCTTTATTTTTGGCCTTCGGAAATTTGACCATGTGACAGAATTCCGAAGGCAGTTGAAGTGGCTGCCTATACGGCTGCGTCGGGATAGTCATATCCTCTGTTTGCTTTACTCTGTTCTTCATAATCCTATTTCCCCAGTATATCTTTGTGAACGCTTTGAGTATTTAGTTCCCAGGGGAAAACCTTGTCGCTCTGTCTCTTCTCTTCTTCTTAGTGCACCTCGTCATAGCTCAAGTCGATATGATGGTTCATTTACTGTGCGTGCTGTGCGCCTATGGAATTCCCTCCCACACTCTTTACGTGATAGCCCTACTTTACAGATGTTCAAGAAAAGAATTAGAGAACATTTCCTATCTATGTAAGATATTTGTATGTATGTATGTATTCATGTAGTCTATTTTATGGTATATGTAGTTTATACCTTTTCTATCTATAAATATCTTTTATTTCCTTGCTTTTGTGTTGTACACTTATTCCTATCCTCATTTTGATCATTTGTTTCTCTTTCACTCAAAGGTTTGCTGGTGGAAAACTCGACTTTGAGTTTTTTTTTTTTTTTTTTAAAATACGTTGCCCCACACTAGGATTAATTCCTGTGTCGTGGGTGCGTTTACAAACATGAAAATTCACGTACACAAATACCCAGACCGGAACAAATAATTGTGGATCACACAAAGATTTGTCCCGTGCGGGAATCGAACCCGCGACTATTAGACACAGTGGGCGGGGCAGGCTAAGCCCTTAACCACTGCGCTAAATCGTCCGCTAAAGTTAAGCTCGCCTTGTACATTAATTTACCTTGTAACAATTTGTAACAATTTGTGTATGTGTACAAAGAATCAAATAAATAAATAAATAAAGAACAGGATACTATTATCGCGAAGATGCTTGTCGATCAGACCGCTGTAATGTCTAAGCTGGCGTCCGATATTGGGGAAATAAAAAAACAAATTATTCAGATTCAAGCGACAAATGCGGAAGTACGAAAATTGAATGATGAGATCGTGAAATCAATGTCTTTTATAAATACTCAATTTGAGACGAGAGCGACAAGAACAAAGACAATATATTGAAAATTTGGAGAAAAATATTCAGGACCTACGGCACAATTAAAGGGCCTCCGAAATAGAAATTCGCAATATGCGATCATCGAATAGTGAAACTTCTACCACTCTTGCCAAAACAGGGCGTAATATCGGCGAAGCGAAAATCTCCTGCCGTTTTCCCCACCCCTCGCCCGATTATTGCAGAATTCACCTCTCTCCAAAAGAAACAGACAAAATGATATCTATTGTCCGATCATATAACAAAGCCAAGAGTAGGGAAGACAAAATTAATACTTCACTCATCGGAATCCCTGCACCACGCCAACCAGTCTACATCGCTGAACAACTCCCCTCTAATATCAAAAAGCTGTTTCACAAAGCACGAGGGTTTGCTAAAAATAATGGTTACAAGTTCTGCTGGATTTCGAATGGAAATATTTTTTTGCGGAAATTAGAGGGCGTTAAACAAATATTAATGAATACGGAAAAATGTCTTCATGATATCCAAAACACAAATAAGTGACTAGTAGCACTTATCTTAAATTAGTTTATAATTTTTGCTAAAGTTTCTGTTTAATTACTATATTATACCTTTTATTAAATGCATTACACAAAATCACCTAATCTCACACTCACACATTCACACACCACTTTCTTACTTCCACTAAAATTAATTTGATTGAATTGAATTGGATCAACCGCAATTTCGTCTGTCTAAAATTCACACGTCTTTAATGGGGTACTGTGTTAGATTTTATAATAAAATTCCACTTGACGTCACTCAACTAAGTGAAAATAAATTCAAATTCTGTGTTAAACGTATGCTCTGCAAGCGAGCTTACTATACTTTAGATGATTATTTAAAAGATAAAAATGCTTGGATAGGTGCTGTTCCAGCTCCACCAAAATGTGGATAACATGTTCAGCTATTATTATTTATTATTCCCTCTCTTCCTTCTAGTAGTTAAATAAAATTTATCATTTTTCTTCCTCATTTCTTTATCTGTAAATGAGAGAACCATGTAGCCATTCACATGAATAGTTTAACTTGGTTAATTTAATTTAGACTCACCTGATACTACATTGTTCTCCCATACCCCACAACAAAATGAAGATGGAAAAATTGTAAAAATACTATTGTAAAAGAGTAACCGTGGAGTTTCTTGCCCTTCTTCTCCACAGGAATGACATTCCGAAGTGGTGGTAGAATCTTTGTTACTATTTTGACGATTCATAAATACTGTAACGGTTTACATGAATAAAAAATATTCTGATTCTGAATCCACAGAATCTTTACAAAAGTGCAATGTTTAACCGAATATAATTTATTAACAAATGTAGATCTCATACCTAAACCCCTTTTTGTTATTTTTGGTTATTTCCAATGGCGATAATTAATAACATAAACAGCGAACTTGATTCGAAACGAAATATGTAGTCCTGATGATTGCCTGAAGTTTGTTAACCCCTCTGACAGTGACATAAAATTTCTTTACTTAAACGTACGTAGTATAAACAAAATTTTCAATCAACTACAGGTGATGCTGCACTCGACGAAAATTAACTTCGATCTTGTGATATTGACCGAATGTTTGCTCAGCATACTTAATAACTTAATAACCTTCCGATTTTACAGGGATTTAACTCGTATTCTACCAAAATAAATTTTAACTAGAACGATGGTATCATCATATACACGAGATTGGGTCTTCAAACATGAGTGTGGGAACCTAATTTATGATTCTTTAACTTAGAATTTGGTAAAAGCAATATACGATTTAACTTATATACAAGACTCTCGTTTTATTTTCTATTGAAAGGATTTCGTTAAATCGTTTATTCCTTTTACCTACCAGATACTACCAACCAACTACTACCAAGACCAAAATATAAGGTCAAACATCATATTTGTGAATATTAAGTCTCTAATCAATATACTTCTAGAAGAACATGGAGTGAACACGTGTCTATCATGGTAGCCCTTTAAATGTAATTGTATCAGTCTGTCCGGTTTTCTCTGCTTGATAAAGGCAACGCTTTTATATAATTAAACTTATTTAATTAAGTTTTTTTCTGGGAACCTTTTCCATCGATTATGATATGGAGGCATTTTTGTGCAGTAGGTATGTTGAGGATTTATTATATTTCGTGTATTAAATTAGTTGTTACGTATTATTTTGCAGATATCCGTTTGAGCTGAAATTTTGCATACGCATGCCAAGTCGATGATAATGCAATAATATGATTATCGCAATAATATCAATAATGCATCGACGGATGATTTAGCGCAGTGGTTAAGAGCTGAAGCCGCTTTGCCCACAGTGTCTATTAGTTGCGGGTTCGATTCGTGCACGGAACAAATCTTTGTGTGACCCACAATTATTTGTTTCGGTCTGGGTATTTGTGTATGTGAACTGGAATAAAAACTAGTGTAGGGCTACGTTTTAAAATATACTTAACAAAAAGAGATATGGTACCATGGAGCTGGTATAATAATGGAGTCGGAAGGTGTCCATAGGAACATGTGATCTATGCAACGTAACCCCCTTGCGTTTAGGCTTGTGAGATTGGCATTGACAAGAACTTTACAACCATCTAGTGTTTAGGGTGGCCAATGGAACCACCCAACTACTCAATATAACCCCGCCGTGTTTGGGCTTGATGGGTTTGTCTTTACGTGTACTTTAGACCCGGAAGGTGTCCAAGGTCTGATGATGGAGCCGGCATGAAGCAATAGGAACTTCTTAACTAAGCAAGATATCTTCGTTAAAAAGCGTTTTTTAAAATTATTAACATGTACACTTTGATTTGATCTTTTTTGAAAAACGTAGTAGGGAGTTTTAGTGTCGTGGGTGCGTTTTCAAAACATAAATTTTACATCTACAAACTGTATGGGTGACTGAAAAAATAGGTTTTCAGGTCATACAAAAATTTGGCCCGTTCGGGAATATAACCCGCAATTAATCGTACCCGCAAACTCCGATTGCTTACAATCTAACCATTTGACCAAGATGTCATCAAATCAATCGCACACGGGCACACAGACATACACACACCGATCATATTAGATTTTAAAACAAATATTGCGAAGTAACAAAAGAATCTAATCACTTAGGCGCTCTATTGTGAAGGGCCACAAAGTTAATTAATACTTGGATACTAACATTGGTTTATATTTTCTCTTAATTACTCTTCCAAAGTAGTTCTGTCGCCGTAGGCCCGGGTATTGTGTCGCGACTATTCAAGTGAACCACATATGAGCGACAGAAGCGTTTTGTGTTGTTTCAGGTGCAGACATATTAGCTGAGCGTAGCTTATGAGCATAGCGTATGAGTATAACGTATAAGCGAGTTTCAACAAGTACTTTTTCTCATATTTAGTTTCATACATACATGACAGAAGAATAGTAAAGAAGATAGTATAGAAGAGTAGTGATAGCCTAGTGTTTAGACCATTGGACTGCAAAGTCAGAGGTCTCGGGTTCAAACCCAGGCTGGCAGCTCTGTCTTTTCGAAAGCATGTGCGTATTAAAAATTAATCAACGGTGAAGGAAAACATCGTGAGGACACCTGCATTCCTAAGAGTTTCTCGAAGTTCGCCAACCCGCACTGGGCCAGCGTGGTGAACTATGGCTTAAACCCCCTTAGTTTGAGAGGAGGCCCTTGCCCAACGGTGGAACTGTTTCTTAACAGGGCTAATATTATTATTATTTACATACAAGGACTACTTAATGTTTATTATTCCTTAAGGGGGTCTTCAAATTCGATGGACAAAGAATGGTGCCACTTTGGCGCAACTACAAAATTTCATACATTTTCTTGGTTGCCACTGACGCACTCGTTACAGGTAGGTTTATACGCTTCCAGTAATAATAAATCACCCTTTACTGGTCCAATGCTGGGCAAAGATCTTCTCTCACAGATTGAGGTGACAGCAAATACGTAATACTCCACCACGCGGAGCTAGTGCGGATTGGTAAAAACAGGTCTGTGGCTACCTATTATTGGAACTTATCAAGCCGCTTTTAAAGCATCCAACTATAAGTGGAAATTGGCAACAATGGCCTCATACACCTTCTGAACCACGCAAAGCTCAAAAATGGAATAACCATAAACGGTCACCCGTCTTAGACAGACCGAGCCAACCGTTGGTTAACCTTAATAATCGCTAAGAACACCTTATTTGCTAATGCTAAACATTGAATAATTTTTACTTTTGGTTTATAATATTTACAGAAATTTATCAAAGAAACGTGTGCAAGTGACAGCGACGATGGTATTTTAACAGACAAAGCGAAGTTAACGAGCGTAAAAAGAGCCAACTTTCCGAAAGCTAAAAATCGTCAGTAAGAAACATCGCCGTATATATATTTTTAAGCAGGCGTAACAGAAGTGCGCGCTGTACGCCCAGATTTCGCAGATGATATTAGGATGCAGGTACCGGGGAAGACCTAGACTATCTTACCACGACCAAATAATCCGAGTCTTATCTGAAGGAAAAGTCAAGAATCTCTGTAACCGGCGAGCGTGTATGAGACGAACTATGAAAGTGGAGGAAGCCAGAGATGTATGTAAGGAAAGAACCTGTTGGAACTCTGTACTCTCTGCCTACCCCGCAAGGGATCTGGCGTGAGGTTATAGATAGATAGATAGACCAACAATACACGTACAATGTTCAGACACAATATATAAGATCCCTTGCGGGGTAGGCAGAGAGCTGCCTACCCCGCAAGGGATCTGGCGTGATGATATAGATAGATATATATTAGATTCCAGTGCAATAGTAGGTGAAAAAGCATGAAATGCACAGCAGTTCCATATATAACATAGGTTAGTACCAAGAATGGTAAATTATTACTTTGAATTTTTAGTCCTTTGCAGGTCAAAATATACCCAAGGGAAATCAAATCGGTCACCCAGCCCGTACTATTATTTAATTGTAAAAGGATTGTGTCTGCTGAGTATACACCGATATTTAAAGAAAATATCTTTTCCGGTGACTGCCCCGTTGGTCTGGTGGCAATGCGCATTGCTTTGTGATCACGAGGTCCTGGGTTCAAATCCTAGGTCAGACAAATGTAGTTTTTCTAACGAAAAATTCCCAGTATAAGTCCGGAGTCTGGAATTGTGCCCGGTATATGGCAATAGGCTCGCCCCCTATTACATGGGACCTAACATCGTCGGCGAAACGTGGGTGTACTCAGTACACCTCTGCCACCCCCTCTGGGGAATATAGGCGTGACGGTGTATATGTATATCCTTTCCGGTGCCACACAAAACTGCTGAACTCATTTGGACGGAACTTCTAAGTCTAGATATACCTTAAAACAAGACTTAAATAGTGTGACATATTTGATCAAAATCGGCTTAGTAAGACCGTATATAACTATATACAGTTTAACAAAGCGCATTCAGCTTTATTTTTGTCATTGTTTTATATGTGAGACCATGTTTGTTATGAC
Organism: Phalera bucephala; assembly: GCA_905147815.2. Taxonomy (NCBI): domain Eukaryota; kingdom Metazoa; phylum Arthropoda; class Insecta; order Lepidoptera; family Notodontidae; genus Phalera; species Phalera bucephala. The sequence continues at coordinate 2,157,719 of LR990610.1, read as the reverse complement.
GTTTATTCTGTACTCATCTGTAATTAATCCCCTTACGAGTATAAGTAGCTTCTACTATTTATATATTGTGTCTGAACATTGTATATGTATTAATGGTGTGGCTATTTAAATAAAAATAGAATAAAATGTCAAGGGGAATCGAAAACCCGTATTTCACAGAGGTTGCCCAAATCTCGCGTTCTAGGTAGTAGGGTTACTCACTATCACTCACTACAACTTGTGTTCGGCCCATCACGACGTACACTTGTGAGTTGTTCTGGCACGCCGCCCGTTCCACATTGATACACTCCAAATCGTTTAATCCCGTTTCTTCCGCAAAGCCGCCGGAGCCCCGTGTTTCATACGAAACGTCAGTCTCCATTCTCGGTCACCAACCTATTCGCGCCTTTATTAAAAAAGCGACAACCCGATATTTTGCGACCGCGTCCAATCATAGGAATCCGCTAATCGTAGCCGCCGCCGACTACGAAACTAACTCCCCTCCTATAAGCCGCTACTGCCGTCCGCGGCATGTTCTCACCGACCCTCCCGATGCCCTTACATCTCGTTTTCGGATACAGATACAGCACACAGGATCAGATACCGACCTTACCGGCGAGGTCGAAAAATCTCTTGCCCGCCGGCCGGTGCAAAGCACTACGGCGGGACACCTAGTATATGCCATCCCCATAGCGACTGCCTAGGCCGAAGTGACACATTCCGAAGTGGTGGTACAGTCTTACTTTTCTGTTGATTCATAAATACTATAATGGTTTACATGAATAAAACTTATTCCGATTCTGACAGTGATTTTATCCAGGGAAAGAATATAGGCTATCTTTTGTCTGAATAATAAAACTTAAGGGTTTGAAATAACATACATGCCTAAATATAACGAAAAAGACAAAAGAAGTCGAAGGTACAGCTGGTTTAGTATAAATAATAATAAAGATAGTAATATTTAGATATTAGAGGCGCTCGTGCGTTGTGCGACCGCGGGTGTTCTTAACGGTCGCCAAGAGTAAGCAACGTTCGGTTCGGTCGGCCGGCTTGATAAGTTCCGACAGTAGGTACTCACCACCTGCTTCCACCAATCTACATTGGATTCGCGTGGTGGAGTATTATCTAAACTCTCTCACCTTGATTTTTGAGACAGGGCTATTGCCCAGCAGTGGGAGAGTATAGGATGATTTATAAGCAAATAACTTTAACCTAGATTCTAAAGTGGAAACCACATATGGGGTCTGTCCAAGAGCGTGCTCGTCGCGACCCCTGCCAGTCATTATGGCTGCAATCTTGGACCGAAGACGTACCGCAGTGCGGGCTAGGGCGTCCCCCCGAGGCGACGCGTACCGGCCCGCCCCCGTCGGTACGAATATAGGTGGAAGCGGCGATGGGGGCCGCCACCCATCACGCCGGGCCCGAACTGGCGAGTCGTGGGGTGCAGAGTGCCGAATAGGTACTTGGAATGTAAGAGGTAGTATGGAAGATAAGATGCATGAGGTGATTGATGTGATGAAAGAGAGACGCCTGGATGCTCTGTGTGTAACAGAGACTAAGCGGAGGGGCAGTGAAACCTGTGATCTTCCTGATGGAACGATGGCTCTGTGGTCTGGGGTACCGCAGAGCAGTCGTGCCAGCATGGGGGTGGGTATCTTGCTGTCCCGTCGCCTGGCCTCTGGAGTGAGAGATTATGGCCTGTGCGATGCGAGACTTCTCTGGGTCCGTTTGAAACTGGGTGTCACTAGAGTATTTTTGGTCGCAGCGTATGCTCCCGTAAGCTCGTCGACACCCCAGGACCTTGAGAAGTTTTGGGATAATGTCAGGGAAGTTCTGGATTTGGCTGAGGCTAACGAAAAGGTGATTCTGTGTGGCGATTTAAACGGATGGGTAGGAACCAGGCGGCAAACTTGCGACGCTGCTCTGGGTCCTTATGGTGATAAGAGAGTGAACGATGCAGGTACGCTCATTGTAGATGTTTATTTGGAAAGGGGTCTCCTTGTGTCTAATACAATATTTCAGCACAAGGACATACATATGTATACGTGGAGAAGGAATGAACAAAAAAGCATGATAGATCTGATCCTGGTTGATAACCGTCTCCGAAGCAAACTACAAGATACGCGTGCGTATAGAGGCCCCACTCTGGAATCAGACCACTATCTCGTAGTTGCGCGGTTTAGTGGTCTGTTCAGGAAGTGGAGGCACTGGCGAGAGCGTATCCCCTTCGGAGACCTTGAAAGATTAAAGGTTGAAAAGTTGCAAGATGAGAGCGTGAGGAGAATGTATGAAGACAGAGTCCGGGACAAGCTCTTGACAGCAGGCTCTTCGGACTCAAATGTAGATGAATGCTGGAATAGCCTGAAAGAGAGTTTGGTGGAATCCGCGAAAGAAGTATGTGGTTGCTCAAAGAAGCATATTACAGCAAAAGGTGATGCATGGTGGGATGCGGAGTTGCAAAGCTCCGTAGAAAGTAAGAAGAAAGCGTGGTAGGACTATGTATCTTCTTTGAACCTGAATGCCAGTATGACAGAGATGAGGAAAGAAATATACCGGCAATGCAAGAATGCCACTAAAACTTTAGTGAAAGAAAAGCGTGAAAGAGCCAGTATGATTGAGGAGGAGAGGCTGGCGAAGAACTTCGAGAACAACACCAAACTCTTTTGGAGCAAGGTGAGAAAGGTTCGAGGTGATTCGTCAGGCTCCAGAATGGAAAGGATAAAATCTAAAGATGGTGACATTCTTGCAGACACACAAGCTGTGCTAAGCCGGTGGAGTGAATATTTTGGAGAAATGTATTGAGATGACCCGGATGCTGATGCCGCAGACGTGCCTAAAGGCGAGATTGCGGCACCAGAATCAACGGAGGACATCACTATGGAAGAAGTTGAATGGGCGATAGAAAGTATGAAAAACGGTAAAGCTGCGGGAGTAGACATGATATCTGCCGAGATGATCAAATATGGTGGAACTTGCGTCCGGGACGCTTTCCGGGCCCTTGCAAACCTTTGCTGGAGGACCGGTAGAGTCCCTAGAGATTGGCGCCGCGCAGTCATAGTACCCTTGTATAAAGGCAAGGGTTCACAATATGACTGCGCCAATTACAGAGCCATCAGTTTGATCAGCTTGGCAGCCAAGGTGTACGGTAAAATTATTGAACGGAGAATGCGCGTGAAGTCCGATGGAATGTTGTGCGAGGCACAAGGGGGTTTCAGGTCTGGAAGAGGATGTTCGGATCAAGTCTTCTCACTCCGCAACATCGTAGAGAAGCATCTGGCAGTGGGCCGGAAGGTTTTCTGCGGTTTTGTAGATCTGGAGAAGGCATTTGACAGAGTTGTGGGAAAGAGACTTTGGGACATGTTGCCAGAGTATGGTATAGATGGCACTCTGTTGCGAGCCGTCCAGTCCACTTATGTGGACTGCAAGGCATGCGTACGGGTGGGTGGTAACAGGTCACCCTGGTTTGACGTTAAAATCGGCGTCAAGCAGGGTTGCGTGTTGTCCGCTAGACTGTTTATAATATATCTGGACAAAAGTCTCCAAAGACTGAAAGCGATGAATGAAGGTGTACAAATGGGTGACTTAGTGGTAAACCATCTACTTTATGCAGATGACGCGGTTTTAATAGCGCCAACAGCCACTGATCTGCAAACACTAGTCACAGTTATGAAAGACGACTGCATGATCAATGGCTTACACTTGAATGTGAAGAAAACCAAGATTATGGTTTTTGAAAGGGAAGAAACCAGAACGAATGTAAGGATTGTGGTTGGTAACGATGTGCTGGAGCAAGTGAATGAGTTTGTATATCTTGGATGCGCCTTCAGTAAGGATGGGAAATACACCGCTGACATAGAGAGAAGAGTGAGTGCAGGGAACAGAGTGAATGGTGCGATGGGAAAGCTACTCGGGAGCCGGCACTTAAGCCATAAGGCGCAGCTGGCCATTCATAACGGAGTTCTTGTCCCAACGCTGTTATATGGTAGCGAGAGCTGGGTATGTAAGAAGGAGAATGAAAGTAGGATAAATGCGGTAGAAATGCGAGCTCTGCGGAAGATGTGCGGAGTGAAGCTGACCGACCGCATTAGCAACAGCATAGTAAGACAGCGAGTAGGTATGAAAGATAGTATCGGTGTAAAGATGAGAAAGGGCATGCTCCGTTGGTTCGGGCATATAGAAAGAATGCCAGAGGAAAGAATGACAAAACAGATATACAATGTGAAAGTGGAAGGATGCAGGTACCGGGGAAGACCTAGACTATCTTACCACGACCAAATAAACCGAGTCTTATCTGATGGAAAAGTCAAGAGTCTCCGTAACCGGCGAGCGTGTATGAGACAAACTATGAGAGTCGAGGAAGCCAGAGAGGTATGTAAGGAAAGAACCTGTTGGAACTCTGTACTCTCTGCCTACCCCGCAAGGGATCTGGCGTGAGGTTATAGATAGATAGAAACCACATATTGGCAAGCTCACCGTGGGACGGCCGCTTACCAGATGGACCGACGATCTTGTGAGGATCGCAGGTAGTCGTTGGATGCAGGTGGCATCAAACCGGCTGCGCTGGAGAGCGATTGGGAGGCCTATGTTCAGCATTACAAGTATAGGCTGAGATGATGAACCTTAAGATGAACGTATAGGTCGCGAGTCCGGTAACGGATAAGATGTAAGTGTCACTGTCGTTTGGAGAAATACATGCGTAAGTTAAAGTACACTGTTCAAACACTCTTCAAGCGAGCGTTAAAGTTTAACCAACGGTTCGCAAGTGTTTGCAATGTATTCAACTAAATATGTATTCAACCACTCGTGTTCGCGCCGTAATTTATAGCTGACGTAGACAATTTGAGATGCGGTCCCGATAGCAATTCCAGTTAAATACACTTTGGAATAATTTTCCAATAAATATCCACTATTAGGAAGATTTCATATCTTGGGCTTAAATTTTTAAAAGAAATGGTACGAGTTAATGATTAATTCATTAATTTGTACGATTAATTTTAATATAATAATAAATAAGCATTTCTTTTCGACACTATGTGAGAAATATGGTGGTATACGCCGACAGGTTCCGTGGTGTAGTGGTTATTGAAAGGAAGTACCCTAAGAATTTAGATGATCATTAGTGAGTCAGTGACAAAATCGGGGTATTTTAGATATCAATAAAATCTTTATATGTTTAATGAGTCCACTGTTGACATCATATCCCGAGCATTTGTTTATCTGGTATAATCCAAACCCAAGTTATGACGGTTCCAAAAAACGACGAAGCGCTTCGAGAAAATGTAGTAGTGTCCTTGCGCTTCGCTTGGCTCGTCTTGGCGGGGGCACTGCCGTGCCCCCAGATAACCACTGTGACCCGTAGTGTAACGGTTGAAGTTGTAGGACTAAGGGTAAGGGTTAAATAATCTTCGATATGTGAACTTTTTGTAATAAGGAAGATTTCAAGCACGTAGCCTTGTTACCTAGACTTGGTGTCTAGAACTTAAATCATTATTGAGACTATGTTTTTTAACGGTATCTCCTCCAGTCGACTCTTTAAAGTACCATTTTAGGCCCAGTAACAAGACCAATACAGTACAGTAAAGATGGATAACGTAACAAGACCAATCTCGAGCTAGTTTCGTTTAAAACGTAGACTACTTGTAAGTCCTAGGTATTTTAGGTCCAAAAAGCCAATACAGAAAGGTAACTTATAAGACCTATCCCGATCTAGTTTCGTTTTAAAAGCAGACAATCTGTTCAGAGCCACAGGTGCGCTGGCGAGGTGATCTATATATCACTGAAACACTTTAACGACTCCATAAATAAAGTGGGGTTTACTTTACATAAAAAATTGTGAAAATTTCGCGGTAAAAGGTATGTAAATGACATGTCAAGGAAAATAGAAAATAGTGATAAATCTACTGAACTATTTAAAAATTAAGTGCAAGTGCAGTGACAAGTCGTGTATGTGTGTGTCTCTTCATGCTTGCGTGCGTACGTGCGTGTTTGCTTGCTCGTGTTCGTGCGTGCGTGGCTGTGTGCTTGCTTGCTTGCGTGCGGGACTGGGCATACTCATTCACTCAAACACATATGTTTGAGTGAATAAGTATACTGTTGATTTATTGGTCTTTACAGCTTCAAGGGACATTGCACTGTCTTGTACCTACTAATCGGCACTTTAGTTTCTACATCTAAAATACATAACTTTACTGGTCCTTTGAAAACTTGTGCTTTGTACCTATTTATACAAATAGATAAGTGAATAATGGAAATATCTTTGAACGAAAGTCCACACAACCCTCAATTCTAAACTAATTTAATACGGGTCAGTTTAATTATTATGATCCTGCTTATCCCGCGCCCTATGCATATTTGAATCTCATCTCCCTCCGGCTCATCCACGGTGTGAATACTTTTATTAGTTTTCATTACGCCCAAATATCTCAAAAGGTCCCTGTAACCGCACGTTCCGCACCGCACGATATTGCGCGTTTTAGATTTAATAGAAAATTGACAATTAACAATCCGACTTACGTTTTATTTTAATAGTGCCATCTATCGATATTTATTGTAGGCGCATATGTGACCAAGTACACACGGATGTCGCTATAACTACACGAAATTACATTGTATTCTTGACAAATAGGTACGAAGACATAAAAATATATTAAAGCTTTACAACGTAATAGGTAGTGAGAGAATATATACGATTATTAAAACGAAGAGCTCGAGTATCGCGTTTATTACACTGAGCGTTTAATAAAAACGTTACGTTCGCGAATTTATGTAAAAAATAACGGAAAGTTGTTCACAGACAGTGCCCCAAAGGCATTGTACGTTTTGAAACACCGAAATACAACTCCTTAGAACTTAACGCCTCACTAGCACTCAATTTGTTCATCGTATTTAGGGTTCCGCCCCTCAATTGGTAAAACTTTGCAGGCTCGCTTTGTGTCCGTGTGTCTGTTTGCCTGTCCAACAGTTAAGACCCTTTTAAGATACTAATATTCGCCAACTGCCCTCGAGGTTGACCGAAATCCAATCCAAGATTTTACTTATCTAAAAAAGGTTTTCCCAGTACTAAGCCTAGGTACATCTTTCTTTTTTCGCATTGTATATCTGGCTTGTCACATCCTTTCTCTCGACATTCTTTTATATGTCCGAATGTAAAATTCAATAAAACCATGATAAAATCTTTTCGGTCTATTGATTTGAGGAATGCAAGGAACCCTAAAACACCCGAGACTAATCCATAGCCATTCACGCTCGCCGTTTGCGGGGACAGTGTAATCTCAGTGCTTTGAACCGAGGTCTTAACGAAATCTAATACAGTCTATTTGAGGCATATCGCATCAAGGAGTTACGAGGACTTAGAAATAAACCTGGGTCTAGCTCGAATAGCCCTGTTTTAATAAAAAGTTTATTGGCTTTAGTTGACTAATACCGAGGCAGTCGTAGCGCTATGCGACCGCGGTGTTCTTAGTGATCATCAACGTGAAGCAGCAGTCGGCTTGATTGGTCTAAGATGGGAGATTGTTTGTGGCCTTACCATATTTGAGCGTCTCAGTGTTTCAGAAGGCACGCTAAGCGTACTGTAATAAAATTATATTTTAAATTGTACTGCTTTTTTTGTATTTTAAATAAATATTTTGTGTCCTTTTGTTGCAAATTTTTTTCTTTCTAACTATCTAAGCTGTTGGTCCTGGTTACCAATGAATGTGGCAATCGCTAAGCTAAATTGGAAGCAGTACAAGCGGCTTGATAAGTTCTAAAAGCAGGTGGCCACAAATCTGTCTTCACCAATCTGCGCTGGGTCTGCCGCTTGGAGTATATCTATGTTAATCGTAATAATTCTGACCTGGATTTATGAAAAGGAAGTATAAGGTTAATTTATTACTGTGTATGATATTATTACTAAGTCCAGGTTTTTATTTTCATTTACTTCAATGATTTCGTGTGTAATATTCTCATAAATTTAATAAAGCAATATGTACTGAACTTAAATTTGAGCAGGCATAGTATTTCGGATGCCTTTGATCATCCTCTTTTAGGTTACTGCGATGGTAATACTCCGGTTCAGCAAAATATTTCAAACCAGTCTCCAGCCTTTACTTAAGTTACGCTTTTACGAGCGAATCTCGATCAGTGTATTACATACAGCAGCCTCTGGGAGGGACTCTTTTCCCATTCGTTTATCATACATCTACCTATCCTTGGATATTCGCATCATACGCTGGACTCCCCCGGGCAATTTGTTCGCAGTTTTCCAAATTGTTTCCTAGCTACCAATACGCGGAGGTGACTTTTCATTTTTCTTCTTTAACACCCTTGCATGTGTAGGTTATTAGATTTAAAAGTATCACTATACTGTTTAACTTGGCACTTGTACAACAACGCTGTGGCTTCGCAGGTACAGGGGCAATGTTCTCAACGAAATTAAGTCGTGTGAGCTCGGTTAGTATGGGTGATAGCTAGTAGCATTGCTATTTTCGAGCTATTTAATGATCTATTCTTCGCTCAGTAATTCCAAAACACATGCGTTGTAACACAATTTTGTAAAAAAGGAAAGTTAAACAGGAAAGCTATTCAAATAAAAAATTTACCCCGCTGTGTTCCCCGCTGGATCTTCTCAGTGTCTCCGCGTTCTAATCTGGTGGTATATGTAAAAACAAGCTAAATAAAAGCCGTTTTTTGAAAATTATCTATAGGAATAATAAAAAACATATCGTGTGTCTTTCCCCCACGTGTGTGATAGTTCGATCAAGAGGTCTACCGATCGAAGCATACAATATTATCGGCATATATAGATATGTCGACAGTATTGTATGCTTCGCTCGTACCAATGACGCGGGCGAGCTATCACATCACACGTGGAAGCGTATTCTTTGCCTAACGGTTTCGGTTATTTTTATTTATTGTTTCGAGAGTATTAGCAAAATTATTAGCTAAAAACGAACAACGTGCCTTAAGTAAAGGAGAATAATTAAGTACTCTGTATATTACGTACTCTATTAACTCCGCGAGAATAAAAACAACGCCCCTGTTCATATATTAATCTTAGAAGATTTTCATAGAATAACAATAATCCAGAAGCCGCGTGCAGTTGTAATTGCACGACGCGCGGTGAAGCCAAAAAATCAACAATCTTCCCGCACTCACCGCACTTCCCACCCGCATAATGTTGCTAGTTAAAAATGATTTACCACTTTTTGGAGTAAATGTTCAGTAAGAAATTATAAAATTATTATTATTTCTAGCGGTAACATGTATCTTTATACATATTATAAAAAATAAATAGACGTAATTAACGTAGGTTCTTAAAATAAATTGCGATTCCATTAACAGTAAGTTAATAATGTTTTTACATACACCGCTGACATAGAGAGAAGAGTGAGTGCAGGGAACAGAGTGAATGGTGCGATGGAAAAGCTACTTGGGAGCCGGCACTTAAGCCATAAGGCGCAGCTGGCCATACATAACGGAGTTCTTGTCCCAACGCTGTTATATGATAGCGAGAGCTGGGTATGTAAGAAGGAGAATATAAGTAGGATAAATGCGGTAGAAATGCGAGCTCTGCGGAAGATGTGCGGAGTGAAGCTGACTGACCGCATTAGCAACAGCGTAGTAAGAAAGCGAGTAGGTATGAAAGATAGTATCGGTGTAAAGATGGGAAAGGGCATGCTCCGTTGGTTCGGGCATATAGAAAGAATGCCAGAGGAAAGAATGACAAAACAGATATACAATGTGAAAGTGGAAGGATGCAGGTACCGGGGAAGACCTAGACTATCTTACCAAGACCAAATAAACCGAGTCTTATCTGATGGAAAAGTCAAGAGTCTCCGTAATCGGCGAGCGTGTATGAGACGAATTATGAGAGTCGAGGAAGCCAGAGAGGTATGTAAGGAAAGAACCTGTTGGAACTCTGTACTCTCTGCCTACCCCGCACGGGATCTGGCGTAAGGTTATAAATAGATAATAATGTTTTTTTATAAATTAATAATTCTTTTATTTGTGTCGTTGCGTTACAATTTGACGGACCATTTAGCGCATTGGTTAAGAGCTTAAGCTGCTGCACCCACTGTATCTAATAGTCGCGGGTTTGATTCCCGCACAGGACAAATCTTTGTGTGGCCCACAATTATTTATTTGGTCTGGGTATTTGTGTATGTGAATTTTCATGTTTGTAAACTCACCCACGACACAGGAATAGAGCCTAAAGTGGGGCTATGTTTAAAAAAAAAAGAAACAATTACGAGGTTCTAGGATCGATTCTTAGGACGGAAAAAGTGTAATATTATTTTTAATATTCCTTTTGTTGAATATTTGTTTAAATATTGCCTCAAATGTTGGTGCACGCAGTAGACCTCTACCACCGCCACTTGGAGAAATACGTGTATAGTATCTAACATCGTAGGCAAAATGTAGGCCTATGATTCATCCAGCTTATCATTGTACTACTAGGAATAAAGTTATGTCCCGACTTTACTACTGCGTTATACATATAAATCGTCATTCCATACAGCTTTGAGTAATTAAAAGTGCAAAAAGTACTTTCGTCATCGTAACTAAGTAGATAAATCATTATGTAATAAGTGATTAAATTAATAAAAATTAGTACTATAACAACTAAGGTCTATAATAAAAAAAAGAAGGGAAAAATTACATTGCTGTATTGGCCACACAAACAAAATGGACGCATCATTTTTGGTGACAATTATGAACGGAACATTTAATTCAATATATAAATAATACGATGTCCGATTGCGCTACTTACACATGGAATGTAATCCTATCCCGTTTCTTTTTGAGCTTTACGAAATTGTTACAGGTAGGAACGCCACAGGACTCCATAATTAAATTTAATTTGACACGCGTAGAACACGTTCTTTCGCGCGACTGTCGTCGAGTGACTAATCGCGTAAATGTGTACTTGCTTTGCAGGTACTCACACATTTACGCGAATTCTTGCTTCAACACGATGCGCGACCGCGGCTTCTAGATTATGGTGATTTTATGGAGATTTTATATTTGTGCTGTTTTCTATTACTATATATACACCGTCACGCCTACATACTCCAAGCTAGGGTGGCAGATGCGTGTACACCTACGTTTTGAAGTCCTGCAGTTTGGTCCCAAAGTCGGCCGAGCCTATTGCCATTTGGGTAGGTACAACTTCAGACTCCGGACTATAATCTTAGAAAGACCACATGTTATTGCGACTTAGAATTCGATACCACAGCCTTATAAACAGGAGCTTATAATCTCTTTTTATGAATTTGAATATACCATCTAAGTAACAATCCTTTTAAATGGGTTAACCTATATCATCATGCCAGATCCCTTACGGGGTAGCCAGAGAAATTGGTTAATGGTTAGGATTAAATCATTAAAACTGGCGTATAAAGACTTTAACAGAGTGTGTGCTGTCGCATTATGAGAGATAAGGGATAAATTGAGTTAGGGAAACGGGTAAAAACGTTTATGACCCGGTTAGCTTCATCGCGATGATTTTATAAGAGCCTTCGTCAAAATTCGCATCACCAACCAAAATTTACATAAATCCGTTGTGTGTGACAAAGCATTTTCTACCTTAACTTTTAAGTTTATTGTTGTTTGTCGATTGCAGTAATGAGCGGTAATGACTTTGTTGAATCAACATGTGTTATGACGAGCGGCCAGGAGAATAATTATTGACAAAAAAACAAGTATGTTTCAGTGAATTCTTCGTTACGTTCGTGATTTCTTAACACCTGAGTACATGAACAAGGTTGTGCCGAAATCAATTATATGTCAAATACGATTAAAATGTCCCGGTTGGTTTATAGGTGTGTCTATACACCGTGTTATACTTGAGTTACATTCAGCCCATTTGTGTGATAGCTGGGAAATGAGGGCATATTCATGAGGGAATAATCACTCTCATGTCCGATTTACTTACTGCCGTGGTTTACATTTTCGCGTTGGCTAGTTTTATTTTCATATCTCAGTTCACTGCTCAAATTCAAACTCAAATCATTTATTTTGTATAAACTTTGCGGGCGCACTTATAAATAGTCAATTTAAATTTTCTTTAATCTAGTTTAACTACTAATTTACCACCGGATCGAAACGCAGCGTCCACTGAAAAGATCCGGCGAAGAAACTTAGCGGGCTTGTCTTTTTTATTTAGTTCTCTTTCTCTTTTTTCCCTTTTATATTTTTTTCAATCATATTGTGTGGATTACAATGTTCAGGTTGAAATTAAATAGTTTACGATCTAATTCTAGTGTGATGCCTAGTGACCGAGATATCAGACTAATGATGTTATTTATCAAGAGTGTCTTAAGGATTCCAGATGGACCAGTCCCCACAAGCAGCACCAGTATGACTACTGGTACAGATACCACTCCCCTCAACCATATTGCAGGGAAGGAAGTAACCTACACCAGACTGTCACTGCAAGCAAAGACATTAAAGTGAGCATGACCAAACCAGAATCCCAAAGGCGGTGGTCAGGTTGTGTCTAGAAATTAGCATTACCCCAAGCTCGTTAGGGTCAGGCACAACACACTACGCTTTAACATTAATGTGATTATGATTGATTGTGTGAGATGTGTGATTAAATACATGGCACTTCAATCCCACGCGGTCTTATCTTCAATGTAATCCGAGCTTTTGTAATAGGCTTTCTTACATAACTTAGCCCTAATAATGGTTTTAAAGAACAAGAGCTAGATCCTACCTGAATGTTTTATGAAGTGTCTAAAAATACGACATGTGCAAATATTAATAATATAATTCGGTCGGTTTTTACACAAAATTAATTTAGTGTGTAAACTCGCACGATAATATTTTTAAAATTAAAGTACTTCGTTTCGACTAAATTCATATTCATCCATTTTATTTGAATTACCATAATTGCCAAATTTGAAAAAATAAATGTCAATAGTAGAAACTAATAAACATTTGTAAATAAACGTTTAGTTGAAGACTATTGATTTATATAAACTCTCGTAATGTTTTACTTTCAAATAGTTGAAATAATTTCTAAATAGATAATATCAAAAAAAAATATTATACACAAGGTATTTTAAATAGTTTATGGAATTGATTGAAAAGAAATGTAGTGGCAATACTTCGTAATAATGACATTTGTGTTAACAATTTATTGACAACTTCAAGTTACCAAAATATTTTACGGTATTCTTTTTCTTCCCGGTTGTTTGATTTGTTTTTTAAACCTTGCAGCTACTCGATTTTATCGTACAAAACTGATAATTTCTTTCTCTAAATGACTCCGATCGTACCTCAAGAAATTGTGTAGGTAGAGGTTCGCTTCGCTCGGAGGCGGAAAGGTGTGACATACCTACACGCATTATGTGCGTGCAAATGTTATATTGGAGTTAATAATGCTCAGCGATATGTTTGGGATCAAAACACGAGAACACGCTCTATAACTAGACTCTTAGCTATTGTATGTGACAAAGAATATATATTTATAAAATAAATCTTGGTAACTAGGTGATAACAAAAATAATCATTCAAGTAATTCTGCCCCACTACTAGGCAAATATCTCACAAATCGAGATGAAAGATAGATCATAGTCCACCACCTTTACATATTTCATATAAAAGTAAGTAGTTCCTTAAACGTAGTGCCTACTATTATAATTTCAAATGGTTGCAAGTAACCCCTTTTTAGAAGACTCGTAAATATACTAGACTGCCTCGTTGGTCTAGTGGCAAAGCGATCGCTTTGTGATCACGAGCTCCTGGGTTCAAATCCTAGGTCAGACAAGTGGAGTTTTTCTAACGAAAACTTCCCAGTACGAGTCCGGAGTCTGGATTGTGCCCGGTATATGGTAATAGGCTCACCCCCTATTACATGGGACTTAACATCGTCGGCGAAACGTGGGTGTACTCAGTACACCTCTGCCACCCCCGCTTGGGGAATATAGGCGTGACTGTGTAAATTTAAATCACCAATGACCCAATGCTAACAACCTATTAAGAGGTAATTTCATTAAGTTCATATTGATATAACCTCAAAACATGAAATAGTATGGCTGCATTAAGGTAAATGGGTACTATTATATTTTTTTATGGTTACCTGGCTGAGCGTTTTAGAAGCTTCAAAGTTATAAATAGCTCATAATTTCTAACTATTTAATGTCTTGACATATAAATATAAATATATGGAATATTGACATAGCCTTAAAACTAAAATGTTAATATCTTTTTTTTTCGATGTCTCGAATAAAAATTCTCGGTGTTTATGTTTAAGTAATGGAAACCCGATACATTCCACATTTTTTCCTATAGTTTTCACATTTTTTCATTCATAGAAGCTTCAATTCGATATCAGGCAAAACCATGTATAGGAGTTTGCCATTGTCTTTTATCAATGGGTAAATCTCGAATGCGAAACGAATGCGAATCATAGTTTTACTGAAAGTGATAACAATTGTAAAAATAATCTTTTTTTCCCACCACGTTTTTAAAACGGATTGAAACGGGCCTTGCAAAGTCGTTGCCGTTGAGAATTTTTTTTTTCTCTATCTATCTATCTATCTATATCATCACGCCAGCTCCCTCGCGGGGTAGGCAGAGAGTACAGAGTTCCAACAGGTTCTTTCCTTACATACCTCTCTGGCTTCCTCCACTCTCATAGTTCGTCTCATACACACTCGCCGGTTACGGAGACTCTTGACTTGCCCTTCAGCTAAGACACGGTCTATTTGGTCATGGTAAGATAGTCTAGGTCTTCCCCGGCACCTACATCCTTCCACTTTCACATTGTATATCTGTTTTGTCATTCTTTCTTCTGGCATTCTTTCTATATGCCCGAACCAACGGAGCATACCCTTTCTCATCTTTACACCGATACTATCTTTCATACCTACTCGCTTTCTTACTACGCTGTTGCGAATACGGTCGGTCAGCGTGACTCCGCACATCTTTCGCAGAGATCGCATTTCGACCGCATTTATCCTGCTTTCGTTCTCCTTCTTATATATTCAACTCTCACTGCCATATAACAGCGTTGGGACAAGAACTCCGTTATGTATGGCCAGCTGCGCTTTTTAGCTTAAGTGCCGGCTCCCAAGTAGCCTTCCCATCGCACCATTCACTCTATTACCTGCATTCACTCTTCTCTCTATATCAGCGGTGTATTTCCCATCCTTACTGAAGGCGCATCCAAGATATACGAACTCATTCACTTGCTCCAGCACATCGTTACCAACCACAATCCTTGCATTCGTTCTGGTTTCTTCCCGTTCAAAAACCATAATTTTGGTTTTCTTCACATTCAAATGTAAGCCATTGTTCATGCAGTCGTCTCTCATAACTGTGACTAGTGTTTGCAGATCAGTGGCTGTTGGCGCTATCAAAACCGCGTCATCTGCATACAATAGGTGGTTTATCACTAGATCACCCATTTTTACCCCTTCAGTCATCGCATTCAGTCTTTGAAGACTTTTATCCAGATACACTATAAACAGTCTAGCGGACAACACGCAACCCTGCTTGACGCCGATTTTAACGTCAAACCAAGGTGACATGTTACCACCCACCCATACGCATGCCTTGTTGTCTACGTAGGTGGACTGGACGGCTCGCAACAGGGTGCCGTTTATACCATACTCTGGCAAAATGTCCCAAAGTCTCTTTCGCACGACTCTATCAAACGCCTTCTCCAGGTCCACAAAACCGCAGAAAACCTTCCGGCCTACTGCCAGATGCTTTTCTACGATATTGCGGAGGGGGAAAACTTGATCCGAACATCCTCTTCCAGACCTGAAACCTCCCTGTGCCTCACACAACACTCCATCGGACTTCTTCGCAGAGAAACAAAATTGATTCTTGCGTCAACCACCATACCATTGAGGTTATTGAATTCATATTATTAAGGTTTTAACTATGCTATGCAACATCATCATACTAGATTCTTTGCCGGGTGCGCACAGAGTACAGTTTTGAACAGGTTCTTTTACGGACACCTATGCCTTACTATATTCTCATAGTTCGTTTCATACACGCTCACCGGTTATTCCATAAGTACGAAAAAATTATCTTAATTAGTCCAACCGCTAAGCAGGAATTGAATTAAGAATACACGCACATCGGAATATTATATATAAAGATGTCTAAATATCTATATCATCACGCCAGATCCCTTGCAGGGTAGGTAGAGAGTGCAGAGTTCCAACAGGTTCTTTCCTTACATACCTCTCTGGCTTCCTCCACTCTCATAGTTCGTCTCATACACGCTCGCCGGTTACGGAGACTCTTGAATTTTCCTTCAGATAAGACTCGGTCTGTTTGGTTGTGGTAAGATTCAAATCATTTATTTGTGGATAATAGGTTAGATAGGATGTTACATGTATATAGTCATAAGTTCTACTATATCCTGCCATGCATCAGTCTAGGTCTTTCCCGGTACCTACATCGTTCCACTTTCACATTGTAAATCTGTTTTATTATTCTTTCTTCTGACATTCTTTATATATGCCCGAACCAACGTAGCATGCCCTTCCTCATCTTTACATCGATACTATCTTTCATACCTACTCGCTTTCTTACTAAGCTATTGCGAATGCGGTCGGTCAGCTTCACTCCGTACATCTTCCGCAGAGCTCGCATTTCTATCGCATTTATCCTACTTTCATTCTCCTTCTTACATACCCAGCTCTCGCTACCATATAACAGCGTTGGGACGAGAACTCCGTTATGTATGGCTAGCAGTGCATTTTGGCTTAAGTTCCGGCTCCCAAGTAGCGTTGCCATCGCACCATTCACTCTGTTCCCTGCACTCACTCTTCTCTCTATGTCAGCGCTGACATATATAAAGATAAGTATCGAGTTGTGGCTCCCAATATTCTTTCTATAAACCCCTATATTTCCGCTGGCACCATCTGCCGTTATCGGACCTGCATTTAAGGACGTGTCAACAAGGGTTCGAGAAACTTGACCTATTTGTTGGCTTGTCGCAAACAGCTCCCGAAACTTATCGCAAGTTGAAGATTTTCTTCGATAACACGTCCCATCCCTCGATGTGGTGTATTGGCCAACATTTTCTGTTTATTTCAGCTATATCATCCCACCAGATTTATTTTTATCATGACTGGTTAGTGCATAGGTACCGAGGAACCAGCAAACCATCGATCAAGCATATTTTCCCTTAAAGCCATTGCGCTGCATTCCCTTTCCATTTCGGAGTCATCATTAAGGTCCTCCGTAACAATATGACCCAGATATTTAGATTGGTTTACTGTCCCCAAAAGTGAACCATTTAATTTCGCTGGTGGGATATACGTTGGACTTTTATTTCTATCTCTGAATACTAATAGCTCACTTTTTAGCGTTATATTTAAGTTCATGCTGCTTAGCAGAAGTTTCACATATGAAAAGCAATTTCCTTACTCCATTGATTGTGGGGCTCAGCAGCACCATATCATCTGCGTTACTTAAGTTGTTTACACTTACCCCGTCTATATGGCATCCGACATGAGTACTGCTGAGCTGCACAATTAGTTTATTTACATAAATATTAAAAAGTCTTGGGGAAGTTAAGCCTCCCTACCTAACACCGCACTCAAGTTTGTAGGGGTCAGATAATTTATAAGACCACTTTACAAAATTTCTCTGCTTGTCAGAGTAGAGTTTCAGGAACACCCTCATCTCGATGTTTTTCCCATAAGATATTATAAGGAACCAAATCAAAGCCTTTAGAGAGGTTCAGAAAACAGGCATACAACGGTGTTTTCCTATCGGTATAACTTAAGGAGGCGGAAGTTAGACAGAGTTCCAAATCAGTATGGTCGGGCTAGGCCTCCCTCCTCGTAAGGTAAATTGGCGCAATATGACATTGCTGAGAGGTTAATGACAAGTCACGATAGAAGCCTACCACCGATGAAGGCGCTGCTCGTTTAACACTGCCCAGGGACCACGTGGGAATCGAGAGTTAGTCCTATCCCTTGTGGGGTAAGGTGAAAGTACAGAACACCTCAAAATTCATAATCTCTTCTACAAGGTGTAACATTATTAAGACAAGAACTAGTGAAGACTGTTCTAAATCGGCAAATGAATTGATTCCAACAATTTTTAATGTATCTTGAAAGTCACTCAAGCTTTTTTGACGACAAAAAATTATGACAACAGGTATTACAGAATCATTTCCTATAATCTTTTACTACAGGCAAAAATGGTGAAAAATGCTACCGGCATCCATAGTTAAAGTATGAAATTTAAGATAGAGGTGCAGGTTTCATTTTATCCCGCTCATATTAGTTACATGGTATATATGAGTGAGCGAGAGGAAAGGAGGTTGCACGCTTCTTCAAAATCCACTCTCTATCGGCTCTATTTGGACACATTCGGGTCTTCGAGGCGTATTACCGAAATGTCACAAATCCCTTACGGTATCCGCTTAGAGGACTTTGTCGGTTGGGGCGACAGTGAAGGCTTTATTAAAACGCATTTATAAATATCACTAACAAAACTTTCTTTATAAGAACTTTCAATAAATGGGTTTTATCTATATTCCGTGTAGACCGTGTCTTATCTAAAAGGCAAGTCAAGAGTCTCCGTAACCGGCGAGCGTGTATGAGACGAACTATGGGAATGGAAGCAGCCAGTGAAGTCTGTAAGGAAAGAACCTGTTGGAACTCTGTACTCTCTGCCCACCCCACAAGGAAGCTGGCGTGATGATATAGATAGATATCTATGTTCCCCTAGCAGGGATTTCCAGACCACTACTGAGCCTGTAGCTAAATGAACTTACTATATTCGTTAACGCTAAAATAAACATTAGAATGTAGGCGAGGGGCTCGCCTACATTCATTTTATTTTTTAAATTTACAAAATTGTCTGTCCAACCCCAGTATACAAACCCAGGACCCCGTGTTCGCCAGCTGCGCTATGCGCCACTAGAGCAACTAGGCAGGCATTAAAATAATGGCTCTAAACTACAACCTTTGCTGGGATTCAACTGTTTTTTTTTTCTTTTGCTTGGCCCAGTTCATGGATGTATTCCAGCATCGTGGGTACATTTACAAACATGAAAATTCACATACACAAATACCCAGACCGGAACAAATAATTGTGGATCACACAAAGACTTGTTCCGTGCGGGAATCGAACCGACAACTATTGCTCTTAACCACTGCGCTAAATCGTCCGTCAAATTGGCAGCTCGTCGTGACTCGTACCGCACCCTACTGTCGAAACTTAAGCATATTCGCATCATTTGATCCCGTAAGCCGCTGTGATATGCGTCTATTTTCCCGCCGAGACTGACCTCCTAAACTGGTTATATCCGGATACTTCGGTTAAACTTACTTTTTCATATTTTTCTGACGTTTTCTGAGCTGTGAAGTTAAAAATAATATTGTTGTGGGTTTGCCGTTCAATATCATTATTTATTTTGTCCGTATTCGTACGAGCGCTTCATCAAAGCTTGTGCAAAATCGCGCATACAACTGTTTACTATACTTTCAAAATACGTAAAGGATTGATTTTAAAATGACAAATTAAAAAAAGAAGTTAGTAATTTTATTATAGCCGTTACCCGACTTCATCCGCGTTGAATTATTTTTTGAGAAAGAATCTAGCCTTTGTCAATTTCCACGATTCAATGTATCTTGTTATACAAATTAATCAAAAGCCATCAACAGAATGGATTTTTTAGAAATTAGGTAGATGTGAAAGAGAAAATATAACTTGTATAAATATAAATTGTAAAATACAAATAGAGTTATTTGTCTGTTAGGTAACGGACATATAGAGTTACTTTCATATTCGTAATATAAGTTTGGATGTATAAATTTTAAATAGCATTTCGTGTGTGATTTCTCCGCGAATGTGGGCTACATACCTGAGGGATTGGAATGAGCAAATGGCAGAAAGCTATTTACATACATACCGCGTGGCAGGGTATTCTTCGTTTCAACTTAGATTCAATCCGATTTCCTGTCTTAAGTAAAAATATGGTCTACAAAAACAACGTTATTTAAGGTAGTGTAGAATTATTAGGTAGTACTCATTTTGCGTATTTCATTAATTAAGCAAGAATACAAATCAACTCAAATTCAAATAATTTATTTTGTATAGGCGCTGCGGGGGCGCTACGGCCCAACCAACCCGTCCAGTCGCGGCCACGGTGGCATGCACGGTGGCGATCAGCTCCTGTAGTAATATTTGTATGGAAATGTTTACACCAACGCGTTCTGCGTCCTGCACGCGCTATCTGGGGGGCGTCTGCACGCGCAATCATAGGGAGATACTGATCGCCAACGTGATCGCCGCCGGGGACGTACCAGCCGCGGCTGAATGCGTTGTTAGCGCCATACCCTTCCAAACTTCTTCTTTGTCCAACAGTGGACGACTTATGGCTGATGATGATAACAAATTAACTGCCCATAGTAATAAATAGGCTGTCACGGAGTTGATTTCGTTCATTTTTGTTTTTTGTCTACTACTGGACATATCTAGTTTTTCTAACGAAAAATTTCCAGTATGAGTCCGGAGTCTAGAATCATGCCCGGTATATGGCAATAGGCTCGCCCCCATGGGACTTAACATTGTCGGCAAAAAGTGGGTGTACTCAGTACACCTCTGCCACCGCCGCTTGGAGAATGTAGGCGAGACGGTGTCTATTTATTTATTCTATCTATCTATCTATATCATCGCATCATTCAAATCGTGGTCGACGCCGCAAAGGAAATTTAAAAAGAACACCTGTTATGACATTCGGCGCGTGGAAGGTGAGAACGCTTCTTGATCGAGATGTCAACGCCTGCCCCGAACGTAAGACCGCCATAGTAGCTCGGGAACTTCATCGCTATAACGTGGATGTGGCTGCTCTCAGCGAAACACATCTCCCCGATGAAGGAGAGCTGGTGGAAGCAGGTGGCGGCTACACTTTCTTCTGGAAAGGTACCGCTGCCTCCGAAACTCGACGATCAGGGGAAGGTTTTGCCATCAAGAATCACTTAGCAAAGCATTTAGAGGAGTACCCTGTACATATCTCAGACCGCGTAACCACACTGCGCCTTCACCTGGACAAAGACAACTACCTTAATGTCATCAGTGTCTATGCTCCAACGTTAGACAAGTCTGATGACATCAAGGAAAAGTTCTATGAGGAAGTGACACATTGGCTCGATAGCTTCAACGCCAGGGAGCAGGTTTTATTGCTGGGCGATTTCAATGCCAGGGTTCGACGGAACTATGAGGCTTGGCCTGGAGTTCTGGGTAGACATGAAGTTGGCAACATGAACAGCAATGGTCAGTTGCTGCTCAGTCTTTGTGCTCAATACGGTCTGGCAATTACGAACACTATGTTTAGACTTACCGCCAAGTACAAGACAACATGGATGCACCCAAGATCTAAGCATTGGCATTTGATTGACTATGCTATCGTGAGACAAAAAGATTTCAGCCAAGTACAGGTCACCCGCGTCATGCGTGGTGCGCACTGCTGGTCTGACTACCGACTTATTGTCACTAAGCTACGAATCCGCCTCCGTCGCCCGCGTAGATCTCTTATAAAAAAGCTTGCTTCTTTGAACTTGGATAAGCTAGAAGATATCGCGGTCAGGGAGAAATACGCTGAAGCCCTGTCTGAAAAGCTGATGCCAGCTAATGAGGTAGGTGATGTTGATGCTGCCTGGGAAACTATGTCATCTCATATCATGGATACCGCTTCAACTGTACTGGGTAAAAAAATCCGTCGCAACGAAGACTGGTTTGATGGAAATGATGAAACCCTGCGGGCAGCATTCGACAAACACCGAGATCTCCTGCGACAGCACAAAAGGCAGAGAGGAAGCGTTGCGGTTGTTAAAGCTAGTGACCTCGAATTGCGCAAGCTGTCTCGACATATGAAAGACAAGTGGTGGCAGGACAAAGCTAGTCACATGCAATGGCTCATTGACACAAACCAGCTGGGTGAGTTCTACAGTGAGGTACGTAAGCTGATTGGTTCATCCTACCAAGCTCGGGTGCCTTTAAGGTCTCTAGACGGTAGTCACATGTTGACAAGCAAGGAGGATATACTAAACCGCTGGGCGGAGCACTTCAACATTCTGCTAAATGTGGATCGATCAGCTGATCTGCAAAGTATCGGTTTAATGCCTCAGCTCCCTCTCGCCTTTGAGCTGGACGAGACTCTATTGCGTGACGAGGTTGTTACTGCCATCAGACAGCAACAAAACAAACGGGCGGCTGGCATTGACCTTATACCGGGAGAGCTGATAAGATACGGCGGAGAGGAGTTGCACACGTTAGTGTGGGAACTATTTGTTCGCATGTGGGAGGAGGAGCGCGTTCCGGATACCTTTAAAGTATCGCGCATAAGTGCTCTTTACAAGCACAAGGGTGACCGATCTGACTGCAACTCCTAGCGCGGTATTTCGCTCCTTTCAGCCCCCGGAAAGGTCTTTGCTAGAGTTCTCTTAAACCGCCTAAAGAACTTGTCTGAAAAGATTCTGCCTGAAACCCAGTTTGGCTTCCGACCGGACCGAGGGACATGCGAAGCTATATTCTCTGTGCGTCAACTGCAAGAAAAGAGCAGGGAACAGGGCTGTCAGCTGTACCTTTGCTGTGTTGACCTGGAGAAGGCTTTCGACAGTGTGCCTCGGGAAGCTCTATGGTTGGTGCTAGGTAAGCTCGGGTGCACGGAAAAGTTTGTGAGACTTCTTAGACTCCTGCATGACGACATGCAATGCTGCGTTGCCGTAGACGATGAACAGACAGACTTCTTCCCCGTTACCTGTGGGGTGAAGCAAGGATGTGTCTTAGCGCCTACTCTGTTCGCCTTATACTTTGCGGTGGTAGTCCTCTTCCCTCCGGACAGCGAAAGTGCTTGGTTGTGTACACTCCAGTTTTTATTTTTCTTTATTAACGAATAAATACGAATTTTGATCAAAATAATTAGTGCGCAAAAATAGGAGTGCAGAAGCAATTAGAAGGCGTAACTGAAAGTGAGTAACAAACGAATTCCTGTCTCCTTCACTCTCGAAGTGCCAAGACCCTTTACTCAAATGCAAACAAAATACTAAGAGATCAACATACACTGGACGGACAAGCGTCGTGAAGGAAATCGTCGATCGGTGCCCAGTTAACAAGACCCCTTGCGCTCACGCCGATTAGGTAGTGAGATTACGTACGACGAGCCCCTCAACGAGATTTCGTCCTTATACAATCACCGAAGAGTGCTAATTAGTGTGTTACTATTACCGCAAGTATATCAATTGTGACTGCTGTCGGCCTGGTACTTTTTAACTGATATAATACGTTGCAAACCATGTCCATACGTCACAGCCCACCTGCTAGTATGCAGAAAAACAATGAGGCCGCGCGGCCTGCGTCTTTGAAAATACAGCATAGTATGGACAGATCGTTGTCAGACACGCAGCTTGCAGATTATTTGTTAGAAGATACTCACACTGGAAACATAACTCAGCGTTATAAGCGGAGAAGGGACGATGATGTCTCTGCTGACCTAAGTAGCTTTAAAGATGAGGTGAGAGGTATGATTCACTCATTTCTGACTTCCCAGAAGAAGGAACTTGAGACAATCACATCAAATCTCAAAGAGATACAGGAAACGAATCATAACATCGATACCTCTGTAGCCCTGCTGACAAGTCAAAATGAGGAATTTAGGAAGAAAATTGAGCAATTAGAAGGGCGGGCTAAGAGGGATGGTGAGCGTATTGCTCTGCTGGAGGATAAACTTGAGGACCTGCACAGAGAAAGCCGTAAAACCTCAATTGAAATTAAAAATGTTCCTAAAAGGAAGGATGAAAAAAAGGAAGACTTAATTAACATGGTTGTCAGCCTATCTAACACCGTAAACTGCAAGGTCGACAAGTGTGACATTCGGGATATTTACAGAGTAAACGGGAAGAGAAACACTGAAACAAATAGTCCAGTAATTGTGGAGATGGGCTCCACTATTTTAAAAAATGATGTATTAAAATCGTGCAAAATACATAATATTAAAAACAATAGAAACAAACTCCAAGCAAAGCATTTGGGATTTACTGTAAATGAGGACGTTCCCGTATTTGTGTCCGAACAATTAACACCTAAGGCTGCACGACTATACTTTTTAGCAAGAGACCTTACACGAACAAAGAAGTACAAGTATTGTTGGACTTCATTTGGACGAGTATATGTTAGATTGAATGAAATGTCACCGATCATCCAGATTAAAAATGAATCGCAAGTTCACCATCTGCTTCAAGACCACAATGCCACATGACTATTCACTAAAACCAGTTATTCTGTATCCTTCATGATGTTTTCTTCTTTTTTATTTAAGATATATTTTTATTATGTAATTTTACACATAACAGACTTTATGCACACACACCTATCAGATAGAACACAACACAACTTTACACACCCACAAACACACTCACAAATAACGTCAATCAATTCAGATAAAACATTAACAAACGAATACGATTGTACGAACATGGTACATAATTACTTTTACACACAAAACTTTGATACAAGACATTTAACCTCAACTATCAAATATATACAAGATCTCAATTATACATTATGTAAAACTTCTAATACAAATTCTCATGATATTATAGCGATTCATTCAACAAGAACATTTGCCTCGCCATGTATCACATACTATCTATGTAAAAGTCCAAACTTTGAATATCTTTAATTATGGATACGCTTCAAGCATTAAATGCAATAGATAATGTAGAAATAGCACATTCTATTGAATGTGATGTTTCTGATCTCACCAAGCATTATACACATAAAAGGAATGATCTTACTATAATGTCCCAAAATATAAGGAGTATATATTGTAACTTCGATGACTTTTATATAATGCTTTCGACCTTCAAATTTAAAATGGACGTCATTGTTCTTACAGAATGTAGACTATGTCCCAACAAACCAATCCCGCAGCTAAACAACTATAGCTCCTATATAACCACTAATCACATAAATCAGAACGACGGGGTGGTAGTATATGTGAAAAATACACTAAAACACAAAATACAGGAAATAAAATTAACGCAAGCCTCTTGCCTCCAACTTAATACCATGGATACTGTAGTACTTTGTATTTATCGTTCACCGTCTAACATTAATGCTAGTAGTTTCATTGATACCCTGAGTGCTCACCTAGAGACTCTTACTACTCATAAAAATATAATTATTATGGGAGACATAAATATAAACATTAAACAAAAACTAAACGAAAGGTCTTATGAATACAATAATAGGATTAGTTATCTTGATGTACTATCGTTATTCGGTATTCTTCCCGGACATGCATTACCAACTAGGGAGGATAATTGTCTCGATCATTATATGCTAAAAATAAACGCATCAAAACTATATGCATTCATAGCTATATTACCAACTACTATCACATATCACTTTTCGACATTTCTTTCAATATCCAAACTTAAAAATGAATTTCCTCAAAACAAAGTTAAGCCCACTATTAATTATGAAAATGCATTAATTCACTTAAAACAAAATAAGTTATCCGATTTACTTTTTCATGAAGATCCTGATTTAATTCTAGAATTACTTATTAAAAAATTAACGGAATCTATTGAACATAATACAACAATCGCAAAAATACCAAATAGTAAACGAGTAATCAAACCATGGATTTCCGAAGGTGTTCTTCGATGTATTAGGAATAGAAACAAATTGCAAAAACAACATAGGTCAGATATTCACAATGAAACTTTAAAAATAACTTATTATCGGTACAGAAACTTCTGTAACAAATTAATAAAAAAACTAAAAAGAAAGTACGAAAGGGAACTTACAGTTAAATCAGTAAATAATAATAAAACATTATGGAAAACCATAAAAAATATAACTTATTCTAACAATAACAGGAAACATCAAAGTATTGATTTATTAAATATAAAATCATGTCCTTCAGAGTCAGTTAACTACATAAATAATTATTTTACTAATATTGCCAAAGAACTAGCCCAAAAAATTCACTCTAACTTAACTCAGACTTTATTGCATACTCAACCAAACTCATTTGTTTTACTTAATACGGACGAAGCCGAAGTTGATAACATATTAATGAACCTAAAATCGGACAGCTCGCCAGGCTGGGACAATATCTCGACCAAATACTTAAAGCATGTCAGAAGTGAAGTTGTCCCTGTTGTCACGCATCTCATTAATATCTGCCTCGAAAAGGGTGTCTTTCCGGCACAACTCAAAAGGTCTACGGTAATACCGATTTACAAAGGTGGGGATAGAGGTGATGTTGAAAATTACCGACCAATTTCAATTTTACCTTCCATTTCGAAAATTTTAGAGAAAATACTTAATTCTCAACGTCTTAAATATCTAAATAAGTTTAACATTTTATCTGCGTCACAATTTGGATTTACACAAGGGAGGTCCACTGAGGATGCTGTGACTGCTTTGAGTGCAGAGATAGTAGAACAGCTGGATAAGGGAAAAAAATGTTTATCAATCTTCTTGGACATAAAAAAAGCATTCGATACTGTTTCCATCCCAATTCTTCTTAAAAAACTCGAAAACATAGGAATTAGAGGAACTCCACTAGCTCTTTTCAAAGATTATCTCGCAAACCGTAAGCAAAGAGTAAAAATTGGTCAAACTATAAGTGGCGACACTGAAGTTTTATATGGCGTTCCCCAGGGTAGCGTATTGGGACCGACACTATTTTTGATATATATCAATGACCTGTGTAACTTAAAAATAAAGGAAGCAAAGATTTTCTCGTACGCTGATGACACAGCCATAGTATTTTCAGGGAGTTCTTGGCAACAAGTTAAAAGTAGTGTCGAAACCGGTATGGTTTTGGTCTCTAACTGGTTAAATTCTAACCTCCTCACGCTGAATACTTCAAAGACAAATTTTATGTGCTTTTCAATAAATAAACGTACACAGCCCTCTAGTCAATTTCACATAAAAATACATGTGTGCCAAAATCCTAATAATAAAAACTGCAATTGTCCTTCAATTAAAAAAGTTGCACAAACTAAATACCTAGGAATTGTGGTGGATGAAAATGTATCATGGTACCCGCAGATTGAGAAAGTTAGTTGCAGAATTAGGAAACTAATATATATGTTTAGCGTATTGAGACATGTTGTTCCTGCACAACAAGATAAAAAAGAAAGAAATCTTCTCAATGAAATTTATGTAGCGTTAGTACAGTCCATATTGATTTATTACATCCCGGTCTGGGGTGGTGCCTCCAAGACCAAGTTTATTGAAATTGAGCGAGCACAAAGATCGCTAATCAAAGTTATGTATTTTAAAAATATTAGATTCTCCACTGAAAATTTATATAACTTAAGTAATTTGCTCTCAGTTAGGAAGTTATATATTTTGTATACAATTCTAAAAAAACACAAAAACTTACCTTATGATACTAGGGTAAAACAGAAAAGAAAGAAACATAATGTAGCAATTGTTCCGCACAATAAAACACGATTTGCTTCTATACAGTACAAGACACGTTCATCAAAATTATATAATATCATAAACAAACAGCTTAACATATTTGACAAACAACATTTTGAAGTAAAAAATAACATGCTAAAATGGATTTTACCCCTTACCTATAATGAAATAGAAAACGTTTTACAACAGTTACAATAATTACAATTAGATCTAAATATTAATAACAATACAGACAATTGGGTCTATTTTTATCACTTTTGGCTTCATATTCGTATAGCACACACTAACTCTTTCACTCTCAAGAGCTCTCTCTATCTCACACACACTCACTACACATACACACACATACATACTCACACGTACGCACTCGCACACGCACACACGCACGCGCACATACCTACCTACAATGTACACACTCACTCTACTACTTGTTATGCACTTACTATAATTGTTATTACAGTTTAATGAAACCTCATATGTGAAGAGCAGGGCCTCCTAACACAGGCATTATTTGCTTAAAAGGAGGTCTTGGCCACAATTAAAGATTAAATTGTAAACCTGAACTGAAATAAATACTATTATTATTATGTATATATTTATTCAGTATAATTTCTTATAAAATATATATATAAAAATATAAAATACAAATATTCTTATATATATTGTATAAAAAAAAATGTGCTCCACCGACAGCAAGGTCTACGACCCATGCTACCGGCGGTCAGGGCTCCAAAGAGAGGAACCTCCTCACAATGCGTGCCGTTTCCAACATTACTGCCTTCTGTATCAGGCCCTTCACCCAACTGCCTAGCGAGAGCTTCTCAAGGTGTTTATCGAAGCTCTTCGCTATAAGGCCGTTGACTGAAACGACCATCGGAATAATGATAGTTGAATCAACATTCCACATGGCGGTAACCTCATGGGCCAGGTCCAAATATTTTGATAATTTTTCTTTTTCGGCCTTTACAAGGTTCTCATCATGCGGAATGGTGACATCAACTAGCATTACACGACGCATCGATCGATCTATTATCACGATATCAGGTTTATTGGCTACAATAGTCCTATCCGTGATAACAGATCGATCCCAGTAGAGCGTGATATGACCACTTTCGAGAACTGGAAGAGGCTGGTACTAGTAGTACGGTACTTCAGAGTCCACAAGGCCATATTTAAGAGCAAGTTGCTGATGGATAATCCTAGCCACTTGGTTGTGTCTGTGCAAGTACTCTCCGTTAGCAAGACGAGAACAACCGGAAACTACATGTCTAATAGACTCACCGGGACGGTGGCATGCCCGACAAATGTCAACCGTGCCGTCCTTTAGGATGTACTTCCGGTAGTTGTTCGTCATGATAACTTCGTCCATAATTGCAAAGACAAAGCCTTCAGTTTCCCCAAAAAGGTTGCTGAAGCGTAGCCAGGTCACGGAAGCGAGCTGGTCCACATCAGGCCCTGTAAGAGCCCGATAGAACCGTCCGTGTAGCTCCTTGCCCTTCCATATGGCTGTGCGGTCCGAAGTACTTAATACCTGGGGCCTTCGCCAGTTCCCGTTTGCCAAGGAAAGCGGAGTTAGGCCTCTATCGATTGCGGCAACATCTCGATACATCACCACGGATACACTCAAAAAGTACTGTCTGAGATTGCACACCTCGCGGTTGTGTAGTGTCTTAGCGTTTAAAAACCCACGACCACCGCACTTCCGCGGGATGTACAACCTCATAACAGACGACCGCGGGTGATGCATACGATACGCTGTCAGCAATCGACGGACCTTTCTATCCAGGGCATCCAGTTCAGACTGAGTCCACCTTAGTATGCCAAAAGAGTATGTAAGAACAGGCATGACCCAACCATTGAAAGCTCGGACCCTATTTCCACCTGATAGAAGGCTTTTTAACACTTTTATCAGGCGGGCAAAGAACCGATCCCTCAATGATTGTTTCATATCCTGTTCCGCTATACTTAAGGCTTGTGACATACCAAGATACTTGTAGGAATCCATTTCAGAGAGAGACCTGAGGGATATATCTTCAGAGAGCTGTAGATTAAAAGAATCTTCAACTCTCCCTCTTTGTACATGGATGACCGCACACTTGTCTACTCCAAACTCCATTCCGATGTCGTTGCTAAAATTGCCGGTTATTTTGAGCAACTCCATCAGGTCTGTTTTCTTCGAAGCGTACAACTTGAGGTCATCCATGTACAGTAGATGAGATATAGGCTCACTCTCCCTCCGCAAATGGTAACCTAGCTTTGAATCCTTAAGTATAGCACTTAATGGATTCAAAGCTAAGCAGAACCACAACGGACTCAAACTGTCGCCCTGAAAGATACCCCTGCTTATTATTATTATTATTATTATTATTAGTTAGAGAGGTCTTACACACTGTTTCTCAGGGAGTCCGCATCCGTTTCCGCACAGACGGCAGCCTTTTCAACTTGGCTAGACTTAAGGCTCGCACTAAAGTCTCTTACGCACTGATCACTGAGATCATGTATGCTGATGACTTGTGCTTCCTATCAGAATCCCTAGACGGCCTGCAACAGCTGATGTCCGCATTCCACCAAGCCTGCCGTAAGTTTGGCTTAAAGATCAGTGTCAATAAGACGGAGGTGATGTCCCTGGACATGCACGGTCACGAGACACTGACCATAGAACTTGGTGAGGATGTGCTAAAGCAGGTGGATAGATTTCGCTATCTGGGGAACACTGTAACATCCAAGTGTGACCTTGATGCTGAGATCAATAGCAGGGTGGGTACCGCAGCTGCGGCATTCGGCAAGCTATGTACCAAGGTCTTCTGCTCGCATAACCTTAAGTTGCCCACTAAGATATCGGTGTATATGGCAATCGTGCTGCCAAACCTCCTATACTCCTCTGAGACGTGGTGTGTATACCGCCGCCACATTCGCACTCTGGATCGCTTCCACCTTAAATGCCTCCGTACCATCATGAGGATCAGATGGTCCGATAGAGTGCGAAATACCGAAGTTCTGCGACGAGCCAATGTTGGTGGCTTTGAGGCCTATTTAATGCGTCGACAGCTTCGGTGGTGCGGTCACGTATCTCGTATGGCGGAGGAAAGACTGGCGAAGCGCATCTTCTACTCTGGAGAAGGGCAAGCGGAATCATGGCGGTCCCCTCCTCCGGTACAAGGATGTCCAAAAGCGACATATGAAGAGATGCAACATAGAGCCCTCTCGTTGGAAAAGTTTGGCAGCACAGCGGCCAGAATGGCGCAGGATGGTGAACAGCCAAGTACACGAGTTCGAGGCTCAGCGTAAAGCTGACCTTGATGCCAAACGCAATCAGTTAAAGGCCCGCCCACCTGCTGCCATATCATACAACTATGAGAACGGCGTACTCACGTGCCCTCAATGTGCACGGAGTTTCGCCGCGAAGATAGGCTACATAAGCCATCTTCGAGCACATCAGCGGCATTACTCCGACTAAGGGTCAAAGTGGTCGCCATGGCCGAAATCGGTCGGATCAATCATCATCATCTATATCATCACACCAGATCCCTTGCTGGGTAGGCAGAGAGTACAGAGTTCCAACAGGTTCTTTCCTTACATACCTCTCTGGATTCCTCCACTCTCATAGCTCGTCTCATACACGCTCGCCGGTTACGGAGACTCTTGACTTGTCCTTCAGATAAGGCTTGGTTTATTTGGTCATGGTAAGATAGTCTAGATCTTCCCCGGTACCTACATTTATTTAATCGTGTTCTAAATTATCTGTCCAATGAAAATCATGATAATAATGACAATGAAATTGATGAAACCTACCCCAATGAGTTGGGAAATATTTTAAAGACCAATTACGATCGGCGTATTCGGGGAAATCGAAAAGTCACGTTTCATCGCTTTGTTACTATTAACTTTAGTATATCGTGACGTTCGTTACACGAACACATAACGGTTGATATTCCACCAACATAACACATTAATATTCAAAACAACACAAGCTTTGGGACCTGCGTTCTCTTATACCCTACAGTTAATAATTTAAACAGAAAAAAGATTTTCTTTTTTATTTTCAAAGTGATCGTCAATTTTCTTAACCTTTTCCACAGGAATGATGTTTGGATGTGATGGTAGTGTTTTTGATACTTTCTTTATGATTTGTAGATTAAATACTGATACCAGTATGGTCTTTTTTTCCTATTTTATTTGTAGAAAAAACACACCCTACACTAGCAATTATTCCTGTGTCGAGGGTGCGTTTACAAACAAGAAAGTCACATGCACAAACACCCAACCGAAACAAATATTTGTGGGTCACACAAAGATTTGTCCCGTGCGGGAATCGAACCCGCGACTATTTAATCCAGTGGGCGGAGCGATTAAAGATCTTAATCATTGGACCAAGCCGTCCGTCAACTTCATACTTTCCTGACTTCATTGTTGAAAATTGATAACATCACTCTTTTAATTCCAGCCAATAACTCTGAGTTTATCTACTTTGAAATCCAAGATAGCGGTCAATATCGAGACAATACAGTATAGTTATGACTTTCGTTACCTCGTGCTGTCAAAAAGCGGACGAAGTCGTGGGCATAAGCTAGTAACACAATTTTACTGAAACAGTTTTAATAACCTATTAAAATTGTATCAGTGAATCGATCAACGTTCTATTTAGGTTTGTATATATTTGGATTTTAGGGGCTCCTGTGTGCTGTAATTTCGGTTAAATTATTTTAAATTCATTGAATTTTGTATCAGATTTATTTATTAAAATCCGGATTAGCGGTGAAAGCGGAGATAGTCAAATTGATCGATTGCTTTGTAACCATAAAGGCTATGATTGAACCGCGACAATTATTTTTTTAAATAAATCTCTGTCTCGCCTACATAGTATATTCCCAAAGCAATGGTCTCAAGTCAGATGTACTATTTACACCCACGTTTTGTATTGCGAATGGTCGTCGTGTTCATCTTTTTCTGGGCGCGAGAAAACCTCCATAGAGTGGCCTGATAATATTTTTATAGAAACATATCAAGTTACTATTATTTTGTTTGATCCATTATCGGTTTATATTTAGGGTCTGGTTCCATAGAACGGCATAGAGCAAGCACATTTTCATTTTAATTAGTATTTTGCGACATTGAAATAAGAGTTATTTGTAGAATTCATATCTTTTGTGACAAAAGGATGCTCGAAAGGAGTCCCGAGGGGCTCAGTGGGAACCGGGGCTGACTGGTTCCCTTTGTATCGAGCTCTTTAAAGTTGGAGTTGTGGTTCCATATGCGTATTCTATGTGAAAAAACAAGCACTCTCCTCTCCGATACTCTTCGAGGGAGTCTATATGAAACACTTATAAAAATAAACGCTTTTTGACACTCTTCGAGCCAGCTCATGTGAACAAATCCTATTCTATATATAGGCCAAAGGAAATATCAGGTGGGTGTGGTTACTATGGCAACTCTCGTTTTTGTTTGTGTATAGACGGCCATTTCCGTCGACGGGATAGAATAACAAGTTATTATTTGTTCTTCTATTTCGTGTTTTCTTCTATACTATTATGAAATCGTGAAGGTCTGCAAGTTGGTACACAAGCGTGGGAAGATTTAAAAACGCTTATATTCCTCAAGCGGGGCTAAAAGAGGTGTACTGTGTATATCTATAATATGCTGACGGTGTTAGACCTCAAAGTAGGGGGCGATCCTATTGCCATTATGCCGGACCTACCATCGGTGAAACTGGTATCAGATTCGACAGGGAAACCTTAATAACTCGCTGTCGGATTTCAGTTTTAAACCTAGGCTCTTGTGATAGTCTATAATGTGTCACTCCTCTTATCTGATCAAGCTGTAGAGGCCCTTAACCCAACAACATAGTCTCTAAACACACAAAAAACCTAGGACGGGTTACGGCCGAACACGGGAAACGTTATAATCACTTTCTTGATATCAAGGACTTTTACAAATAGTCAATTTACAACTTTACTTACTTTAACTACTAATCTACCACTGAATCGAAACGCGGCCTCCTGTGAGAAGATTTGGCAAAGTAACTAATCGGGATTGCATTTTTTATTTAATTCTCTTTCTCTTTTTACCTTTCTATTATTTTCCATCATATTGTGTGGATACAATGTTACAATTAAATAGTGTACAGTCTACTTGCAGTGTGATGCCGTACGACGGAGATATGAGACTAATGATGTTATTTAAAAAGAATGTCTAAAGGATTCCAGATGGAACAGTCCCTACAAGAAGTACCCGTTTTCGAGTATGACTACCGGAGCAGCCATCACTCTCCTCGACCATATTGGAGAGAAGGTAGTGACCTGCGCCAGACGGCCACCGCAAGCTGACACCATAGTGAACTTGACCAAACTAGAACCCCTGAGACAGTGGTCAGATGTGTCTACTAAGCAGCAATACCGCAAGCTGGTCAGGCAAAACACGCACATTAATGTAATTCTACTTCTACGACTGTTTAAAAATAATAGCACTAAAGTAATATTATTTATAATATGTAAAGTCCGAAACGATGAGAATGGCCTCTTAGCATTCGTGAGTCCTTGGAAAAGGAGTTACTCACATCTTTCCTTTTTCTGCAACTAATTAGGAAGTTCAAACAAGAAATAGCCAATAATTGAAGAAAAGCCATGGTTGATCATGAAGGTCACTTATAGAAAAAATTAACTATTTTTTGCGACGCTTTATTAGGGCTTCGGTAAACAGAATTAATGTTAGGGTCTCTGGAGGGACAGGAGGGACTTCTTGTTATAACTCAACTTTATCGAGGCTAATTTAGATGCTTTCGTAAAAAGTACCCCCAATTTGCCTGTATTTGGACATTGTCGTGCCTAAATTTTTCAAGCAGGGGTGGCAGTGGTGTACTTTGTGCATAGGATTAGTAAGCTGACATAGGGGGTGAGTCTGCTATTATACTCGGGCTCAATTCCAGACTCCGTTTTGCTATTAAGAGAAACGTCATAGCATTTTGTGCGACTGATGTTAGACCGCAATGTAACAGGGGTTGAGACTATTGCCATTATACCGGGCACAATTCCAGCTGCTACTAAACAGTTTTTGGATCTCAAATCCACTTCAATAAGCAGTGATAGCCTAGTGGTTAGACCGTTGGAGTGCAACATCTTGAAGAAATCTGCATGCCTAAGAGCTTCTCGAAGTTGGCCAACCGGCACTGGGCCAAACCCTCTCAGTTTGAGAGGAGGCCCGCGCCCAACGGTGGGACAGTTTCTTAACAGGGCTAATATTAGTTATTATTAGTTCACTGCAGTACTTCTCCACTTTGTGCAACCTAGGATTGAAACCTAGAAACTAGTGAATCGCCAGCCACATCATGTGTTACTAGATCGAGACAGCTTCTGTTTTTAAGCCAGTGTCTAAGCTTGTGTATTTTAGGTAGTGTTAAGGTTTAATAATATAAGCCTCGGGGATGCTCCAAAGTCGACGTCTTTCAGCTAAAGGCGAAGAAAAAGACACAACCCTAATAGCTCGAGACTAAGGCCCGGATAGTTTGCTAAAAGTTTATACCACGACATTGGTCGCAAAATTCTCGCCTCCTCAAGACATAATTAAGTAGCTTTTAGAAAATATTTTAGCGTCCTCTGTTTTAACTTACAATGTCCTTCATAATTGTACTTTAGTGAAAGTTAAGCAAGAACGTTTATATTCCTAACTCGCATCCAGTGGAAGTCAGTACTTATACTCAGGCTGTGTCTTCGCTTCGTAAACTTTGTGAAACTATTGTTATGTTTGGTGTGGAGCTTAGTGATAAGCGGTAGCGGTATAAAGTAGGTATTTAATCTTTAGAGTTTTGAAAACACGTGGAATGGTAGCCCAGAGGGCTAACATGAACTGATTGACGTTAGTGTAACGCTATCGAGTTGATATGCCAATCTTTTACTCTACAAATTAATAAACGAAGATAAACCTGACAGCGTTCTCGATAACGTGTAAATGGTTTGTGCTTATAATAATATAATAATAAATCATTTATTTCAGGCAACTGAAGTTTTACAAAAATAATTATGTGCAACTTACAGGCCCATAGAATATATATACCTTACAGACTAACATACATATAATATATAAAGCCTTAAGCCTTGTGCTTAGCCTTAAGGCTTAATATTAAGGGTTTTTTTTTATCGTATCGTGTGGCCTCAGAATCTTTGATATTGAACGATCGACACATCTAATGTGCTATTTAACGAAAGACCGGAAGTCAACACCATGTCCTATTTAACGAAAGACCTGGAGTCTTTATATAAAGGAAAATTAAACAGATAGTGCTCGTTTGTAAAACCGTCTTTCTGGATTTGGCTATTATTTCAATGTTCGTAATACTCTGAATAACGTTTTTAGAGAAAGAAAAATTGGAACAGATGTTTGGAAGTTCGGGAAGAACTGTAAGTAAGCACTTTTGTTTATGGGATTTAGATAGTATAACGTCTGTCGGATCAATTAGTATACAATCATTGCATATTATAAAACAGAGTACCCCGCCGCATTTGTCTTTCTGTCTGAACGCGATAAACTCAATAACTCATCATCTCAGCCTATACTTGTCCACTGCTGAACATAGGCCTCCCCAATCGCTCTCCAGCGCAGCCTGTCCGATGCCACCTGCATCCAACGACTTCCTGCGATCTTCACAAAATCTTGGTCCATCTTGTAGGCGGCCGTCCCACGTTGCGCTTGCCAATACGTGTTCTCCACTCTAGAATCTTTCGGCCCCAACGCCCGTCCGATCTTCGCGCTATGTGACCAGCTCATTGCCACTTTAGCCTACTAATCCTATTGGCTATGTCGGTGATCTTGGTTCACTACGAATCTCCTCATTCCTGATTGGATCGTGTAGAGAAACGAGCATAGCTCGATCACGACTCTGAGCCGTATATTATCGTTGGCAACACACATTGACTAAAAACTTTAGTCTTGAGGCACTAAAATATTTTCGATGAGAAGACGTTGCGCAGTTTCCCGAACGCTGCACAGCCGAGTTAGATTCTTTGATTGACCTCTCTCTCAAAGTTGGACTTACCCAACCCGAATGCTTGCCCAGGTAAATGTATTCCTCGACAGCTTCAAGACTAGTGTCCCCAACGGTGAGTGTGGTGGGTACAACATGGACATTAAACATTATTTTCGTTTTGTCCATATTTATTTTTAACCTACTTGTTGGGATACTCTGTTAAGGTCACCGAGCATTCGTCCTAGATCACCCAGCGATTCTGTCATAACCACGATTTCGTCGGCATATTGAAGAATGCATATTGATGTATTCTCCATTGATGTTGATACCAAGTCCTCTCCATTCCAAGAGTTTAATGGCATTCTCTAAGGTGGCCGTAAACAGTTTGATATTAGTCTTCACAGAGTTAGTAAGAAATTACCCATAGATACTCGTATCTGAAACATGCCTATCAATAAGTTAAAAAAGGCAATCAAAACTAGATTGTGTAAGAAAGGGTATTACATAATTTCGGATTATCTTGACGACAAAATGGATTGGGTTTGAGCAGCTCCTCAATCAGCAACATAAAACAATGCTGTATAATACAATTTTGAAAAAGAAAAAAAATGGTTATCAGAACGGTCAAAAAAATTAAGTTAAAATACTAGCCCGCTGAGTACTTGCCGGATCTTCTCATCGAAGGCCGCGCTTCGATCCGATGGTAGATGTAAAAAATGTAATAATTTTGATGTTTGTGAGAGCTGTATTTTGGCCTATACAAATAAGTGATTTTTGACTTTGACTTTGGTCTAAAGGAGAATAATGCATGCAGCAATCATGAGGTCCTGGATTCGAATCTGTGTGTGTGTGTCATTTTTCGATGGAATTCTAGCTTTGTGCCCCGTAAAATAACGATAGGCTTGCTCCTTATTAAATTGGGACCTAATATCGGCGGCAAAAAGTTAGTGTACCGAGAACTCGCCTGCTACTCCAGCTTGGGAAATTTATTGGCTTTAGTATAGCTATTATCTTTAGTTTGTTTTCATGGTATGTACGGAACGAATTTGTTGGAACTCTGTACTCTCTACTCCGCGATGGGACTACTCTCTCCTCCTGGATCTGGGATGGTGATATAATAGTTAGATCGTCAATTTATTTTTTTGAGGCATTTTATTTCCTCGTTGATCTAATGGTCCATGGGGGGCTGACGATAACAACATTTAGAGCTTGAATCCAAGATGGGACAGTAATCTCGGGATTTTTAGTTCAGAGTCTGGAATTGTGAAACCTACTTGCATTAGGACCTAACATTGTAGACCTAGACCTATAGCTAACAACCCTCGCTTGAGGAACAGTAGAAAATGTAGTCTATATGGATTTGTTTATAACAAATAAGCACAGGCCAGCTCGCGAATGAAAGCCTTTTTTATATTAATAATTGTAGATCTCATTAATAGTCTCTCACAAAAGGATCAACTGTGTAGCATTCTTAATCGACGGATATGTATGAAGAGATGTATAAACGTAAATGAAGCGAAAGCGATGTGTCAGAATCGTAGCATGTGGCAAACTGTAGTCTCTGCCTACCCCAGTGGGAT
Organism: Phalera bucephala; assembly: GCA_905147815.2. Classification (NCBI taxonomy): domain Eukaryota; kingdom Metazoa; phylum Arthropoda; class Insecta; order Lepidoptera; family Notodontidae; genus Phalera; species Phalera bucephala. The sequence continues at coordinate 2,119,787 of LR990610.1, read as the reverse complement.
AAAGGCGTGAGTGTATGTATGCATGTATCTATTTTTCTTTGGGTAGACACATCTAACTGACAGAAATAATTCCATATGTTGGACAGCGTTTTTAATAAAGAGAAAATAGAGAAATGTTCAGTCGAAATTACGAAGTGGCTTGTCTACGTAGACTACCCGTAAGTTTGTATATAAATGCAAATGTGAATGCAACATGTCACAACCAGGGCTGAGCTTCAAGATATATTATTGTGGAAAATGATGGTATTGCCACAGTAAACATAATGTAAACAGAATAACAATCACGCACACAGACGCGCGCTTCCGGCTTCTCGACACGAGTAAACTCGCCACAAAGTAACAAAGACTTAGATAGAGTACTGAGTTTCTCGCTGGATCTTCTCAGTGGTAGCCGTGTTCCGACATGGTGGAAGATGTAAAAATGTTATAATTGCGACGTTTGTAAGTGCTTTTTTATTGGCCTATATAATTATTCATTTTTGATTTTTAGTTGTACCAATTTTTTATTGTACGTTACCAATACAATATGCCTTATAACATTAGGTACAAAAGGCGGTCTAATTTCTAAAAGCAATCTCTTCTATAATAGATTTTATAGATTATTTTGTAGCGAGTTTATAATGATTCGTGTCGGGGTTATTGTAAACTCTTCACAAAGTTACAAAAACGTACAAACATTTTACTCGAAAGCACGTAGATTGCGCGTCTGTGGCCGTGATTGTTATTCGGCCGCTAGTTCTAAGCTGCTATACTGTCATAAGTATTTACTGTGGTATTGCTGTCTGATGCCGCAGACATATAATATATTCTAAATAACCTCTTTGAGGGTTTTAGTTCGTGGTTTTGCGTTTGTGGCTAGATATTATTTGCAAAATTGTGGTTGAAGTAAATGGCCGCAGTTTATTAAATGAATATTGTGTGAAACCGTTCGTCTGTCGATAGGTAGGTCCAGTGGCGCATAATGCGAGTGGTGATCAGGTTGTCCGCGGTTCGAATCCTAGGTCAGACAAATTGTAATTTTATGTAGGGAAATTCTGAGTAGCAGTGCGATGTTTGGGATTGTGCCTGGTGTAATGTTGGACTTCGGACTGAATCTGGGAATTTTTCTATCGAGATATTATTACACTGTGTCCGACTACTAGGTCTGTCGAGGAACCCACGAAGTCTTTGTGATACCTACGCATTATTCCCCACTGAAACAACGAGGCAGGTGCTGATTACTCATATAACGCTATTGACATTAGACATTAAATCCTTATAATAGTAGTAAAATCAAAATAAAAAACAACATATATTATTATTCTTGTAGACAAAAAACTAGAACGGGCCTGACAAAGGCCTGCCCAGTAGATACGATGGACGGTTGATAGAAGGACGGCGTAGCTTGTGTCGATCCGCCCACTGGACCGCGTAGTCGCGAGTTCTATTCCGGCACGGGACAAATATTTGTGTGACCAACATATATTTGTTTTGGTTTGGGTGTTTGTGAATTTCATGTTTGTAAACGCACCCACGACACAGGAATAATTCCTAGTGGGGCTACATTTTTTTAAAACAAAAAAGACAATAAAAATAGCCACAAGGACTATAGTATTTTGCATTAAGGAAGGGTACTGTTACGGATGTAAGTGTCAAAGAAAATTATACTTTATTCAATGGCAATAAGAGTCATGCCCCGTTTCTATACTTATAGTTTAATACCTTAATACCATTGAATTAAATAGTAATTTCGTTCGGAACTTAGAACTATAATAATAAATCATTTATTCATTTAAAATCAGTACGCGGAACTATCTTATTGGAACTTATTTAATTAGGTATAATTAACGGCTTGTCTGAACTAGGTTGAGACTTGTTTCAGGCTGGATTAGTGCTGTAACTTTGTAAAAATCCAATGATTTTTATAACAATAACATATTTGATTGATAAGTGACTTAAAAAATAACATACGTTTTATTCAACTTTTATAATAAAAATAAAATTATGATATGCTATAACATAATATGTTATCTACAAATTGCAAATAATTGTTCCGTCTGTTCGTAAGACATACTTTGTAAATGATTAAAAAGCGTTTGCTTACAGCTAAAATTATTAAATTTATATATATTTATTGGTCTATTTATTCTTTTATACAGAAAAGGTCCTAGAAAAGTGAAAAAGCTATTAGTATATACAACGTGTAACATAATAAACGCAAGACCTCAGACACCCCGATTAGAGATTTGCTTCATAAAGTCAAAACGAAAACCAAATTTTCAAATTTAAAGGTTTTTAAAGCACGTTTATACCCCAATTAACAATGAAACTTGTACGTGTATGTGTGCGTTTTGAGAAATACGTTTTAGGAATGCGTTTAGAATCTTCTTCTTGCTATGAATCAAGAATAAATTTAATTTTTATAGCGCACTGAAGGAGTAAAAGCATTTATTGCAAATTTTAAAAAATGTAAAATACATTAAAAATTGTTGAAATCGATTCAGTTACCAATTTAGAACGAACTACTTTCAGGTCTTGCGTTTATTATGTTACAGCTTGTATACTCGTATGTTTTGAGGTTGAATTTGAAAGGCAGACTATATTTTTCCGTCTCTTATTAATGGAATATGAGAACTGTCAGTATACATCATATGTGATAAATATTATACCAACCTTCATCAAGTCATCAGATTACCTCAAACAGTCCTACCCACTCCATATCTTTTGGTACGTGGTTGCCTCGACAACGGCCGCAGTGGCTTAATAATCAATCAATATTGTAGAAGTATCAACCATTAAGCGACAAGATTAAATGAATTATTGTTACTAGTCGTTTGACTAATGGCCCAATCAGGTGGCTGAGTTATGGCACGAATGGATTTGGATTTACTGTAGGGAGCACGGGGCGACCACAAGCAACGCCGCGCACTTTCCTTCATACAGTATCAGAAAGAGAGAAGGTACCCCTGGTTTAAGTTCTTTTTACGAGTATATCGCGATACGCAGCGATCTCACCACTAAATGCCATAATTGCTCAGAATCAAAACTTAGACATATTTAATTCAATACCAAAACTATTTGTAAATTATAAAATAGTTTCTACTGTGTGTGTGTTTCTGTTTCTTTAGAATAAGGAATTTCTTTTTATGTAATAAAATAGCTCCCTGTGCGTTTTGGCAAGTCTGTATTTGCAGCGAACACTGGAATTATGAATAAACAAACAAAATAAAATATCACACCAGATCGCTTGCGGGGCAGGCGGAAAGTACAGAGTCTTACTCTATTTTATCGTAAAAGCTGAGTTAATTCCTTCATTAGTTAATTTTTTTTTAACATTTGAAGTTCGAATCGGAGTTCTTTTTCACTTTCGTTATTATTATTATTTTAATTATTCCTGTATCGTAGGGGTGTTTAGTTACAATCTCACAGATACGAACAGCCAGACCAAAACGAATATCTGTGGGTCACACAAATATTGGTCCTGTCCTAATCGAAATTACGACTACGCATGTTAGCCATTTCAAGCCATTGGTCCCTATTATCAGTTTATGTGGTTTTAGTTACTACTACTGGTAAACTAACCTGGAAGCCTTGATAAGTTCTCTTGATAAGAACAGTGGAACAGTAGGTAATTTGTATGTAGGATAGTAACGACGTCATTGAAGTGAAGAACTAAAACCCTTTTCGTCATTCCAAATCGTTCGGCTAAATGCAATTAATAAAGCATGAAACAACATATGGACGATACCTTACAATATTTGAATTTCATGACGAGCCGAAAACTCTATTTACTTCAAAACAATTTACCAAGAAAACGATTACCTAGAGCCAGTCTAGACTGAAGCGTGAAAAATTACAGCCACTTCAGGAGTTTAGCAAGGGTAACGTTAGCGCAACGCTAGCGAGTTGATATGCTTAAACTCAAAGTCAAGTGATTTATTTTGTATTTGGGGGGTACTTATAAAGTGTCAATTCAAAGTTTTCTATCTGATCTTAGCTACTAATCTACCACCAGGTCGGAACGCGGCCTCTACTGGAAAGATCCGGCGAAGAAACTCAGCGGGCTTATCTTTTATATTCAATTCTCTTTCTCATTTTTCTTTTCTATTTTTTCAATTCATATTATGTGGGTACAATGTTTAGGGTACAACTAAACAGTTACGATCTAGCTCCAGTGTGATGCCTTACGACTGAGATATGAGACTAATGATGTTATTTATAAAGACTGCCTAAAGGATTTCAGCTGGACTAGTCCCCACAAGCAGCACCCGTTCACGAGTGCCTACCGGAACAGCTATCACTCCCCTTACCATATTGGAGGGAAGGAAGTGACCCGCGCCGGACAGCCGCCGCAAGCAAAGACATTATAAACATGAACTTGGTATACACAAATACCTAGGCTTTCCCGTGCGGGAATCGAACTTGCGTCTACTCGATCCAGTGATACGAAGTGGCTTAAGCCTTAAGCTTAACCAAGCCGTCCGTCAAAATGTGACTGCCTCGGTCCTGATTTAAATCCTAGGTCGAACTAACTAAAACGTATTGGAGTTTATCTAAATCAAAACAACGTTTACCTTCAACCAGTCTAGACTGGGGCGTGATAACTTTTAGTCATTTCAGCTGCGGAATCTGAATTTATATGGGCAGCTTTAGAATTTGAATATGTTGATGGGACTGCCTTGTCGTTTTAGTGTCGTGTAGTAAGTCTGTTTACCAAACACGAGGATCTGGGTTTGAATTCTGGATCGAACTTCATAGAATAGTATTGTATTTAAAAAAAAACGTACCCAGACTAAAAGAAATATTCGTGGATCACACAAAGATTTGTCCCGTGCGGGAATCGAACTTGCGATTACTTCATCCAGTGGAGGGGAGCGGCTTCAGCACTTAGTCACTGGACCTAGTCGTCTTTCGAAATTAAATATTCAAATAATCCGCCTCTATAGTGATTCTAAAAAGAAAGAAAAAATCATCGTTTCTAGTGGAAATCGAATCGACGTAATCGACCGGGGCGACCGCTCATGCTTAACTCCGGTATTGTATATTACGCGGGTTCGATTCCCACCCAAAGCGATAGATTTTTCGCGGGCGCGCATCAAGTTGAAGCAAAAATTACTACCTGCAAAGCAAGTAGTCACACGTTTACGCGAGTAGTCGCTCTGCGACCGTCGTACGAAACAATGTGCTCTGCGCGTGTCAAATTAAATTGAAATCTGAAGTTTTGTGTCGTTCCCGCCTGTAAACATGCTGTTGAGCTCAAAAAGAAACATGATAGGATCATATTTCATACGTAACTAGCGCATTCAGGCATTTAAATATCGAATTAATCCTTCCGTCTATAATTGCCATAGTTAATGACGCATCCATTTTGTTAGTGTTGCTAGTGTAACAATTTTATTTTTCCCAACTTTTATTTGCTGAGGACTTTAAAAATTCTAGTATTAAATGTTATTAATATAGTTTACTACTACATCACGGTTTTAATATTTAATTAAGATGATAAATATATATTTTCCCTACATTCAATTACTACAAACCTTAACAGTTCAAGAATATATACTTCTTGAGTTTAATCTGAATTAAAATACACGTTACTGCAACAATTATTATATTATCATCTTCTCTAATGTCATCAACATTTACCCTCAAAAGTGGTAATCTTTCCGGGCTGCCAACATTACGCGGGTGGGAAGTGCGGTGAATGCGAGGCTTTTGTTGAATTTTTGGCTTCACAGCCACGTGGCGACGTGCAATTCTGCCTGGACGCGCCTTCTGGATATATTATTAATAATAATATATAATTATTATAAGGTTTCGGTCTGGGTGTTTATGTATACCAAGTTCATGTTTATAATGGCTTTGCTTGCGATGGCTGTCTGGCTCGGGTCACTTCCTATCCTCCAATATGGTCGAAGGGAGTGATGGCTGTTCCAGTAGTCATACTCATGAACGGATGCTGCTCGTGGAGACTGCTCCATCTGGAATCCTATAGGCACTCTTCATAAATAACATCATTAGTCTCATATCTCAGTCGTAGGAAATCACACTGGAGCTAGATCGTAAACTGTTTAATTGTAACCTAGACGCTGTGTTTCTTCGCCGGATCTTCTCAGTGGAAGCCGCATTCCGATCCAGCGGTATATAAGTAGTTAAATTATAATAAAAAAAAATGTAAATTGACTATTTGTGAGTGCCCCCAGGGCTTATATAAAATAAATTATTTGAGTTTGAATTTACACGCCACTATATCGACAAGGACATCATTATATAATCAAATAATTCCAAAGATAGTCCGCCTGTCACTATGATTAAACCGTGGGTTCAGGGGAGCGGGTTCGATTGCAGATCGAAGGTTATTCTTAGCACAGTACAGAGAGTCACCACGTGAGCTTTCCCCGAGGTTTTGTAGAAGGCCTATAAACTTAGCAGGTTCCCTGAAATAATAAAAAATAAACAAAATCCGTAAATGATGAGGTAGCTGATCACGAGGTGGCCTGGGTCCAAATCCTGGATTGGATAAAAATTTAATTGAGGTTTCTATTTCAAAAAAAATTCTGTAGCGTTCCAGAGTATTATAAATATTTCCTAGTATATTAAACTTATATGACAGACGTCCGACAGATAGCGAAAAGCGAGTACGGAGAGTGACTACTAAAATGAAATTACAACATTACGTGCATTTTTAATAAGCATGTAACATTAAACTATACCTAAAAAAATAATTTGTGGCAGTATAAACTAAAAATATTATTATCCTTCATTGATTTGTTAATTGCACGAACGTAGCTATATCAAATTTAGGAAAAAAATATGGACGTTCTGCGTTTTTGTTTGCAAAATTATACAGGTACGTGTTAACGGCGTAGTGTTGTGTTACGAGAAATTAGTATCTTTGTTCGCGAACGAAATGACCAAACAGCGACGACAACATCTTGTCAACTCAACTCATAATAATTCCTTCCTAAAGTTTGATTTATTGTGGGCAAAAGAAGATGTAAATTCCTACAACCGGGCGAGGAAGCAAATCTATCAAATTAAATTCTATCAAATATCATTGTAATAATTTTCTCAAACACGTACATTTTGAAACTGTGGTCGTTAAAAAGCAAAAAAAGAATACTTCGACTCAACACTGCGTCAATGCAGACGCGCGGGCACCGCTAAATTGCTACGCACTGCTCGTACGCCGCTCGCCGCCCGCTCCCGCTGACTTCGTGTCCGGGGCCTCATAGAATGTTCTGACCAACTCTTGGGATAGTGATTGTATTAGTATTTATGTAAAGGACGTCGAAAATAGCAGAGAAAAAGTAAATCGCTTATTGTTTCTTCGCGGTTAGTGAGACGACTGCCCAATAAAGGTGTTCTACTTTTAGGTAAGTGTTCAGTGTGTCACGTTCTTAGTAAGTTTGCGCACTCGTTAACTTAGACTGGTTACCTTCAGTTCTCAACACACTGCTTTTATGCATACTAATATGCTTATGAGGGAACCTAACTCCCGAAAATGGGCTCTATTTACAGCTTATTGTAACAGCTATTTGTTAATGAATGTACTGTACCTTTTTTTAAATATTATTACGCCAAATCTTTGGCAGGGTAGGTAGAGAAGGTTTTAATAAGAGCGTTTTTACCAATAATTATGGTAATAAATAGGTTAACTCGTAATCCTTCTCAGAAAGAAATTACGTAGGCACATACTGTATATACAGTATGTATTTTTCCATGAGATGGCGTTAGCGTTGAATAAGATCGCGCTATAGTTTAGTTAATATTTTATGAAGACCACTTGTACGGGTTAAGATGTAACCTGTTGATAGAGAAATGATATTCTGGTGGAAGTTGATAGATATATTGGATGAATATAAAAGTTATCGCTACACGCATTTTGCTACACGGGTCGTGCGGCATAGCTGTTATTTTTTCCGTAATAAAATGGCTGAACGGATGACGGACGAATTAGCGCAGTGGCTGAGAGCTTAAACCACTCCACTCACTGTGTCTAATAGTCGCGGGTTCGATTCCCGCACGGGACAAATCTTTGTGTGACCCACAATTATTAGTTTCGGTCTTGATAATTTTTGAATTTTCATGTTTGTAAACGCTGGGTGCGTTTACAAACAAAGGAATAAATCCTAGTATAGGGCTACGTTTAAAAAAAATTGAAACTTAAGTGACGGAGTTTATGCATTTGATTCTTTTGATCAGCTTGCGTGAAGGCCCTAAGATATCTATATTTTTTTGACTAAATAAAAGCCTTGTAATCCTCCGAACTTGCTCTTTCCGCATAGAGGATTAAAGGCCTGGGAAGCTTTTAAAATCGTTTTATAATCAGAAATTACTACTTTTCAAATACTTTTGCACAATGATGGCAGCTTGGTTATGCGTTAAGCCGTAGACCGCTCAACTTACTTTATCAAATAGTCGCAAGTACGATCCCCGCATGGGAATAGTAATAAATAAAATTCATGTGTCAGGCACTCTCTTAGTTTGGGAGGAGGCCCGTGCCCAACGATGGGACATGTGTCAGTCTGTGACCTTGAAACAAAAAAATATCTTAAGCTCATATGGCTATTGGCAGCATAATAAAACCCAAAAACGTGTTTTTTTTATTTATTTTTTTGTCTATTTGTTTGTTCGTGCTAATCGCAGGAACGGCGGAACCGATTTTAAATGGACTGTCACTGGAGGATGATTTTTAGAGATTATTTTAGGTTATTTTTTATATGCACGATTCCTGCGAGATAGTTTTTATTTCTTCATACTAACACGGCTGAATGGATTTTAAAGAAAATTAGTATGGACGTGTCTTAGTCTTAGGTCTCGGAGTAATATATAGGATCTATGCTATCCCGGAAGGCCGACCTACCTATGATAAATAACAAAATAAACGCGTGCGTAGCCGCGGGTAACAGCTAGTGAAGAATAATTAAGTACATCGTCTAATTACGTATTCTTAAAATTTCGCAAGAGTACACAACAACAGCCCAAGTTCCTCAATGTTCTAAATAACGTAACAATACGTTGTCATCTCTATAATTAAAATGTTAAGTATCCTACAGACCGATCTACATTCCAATAGAATATTTACCGTACAAGAAATAGGGTGTAATTTCCAATAGAGTGGATGGTTTTATGAACTTGAGTCGCTTTAATAGACAAACAATTGATTAATAACCTACGTAATTGAATGTAGGCGGATTGACTTAGTACAAATTGTGTACAGTCATCGAGAGAAGTTTTTAACAGCATATTTTATTTAAGAAAAGGATCTCTAAGGACCTGTTGGAACTCATAGACAAGGTAGAAAAAGCAAAATATGGAAATGATATCCGGACTCTTGAATCGTACCCGGTTCAATGGCCCCGATTACATTGGGACCTATCATCGTCGGCGAAAAGTAGGTGTATACCACTGCCATCCCTACGTAGAGAATGTAGGCGTGACAGTAAGAAAGTTTCTGTTTTTGAAAAAAAGTACGTTCGATGTTTACTATGAGAGTGGAAAAAGCGAGAGGTAGGATCGAGATAATCAATAGATAGGAAAATGAAAAGAAGTCGGGAGTCTGAAATTGTACCCAATATAATGGCAACAGACTAGCCCCTTGTTACTTAATAACCTAACAGTGTCTGCATGAAGTAGGTATACACAGTATATCTCTGCCACGATATTTTTATAATAAAAGTTCTTACACTGTAAAACGAATTGCATTCGTATCGTAATAATCTGGGGTTAACATTCAAAAAGTTCATTTCATTTCATTTTAAACATTCCCCTTAATATCTATCTTATCTTACTGTTGGCTTGTCGTACCGAGGTCACCTCAGGCGCACTTCAACCCGATGGGATTGTTTGTGCTGTCCTTGCCCTGATGCTCTTACGTACCTGAAGGATCAAATACTCCCTGTATCAGGCTGTAGATTCCAGCAGGGGGGCAGAGCCGTAGTTCCTCTGGGTTTGGATAGGCCACTCTCAGTTGCTTCAGTCGCTGCGCAGCCAGCGCTTCGCAGTGGCAGAGGACGTGCTTCATGGTTTCAGTCTCTGAACCACAGTTCCTGCATACCACGTCGCTGCATAGGTTCATCTTGTGTAGATGTTCTTTTGTGCCATAGTGGCCTGTGAATGTTCCAATTAGTTGCCTTAGTTGTAGTCTACTGTGTTTTAGTAGTCTGTTGCTGTCACTGTCACACCATGCGGAGAGAATCCCCTTCCCCTCAATATTAATTTTAATTGTCTTTTGAGCGCGATATTGCGAACCAACTGATCGAATTTTGTGATTTCCTGATAAGTACTTAGACAATATTTTAATGTATGTTGATTATAACAATATGTCTATTTGGTTGATTATCCTACCAATAATATAATTGTGAATATACAAACATTCACAATTATATTATTTCGGGTTTGGATGTTTATTACTCAATCACGCAAAACCAGCAGAACGGATTTGGATGAAATTTGGCACACAGATAGATTTTTTTTTTAAACGTAGCCCCTCACTAGTATTTATTCCTGTATCGTGGGTGCGTTTACAAACATGAAAATTCACATACACAAATACCCAGACCGGAACAAACAATTGTGGATCACACAAAGATTTGTCCCATGCGGGAATCGAACCCGCGACTATTAGACACAGTGGGCGGAGCGGCTAAAGCTCTTAACCACTGCGCTAAATCGTCCGTCGAGTTTATAACCTGGATTAACATATCTCTATTCCGATCTCGGTCTCGAACCTATTCGCGCCCTTATTAAAAAGGCGACAACCCGATATTTCGCGAACGCGTCCAATCAGAGGAATCCGCAAATCGTAGCCGCCGCCGACTACGAATCTAACTCCCCTCCGTCCGCGGTATGTTCGCACTGAGCCTCGCGATGCCCTTACATCCCTTCTTTAGGATAAAGATACCGCACACAGGAACAGATACCGACCTCGCCGGCGAGTTTGAAGAATCCCTTGCCAGCCGGCCGGTGCAGAGCACCACGGCGAGACACCTAGTATACGCCCTCCCCTATAGCGACTGCCCAAGCCGGAGCCGTTCCTTCTGGAGGCGCCCTTGAGCTAGTTGCCCCATTGCTTTTCTGGCTCGAGCGTAGTGGTTGCACGCTCGCCCTCTTGTCCGGTGAAGCTGTAAAGACCCCGCGGCCAACAGCGTAGATCATTCATACATACACACGTGTGTGTGTTAATCCTTTTTAACACATAGAATACTTTTTATCACGAAAAAATGTAAGGTTCGTGTCAATGTCAACGCGGCGAAGTCGCGGGCAGGAAGTAGTCCTACTAATCTTACTAATATTATAAATGTAAAAGTTTATATGTATGGATGTTTGTTAGTCAATCACGCAAAAACGACTGAACGGATTTGAATGAAATTACACACAGATAGTTTATTGCCTGGATTAACACTTTTTTACCACGAAAAATCTAAGGTTCCTGTCTAAAATCAACGTGGATGAAGTCACGGGCAAAAACTAGTATTTAATGAATTAAAAAAGAAAACACTTAACATAACTCTCACGGCGTTGTCCCTGGTAAGGGGGTAAACAGCGGTGCACTTAGTACACCCACATTTCGCCGAAGTATTTTTGGTGTCCATTTTGTGTCAATATCTAATAAAAACTGGGGACTACTCCGGGGCTATACTGAACCCAATGCAAAAAGAATCATCACAATCGGTTTATTAGCAAAGAAGTTATAAAAAGCATAAACGAATTATGAACCTTCTCCTTTTTTGAAGTCGGTTAATATGCTGGTTATTTCTATAGTAGAGTACCTATAGAATTGACGTAATACGCTTACTATCTTAACGCATTCGTATTGTTTGTCGTTAAAGAGTTTCCTAGTGTATTTTCAAAGTCCAGGGTCCAATACCGAATTTAATGCAAATATAATCATCAAAATCGGTTCACAATTGACGAAAATATCGGTGAACATACATAAAAAAAAGCATACATTCAGACGAACATATAACCTACTCCTTTTTGAAGTCGGTTAAAATTTATGTTGTTTTCAATGATAACGTGTAATGTTGGTAGAATAATATCCATTATGTTTACATAACATAGGTCCTAATATTATCATTCATTAATTCATTCATTATTATTCCACAATTATTGTAAGCTTATGAACACAAGTGAAGGTAATGGTAAGAAAGTGATAAAACGTGACTTCGATTTCTCCAAAACGCCTGTAGAAACTACCTACCTTACTACTTGGTACCTAGAGGAAGATCATCAATTTATAATCATATTCATCTTTAGGAATGAATTAATAAGAAGTAAATTTATTCAGAAAACAAGTAGATACCTAGTATATTTAGCTACACCATTACAAATAGACCGTGTCTTATCTAAAGGGCAAGTCAAGAGTCTCCGTAAACGGCAAGCGTGTATAAGACGAAATATGAAAGTGAAGGATCCAATTATATAATGAAAGAACCTGTTGGAACACTGTACTCTCTGCCTACCTTGCAAGGGATCTGGCGTGACAATATAAATAGATAGATGATTTCAATCATAATTCAGGTTTGTGGTCGATTGCTATTGCCATTAATATCATTATAAATAGAAAAAGGCCTTCATCATCATCATCAGTCTATTGCAGTCCACTGCTGGACAGGCCTCTCCAACAGCATGCAACTAAGTATGATTCAAAAATGACCTACCATTCACTTTAATATGCTAGCATCCTCACTTCACCAAAATGATTTGGGACTTTTGGGAAATTATTACCTAACATCATCGGCGAAACGTGGGTGTGCTCAGTACACCTCTGCCACTTCGCTTGGGGAATATAGGTGTGACGGTGTTTCTTTTTTATTATATTAATTTTCGATAAGACGTATAATATGCGCGTGACAGTGATTATGTATTTTTGTTTTAACTTACCAGGACCAAATAGATAGTGTCTTATCCGCAGAGCAAGTCAAGAGTCTTTGTAACCAGCAAGCGTATATCAAACGAATTATGAGAGTAGATCAACCCGTACCCCACAACAAAATGTAGATGGAAAAATTGTATATTTTATTTTAAAAGAGTAACCTTGGAGTTTCTTGGTCCTGTTCTCCACAGCAATGACATTTCGATAGCGTGGGATGATAGAGTCTTTATTATTTATTAACGATTCATAATTCTGAATTTCAATTATTAATGATTCTGGAGAATATAGACAGATCTGCAAGAAAAGAACCTGTTGTAACTTTGTACTCTTTGCCTACTCGTTAAGGAGATCTGGCAAGTTGATATCTCTATGAAACGAACTATGAGAGTGGAGAAAGCAGAAAAGTATGTAAGGAAAGAACCTGTTGGAACTCTGTACTCTCTGCCTACCCCGCAAGGGATTTGGCGTGATGATATACATAGATATATAAAATTTTAAATCAAGTTTAATTCTAGCGCATTATGTTCTTGACGGTACTTTGTACCGCTCATGGAATAAAAGTTTGATTGACGTATAACCGATATCGATGATAACTGGGACCTAATTCGCTACAGAAAATTGAATACGAAACGCGGCGCTTTACGATAACTTCGTGAAATAATCGCTTAAGGTTTGGACAAATAGCTGACGGAGCGTGACGGGAGCGTGACAGAAGTGCTCGTCTACGTTCGGTCGTGACATTTGTCGTCCCGCCGAGCGGGGGTGCGCTGTGTGGCGTCTCCCGTACATTTCGGTACATTACAACTCCCCAAGCCGCGTCACCGACGCGCCGAGCGGGGCTGCGCTGTGTGGCGTCTCCCGTACATTTCAGTACATTACAACTCCCCAAGCTGTGTGGCATCTTCTGTAAATTTCAGTACATTACATCTCCCCAAGCCGCTTCACCGTCGCGCTGAGCCGGGCTGCGCTATGTGGCGTCTCTCGTACATTTCAGTACATTACAACTCCCCGAGCCGCGTCACCGTCGCGCCGAGCGGGGCTGCGCTGTGTGGCGTCTCGCGTACATTTCAGTACATTACAACTCCCCAGGCCGCGTCCGTCGCGCCGAGCGGGAGTGCGCTGTGTGGCGTCTCCCGTACATTTCAGTACATTACACCTTCCCAAGCCGCGCCACCGTCGCGCTCCCGTCGGTTATGTGGCAAAACCTTTAATGGTGCTCCAGTGGCATACAGAATACCATTACACGGTCATTTCACAAAGTTATCGTAACGCGCCGCGTTTGGTTATAGCGAATGAGGGGCTGGGCCTCCATTTATCGGCTTCGGCTTTGAAATAACTTAATACATCATTTATTTCGTATACAACGAAGATACTGATGAAATGATAGATTGAATAGACGTGTACGAATTTAGTGTAAGACAAAAAATAACTAAAAATTTGACCAAATATAATCAAAATAAAATTATTAATAATAAAAAAGAAACACCGTCACGCCTATATTCCCCAAGCGAAGTGCCATATACCGGGCACAATTCCGGACTCCGGACTCGTACTAGGAAGTTTTCGTTAGAAAAACTACACTTGTCCGACCTAGGATTTGAACCCAGGGCCTCGTAATCACAAAGCGATGCGCTTTGCAACTAGACCAACGAGGCAGTCTTATAATAATACACTGCCTCATTAGTCTTGAACGAGGGCGACAATCACGAGGTCCTCGATTCGAATACCAGGTCAGAAAAAGTGTGGTTTTTCCACAGAAAAAAACTTCAATGTAATGTTAATATTTTCCCCCTTGTTGGAACCTAACATCGTCAATGACATGTGGTGAACACAGCACACCTCTACTATTCCCGCTTGGGGAATATAAGGGCGACCTAGTTAACTTTTATTCATAAAAATGGAATCATAATAAAACCGCACTAATAAATTAAAAAGATCAAAAAAGTTTGGAATAAAAAATATAAAGCAATATTTCATCACAAAGATGTCAACGTCAATTGAAACCCATTCATTCGGCGAGCAATTCAATTTTGTGCCTAACTGTACGTGTCTGTCTACTTCATTCGTATACAAGATTGATTGATAACTGGATAACATCTCGAAATAAAGTGTTTAAAGCGTGTATAAATAATTCAACCTGCATTTGCATGATAAATGTAGCATTTGCAAATAAATTTACATTAAATTTTGGAAAAAAATTGTGTCTGTTTTTTGCCACGCTAGTGTTTTAAGGTATTGTAATTTTAAAGGACAAATTTAAACTTACGAGACTGCTCATCATAATATTTCAAAAAAGCAACTGCCTCGTCTAGTGGCATATAGCGCAGCTCACGATTACAAGGCCTTGGGTTTTAATCTAGGGTCTGATAAGGTATGCTTTTTCTATCGATAAATCTTGCTCACAGTTCCTGAGTCTGGAATTGTGCCCGCTATAATGTCAATAGGCTTGCCCACTATTAAATTTGGACCTAAAATTGTCAGGGATATGTGGGTAACCAGTTCCGTTTTGAGCAATACAGGCTTGATGATACATACTTTTTAGTTTTTATAAAAATAATCCTTTTATACCTCAACAAAGTTTTAATTTAAAATTCACAAAAATAACAATAAAATACCATAGAAAGAATTTATCACCTAAAATATCACAAATTTAAATACATTATACCAACTACAGAGGTACACTTTGCCTTAGTTTGTAAGCCACGCCGTTAAGGGTTTGAGGACTCAAATTGGTAACTCTCCAATCGCCTGTAGGATAAACTCTGCTACTGAACACTACCTCGCCTTCACCACAGAACAGCTCCAAGGAACTAGCATCCAGGAAGATCCTCCACGACTTTGAGTCGATAGGATCCCACTCGACCTGTCTGATATCCCCTGACCTATCTACCACCACTTTACCCACTTCTGGGTCCCACTTGACCAAAACCTGATCACCGCCTTCACTTCCCGTGATAAGTAGCTCAATCTTCTTACTCAAATCACCGTCAACAATTATCTCTGCTGTCTTCTCGAATCCCAGTACACTGTCCTGTGGGATTTCTCCATCTAAAACGGTTTCGCTTCGAAGGCTAACCATGGATTCGACAGGCTTCATCAACACCCGGTCACCAACCAATTCAATTTCTCTGAAGATGGTCATAGCTCCTGCCCAGCCGTCAACGTCTTCCGGATGAGGCACTTCCCACATAGCAAACCAAGCGATCAAATATCTTTTACCATCAACTTCAGCAGTCTGTGTAGCATAAAAATCATGGCCATAGTCAATTTCTTGGAATTCACCTTGAGGTACAAATTCAAAGGTTTCATAGTTGAAGTCTCCAATGATGTAACCTGTTTGGTAAGTGTTCTTATACCGGTCTCCTTCAGGCGATAACCCTTGCGGTGACATAAGGAGTATATACTTTCCATTCAGCTCGAAGAAGTCTGGACACTCCCACATGTATCCCATCTTATCATCCGACTCTCCAATTATTGATAGGAAATCCCAGCTGATCATATCCAAAGATCTGTACAATAAGACCTGCCCTCTCTGATCGGAGGTCTTGCTGCCTAGAATGACATACCAGTAATCTCCGTTCTTCCAGACTTTAGGATCTCTGAAATCGGGTGATCCGTTTGGAGCTGCTGGCAGAACTGGATTGCCCTCGTACTTGTTGAATTCTATGCCATCAACGCTGAGCGCCAAGTATTGGGACTCGTTGTAGAATGGTTCTTTGTCAGTTATTTCGTGGCCTGTGTACATGAGGATCATGGTATCTCCATCAACCACAGCGCTGCCAGAGAAGCATTGCTCCTTTTCCGGGAGCAGGGCTGTGGGAAGTTGTTTCCAGTCGACGAGATTTGGACTGGATACATGGCCCCAGTGCATCGGTCCCCACACACTAGCGTAGGGGTAAAACTGGTAGAAAAGATGGTACTCGCCTTTGTAGAATGAGAAGCCATTTGGATCGTTCATCCATCCAACTGGAGGGGTCACATGATAGTGCAGTCTGTACCTTGGATTTATTTCCGCTCTTTTCTCTTCTATATATTTTTCAAGGTCAGCTTTTGAAGTGTCTCTAACAATTTTAGATTGGACTGCCAATACGCAGCATAGCACTAATAATTTTTGAAGAGCCATGGTTAATCAAATGTCTTCGCGTGAGGTTTTTGGGCTTTTTATACACAGCTGGAGGTTGATAAGTTTATCTTTCAAGTGTTTTGTTATTGATAAATTGATTACGCATCTCGTGTGGAGTTAATTGACAAGTGGAATTGTTCACGCGTTTAATTAAATAATATAAAAAGGGGTTTGACGTCTAACTTAACAACCTGTGTTGTCACGTTTATATTGTCTTAGTGGGAGTAGCAGAGGTGTGGTGCCTTATTTCGCCGACAATGTTAGGTGCCGATGTAAACGGAGGATTTTTAAAGATTTTGCGATACAATCCCAATAGCACTCTGTCTTGGTTTTAAGCCAGTTGCAGTTAGAACCGATCCAAATGCCTATAGGCTTTCAACTTTACTTAAGGAACGTGCAAAGTGGTAACCGGGACTAACGACTTAACATGCTTTCAATGCAAACACCACAAACTGTCACATATCTTCGACTGAGCGAGCTGAACATAGCTCAAACTTAGTAATGGCTAAGGAAACCAACAATCACATCAACATCAAAGTGAAAATTATTGGGTGGCGTTACGGTCTCCTGCTGGAATTGATATTCACAGGGGCCTCGGCATTATGCTGAGTGGATACTTCTTGACTGCCACGATTGTTATTCAATTATATGTATTTTCTTCCGTTTTTCTTTTATTTTACTGTTTAAAATCTTACTTTTTCTTTGTAATGTTGTGCTTTTGTAATGTTAGTTCTTTATTTTATGAATTGACTTTTTGACATTAAAATTATAAGAAATTAATTCGAATTCTATTTCCAGTTTCATTTTTATTTTATTGTCATACATATAATTATATAAATTTGGACATTTTTAATTATACTATTTTAGTATAATTAAAAATGTCCAAAGTTTAAGTATCTTTATCTCCAACTTGATGACTAATATTATTCTAATTTCGTAAATAATGTTGTATACACCTGTAGAGATTTAGCACTTTGTCTCATTACTATTGTATTTTTTATTTTATTTTAAATGGTTAGTGTTAAGTTGATGGTGTAGCTACTTTAATAAATGAATAAATAAATAAATGTCTATAACAGATGTAAACACTAGTTTTTCCCTTCCCAAAAATGTAGTAAAGACATGTTTGTTTGTGCATTGTTGATATGTCTATCAAATAAATAATAATATTATTAGCCCTGTTAAGAAACTGTCCCACCGTTGGGCACGGACCTCCTCTCAAACTGAGAGGGCTTAGGCCATAGTTCACCACGCTGTCCCAGTGCGGGTTGGAGAACTTCACACACCTTCAAGAAACTCTTAGGCATGCAGGTTTCCTCACGATGTTTTCCTTCGCCGTTAAAGCAAGTGATAATTAATTTTTAATACGCACATGCTTTCTAAAAGTCAGAGGTGCGTGCCTGGGTTTGAACTAGAGATCTCTGACTTTGCAGTCTAACAGTCTAACCACTAGGCTATTACTGCTTTAAATATATAAATAAATAAAAAATTTATAAAATGTGACCCATACTAAATTTTCCTGTGTCGTAAACGCCCAGACCGGACCAAGTATTTGAGGGACACACGAAAATTTGATCCGCGACAGTTAAGCTCTTAGCCGCTAGGCTGAGGCATTGTCAATTTCATATTATCATGTTTTTTCTGTGAATATGTCGTTGAATCAGCGATTTCTTTAATTATTTCTAAATGGGATTGAAATCGGGACCATGGGAATGCAAGACAAGCATGTAACCAACTTTGCTAAACCTGCCTTACACGTACATGACTGATATATTTAGATAAATAGTTAATATTATGCAACGGATTCTAATCGGGATGTTATCATAACCCAAGATATGATGCTGTTACGGCAATCTTATCGCTAACGTTCAAGGCTATTAAGATGAGTGTCAAGATTCGCCTTCTATCTTAGCTACTTCGTCTAAAAAGGTTGAGTTTTTTTATCAGAGATTAGCTGTTTATTTCATACAGTAGTTTGAGTTTACATCTAACTGACGACTATTTGGTCCAGTTAAACTAAAACTCATAACATTGATTTTATATGAAACCTGCGGGGGCGCTTACAAATAGTCAATTTACATATTTTTTTAATCTAACTCTTAATCTACCACCGGATCTGAACGCGGCCTCCACTGAGAAGATCCGGCAAAGTAACTCAACGGGCTTGTCGTTTTTATTTAATTCTCTTTCTGTTTTTTCCTTTCTTTTTTTTCAATCAAATTGTATAGATACAATATTTAGGTTATAATTAAATAGTTTACGATCTAGCTCCAGTGTGATGCCTTACGATCAAGATATGAGACTAATGATATTATTTTAAAAGAGTGCCTAAAGGCTTCCAGATGAACCAGTCCCCTCAAGCAACACCCGCTCACGAGTATGACTACTGGAATAGCCATCACTCCCCTCGAGCATATTGGACGGAAGGGAGTGACCCGCGCCGGACAGTTGCCGCAAGCAAAGACATTATAGTGAGCATGTCCAAACCAGAACCCTAAAGGCGGTACAAAGCAGCAATACTCCAAGCTCGTTAGGCACAACAGGGTTACGCGGTCGTTAAGAGCTTCCGCTTACAAACAATGACACACAATTATTTGTTTCGGTCTGGGGGTCTGTGTTTTTGTTCCTACACGCAACCACGGTACACTTATGGGGCTAGTGGGGAAAATCTAGAAAAACGTTAGTTTAACATTCTAAGTTCTTAGATTTATGCAAAAAGATGAAGAAAGTAAACTTTTCCCGAGGAGGTTATTTCCGTGACCACAGATGCTGTAAAGCGCTCAATACGCCGGGAACATAAAAATTAAAAATATATCGCAGTAAAATCTAAAAAAATATTAACTTCATAGAAATATTGAAATAGAACTGTAAACCGATTCAAAGAGTTTATTATGTAGAACATTGGTTAAGATGATACAACTTTATAGGTCCTCTACGTCCTGCCTTACATAAGGCGTACATATTTCATACTTAAATTATATAATAATAATCTATATATTAATACGTGAACCAAACATTTTTACGAAAATTGCGCGGACGGAGGAGTATGAAATTTCGCACACTTATAGTTTATATAGAGAAGGAGTGCAGAATGCTAATATTTTTTATAAAATTATGCGTAAAACATACATTAAATCAATAAAAAACACACACTACCATGTATTTGACACAATATACGTCAAATTGATGTTTGTCTTTAATATTATTTGTCTATAGTCTTACTGAATGTCAAACATTACCAGCAAACGATGAAAGAGCAGGTCGAATATCGACCTGTGGGCGACCACTAGTATACTTTAATGCACATAAAAATATTATGACAAAAAGAAACTAACATTGGCACTCCGGGAGTGCCGACAGAAGTAAAAACTTGAAAAATTACGAGTATATTTTTTGAATCGTCAGGAAATAAGTTTAGAATTTTTTTATATACAGAGGTGTCGGTAACGGTAACAGCGTCGCAAGTTCAATGTTTTTTTCCCATCTCAAATATGCCAACGTGCATGTGTATCTATGTACGTACATACATAATATATGTACATACTTATATACAGAGGTGTCAGTAACGGTAACAGTGTCGCGAGTTCAATTTTTTTTTCCCATCCCAAAAAATGCTCAAGGCGCCTGAAGAAGTTTACACTTCGAAAACATAAAATCATTATGATGGTACAGCAAGGCGGCCTTATCGCTTAAAGCGATTTTTTTCAGGCAACTTTTAGGTATAGAACAGAGATGTTTAACATAAAATAAGAAGGGGTAAGGTGCAACAATGAATAAAATATCCTAAATTAAAATATAAACTAAAATAAAACAAAAAGGAACCGATTATACCTATTTTACAATACATAAATGAATGACGGAATAAATGTAGAGGTAAGGAAAGACAAATGAGATAAGAGCAAAGGTAAAATTTAAAAGGGAATATGCTAGATCTGTTAAATTTGCAGGAAATGTGCTTCAATATCACGTTTAAATATTTCAATTTTCACTTTTAAATATTATAATTTTATATTAAACTGCAATATTTATTCTATATAATCATCACAACCCTCCTCCATAAACTCCCTCTATTACAATAATACAATTAGGCACGTCATTAAGTCACGGAAATAATGTCACAATTTAAATAAAGTGTATATCTATCAATGCGATTGCTGAAATTAATTTACCGACTGGCAGGATCCATCATCTCCACCGATAAAATTTTGTCCACTTGAAATAAAACTATTTTTATTTATATCATCACGCCAGATCCCTTACGGGGTAGGCAGAGGGCTTTTTTCCTTACATACCTCTCTGGCTTCCTCCACTCTCACAGTTCGTCTCATACACGCTCGCCGGTTACGGAGACTCTTGACTCGTCCTTCAGATAAGACTCGATCTATTTGTATTTTAAACTATTTTTACAAGCTTTTATTTAATTTGCAGATGTCTGTCTGTCTTTCCGATTTATAATTGTAACCTATTTTTCAAGCACTTGCGGGTATCCGATTCAGCTGGAATTTAGCATTATGTGAGTTTGATGACAATGCAAATATATGGTACCAAGGAGCTGGTTTAATGATGAAGCCGTAAGATGACCATAGAACATGTTCACTACACAACATTACCCCCTCGTGTTTAGACTCGTTGGATTGTATTACCAAGTACAATATAACCAGATGGTGTTCAGGGTCTGATGATGCAGAAAGATGGTCAATGGAACCACCAAAATTACCCATGTTTGGGCTCGTTAGATTTCTCTTGACGAGTATTGTACACTCGGATGGTGACCAGGGCAGATGATGAAGCCGAGAGGTAGCCAACGGCACTACCCAACTACTCAACATTTGTTTGTCTTGATTTGTCTTGACAAGCACTATGGAGCCAGATGGTGTTGTTGACCTGATGATGGAGCAGGAAGGAGGCCATAAGGACTCTCAATTAAGCAATATATCCCCGTTGTGTTGTGCTGAAAAAGGTTTTAAGAAGTCTTTTAAATTAAAATATCGAGATGTTTCGAGTTCGAGATCAGTACCCATGGTCACACCATAATTTTTAATTCATATTAGCGGCTAAGTGTGACTTCGTCTGCGTATGTTTAAAAAAGTAACATCGATAAATAGTCCTTTTTTATGGATACATTCATCCTAACAATCTAGCGCATTTAGAATATCAGTAGTCACGTGAAGAACTAGTCTTCAGTTTGGCAGTTCTGAGCGTTATGTCGGTATTTTCTAGAAACCCCAGCTTAATTAACAAAGTTTATAATCAATCTGACAGCAGCCTCCCGCCATTTTTTATCATTATTTTCTGTTGGACACTTTATGTAAAATAATCTACAAGCCATGCGTCTATTTGTTTGAACAGTTAATTAAAAGATTCCGTAATTGATTATTTAGTTTCTTGGGATTAGACCTAGAAAAACATGTCGCGACGAGTTGGAGGCCTTTGCGCGTACTTCGTGGCCTGAAAGGACACTTAAATAGGCTAGAAAAAGAAGTATCGTATAAAACGATACGTCGTTGATTTGGTAGCGCATTGTTAGTGATCGCGAGGTTCTGGATTTAATTCCTAGATCAGACATAGTGTTATTGCAGTATAATGGATCCAGTGCCCTAATGCAAGCTTCTTAGGGATACTTATAGAATATTTAAGAATAACATGCATTGAATGTAATATTGTACAACACAGCAATGATAGCCTAGTGGTTAGACCATTGGACTGCTAAGTCAGAGATCTCGGGTTCAAACCCAGGCCCGCACCTCTGTCTTTTCGAAAGCAAGTGCGTATTAAAAAAATAATTATCGCTTGCTTTAACGGTGAAGGAAAACATCGTGAGGAAACCTACATGCGTTAAGAGTTTCTCGAAGGTGTGTGAAGTTCACTAATCCGCACTGGGCCAGCGTGGTGGACTATGGTCTTAACCCTCTCAGTTTGGGAGGAGGCTCGTGCCCAACAGTTTCTCAACAAGGCTAATATTATATTATTTTGAATGTAATATTAATTATCTACTTTGTATAAGCGAGGTATATAACAAATAAGGAAAAAAACGACTAATGCGCTGGGCTGTTGATTGCGGTCCGTCTCGACGTCAGTTGATTGGCGCGGCGTGGGAGGCGGCTTCATGCGCGTCGCGCATACACTTCTCAGTCGCGCGCGCCTATGTTGACGCTAACACAGTACCTTTATGGAAAAATTCTTAGTATAATTTAAGAGACTGGAATATGGGACCTTAGGCGGTGTTTAATCTATTCAAAGTTAAACTCATAAATCATTTGTATGTATTTTGATCCGCCATGAAACTAAGTCTGTTATTTTATATTGTTTTGTTGGGCTGGCCTTTTTTACATCCCGGTTTATGGGAGGCTTTTCCCAGCGGTGGGCCAGTAAAGGCTTTTGACCTACGCTAAAAAAAAATGAAATAAAACTATTTTACGGATTTTATCGCGGTTTATTTTTTATTTTTAGTTCCCGACGTTTCGTTTATTTTTAGCTGACCTAAAACACCGTCGCTCAAAGAAGTCTGCAGTCTGTGAACATTTTCTTGACCGCACCCGCCATAACATCAGATTTGATAGACCACAAATCCTCGTGAAAGAACACCGATTCCTACCAAGGATGGTTCGCGAGGCTATTGAAATTAAAAAACATCCTAATTTCAATAGAGAAGATGGCTGGGTGCTTCCATCGTCTTGGGATCCGGTAATTAATATAATCAAATCCAAAACCAAGCATAATACTGCAAGACCTCAAGACACCGTGAGCTCATTCTGCGTAGATCGGACCAACAACAACAAAAATAATTAAGAAGTTTGAGGGTACCCCGGAACAACTATGCCTTTTGGACGTCTAACATCTCAGTCCCTCCCGTGACCATGGGTGCTGCAAAGCACTCGAAACGTCGAAAATCTAAGAACTCAATATACGCTAAAACAAATTGACCAAACCAAAGAACCAAATTGATTTGAAAAAAACGTGCTTCGGAAGGCACGCTAAGCCGTTAGTCCCGGTTACCACTTAATGTGGTAGTCGTTAAGCCGAGTTGGAAGCCTTATAGGCGGCTTGATAAGTTCCAACAGCAGGTCGTCACAAACCTGCGTCCACCAATCCGCACTGGGTCCGCGAGGTGGAGTATGACCTGATCTCTCTCACCTCGGTTTGTGAGAGGAGGTCTTTGCTCAGCAGTGGGCAGTATAGGCTGATATTGTAAACCAAATTACCTACGATCCTAAGACCGTTCTTGTGTCACACTTATGTAAAAATGCTAATTCATTCTCGGGAAATACACATTGAAGTGCTCTTAACATTAAGAGGCTCTCAAGACATTGAGAGCTCTCAGAAACACTTACTTACATACTAAGAAACGTGCTCCATAGAGCGGAAGGTCCTGCCAAGTATACCTAGAGTAATTAATTATGACTAGTGGTCGCCCACAGGTCGATATTCGACCTACTCTTTCATCGTTTGCTGGTTATGTTTGACATTCAGTAAGACTATAGACAAATAATATTAAAGACAAACATCAATTGGACGTGTATTGTGTCAAATACATGGTAGTGTGTGTAATGTTTGTTTCATTGATTTAATGTATATTATATGCATAATTAAAAAAAATATTAGCATTCTGCACTTCTTCTTGATATAAACTATAAGTGTGGGAAATTTCATACTCCTCAGTCCGCGCAATTTTCGTAAAAATGTGTACAAAGTTTTTGCTTCACGTATTAATATATAGATTAGACTCACGATTAGACTTTATTTGTACAGTCCAGCAAAAGGACTTGCAAACGTTTAAATTTTTAATTATAATAATATATAATAATAATGATACCACGTTTTTATCACGTCACTTTCTTGTCTGTTTATTGGTCTGGTTGGATTTTTTTTTCTCACTAGTAGTGAAACGGAACAGATCAAACACAAATAATATATTGAATGCGCAAGTAGGTGTTAAGAACAAATTAATAATATTTAATTTATGAACATACATACTGTTGTTTGTTATAGCATCGATTTAGGTAGCTGTAAGGACGTTGAAATTTATAATAAAGAAATTTATAAAATTAAACGAAATATTTATTAGTTTCTGCTCACGACTTCGTTCGTGTTGACTATAGATAAGAACCTTACTTTTTTTCAGCCGTTTTTGCGTGATTGAGTAACAAAGATCTAAACATACAAACTTTCACATTTACAATATTAGTAGGATGACCTAGAGACTTAAAAATGGAAACGTTGTTTAAAACTTGTTTCTATTCTATTTTATATTATCACGCCAGATCCCTTGCGGGGTAGGCAGAGAGTACAGAGCTCCAACATGTTCTTGCCTTACAAACCTCTCTGGCTTCCTCCACTTTCATAGTACGTCTCATACACGCTCGCCGGTAACGGAGACTCTTGACTCGTAAAACTTGATTACAATGCAATATTTTATTAAACACAAGACCATAAAGTAGAAAATAACGTATTTCCATAAAAATATACATTTTGTTCTATTAAACCTACCAGGATACATACTAGGCATGCCTTTTAAGTTCTGTCGTTTCCATATTTCCCGGCAATTTTGAATTTGGAACTGTTCTATATTCGAATGTGTTTAAATTTTGAATCTCAAAACAGTTGAAAGTATTAGGATTAATGCTATTGTTTAGTCACAGCGTCGATTGGAATCTGTCAGGTTACGTACGAAAATGAATCTTTCTAAGGAAAATGTTCGTGCAATAATTTTCTACAACTTTAGAAGAGGCCTGACACGGCTTCAGTGATTTGAAGAGCTAACATCTGTGTTCAGTGATGAAGCCGCATGTCTGCGGACTGTCAAGCGCTGGTATTTAGAATTCCAGCGTGGACATACTAGTGTTAGTGGCATGCCTAGTATGCAATGTGAAAGTGGATGGATGCAAGAGGACTGAAGAGGACTTTGTTGAGGAACAATTTTTAAAAGGTGCTCAGTCCTCTGTGGGGAAACCTTAAAGGGATTCTTATCACACTATTAAAACTGCGCTGGCCTCCTTCAATGCAGAAGTATTCAAGGAATCCACCTCTAACCCTGAGACCCCTACTGGAGTCTTAGGGATCTCCAAACAGAACGCACCGTTGTCCACTCTCGTGTACCCCGAATTATTGAGCAATAAACTGGCTATCTTACAATGATCAAAAATAGGCTACGTCTTATCTGATGGACTAGTCAAGAGTCTTTGAAACCGGTGACCGTGTATGAGCCGAACTATGAGAATGAAGAAGGCGTGTGTTTTGTTGGGAAAGAACCTGTTGGAGCTTTATACTTATTGACTACCCTACAAGGAATTTTGCGTGGTTATATATGTTATTTGAAGTGATAATGATAAAGAGGTCATAGGTTCAGAACCCAGCTCGACCCACTGGGGTTTTTTTTAAGCAAAAATAGGTAATATGAAACAATGATAAAGAATATCGAATAAAATACTATCACGTCTGGATTCCACAAGTTGAGTGGTAGATGTGTTCTGTGAACACCTACATTTCGCCGAGCATGATAATTTCAGACCCTTGGGTAATTGCAGACACAATCCCGGACCCCGGACTGCCGCTAAGAATTATTCGATAGTAATGCACTGTTCGATTTTAGATATGAATGCAGGACCCACAAACCCAACCGTGCATCATCAGAACAATGAGGCAAGTACCAATGAGATATAATAAAGTAAAACGCCAATTAAGATAGCTTTTGAACTCAACATTTTGTTTTGTACAAAAATATTTACGGTTACTTATTTACCTAGAATCTAATGGAAGCAGTGATTCACAAGTTTCAGTTATATTATATCGGCTTACACCTCTGGGTATTTAGATACCTATATATCATTAAGTTTGTAGACTCAAATGACTCAAGACTGCCTCGTTGGTCTAGTGGCAAAGCGCATCGCTTTGTGATCACATGGTCTTGAGTTCAAATCCTAGGTCAGAAAAATGTAGTTTTTCTAACGAAAAATTCCCAGTATGGGGCCGAAATCAGGAATTGCGCCCGGTATATGGAAATAGATTCGCCTTCCATTACAAGGGACCTAACATCGTCGGCGAAAAGTGGGTGTACTCAATACACCTCTGCCACCCCTGCTTGGGGAATATAGGCGTGACCGTGCATTTGACATTAAGTTTGTAGATTCAACTGACTCCACAATCAATCTGGTTGCGCAGTTTTGTGAGGCTATGAATTAATAAATCCTTTACAGTTCAAGCTGTACGTTTGTGGAATGCATTGCCCGTGTCTATCAGACGAGCAAAGACACAAGCTTCTTTTAAATGTATGGTAAAAAATCATTTGCTCTCTTCTTGTCTTTCATAATTCTTCTATTGTGTTTTACCTATTAGTATGTATTAGTGTGTAAGTATATGTATGTATATAAATATATATAAGTATGTTGTATGTAGTGTAGGTCTATGTATGTAGATTAGTATTTAGATTTATTAAATGTAAATAGTTCAATGATAGTGTACGCCACCAACTGCCTTATTTCTCTCTTCAGCTCTTTGGAATGTTGGTTGCCTGGAAGAGATTGCTGTTAGTAATAAGGCCGCCAATTGTGCTACCATTTGTATGTGTATATTTCATTTTCTTTGTTTGTTGTTCTTGCTTATGTTGGTGTACAATAAAGTGTATTCTATTCTATTCTATTCTATAATACATTATGTTGTTTTCCTAAATCAATCCTAGTTCCTTCTAATATTATAAATGTAAATACGATTGGATGTTTGTTACTAAATCACGCAAAAACGGTTAAGTCTACTTGGAAGTAATTTCAAACATTGATAGTTTATTACCTGGATTAACATATAGGATACTTTTTATCCCGGAACAATGTCAGGTTCTTGTTTAAAGTCTACGCTGACGAAATCGCGGGCAGAATCTATTAAATAATGAAATTCCAATCGCTCTTTTTTTTGACTCTCCAAGATGTTTTGAATAAACTGCCTTGTCGTAACATGTCATATCATCTTTACCCATGTATTTTTTATCGTTTCTATGAATAATATTTACCCTGTATATGTATGTTAATGAGAATTATTATGTTAGAATTGTGTGTTTATGTAATATCTTGTAAAATACGAGTATGTTGGGTCAGTTTAGGGTGTTTTTATTTATTTCTACTGTTGGTACAATTGTTGCTATACTCTATTCTATTTTTACAACCTTTTATTTAAGTTGGCATGTTCGTAGGTCTGTCTTTGCGGTTCAAATTTTGTGATCCGTTTTTCAAGCACTGGCGAGTATGCGATTGAGCTGAAATTTGGCATACGTATGTAAGTTCGGTGACAATGCAATAATATGGTACCATTGAGTTGGTTTGATAATAGAGTCGGAAAGTGGCCATATGAACATGTGAACTATAACCCCTCGTGTTAAGACTTGTTAGATTGATATTGACAAGTATTATACAACGATATGGACTTCAGGGTCTGATGATGCAGCCGAAAGGTGACCAATGTAACTACCGAACTACTCAATATAACCCAAAAATAGTTGGAATCAATTAAGTTATCGATTTACAAATATATAACAAACTACTTTCAGGTCTTGCGTTTATTATGTTACACCTTGTATAGGTTTTTCTTACATTTGACTATTTTTATATCTTTTGTATCTATCGTTTGTCATGTTTTGGTTCATCATCATCTCAGCCTATACTTGTCTCCTGCTGAACCAACCGCCCAACCGCTCTCCAGCGCAGCCGGTCCGATGCCGCCTGCATCCAACGACTTCCTGCGATCCTCACAAAATCGTCAGTCCATCTGGTTAGGTATATGATTTTATCAGCACTGACACCACTATCCTCGGAATTAAAGTTGGTGCCGTCATACTGGCCTAAATGTCGAAGGTTACAGTAAAAAAATATTTTCGAAGTAAAAACCCGCGTTCTTTATTTCTGTAATCTGTTCAAGTCACAGAGTCAAGGACTTGCATTACGCATTTCAATGTGAATCAGAGGACTTAGCACGAATAGTTTGACATTTGCGTAACGCTATCGAGTTAATATGCCTTCCCTTTACCAATGCAAATTTACTAAATAAAGATGAACACGTTCTCGAAAAAGTCACGACAACGCCGAATTGTTCGTATTTAGGCTTCAGAGAGATTAACACGCGTGAAGAGAAAGTTGTCACGTTCATTTGCATTCAGTAACTTTTAGTGTAAAAGGGGTTGT
Organism: Phalera bucephala; assembly: GCA_905147815.2. Lineage (NCBI taxonomy): Eukaryota > Metazoa > Arthropoda > Insecta > Lepidoptera > Notodontidae > Phalera > Phalera bucephala. Next base: position 2,090,644 of record LR990610.1, on the reverse strand, counting down.
TCCCGGAATTCCATTCCATTGTTTGTGAAATATATATTATATATTTATCTACCTATATCATCACGCCAGATCTCTTGCGAGGTAGGCAGAGAGTACAGAGTTCCAACAGGTTCTTTCTTTACATACCACTCTGGCTTCCTCCACTCTCATAGTTCGTCACATGCACGCTCGCCGGTACGGAGCCTCTTGACATGTCCTTCAGATAAGACACGGTGTATTTGGTCATGGTAAGATAGTCTAGGTCTTCCCCCATACCTGCATCCTTTCACTTTCGCATTGTATATCTGTTTTGTCACTCTTTCTTCTGACATTCTTTCCACATGCCTAAACCAACCCTTTCTCATCTTTAAACACATATGCATACATACATTAGATCCTGCGATTTCCACGACAGTATATTTTCATTCTCGCTAACCTTAGAGATTACCTCATTGGTTTTTTTTCTCCTAAAAAATAGTTTGTTCTCTCACCAAGATGTATGTCTCATATGTCATTGGTATCTGTACTAACACTGATTTCATATGTTCAAACACCCAGATCGAAACACAAATATTTATCTCAAGGAAGCGAAGTTGTAGATACAATTTCTATTCCAGAAGTTTTGTCTAAGCTAAGGCCACTATGCTCAATAGATCGAGTAATTACTTGATAAGTCTAGTGGCCTAAGATCACACAACATGAAAACGTGGCATAAAAAACATCTGCTATATGATAAAAAATATTTATTATTACAAGTTTTATTTCTCAATAATTAAACATTTATCTATATATTTTATTACTTCCACGAAAATGGGTCAAAGAATAACAAACAACAGTATTAGGTACTTAGATAAAACATTTAATTGTATCACAGTCTTATGAAAATACTAACATAATAATATTATGCTTAATACATAATCACACTGAATGCGAGTGGTAGCATCGGAAGAGGTCGCCCAAGGAGAACCTATAATATATATAATACCAGCCTATACTCGCCCAATGCTGGGAAAAGGCCTTGTCTCACTAATCAAGGTGAGAGAGAGATCATACTATACCACGCGGACTCCGTGCGGCGCGGTGGATGCAAGTTTGTGGTCACCTGCTGATGGAACTTATCAAGGCGCCTATAAAGCTTCCATCATGGCTTAACGACTACCACATTAAGAGGACCGGGACCAACGGCTTAATGTGCCTGCCGAAGCATGGAGACGCTCGAATAAAATGCTACAAACGGTCAGCCATCTTAGGCCCACCGAGTCGAACGCTGCTTAACATTGGTGAGCGCTAAGAACACCTTGGTCAGAGCTGCATAGAGGTACGAGCGCATCATAATAAGGAGAACCTTTCACGATCAAATTAATAGTCTCTTAGCAAAGAATCAAGTGCGTAGCATTCTTAATCGACGGAAATGCATGAGAAAATATACATGGTGTTATTTTAATCGTCCTGGAGCGAAAGCCCAGGTAATATGTCCAATGTCTACTGTTCACTGGTAATATAATAATAATAAAATAATATTAGCCATGTTAAGAAACCGTCCCACCGTTGGGCACAGGCCTTCTCTCAAACTGAGAGGGTTTTGGCTATAGTCCACCACGCTAGCCCAGCGCGGGTTGGCGAACTTGACACACCTTCGAGTAACGAGGTATTAATACGCACATGCTTTATAAAGACAGAGGTGCGCGCCTGGTTTTCAACCCGAAACCCCTGAATTTGCAGCCCAACAGTCTAACTACAAGGCTATCACTGGTAATAAAAAAAATTAAAAATAACTTAAATAAGTGACATCTACCTACAGACCTATCCGAATATCCTAGCTAGGGTAAAAATCCGTAACACCGAAGGTATCTACCGGCCAGCTGACGAGCTGCGCTGCCCTTCAATGTCATTTTCGGTGTTCTTAATGCACTAAATTACCATTATTATGAAGTTACAACAACAGTAGGCATTGGATATATCACCTGCGCTTTCGCTTCAGGACGACTAAAATAACACCGTGTATGATGTGTCGATATGTAGTCTCTGCGTACCCTAGTGAGTAAAAGGCGTGAATGTATGTATATATATATATACAATAATCGCAATGAAGTCCGACAGACTGGGCCGACGTACTCAACATGTGTGTTTGTGTGTGAGAAGCTTAGACAAGCACGTGTCCTGTTTCTATTCCTTTTCCGCAATCTATAGCACCTTGTTCTGTCTACATGACTTTTCGTTTTAAAATGACATTCCTGAGAGCTTAACACGAAAATATCGACATTTGCGTGACGCTAGCCAGTTCATATGACTATTTACTCATATAATTGTTCAAAGACCTCAAAACTTCATTATTCAACAGTTTTGGGGCATCAATAGCCCAAAGATAATCCAAATGATTGAATTCCGGATCACTGACCAAATATGTATCTGGTTTTCTTGGCAATTTATTGTACAAAATTGATACATCTCTCTCACTTGACAACAAATCATTATTGGCCCAGAACAACTTAATTGGCAAAGTGACCTTACTAAGATCGTACTCTGGAGGGCTAAAGCTACCGTAAATTTTCATATTATAATAATATCCATAATCAAACTGCTGAAATTTGCCACCGTTAAGAATTTCCTGAGAAAAATGTACAGCGGTCTTCCAGGATGTTCCTGTGCCCAAATGAGCGAGAAAAACTGGTAGAAGGGTCCTATTAAACTGTTTTTCATTAAACCCGCATATGTAAAAGGCAATGTTCTTGCAAAGTAAATTGTCCAAACTTTCTGCTTCACACGAACTCGCCATTCTGCTCAAAATTGAAGATTTCGGTATAAATTCGTATGAACCTTGCAGCATATCGATGGACGCTAAGTTGCTTGCCATAGGAGCTAAAGATTTTAATGGTGATTTCAAATCTGACAGAAAGACAACAGGAGCCAAAGCCAAACCGGCTGATAGTTTCTGATTGTACTCTGGCTTCAAACTTAGCATTGCAAACAGAATTGTAGTTCCCATCGATGTCCTATGTAAGTTATTTTGGTGCTTCTGCCTTTGGTCTCTAAAATATAGTTTATAATAGCAGGCATGTCGCTTAAAGCTACATCGTGCCAGGTAAAGTCCCAATAAGCTTTCGAATCAGTTTTTAACCACAAGTGTTCTTTGGAATATCTATTGCCCCTTACGTTTGTCATCCAAACATCGTATCCTGCATCAGCTAAAACATATCCCAATCCTTTTTCTGGTCCATTCAAGATCCAATCTGCGGAGCTGGCGAACAGTCCATGTTGGAGTAGAACTGTTTTCATCGGGACTCGGCTTTTGTTCTTAGGATGAGGTATTCTGTGTATATTCAGTACATGGCCTTCAGAAATGACTGTATGAGTTTCGCAATTATATCCATTACGTCTTATAATTGCCGGCACACTAAGAGTTACATCAGGATTCTCTAGCAAGGAAGCAGGGTCTTCATACGGCACATACGACCACGTATCAGCAATCTTCCTTCCATTTTGCTTAATTGTCTCATAATAATTACTCATATCATCTGTTACCTTCTTCTGCTGCATTTCAACGTAATTGTCAACAGAATTCGCCATTTGCACTGCGTCTTCGTAGCTTGAGGAGACAAATTTCTTCATTCTATCACTTTGTTCTTCTATGAAATTGGTGAAAGATGGTTGGTCGCTGAATATACTGTTCATAGATGGCACTATTGACCAGCTTTCGAGTGAGGCTGGCGCGGCGAAAGTTAGTACGAGGATTGGCAGGTACGCGCTCATATTGGCGAGGTAAAATACGAGACTGTCCGATAGACTGAATTCCCCGACTAATATTGTAGTTGTCTTGACCCCGGAGCAGGGGTGAAGACGTCATAGCGATAACATTAATGCTTATGCCTATAACAATACTCGTACAGTATGAGTGACTTATCGTAAAATGTTTTGCGTCAAAATATTCCGCGTTTTTATTTTGCTAAGGCGATTGATTAATAGTGGTTCTGGTAGGACGATCAATTTTCTTTAGCTGATTGATTTAGGTCGGTGTGAAATTTTAAACATTGTTATGATGAGATGTTGGGATCAGAGTGCGAAAGTATGATAAATTTAGTTTGAAATGGAATAACACAAGTTCACAGTTTGCTCTCTTGATGTAGTTATTTATTTAATAAAGTTTTGAATGTAAATGATAACGTCAGATCTATTTATCTCTGATTGAATACGATATTTCTTATAGTATTATATATGTTTTTAAGATAATATTATTACAGTTATACCATATTTAGGGCCCCAAAAGGAATTGTTAGACCATTTGCATCTAAGAAAATATACATTTCTAGCGACCATTTCACTTTTTGTAATTTGCCAAAATAATCTGAGTTAAATGTTTCCTTTAAAAAAAAAACAACTTGTGATACCCAGACGGTTTTATCTAAAATAACAACAAAAGTACGTGTTCCAGTGTAATTAAGAGTGCATGAACCTCAATAAATTACAGATGCCAATAAAATTCAACAAACTGAAACGAAAATAACTAAGTCTTCCCCGGTACATAAATTCTTCCACTTTTACCTTGAATATCGATCTATCTATACTTAATATCACGGACTCGACGATCGATACTATGAACCGGTTTAAAATTATTTGCGATGTTTATGTTTTGTCTCAAGGTAACATAATATCAGTCTATACTGCCCTGCTGATGGGCATAAGCCTTCTCTCACAATTCGAGGTGAAAGAGATTAGGTCCAACACACGGGTTTAGTGAATCTAAATAGGGTGATAAATGCTCGGATATGAAGTATTTCTTGAAATTTAACCGGATTTATTTTGAACCTACAAACGATTTGAGTGGAGATATGGTATATATCTAGTTTTATAAGGTCAACGGGTGATCCATCTGACCTTACACTAAAACATGAATGATTATAATTAATCTGTTCTAATTGGCAGACTGTAAATAATTATAAACTGTAGTCAATGACCAGCACAATATCTGATAAGATGCGGTAAAGGAGCGCCTAGAAGTATCGGAGTAATCTCTATGCAAACTGTTGGTTTGTATTACGGAATATGAATTCATAATAGACGGATTACTTAATTATTATACACTAGCCGTTTCCGCCTATATTCCCCAAGCGGGGGTGGCAGAGGTGTACTGTGTACTTTTCGCCGACGATGTTGCGTCCCTTGTAATAGGGGCGACCTTATAGCCATACACTGCAGGCTGATACTAGGAGTTTTTCGATAGAAAAGCTACAATTGTCCGACCTAAGATTTGAACCCGTGAACTCGTCATCGTAAAGCGCACGATTCGCCACTAGACCAACGAGCCAGTCATATGTTTATAAGTTATTACAAATATCATTATTTCATCATAATCACAAGGGTAATTTGAGTTTCTATAACCGGCGAACGTGTATGAGGCGAACTATGAGAGTGGAGGAAGCCAGCGAGGCCTGTAAAGAAAGAACCTTTAAGAACTCTGTACTCTCTGCCTACCCCGCAAGGGCAATGGCGTGATGATAAAGATAGATAGATAGATAGATCATAATTTCAGTCTGAAATCTTATTATTACTGAAATTATATATATCCTATGTTATTTCTTGATAACGTAGCTTCTTAATAGTTTATCGACTACAAATAAATCTTTCTATCTATCTAATATCTATATTTTTATCATTCTATGTTTTTATTATCATATTATTTATCTATCTATATTTTCGCTCCAATTTTGAAAGTAAGCACCTCTTTTGAATGGTCAAATTTTCTGTGTTCATGGACTAATATCTGGGCTCACTATTCCTTTATCAGAGTCTAGTTTAAGTTAATAGACTAACTATGCTGTGCGAAATATCGTAACTCGTTTTACCACGCTATCTGTTGCACACGTCATAATTTACACATTATATTATTTTAAATAATTTGAATTTAAAAAGAGTTTTCATAAATATGGTATATAATTGGCAAAGTTGAATAGTCCCCATGGCCTCTTTCCATGGCTCCATCATCAGATCCTGCAGGTTCTCGTTAAGTCAAATCCAACGAAACCAAATACGATGGGGCTATGTTGAGTAATTGAATGGTTCCATTGGCCACCTTTGGTTCTGGGGCAACTTATATATGGGCGCTAAACAATGTCCTTTTAGTTCAATTGGAATGCCGAAGATTTGTTTCGGAAAGACAGACAGTCAGACATACGAAATTTGTATCTATCTAGACGGACGATTTAGCGCAGTGGTTAAGAGCTTGAGCTGCTCCGCCCACTGTGTCGAATAGTCGCGGGTTCGATTCCCGCACGGGACAAATCTTTGTGTGATCCACAATTATTTGTTTCGGTCTGGGTATTTGTTTGTGAATTTTCATGTTTGTAAACGCACCCACGACACAGGAATAAATCCTAGTGTGGGGCTACGTTTTAAAAAAAAAAAAAAAAAAAAGTATCTCTATCTATAACCTCACGCCAGATCCCTTGCGGGGTAGGCAGAGAGTACAGAGTTCCAACAGGTTCTTTCCTTACATACCTCTCTGGCTTCCTCGACTCTCATAGTTCGTCTCATACACGCTCGCCGGTTACGGAGACTCTTGACTTTTCCATCAGATAAGACTCGGTTTATTTGGTCGTGGTAAGATAGTCTATGTCTTCCCCGGTACCTGCATCCTTCCACTTTCACATTGTATATCTGTTTTGTCATTCTTTCCTCTGGCATTCTTTCTATATGCCCGAACCAACGGAGCATGCCCTTTCTCATCTTTACACCGATACTATCTTTCATACCTACTCGCTGTCTTACTATGCTGTTGCTAATGCGGTCGGTCAGCTTCACTCCGCACATCTTCCGCAGAGCTCGCATTTCTACCGCATTTATCCTACTTTAATTCTCCTTCTTACATACCCAGCTCTCGCTACCATATAACAGCGTTGGGACAAGAACTCCGTTATGTATGGCCAGCTGCGCCTTATGGCTTAAGTGCCGGCTCCCGAGTAGCTTTCCCATCGCACCATTCACTCTGTTCCCTGCACTCACTCTTCTCTCTATGTCAGCGGTGTATTTCCCATCCTTACTGAAGGCGCATCCAAGATATACAAACTCATTCACTTGCTCCAGCACATCGTTACCAACCACAATCCTTACATTCGTTCTGGTTTCTTCCCTTTCAAAAACCATAATCTTGGTTTTCTTCACATTCAAGTGTAAGCCATTGATCATGCAGTCGTCTTTCATAACTGTGACTAGTGTTTGCAGATCAGTGGCTGTTGGCGCTATTAAAACCGCGTCATCTGCATAAAGTAGATGGTTTACCACTAAGTCACCCATTTGTACACCTTCATTCATCGCTTTCAGTCTTTGAAGACTTTTGTCCAGATATATTATAAACAGTCTAGCGGACAACACGCAACCCTGCTTGACGCCGATTTTAACGTCAAACCAGGGTGACCTGTTACCACCCACCCGTACGCATGCCTTGCAGTCCACATAAGTGGACTGGACGGCTCGCAACAGAGTGCCATCTATACCATACTCTGGCAAAATGTCCCAAAGTCAAATGTACGAAATTTGTAAGTTAAATAAAAGTCTGAGAGCTTTCTATAACCCACTGTAGAAAATAAGGCTCCTCCTTTTTGTGCTATTCTAAGCGGTCCTGTGCCAATCTACCCTTTACCCTTCCTCCAACTACCTACCGATCGTTGATCGGCCCATAAAGATAAAGGCAGTAAAATCAACATTAAACAAACTCATTTTATCATTACAATACATAACATGTAAAAACTACTAAGTATGTTTAAATGTGGATTTCATAACGTGAATATATTTAAAAAAAAAGAATATCTTAATGGTTTTATTCAAGTAATTGAGGATGGGAAATACACCGCTGACATAGAGAGAAGAGTGAGTGCAGAGGAAAGAGTGAATGGTGAGATGGCAAAGCTACTTGGGAGCCGGCACTTAAGCCAAAAAGCGCAGCTGGCCATACATAACGGAGTTCTTGTCCCAACGCTGTTATATGGTTGCGAAAGCTGAGTATGTAAGAAGGAGAATGAAAGTAGGATAAAAGCGGTAGAAATGCGAAATCTGTGGAAGATGTGCGGAGTGAAGCTGACCGACCGCATTAGCAACAGCGTAGTAAGAAAGCGAGTAGGTATGAAAGATAGTATTGGTGAAAAGATGAGAAAGGACATGCTCCGTTGGTTTGGGAATATAGAAAAAATGTCAGAAGAAAGAATGACAAAACAGATAAACTAATGTGAAAGTGGAAGGATGTAGGTACCGGGGAAGACCTAGACTATCTTACCACGACCAAATAGACAGAGTTAGAATCAGAATATTTTTAATTCATGTAAACCATTACAGTATTTACGAATTGTCAAAATAGTAACAAAGACTTCCACTTCGGAATGTCATTCCTGTAGAGCAGAAGGGCAAGAAAAGCCACGGTTACTCTTTTAAATTGTATTTTTACAATTTTTCCATCTACATTTTGTTGTGGGGTAAGGGAGAACAAGGTAGTGTGAGTCTAAATTAAATTAACCAAGTTAAACTATTCATGAGAATGGTTACATGATTCTCTCATTTACGGATAAAGAAATGAGGGAGAAAAATGGCCCATTTTATTTAACTACTAGAAGGAAGAGAGGGAATAATAAATAATAATAGCTGAACATGTTATCTACATTCTGGTGGAGCTGGAACAGCACCTATCCAAGCATTTTTATCTTTTAAATAATCATCTAGAGTATAGTAAGCTCGCTTGCAGAGCGTACGTTTAATAAAAGATTTGAATTTATTTTCACTAAGTTGAGTGACTTCAAGTGGGATTTTATTATAGAATCTAACACAGTACCCCATGAAAGACGTGTGAATTTTAAACAGACGAAATTGCGGTTGATCCAATTTATTTCTATGTCGCGTGTTATAGCAATGCCTATCACCTAACTGATTAAATAGATCTAAGTTTTTCCGTGTGTACATTATGTTTATATAAATATACTGACATGGGACCGTCATAATATTAGCTTCTGTAAACAATTCTTTTAGAGTCGCGACTATCTAAGTTATAGTCTTATCTGATGGAAAAGTCAAGAGTCTCCGTGACCGGCGAGCGTGTATCAGACGAACTATGAGAGTGGTGGAAGCCAGAGAGGTATGTAAGGAAAGAACCTGTTGGAACTCTGTACTCTCTGCCTACCCCGCAAGGAATCTGGCGTGATGGTAGATAGATAATTGAAATTGCACGGTGTCAGTGGCAGTCAGCATCACCTATGCGTAATATAGGAGTCGTGGGTTACGATTTATAGCATGGTTGTTGACTGTCTATTAATTTAAACTGGTCTGTACTTTTATTACATGATGTGGTGATCTCGTAAAAATATATTGTTAACGAGATCCACAAAGTACAATTTACCTTATATTAACAGACCAATGACGGGAGGATCATATATTTTGTGTAATAATATCAGCCTACACTGCCGTTGGGCAAACGCTTCTCTCACAAATCGAGGTGAAAGAGATTAGGCGATACCACACGTGAGGAAGGTTTGTGGCCACCTGCTGTTGGAACTTATTAAGCCGCCTATAAGGCTTCCAACCCGGCTTAACGACTACCTCATTAAGTGGCAGCTGGAACCAACGGCTTAACGTGCCTTCCGAAGCACGGAGACGCTTAAATATGGAAATTTCACAAACGATCACCTATCAGGCCAACCGAGTCGAACGCTGCTTAACCATAATCGGTAAGAACACCGCGGTCTCAAAGCGCTACGAGCGGATATTTTGTGTAGTGATTGTTTATTTGCTCGTTCCGCTATTGATAATGGAAGATATCTTGAGGGCACCTTCTCCGAAAGACGTCTGCAAGATAAATGATTCCTCCAAAGACCACCTAGCCGACTGGTTTTGTGCTCAACGGATGCGTACCTTTTATCTGCGATCTTCACCAGGTTACCAGTCCATCTTGTGAGTGTCCTTCCCACTCCACGTCTTCCGTTACGTGGTCGCCACTTAGGAGTGTCGGTTTTCTTAAATCAGTAAATCAGGCATAAAAGTCGACTTAAGTTGTAGTGAATTTATTTGCTATGCTCCATTACTCCATCTATTTATTGTGGAGCAAGTTGACTTTTTTTTAAATTAAAAATGTATCCTCCCTCTTGGAAAACACACAAGCTAATAATAAATGTATTTTCAAGTTGATATTACATTATTACAAGGAATTATTACATCAACAATGACACTAAAAACAATTTTCAGAAAGACATCTGTGTCTGAACTAGACAAAATTATTTGTATTTCAGACAGTAGCGCTGTTCCTTTAGAGTGAAATATAACAATCATGATGGTTTAAGTCGGCCTACTAATTAATATAATTAAAAAAAAAAGAAATTAACAAAAGAAAAAATTAAAATATAATGAATTTAATGTATTGTTGGGAGATATATAACCTTTAAATAATTTGTATTTCAAAAAATTGTACAATAAACGAAACACGATACGAAATACAATTATAAAAACACCCAGACCGAAATAAACATTTGTGGGCCACACAAAGCTTTGTACCGTGCGGGGATCGAACCCGCGACTATTCGATCTAATGGGCCGAGCCGCTCGTTAATTTTTCGACTAGATTAAACAAAATGAGTATTGGGGTGTTTCCAACTTCGGTCCAAATTCATTTCGCGCTATTATTTTGAAAGAGTCTATTGTCTGCTCGTGAGGCGAAACGACGAAGTAGGTACACGTTTTAGAACACAAATAATTCATTTAATTAATCCGTAAGGAATAAAAGAATTATTTTTTAAGCGAACCACAGATTATAATAATCTTAACGAAACGAGGACATTTAAAAGGAACCCTTTGTACGCCAAGTGTTTGCATTTATATTTGTAGGCTTGAGGATAAGCTGATCTTAAGCCTATTTCGTGTTTAGTGAAATAAATGCCTAAATTTCTTAAATATTTTTTCCGTCTTCGTAATCTGAGGCAAATGCTTCCCGTATTTAAACCCTACAACTTTAGTTTTGAACGGAAAAGAATGCTTAATTTTATATTATTTCTTTTAATAACATGTTGTTCATTTTTAAGTATTAATCCTATGTGTATAAATTAGTGCGTTAACGTGCACGATATTTACACGTATGCATAAATATTGGAGATTTTGAGATACATATTTTTTTAAACAAACAGCTAAACTGTAATAATTGATTGTGTGACTCTGAAAAAATTGCGGCGAAAAATAATTCACCTATTGAAAACATAAAAATGTTATGTTAAGAATATATTCTATAATGGAAACAAAGAATAATTATAATTCAAAAAGTCTTTTTTAATACAAGCTGTTATAGCAAACACACAACGAAAATATCTTGCTTAGATGACGAAATCCTATGACGTCCCATCCGGCTCCATCATCAGATCTTGGCTACCATATAGGTCTAAATCAAAACAAATCCAATGAGCCCAAACACGGTGAGGTTGTATTGAGTTGACTGATGGTCCAACTGGCCACCGTTCGGCTTCATCATCAGATCCCCAACACTAGCTTGTTGTAAAATACTTATCAATACCAAAATCCAACAAGCCTAAACACGAGGGGTTTAGTTGTATGGTTACTATGTTTCTATGGCCACCTTCTGACTCCATCATCAGACCAGCTCTATGATGCCTAATTATTGCATTGTCATGGACCTTACATAGGTATGCTAAATTTCAGCTCAATCGGATACCTGCAAGTGCTAGAAAAATTAATCATTAGATTTGAACCGGAAATACACACAGACAGATAGACATGCGAGCATTGCATGTTAAATAAAAGCTTGTAAAACCGTTTATTTAACAAATTAAACCCAAAGCCACTAAATGCTGAGTGTAGGTATCTTCCATGGCACTCCACTCCCTTCGGTCTTGTGTTTTTCACATCCAATCCTAACTGGTCACCTTCGCCAGATCACAAGTTATTGATCATCATATTCATTGTAGTTTCAGTAATAGGAGTGTACTAAGCACACCACATCTGTAACACAGGTTATTAATAGAACATCAAAATGTAATTAGAGGCAATTAATCCTTACACACCATACAGAAGAGATAATTCGCAAGCGTTTATCAATTATAACATCAGATGGTTTCATATGTTTGTGCATTAATTTTGGCGTGTTGGGAACACAATATTAAACTAACTGCAAGTTATCGTGGCACTTTTAAGAGCTTATAATATTCAATAAAAAAAAAAAAAAATTCTGCCTGAAATTCATGAGAGAACATTGTGAATGCACATCCATGGAAGGCATTTATATTGTAAGGTAACAATAGTACCATCGTATGTTGCCACTGTGGTATTCTTTTGGTTTACGAGTAAAAATAATTAGATTATGAGTATGAGTACATTTTCTGAAAAAGTTTAATGGTGATAGTTCTTATGACAGTAGACTTACTATTTTTATTTAGTCCCCATAATCGGCGAGCGTGTAGGAGACGAACTATGAGACTAGAGGAAGCGAGAGAAGTCTGTAAGGAAAGACCCTCTTGGAAATCTCTGCCTACCCCGCCAAGGATCTGGCGAGATGATATAGATACCAGGTAACTTGCTTCGTTCGTACGTCTGTCTGTTGTGTCTATTCGCTTCAAAATTTGAACTTCACGTTTAAGTATATAGTGGCTTTCCATCGAGCTGAAATTTGACGTACTTATGTATACAATGCAATAATATGGGTTTCTGGAGCTGGTCTGATGATGCAGGCTGAAGGCGACCATAGAAAGTCCTCAACTAAATGAGATAGCGCCGTCGTATTTGGGCTCGTTACATTTGTTTCGAAAAGTGATGGACCCGGAAGTTAGCCATGGGAACTCCTTAACTGAACACAGCTCCATCATGTTTGGGTCGTACATGCTTGTTCTTAAACGTATTTTAAGTTATTAGTTATTTCAATTATGACCAAAATATTGAGTTGTTAGGTTTACGCATGAAAAAAGCACTGTCACGCCTATAGTCCCAAGCGGGACTGGCAGAGGTGTACCGAGTACACGCACTTTCCGCCAACGATGTTAGATCCAATGTAATAGGGGGCCAGCCTATTGCTATATAGCACAATTCCATTTCGTTAGAAAAACTCCTATTGTCGGACCTAGGATTTGAACCCAGGATTTTGTTATTACAAAGCTATGTGCTTTGCCACTAGACCAACGAGGCAGTCATAAAAGAAAAGTAATTTTCGGATTTAAAATAAAAATAATAAGTTGAACAAACTCTGGACTGGAATAATAACTACTGATTCTTAAACTTATTTAATTTGGACATCAAATACCTCGGTCTCTATGACTACTCGTCTCGGTGACTACAGGTGCTATGGACTCTAAAGGTGCGAAACAAAAAAAGAAAAAATAAACCGTGATAAAATCATAAACCAGTTTTATTTCATAGGACTATAATATTTAGACCTACCTATATAAAGTATAAGTTTACTGGCCTGAAAGATTCATTCATTCAAAGTTTTTTCATTGAGCGCCTATCACTTAGGTATTTCGCAGTGATTCTATTGAAATATTCTTATATAAAGACAACCTTTTCACGTCTCTTTTAGGACGAGGTGTTTTTCCATTGAACCCGTCGCTTTGATACAAAATGTGGACCTCTAAGAGCCGACAGTGAGTGATGAGATCTCTGATACATCGGACCTCTGAATAACTTTAAGACAAGCCTGGTGACAATACTAGAACTCTCCTAAGTGGCATAACTGCTGCTTAAGAGAGGAAGAAACTATATGAGAGCACAGGCTGCATAAACATTACACCATTATGCATATACATGGTGTAATTGTAGTCGTCCTGGAGCTAAAGCCCAGGTAATGTATCCAAATCCTACTGTTCACTGGTAATAGAAAAATGAATAAAATAAAAATCTTTTAAAAAAAAAGGTAAACCGACTTTAAAAAGCAAAAAATAAATATTTGAAGTCGGTGCTGGTTGGTGCAGTCGGTTACTTGACACCGACTTCAAATATTTATTTTTTGCTTTTTGAAGTCGGTTTACCTTTTTTTTAGAAGATTTCTATTTTATAATTTTAAGTGACGAGTGAATATTTAGTAATATTTATATACCGATATTATATTATTTTTCTGAGTTGTACAGTAAGGTACCTACAGGATTAATATAATGACTATAATAACGGAATCTATACATTCGTGCTGTTCGCCGTTAAGGAGTTCCCTCTTGTATTTTCAAAGTCCAAGGTCCAATACCATTAAAATAGGACCACCTCAAAACTATACTGAACCCAATGCAAAAAGAATCATCAAAATCGGTTCATAAGCAAAGGAGTTATGAAAAAAGGACGAATTATGAACCTACTTATTTGCAGTTGGCTAATATACTACTTAGTTCTATAGTAGGGTACCTATGGGATTTACGTAATACCCATAAAATCTCAATTTACACATGCCTATTGTTTGTCGTTAAGGAGTTCCTTGGTGTATCTTCTAAGTCCAAGCTCCAATGCCAATGAAATTAAAATGGGACCACCTTGGAGCTATACTGAACCCAATGCAGAAAAAAAATATCAAAATCGGTCCACAATTGACGGAAATATCGGTGAACATACATAAAAAAAAAAGCATACATACAACCGAACATAGAACCTCCTCCTTTTTGAAGTCGGTTAAAGAACACTTCACTACGGAAAATCTACCTATTGACATATTCGAATACCATAGCTAGAGTGAAAATCCGGAACATCCAAGGTATCTACCGGCCAGTTACCGAATCGCGCCGCCACTCAATATCATTTTGCGCTTAGTATAGGTGTTTTTAAATAGACCCCGTCACGCCTATATTCCCCAAGCGGGGGTGGCAGAGGTGTACGGTACACCCACTTTTCGCCGACGATGTTAGGTTCCATGTAATAGGGGGTGAGTCTTTTGCCATACCTATACCAGGCACAATTCCAAACTCCGGACTTATACTGGGAAGTTTTTCGTTAGAAAAACTACATTTGTCCGATCTAGGATTTGGACCCAGGACCTCATGAGCACAAAGCGACGCGCTTTGCTACTAGACCAACGAGGCAGTCGGTGTAGGTATTTTTAATGCAGTAAATTAATATTCTTATGGAGCTGTTACTTATTGAAGTGTTATTTTTTAATTTTTTTTTGTAATAATGAACAGTAGTCATCGGATACACCACCTGGGCTTTCGCTTCAGGACGATTAAAATTACACCGTGTATATAGTCTATACTCTCTTATCTATCTATCTATATTATCACGCCAGATCCCTTACGGGGTAGGCAGAGAGTACAGAATTCCAACAGGCTCTTTCCTTACATACCTCTCTAGCTTCCTCTACTCTCATAGTTCGTCTCATACACGCTCGCCGGTTACGGAGACTCCTGACTTGTCCTCCTACTCTCTTATACAGCTTCAATACAACTTAAAGCTGTAAAAGGGTAGTTACTTCCACTCTTAAGCAGCTGTTGTGCTACTTGGGCGATTAGGCTTGGATTCCATTTAATAAAGCTTTTTGGTAAAAAAAAAGAAAAACGATATGTGTTTTTTTGGGACTAAACCCGCCACACGTTCCCCCCAATGTAACTCATCATTATCATCATCATCAGCCCGCGTCAGTCCACTGCTGGACGTAGACCACTCCCATGGCACGCCGCTGAGCTCGATCTTCAGCTCTCCTCCTCCAATCCCTGCCCGCTACCTTACGAATATCGTCGCCCCACCTAGCCATTGTAACTCCTGTAAAGCAAGTTGTCGGATTTTCACCTTTCACTTTTTTTAAACTTAGCTCGGGCAGACTATCAAACCTCATGTGTTTTGCGTAACAAAATGGCCAAACAACTGAAGTTATAGTCCGACAAGGATCTTTTGGCACGTAACCAAAATCGGAACTAACGATGTCAACAAGTGAAATGTCACATGACAGTGCGCTGAAATTGCCGTTGGCTATGAAATTTACCCAAGTTCTTTTATAATTAGTAGGAATATATTTAAGACATTTCTTTTTTTACTGCATTCACGTGGTATTGCTTGATTAAGTTTGTTGAGCAACTCTCTCGAATTAGTTACACCGTGCGGACACACCTGTCGAAATATTTCCTTGGAAGTGCGAATTTTTCACATTAAATCGTAGTCCTAGTTTCACAACATCGCCCTCTTGTCAATATCATTTAAGTTCCAAAAGATTCTTGTCGCATTATACATGTAATAAAAAGAAGTAGAGTTGAATTGAGACCTCAATGGTACTAAACATTTCTTCAAACCTTCAAATAAATAGATTTCGAACAAATACCTTTCAACCTTTCCGCCGAATTATTTAGGGGGAAAAGCAGACTTACTACTTCAACGGAATCGCGTCCGAACGCTTCCATCCATACACATAATATATACAAACTCTAGTCGCAGTGATCATGTCACTTTTTGGACGCACGATGCAGCGACTGCACGCTACGCTGATTTTGATATCGCGATCGAAAGCATTCAGTTGTCAAAATGCAATGCAGAATATATGCAGTTTTAATATCGCGATAGAAGGTAGTTAGTCGCCAAAACGCGATATACCAAAGTTGTAGTCGTTAAAACGCGGGATTTTGGTACTGCGATTTATCTCAGCAAAGTCGCTAAAACAAGGATGAAAAAATTGAAAAAATATTATTTTAAAATAGTAACCGTAGATTTTCTTTCCCTTCGTCTGCACAGGAATAACTTTCCAAATTCCCGTGGCAGTTTTTTGCAGATAAGTCGTGGTCTGTTGCGTTCTTATTAATCACGACCCATGGACCCATGTGTGGAACATCGCAGTTCTGCTGGTGGACGCCTACTCCATCAAGAACGGCATCATCGTGGGGAACTTCCGGCGGTGGGTGCTCCACAAGGTATTACTATTCTTCTTAAACTGAAAGACGCCCACTAGAGGATGAAGACTTTCCGACGTGATGGTAGAGTCTTTTCTAATTTTCTGACGATTTATAAATACTATAATGGTTTACATGAATAACTTCTCCAGTAATCCGTATTGGGTCTTCACGGTGGAGTATGACCTAAATCTATCTAACCTTATTTGTGAGAGAAGACATTAACCCAGCAGTGGGATAGTTTAGGCTGCTATAAATATTTATTATTATTTATACTGAGTTATTAGATTTACGCAAATATTACACATGAAATAAATCTATTTATTCGGATTTAATCGCGGTTTATTTTTGGTTCTTAAGTCTCCGACGTTTCGAGTACTTTTTAACACCCATGGTAACGGGAATGACTAAGGTGTTAAACGTCTACAAGGCATAGTTGTTCCAGGGTATCCTCAAAAATAATTTTTGTTGGTCCGATCTATGCAAAATGAGCTCACGGTGTCTTGAGGCCTTGTAGTATTATGCTTGGTTTTGGATTTGATTATAATTATTACAGGATCCCGAGTCGACCCGGCCATCTTCTCTATTGAAATAAGGATGTTTTTTTTTATTTCAACAGCCTCGCGAGCCGTCCTTTATAGGAATCGGTGTTCTTTTACGAGGAGCTGTGTTCAAGGATATGTTTACAGACTGCAGACTTCTTTGAGCGACACTGGATTAGGTCAGCCATGTGTTCTTTAACCCGAGTTTTTACCGGTCTTTTTAAGTGTTCTATATATGATCCGAAAAATAGTTGATTATTCATTTATTATTATTATTTACATGAATAAAAATATTCTGATTCTGAAGCAGTGGCCACATCGCTAATCGTGGATTCTAAATAAAAGTATCGTGCATGATGGCCCTAAGCAACCCACGTAATTGAGGTTAATCCTATAGCCGCCACGAAAAGCTTTTTGAAAACGTGTTTCAAGTAAGCTGAAAATAAATTACACATTTATGGCCACCTTTATATCTGAATAAATAGAATAACACCGTCACGCCTATTCCTCGAGCGGGGATAGCAGTGACGATGAAAGGTCTCAATATAATAGGGTAGGAGCTTAGTGCCATTATACTGGACAGAATTTCAGGGGAACATTGTAAACTCGCCACACATTAAATAGTCGCATTTTCGTAAGTAATATTAAAAGTAAACTCGTCACAAGCGTAAAAATGTATGTGTAAATTTGTAACGAAGTGTTATTGTAAATTCGTCACAAGCCTCCATTTTGTCTCATTTTTCCAAAAAGTACTATTGACAAGCAAAGTTCTACGTGAATTTGCAATTATATAAAAGACTAATTTTTAAAATAATGGACTGCAATCTATCTCTGGATTTACATTTTTTCGATAGAAAAAGTACATTTCGTTGGACCTAGGATTTAAACCCAGGACTTTTTTTTGTTAAACGCTGTCCCACACTAGGATTTATTCCTGTATCGTGGGTGCGTTTACAAACATAAAAATTCACATACACAAATACCCAGACCGAAACAAATAATTGTGGGTCACACAAATATTTGTCCCGTGCAGGAATCGAAACCGCGACTATTAGACACACTGGGTGGAGCGGCTTAAGCTCTTAACCACTGCGCTAAATCGTCCGTCAAACTTCGTGGTTATCCTCTAATAATGCGCCACTAGACCAACGTGGCAGTCCTTCATACCTTCAGACCCTTGTAGCTCTTCGCTACTATTTTCATAAAGTACAGTCAACGATATAAATACTTTTACCTCTTAGCCCTCGGATTACATAAATAGCCTACTCCCGCGGAATTGAATACAGAAATGGACACGAGGGATTTTGGATCCGGATAAAAATCTTCAGTACATGTGCTGTGTATTAAGCTGATCTGCGGGTCTAGGCCAGTTTCGGATATCTTGTGTCTCTCTCTTCTCTTTAAGCAATCGATAGCGCCTTGATTGGAGCACGTGACTTTCCGCTGTAAAATATAATTACCGTATTTTGTTATGTTTTTTATTAGTGTTGTTTTGTAGAAAGTCACCTTGATTAAGGGCACAGGCCTTGCAGTATTGGCATAGATAATGATTGTTCCCCGAGGAGGACAGCGGCGTAGTGTGGCCCACGTCGCCGCGAGCGCAGCACAAGAGGGGCACCGGTGCGTTCCATACGGAGATCCCGGAGCACCTCCAAGTGCTGATGTCGGCCACCCTGGGGTTTTTAGTCG
This sequence comes from Phalera bucephala, assembly GCA_905147815.2. Classification (NCBI taxonomy): domain Eukaryota; kingdom Metazoa; phylum Arthropoda; class Insecta; order Lepidoptera; family Notodontidae; genus Phalera; species Phalera bucephala. The sequence continues at coordinate 2,071,623 of LR990610.1, read as the reverse complement.
GTAGGAATCCGACACGCCCTGCGACCTTCCCCCGAGACTCGCGGAAGTCTTATGCAGGATTTTCCCCAGGTAAAAAAAAAAGATAATGATTGTTATCTTACCGATTTCGCTAGATAAGTCCTAAGGAAATTATTTTATAGGGCGACAATGTTTTTTTGGCCGGTAAATGACAGGGCGGCGTAAGTATGAAATTAGGGTTTTATTATTATTAACCCTGTTAATAAACTGTCCCACTGCTGGGCACGGGCCTCCTCTCCAACTGAGAGGGTTTAGGCCATAGTCCACCACGCTGGCCCAGTGTGGGTTGGCGACCTTCACACACCTTCGAGAAACTCTTAGGCATGCAGGTTTCCTCACGATGTTTTCCTTCACCGTTAAAGCAAGTGATAATTAATTTTAAATACGCACATGCTTTCGGAAAGACAGAGGTGCGTGCCTGGGTTTGAACCCGAGACCTCTGACTTTGCAGTCCAACGGTCTAACCACTAGGCTATCACTGCTTGTATGAAATTAGGGTTATCATTAATTAAAATTTTCCTTAAAAATATTTCAACAAGGGGGTCCGTACGTTTATTAATTAAAAATAGAACTTGGGTGAATTTTATAGCAAACAATAACTCTGCGACTGTCATGAAGTAAAATTTCACTTAATGACAGCGTTAGTTCCGATTTTGGCCACAGGCCAAAACGCCCTTGTACGACTGTAAAGACATTTAGTACTTATATCAAAGCTATCTATTTTTAATACCGAAAAAATCGATAGCCTTTACAATAAATACTTGTCGACCGAATTCGGTAAGATAGCGATCATTATCAATGTTGAGACTGCAGGGCCTGCTAATATTTCTAGCACAGAAACATATACCCACTTACTTAATTTATGTACTGATTATTTCCGCGCTTTACTATCAATTTGTATTGTGTTTAGTTTTGTGCTATGTCAAAAGTTTTTCTTTTCTTCTAAAGGTTTATAGTATAGCCGCTTTGCTTATTTTCACGTCCACTCCTTTGCTTGGGATGGGCATAAAGGGCCATCACTTAAGAATAAATAGCAAAGTTTAACGTTTCGGGCTCATAAACTATAACGAAGCCGGTGGCAGACAAATTGCTTTCGGTTTGCACATAAATTCTGTATACTGTAGATATTTATATTGCTGACTGTATATTCACGATTATGTTGGACGATTTTAATACATAATGAGTATGGGCTTTTATCTCTTTTGTCTACATACATACATAGAGAGTACATTTTCATTACTTTTTTTGGATTTTCGATTTGTCAAACCCATATCGCAATAAAATAATGTCTCGTCGGTCTAGTGGCACATGGTGCAGCTGGCGAACACGGAGTCTTGACTTCGAACCAAAAGTTAATAGTTAATTTTTTTTTTTCTATCGCAAAATGTTCAGAAGTAGTCTTTTGGTGTTCCGAATTTTGCCCTAGCTATGATATTAGCATTAGTCAGAAGGTAGATATTACTTATTGAAATGTTCTTTTATCATTTTTTTATTACCAGTAGGCATTAAATAGATCACCTGGGCTTTCGCTTCAGGACGACTAAAATTACACGTTGTATTATGTATAATTTTCAACTCCACCACTTGTTTATAGCTGTAAGTTATGGCTACCAACATGAAAATTCGCCGATTTAGTTGGCACTGATTTAATTATTTATAGTATTACCGCACATTGCGATAAGTGATCGAGAACGTGAAATTCTTATTTTTATATAAGGGCTATAGCACACACATTAGTTGCTTTTTGGACGATCAATGCCGCGTCCAATAACGCTTCCAACCGCACATACTAAACGCCTGTAGCGGCGATCATGTTGCTTTTTGAACGCTCGATGGGACGACTGAACGCTACACTCCATACACTAAGTACCACCATCTGTCCTCCTCTCCCCCTTGCTTCACTTCTCAATTCGATACAAACTTTCTTAACGCGCGTTTTTAAGCGCTTTATAAACTTGCCGGTAACCATTATGTGTGCTATGAACCTAAGAGATGAGAGACAGAGCCAAGGTTGACTTGCAAGCGCAGTACACGCACCGATATGACGATAGCCCCGTAGGCCTAGACAAGTGGCAAACGCTCGATGTCGATTCTATTCGTTCAAACTGAAACGCTTAAGCGTAAGCGATAGAAAATAGGTAGCCAAGTGTACATTCATTTGTCGAACGCTCATTCTATTCGTTCGGTGGAAAAAACGCTGTATGATGTCAATGGATTCGTAAGCAAACGTCACTTTGACATTTGAAAGCGCGAAACTACGAATGTTTACAAAGTTGTGAAAAGTGGATTAATTTTTATTCATTCTATTATTAACAACATGTTTTATACGGTAAATACCACAAATTAGCATTTAGCTATGCATTTGGATTGATAGTTTAACTCGTATTTATTTTTATATACAGTTTATTAGTAGTTTAGTAGTAGTGTTTAATATATGTCTGTCTTAAATCTCGACTTTTAAATATACCTTTCCATATTTTAGAAATGCAATCGAGGTTATGAGTCAGTCCGGAGCAATTCGCAGTTATTATAGAATGGTAATCTTTGCAGAAATTGTATTTTTCTTCCTATATATTACCTCTTTGGTTCGAGTATAATATAAACAATGACGTGATTAAGCAACACAATACTCATAGGAGCTAAGCACTTGATTTGTTTATGCACGCCGATCTTTCAAGCCCGGGCCTTAGGGTCGGGTAAGAGGTGATCGGCTGTGGTCAGAGTTAAGTGGAGTCTTAAATTCAGTTGGTGGAGGTGTCCAAAAAAAGTCAGTAGTTATTTAATATTTCATCACTTTAAGTCTGTTAACCCTCACTAACATTCATAATTATAAATTTTAGGTTTGGGCCGACTGGAAAGCAAAATCAAAATATTTGGGTATCACACAACATGCCCGCGGTACTGGTGGTGGTCCAAGTACTAAACAGTCTTTGACAGCTTTGGAAGATAGGGTGGTGGCTAATATAGAAGTGTCAGCTATAGTGGATCAAGCCGGCATCCAAGAGCAAGGGTTCAATGTTAGTGTTGTTAGTAGTTCTGCACAAACTTTTACATAATTCTTCCATTCCAAATAGTTAATCCTCTTTATTAACTTTTTGCAGTCTTCAGATTATAAGATCATTTTTAAGTATAATTAATCATAGTATATTCTATGTTTTTTTAAGTTAACGCTTCACGATAGAGTTAACAGCATGCACATTACAGCACGAAAAAGAAATATTTATCTTGTTAAAAATATTTTTTTCAGAGACCATCTACATCACTTCCACAGGAAGAAGGTAGATTGGATTTTTATTAAACACCACCCACCCAGTAAGTAAGTGAAATAAAATATATTAATGTGAATTTTGTAAATAATACATTTGCATGTTACGGACCATTTAGCGCAGTGGTTAAGAGCTTGAGCTGCTCCGCCCACTGTGTCGAATAGTCGCGGGTTCGATTCCCGCACGGGACAAATCTTTGTGTGATCCACAATTATTTGTTCCGGTCTGGGTATTTGTTTGTATTTGTTTGTGAATTTTCATGTTTGTAAAAGCTCCCACGACACAGGAATAAATCCTAGTGTGGGGCTACGTTTATTTAAAAAAAAAAAAAAAAATGTTTAAATATCATATTATGTTTCAGTAGCAACTCTTCCAACACTGACACTACCAGGCCCACGAGCATCAACTCCGCCTATAGCTCTAGACATAGCCGACTCGCCGGTCGCGCCGGTGTGAGTACCTTCGCCCCTGTTCCCGGTGCCGCCGCCGCCTCCGCCGCGAAGTGCCAGCGCAACACTGCAAGACAAGCGTCAACCTCTCCGCGGTCGACAATTACAACACCACGTCGCTCTTTATATAGAGCACACATCTGATACATATAAACTTTTGTACCTTTATTGTGTATAAGGTAGAATATCTGTTCCGTAAGGAATTTGGCGTGATGATATATTCCTAGTTTAAGAAATGTATACTATTACTTCTACAGTATAAGAATAAAAATTGTGATGTTATTTAATTTATAGTAAGATATTTACAAAGAATATTTTAGGTTACTATTTTACATAATTTAGTAATGAGCCTACTATGCCAGAGAATTTAAAAAAAATCAACAGGTTTTGTATAACTCTATTTTATATTTGTTGTATTTTAGGCATATTGTATATAGGTGTTTTAGTCACATATTTAAGTACATATTTTGTTATATTTTAGGCATATTCTAAAATGTTTCACTGTGTATGTTATGTTAAAAAAATAAAAAGTTATTTTTATTTCTGTGTTATATTTACAATCAATTTACCAACCTAATTAAAACTTACAATTTCAAAACCTTATTTACATTTATAACTAATACATTACAGTTACTTAAAAACTCATCTAGCTACAATTAATTTACTATCTACTAACTAAGGAACTGAGTATTGCTCTGCCGTGCATTAGCTCTTCTTGGCTGCTGGAAACACTTGGGCAAGCTTGATCAACAAAATCATCACCATCCATAAGTTGCACAACATTATCAAGTGGTGGTAGCAAATGAGCTCCCAATGCAATGTGATGTAACACACAATATGCAAGTACTATTTTGCTGGCAGCCTGAGGATGATAATGTAGGGTTTGGTGCTTAATGCAGACACCTCCAGCGCGCCTTGAGCAAGCCAAAACAACGCTCGATACAATTTCTGGCTTGTATTTGACGTTTGGTGTACTCATCTTCTCGGGAACCAGGTGTGGCATTTAATATAGGAGTCATTAACTAGGCCCTCTGTGAGTATCCAGAATCACCTAAAAAATTAAATCAGTTCAGTTTGGGGCTTATCCATATAATGTATGCACCTAACAAATGGTACTTATTACATGATATTTCTTAATACATACCTAATAACCAGGTTTGTTCACTGTTTTGATGAAGTCTACGCAAGAATGGTTCCACTTGACTGCTGGACCATATAAAAGTGTCATGCGTGGATCCACCATATTTAGAATTGACACTTAAAATTTTTAAATTGTGATCACAAATCTGAAAAATAGCTATGTCTTTATTTTTCTTAAAATGTGATTTAATAAATAAATAAATCTAAATATTTTGATCTGTACTCTGCCGATCTTGCTAGGGATCTAGAATGATAATGTGTTATAGTAATGGTCATTTACAAAATTAGCATTAATAAATACTTCTCTGTACGATCCAGTACAAGTATGTCTATATGTATGTATACCTACCGACACATTAGTCTGCATCCCTTGCATGGTAGGCAGAGAGTACAGTTTTAAATTACAATTATGGTATGTATAAACTAACCATACATACATTTAATGAATGGTATCCCTTCCTGTTAAAGAAAAGATGCTCATCTTCGCTTGGTTTTATAATAGATATATGGGTGCAGTCTATGCATCCTATTACATCCGGTAAATTATAATCTTCTTTGAAATCTATAAAAAAATTAAACTCATGAAAGTTGAACAGGTACATTAATATCTGAATTGAATGATTCTTACTTTTGTCTTATGATTGCGGAGAAACTGAATATATTTACCCAAAATATAATGATTGTTTAGTGCCGCCACAACTTCCTTAATGCAGCGACTTGCTGTTTGCTTGCCGGCAAATATTAGGTTATTCCCACAATTCTTTGATACGACCCCGTCGCTAAGAAACTTAGGGCGCAAAGAATCTATAAAAGGATTAAATATTAGTTACAAATAACCTATTAAATTATATACATAACGATTGTATTTATTTACATTCTTACCTTTATTTCTAAAGGAATTTCCTTAGTCCCTCGTAGTGGAGTATGCTCATGTAAAACCACGCAAAGCTTCTTACATGAATCTTTATCTAACCGAAATCTTTCAATAAACAAGAAATCCGGCATTTCACCTATTTGTTCCATACATTGGCGGGAAACATTTTTTCGGTGGCGCCTGAGCCACACTTCTTCATTGGGCGCAGCCCACAAAAGTCTAAGGGAGTGCATTGTTTCAAAAACAAAGAGTATATAATCACTTCGTCTAATCAAAAAAGTTAGATTTAACAAACACAACACGACACTTCATCAGCTAATTAAACAATCGCCATCTTGTTTCTTCGCTTTCTACAGGGTCTTAGCGTTCGCTTCGTATCGAATAAACGAAACGCTAAAGTTAGCGATTCGCTTGTCAAAACTGCCATTTGGCTACGGTTTTGTATGGGGAAGTCGTTTGTCGTTTGACGTTTCGTTGCATCGGATAGAAACATTGACACTTGGCTACCAATTTGAAGTTCGATACGCTAGATCAAATTACTTATCGAAACCTTACGTCAATCCCATACATTTGTCTTCCTATTCCATTAGCGTTTATGCCACTTGTCTAGGCCTACCGGTCGCCTGTTGTCAGTGACAGTCGTCGTGCGCCCACCGTGCGTCGTCTGTCCTCGATATGAAATGTCGTTCGTCTGTAAACTCCCTAAAATTCACAATTAATGAGACGAGGGTTAGAGTCTAAGGAGTTGGTAAATTATTAAACAATAGTTTGGGAAGATTGACAAATTGCTAAGACGCTTGTTCAAACCACGATTTGTTGGTATTTGTTTTCAATTTGTGTACAAACGGCCGAACAATCTTTAGGCAATTCTTAAGTAAGAACCTAGGAAACAGACTATTTACATGCAGAACTATACCAGTTGAGACAAAAAATAATAATTACCTTTTTAAAAAACAAGTTCTCATAGCATAAACAGAACGAATATATCTTGCTAAGTGGAAGAGTTCCTATATTCCTGGACACTATCCAGGTCAAAAAAACTGGTCAAGATAAATCTAAACACGGCGGGGTGATATTAAGTACTTGGGTGGTTTCAGTGGCCACCTTTCGGCTTCATCATCAGACCCTGAGTATCATCTGGTTGTAAGGTACTCGTTAACAGCAATCCAACAAGCCTAAACACGAGGGGTTATTTTGCTTAATTCACGTGTTCCTATGGCCACCTTCCGACTCCATCATGAAACCAGTTCTACAGTACCATATTATTGAATTGTCACCGAGCTTACATACGAATGCCTGATTTTAGCTCAATCGAATACCCGCAAGTGCTTGAAAATGGATCACAAGATTTGAATCAAAAAGTCAGACATACGAAGATTAAAGTTAAATGACAACTTGTAAAAATATTAAGTAAATAAAAAATTACATGCTTATAAAATATAAGAAAGTGGAACAACCGCACAGATACTTCTACTATATCTGCGTTAATACACCGTCACGCCTATATTCTCCAGAGGGGGTGGCAGAGGTATACTGAGTACACCCACGTTTCGCCGACGATGTTAGATCCCATGTAATAAGGGGCGAGCCTATTGCCATATACCGGGCACAATTCCAGACTCCCGACTCATACTGGGAATTTTTCGTTAGAAAAACTACATTTGTCCGACCTAGGATTTGAACCCAGGACCTCGTGATCACAAAGCGATGCGCTTTGCCACCAAACCAACGAGGCAGTCATGTTAAACGGTCATGTTGTCAATGTTAACACCTTTGTCAGAATGTGTATTAAACAAGTCGTTAAACAAGTGCGACCGCATGCACACGAACGAATTTACTATTTTGTAGCATTGTAATCGCTTTTAAGAATATGTACCGTCAGCCATTTATCTTATATCAGCGTTTGTTTGTAATGTGCGACAATATGAACGAGCGATATATGAAACCTGTTTGGACGACACGTTAAAAGGGGTTAATCAAATGGGGTTGACATGGGTCGCAGGAAAAAAATTGAGCGACTTCGACCAATGCCCCTCGACTTCGCTCTCGTAAAGGTATGAGGTATGGAGAATAGTAAAAACTAAACAATTCATCCATGTCAATGTTACTTGTATGTTCATATATATCACGGTAGATGGCATTTGTAAAAGAAGTAATCTAATAAATTAAGAAAAAAAACCAGGGAAATATGATACTATATGTGTGACTAAGTAACTTTACACATAATTTTAAATCATTTTATTTATTTTTAATAAAAACAGAGAATATTTAAGTGCTATGTGAACTTAAGTGTCGTATAAATAGAGTGAGTGATCACCGAATGTTCAGAGGCACATTAATATTAATGTCAAAATGGAAAGATCGCGTCTGTTGAAGTCTACGATTCGACCTTGTAATGCTAAACCCCGAGAACTTTCAATTTAAATTGACAAACCACTTCGAATTGCTAGACAGTAGCGCATTAGTAGACGATATCAACAACAGGCTGATAGAGACTGTCGATACGATCGGGTCCAATTATTTTAAGCCTCACCGTAAAAATAGGCCTCAAAAACTATCCGAATACACCTGGGATCTCATGGCTGAACGACGTTTCATGATGCTCCAAACTTTGGATGATGCTAAGTCCTATAGGCAGCTCAATGGTATTTTAATACGAGACGTATTGAGGAGACCATAGCGCGAAACAAGGTCTCCAAAATGTTCGCAAGAGACGCGTCTATTGGGCAAAGCCAGTCGACGAAGCTGAAGACGGAGGACGGGAATAGAGAGTTTCTATGGACAGTTATATACCTGAGAAGCTGAAACTGTTGTTGACTTGGTAAAAGATCCAAAAGCCAAGCTAACCCGACACTATACTGAAGATATCCCGGACATCAGCCTGTACGAGATTAGGATGGCTCTCAAACAACTCAAAAACAAGAAAGCGTCGGGCGAAGACTGAATTACCGCAAAGCTTCTGAAAGCGAGTGAAACGCCGGTACTTAAAGTCCTTCTGAATCTATTTAATTCCGCCTTGCTTGAAGGAAAGACGCCAGAAGAATGGAACAGGGGTGTGGTACTGTTTTTCAAGAAAGGTGATAACACTTTATTAAAGAACTATAGGCCCATCACACTGCTGAGCCATGTTTATAAGTTATTTTTGAGAGTTATCAGAAATCGTCTTGAACGCAGGCTTGATGACTTCCAGCCTCCCGAACAAGCCGGTTTCCGAAAAGGCTTCAGTACCGTAGACCACAGATATACGCTGCGGCAGATTAATTATACAAAAGTCTGATGATTATGATCGGCCACTATGCTTGTCGTTTGTGGTTCTAAGATCTCTCTAGCGATGCCGCATTGACTATCGGCACATCGAAGTGTTGAAGTGCTAGTATAATAACGCCAACATGTCAGTCCGAGTATAGGGGCAGTGCACGAAGGCGATCCCCATAAAAAGAGAAATAAGACAGTGATACGACATTTCTCCGAAACTGTTTACAGCCTCCTTAGAGGAGGCCTTCGAGCTCTTGGAATGGCGAAGGCTTGGCATCAATATTGGCCATTGGCGCTATACTGAACCCAATGCAAAAAGAATCATCAAAATCGATTCATAATTGGCGGAATGATCGCGTGACATACATACAAAAAAACATACAGTCGAATTGAGAATCTCCTCCTTTTTTGAAGCAGGAAAAAAGCGGCAACTAAAAAAATCTTTACCTTCGTTCTATTTACCTAATGAAACCGATTCAATAATTTATTAAACTTATTTTAATAGTTGTTGTTATAAGTATTAATACTATCATCACAATAATGCATCCAAGGCATCAGCTGCCACATAAAATCTCAGAAATTTAACGTGTCGTTAAATTACCTATTATAAGCTAACTGAATTAATTTGTTTTCAATCCACTGAAAGCTAAATCTGTCTGCCTATATTATCATTTCAAATTCCTTGCTGGGTAGGCAGACGGTACAGAGCTATTAACTCTCAGCTTACTTCACAAAAATTAAAACTATTATTTCTAAAATGAGATGACAGTTTAATAATGTTTATTACTATAATAATCTTAAATTACTAATCCGAATTTTAAGACACTGACTGCCTCGTTTCTAGTGGCAAAGCGCATCCCTTTGTGATCACGAGGTCCTGGGTTCGAATCCTAGGTCGGACAAATGTAGTTTTTATAACGAAAACTTCCCAGTATATGTCCGGAGTCTGGAATTGTGCCCGGTATATGGCAATAGGCTCGCCCCCTATTCATGGGACCTAACATCGTCAGCGAATAGTGGGTATACTCAGTACACCTCTGCCACCCCCGCTTGGGGATTATAGGCGTGACGGTGTGTGTAATCATAAATTATTTAATTTCAGGCAATGGATTTTGATGCTGAAATATTGTAGGGTCACATGTTGTCGGTTAGCTTCCCATTTTCAAGCAACTCATAAGAATATTCAGGAGAACAGCAGTACCTATTTTTTGATCAGCTTGTTATGTATCTTATAATATGCTAGTTGTTTCACTCAATGGATTTATTCTTTTATGTACCGAACCAAAAATAATGTTGGTATTAAATTAAATCCGTTGGACGAATTTGTATAATTATTAATGTACGAACTACTGGTGCAATACGTAGATTACGTTGGGGGGTCGTCCTATTAAACATTTGTATGGTAAGTGAAGCAACTACATATATACATATAATAAAATTGTAACCGAGCCGAATATGTACATTGAATATTTTCTGAAAATTTTAATTGAGGTACACTTCCTTATCGATATAGAGGCCGAAACGATTTTTTTTTGGAATTATTGTCTGTCTGTCTGTCTGTTTCTTTGTGTTTCAATCACGCAAATACTACCGAACAGATTTCAATGAAACTTGGTATGGTAATAACATATACTCTAACTTAAAATCTAAGATACTTTTCATCCCGGAAAATTTAAGCAATCCCGTATTATTGCGGGATAAGCCATAAAACTTATTATTTTAATGATGGTTAGTCGCGAGCTGCAATGTTACTTTAAAATGTGTGATTTCGCCTACTAATATTGAACTCGGGTTCGTCTTCTATCTATCTTCTATCTTCTATACATACATACATATAATAAAATTGTAACCGAGCCGAATCTATACATTGAATATTTTCTGAAAATTTTAATTGAGGTACACTTCCTTATCGATATAGAGGCCGAAACGATTTTTTTTGGAATTATTGTCTGTCTGTCTGTCTGTTTCTTTGTGTTTCAATCACGCAAATACTACCGAACAGATTTCAATGAAACTTGGTATGGTAATATCATATACTCTAACATTTGCGCTAATGAAATTAGGGTGTTTACTTGTCGTTCTTAAGCAAAGAGCTGTACATGCAACCTACAATTAAGTCCGAGAGATTTTTTAAACAAAAATTTCTAATTGATGTCCTACGATTTTTATTTGATAATCGAATATTTTATGAAAATAATGTTAGAAAATTAAAAAAAAAATATTATCTATCTATCTATCTATAACCTCACGCCAGATCCCTTGCGGGGTAGGCAGAAAGCTGTACTCTAGCTTCAGCAAAAATGATTATGTAATTAAAAAATACTCTAAGTAATGTATGTGCTTCTAAAATATCTTGCGTGACATGATAAAAATTATTTTGAGCGGGTTTAGATATAAAAGTAATTCTGTGAGTCTCTTGAGTCATTGAGTCTGGCAATGCTTATATTCCCTTATAAGGTTTTAGACGATGTATGCTCTGTTTTACGAGATCGCAAAGTCACTTAACTACGTTTAAAATGTATGAATAATCTATGAGACACAAGATGCTGTGGTGGAGATTAAGTTACAGGAGATGGGAGTACTACATCTATCATATATATATATACATATATCATACATCTTTTTTAGGGATTACGCTTGACTCCAAGTTACAATGGGGTCCTCATATTGAGAATTTAGGTAAGCGGCTAAGCTCCGCTGTCTATGCCGTAAGGAAGATCAGACAACTAACTGATGTGGACACCGCGAGGATAGTCTATTTTAGCTACTTTCATAGTGTCATGTCTTACGGTATATTATTGTGGGGTAGGGCAGCGGACATTGAGTCTGTTTTTATCTTGCAAAAAAGGGCTATTAGGGCCATCTATAACTTGAGTAGTCGCGACTCTTTAAGAGAACTGTTCAAAGTAGCTAATATCATGACGGTCCCATGTCAATATATTTATGAAAACATTATGTATACTAGAAAAATTTAGATCTTTTTAATCAGCTAGGTGATAGGCATTGCTATAACACACGACATAGAAATAAATTAGATCAACCGCAGTTTCGTCTGTCAAAAATTCACACGTCTTTCATGGGGCACTGTGTTAGATTTTATAACAAAATTCCCATTGACGTCACTAAACTTAGTGAAAATAAGTTCAAAACTTGTGTAAAACGAACACTTTGTAAGTAAGCTTATTATTCAATAGAAGATTATTTAAAAGATAAAAATGCTTGGATAGATGCTATTCCAGCTCCACTTGAGTCATGACAACCTAATCAACTGTTGTTAGTTAACATTTCCTCTCTTCCTTCTATTAATTTAACACAATATGTACTTTTTTTTTTGTAAATGAGGGAACCATGTAGCCATTCTTATAAATAGTATTATTTGCTTTTTTAACTTAGACTCACCTGATGACCAACCTACATTGTTCTCCCATACCCCACAACAGAATGTAGATGAAAAATTTTGTAATTTCTTATTTTAAAAGAGTAACCGCGGAGTTTTATTGCCCTTCTTCTCCACAGGAATGACATTCCGAAGTGGCGGTAGAGTCTTTGTTACTTTTCTGACGATTCATAAATACTGTAATGGTTTACATGAATAAAAAATATTCTGATTCTGATTCTGATTCTACATATATTATCATTATTTTGCTCTGCGTCTAAACAGTTTGACCGATTGTGATAATATTGTTTAGTTACAGGTGTGACCCAGTAGGAGGCGCTGTTGTCAACCGGTTCAATCGCGGGAAAACTACTAGTAAATTATATGAATGATTTAATGCCAGTGTAATGGTTAGAACGAAGGCCGGTGAGTTAAGTAGTCACGGGTTTAGGGCTCGAGAAAAATCTGTATATGACTCGAATATGTTTATTTTTTAGTCTGGGTGTCTGCATGAGAACAATACACAATACGGGAAAGTTTCGCAGTATATTATTGTTTTTTAAATAATTATAAAAAAATTGTCCCTGACACCCTCCCCCTTAGTAGCGCCTCGGAGAAACAGGTTTTTCAAGTGGTAACCCAAGGGGAGAGTCCGAAATAAGTCTCATTCCTCTGAGCCCAGAGGACATGCCATAGGCAAAATTTGCTCAAAATTAAAGAAAAACATCGTGAGAGAGAAACTTTTATAGAGAACCCCCTGAGAACAAAAAAAAACGGTAAAACGTGTTGAACGTGTTGAAGTCATATTGGGGTCGAGGTGCAACATAATAAAAGCAACTGTTTAGGCCGTTTTTTGCACGATAGAACTTGCAAACGCGCCATCTATGGCATCATGTGCGAACTGTGATTTTATTTATTTATTTATTTATTGGCACACCAACAGCTGTGGTGTTGTATTGGCTCAACGGGGGGCACTAGCTCGCCTATTGACCCGATCGCTGAATTAAGTTCGAGAACGAAACGAAATCAGTCGCATAAAGGAATCGCGACAGGGCTGTCGCAAGATCTACTACCGACCGAGCACATCGGTTCGGTTACGCGGCCACTGCGTTTGGAATTTATCTACGTCTCCTCGTGAGACCTTCTTATCCCGCTTACACGCTTATGCTGTGAGTCAGTGCTTCGTTCTTCGTGCTGCCGGGAAAACCACCGCCCGCTTGCATTGCGTGGAGCCGGGGACTTGACTGACCGGTAAGTGCATATGCTTTGATTGCCGTTTATTGGTTTATGTGTGTGTACGACCCTCTCTCTGGCATGTTCCATTGTAGGAACCTTTTATTTGCTTTCGCATCGCATACTCTTCTATCCCCGCATCCCCGCACGCTACATCCCAATACAGTCCACCCACATTTCCAACATATTTTCCAACCGCAGTCGCCATATTCTGGTTTAATTCGAGCCCAGGACTTACCAGCGACTTTCACCCTTCCATACCAAGTTCAGTCGTTCATCCCGCATCACCAAAGTTTGGTCCTATACCACCCGCATCACCATACACACCTTTGGTGCAGAAAGAAACGTGCGAAGTACTCCCAAAATCGCTTCGTCTTAGAATTTAGACTGCAGTTTCAATTTGAAAAAGCTCCTCTAAACACTTATTACTTAACCGAAGCAGGTGTTACCCTTCCTGCGTGAATGTGACCTCCCCGTTAAAGTGGGAGGGTGCGGGATAATCATTCTTAAGACGAGAGCACATGTTATAGCGTAACACATTGAGGAGTTCATTTGAAAGGAGCTGTTTCCATTATTCTCCTAAGCCTATATTCTCCAAGGTGGCGGAAGTGTATGTGTACTTCCACTTTTCACCGAAAATATTATGTCTCATGTAATATGGAGCGAATCTATTTCTGGTATACCGGGCACAATCCTAGACTTTTTGATATCATTCGGTTATTATTTGATTATTTTCATGTTTTTCGTAACCGAATAATAATTCCATTTTATTATGTGTATCCTTTGCGTGTATTACTTGATTATTTTTATATTATTTTTAACCGAATAATGTTTCCATTTTTATTATTAACATGCACTTTTGCATACCCGTAGGGTGAAACATAGCGAGACTGCTCCTAGTATTAATACCTAATTCCATACTTATGTTTTGACAAATAAATCATTCATTCATTTATTCGCTCCGGACTGGTACTGAATTTTTTTCAATAGAAAAATTACATTTGCTCGTCCTAAAATTTGTATTCGGGACGATCTCGTGATCACTTTGCTACTAGACCAATATGGCAGTCCGCTAATTTCACACTTTTTTTTACCAATGCGAAATGTTTAGAAGACTTTCAGTCCGCAGTAGAAAAAATTGCGGTTTAGTGCGACAAGGATCTTTTGGCTCGTGGCTGACATTGACAGGGGTGGTGTGAAATTAGGCTTAACATTTTGTAAAATTTTCCTTCGTCCAAGGAGATATTTCAACAGCTGGGTCCGCACGTTTTCTAATTAAAAAGAACTTGAGTAAATTTTATAGCAAACAGCCGCTGTGCGACTGAAGTGACATTTTACTTGGTGAGAGCGTTAGTTCGCGGGCACAAAGATCCTTGTGGGACTGTACGTGGAACTTATACTGCCTATAACAAAAGCCGTGACATCCCTTGACATGCAAGGGGTCTCCGGGATCTTCGAACAGGATACGACCCCAATTCTTGCACCTCGATCTACGGAACACATCTTAATACACTATTTTTTTTTGTTTTTGTACGGTGTTAGTCAAAGGCAAGTGAAACGAATCAAAGGTAATGCTAGACTGTCCTTTATTGAATAGTAGTCGCTCTATATATAATCGTATCTACGTACACATATACTGTTTATTACTAATACGACACCTCCCAGTACCGAAAAAAAAAAATCGCACTTTTTTTTTTTTAATTGAACATGATTACATTATATTATAATTTCAATTTCCATTATAAAAAAAAAAAATCCATTATAATTATTTATTACACATGATTATAATATTACATATAAAAAATATTATTTGTGGTATAATTTGGTCCGATTTTTATGCACTAATTCTGGTTTACCATTCTTATTTGTACATTTGGTGGAATTTCCTTAATAACTTTATATGGACATGAGTAAATGGTGTCCAAATTACTACCAGTTTCATTCTTAATCATAACTAAATCATTAACATTATATTTGATAGGATTAACATAGTGATCATACCCTAATTTTCTTTTAATCTTTAATTGGAATAAATTATCTCTTGCCTCTTTTTGTGAACACTGCAAACGATACTTCAATTCAAAAGGATAATTCTCGTGGCAATAAAAAGTGGCTTTAATTCCCTAGTCAAATTACTACTAGTACTATAATAAAAAATCAACCTATATTTGTCAACATTTTTGGGCAAAGGTTTCCTTTCACAAATTGTGGTGAGTGAGAATATGCAGATTCGGATCGGATTGGTGATAGCAGTTCTCCTACTGTTGGAAATTACGAAGTCACCCACTTGCCACTTTTGACAAGACTCTATTGGCACGTGGCTAAAATCGGAATTTACGCTTAATGCCGTTTGTTATAAAATTTACCCTTTTTTTAATTAGTAGGAATGTTTTAATAGATACCCAGGTTTACATATATACAAGCTGTAACATAATAAACGCAAGACCTAAAAGTAGTTTGTTCTAAATCGGTAACTGAATCGATACCAACAATTTATAATGTATTCTACATTTTTTTTTAAATTGCAAAAAATGCTTTTAACCCTTCAGTGCGCTATAAAAAATTAAATTTGTTCTTGATTTATAGCAAGAAGAAGATTCTAAACGCATTCCTAAAACGTATTTCTCAAAACACACACATACACGTACAAGTTTCATTGTTGATTGGGGTATAAAAGTGCTTTAAAAAAGGGTAAAAACCTTTAAATTTGAAAATTTGGTTTTCGTTTTGAATTTATGAAGCAATTCTCTTATCGGGGTGTCTGAGGTCTTGCGTTTATTATGTTACACCTTGTATATATATCATTAGAAACTTAATATAATTATAGTTAATCAATACCACAATTGATACCAAATATAAACGTACCTACCTCAATTCCACTTTTTCATCCTACGCTTTACTTACATGTCAAATTTACACTGTACCTTACCAAATAAATACTTTTAAGAAGCTAAGCTTTTAGCTTTTACCGATTTTTTTTTCTTTATTTGGGAAAACAAACTGTACCCAATTGAAATGTTAAGTCCATCATTTTATCATACGTACAAATAAATTTGACACCAGCATCGTTTACTAAAAATTACATTAAAAACATATGCGTTCTTGCATGTGATATAATTTTTCTTACATCTTATAAGATTTCTGGATATATATAATATGATTCGTGAGAGAGTCTAGAAGTTTTGACAAATTATTTTTAAATGTACTCGAACGTGTTGCCATAATGTGAATTGAGTTAAATGAACCATTATAGGGTTGAATTAAGCGACACAAAGGCGATGCCACCATTTGTGCAACACTTGAGAGTTGCGAATAGGTGACACGGGTTACGACAATGCGTTCTAGTAGGAACTTTATAACAGAGATCAATGCACTAGCGATTACTTCCGGTCAATATTTCACCCTATTGGTCATTTGTTCTTAGTTTATTTAGGAAAACCTGTTATTGGCTGTACTATATGTTACCCACTATGCTACATTTACTTCTTGTAATGCTGTTGATTTTCTTACTAAACAAATAAATAAATAGACTTTTTATTTCTATAATTCAATTATGTTTATTGCGTCCATGTGGTGCACCTTGATTATGTTCTTTGAACAAGTGCGTCAAGTGTCTCGAGTTAGTGACACCATGTGAACCCATCTGTTGAAACATTTACCTGGAATGAGGAAAATTTTACTAACTGGAAACCCAATTTCACACCAACTCCCCTGTCCCCCCGATCCTTGTTGTATTATATACGTATTGAGTCTCCCATAAGTTTACGGTTACCAAAAATACGTAGCCAACTTAACGCTAAAATTTTTAATTGTCTACTCAAATAAAACTGAACTCTCTCCAAAGATTTAATTAAGAAAGACGGGAACACCTAACACCTACGAATTCTAAATAGGTTGAGATCAAAGGGCAAAGCTGGGTCTTTGCTGTTAATTCTATCACACGGTAATTAGTGCAGAAAGCGTGTGAAGAGAGGGGGGGGGGGGGTCTCCTAAGCTGAAATCCGTTAAGGCTGCTTTAAGGACGTTGCTACACAGAAAGGTACTGTTATAAATTATGATGTGGATTATTATTACCGGTAAAAATAGCTATGGAATAGTAGTTGAACTTTCAAGCTGTATCCACGAGGACCACAGTTCAATCTCGGATCGCATCGATAACACTTCATTGTTTCATCAGAATTTCAAAAAATAAATAAAAGTAAACAATATTATTGCAGCAGCGGGGCAAAAAATATCGCGAAGAAAACTTCATCTGAGAGGATCAAAAATATTATTGAATGTTTTATTACCAGCAGTGGCAATAACGCCTACAATCATAAGTATTGACAAAAAATTAAAAAAAATAATACACGAACCTTTATTTTATATATTTATTAACATGTGGGTATATATATTCTTAATTAAATTACGAGAATTACAGCACAAGCTAATTTCTGAATATAGCAATATAGCAGTGTAATGCGCAGAACGCAAAAATAATAAACTTTGCGTTTTACGCATCGGTACGCGGCTGCACCAAATTTTTTTTTTTTTTAAACGTAGCCCCACACTAGGATTTATTCCTGTGTCGTGGGTGCGTTTACAAACATGAAAATTCACAAACAAATACCCAGACCGGAACAAATAATTGTGGATCACACAAAGATTTGTCCCGTGCGGGAATCGAACCCGCGACTATTCGACTCAGTGGGCGGAGCAGCTCAAGCTCTTAACCACTGCGCTAAATCGTCCGTCAAACGTCATTATAACATTGGCGCGAGTCGTTCACAAACATAAAACGCATTTGCACAAAAATTCAGACCGAAACAAACGCGAATTGCTCTATGCCTTAAATCGGTCGACCAAGGTGTCGTTAAATTGCTTATTTTCTACCTTTTTTGCCTTTTTTACAATTAACATAGATTTGTTTCTCAGTACTATCTCTTGGTTTAATCGGTTCAGCGTATTCGGCAGTTTTAACGAAGTATCTAGGCGGAAAATTGGCATATTGTTCAGCATTTTTGCTATCTGAAGGAGGGGCCACAGGCTGGCCTGTATTAGAGCCGATACCTTTACAATCAGAATTCTTATAGCATCCATCTGATACATAAATATAATTACTACTGTCTTCTGCTTGTAAATTCAATGCAGCTGGATCCTTAGTAAATTTCTCATTCTTGCTTCCATCAGTATTCATGTATACTTTATCAGCTAGTATATTGATATATTTAGCTTCTTTGCCTTTTAATTGGCTAGATACAACACTTTTATTCTTATATCTTGTGCCTTTATCAGTATTTTCATTTTTTCCACCTTTAAGCATATTGGCACAATTATGTCCGTTTTCAACAATAGGAGCATTCGGAAGTATATTTACTTCATTTTTGAAGCATCCACTGCCATTAGACTTGTCAGTCGAAGGCAACATAATATCTGAATAGTACAGAGTATCCATTTTACGTCCTCCTAATACGGTTGTATGGTAGTAATTATTGTCAACCATCTGGCCTTCGTCAATGGTTACGTATGCATATAAATTTTCGTTCCATTGCTCTGGACATTTTGGTATTGGAGTATTGCTGCTGTCGGAAATTTCCTGGTAGAGATTCTGCAAAATAGCCAGATAGTGCATAAAGAATATTAAGATTAACACGTTTATACTAATATTATAAAGAGGAAAGATTTGTTTGTTTGTAATCGATGAACTCTTTGAAATACAGCCACTTTTAAAACAAGCTTTTATAACAAAACCACAAGTAAAATGATTTTGCTCAGTTGAGGAGTTGCTATGGCTTTTTTCCAACTCCACCATCAGACCCTGGACACCTAAACATGAGGGAGTCACATTGTATGTTTCAGGTGTTCCTATGGCCACCTTCCGACTCCATTATCAGATCAGCTTCATGGTGCCATAACATTGCATTGTCACTGAATTTACATTTAATTGGATACCCGCAAGTGCTTGAAAAAATTATCACAAGATTTAAATCGGAAAAACAGACAGGCAGACATTCAAATATTGCAAGTTAAATCAAAGCTTGTAGGAATAGTAAACTATTCTTACAAGCTTCAGAAGAGATCGCTCTGGTATCTCGTTTGGTAGTTTCAAAGAAACCAATGGCTTCCCGAAAGAACAGCAGCTTATAATACTCACCGTGTCTGTCTTGAGTTTTCTATGTCTTTTATACCAGAAAATGATTACTACGACTAATGCGACCAGCACTGTAATGCAGACAAGGGAAGAACCGATAATGATCCACAGTAAATCATTTGGGGAATCACCTGGAAATTATATAGCAAATGAGTAAAAATCTGTTGGTCAAGTGCAAGCTTCATACAAACAACCTATTTTATTTTACTTCTTATATATGATTATATTATATACCGTCACGCCTATATTCCCCAAGCAGGGGTGGCAGAGGTGAACTGAGTACACCCACTTTTTGCAGATAATGTTAGGTCCATTTTAGACCTGGAGTCCTGAAATACAGGGTTACCCTAGTTTAGGCTCCAGTCCACTCCAAATAGAAACTTCATAAACAATTTTACATTAAATAGATTTAATTATGAAATATTATTGTAGCTAGCATTGTTGTAGAAAAATAGATATTTTTTTACTTTTTTTTCCCCCTTTTTTTACATATAATAGGGGGTAAGCCTATTGCCATATACCGGGCATAACTCCAGACTCCGGACTCATACTTGGAAATTTTCGTTAGAAAAACTAAATTTGCCCGACCTAGGATTTGAACCCAGGAAGGACCTCGTGATCACAAGGCGATGCGCTTTACCACTAGTCCAACAAGGCACTCTAATATCATATAATGACATGTTCTAAAACTAACTATATATTATTTTTATTTAAAAAAAATATATATATATTTCTTGGTTTCGATGGTTGGTTATTAAAATTTCCCAGGTACTGCGCCATCTATTTTAATTCAGAAATTTGAGCTATCATGATTTATTGTATGGCTATTGTTAGTATATTTACCAGGCTGGAGCCTAGGGCGGCAAATTTTAGGCCGCAGCAAATTTGGCTCAATTTTTTTTTATAAGTTGTACATGATTGATCTTTTCTTAGCTCAAAAATATACCCAAAGACTATTTCTTGTGTAAGCTTCACTAAATCGTTAGTTGTAAGAATAATCTAGGAAGTGACACAACGATCCCTTAGTTCACAATCATACTAATAACGGGAAAAAGCTGATGTAATGATGACGATAGAGCACAAACCATAAAATTGCAATTTCATAGACAAAAAAAAATGTAATTAATATGATTGTGAACTAGGGTATTGAATTGCAGAGTAAGTAGGAGCGACAAAAATTGAATTGAAATGAAATTTACATATTTGCCGCCAGTAGGCTTACTGGCGGCAAATGTGTAAATCCGCCACTACCAATCGAAGTGGTCTGTGCTCTTGTGCTAATATGTACTAGAGAAGACAACTCAACTATTTTTTTGTAGCAAGCGTTTGTCACTCTAGCTCATTTTGGCCAGGTGCTTGCCATAACCTGACACGTTCGAGCTCTGAGTTTCCTTCAAAAGAAACGTCTTAATGTGCGCTGAGATGCTGTTTGAACAATTCAAGAGGCATCATAATAATATCAGCCTATACTGGTCAGTATGCACTGCTGCGCAAAGACCTTCTCTCACAAATCAATGTGAGAGAGATTAGGTCATACTCCACCACGCGAACCCAGTGCGGATTAGCGGAGGCAGGTTTGTGGCCACCTACTATTGTAGCTTATCAAGCCGCCTATCAGGCTTCCAACTTCGCTTAACCACTACCACATTAAGTGGTAACCGGAACCAACGGCTTAGCGTGCCTTCCAAAGCACGGAGACGCTCGAATATGAAAATGCCACAAACGGTCACCCATCTTAGGCCGACCGAGTTGAACGTTGCTTAACCTTAGTGATTGCTAAGAACACCGCGGTCCCACAGTGCTACGAGTGCCTAAAAAAGAGGAGAAACATAAGATCTATGAAAACACAAACAGCCCCGATCACCCCGCCTGCTCCGCGGTCATCAAGGTGAAAGCCATATTTGTTTAAAGTATCTTCTACAGTATATGTTACCCGAAGTTGTCTTATGAGAAAGCGGGTCTAGCCCATCTTACCAATACGGTACTCTGTTTAATTTCCGTCTCCTCAGCCTTTTTCAGAGTGAGTAGGCTATTGCTGAGCTGTCAGCGTGTTACATGTTCGGCACCATCGTCACTTTCCATCAGATGAGATAGGGAGAAGTCAATCGTAGACTAGACCTCAATAAAAAAAGAAAACGTGCATAATAAGTCAATCTCTGTGCTGAGGCGCACATATGGGTACGGCCAAACCTATTCATCCAGCCGCGTCCGTGATGGCGTCAGCGGTGGCAATCAGTATCTCCCTATAATCGCGCGTGCAGACGCCGCCCATATAGCGCGTGCGGGAGGGACGACGCGTTGATGTGAACATTTCCATACAAATAATACTGCAGGAACTGATCGCCACCGTGCTTGCCATTGCGGACGCGGCTGAACGCGTTGGTGTGGCCGTAACTTTACGCTGTACGACTACGGTACGGTACTTATCGACTTAGCGACCAAGGTTAAGCAGTGTTCTGTTCGGTCAGTTTGAGATGGGTGACCTTTTGTGGCAGTTCATATTCGAGCGTCCCCATATTTCGAAAGACGCGTCAAGCCGTTAGTCTCGGCTATCATTTAAGGGTATTACTAATGTCAATGATGTGAATGACGTTGAGAATTTTTGTTTGACAATTTCCCTTGTCTGATCTTGACAACAGTGTGCCCGGAGGATCCAAATTACAGGTTTTTTGTTTAAAATAATTCAGATATAGTTAATTAAAATAAAAAAGTCATCCAAACAAGTTATAGAGCAGATCTTTTTTTTTTCGTAAATATTTTATACATATGAAATCTACTATTGAATAGGACATTTTTAATATATATTTAATGTAGAGTTTTCTAAAAGTATTATTTTGGATAATCAAATCTCTTGGTCGTTTCCTCTGACTGACTCTATACATTAAATTCACGACCTTTTCGTCTTCATTTTTATATAGGTATGTCTCTTATAATAAATACGCAGTACCTATGCCAACAATCTTCTGTAAATAGAGCCTATTTTTGAGAGTTAGGGTTAGGTTCCCCCTTAATGCAGTATTCGGTTAGCCTGGTTTGAAGTCTTATTGTTATAGGTGGCTTGATAAGTTTCAACAGCAGGTGGCTACAAACTAGCCTCCACCACCGCAGTGAGTCCGCGTGGTGGAGTATGTCCTATTCTCTCACCTTAATCGTAAATCAAGGTAAGAGAAGGCCTTTACCCAGCAATGGAGCAGTAAAAGCTGTCTTCATATTATATCTAAGAGTATATTAAACTTTACCATTTTTTGATGTATCAGTATTCCCAACTGACGTTTTGGTTTCGTATGTCTCTTGAGTCAAGGTGTTCTCTGGAGATATTTTGTGCAGTATTAAAGAAACTGTCCCAATAACTTGCCCTGCACTATTGCTGCTTACTGAACTGTTTATTTGGCATTTTATAGTGCCCATATTGTCGTCATCTTGCAGTGTAAAAATATTGTTAATTGTTTTTATTTCGATCTCTTTATTAGTGTTCTGCTCTGAATTATATTGCGCTTCATCTGGAAGCAGTGATTATTATTTCAAATCAAAGTCAAAGTCAAAAATCATTTACTTGTGTAGAGCAATAAAAAATACTTAATTTCATAATTTTTTAAGTTAAGTATCGAAGATTTACCTTTTGTTAATTTATTAGTTAACAATTGGATTTATTTTTTGTCAACTATTGTACAATTGCATGTCGGTAATTTTTCCTTAGTAAATAAACATATTATTATTAAACGTCAAAATTATTACACTTCTTCATCTAACACCGAATTTGAAAACGGTCTCATTATGAGAAGATCCGGCGAGGAACTCTAAGAGCGGGCTAATCAAGCAAAACTAATTTTTTATGTTACTCTAAAAATTACATTGGCACTATTTTAAAACGTGCAATGATGTAAAATACTTTTGTGTTCATATTGACGAGAAACTTACATTACAAATGCATATTGAGATTCTTTCGTCCCGAATTCGTAGGGTTATAAGTGTAATGCAAGTTTTAAGGAATGTGACATGTTTTGCAACATATAAAAGTATATACTTTGCTCTTTGTTAGTCTTTGATTACCTTTTGTTTGACATGTTGGGGTGGTGCTGCTAAAACATTTATGATTCGACTTGAAAGAGCACAAAGATCCGTGATAAAAGTTATGCTTAAAAAACCATACAAGTATTGCACTAGAAGCCTATACAAAGACGCTGGTACTAAATGTGCGTCAACTTTTTATATTAAATACCACAATCTCGGTGCACAAATCCGTGAATGCTTCGTGCGAGCACGATTTAATGTGAAGTGGTAGAGTCTTTCGAATTGCTACTCCATCCGCGAAGAGTAGGTTTGCACAGCGCCTTGGTATGTTTATGAAATTTCAGATCAAAGATTGAGAGCAAAACTGTGCTTGAAACTAGACAGACGATTCAAAACGTCCCAGTACATTAACCTACAATGAAACTGAAAATTTATTAAATATTTCGTGTTAGATAAGTCTCTATGTATGTATGTGTATGTGCATGTGTGTGTGTGTGTATGTGTACGTATACTGTATGTATGCGTATACGTAAATGTATATGGATATGGACAATATATGCGTATATGCATCGATTCTGTCTGCCTTGAATATTAACTATGCCTAGTATAACTGGAAATCAGGTTTCCTTCATACAGGCTTGCCTAGTGAGAAAACCAACGGATAAAATTGATTTTAGGGTAAAATTGGCTTCCTGCAGAACATAGCAGTGTGTTCAGTGTTAAATTTTAAACTTTGTTAAATAGAATAAAGTATCTCCTATATTGTAAACAATGCTCGATGTCATGTTTCTGCAGCACTACATATATTTTCAAATGAAAAGGTAATTTGTTAACATTTTAATTTTAAAATACCTTTTTAATAACAAGCTTTTATAGCAAAACAACGAAGATACTCGCTTAGTTGAGGAGTTCCTGTGGCTCCCTTCCTGCTCCATTATCAGACCCTGATTACTGTCTGGTTGTATAGTACTTTTCCAGACCAATCCAACAAGCGCAAACACGAAAGGGCTACTTTGTATATGCCACATATTCCTATGGCCAGTACCATATTATTGCAGTGTGTGTGTGTGTGTGTGTGTGTGTCAATATAGAGTACATCAAAACGAGGGCAAGGCGTGGCAAGGGATTCTTCGACCTCGCCTGTGAGGTCGGTGTCTGATCCTGAGTGCGGTGTCTGTATCCGGAAGAAGGGAAATAAGAGTCAGTGAGAATATGCCGCGGGCGGCGGCAGCGGCTGATAGAAGGGAAGACAGACGCGTAGACTGCGGCGGCTACAACGAGAGGGTTCCGATGGTTGGACGCGCAGAGGGTCGCCTATTTAATAAAGGCGCGAATAGGTTCGAGACCGAGATTGGAATAGAGATCGACATTCCGTATCGAATCCTAAAAATATTTTTATTTCACCTTATCTATTTTACTATTTCATTGTAATTTTTGTAGTTTTAATTGCACAGCTGGATATCGCAACACTTAAATCATCGTGCGGTAAACTGGCGACAAAACACGGCAATTTTTGGTACGACCCGTGCAATCCTTTACGACATGCAAGCATCCATGATGTAGGTATCTCTCGTTCACATGGCGTTTTTTCAACGGGTTGTACTGAAGCGCTGTAAGGGCTTATATTTTGTCGGCGCTTGAAAAGCGCTTGAAAGAACGCAGGGTTCGGTACATAATCGACAGATCAGGGCTTTGACGTGTGTGTGAATGATCTACGCTGTTGGCCTCGAGGCCTCTACAGCTTCACCGGATTTTAAAGGCGAGCGTGCAACCACTACGCTCCAGCCAGCCAGAAGGGCAAGAGGCGACATACTCGAGGGCGCCTCGGAGAGGCGCCCTCGGTTGGGACAGTCGCTGTAGGGGGACGGGTGCACTACTAAGCGCACCGGTCGACCGCCGGCTATGGGAGGGGATCTACTACTGCGTCTGCGTCTACGGCGTCGCTCGTATTCTGAGCGGAAAGAAGGGATGACAAAGCATCGGGGGGGTCGGTGAGAACATGTCTCGGCCGGCGGTAGCGGCAGGGGTCGCGAGGGAGGTCGTAGTCGGCGGTGGCTACGATTAACGGATTCGCATGGGAAGATGCGTTCGCGAAGTGACGTGTTGACGCCTTTTTAATAAAGGCGCGAATAGGTTCGAGACCTAGATCGGAGTGGAGGTCGACGTTCCGTACGAACCAGGGGGCTCCTACGGCTTTACGGAGGAAGCGGTTTTGAACCGCTTGAAGTCTGTCGATGTGAGAGGGGGCCGAATGCCCGAACACAGCACACGCATAAGTCATGATGGGACGAACGCAAGTTTTGTAAAGCGTCACCTTATTTCTAAGGGACATTTTACTCCGCTTGCTGATTAACGAATGGAGACGACCGAGCACGAAGGATGCTCGGTGACGGACCCGCTTGATGTGCGGGCCGAAGGTCATGGTACTGTTCAGGGTGACCCCTAAATATTTGACCTCTTTGACCCAGGGAATGGGTCGGTCGAACATGGTCACTTGACCTCGGTTCCTTCCGGGGTGGCGCAGAGAGTGGTGCGAAGGTGCACCTCTGGAGAAGAGCACCGCCGCGCTCTTGTCCGGGTTCACCTCGATTCGCCACTTCCTGAACCAATCCCCTAGGGTATTGGCGGCGGTCTGGAGTTTCTTCGTGATGAGGGCCTTGTTCCTATTGGAATAATAAAGAGCGGTGTCATCCGCGAATAAAGCTAGTTTAACATCACTCGAACGAGGAATGTCGTTCGTGTAGAGGCTAAACAGGAGCGGAGAGAGCACTGAGCCCTGTGGGACTCCAGCACTGATGGAGTGGGAAGCGGAGCGCGTCATTTCGACGCGATAACGAAAGGCGCGATTTGACAAGAAGTCTCGTAAGATGAGCACGAGTCTGTCCGGCACACCCAATCGGTAGAGCTTGTAGATCAAGCCATTGTGCCAGACTTTGTCGAATGCCTTCGCGACATCCAGGAAGAGGGCGCCCGTGTAGACGGGTCTTCCGGGCCCATTGAGACCGGAGAGAATGTGCTCCGTGATGCGGTGCACCTGATGGACACAAGAGTGTTTGGCTCGAAAGCCGAACTGCTCGTCGATAAGGATACCCCTGGACGTTATGAAGTCCTTGAGCCTCGCCAGAAGGAGGCGCTCGTATATCTTGGCCAGGGAGTTGAGGAGACTGATAGGGCGGTAGCTCGCGGGGAGATTGCGAGGTTTGCCGGGCTTGGGGATGCCAATGACGTCCGCCTCCTTCCACTTAGCGGGGAAGGTGCAGTTCGTCATGGCGGCGTTCAAGATGGCCACCAAGAGGCAGATGAGTTGGGCGGGCAGGCATTTCAGAACGCGATTCGAAATGCCGTCAGGGCCGGGGGCTTTTTTGGATTTAAGACCCATTATCAGATCTTCGACCTCCGTTTGCGTGATAGGAGGCAAGGAATCGACGGGAGGGAGGGATGCCCTGCGCTCGACTTCCCTATCTACCGCGTCGACGTGGGACTGGTCGACGGACTGAGAGCTGGGGGCGCACTGGCTCTCGAGGGAGTCGGCGAGAAGCTCGGCCTTTTCGTCGTCGTCGAAGGCTGGGGGTGCTGCGCCAGAAGGGCGGGACAGCGGGGGCATGTCAGTCGAGGAGTCGGACTTGAGGCTACGCGCCAGCTGCCAGTAGGCCAGATGCGACGGCGCGATGCCCTCTAGGAGGACACCCCACCGTTCCTCCCGGACCTCCGCGACACGACGCTTTACCTCTCGTTGTAAAGCGCGCATCCGGGCCCGATTGGCTTCGGTGGGGTAGGAGTCGTACGCTCGGATGGAAGCATTCTTGGAACGAATGAGATCCCTAACATCGTCCGGCAGTCGAAAGCGGTTGAGGTAGAGATCTTCCGCCTCGACTTGCTTGGACGATCGACTGACAGCCGATCGGATGTGCTCGGTGAAGGCATCTACGGCCTGATCGGTGTCCTGAGGGGACGGGATGGAGTCCGAGCTGAGAGGCAGGGGGGGAGGGTCGGCATCCGCCAAGGCCGTGCTTAGCGCATGCCAATCCACCACCGTCTTTTTGGGTCGCTGAGGGGCGGAAGGGGGGGAACCGAGTCTCATGACTACAGGTCGATGGTCAGAGTCGAGTTCCTGGACTACTTCCAAGGAGTGCAGCCGTAGGGTGACACCCTTCAGAAGCGCCATGTCCAGGACGTCGGGTCGGTGATTGGGATTGTTAGGGTAGTGGGTAGGGTGCATGGGTGCGATGACGTCAAAGTCGAGAACGTCGACCAGGGCGTCAAGGCTCCTACCGTTAGGGGAAGTGGTGAGACCGTTCCAGGCCACGTGTTTGCTGTTGAAGTCGCCCGCCAGAATGACGGCGCTTCCCAGATTGAGGAGTGCTTCAAAGTCACTCCTGAGAACGGATTTAGTGGGGGAAAGGTAAACGGAGGCGATCACGATGGGCTGGTGCCCCGTGAGAGAGACGCGACAGACCGAGGCTTCGATGTTGGTGAGCGCGGGGGGATCGAGAGGGATGCAGTGCAGAGACCTCCTGTAGTAAATGAGAGTACCGCCTCCGCGGGAGCCGATTCTGTCATTGCGCACGAGGTTGTAGTTTGCGATCCTAGGATCGCGTTGTGCGGGCTTCAGGAAGGTTTCCTGCACGAGGAGGATATCAAGTTGGTGATCTCGGAGGAAATCAGCAACCTGATCTCGCTGGGAGCGAAGGCCATCGGCGTTAAAGAACGCCAGGGATAGGTTGTGGGGCTTATGGCGGGGAGGTCGCAGATCCATTATCGGGTGCGGGGGGGTTGGGTTCTGAGGGACGTCAGGACGTCATAGACGTCCCTGTATTCCGCGGCCAGGAGAACCTGGTCCGCCAAGTTGGTGGCGGCGCGGAGACGAAGGGCGAGTTCGCGGACTCTGGGAAACAGAGCGGGGCTTATAACCGCCGAGACACTCATTATGAGGTCGACGTCCTGACTGACGTTAGTGGGCGGAGGGGGACAAGCCGCCACCGGCGGGATCGCCGGCGCGCGCTTCGGGGGGCAGGCGGGGCCCACTGACGCAGGGTGGGAGGCCGCGGTGTAGGGCAGCGGCTTCACCCACGCGTTGGCGCCGAGGGACGGCCTGAGCGGCGGGGGAGGGGGGGCCAGCTTCAGCGTCGCGGGAGCGCGGGGAGCCGCGGTCGCTGGCGCAGAAGGCACCGGACGAGGGTGCGCTGAGGGCGCGGGGGGGTGTTGCGCTGAGGGCGCAGAGGGGGGGGCAACCGCGCGGGGGCGGCGGCGGCCGCCGCGCCTCGCCCGGCCGCGCTTCCCCTTCGGGGCCTTGGGGCAACCGCGATAGTTCGCGGTGTGCCCCTTGGTGCCGCAGAGGACGCAGCTGGGGGGCTCGGCCGCCGTCTCCTTCGAGCGGGCGCACTGGGACGTCGCGTGGTCCCCGATGCACTTAACGCATCGAGGGCGCGCGTGGCAGTTACGGGCAGAGTGCCCGTACAGCTGGCAGTTGTGGCACAGCCCGGGCGTGCCACGTTTGTGGGGGGCCTCCACGGAGAGGCCAGAGATATGGCACACGGCCTTCAGGTCGAAGACCCTACGGCCGGACTCGGTGCGGTCGAGGACGACCAGCACCATGTCGTACGCCTCCTTGGAGCGCCCATTCACCATTCTGTGCACCTGGCGCACAGGAAGGTCCTGGGACTGGAGGTCGGCCTTGATGACGGCGGTGTCCAGCTCCCTCGGGACACCGCGGATTACCACCCTGAGCTCCCTTTCCTCCTCCAGGGTGTAAGTATGGTATGCGATCTTATTAGATCGCAGGAACGCGGATAGCCGTCGGTGGTCGTCCGAAGACGCCACCTTGACGGCTATGCCTTGCGCGGCGGAACGCGCGTGCGTATAACTAATTTGGCGATTGTAAATCGCCTTGGATATACGCTCCCAGGCGCTCTTGTCCTGAATGACAAGCGGCGGGGGAGTGATGTTCGGACGTGCGGGGCGCGCGAGGGGGGAGGCCCTCGCGGCCGCGTTGGGAGACGGAGACGGCCGGGGGCCGGAGGGGCCGGGAGAAACAGAGTCGTTTCCGGCCCTCTGGATTTTGGGTGGCGGCGAGTCGCGCGGTTTGCGCGCCCGCTTCCCATTCGCGATGGGAACGAAGTCGTCCTCCGACGAGAGCGACGGGGACGGGGACCGGGCGGGGGCGGCGCGTCGCGCGGACGCGCGCTCGACCTCCATATCCGAGTCCGAGAGAGGCTCGGACCCGCATGGCGAGACGGGGCGGTCGGCGGGGGTCTGGGGCTGCGCCCCTACATCAGTTCGCGGCGCGGCGAACGGAGTCGCGGGGCGCGCAGAAGGCGCGGGGTGCGCGGGGCCGGGGGCCGACGCGCGCGCGGGCGACGCGTCGGGCGAGGCGGGCGAGTACGTCGCCTTGAATTCCCGGACTATGTCCGGGCAGCGTAGGACGATGTACTTCGCGAGCTCCCGGACGAACTCCGGAGGGAAGTCTTCCGCCATTTCCAGAGGGGAAATGGCAGGTCGAGTGAACTAAAAAAACAAAAAAAACAAGGGGCCCTAAGACCCGGGCGTGAACGTTGCCCTGATCCCCCCACCGGGTAGCGGCGGGGGGGTGGCACTACCGGGGAGACGCGGTGTGCCCCTTCGCCTTAGGGGCGAACGGGCGGCACCAAACCCTATCTGCTCCGGGGCGAAGAGAACCGCCGCACGGAGAATAGGATAGAAATAGATATAAGAGAATGGATAAATCGAATTAGAAAAAAAAACTCACCCTAGAGAAGAAACCGCGGGAGGGCCGGCCGCGCCGTTAGCCGACGCGGCTGCCTAGCAACCCACGTGCTTGGTCACGCCGGGCTATACGCGAACCGTACCTACACGGGACGCAAAAGCACACGCACAGCGAGTGCAAACACGTAAACACGCAAGCACAACACACGCAAGCACAGCCGCGACGAACCACGTAGGTCGCGGAAAACGACCGTTACTAAAAGCGCGGGAAGGCCGACCGCCGTCAGAACGGCGAGTCTACCTAACGGCTCGCCTTGTTGCTACGCGCGAGCCAGACGCGGAGAAGCAACGTCGCAGCCCGTATATGCGTACGTATACACGTATACGAGCTAACCTGATTACCACTCCACGCAAGCGCAGGCGTTTCCAACAAAGCAAGTCGAAATCGAAAATTACGTAACACGAAAATAGCGAGCGGGCGGGCAGCGCAGTGACACGACCGAACGCGCGAGAGGCACTGCCAGGACTGCCTCTGCAGGGCTTTGACGTGACGCCGACGAGATATGGGGAGTTGTAATTTGTGAATTTGTAAAATGAAATTTCTAAGAGACTCTACCAAGGTCGGCGTGACGGCAACAGTCTCGTCGCGTCGCCGCTGTGTACCGTCGCACCCAACGCGACATTTCAAAAGAAACGGTGGGAACGGGACAGCAAAACCTTAAAGCTTTCGCCACATTGAGGGCGCGACGTGAGCGTGGCGCATTGTTGGTGCTACCTGGGGAGTTGTAATGTACTAATACGAGATGCCTCGCTCGGCGCGACGCAAATGTCACGACCCGCCGCCGTCGCACCACCAGCCAGTACATATAAAGCAAGGCGGGAACACGACCCCAATATAGATATAAATAGGACGCTAGTGTTGTAGTTTCGCGCACAAATCAACCATCAACTACCCACGGTACCATAACTAAACAACCCAATTCTGGCGTCCCTCTCGCACTTGTATTCTCATCTCGTTTTCGCCGGGCTTCGTACTTCGTCGGGCCATGACATTTGCGTCGCACCGAGCATGGCTACGGTGTGTGGCGCCTCCCGTATGCCTGTACATTTCAATACATCACAACTCCCTAGGTCGCGCCACGCTCACGCCGCGCCGGCAATGTGACGAGACTAGGTCGATATAAGTTAGATTTTATATACTTACTTCGATAAACCCACTGCAAGTTGAAATCGGCATACTTTTCAAACTTCCCCACACAAGTCAAATTCAGTTTATCTCCGTTCTTGTATTGATAATGCATTCTTAAATCGTTAAGAGTGATGTTGTATTCATACAACATATTCTCCATCTGAAGACCAGAAATACGTGGCACCAACCCTGAAAAAGTGTTTTTTCTTTTTTACATTGACGAGGAACTAGGTAACCTGATGGGCGATTTGATAAGTTACAACAGGAGGGGGCCACAAAACTGCCTCTAATTTGTTCTGGGTCTGCGTGGCGAAGAAAGACCTACGGTCTTTACCTTAATTTATGAGAGAGAGCTTTGCCCAATACAAATACTTAGTAAGTAGCAATGTAGAATAGTGCGGGTATCTTTGTGATTGTTAAGAAATATGACAGACGAGCAACATATCGCTGCTTTAAAATTAATGATTCACGACGATTTAGCGCAGTGGTTAAGAGCTTAAGCCGCTCCGCCCACTGTGTCTAATAGTCGCGGGTTCGATTCCCGCACGGGACAAATCTTTGTGTGATCCACGATTATTTGTTTCGGTCTGGGTATTTGTGTGTGTGAACTTTCATGTTTGTAAACGCACCCACGACACAGGAATAAATCCTAGTGTGGGGCTACGTTTTAAAAAAAAAAATAAATGATCACAGAATTTCAAAAAGCTAATTTTACAGGCGAGACATTAAAAAATTATTAATTTTTTTTAATTTATCTTCATAACTTTTTATAAAATGAAGACTTATTAAAATAGTATGAAAAAATTGGTATGACATTAATCAAGGTCTTATTATAACCGTGTATGCAATGTGAGTCGTAATAGCATTCGTACAATTTAAGAAAACTCGCTGAAAATCAATTAATAACAAAGATGTTTTATTGCGCCAACCTGTTTTTATAACGGTAAGGGTTTTATTTTGGATTCTGTTGTGTCCTTGATTGTGCGTAAACTTAAGATTTGAAATTTTATTTTGTTGTTGTGTGATTATTGATGTAAAGCAGCGCTATAATGTTGACGGCTGACGTCGGCTGTCGTCGGTGATCGTCGGCGATACGGTGCGATAATCGCCTGCAATCGTTGATGGCAAGCGGCGACAATAGCTTTCTGTCATTTAAGTGAAGTGTTGCTCGAGTGTGCGCTCTTTAACGGCCTGTTTCAATATACAACTCAAAGCTAGATTTGCTTACTGCGAGTAGAGTTTTGACAGATTTTCTATACCAAATATGTCAAAATTCTATCCGCAGTAGGCAAATCGCATATCCTTGAGTTGAATATTGAAACCGGCTGTTCGCCTCTGCAGTACGCCTATATTTAATGGAAAAATGCCATTAATAGATAGAAAAAAAAAACAATCAGGTATTGAACTTTTTGATATTTTAGGGCTTACTGTAACGAGTGGTCATGGATTCGATCCCCACACGGAATAAATCGTTATGTGACCCGAGGTAAGGCCATCGCGTCCGCGATGGCGTGCATGTTGGTGGTCAATTCTTGCAGTAGTGTTTGTCTCGCACGGGCTGACGCGTCCTGCGTCCTGCACGCGCTATCTGTGCGGCGTCTGCACTCATGTTCTCACTCACCGCGGACGCGGCTGGACGCATTGGTTTGGCCGTAAATTGTTTTATCTTTGCTTTATGTCCTTAAGTTTCAGAATTTCATGTTTGTAAACACACCCACGACTCAGGAATAATTCCTATGGTTACTACTTTTGAATACGAACGCTTTTAAATTAAAAAAAGAATATTACGTAGATTAATACTTACTGTTTTCGTTAAATACAGAAATTAAAATTAATTGAGAGTCCTCACTTTTGCATTCCTTTTTAAATTTCTTATTTGTCATCCTTTGTATAATACGCTCATCGCTCTCTAAAATAGCACAAATTTTATAAATTGAATATAGTATCAAAGGGTTTAGCACGAATAGATTGACGTTAGCGTAACGGTATTGAGTTGGTATGCGATCCTTTCCACACTACAAATTTCCTATAGCCCGACAAGGATCTTTTGGCATTTGGCCAACATAGGAACTAACATTGTCAATAAGTAAGCTGTTACTACAGAGAGTTGCCATTGGCTATGAAATTTAGCCAAGTTCTTTTTTGTTAGGTTAGGTTGTTTGTTGTAACAAGCTGTTAGGAATGTTTTCAAATACATTTTGGTATGTTGTTCTATAATTCAATTTGGGTTCCTCAACTCTCATAGTTTGTCTTATACACAAAGGTATGTAAGGAAAGAACCTGTTGGAACTTTGTTCTCTCCGCCTACCCCGCAAGGGATCTGGCGTTATGATAAATAGATAGATAGAATTCAATCTTACCACGACCAAATAGATCGAGTCTTATCTGAAGGACAAGTCAAGAGTCTCCGTAACCGACGAGCGTGTATGAGACGAACTATGAGAGTGCAGGAAGCCGGAGAGGTGTTTAAAGAAAGAACCTATTGGAACTCTGTACTCTGTGCTTACCCCGCAAGGGATCTGGCGTGGTGATAAATAGATATATAGAATTCAATTTGGTTTATTACGTCTACATGGCGATGCTTGATTAAGTTTCTTGAGCGAGTGCGTTAAATTATGGAGAATAATGGCCCAGGAAGGTTACTTACTGTTGCCTTTTTTACAAGTCACATCAAGTATCTCTCCTATGACATAGTAGTATACGAACTGTAATACGCCTTTCCTCTTCAGTGGATAAGGCACAAGTTCCAATCCGTTCACGAAAATAGATATTGGATCTGTTAAAAAATAACATATAACGAATAATGTAACACTAAAAGTATTTGTAAATATATCCACCGCCATGCCTCATTGCCGTGGGTTCCAGAGGTGTGCCATCGCAGCCTATGCTAAGTCCTTATGTATCTAATAGGGAGCAAACCTAGTACATTTATACCTACGTTATAATTGTACTGGGTACTATTTCGGAGTACGGACTGATACTGGGAAATTTTCGGTAAGAAAACTACACTCGTTGGACTTAGATTTTTAACTAAGGATCTCGTGATCCACTAGACTAATTAAACAGTCAGGCAGGCAGTTTTCTAAATAATTAAATTATCAAAAATTGCCATAACTCTTTCCAATCTATGCTCCGCTGTATATCTATCTATCTATCTATAACCTCACGCCAGATCCCTTGCGGGGTAGGCAGAGAGTACAGAGTTCCAACAGGTTCTTTCCTTACATACCTCTCTGGCTTCCTCGACTCTCATAGTTGGTCTCATACACGCTCGCCGGTTGCGGAGACTCTTGACTTTTCCATCAGATAAGACTCGGTTTATTTGGTCGTGGTAAGATAGTCTAGGTCTTCCCCGGTACCTGCATCCTTCCACTTTCACATTGTATATCTGTTTTGTCATTCTTTCCTCTGGCATTCTTTCTATATGCCCGAACCAACGGAGCATGCCCTTTCTCATCTTTACACCGATACTATCTTTCATACCTACTCGCTGTCTTACTATGCTGTTGCTAATGCGGTCGGTCAGCTTCACTCCGCACATCTTCCGCAGAGCTCGCATTTCTACCGCATTTATCCTACTTTCATTCTCCTTCTTACATACCCAGCTCTCGCTACCATATAACAGCGTTGGGACAAGAACTCCGTTATGTATGGCCAGCTGCGCCTTATGGCTTAAGTGCCGGCTCCCGAGTAGCTTTCCCATCGCACCATTCACTCTGTTCCCTGCACTCACTCTTCTCTCTATGTCAGCGGTGTATTTCCCATCCTTACTGAAGGCGCATCCAAGATATACAAACTCATTCACTTGCTCCAGCAAATCGTTACCAACCACAATCCTTACATTCGTTCTGGTTTCTTCCCTTTCAAAAACCATAATCTTGGTTTTCTTCACATTCAAGTGTAAGCCATTGATCATGCAGTCGTCTTTCATAACTGTGACTAGTGTTTGCAGATCAGTGGCTGTTGGCGCTATTAAAACCGCGTCATCTGCATAAAGTAGATGGTTTACCACTAAGTCACCCATTTGTACACCTTCATTCATCGCTTTCAGTCTTTGAAGACTTTTGTCCAGATATATTATAAACAGTCTAGCGGACAACACGCAACCCTGCTTGACGCCGATTTTAACGTCAAACCAGGGTGACCTGTTACCACCCACCCGTACGCATGCCTTGCAGTCTACATAAGTGGACTGGACGGCTCGCGAACAGAGTGCCATCTATACCATACTCTGGCAAAATGTCCCAAAGTCTATTTCGCACAACTCTGTTAAATGCCTTCTCCAGATCTACAAAACCGCAGAAAACCTTCCGGCCCACTGCCAGATGCTTCTCTACGATGTTGCGGAGTGAGAAAACTTGATCCGAACATCCTCTTCCAGACCTGAAACCCCCTTGTGCCTCGCACAACATTCCATCGGACTTCACGCGCATTCTCCGTTCAATAATTTTACCGTACACCTTGGCTGCCAAGCTGATCAAACTGATGGCCCTGTAATTGGCGCAGTCATATTGTGAACCCTTGCCTTTATACAAGGGTACAATGACTGCGCGGCGCCAATCTGTAGGCACTACCGGTCCTCCAGCAAAGATTTGCAAGGACCCGAAAGGCGTCCCGGACGCAAGTTCCACCATATTTGATCATCTCGGCAGATATCATGTCTTTTGGTATCGCGCAAACTAAGGTGGTTGGTGGCTACCACAATTTGTCAAACTCTTTGGTGTATATCTTTTGTGTAGCAAGTGACCGCCACCAGTGGCGTGTCAAAGACACTGAATCGCAAATAGCCGCTACTCTCCTACAAGTTTTGTTTTTAATAAAAACGTAGCCACACACTAGGATTTATTCCTGTGTCGTGGGTGCTTTTACCAACATGAAATTTCACATACACAAATATCGAGACCGAAACAAATAATTGTATGTCTTACAAACGATTACGCGACTATTTGACATAGTGGGCGGAGTGGCTTAAGCTCTTAACTACTGCGCTAAATCGTCTGTCATGTGCGGTGAGTCCATACAACTGCTTGCCCCTAGCCACCGTTGGCTGTGGCTTGCTCATTTGCGCGGACTTGAAACTTTATTATAGCACCGTACTGGGTCCACGTGACACACTCTATCACCTGGATTTGTGAGAAGCCTTTGCCCAGTAGTGGGGCTGTTTAATCTGATGTATAATTATTAGCATACATCAATCAGATCACAGATCAGTTAAAAGCGTGGAATTAAAAGCTTTCTTAACAGTCATTCAAACCTAGACATTTTAAATTCAGTAAATGGCTTGGGGCCACCCCTGCTTGGGGAATATAGGCGTGACGGTATAGATAGGTGTACTGAGTACACTCACTTTTCGCCGACGATGTTATTTCCCATGTAAATAGGGGCAAGTTTATTTTCATATATCGGGCACAATTCCAGACTCCGGTCTCATATTGGGAATTTTTTGTTAGAAAACCTACATTTGTCCGACTTAGGATTTGAACCCAGGACCATGTGATGACAAAGCGATGCGCTTTGCCACTAGATCAAGGAGGCAGTAATATTCTCCAATTATGAAATATTATTAATTTTTTTAATATTTATGCGAAAGTGGAAGGATGTAGGTACCGGGGAAGACCTAGACTATCTTAAAATAATAAATAATATTAGCCCTGTTAAGAAACTGTCCCACTGTTGGGCACGGGCCTCCTCTCAAACCGAGAAGGTTTAGGCCATAGTCCACCACGCTGGCCCAGTGCGGGTTGGCGAACTTCACACACCTTCGAGAAACTCTTAGGCATGCAGGTTTCCTCACGATGTTTTCCTTCACCGTTAAAGCAAGTGATAATTAATTTTTAATACGCACATGCTTTCGAAAAGACAGAGCTGCGTGCCTGGGTTTGAACCCGAGACCTTTGACTTTGCAGTCCAACGGTCTAACCACTAGGCTATCACTGCCTAGACTAGACTATCTTACCATGACCAAATAGACCGTGTCTTATCTGAAGGGCAAGTTAAGAGTCTCCGTAACCGGCGAGTGTGTATGAGACGGACTATGAGAGTGAAGGAAGCCAGAGAGGTATGTAAGGAAACAACCTGTTGGAACTCTGTACTCTCTGCCTACCCCGCGAGGGAGCTGGCGTGATGATATAGATTTATTTATTTATTTATTTATTGGTCTACCAACAATTGTTACATCAAAACAGAAAAAAAAATATACATAGCATTGAATCTTAATCTAAATGTACAATTTCAAGGGTAAACACTTCATGCAATAAAAAAATATCAAGTTGGGTTACGTAGAAAGTTAACAAAAAATCGAAATCGAGAAAACAATGGTGAGACAAAAATCTATTTTTACATTATAGGGGGAAAAAATAAAGAGAAAAAAAAAATATACGCAATAATAAATAAATAATTACCTATGTTGGACCTGGTACTTAAGTTTACCAAAGCTTGTGTGGTATGCATCAATAAATTTACTCATTTTATTAAAGAGCTTACAGAGCCTCGCAACAGGCGAATTGGTCCCTAGAACAGTTTTACGGAAAGGGGGGCTAAAAAGTTTCATGTGATGTCTGGGATATTTGTGTGGGATGTTAAAGTTGAATAAAGCTAACAATTGGGGGCAGTCAACGTTGCTGCGCAAAACTTTAAAAAGGAATTTTAAATCAAGGAAGTCCCTCCGTTGGTCTAAGGTCATAACTTTAAATTTCTCAAGACGCTGTGAGTAGCTCTGAGTTTTTTTAGAGATGCCTGTTGAGTGAGCTAGGTGTCTCAGAAAGCGTTTTTGAATACGTTCAAGTCTTAAGCTATGTGTTGCATAGTGAGGACGCCAAACTACCCCGCAGTATTCAAGAGTACTGCGAACAAGGCAATCGTAGAGTAGAATTTTAGTGTTTGGTTTCCGAAAAGACTTTGCATTTCTTATTAGAAATCCAAGAGTTTTCGAAGCTTTTTTAATAACATGATTGATATGAGGCACAAAAGTAAGTTTCTGGTCCAGCAGAACTCCCAAATCTCGAACAACGTCTACAATTTTCAGCTGTATGCCATTTATGTGGTAGTTAAAACGTATAGGATTTAATTTGCGTGTAAAAGTTATTTGCGAACATTTCTGGACATTCAGTTGCATGTCATTTTCCTTGCACCAGCTAATGAGTCTATCAACGTCTATTTGTAGTAGTAATGCATCGTTATATGAAACTATCACTCTAGATATTTTTAAATCGTCTGCAAACAGGTACGGAGTTGAGTGCATAAAACAATTTGGGAGGTCATTAATGAATATGTCAAAAAGTATTGGACCCAAATGTGATCCCTGTGGGACACCAGATGTGATATTAAAAACTTCAGATTCAAAACCATCGATCACAACGTAAAAAGATCTGTTAGTTAAATATGAATTTAGCCAATTTAGAAGAGGGCCTGTAAAACCATACGCAGTAAGCTTTTGGATTAAAATCTCATGGGAAACCTTGTCGAAAGCTTTACTGAAGTCAGTATAAACAACGTCAATTTGTTTATTTGAATCGACTAGTTTCACAGCATTTTCGACAAAAGTAACCAGGTTGCTACATGTTGATCTGTTTGG
The DNA here is from genome assembly GCA_905147815.2 of Phalera bucephala. Classification (NCBI taxonomy): domain Eukaryota; kingdom Metazoa; phylum Arthropoda; class Insecta; order Lepidoptera; family Notodontidae; genus Phalera; species Phalera bucephala. The sequence goes on along the minus strand of LR990610.1, from coordinate 2,032,407 downwards.
AATAAAGCCGTGCTGATGCTCAGATACATACTTTTTAAGGTAGTTTTGTATGTGTGGTCGTATCAGGGCTTCAAACACCTTTGCGAATGTTGAAAGAATTGATATTGGTCTATAATTACTCACGTAGTTATCAGCATCGGCTTTGTGTATAGGTATAACTTTAGACAACTTCCATTTCTCGGGAAAGATACCAAACTTGAGTGATTTATTAAATATAAACTGGAGAGGGATTACTAAGTTTTTAGCACAATTTACAATAAAAATAGGCGGGATTTTATCACTGCCTGGTCCCTTAGAGGTGTCAAGATTCTTCAAATATTTCAGAATAGATTCTTCATTAATACTTAATACGGAAAAGCTGTCAGAGCTGTTAGTTAATTTGTGCAAATAGAAATATTTTTTGCCTCTTTATTTGATTGTTTTTTAGCTGGGCAATATACAGATGAAAAATAGGAGCCAAACATGTTGCATATGTCCGGACCATTATTAGCGATTTTATCCCCATTCATAAAAGTTGCGGGGTAGGTACTGGTATGCTTACGCTTGGCTTTGATATATGACCAAAAGAATTTAGGATTTGTGCTTATTTTCTGTTCAATGCTGTGCATATAGGTAGTGTAACATTCTTTAGCTAGACGTTCGCAGCGTTTGGTACATACTCGAAGAGATATTTTATCTAATGGATTTTTATAAATACTATACCTTTTCTTATATTTATCCCTTTCCCGTAATGCCTTTACTAGATTTATACTAAGCCAGGAAGGAGTGGAGTTATTTTTAAACTTAAAAGATGGAAAAAACTGTACAATGAGTTCATTAATAACATTATAGAAAATTTCGAGCATAACATTTGGATCATTAATATCGAGAAATAGCTTTGGCCAATTAACTTTTTCTAATTCATCATTAAGTGCTATGTAGTCTGCTTTATTGTAATTTAATCTTAATGTTGTATTACTTTTTAGGTTTTTATTTATTTTACAATGGACAATAATTTCAAGCGGTGGGTGGTAGTAATCAATTTTAGATAGACTGAGTAAAGCTTTTGTTACGACACATTGTGGCAAATCAGCGAGAACCAAGTCCAACATTTTATTCATTTTATTAGGAACTAGATTGTATTGCGTAAGGTTGTTGGTATACGTAAAATCTAAAAAATCTTGACATATATTCGAATGTAAGCAGGAGGAAGAACCAGAAGAACTATTAATTACATTCCAGTCGATACTACTCATGTTAAAGTCGCCAATTAAAATCGTGTGATTGGCGTTTGTTTCTGCTACATAATTAAAGTTATCCATAAACAGTTTAAGAACTGAATGTTGCACTGGGGGTGGTAAATAAACCGTACATATTGTTATTTTAAAGCTTGGTGTTACATCAACAGTTATCCACAGGTCCTCACACCCACTTTCCCAAATAGACATTCTGTTAGCCTTAAACTTTTTAGAAATTGCAACCAAAACACCTCCTCCTTCTTTATTAGAATTAAATCCGGAAGTGGACCTATCACGTCTGTAAACATTGTATCTTTTGTCAAAAAGTTCACTACTTAAAATGTTACTGTTAAGCCATGTTTCTGTTAAAATTATTGCATCATAGTTACAACATGCCAGATTACAATTAAATTCTGGTATTTTCGTGCGCAAACCACGAATATTTTGATAATAAATATTGAATGTAGCGAATTTTATTTAATTGAAACTAAAACTTATTTGTACTCGTGTGCTTACATTGGGTCTACACTATTTTATTTAAAGATAGATAGATAGATAGATAGATGAAATATTTTTTGTACTTACATTTCTTACGCTCTTTCAAAATAAAGTATGTTCGGAATAAAACTTCCTTGTTTCTTATTGATAATATGCAATCTAGGTATGAATTGTGTCGATCCAGAGTCATGTATGAACGAAAACCTAAATTATATTTTCCTCCACCAGGGATTTGAAATAGTAGGTTATCTGAAATGTCAAAAATAAAAAAATTAACAACGTCACGCAATATATTTCCACGCGGGGCTGGCAGAGGTGTACTTTTGGCCAACGATGCTAGATCCCGTGTAACAGGGGGCGAGCCTGTTGTTATTATACTGGGCAGATGGCTAAATTCCGGACACACAAGACATTTTTCTATCAAAACTTTAATTTTGTCGGACCTAGGACTTCACCCCATGATCGCTACGTGCTTTATTCGCCAATAGACTACCGATGCAGGCATATTTAAAAATATATAAATTAAATATCTGTTTCTATACATGTCATCACGCCAGATACCCGTATATGTCTTTGACATTCCGAAGATTTTGCTTTCTATCTTTTTTTTTAAAACGTAGCCCCACTGTAGTATTTATACCTGTGTCGTGGGTGCGTTTACAAACATGAAATTTCACATACACAAATACCCACATCGAAATAAATAATTGTGGGTCACACAAAGGTTTGTCCCGGGCGGGAAACGAATCCGCGACTATTAGACACAGTGGGCGGAGCTGCTTAAGCTCTTAACCATTGCGCTAAATCGTCCGCCCGAAGTGGTGGTAAATTCTTTGTTATTTTTCTGGTGTCATGAATAAAAAATATTCTGATTTTTATTTCAGAAGTATGATTACGAACTAAAGAATCACATGTAAAACAAAATAATATATTTGCTCCCCTCAAAATGCTTGTGCCGTGCCGGAATTGAACTTGGCAACTATTTCAAGGCGCCGGACAAAGCAAATGTCAAAAATCTTCACGTGATAAGTATACGACCTAGGGTTTCCGCCCGTACTATAGTTTATAGTATCGTAATATATTTAAGTCAGTAGTACTATATATTATAGATCATTATTTATAACAAAAACACATCGAAGATATCTTGCTCTATCATCAAACTTTGGACATCATCCAGGCGTAAAGTACTCGTCAAGACTAATCCAACGAGTCCAAACACGCCGGCATTATATAGAGTAGTTGCGAGTTTCCATTGGCCAACTTTTGGCTTCATCATCAGACCCTGAAAACTATTTGGTTGTATAGTTAACTAGTATGGCACCATGTCGCTGTTTTCATAATGGAGTTAGAAGGCTACAGGAATTTGTGATCTATATAGTTCACAAGTTCCTGTAGCCTTCTAACTCCATCATGAAAACAGCGACATGGTGCCATATTGTTGAAATGTCACCAAACTTACATACGTATACCAAATTTCAGCTCAATCAGATATCCGCAAGTCCTTAAAATGGAATTACAAGATTTAAACCGGAAAGCCAGACAGAGTATTTAACTTGAAATGTTACTTGTAAAGTTTGTAAAAAATAGCTATCTATCTCTATCTATATCATCACGCCAGCTCCCTCGCGGGGTAGGCAGAGAGTACAGAGTTCCAACAGGTTCTTTCCTTACATACCTCTCTGGCTTCCTCCACTCTCATAGTTCGTCTCATACACACTCGCCGGTTACGGAGACCCTTGACTTGCCCTTCAGCTAAGACACGGTCTATTTGGTCATGGTAAGATAGTCTAGGTCTTCCCCGGCACCTACATCCTTCCACTTTCGCATTGTATATCTGTTTTGTCATTCTTTCTTCTGGCATTCTTTCTATATGCCCGAACCAACGGAGCATACCCTTTCTCATCTTTACACCGATACTATCTTTCATACCTACTCGCTTTCTTACTACGCTGTTGCGAATACGGTCGGTCAGCGTGACTCCGCACCTCTTCCGCAGAGATCGCATTTCGACCGCATTTATCCTGCTTTCGTTCTCCTTCTTACATACCCAACTCTCACTGCCATATAACAGCGTTGGGACAAGCACTCCGTTATGCATGGCCAGCTGCGCCTTTTGGCTTAAGTGCCGGCTCCCAAGTAGCCTTCCCATCGCACCATTCACTCAAAATAGCATAGTAAAAAATATACCATATATTCATCGCTTATTCCGATATATTAACTGTGCCTGAAACGGACCCGCAACTCATTTGAATATGGACCTAAATTGCTCAGCTTACTGTAATCATTTTAAAAATAATCGCGGCTTGATGGCCAAAGCGAAGAGTAATAATAAATAATAATATCCGAATTTTCCAAAAGTACCTACTATATTTTTGCTATTTATTAAAAAAAAAGTTTTTTTTTTTAAATTTGTATCCACAGGTAATACGAACGTATGCATATACTTACTATTCGCATCAAAATATTTCATTCGTAATCTGCCTACATCAATTGTGCATGTTGTCTTGATAATCTCTCCAACTTGGAACCCGTATTCAAATTTATATCTATATTCTGATATGGAGGTGTTTTTGATGTCAAGTATCTTTCCGTTTGTTGTTATATTTAAAGAATTTCTATAATCTGTTGAAAAAATACTGAATTAGGCGCAGTCGATCGACGCATGCAACGTCTGTGGTCCACGACTTTTTAATGTTTTTTTTTAAAAACCTAACCCCATCTAGAATTCAATCCTGTATCGTCGGTGCGTTTACAATCACGAAATTTACATACACAAACACACGCACACACACATACTCACACCGTCACGCCTATATTCCCCAAGCGGGGGCAGCAGAGAACTGTACTGAGCCCACTTTTCGTCGACGACGTTAGGTCCCATGTAATAGGGGGCGAGCCTATTGCCATATACCGGGCACAATTCTAGACTCCGGACACATACTGGGAGTCTTCGTTAGAAAAACTACATTTTTCCGACCTAGGATTTGAACCCAGGTCCTCGTGATCACAAAGCGATGCGCTTTGCCACTAGACAAAAGATGCAGCCTAATTGGCGTAGAAAAAATATATTATTTTACTTACCACCTAAAATAACCGAAATTTTTACTTTACAATTCATGACTTGTACCTTTGGAAATTCATTGTTTTCGAAATAGCATTCCAAAGTGTCAACATTTCTGAAGTCTGAAGTAAAGTACTAAAAAATAATAGATATAAGCATCGATATATTATAACAAGATACACAGCCCCGTTCAAAAGTTACACTGAAACGTACCTAAATTTATGTGAGTAGTTAAAGTTATGATATAAACATAAAATAGGGCATATTGTAACTTACTCGTATCACTTAAAGTTGTATGTGCGAAAAAGCAAAAGCCTGTTAATTGTTAGTACCGTCTAATTTTGTCTGCCTTTTAGTGGTGCCATTTTTAGTGCGGTGAGCGTGTTTCTACCTATAGGTAGTATGCAATATATTGCATCGATGGACATAAGTTTTTATGGCACAGCGAAAAGATGTCCACTTCAAGACATAGGCCTTCTCTAAACATCGTTAGTATTTTTTAGAAATAACATAATTATTCTTAAGGTCAAGTCAAGAGACTCCGTAACCCGCGAGCGTGTATAAGACGAACTATGAGAGTCAAGGAAGCCAGTATGTCAGGAATGAACCTGTTGGAACTCTGTACTCCCTGCTTACCTCGCAAGGGATCTGGTGATATGATATATATAGATTATTAGGCTCATATCTCGGTCGTAACACACACTGGAGCTAGATAGTAAACTATTTAATAAAATAAAAAAATAACCTAAATGTTCCACACACTAGGTTTTTGTCCAACTAGATAACTAGACCAACGAAAGAGATGTGCAGATATTTATCCAATTCATAAGTGGCGTGGCCACAGCACTTTTTATGGGACCTGAGGTTGTCCCAAATTCCCACCCCTGTAATTTCTGTAAGTCAGCATAGACAATGGCCTACCTAGATGACATCAGGGGTTAAACTGCTGGGTGACCCTAGGGGCCTGCTGTCTTGGAACTCACAATAAATTTTACTATATCTACACGCCAGATCCCTTGTGGGAGTAGAAATTGTGTTCCAATAGGTTCTTTCCTTACAGACCTCTCTTGCTTCCTCCACTATTATAGTTCATCTCATACACGTTCGTCGGTTACAGTGGCTGAACTTTGCCCTTTAGATAAGACACGGTTTGGTCATAAAAGATAGTATGGGCCTAAAGAAAAATTACTATAATTTCACTTGGTTACAGTATCATCATCAGCCGAAAGGTGTCCGCTGCAGAACAAAGGGCCCCCCTAAACATCGCCACGACGGTGTCGCACCCGTACGCCTCTTGATTCGCCCCGCCCCGATTTAAAAGCGCCTTACGCTCTTTTTTACGGTACCCGTTCGCTCCTCAGCATGGGGCGAAATTATTTTCAATATTTATGAAGTACCCGTTTGCCCACTTCTTCAATAAAATCATCGTTTTTCAAAATAAATGTATATTGTAATCTAAATTTTATTTTACTGCAACTAAAATTTATTTTGCGTTGATGGCTTTAATTTTTCTTAATTTGTACTGTTGAAATAGACTAAAGAAGGGGCGAACTGAACCATTTTAACTTTTAAGGACCGACACATAGGGGCGAACGAGTGCAAAACATACGAAGCGAAAGGGTGCGAGACCGCCACAACGACTAGAAACCTACCTGAATGTAAGTGGAATTGATAAACTTCGGAGAAATTTTTTTGTATTCATTTTTAGCATCGTTGCACCTGTAAAAATATAAACGCGCATTAGTATTCTGTAAGGCGGTCCTATCTTTAGTATCAATGTTAGCGTTAAGACTGTTGTTTGTATTCTCGCGGAATTTATGGTATAATTCTACACTATATTGCAATAAGGTTCGTTTGGCCCATCGATGACATAGACAGGGTGTGGTGTAAAATTAGGGTTAACATATAGTAAAATTTTCCTACTTCCTAGGAGATATTTCAATAGGCGGGTCCGCACGGTTACTGATTAAAAAAATAAACTTAGGTAAATTTCATAGCCCACGGCAACTCTTCGACTATCATGAAGTGACATTTCACCTGATGTCAGCGTTAGTTCCAATTTTGGCTGTGGGCCAAAAGGTCCTCTTACGACTATACTTAAAACTGGGTATCTTTGTTTTTAATCCACATTTTTTCTAAATTTCATTTGACAGTTAATTGAAGCAAAGAATACCCTGCCACGTGGTAGATATGTAGATAGAATTGTATACTCTCCTCGGCCCGACTCCGTGGGTACCACACACGTGGGGCAACGGGAACAAATTATATCTTAAAAAAAAAACAAAAGAAATGTGTGTCTCGTTTATATGAATTTATGTTCAGTTACTCCTGCATTTCCGAGGAAACTAAACAGCGCCCCGTATATGCACGCTGAAACAACCTAAATGTGCCTATGTACATGACGGAGAGTTGAGTATTATTTACTTAATTTTTTTAACTTCACTTAAAACAAAGAAAACATTTAACCTCCACAACAGGATTTTTTCCTTTGCAATATGAATTTCAAGTACACCAAATTTGGTATTAAATATTTTAGTCTAACATTTCGCGTTTAGTGTTCCGCCGGTGCAGTCGGGCCGAGCGAAGCATAGAATACTATCCACATACTTATGGCGTCGTAGGGTATTCTTTGCTAGCGAAAGGTTATTCTGATTAACTTTATCTTCTATCTATCTATATCATCACGCCCGATCCCTTGCGGGGTAGGCAGACAGTACAGAGTTCCAACAGTTACTTTGCTTACATACTTCTCTGGCTTCTCCCACTCTCATAGTTCTTCTCATACATGCTCGCCGGTTGCAGAGACTTTATCTTATGTGTAATAATAAAAATATGGGCTTAAAACAAACACAGCATGCTAAAAGTAATATACATTAATTAAGTACTCCGCATATTAAATAAATTCCGCCAAAATACAAATACAGCGTTTATAAAACTTACCATGCATCCTTGACATTCTTGAAGTTCAAGATCGTGAATTCTAGCGTACCTCCCTCGTATAAGAAATGCACAATGTTGTTTTCTTTACATTTCCCATTTATTATTTCCAAATTTATTGGTACAGTTTCTGAAAAAAGTAAAATAGTCTATAAGCTAGCTGCGTCCATGACTTAAGCGCAGACCCCTTATTTCCAACCATGTCAATACTTGCCCAGGACAACTTTTAGAAATGTTTATTTTTTTGTAAGCAGTTGAGAGTAGTAAATACCCTTTGAGTATATGACACGCCAACGGACCACATATAGTTAGACATGCTTCCCCGGTAAAGCTGTAAAGAATCCTCGGTTAAAAGCTCAGATATTTCACATAAAGGACATACTTTAGATCACCAGCGACGGTCTTCAGCCGAAAGCCCATAGACTAAAGGTTTCGCCACATAGCCGCCGCAGCGCGACGGGGGCGTGACGGTGGCACGACTTGGGGAGTTGTAATATACTGAAATGTACTAGAGCGCGCGTGAAATGTACCACACAGCGCAGCCACGCTCGGAACGATGGCAAGCGTCATATCCCGCCGCCGTCACGCCCAACGGGTTTACAGACAAAACATGCGCGAGCGATACGCCAATATGCGTGCGAGCGGGACGCTAGTGTTGGGCGGCCGCCGCGACGTCGCTCCCGTAGAGTGACATGTCCGCCGCGCTGCCTACCGCCGACCGAGCATAGCCGAGCGCTTTCGTAGCGCAACCGTCGTACTCCGTCGGCTATTGGACCAAACCTTAAGTGATTTGTTTATAGTCATCTTAAAAGGGACGTTTACAGGGAATTCTACAAGCTTGAATTGGAATGGATAATTATTAGGATACGATCTTGATAGGCGCTCATAGCGTAGCGATGCCGCGATTTTTGTTGCAATCACCAAGGTTAAAAGAGGCTTAAGTAGTATTCACCGCGTTCAGTTTGAGTTGGGAGACCTAGTTTTTAACCAAACCATCTATGAAACTTCCAAGGTGGTTTAAAATATGGATATTTTCTTAGCAGCAGCACGTTACGTTCAGATTTCTACCTCAATGAGATTCTGTGTTCCATAACACAACTTTGAAGGGTTGAAATTTTACCAAACAAAGCCTGCGTTACTTGGCCATTACACGGTAATTTATTATAAACGTTAGAAAGGTAAACATATAGAGTGGATATTTTGAACGGGGCAATAACTGCAGCTAATATAACGATGTAGCTACAAGAAAACAGATTTAGGAGACTATCCTTAGCTCTCTGCGACATTTTGAGCTGCATTTACAGATTATGACAAAATGCAATTTACACAGATAATCTTTTTTGATACTGATCGATCCTGTTCCTTATAAGGATCTAAAACCTCTTTTGGGAAGATTTAGGTGGTACTAGAATGCTCAGAAATCGCAATAAACGTTTCCAATACATATTGTAGCAAATCATCGCGGCTTCGATAACTTTGAACATCCTCTCAGCCATCGATGATATCTACTAAAGGATGGTTCTAGTCTCCAACTTAATAATTACAAAAGTATTGAGACTACACAAGAAAATACAAGAAAAACAAGAAACTTACCTATCGTAGCTGAAAATAACAGCACAAAAGTCAAATATAATACCACTTTAATATAAATCATCACGATCACAAAATCACACATCCATGGTTAATTAACAAATGCTTCGTAAACAAGAGGAGTAGGTAAAGTGTAACTAATTGCTCCCGATTTTCCTGTTATGGGAACGATGACGTCAGCTATGCATCGACGCTTTAATACTCTCAATATTATTCAAAGCATGATAACTGACCAAATTTCTTGCATATTAAATTAGCATGACATTTAAAATTTAACTTATCTATTTTTTAGCATAAAAATTTGATTTCGTCTACTTCATAAATTCTAGTAACGCCATATGCAATATTAATATAATGTATCTTATTAGACTTATGTCTAAAATTAGGGATATTCTCTTAGTTAGTTTCAATTTTAATTTATTATGTTTAAGCTAATAAAATTGGCTACCTAGGATTACCAAGCCGAGAAATTATCTATTTTTGACATAGATAACTTCTTTACCTAGGTCACCTCTCTCATATTGTATATCATTACCTAAAAGACTGAAGTGTCAGCAAACAGGTTCACATGATGTATATGCTTAAAACAGTAAAGAACCTAGCATAGATCCCTGGGGGCCACCACCCAAATCAGTGCAATAATCTACCGAAAGACGTCGGCTCCAGGACAAAGACTTCTCCATAGATCTTCACAAGGAACAGCTTTTTGTTGTATGCATCTAGCTTTCACCAGGGCATCGCTCTACTCGAGCGGTGTATTAATATATACAGTGTATAAACATATGATACGCATCATCACCGTTGCGGTTTCAAATCCTAGGAATAGCAGGTGAATAGATAATATCTATTATTAAAACTGAAATATGAATATTATTATGTCGGGCAAATGTAGTTTTTCTATTGAAAAAATTCCAGTATCAGTCCGGAGTCTGGAATTGTGCCCGGTATATGGGAAAAGGCTTCCTCTCTAAAACATGAGACCTAACATCGTCGCCAAAAAGTGGGTGTAAACAGTACGCCTTTGCTACCCCCGCTTAGGGAATATAGGCGTGACGATGTTTTTTATTTTTTTATATAACTTTAATTTTTTGGTCCTGGTCTAATTTTGTTTTTAATTGGCAGCTAATCAGACACTTAATTTGATATAAGTAATATCTAGTGATTAAATTTTCGATTAAATAAGTACTTTGATACTTATAAAATATAAATAAGCATCGATACATTTTATCCTTATTTTGTAAACAGATACTGGTAATGATGATTAATTGTAATATTAATGTCACCGTTAACTGGAAAAATTAACAAACAGGTAAAAATATCAATATAACCGAATGGCTATAGGCTTGCCCCCTATCACGTGGGACCTAACATAATGCCATGCCCGCCTGGGGAATACAGGCGTGACTGTGTTTTTTTATACATTGTGTAATTTTAGTCGCTCTGCAGCATTTGTCCAGGTGGTGTATCCATATGCTTACTGTGGACTGGTGACCCTTCCCCTGCACCAACAGCAGGGGGGCCTTCAGGGCCGCGAACACAAGCGGCCCTTAGCGTCCTTCATGAGCGACCCCGAGGAGGACGGCGGCGTGGTGTGACCCACCTATCAAGTATCTCCCCTATGGTGGGCTCTTCAGACCGCAGCACAAAAGGGGCTCCGGTGTGTTCCATACAGAGATCCCGGAGCCCCTCCAAAGTGCTGATGGCGGCCACCCTGGGGCTTTTATTCGGTAGGCATTCGACATGCTTCGCGATCTGCCCTCGCGGAAGTCCTATGAACTATCCGAATATCATAGCTAGGGTTAAAAGCCGGATTACCGAAGGTTCGCCGCCGGTTAGCTGCCGAGCCGCGCCGCCATTTGGTATAGGTTCTAAATGAACTAAATAAGCATTGTTATAAAGATGTTACTAATTGATCATGTGAAGCTGTAGGCATTGGATACATCGCCTGGACTTTCGCTTCAGGAGGACTAAAATTACACCGTATATATAAAATTCTCGTATGCGTGTGTGCGTTATTCTCCTCCTAAACGGCTTGATCAATTTTAATATTTTTTTGTAGACTGCCTCGTTGGTCCAGCGACAAAGTGCATCGTTTTGTGATCACGAGGTCCTGAGTTCAAATAGGTCGGACAAATGTAGTTTTTCTAACGAAAACTTCCCAGTATTAGTCCGGAGTCTGGCATTGTGCCTGGTATATGGCAATAGGCATGCCCCCTATTACATAGGACCTAACATCGTCAGCGAATAGTGGGTGTACTCAGTACACCTCTGCCGCTTGGGGAATATAGGCGTGGCGGTGTTTCGTACTTATGGGGTCACTTGGATGGTTCTTAGCAGTAGTTGGGCCTGGAAGGTGACGCTGATGTCGAGTGGGTCGGAACCGCGGGAAACTGCAATATTGTTCAGGATTTCCAAACACAACTATATCTAGTGATTATCTAATCAAACTTGCGGCTAAACGATCTAGTGGGTGAAGCGGCTTAAAAATCTAACAACTGATCTAAGCCATGTTGAAAATATTATAAAACTTGTTAAAACGGACGATTGACGGACGATTTAGCGCAGTGGTTAAGGGCTTATCCCGCCCCGCCCACTGTGTCTAATAGTCGCGGGTTCGATTCCCGCACGGGACAAATCTTTGTGTGATCCACAATTATTTGTTCCGGTCTGGGTATTTGTGTATGTGAATTTTCATGTTTGTAAACGCACCCACGACACAGGAATTAATCCTAGTGTGGGGCAACTTTTTAAAAAAAAAAAAAGAAAACATCTCCTAAGTACCCTTTAGAATTTTCAAGAATTAATTTCTACCTCTTAAAACATCTTAAAGTTACTCAAAGGAACTTTTTAACCGGCGAATTATTATCTTAAAATAAAATGTCTCAAAACATTTTAACTAACTGTCAAGGGTAATCAGAGATACCCGTGTTTGAAAAGCCTTTCGGAACCTCTCATAAAATAATGGAACTTTAAATGTTAACGTTACCTGCTAATCGATTGTCAACCTTATTTTAAGTTTGGTAGATTTGATTTTATTTTGCGTAGTAAACAATGACACATTTTAGCGCCTAGTTCGCATTTAAAAGCTTGTAGTAGTTGCCTTCGCTACGGAATCTTTTTGTGCCTTTGTGTGAAATTTTTCTTAGAAACTGCTCTTCAAACATAAAGATATATGTATCCGGTTCTTAGATGTACATTTTAATCCGGTTATTTATTTTTTATAATTAAAATAAAGAAGAACACCGTCACGCCTACATTCGCCAATTTGCTAGCGGGCAGAAGAGAGAGTGTATCGTATCTTTTCGCCGACGATGTTAGGTCCCATGTAATAGGGGGCGAGCCTATTGCCATATACCGGGCACAATTCCAAAGTCCGGACTGATTCTAGCAATTTTTTGAAAGAAAAACTAAATATGTCCGACCTAGGATTTAAACCCAGGATCTCCTGATCGTAAAGTACATTAATCGCTACTAGACCAATAACACAGTTATTTTAATTAAGTCATTATTATTAATAAAATCGTTTATAATTAACTTTAAAAAAAAGAATTCGGGTTCAAATAATGTGAAAGTAACAACTAAAAAGGGAAAAATATTTGATTGAAGTCGGTGCCATATAACCGACCGCACCGACCGATGGGCAACGACTTTAAAAATAATATTTTAGTTTTTACGTATTAGGTACTTTCGCATTCTTTGAACTCGGTCTCCTATTATAAAAGTCGAGATTATCGTCCTACTCTAGGAGTTATTTCTATGTTGTGGGCGTGTTTGTGAACATGAATTATTATTGCAGCTGGTCAGCTGCAATACTGCAAACAGGACTTGCCAAGGAGTCCCTTGGGTTAGGCTCTCCACTCTTCGGGTACATAATTTCAAATATTTCCATTAATAAAGTTTATGCACTTATATCAAATTTTATTTACAATACATATGTACGATTGTATACAATATCAAACAAAGAAGGGTATATAAAACCTACATTTACAGAAGGTCTAATGGTTCCACATTTTTTTTGGTTGGCCTAGAACGCTGGCAGCATTGCTACGCTGAATGGTAATTATAGTTGCCAGCGTTCCGGTTGCCAGTATATCCTAATTATCCTAATTATTAGTAATCATATTTCCATCATAATTCCATTCCGTCGTATACGGTAACTGCTAATTCTGCCACGTAATAAAGAACTACTAATTATTTTTCTCATTTACCGAATTTGTTTTTTCTCTTCTTGTTAATGTCCGTGACGTCACCAAAGGGCCCAGCGGAAGACCAGCGCTGGTTGCTTAAGTACCCTGCATTATGCTGAGTTGGGTCTATTTTTTGTAACGAGGTCATGTAATTATTTTTATTAAAAAAACGTAGCCCCACACTAGTATTTATTCCTGTGCGTGCGTTTAGAAACATGAAAATTCACATACACAAATACCCAGACCAAAACAAACAATTGGTGATCACACAAAGATTTGTCCCGTGCGGAAATCGAACCTGCGACTATTAGACACAATGGGCGGAGCGGCTTAAGCTGTTGACCACTGCGCTAAATTGTTCGTCTAAATAAATGAGTTCCAGCGTTTTTTAAGGCACATAATGTGTCGTACTCGTTACAAAATAATTTTTATTTTCCTTCTTTCTTCTAAATTACGTTAAAATTGAATAGACATAAAATATCAACCACTCACCGCATTAGCCTAGTCTAATTTCAAACTCAAAAGCTTGGTTTCTTCCTTTTTACATTCTTTTATTTAACTTGGAATGTTCGTATGTCTGTCCGTCTGTCTTTTCGGTTCAAATCTTGTAATCTATTTTTCAAGCACTTGCATTTGGCATACACATATAAGTGTATTGACAATACAATAATATAATCGAATGGGGCTACTCAGAGATGGTGAAATCGCACATTGACTTACTTGGAACTGAAATTGTCTTTAGACCTTACTCGAGAGTGATAAAAGTGATCGATAAAGTAATAAGAGAGAGTGTAATAGCAAGTCACGTATTCATCATTATTGGTAAGTTTATTACCTTTTTCTGTTCAAGTTTGTATATCTAGAGGGTTATTATAACAATAACTATTGGGCTTATCACTGTCCTTATGGGATCTCATCAGATGAATATATTCGCCTTCGTTTCTGTCTTCAGTGGCCCGATGGTCTTCAGGAGTCGGACTACTGGTTTCGTTAAGAACCTCGTTTCTTACTGTTTCTGGTACATGAGGGTTTATATCGGAGTAATAGTTTTGCTCTGTGTTATTGTGACGTCCATCTGGTAAATTCGTTTCGTAATAATTGTTCTCCGCCATTGCGATATTGTCCGTGTTCGTTTGCCAGTTGAGGTTGAGAGGGTATGAGTAGTAACTGGACTGTGGTGGGAGCGGTACCTGTGGCCTGTTATTCCATATCATATTTTCGTGATAGTTCTGAAATAGAACAAAATATCAGGGTTATGCTATGCCAGCGATATGCCTCAACCATTACCAATCCTTTTTTTTACCGAAGAGATAACCCTTTATGGGTACCCGCCCGTGCTCGGGAGCCACGAGCGGGTTATATCGGAGTCCTTGGTCAGTTAACGCCAAATGCCTTTACAGGCCCCTCTGGGAGCGTTAGGCGCCCCCTTTCTCATACTAGGCACATATCCAGAAGCCGTGGGCAGTCTTAATATCGCGTATCGCATATCGCGCGGAGAAGCCAAAAATTCAACAAACGCCTCGCACTCACCGCACTTCCCACCCGCGTAATGTTGGCAGCCCGGAAATATTTCCCCTTTTTGGGGCAAATGTTGATGAGAATAGAGTATATAATAATAAAATCATTGTTGCGGTAGCGTGTATTTGTATACATATTCTATGTTTCTATCTATATCATCACGCCAGATCCCTTGCGGGGAAGGCAGAGTTGCCTTACATACCTCTCTGGCTTCCTACACTCTCATAGTTAGTCTCATACACGCTCGCCAGTTATGGAGACTTTTAATGCAAATTAAACTCAAGAAATAGATATACATGTACTATTAAGGTTTGTAGTAATTTAATGTAGGGAAAATATGATTTTTTCATCTTAACTACTGATCTAGAAAAGTCCGGTCAAAGGGTTGTCACATAAACCCAGGTCAGAGAGAAAGAGTCACCCATACCGCAGAACCAGTGCGGGTTTTTAAACTTACCCTATTTGTATCTGGTTTTATGAACTTCTTTATCCAGCAATACAGGACGCCAATGCCAATTGCAATTATGATGATAATACAGCCAAGCGTGGCGCTGACGATCATCCACGTAGAACTGTCTGTAAAATAAATATTAATATATTAAAATAACATTTCTTTTGTAACAGGAAACTTAATATAACGACGACGAATTTAACGACTGCGTGGCGAAGTAGTTGAAAGCTTAAGCCTCACTGTCCACTGGATTATATAGTCGCGGGTCTGATCGTCGCACGTAATTTATGCGTGACTAACAAATGAGTCATGTAGAAGCAAAACCAGTAACATCCATATATATATCGATATAGATGTTGCTAATTTTTACCCCACTGCCACCCTTACTTGGTGAATATAGGCGTGACAGTATTACTATAAGGGAATAGCAGCTTAAAAATCCTGCGGTAATATACCAACGGCTTTAAACTGAAACGGCGAATTGCCTTCCTCAAGCAAAACCAGCAACATTCAACGATCAATATGGATGTTCCTGGTTCCGCTTTCACATGAATCAAAGATTTGTTTCAGTTTGTATATTTGTGAATTTGTGTTTATGAACGTGTCCACGATACATAGATAAATCCTAGTGTAAGGACACGTTTAAAAATCAATGTTGTGTAATGGCGGCTATACACTTTCGACTGAGTGAGCGAGTGAGACTAGAGCGAATGCTGGCGAACGGTCCCGACGACTGACGCCGGTAGATGACAAGCCAGTAGATGATACACACGAGTGCTCTTATCTACGCTTTTGCACTTGGTCTGTCTCGGCCAGAGTCTCAACACATTACACGTGCACACATACCCACACACGCGCACACGCACCTACACAATAACTTGCTAACTTTTTGGTTTCAATAAGAAAAAGTCCTTGGAAGATTCTCAGCCTTTTGTGGGAAAGACTTAGGTGGTTATGACATTTCATCATTATCATCGGCTCAAGGATATCCACTTCAGGAAAAAGGTCTCCCTCAAAGACTGGTAACCACTGATTCTTTGGGACGTTTCACACATTAAAACCCGACATCCTCCTTTGACATGGTAGGTGGCTGTAAGATCTCCAAATGGTATCCAATGTTAATATAGTTATTCGCTTGTTTGAGCACATTTTTGCATTCAAATCACTTGCCCATACGTTCGTGATGATCACGGTGGCTAAAGCCACTAACACAGCCACTTTGTACCCCTTGAGATCACTCCAACAACCGACGGCAAGGGGTTTAGACCCAATCACTGCGATGTGTGTGTTGGATTGAGAACAGCTTCAATCCCAACACTTTCCGGCCGGTTTCATCCGTTCCAGGGCCACGGCACCCTGGCTCCACGTCACTGTGAGCACCGTGATGGTGTAGGGAAGCCATTGTGATACCTCAAAAAGTGCTCAATCGAGGCACAAGAGAGCATTCTGTTTGGAGTCGTCTGTCGTGTCGAAGGAGGTTACCGCCGGGGTTTTTAAGCGTGGTAAAAGTTTAGTCTTTGTCATTGAGAACTATGTAACTTCTGAAGATTTTTCCCAGCTAAATAGTAAAAAGCTGAACGCCATTATTAACTGAATACTAAGCAGTGGTTGCAGATGACGAGGTAGACCTAAAAAAGATGGAACGACGATTTGAACACCTTCGTTGCCTGAAATAGCAATAGATCGACAGCTCTAGAAGTATAAAGGTGACGTTTTGCTCAATGCTGGGACAGTTAAACAGGTTAAAAAAAAGTAGGAAAAAGCTTTCAATGAACAAACCGTTGGATTTATGGCAGAAAGGTGAAGAGTGATGTCGTCAATTTGTTTTAAGTTTTAAAACTTGTGTTATTTCGAATAATAATGTGTAATGTTGTTAGAATATTAACCATTATGTCTCATTATATGTGCATGGGTGAGGGTAATTGTAACAAAGTGATAAAACATGCCTTATCGATCTCTCTTAAAACCGTATCCATCGTTTTACTACTCAGGGTGAGGTACTTTATCAATTTAATTATCATCGTTGTTATCAAGTTCATCGGGAAGCTGAATTTATTCAGAAATTAAATCTACAAACAGAATTAAGCATCTTACTGGACATTAGAACACTTAAAATTAGTGTGAATCCATAACTTAAAGAAGAAGAACAAACCGTTTCTATCCTGGGATGTTTCGTTGATGAGCATGGATGGAGTGACAGACCTGGCGGTGGTTGTCTCAATGGTCGCCATATTATGCAAAACTATAGTAAAATGAGAAATAACATGACTCGGCTTAGAGATTTTCCTCACTACGCATGTTACGTTGCTCATGTTATCATCATGGCTTAATTTTATTTTCTTTAAGGCTAAATGAGTACTTCCGTATAACCTTTGCGCTGGCTTGAAAGTTTTTCCTTCTGAAAAATAAAAAAAAATCGTTTATACCCGTCGCAAAAGGTAAAGTATCAGTAAAACGCCACTTTCATGTCTTGTGAATGTCGTAAATTAACTTAAAACTAATCAACCGTAAAACAAAAGTTACCAGTGATGATATATGGATCAGAGACATGGTCTCTTACAATAGGTCTCGGCGTTGGGGTAGATCGGACGGGCATTGGGGCAGAAAGATTCTAGAGTGGAGACCACGTATTGGCAAGCGCAGCGTGGGACGACCGCCTGCCAGATGGACCGACTATCTTGTGAAAATCGCAGGAAGTCGTTGGATGCAGGTGGCATCGGTCCACTTATGCTGGAAAGCGATTTGGGAGGCCTATGTTCAGCAGTGGACAAGTATAGGCTGAGATGACGAAGACCTAAAAGTAGTTTGTTCTAAATCAGCAATTAGAGATACAGTGCGTAAAGAGCGTTTATTTAAGACGTACATAGAATTAGAATAGACTGACGTTCAAAGGTTAAGAGCTTAAGCTGCCCCAACCACCGAATCGAGTAATCATGGGTTCGATCCCCACACATGACCAAGGACATTGTTCTGCGCCCATACATAATTTGCCCCAGAACCAACAGCAACTTCCTAGTACGAACCAAAACTTCGTAGTACGAGTCCGGAACCTGGAATTGTGCCCGATATATGACAATAGGCTCGCCCTCTATTACATGGGATCTAACATCGTCGGCGAAACGTGGGTGTACTCAGTACACTGCTGCCACCCCCGCTTGGGGAATATAGGCGTGACGGTGTATTTATAAGGATGTAAGGATTGTGGTTGGTAACGATGTGCTGGAGCAAGTGAATGAGTTTGTATATCTTGGATGCGCCTTCAGTAAGGATGGGAAATACACCGCTGACATAGAGAGAAGAGTGAGTGCAGGGAACAGAGTGAATGGTGCGATGGGAAAGCTACTCGGGAGCCGGCACTTAAGCCATAAGGCGCAGCTGGCCATACATAACGGAGTTCTTGCCCCAACGCTGTTATATGGTAGCGAGAGCTGGGTATGTAAGAAGGAGAATGAAAGTAGGATAAATGCGGTAGAAATGCGAGCTCTGCGGAAGATGTGCGGAGTGAAGCTGACCGACCGCATTAGCAACAGCATAGTAAGACAGCGAGTAGGTATGAAAGATAGAATCGGTGTAAAGATGAGAAAGGGCATGCTCCGTTGGTTCGGGCATATAGAAAGAATGCCAGAGGAAAGAATGACAAAACAGATATACAATGTGAAAGTGGAAGGATGCAGGTACCGGGGAAGACCTAGACTATCTTACCACGACCAAATAAACCGAGTCCTATCTGATGGAAAAGTCAAGAGTCTCCGTAACCGGCGAGCGTGTATGAGACGAACTATGAGAGTCGAGGAAGCCAGAGAGGTATGTAAGGAAAGAACCTGTTGGAACTCTGTACTCTCTGCCTACCCCGCAAGGGATCTGGCGTGAGGTTATAGATAGATAGATAGCAATGAAAAAATACTCATAATATTTCAAATTACCCATAAATTGTCGTAACGCATTTATAATTAAACGGACAATCGCGGGAATCGCAATATTGCACAAAAAGTATTAGTTTTTGAGGTTATAATTTATACATATGTTATATTGTGCCATTTATACCATTAATACATATGTTATATTGTGTAGTCAAAAATGAGTGGATTTACACACTAATTATATTTTTATAGATACCTATTGACACACTAACGAACTATCTAGATATGTATTTAGTCTAACAAGACAATTTAGTACGCCTACTACTTTTTACAGAGTCAATTCGATATAAGTACTTACAATACTTTGATTCGTTTTAGATTGCAAATTGTCCGTTAGATACGGATATTAGCCATTATTTTAATTAAATAAATAAATAATGATGGTATGGGTCAAATGTTTGTTGGTTCTGGGGCAATTTCGACAATGTCCTTTATGACCCACAAATATTTGTATCGGTCTGGGTGTTTGTGGGTGAATCTCATGTTTGTAAACACATCCACGACATGGGAATACCCGTTGCGGTGAATAGCGGAGAAGATGCGTTTACAAATGTAAAATTCATTCCTAATGTAAGGTTGCGTTATTTTAAATTGAAGTCATGTCAATCTTATGTCATTTATGTTACACTTTGCGTACTAACTGTAAATCATTCGCAACTCGTAGTCGTGGAGACCTGTCGTGTTCCCCTCACAAGTTAGATTCAGGCGTTCTGCACTTCTATACTTATAGTGTATTGTCCGGTTATTAATAGAGCCTTCTCGAGACATTACGCCGTGCGCCCGGAAGCCGGTAATCTTTGTTATTGAATCTGCAAAATATGAGGATACTTTTAGTTTGTTTGGAGATTGGTAGATTCTAGTTCCTTCTCATTGTTCTAGAGGTTTTCCTTTTGAATACGCGGTCTATTAAAAAGTTATATTGTTTTTTTATTTCAGTGAGTACCGCCTCGTTGGTCGTGTGGTGAATAATGCGCGTAGCGTTCTAAAGGTCCTGGGTTCAAATCCTAGGTCGGATGAAACATAGTTTTTCTTTCGAAGAATTCACATAATCAGTCCAGAGTCTAGATTAGGCTCACCCTCTTTCACATGGGACCTAGCATCGCCGGCCAAAAGTGGGTATATACAATACACCTCTGCCACCCTCGTTTTGGGATACAGGTGTGACAGCATTTAATAATATTTTCACCATTTTAGTAAGTTTTGTTTATTACTGAATAATTCATGAATATTGCCGTCTAGTTCTTCCCCCTTAATCGTTATGACCAAACGTGACGCGTTTATTCGTTAATGATCTTGTAATAATATTCTGAATTAAACAATCAATTCACGAATTTTTTATAACGTTTTTAATAGCTCTAGCTTACCGGGAATTTGGTTTAAAGACGATTGTGAAATTTGTACCGAACCGACAAACAAACATTTAGAACTATATATATTTACAGTAATTGCACTCAGCAGGTAACTGATTTCCCTTGCCGTTTAGGAATAGAGTACAAAGTTCCAACCAGGTCTTTTCTTATAGACCTCTCTTTTATAACTTACTTCTCGAAAAGGGCTTCTATGTGTTCGACCCATTTCTTCAAGCAAGCCTACTAAAGATCCAGGGAAAATCCGTGAATTTTAGCGAGAAATATAATAGTAAGAAAGGGAGTCAGTTGGCTGTTTGTGTTTTCCATGTTTATTCACACGGCCAAGCCAACGCCTCCAGCTGCGTCTGCGATAGCGTGCACGGTGGCGATCAGTTCCAGCAGCAGTATTTCTATGCACGTGTTCACACTAACGAGTCCTACATCCTACACGCACGATCTGTGCGGCGTCTGCACGCGCGATCATAGGGAGATAGATACTGACCGCTACCGCGGACGCGGCTGGACGCGTTGGTTTGGCCGTACCTCTAGTCATCGCTGGCAACATACACTGGTCAAACACTTTTGTCTTGAGACACTGTGGTATTTGGGACGAGAAGATATTTCATAGCGTGGACTGATATCTCCCTGCAATATTCAGCATCCAAATTTTACAAAGTTCCGCGTACAACCAATGAATTTCAGCAAGAAAGTAATGTAAAAGCATTGTTTTTTTGACTTACCTATAACTCGAAGGTTCACTTTGCAAACTATGGGGTTTAACAATGTTATGAAAGAACATGTCAATTCAGTGCTCATAGATTTGTTGACATTATTGAACTAAAAAAATGAAAAAATATAGTTAAATATAAGTGAAATTTAATTTTATATGTCACGTTCTTGAAATGTCTTAAAACAACAAAACACTTTTAAGCGAAAACGTGGGACGTATGCAAAAGGTAATGATTATATGCTCTTTGGGAAAAGAGTTTCGGGAGTTTTACCGGTAGTAACCAACGGAGGTGACGTCTAAAAAAACCCTCCATGCTGACTTTCTCCATAACTAGATCATATAACGGCATGATGCCTGAAGTTGCTATCCGAGGGAAGTGGTTTAGCCCGACCATTTCAAACTCAAGCTTAAATATTTTATTTTATATAAACCCTACTGGGGCGCTCACATGTCAATTAACATTTTTATTTAATTCCCTTTCTCTTTTTTCCTTTCTATTTTTTTCAATCATATTGTGTGGATACAATATTTAGGTAACATTCAAATAGTTTACAATCTAGCTCCAATGTGATGCCTTATGACCGAGATATGAGAATAATGATGTTATTTATAAAGAGTGTCTTAAGGATTCCAGATGGACCAGTCCACACAAGCAGCACCCGTTCACGAGTATGACTACTGGAATACCATTCCCTCGACCATATTGGCGGGCCACCCGCGCCAGACAGTCAGCACAATCATATCGGACCTAACTTCCGTCTCCTCAACCTATTCACTCTCGACAGTAAATAAATTCAGAATGAATGGGTATATTAAGAGTAAGCGAACTACATCTTCTGCTCCATCGTAACTTTCCATTAAGTAGTAAGGTATAATCGCTGACTACTCCTCAATAAAAAAAGTAGCTGTCGTTGATAAAATTCACACTACAATTCATATCATTTCAGCTTACCTATAAATAGTATGTTATAGTAGCTTATTACTATTCAATACTAAGCTATTCAATATTGTCATCCTCAAGGATAAAACGCCACAGATATGGCGCGGAAGTGTGGTGGTTCTCTTCTTCAAAAAGGATGATAAAACCCTCTTGAAGAATTATAGACCCATCTCACTTCTGAGCTACGTTTATGAACTGTTTTCGAGAGTCATCACTAATCCTCTCGCGCGCAGACTCGATCACTTCCAGCCTCCCGAACAAGCCGGTTCCCGAAAAGGCGTTAGCACCATAGACTACATACATACGCTTCGACAGGTCACACAGAAGACTGAAGAGTACAACCTGCCACTATGCTTAGCGTTTGTGAATTATGAGAAGGCCTTCGATTCGATCGAAATTTGGGCTGTACTACAGTCTCTCCATCGGTGTCAAGTAGACTACCGGTATATCGAAGTGCTGAAGAGTTGGTACAAAAATGCTACCATTTCAGTCCGCCTTCAGGACCAGAGCTCGAAACCTATTCAACTGCAGCGTGTTGTGAGACAGGGAGACTTTATATCTCTAAAACTGTTCTCCGCCGCGCTGGAAGATGTCTTCAAGCTTCTGGTCTGGAGAGGACTGGGTATGAATATCAACGGCGAGTACATCTCTTACCTTCGATTTGCCGATGATATCGTGCTCATGGATGATACCCTGGAAGACCTTAGTATTATGCTCGACGACCTCAGTAGAGGTCTCAACAAGTGGGTCTTAAAATGAATATGGACAAGACTAAGATCATGTCAAACGTCCATGTAGTGTAGTATTAGTAGACTTCTGTAAAGGTTGGAAACACTACGCTTGAAGTTGCGGACGATTATATACACCAGGGACAAAGAATCCAATGAGGTAGGTCCAACTTCGAGAAAGAGGTCAAGAAAGTGAAAGTCGCGGGTAGAAGTTGGATGAACACAGCACAAAGCCGGTCGTTGTGGCGGTCTTTAGGGGAGGCCTTTGTCCTGCAGTGGATGTCTTTCGGTTGAAGAAGAACTACTTGCATCCAACGTCCATACCACGTTGAATACATCGATTCTCGTCTGTTAGCAAAAAACTTGAGACGCTCAAAGCGCTGTGCGACCATCGTGTTTTTAGGGATTCAGGGTTAAACAACAGACTGAGATGGGTGAACGTTTGTGGCATTTATTATTTTATATTTGCTTTAGGATGCACGTTGAGCCATTGGTCCCGGTTACCACTTAATGTATTTGTCGTTATGGCAAGTTGGAAGCCGTATGAGCGGCTTCATAAGTTCTAACATTAAGCTATTTTATAGGCTACAAACCTACCGCCTGCCGGCTAGGTGGGCGCGGTAGAGTATGACCTAATCTCTCTCACCCCGATTTATGAGAGACGTTCTTTGTCTAGCAGTGGTAAAGTGTAGGCTGATTAGGAAGCTAAAGTTGTGAAGAATGCGCTTTTTTTTCGATATTCGCGTACCTACCGCTTCCATTAGAACAGTTGCAACATTATTCAGCTTTCCAACTTGGGCTTTTGATGCAACCGCAATCTTTATAATAAAATAATTATAAATCAACAAACCGAGGTGAAAGAAACTAGATCAAATGTCACCACGCGGATGCAGTGTGGATTTGTGGAGGCAAAAATGTGGTAACCTGCTGTTAGACCATATCAAGTCACTTCCAACTGGGCTTAGCGCGTTGGTGATTGGGACCAAAAACTTCATGTCTTCCAAAGCACGAAAATGCTCGAATAAACCACAAAATTCATCCATCTTAGACTTGACTGGGCCGAACGCGATTAACCTTGGTGACTACGAAGAACGCCCTACGAGCGCCTTGATCGATCGATATAATTGATACTTTGAGCTTTAATCAACACTTACTGTAATAAGGTTAAATCCGGGGGTGACAATTTCTGATGCAAATATATTAACTATTTCCGGGTCTTGGCATCTAGAAAAACAAAATAATTAGAAATCACCGTCAGGTTTATATTCACCATGAGGGTTGGTAGAGGTGTGTGCACACCCACATTTTACCGAGGATGGAAGTCCTAATGTAATAGGAGACGGGGCCTGGCGATTGCCGGGCACAATACCAATATCGTCATCGTAATACCCGCGGCCAATAGCGTACGACAGTCACAACTCCGTATCTTGTGGTACCAGGTCACCATGAACCTTTCTGGTCCAGTGGCCATCAATTCTACGAGCACTGTGCTCCACTTACTGCTACTGAAAATGGCAATTCTGGGTGCAATGCCGGTAACTTTGGTTCTCCTCCGGATCTTCTCGTTTCTTATTCGAACTCGCAGGGAAACTACGAGCATAGCCTTATCCATTGTGCTTTGGGTAACCTTCAGCGTTCTTATGAAGCCTATCGTAAATATTACCCTTACGATAGGCCATTTGATTTATTCTATGTATCCATACCTTCACGCCAGATCCCTTGCGGGGTAGGCAGAGAGTGCAGAGTTCCAACAGGTTTTTTCCTTTCGGACCTCTCGCTTCTTTTACTCCCATAGTTCGTCTCATGCACGCTCGCCCGTTACGAAGACTCTTGACTTGCCCACAGATAAAATACGGCCTATTTAGGTATGGTAAGATATTCTAGGTCTTCCGGTACCTACATCCTTCCACTTTTGCATTGTCAGTGTTTAGTCACTGTTTAGTCATTTTTTCTTCCGACATTTTTTCTAAATGCCCAAACTAACGGAGCACACTCTTTCTCATCTTTACACCGATACTATCTTTCATACCTACACGCTCTCTTACTACGCTGTTGCGAATAAGGTCGGTACGGAAAATTGCTAAATTTATTACCTTGCTCTTTGAATTGTTGCGTAAGGACTAACGTTAAAATATAAAGTTTCGCCAACATTTAAAATGTAGGTTTCCGGATCTCTTTGACAAATTCCATCACCGTACACAAATAGATCTATCGTTGCAGTTTCTGAAAAAAATATAAAAATATATTTAAGCCCAGGTACATCTCCAGACGACAGCTTGGTGCAGTAGTTAAGGGCTTAAGCCGTTTCGCCCTCTGGATCGAGTAGTAACGGGTTCGATCGGAGCATGGGACAAAAAAATTTCCATTGCCATGGTCTGGGTGCTTGTGTCACAGTCACTTAATTGCTTTGCAAAAATTTATTTAAAGATTTTCCTAAATATGCTCAATTTTGATATTGGTCTATATTGGGACACAATTGATTTATCGCCCTCTTTAAGGATTGCTCTTATTAATGTTTTTTTCCATATATCTGGGAAACGCATATTATTGAGTGATATAAAATATTTAATTGCTAAAGGCACAGCCAGTGCTTGGGCACATGACTTTATGAGAAGTGAGTGTATTCCATTGAAGCCTGCGATTGTCTTTGTGTCTAATAATTTTAATTGTTCAAGAACCAAATCAGTTGACAAGTTAATACTAGATATATCTAGAGAAGTAACCGTTTCATTATATGGGCAAAAAGAGGAAATTACAAATTTTAACAAGGGCCCTCTATATGCTTTGACCATATGCGGCGTGTTACGAAAACTTCATGAAATGATCTATTTTTCTTTTCTTTTTCTTTTTTTTGAAACGTTGCCTTATACTAGGAATTATTTGTGTGTCGTGAGTGCGTTTACAAACATGAAATTCACATACACAAACAGCCAGACCGAAACAAATATTTGTGGGTCTCACAAAGATTTGTCCCGTGCAGGAATCCCGCGACACCTCGATGCAGTGGGTGTAGCGGTTTTAGCCCTTAATCACAAGATCAAGTCGGATCGTCGGTCAAATAATTGTCGTATAATGATTTTTCGTACTCCATTGGACTACCATCAAACGATTATTTCACGATATTATCGCAACGTGTCGCGTTACGTGTTCTAAAGTTTGGTCAGATAGCCAACGCAGCGCGGCGGGAGCGCGACGGTGGTGCGGCTTGAGGAGTTGTAATGCACTGAAATGTACGGAAGCGCACAGCGCAGCCCCACTTAGCGCGAAGGCAAACGTCACGATCGACCGTAGCCGAGCGCTTCCATCGCGCTCCCGTCGCGCTCCGTCGGCTATTTGACCAAACCTTTAATGAGCAGAGAAAAATCAAAAACGTGACAAGCCATCAATAACATTAAAAAATATTAAAAATCTATGTATCCATTTACGGTTTTAAAAGATATATTAATTAAAAATATAATTCTAAATATCTGCATACGATAAGGTTGGTCTGAAACACCAAGTCATCACATTATCCTTCAACTTACATTGGTCACTTTGGTATATGTATATACTATTTGACCCAGTATTAGGGTGTCATGCCGTAAGTTGTTGCACTTATAGTCTAACAAGGATCTTTTGGCCCGCGGCCAAAATAGGATTTAATACTGTCATCGAGTGAAAAAAAGAACTTGGGTAAATTTCATAGCAAACGGTAACTCTGCAACTGTCATGTAGTGACTTTTTCACTTGATGACAGCGTTAGTTCCGATTGATAGACTGATGGTTCCGATTGATGGTGGTAAAGTGAAATTACAAATGTATGACTGTTATAATAAAAAAAAAACATACACCGTCACGCCTATATTCCCCAGAGGGGGTGACAGAGGTGTAATGAGCGAGGATGGGAGGCGAGCCTATTGCCATATATCGGGCACAATTCCAGACTTCGGACTCATACTGGGAATTTTCGTTAGAAAAACTACATTTGTCCGGCCTAGGATTTATACCCAGGACCTCGTGATCACAAAGCGATGCGCTTTGCCACCAGACCAACGAGTTATAATGTTGTGCGACAAACGGGCAATGTAAATATTTCACCTGTTATTGCTGAAAAATATAATTTGCATTGACACATAATGAAGATAAAGTGACACATCGCAATTTATGATTATTTTTAGTGTACACGTAACATATTTCAGTTTTAATAATATGTATTATTAAAACTGAAACATGAATATTTACCTATTATTCCTGATAATATTAGTAATGCAGTGACAATCATTGTAAAATGACGCATCACGGTGGAGGGTTGGTAGCAACGTAAGTTGCATAACACACTCAGAAATCGCTTGCACATTAATGGTTTGCAACAACTTAAAAATTGCAAATGGACGGACGGCTTGGTACACAGGTACCAAGCCTAACTCTAACTCCCAAAATTACTCTATTTACAGAAGATTATTGATAAATGTACTGCGTATTTTATATAAGAAATATATTAAAAAATTAAACTGAAATATTATAAATTTTTATTTTACACATTCACTATACTTAATACTTTTAAAATCTTGAATATATATTGCAAATGCTCTATTCAACGGTAGATTGGATATGTATAAAATGTACATTAAATAAACCAAAGTATGCTCTGTAAATTATTTGAATGACTTTTTTTTATTTTAATTAGTTTCATCTGCATTATTTGAAATAAAACCTTGCATTTTGGGTCCTTCGGACACACTTCATTGTTGTCGAGGTCATCAGACAAGGGACATTTTTTAACAAAATTCTTTAGATCATTGACGTTAGTAATTCCCTTAAGAACTTAAACTGCTCCGCCACTAGATCGAGTAGTTGCGGGTTCGATCCCAACGATCCCTCGATCCAAGTTTATTATGCAAATTTGAGCCGAAAGATGTGGTGTCAGCGTTTTATGTGTGTGTGGTTCATAGGAGAATGTGTGAGAACACAGCACATGTTATTAAAAGAGAATAACTGTAGGTATTGCTTGCTTAAGCTTAGGAGCAGAAACCAAAGGGACACAACTACATGACGGGTTGTTAGGCAGAGACTCGTATCTTTGAGACTTTAGTGTCTTCGTAGACTGGTTGTACTACTCCATATGTAAACACAGCAAAGTTAATAAATAGACACCCTCTTATAATTATTACTGACAATACAACAAAAACAAAGTGACACATGACGACGGATGAGCAAGTACTAATGTTGTACGGTAGTAACATTTTAAGGCGAAAGGGCAACGTAAACAGCAAAACATAGTAACAATAGACGCTTACTTATTATTCCTAATGATATCATCTGTTCTCATTCATCCTAATAATAATGTTATGATCATAGTAAAGTGACACATCACGATTAAAGTTTGGTACCTACCAACATTTAAGTAAGTTTGGTACGTACCAAAGGTTAATCGTTTACAATTTTATACAAATTTTGTACAAATTTTTGTAAATTTTGTACAAATTCACACTTTAAATGTTGTAAATTTTGTACAAATTTTGTAAATGGAACGGCAAAATAAACACGTAACACATACACTGATTATATTTAATTGATAATTTCTATACTCTTCTGGAAATTTATGATCCGTATAAATAATACTAATGAGTGATTGACATGCATATTTGAAGCTGAATTATTAATTGAAATTATTATAATTATAATAAGTTTGAAATATCTCTGTAACCATGTTTCAAGCAATAAATAATGTCTGATTCTGATTCTGAAATAGTTAAAAATGGACACTCACCTATAATTCCTGATAATATTAGTTGTAAAGCGATACAGATGATGGTAGTAAAGTGACCCATCGTGACTATCGCATACAACAACGCACGTCCGATATACCGTACAACTAAAAGCACAATAAATTGTATTAGAACACTTTTCCTGTTATGAGATAATATGTTACTAATTTCGCTTAATTAAGTGCTTGTAGGATAAATGTATGATTTAATTAATCAGACAATGCTATATTTTTATTCAAAATTAACGAAATTGGAGCGTTGTTTGGGCAGCAGAACACGGGAGACTTCTTGCGCGGGATTATATTTTGTTGGCCCTTGATTAGTGTCTTGTACGCTAGCATGACTGACGGATTGGTCATTCTTAAGAGAGGTCCTACCTAAAATAAAAGGTGCCTATTTTGGCATTTGTGTGTAAATGATCAACGCTATTGGCCGCGCCTTTCAGCTTCACCAGATAAGAAGGCAAGCAGGCAACCATTACGCTTCAACCAGCCACTTTGGCACTAAATATGGCTGCTATACGTTAACTATGGTACTGTTTATGCTAGCCCTGCAGGTCAGTGTTGAGCATTTTTCAATTGTAGGATTAATCAATTGAAATGTCATTTGCAAATAAATTAATCCTCCTCAGATACTCCGGAATATCGATGACTTTTGGACGTCAAACGCCTTAGTCTCTTCCTTGATCATGAGAGCTGTAGAACACAAAAAACGTCAGGCACTTTAAAACCACAAATAAGGCGCGACGAAATCTGAAATGTTTTAATTGCAACTAAATTTTTTTAAATTAATTTCTGTTCTGCTGTTTAATAAAGTGGTTTTATATGGCTTTATAGTGATAAAGGACATTATCGAAAATTTCCCCAGAACCAACAAACATTTGACTCATGCCATCAATATTTATCTATTTTATTAAAATAATAATGGCAATTTGCAATCTAAAACGAATATTTCAAAGTATTGTAAGTACTTATATCAAAGGCGCCGTCATCTTTACTGAATGTTAACACTCACCATATAACCTCATATGTATTAATGGCTACTGAATTATAACCTCAAAATCTAATATTTTTTGTGCAATATTGCGATTGTTTGTCCGTTTAATAATAAATACCTTAAGAGACTTTACGGGTAATTTAAAATTTGCTTTTTGCTTTGAAGCTCCCATGGTCACGGGAAGAACTGAGGTGTTAGACGTCCTTCCCGTGACCATGGGTGCTGCAAAGCACTCTAACGTCGGGAACTTAAAAATCAAAAATAAACCGCGATATAATCCGAAAATTATTTTTATTTTAAATGGCCAACACTGCTCTTCACAAGGAAGACCGACGACCTTGTGAAGGTCGCAGGTAAAAGGACGGACGAACTGATGAATGATTTAGCGCAGTGGTTTAGCCGCTCCGCCACTGTGTCTGATAGTCGCCGGTTCGATTACCGCACGGGACAAATCTTTGTGTGATCCACAATTATTTGTTTCAGTCTGGGTGTATGTGAATTTACATGTTTGTAAACGCACCCACGACGCAGGAGTAAATCCCAGAGTGGGGCTACGTTTTAAAAAAAAAAAGATGCGGACAGCTCGAAGCCGGTCGTCGTGGCGATCTTTGGGGAGGGAGGCCTTTATCCAGCAGTGGACGACTTCTAGCCGATGATGAAACAATAATCTCTCTGAGCTAACTCTGATAGTTATGATAATATCTGGTCTGATTTTATTTTATTGAACTATAATTAAACATTTAGCTTATTTTTATTTATACATGTAATGTTAATTAACTTTTTTTTAAATAAGTTCAGATTGCCTCGTAGGTCCAGTGGCGGATAATACGCGTGTTGGTGGTCCTATATAAGAATTCTAGCTCGGAAAGTGAGCTTTTTGAAACGAAAAAAACTCTGTCGTAGTCCAAATGTTATATTGCCCACACACGTAACCGACTTCAGTGAACGACGAAATTTTTTTTTTGCTTTTTTGGCATATAACCTACTTTTGCATTCTTTGATCTCGGTTTTCCTTTTTTAGGTTATTTTTACTTTCGCTCAGTCTTTTTAAATAAAAAAAAAAAACATTCTCTATAATCGGATACATCCTCTTAATTTCTTCTAAAAAACGTCAACACTCCGCCAACCCTAGTCCCTAACTTCGTAAAATTATCGAATGACGTTTACGGCCAGTTTCAATATATAACTCAAGGATTAATTTGCCTACTACGGATAGAATTTTTACATATTTTTTTAAAGGAAAATATGACAAGATTCTCCTGCCAGTAAGCAAATCTATCGATAAGTTAAATATTGAAATCGGCCATTAATGGTATTTCAGTGGTTTTAAAAATACGTAATTTTTCATAACGTGCCGCGTTAGGTTATAGCGAATAAAAAACCTGATTGGACAGAGTACACCGTCACACCTATATTCCCCAAACGGGGGTGGTAGAGGTGTACTGAGTACACCCACGTTTAGCCGACAATGTTAAGACCCATGTAACAGGGGGCGAGCCTATTGCCATATACCGGGCACAATTCCAGACTCCGGAATACTGGGAATTTTTCGTTGGAAAAACTACATTTGTCCGTCCTAGGATTTGAACCCAGGACCTCGTGATCACAAAGCGATGCGCTTTCCCACCAGACCAACAAAGCAGGCGAGCAGCAACGAGTTGGACAGAGTGATGACGCAAAATCCCGGCAAATGGGTAATGTGCAGGAAAGAAATACCTTATTTGTCCGGTCGACAGAATTAATACTGGAATGTGTTAAAACGATTGAATCATAAAGGAAATATTTATTTTACAGTTATCGTTAATCATTATGTATTATCGATGGGCGCTGGTTGTTTTAATTGGTTACAAACAAAGGAAGACAATTTCATTCGTGCTGGCGTCTAGCGTCACAAACAAACACAGCCTCCCCTTTTCCAGCTCTCTTGACTCACTCAGCAGCCGTGCGCATCTTTTAGAGACTTGAAACATCATCGCCTCTATGCTATGTGTGGACCTAACCTCTGCGACCATTCTTTTGACAGCGCAGCAGCCGATGTCTCGTAATAAAGTTTTGGTCGAGATTTAATTTGTAATTTAATAAAAAATATGGGAAATATCAGTGAGATTGCATAATAGAAGGGTTTAAATATACTCAAGTGACCTTGTGAAATAAATATAAAACATCGTATAAGCAAATTCAGAAGTGGCCCGTGTGGCCCGATCATATCACCAAACTGAAGTTCGCGGACATGATTGCGCAAGAACGAATCTTTATGTGATACATGATTTAATTGTCGACGCACACTCAGGACATGGAAATGATTCTGGGATAGTTTCGGAATACATATATATTAATAATATTGTGGTATTTCTTTACAGCATATTAGCACTGTCCTTCATTCTAGACTCAATAACTTGTCATATAGGTAAAGTACAGTGCAAAAAAATTAAATTTTTTTTGGTGTAAACACATATTTAAAGATTAAAAATATAACTAACATTAAATATAACCAAACTTTGACATTAAGGAAAATATTTAATCATAAATTAAATAAGTAAAAATAGCACAAACAGCCTTTGTCTAGAACTATACTCAAAAAGTGATCATTTGATAAAAAAAACCTTGCTCACACAAGAAATTCATTTTTAAAATACCAGTTAGAAGACACCGACGTCCTGGACACGGCGCTTTTGAAGGGTGTTACCTTACGGGTGCACTCCTTGGAAGTAGTCCAGGAGCTCGACTCTGACCATCGTCCTGTAGTCATGAGACTCGGTTCCCCCCCTTCCGCCCCTCAGCGACCTAAAAGACGGTGGTGGATTGGCATGCGCTAAGCACGGCCTTGGCGGATGCCGACCCTCCCCCCCCTCCCTCTCAGCTCGGACTCCATCCCATCCCCTCAGGACACCGATCATGCCGTAGATGCCTTCACCGACCACATCCGATCGGCTGTCAGTCGATCGTCCAAGCAAGTCGAGGCGGAAGATCTCTACCTCAACCGCTTTCGACTGCCGGACGATGTTAGGGATCTCATTCGTTCCAAGAATGCCTCAATCCGAGCGTACGACTCTTACCCCACCGAAGCCAATCACGTAACGTCGTATCGCGGAGGTCCGGGAGGAACGGTGGGCTGACTTCCTAGAGGGCATCGCGCCATCGCACCTGGCCTACTGGCAGCTGGCGCGTAGCCTCAAAACCGACTCCACGACTGGCATGCCTCCGCTGTCCCGCCCTTCAGGCGCACCCCCTGCCTTCGACGACGACGAAAAGGCCGAGCTTCTCGCCGACTCCCTCGAGAGCCAGTGCACCCCCAGCTCTCAGTCCGTCGACCAGTCCCACGTCGACGCGGTCGACAGGGAAGTCGAGCGCAGGGCATCCCTCCCCCCCGCCGATTCCTTACCTCCTATCACCCAAACGGAGGTCGAAGATCTCATTATGGGTCTTAAAACCAAGAAAGTCCCCGGCTCTGACGGCATTTCGAATCGCGTTCTGAAATGCCTGCCCACCCAACTCATCTGCCTCTTAGTGGCCATATTTAACGCCGCCATGACGAACTGCACCTTCTCCGCTAAGTGGAAGGAAGCAGACGTCATAGGCATTCCCAAGCCCGGCAAACCTCGTAATCTCCCCGCGAGCTACCGCCCTATCAGTCTTCTCAACTCCCTGGCTAAGGTCTACGAGCGCCTACTTCTGGCGCGGCTCAAAGACTTTGTAGTGTCCAGGGGTATCCTTATCGACGAGCAGTTCGGCTTTCGAGCCAAACACTCCTGCGCCCACCAAGTGCACCGCATCACGGAGCACATCCTCTCCGGTCTTAACCCGTCTACACAGGCGCCCTCTTCTTCGATGTCACGAAGGCATTCGACAAAGTCTGGCACAACGGCTTGATCTACAAGCTCTACCAAATGGGTGTGCCGGACAGACTCGTGCTCATCATACGAGACTTCTTGTCCAATCGCGCCTTCCGATATCGCGTCGAAATGACGCGCTCCACCCCCCACTCCACCCGAGCTGGAGTCCCGCAGGGCTCAGCTCTCTCGCCCCTCCTGTTTAGCCTTTACACGAACGACATTCCTCGTTCGAGTAAGGCGCATCTAGCCCTATTCGCGGATGATACCGCTCTCTACGTCTCGCATAGGAATAAGGGTTTTATTACCAGAAACCTTCAGGCATCCGCCAATTCCCTAGGGAATTGGTTCAGGAAGTGGCGTATTGAGGTGAACCCGGACAAGAGCGCTGCGGTGTTCTTCTCCAGAGGTGGCACCCCGCGCCACTCCCTGCGCCGCCCTAGAAGTAATCTCGGCCAAGTGACCATGTTCGACCGACGCATTCCCTGGGTCAAAGAGGTCAAATCTCTAGGGGTCACCCTAAACAGTACCATGTCCTTCGGCCCGCACATCAAGCGGGTCCGTCACCGAGCATCATTTGTGCTCGGTCGTCTCCATTCGTTAATCTGCAAGCGGAGTAAAATGTCCCTTAGAAATAAGGTGACGCTTTACAAAACTTGCGTTCGGCCCATCATGACTTAGGCGTGTGTTGTGTTCGGGCATTCGGCCTCATCTCACATCGATAAACTCCAAGTGGTTCAAAACCGCTTCCTCCGTAAAGCCGTAGGATCTCCCTGGTTCGTACGGAATGTCGATCTCCACTCCGATCTAGGTCTCGAACCTATTCACGCCTATATTAAAAACGCGACAACACGACACTTCGCGAACGCATCTACCCATGCGAATCCGTTAATCGTAGCCGCCGCCGACTACGATCCCCCCCCCCGACCCCCGCCGCCATCGCCGGCCGCGACATGTTCTCTCCGATCCCCCCGATGCTTTGTCATCCATTCTTTCCGCTCAGAATACGGGCGACGACGACGTAGTCGTAGATCCCCTCCCATAGCCGGCGGTTGACCGGTGCACTTAGTAGTGCACCCCATCCCCCCACAGTGACTGTCCCAACCGAGGGCGCCTCTTCAAGGTGCCCTCGAGTACGTCGCCTCTTGCCCTTCTGGCTCGAGCGTAGTGGTTGCACATTCGCCCTTAATTCCGGTGATGCTGTAAAGGCCTCGCGGCGAACAGCGTACATCACTCACACAGACACACACACACACGAAGACACTTTAGTTGGGAAAAGGTTTCCTTGTCTTATTTGTCTCGTATTGTTACAGATCATGTGCTAACACCGTCACGCCTATATTCCCCAAGCGGGGGTGGCAGCGGTGTACTGAGAACACCCACGTTTCGCCGACGATGTTAGGTCCCATGTAATAGGGGGCTAGCCTATTGCCATAAATGAAACTTATGCAACTTAGTAGAGTGATTCCTTTATTTTAAATCGGGTAGTACATCGGATACTTCTTTCGAACTTTCAGCCTATTTCTGTGCTGCCCACGTTAAGTAAAATATTTGAAAACATTATCCTAAATCAGTTGATAAGCCACTTTAGTAGTCATAAACTACTTCACAAAAACCAGTTTGGGTTCACTAAGAATCGCTCTACTACTGATGCAGGTGTTGAATTAATGAGAAATATTTTTATGGCCTGGGAGAACTCGCAGGATGCTTTAGGTGTATTCTGCGACTTGTCTAAGGCGTTTGACTGTGTGCATCATGAAACTCTCCTCAGGAAATTACACCATTACGGAATTAGGAACAGGGCTCTCGACCTCTTGACATCTTATCTCTGTGATAGAATTCAAGAGGTTGATGTTAATGGGAAGCGATCTCCCGGTTCTAACGTGACAATGGGTGTGCCCCAGGGCTCGATTCTCGGTCCATTTCTATTCCTCATATATATAAATGATTTAGGGGATAATCAGAACATTGTGCTGTTCGCGGATGATACATCTCTATTATTCAAAATTAAAAGACAGCTGCTTAATTATGACGATGTGAACAGTGCACTGTCAATGGTTGTTCATTGGTTCAACACGAATAATCTTCTCCTTAATGAGAAGAAAACAAAATGTATTAAATTCACAACGCCAAATGTAAGACAGGTTGCAACTAATGTACAAATAAATGGCGTGGATTTAGACCTTGTAGAGTCGACTGTATTTCTAGGTATCACTATTGATGCCAGATTACAATGGGGTCCCCATATTGATCAATTATCTGGTAAATTAAGCTCAGCGGCATATGCGGTAAAGAAAATTAGATTACTAACTGATATTAAAATAGCTAGACTTGTTTATTTCGCTTATTTTCATAGTATTATGTCATATGGCATACTACTTTGGGGATGCTCTGCAGAACTTAATGCCATCTTTGTTCTCCAGAAAAGGGCTGTTCGAGCAATTTACAATTTGGCCCCGAGAGCTTCTCTTAAGGAAAAGATTAGAGAGATAAATATTCTAACTGTTGCATCACAATTTATATATGAAAATCTTCTATATGTTAAAAAAAAATCAGTAGTTTTGAAAAATATAGCGACATTCATCATGTAAATACACGAAACAAAGATGATCTTATTGTACATTCCACTCGTCTCCACAGAATTAGTAATTCTTTTATGGGGTAATGTATACGCTTCTACAACAAATTACCCATAGATATCCGAAACATGCCTATCAATAAGTTTAAGAAGGCAATTAAAACTAGACTCTGTAAGAAAGGGTAATATAAAATTTCGGATTATTTTGACGATAAAACAGATTGGGTTTGACCAGCTCCTCAATCAGCAACATTTATAAATGATGTATAATACATTTTTTTTTAAAACAAAAATGGTTATCGGAAAGGTCAAACAAATTAAATTAAAAGACTAGCCCGCTGAGTTTCTCGCCGGATCTTCTCAGTGGAGGCCGCGTTCCGATCCGGTGGTAGAAGTAAAAAATGTAATAATTTTGACGTTTGTAAGTGCTTATGTATTGGCCTATACAAATAAATGATTTTTGACTTTGACTTTATACCGGGCATAATCATGTACCAGGTTTCCAGGTCTAGTACTTACACAGTAAGTGTTTTATTCTGATACAAGAATTATTAGAAAGTGTTTCGTTTCATGTGGTTTAGCAAACAGAGACAACAATAACAACAACACATCATCGCGCTAGATCTCTTGCAGGGTAGGCAGAGAGTACAGAGTTCCAACAGGTTCTTTCCTTACATACCTCTCCGGCTTCCTCTACTCTCATAGTTCGTCTCATACACGCTCGCCGGTTACGGAGACTCTTGACTTGTCCTTCAGATAAGACTCGGTCTATTTGGTCATGGTAAGTCAATATAGTCGATAGTCTAGGTCTTTCCTGGTACCTACATCCTTCCACTTTGATTGAGGCCTGGATTGGTAATTTCTCAACTCATGTTTTAATAGACGAATTAGCTATAGAAATCTATAGAAGACCTAACAGACGGAGGCTGCACTGATATCTGATAAGTAATGGCTGATTATTATCACCCTTTAATAATGAATTTTGGGCAACAGATTATATAAATTTATTTTGAATGAGTTAGACAGACTGGTTGTGTGAAACAATAGACATTGTATTTGTGTTGTATATCAATGCGAAGAACGGGAATGTGTTATACAAAAAAGTACTTATAACATGTTACTTATCTGAATTCACGCTTACAAAAAAAATCATTTATGTGGTATACTTCAACTTTACCCTTATAGCTCTAAACATCTACATATGATTTATATCGAGAACGAAGGACACAGTATAATAAGGGATCAAACGAACTTACTTAAATGAAGTTCGAGCATTATGATACGAAGTTTTCGTTCGAAGATATAAGTACCTAACCCGCCCTGCCCGTTGGTAAAGTTGACATGTACTAGTTCTAAAAGGTATAGTCGCAGAGGTTAAGTCCACAGATAGCAAAAAGAAGGCGTTGACGTTTCAAGTGTCTAAAAGATGCGCACGGCTGCACTTACATACAAAAATTATTCAACCTCAGATCGCTGTATTGCCTACATTATGTATATACCTACGAGCTTAGCATGAACAAATTAGCCGTGACGTAAGCGTAACGTTATCAAGTTGATATGTCATCCTTTTCACAGTAAAAATTTAATGTATAGTGCGACAAGGATCTTTTGGCACTTAGATGGCATTGAATACAGACAGATATACAATGCGATAGTGGGAGGATGTAGGTACCGGGGAAGACCTAAACTCTCTTACCATGACCAAATAGACCGAGTCTTATCCGAAGGACAAGTCAAGAGTCTCCGTAACCGGCGAGTGTGTATGAGACGAACTATGAGAATGGAGGAAGTCAGAAAGGTATGTACGGAAAGAACCTGTTGGAACTCTGTACTCTCTGCCTACCCTGCGAGGGAGCTGGCGTGATGATATAGATATATAGATAGATGACATTGACAGGGGTGCGTTGGTGTGAAATTAGGGTTACCATTTAGTTAAATTTCCCTAATTCCAGGTAAATATTTTAGCAGGTGGGGCCACACGGTGTAACTAACTCCAGAGAGTTGATACTTTGTTAATATGTTCAACAAACTTAATGAAGCTGAACCATGTGGATACGTGGTCTTTTAAAACATTCGTACTAAAATGGGCCAATAGATCCTTGTCGCAGTATATACTGTGTCCGACCTAGAAATCAAACCCAAGACCTCATGGTCTGTCACTAGACCACGGAGGTAGTAATTTTAATGTTGACTATATATATATTGTGTAATATTTTACAGAAGTCATTTAGAGTACACGGCTCGACACTTTGAAGGCAAATTCCATTTCTAAGAAAAATCAGACAAATTCGATTAAAAGAGTTCAGAAGTAATAATTTGAAATTAACACATTGTTCAGCTCCAGCTAGCCATTTAGGTATAAAGATGTTAACACCTCACGACACGATCACGATTTTGTTGACTTCTGACGATGTTTATGCAATAACCGGCCACCTCCCTAGCACGCACGGGGAACATGGAGAATTACCACAAAATATTCATAAATTATACATACGAAACTTTCTAACAACCAAATGAATATTCGTGTAGTAGTTTCTGGGGTTACACACGTAGGAAAGACGTAGCGGGCGACTTCTGTTAAAATAAGTATTAGATATGTTTTTTGCCCTAACGGTAAATATTGTAAAAAAAGAAAACCGTAGTTTTTGAGGTAAAAATACGGTATTTATGAATAGGTATCTATTGAAGCAGATACACAGGTAACAAATGAATGACAACTACCACTACTGTTGGAACTCTGTACTCTTTGCCTGCCCGCAAAGGATCTGACGTGATGATATAGTTAGATAGATAGGTATCTCAGTCCTAGTAACCCAAGTTGCCCTATTTGAGACCATACGATTTATCGGTTGTTTATATATCGAAAAATGTCGTATATTGTAAAGAGGGCTAAACAAAAAATGAACACAAAAGGCCATAACGAAGCCGCTATAAATATAAGTTTATTATATCAAAAATTCATTTTTACCTTTCAAATATGTGCGACAGAAAAAAAAAACCGTCTTGCCTATATTATCCTAGCGGGGATGGGTAATACGAGGTGTATTGGGTGCACCCACAGATTGCCGACGATGTTAAATTCAAATTATTTATTTGCTAGAAACATGGATATAAGATGTTATTTTTACAAAAAAATAAATATAATTCTTCTACATGTTTCGCTGGTTCGGCACCATGCAACACCGGAATATGTTACATACAATATGTAACATACAAATTTACGCATTTATAATATTCGTAGGATAAACTTATGACAAGCAAGACACGGGACATCTTCCACTTTATAAAGACGCCAGTATTTTCCGTTATGATTAATTACTTATCCCATGTACTTACTGAAACTTTAAATAACTCTGTAATGAATGATTCAGGAGATTTTCTGGGCTCTTATTTGCTATGACCAATTAAACACGTAACGCGGTGCGTTACGTTTTGACTTTGTACAAATATATCATATGTGTCACATCCAGGTCATGAGTAGTTTTTAAAGGAGATACAAACGTCAAAGTGACGTATACAGAGCCTTGGTGGTGGAAGGTAACTGATAAAACAGGGAGCACTCTTTATCCGTCAGTGTCTCCATTGCTGTTTGTTGCTGAAAAAGTTTACCTTAAGCCTCGGAACTGTGCTGTGTATCGTGAGTGAGCTAGAGTATATTTTCCATTGTCTATCTATCTATCTATCTAACTCGCCCGAATCCCTGATTTTGCCCACAATGAGTGATCAGGAAATTAATATAATATAATATCAGCCTATACTGCCCACTGCTGGGCAAAGGCCTTCTCTCACAAATCGACGTGAGAGATAAGGTCATATTCCACCACGCGGACCCAGTGCGGATTGATGGAGGCAGGTTTGTGGCCACCTGCTGTTGGAACTTATCAAGCCGCCTTTAAGGCCCACATTAAGTGGTAGCCGGGACCAACGGCTTAACGTG
Organism: Phalera bucephala; assembly: GCA_905147815.2. Lineage (NCBI taxonomy): Eukaryota > Metazoa > Arthropoda > Insecta > Lepidoptera > Notodontidae > Phalera > Phalera bucephala. The sequence continues at coordinate 1,992,193 of LR990610.1, read as the reverse complement.
CCTTCCGAAGCACGGAGACTCTCGAATATGAAAATGCCACCAACGGTCACCCATTTCGGGCCAACCGAGTCGAACGCTGCTTAACCTTGGTAATCGGTAAGAACAGCGCGATCGCACAGCGCTACGAGCGCGAGGAAATTAGTGATCCTCCGTTATAAGGTACTCCAATGGCATACAGAATAAAATTACACGATTATTTCACAAAGTTATCGTAACGCGATGCGTTTGGCCATAGCTAATAAGGGCCGAGGACGACACGGTCTAAAGCTGTGATTGACGGAGGCCGGCCTTCTCTTTGATAGAGATGCTTGTTTCTGGTTACCTACTACATTATAATTACATTTTCATTGCCGAAAATCACAAGGTTTTGGTTTTGAATCCTGGGTCAGTGTATTTTTTTAAAACTTAGTCTTTGGAAATAGTTGAGTAGGCGGTCTAGATTGCGCTCAGTATAATGACAATAGGCTCGCCCCCTATACCTACTTAAGGACCTAAAATAATTGGTAATTTGTGGGCGTACATAGTACAACTGTACTACCCCCGTTGTTTGAGGAATGTAGGCGTGATCGTAAGTGTCATTATTGTCAAAGTGCAACCTAAACTCAATCATTTATTTTGTACTAGTCCGGACCGCCACTTCGTCCGCGTTGATTTTAGACAGGAACCTAACACGTTTTTAGGATGAAAACCAACCCATGTGTCAATCCAGCTAATAAACTATCTGTATGCTAAATTTAATACAAATCTGTTCAGCCGTTTTTGCGTGATTACGTAACAAACATCCAAATATACAAACTTTTACATTAAGGCCCACTTGCATGAATCAGGATTTATCGTGCGTGTGCGTGTGCGTGGGCGTGGGCGTGGGCGTGTACGTGTGCGGGTGCGGGTGCGTGTGCGTGTGTGTGACCCGCGTTCCGATCCGTAAACCCCCCGCATTCCGATCCGGTGGTAGATTAGTAAGTTTAAAAAAAATCGAAATACTAGTTTACCCAGCGAACTTTGTACCGCCTAAATATAAAATAGTTGTTTTTACTACTTTCCTTGCAATTTCTTTATATTTTTAAATTTTTTAAACCTTCCTTGGACTTTTACAAATATTTCAAAACCAAAATTAGCCAAATCAGTCTAGCCGTTCTCGATTTTTTGTGAGACTAACAAACGTCAATTCATTTTTATATATATAAGATGACACTTTGTGGGTTGGTTGGTTTACGCAAAATAAACGATTTGATTTTTTTTTAATCTTTATTTAGGAGCTTAGTCACTGAAGACTATGTCGCTCCATAGGAACTTATCTTACGGTAGGTACAGCTTAATGACAAAAAAATACATTCAAAATCACCGTGGATTCCGTCGCACACCGACTTCAACAACCCTGTATAATAATTTTGACAATTCAGACAAAGGAAACGCCAAAATAATGTTGCAACTTCCAGTGGACTTAATATTGCATTCGTCAGCCAATCGTGACACTTCACATCTAACGTCCTCATTCCGGACACACTCCACCAGAATATGAAGGACATCCTCTACTCTCATTAAGTAGGCAAATTTATTAAGTGGAATGTGTCCCGAACGAAGTCTAAATGCTGTAACTAAAATATTTCGGTTTAGGGTGGAGCTCTCCAACCATGGAGACTTCCAAGGTTCATTTTGTAGTGTCCTATACTATATGCCTTTCTCCACCGATCTCTCATCGAAATGCACTTTTCACATTTCATAACTGTGCATTTTAGCTAAGTAAATACAATCAGAATTGGCTATTAGCTCAAAAATTGTTTTAATAATATTATATGCTATCGGTGTGCCTCTCAAGCAAGAGGTGCACCGAATCACGTGTTGAAGGGAACTTTTCGAGTCGGTTAGAATAACGAATTTATTGTAATTAACTGATTTAATGTACGACAGTGCTTCGGAGATAGCAATTAATTCTAAACACATTATTAAAACATTATTACTAATTTTAAATTTTATAAACTGGTCTACCTGGGGATCGAAAAGTGCAGGACCCATTGACCCACAATGTATATTAAATGTTCTATCTTTAGACCCGTCACTAAAAATTCTGTAATGAGTTGAATATTGATTTTCTAGATATAAAGAACAAGATTCCCTAAGATTAGTATAATTATATTTTCTTTTAGCCTGATTAATGCCCCCAATTTGATGTTTAACAATATAACTGAAATCATACCAGTTCATCTAATAATCTAATGTGTATATACCCAAGGGGGTCTGTCCAAGAGCGTGCTCGTCGCGACCCCTGCCAGTCATTATGACTGCAATCTTGGACCGAAGACGTACCGCAGTGCGGGCTAGGGCGTCCCCCCGAGGCGATGCGTATCGGCCCGCCCCCGTCGGTACGAATATGGGTGGAAGCGGCGATGGGGGCCGCCACCCATCACGCCGCACCCAAACTGGCGAGTCGTGGGGTGCAGAGTGCCGAATAGGCACTTGGAATGTAAGGGGTGGTATGGAAGATAAGATGCATGAGGTGATTGATGTAATGAAAGAGAGACGCCTGGATGCTCTGTGTGTAACAGAGACAAAGCGAAGGGGCAGTGAAACCTGTGATCTTCCTGATGGCATAATGGCTCTGTGGTCCGGGGTATCGCTGGAGTGGGAGATTATGGCCTGTACGATGCAAGACTTCTCTGGGTCCGTTTAAAACCCCAGTTTTAAACGGACCCAGAGAAGTCTTAAACCAAACCATAAACCCAAAAATACTTTAGTGACACCCATGTCACTAAAGTATTTTTGGTGGCAGCATATGCTCCCGTAAGCTCGTCTACACCCCAAGACCTTGAGAAGTTTTGGGATAATGTCAGAGAAGTTCTGGATCTAGCTGAGGCTAAAGAAAAGGTTTGTGAATTTTGTGTGGCGATCTGAACAGATGGGTGGGAACCAGGCGGCAAACTTGCGTTTGCGCTTGTCTGGGTCCTTATGGTGATAAGAGAGTGAATGATGCAGGTAAGCTCATTGTGGATGTATGTTTGGAAAGTCGCCTCCTTGTGTCTAATACGATATTCCAACATAAGGATATACATATGTACACGTGGAGAAGGAATGAACAAAACAGCATGATAGATTTGATCCTGGTAGATTGCCGTCTCCGAAGCAAACTCCAAGATACACGTGCGTATAGAGGCCCCACTCTTAAATCATACCACTATCTCGTAGTTGCGCGGTTTAGTGGTCTGTTCAGGAAGTGGAGGCACTGGCGAGAGTGTATCCCCTTCGGAGACCTTAAAAGAATAAAGGTTGAAAAGTTGCACGATGACAGCGTGAGAAGAATGTATGAAGACAGAGTCTGGGATAAGCTTTTGGCAGTAGGTTCTTCGGACTCAAATGTAGATGAATGCTGGAGTAGCCTGAAAGAGAGTTTAGTAGATTCCGCGAAAGAAGTATGTGGTTGCTCAAAGAAGCATATAACAGCAAAAGGTGATGCATGGTGGGATGCGGAATTGCAAAACTCCGTAGAAAGTAAGAAGAAAGCATGGCAGGACTATGTTTCTTCTTTGAACCTGTATGCCAGTATGACAGAGATGAAGAAAGAAATATACCGGCAATGCAAGAATGCCACCAAAACCTTAGTGAAAGAAAAACGTGAAAGAGCCAGTGCGATTGAGGAGGAGAGGCTGGCGAAGAACTTCGAGAACAACACTAAACTCTTTTGGAGCAAAGTGAGAAAGTCTCGAGGTGATTCGTCAGGTTCCAGAATGGAAAGGATAAAGTCTAAGGATGGTGACATTCTTGCAGATACACAAGCTGTATTAAACCGGTGGAGTGAATATTTTGGAGAAATGTATGGAGATGCCCCGGATACTGGTGCCACACACGAGACCAGAGACGAGTTTGCGGCACCGGAATCAACAGAGGGTATCACTATGGAAGAAGTTGAATGGGCGATAGGAAGTATGAAAAATGGTAAAGCTGCGGGAATAAAAAATGATATCTGCAGAGATGATCAAATATGGTGGAACTTGCATCCGGGACGCCTTTCGGGTCCTTGCAAACCTTTGCTGGAGGACCGGTAGGGTCCCTACAGATTGGCGCCGCGCAGTCATTGTACCCTTGTACAAAGGCAAGGGTTCACAATATGACTGCGCCAATTACAGAGCCATTAGTTTAATCAGCTAATAAAAAAGGCATGGAAAAATAATATAACCAACTTTAATGGCATTTTGGAGCGAGTAGCGTTATTACAAATGAAATCTGACAGACTAAATATTTCTATAATTCAGGCATACGCACCCACGGAAAGATCAGATGATACAGAAATACAAAAATTCTATAATGATCTGAAAAAAGCTCACACACTAGCCGATAAGAAAATCATAATATTAGTAGACTTCAATGCAAAAATAGGGCAACCCAAAAAGAAGAAAAACTCGTCATGGGACAGTATGGGCTAGGCCAAAGAAACGAAAGAGGCGAAAGACTGCTAGAATATGCATTTGAATATAGACTAGCAATAATCAACACTTATTTCAAAAAAAGACCCAGCAGAAGATAGACTTGGAAATCACCAGACGAAACTGTTAAAAACGAAATCGACTACATCATGACAAATGTCCCAAAAATAGTTCAAAATTATGAAGTTCTCAATAACGTAAAGTTCCGCACAGACCATAGACTACTTAGAGCAACAGTTCTATTAAGCCAATCGAAAAAAAGTAGAAAAGGCTTTAAACCACCACCAAAAATTCCGAAAACTGAAGAGGAAACAAGACACTACATAGACAGCCTAAAATTGAACATCGAAAATAAACTAGTAGAAACCAGAAACGTACAATCTTACTATGATGCGCTAGAAGTAACTATAACAAAAAGTTTAACTAGTCAAAACAATCCTAAAAAAGAAAAACGACACAAAATATTTAGCGAACAAACAATAGCCTTAATCAACAAACGTAGTGAACTAACTATAAGAAAGAATAAAGATGCTAATACAAAGAAAGAACTAAGCAAATTATATAAGGAAACTAGCAAAGCGATCAAAAGAGACTACAGTTACCACAGACAAAGGATGATAACAGAAAATCTAAACAAATTCAGAAGCACAAAGAAAGCATTTCAAGAATTAAACCTAAGAAAAACTTGGATACAAAAATTAGAAGGCCAACATAAGGAAACTAAAACAAGACAAGAAATCATACAGCAGGCAACTACTTTCTACCAAGAACTATACAAAAACAAAGATAAAACCATCGAGGAAGCTAACGAATCACACTATTGTTATAACACGGAAACAATTAGACCGATAGAAGAAAAAGATATATACACCCAGCTGAAACAACTAAAATCAGATAAAAGTCCTGGTCCCGATGGAATAACCAATGAAGCTCTAAAAATAGGTGCACCAGTGTTACTTAGACCACTCACAGAATTATCCAATCTCATACAGCTGAAATCAGCTCAGCTCAGCTGAAATCGAACCAATCCAATGGTGCACGTCAGACATCATACTACTATACAAAAAAGGGAACAGAGGGTTCCCTACCCGATATCAACAACTATAGATCAATTAGCTTACTGGCAAGCATATACGAAATCTTCTCATCTATAATTCTTAAACGCATAACACAAGAATCAGAATCAGAATATTTTTTATTCATGTAAACCATTACAGTATTTATGAATCGTCAGAAAAGTAACAAAGACTCTACCGCCACTTCGGAATGTCATTCCTGTGGAGAAGAAGGGCAAGAAACTCCACGGTTACTCTTTTAAAATAAGAAATTACAAACTTTTTCATCTACATTCTGTTGTGGGGTATGGGAGAACAATGTAGGTTGGTCATCAGGTGAGTCTAAGTTAAAAAAGCGAATAATACTATTTATGAGAATGGCTACATGGTTCCCTCATTTACAAAAAAAGTACATATTGTGTTAAATTAATAGAAGGAAGAGAGGTAATGTTAACTAACAACAGTTGAATAGGTTGTTATGACTCAAGTGGAGCTGGAATAGCATCTATCCAAGCATTTTTATCTTTTAAATAATCTTCTATTGAATAATAAGCTTGCTTACAAAGTGTTCGTTTTACACAAGCTTTGAACTTATTTTCACTAAGTTTAGTGACGTCAATGGGAATTTTGTTATAAAATCTAACACAGTGCCCCATGCAAGACGTGTGAATTTTTGACAGACGAAACTGCGGTTGGTCTAATTTGAGAGATTGAAAATGCACAACCAATAGAACAAGCTGGCTTTCGCTCTGGGTTTAGCACACTAGACCATATACAGGCACTGGAACAAGTTATAGAAAATACGAAGAGTTTAATAAGCCACTCTATCTAGGTTTTATCGACTACAGCAAGGCATTTGACAGCATAAGCCACAACTCTATAAGGAAATCACTAAAAAATTTAAACATAAATTCGAAATATATAAATATTATAAAATACATATACAACAACAGCACAAGTAATGTCATGCTAGAATCTAGAGGTGATGCAATTAATATCGAAAGAGGAGTCAGACAGGGGGACCCCCTGTCACCTAAATTGTTTATTGCGGTTTTAGAAGATGTATTTCGAAACACAGACTGGAAAACTAGAGGCATAAAAATAAACAACAGCTATCTAAGCCATCTCAGATTTGCGGATGACATAGTTATATTGTCTGAAACAGCAAATGAATTACAAGATATGCTCCGCTCTCTTGCTCAAGCAAGCTCAAAAGTAGGATTAGAGATGAATGCTACAAAAACCAAAATCATGACAAACAGCATAGAACGGCCCATCAATGTAAAAGAAAAATCTATAGAATATGTCCACAGTTACATCTAGGCAAACAAATATCATTTTTGAAAACGCACAATGAAGATAAAATTGAAAGAAGAACAAACATAGCCTGGAAGAAAATTTGGTCACTCAAAGAAATTCTAAAAGGAGACTACTCGATAAACCTCAAGAAAACGGTATTTGATACCTGTATACTGCCTTGTCTACTGTATGGCTGCCAAACATGGATATACACAACAAAAGCAAAACAAAGGATCACAACAACACAAAGAGCTATAGAGAGAAGTATCCTGAACATAAGAAAAATACAAAAAGTCAGGAGCAAAGTAATCAGACAGAAAACAAAACTAACAGATGCCCTAACACAAGCTCTAAAATTGAAGTGGCAGTGGGCAGGTCACGTATCGAGATACACAGACAGCAGGTGGACAATCAATACTACAAGGTGGAAAGGGCCAATCGGCAAAAGAAGGGTAGGGAGACCGAAAAGACGATGGGCTGACGATATAACCGAAATAATAGGAAACGACTGGCAAACTATCGGCAAGGACAGAGACGGGTAGAAAGGACTGGAGGAGGCCTTCACCCGAGGAGGGGTCCATATCCAAGAACAAAAACTAACTAAACACTAACAAACAAATATCAACATTTGAAATGGAAACCAAGGATAAGGAAATACAGGCTTTTTTATTTTTATTTTATTTTATTTTATATAGTTTAATCAGCTTGGCAGCCAAGTTATATGGTAAAATTGTTGAAAGGAGAATGGGCGAGAAGTCCGATGGAATGTTGTGCGAGGCACAAGGGGGTTTCAGGTCCGGAAGAGGATGTTCGGATCAAGTTTTCTCCCTTCGCAACATCGTAGAGAAGCATCTGGCAGTGGGCCGGAAGGTTTTCTGCGGTTTTGTGGATCTGGAGAAGGCGTTTGATAGAGTTGTACGAAAGAGACTTTGGGACATTTTACCTGAGTATGGTATAAATGGCACTCTGCTGCGGGCCGTCCAGTCCACCTATGTGGACTGCAAGGCATGCGTACGGGTGGGTGGTAACATGTCACCCTAGTTTGGGGTTAAAATCGGCGTCAAGCAGGGTTGCGTGTTGTCCGCTAGACTGTTTATAATATATTTGGATAAAAGTCTTCAAAGACTGAAAGCGATGAATGAAGGTGTACAAATGAGTAATCTAGTGGTAAATCATCTACTATATGCAGATGACGCGGTTTTGATAGCGCCAACAGCCACTGATCTGCAATCACTAGTCACAGTTATGAAAGACGACTGCATGAAAAATGGCTTACATTTGAATGTGAAGAAAACCAAAATTATGGTTTTTGAACGGAAAGAAACCAGAATGAATGCAAGGATTGTGGTTGGGAACGATGTGCGGGAGCAAGTAAATGAGATTGTATATCTTGGATGCGCATTCAGTAAGGATGGAAAATACACCGCTGACATAGAGAGCAGAGTGAGTGCAGGGAACAGAGTGAATGGCGCGATGGGAAAGCTACTTGGGAGCCGGCACTTAAACCGAAAGGCTCAGCTGGCCATACATAATGAGTGCTTGTCCCAATGCTGTTATATGGCAGCGAGAGCTGGGTATGTAAGAAGGAGAATGAAAGTAGGATAAATGCGGTGGAAATGCGAGCTTTGCGGAAGATGTGCGGAGTGAAGCTGACCGACCGTATTGCAACAGCGTAGTAAGAAAGCAAATAGGTATGATAGAGAGTATCGGTGTAAAGATGAGAAAGGGCATGCTCCGTTGGTTCGGGCATATAGAAAGAGTGCCCAAAGAAAGAATGACAAAACTGATATACAATGCGAAACTGAAAGGATGAAGGTATCGGGGACGACCTTTTTTTTTTACCTGGGGAAAATCCTGCATAGGACTTCCGCGAGCCTCGGGAGACGCTCGCGGGGCGTGTCGGATTCCTACCGACTAAAAACCCCAGGGTGGCCGACATCAGTACTTTGGAGGGGCTCCGGGATCTCCGTATGGAACGCACCGGTGCCCCTCTTGTGCCACGCTCTGAAGAGCCCGCCTTCGAGGGGGGACTTAATGATACGCTCCCCCCCGCACCAACGCGGTGCTCACGGCGACGTGGGCCACACCACGCCGCCGTCCTCCTCGGGGTCGCTCGTGAAGAACGCTCGAGGCCCCCGCCCCTTGCGTCCGCGACCCCGAAGGCCCCCCTGCTGATGTGGTTGCAGGGGGAGGTCCCCCGCCAGATATTACGGCGGGGGACGCGAGTTGGCCCGTATTCTTAAGCCCCGGGCTATTGGGCTGGGGGGCCTGGGCGGGCTGTGCCTCCGCCCCGGCGCCGTCGCCTTCGTCGAGCAGGATCGGCCCTCTCCCGATCCCGCTCGGCCTCCTCCTTCTGGGACATCACAGTCTCGCAGAAGGAGGATACGGCCCCCCCACGCCGATTCCCCTGCCAGCATAGCCGCTACTATTGCCGGCAAGGAGAGGTCCGGTCCGATCCGGTCGACCAGGATCCGCCGCTTGGAGGCCCACGCTGGGCACTCTTCGAGCGTGTGCTGGGCGGAATCCTGGTCCCCACCGCAGTGGTGACAGGTCGTCGTCGCCTCGCGTCCGATCTTCCTCAGATAATCACCGAAGCAACCGTGACCAGTGATTATCTGAGTAAGTCTATAGGTGACTCGCCCTCTCCTCCGCTGGTGCCAGGCTTCGAAGGACGGCAGGATAACTTGGACGACACGCTTGCGCGCGATGTGCTCTTGACTGAGCCTCGCGCGCCACTCCTCCAGAGCGCGCCGTCGTTCCCGCCGTCTCACTTCTTCGAGCGCAGGCACGCCCTCGCCACTTTGGCGGACGCCACGAGTCTGGTCGTAGGCCCTCGCGTCCATGTCCGCCAGGATGTCGAGCGGTGGAAAGCGCGCCAAGAGTGTTGCCGTCTCAAAGGATATGGTACGGTATCTTCGTGCGATGCAGATGGCCATCTTGCGCTGCAGGCTCTGGATCTTCATCCTGCTGCGCCGCACGCCCGACAGTCGGTGTGACCACACGGGCACCCCATAGAGGGCCACCGATCGCACGACCCCCCCGTAGAGGCGGCGCATCTCCTCCGACGGTCCCCCAAGGTTGGGCAGCAGTCTGTGCATAGCACCCACTACTCTTTCGACCCGGGGGACTAGGCGCTCGAAGTGCTCCTCGAAGCCCCAGCGACTGTCTAGGGTGAGGCCTAGGTACTTTAGGTAACCTCCCCACCCGGACTGGCGAGTCTCCAACGCGAACTCACGAGTCGGGTGGTTCCCTGTTCCTCGGCAGTTTGTGGAACCATAGCGCCTCGGTCTTATGAGGCGCTATCTCCAGGTCCAACTCGCGGACGACGGCGCTATCTCCAGGTCCAACTGGCGACGACGACCTCTGCCCCAATCTCGGCGAGCCCTATGGTCCTCTCGAAGGTGTCCCCCTCGGCCAACACCAATGTGTCGTCAGCGTAACATACGACGCTGACGCCGGGGGGGAGATCGACACGCAGGACTGCATCGTAAACGAGGTTCCATAAGAGGGGGCCCAACACGGACCCCTGCGGAACCCCGCAAGACACTTCCCTCCGGTGCAATGTACCGCCCTGTCCGATGTACTGGACGTATCTGTCGCGCAAATAGTCCCCGACCACGGCCTGCAGGTATAGGGGGACGCGATGATGTTCCAGCGCCCCCAGGATCGCGCCCCAAGGCAGGGAATTAAAGGCGTTGACGATATCCAGACTTATCGCCAACGCCATCCCACCCCGGGACACGGCCTGCGCCGACAGGGAGCGGACGCGAAGTATCGCGTCTGGCGTGGAACGCCCCTGTCGGAAGCCGTATTGGCTTTCAGCCAGGTCGGGACCGACACGCGACAGATGCCCACCGAGACGAGTGGTAAGAATCCTTTCGAACAACTTGCCGGCCTCGTCTAGCAGGCATATGGGACGGTACGCAGAGGGTGTGTCTGTAGTCCTGCCTTCCTTCTTCAAGAGGACCAGGCGAGCCTCCTTCCAGGCCGTGGGGAACTTGGCGTAACGGAGGCAGCTATTGAATAGCCGCCTCAGCTTGTCCCCCAGGGCGGCCAGAGCGATCACCCACGCCCGCCCCGGTATACCGTCGGGGCCGGGCGTGGTATTACGAGCCCGCAAGCGGCTAACGGCTCGGTCCAGATCCAGTTCGGTCACCCCCCACTCCTCGGTGTAAAGGGCCGACGACACCGTCGGGGGGGACTGAGGGACTACCCCGAACCGTTGGGAAAAGTGCGTCGATTACCCGACGCAGCAGTTCAGGGTCTAGGGTCTCCGTCAGGGGGGGCACCCAGGGGCAAAGCTTGCCCAGCACCACCCTGTAGGCGCGCCCCCATGGATTCCCGTCGAGTCCCTCTAGGAGCTCGCTCCAGGACCGAGACCTGGCGTTCGCAATAGCGATTTGGAGCGCCTTAGTAGCCGCTCGATAGGGCTCATAGGCTCTGGCCTTCTCCTCCTCGGTGGCTCGCCTTCTTCGTCGGGCTCGGGTGTACCGGCGTCGCGCGCACAAGCAGACCTCGCGCAACTGCGCTATCTGCTGCGACCACCAGTACACCGCCTTTCGCTTGGGACAGCTGGCCCGGGGCATGGCTGCGTCACATAGCGCCGTCATCGTGTCCCGGAACCAGGTCGCCTCCCTGTCCGGATCGGCCCAAACCTCATCGGCGTTTTCCGGCCACGCCGCGACGCTGGCTGCGGCCTCGAGAACATCTCGATCTAGCCGCTTGAGGGACCAGCGTCGCGGGGGGCTTCCTGCTCTGCGGCTGGGGCGGTCGGAGGGTCGGAGGGCCACATCGAAAAGGATGTGGCGGTGGTCAGATAGTGTGACCACCTCCTCCGCTACGCGCCACCCCGACAGCATGGTAATGACAGCGGGAGTCGCCCACGTTAGGTCGACGATCGACTCCCCCTGCCACCGCACGCACGTGCTCACGGACCCCCGATTCACGAGTCGGAAGTCCAGCCCAGCCGCCCACTCTTGCAGCGTCTCTCCCTTTGGACTGTCTCTGGGGTTGCCCCACGCCCTAGAGTGGGCGTTAAAATCCCCCAGGACAATCAGCGGACGGGGTAGGTATCTGCGCACGCAGTTCGCCAGCCCGTCCAGGTACACCTCGTAGTCGGCGAGGGACCTATTGAGAGAGACGTAGCAGCCCACTATGACCATCGTTCCCCACTGCACAGCCACGTACCCCTGCCCCCGTTCTATCAAGGAGCAGGGTGGAGCGCCTTCTCCTCCCCCCCAATAGACGGCGACGGACCCCGTGTTGTCCCCGAACCATCGAGGATGGTCCGGGACATTGTAGGGCTCCGCGACAATGCCAAGGGCAATGGACCACTCCGCAACGGTTTGCAGCAGCAGGTTCTGCGCGTTGCGGCAGTGGTTCAGATTGCCCTGCAAAATTCTTTGGGGAGAGAAGTTTAGGCCTCCATGGGCTCTCCCGGCGGGCTATCGGAGCCCGTTTGCCTCGGATGCCACCTGGGGTTGTGTTTGGAAAGGGACCTGCTTTTTTCCCTTCCCTTTCCCCTTCGGGGGGACACATTTTTTGGTGTGCAGCCGATGATCTGCTGCACACCCTTTCGCGGAGCATAGGGGGCATTTAAGCTCCCGTGCCGTGCACGCGCCGGCCCTATGATTGGGTTCAGCGCATGCGTAGCACTGTGTGCTCCGGTCCACCCCGTTGGGGCATTTGTTGCCCACGTGGCCCTTTTCGAGGCACCGGAAGCAATATAACGGCCTCTGCTCCAGCGCCTCGACCCTTGCTGACCCCCAGCCCACCTTAACGGTTTTGGCCGCCACAATTTTAGACATGGCGGCCAATGGGCACTGGATCCACACAGTTCCCATTGCTGTGGACGTACGGCGAATAGGCCCAACTCGAATGTCAACCGCCGCACATTCGCCCGCCGCGGCGACGGCTGAAACTACCTCTTCTGGCGTCGCGGCGTCGTCCAGGCCGTAGAGCCGAATCTCGCCCGTTTTTGTTGGGCGCATGATACGCACGTTGAGGTCGGATAGGACCTCGCGCATCCGCGCCGCAAGTTTGTCGGCCTGGTTCTGGCATTCTGGGCCCTCCAGCTGCAGGAGAAGCGCCCCAGTCAAAGCCCTCCTCTGGGCCACCGTCTCGATGCCGAGATCGGCAAGGCGAATGCGACTTTTTGCCGCAGTCATGACCTCGGCATATGTGGTCTTCTCGTCGAGTCGGGTGACCGATACCGCTGCCGTCGTAGGAGCCTTTCGCGGTCTCCTCTCACGCTTTTTACGCAAAGGATTACGCGTCTCGGGCGCCCGTTGCGATGGACCCTTCTGGGCCTTTCTCGGCTTTTTGGTGACCGTCGCCCAGGACCCTCCCCCTCCAGCGGCAGGCGGATCCACCACCTGGACCTCCACAGGGGGAAGTTCAGGAACCGGCGGGTGCACTAAAATACCCGGCCTTCGCGCCTTTCGGGCCCTCTTATTGGCTGCAGGAGCCAGCGGCGCTGGCGGCTGCGCGGGTGACGGTTTCGGTGGTGAGGGCGCAGCCGGCGTCAGTAACGACTGCGATAGTCGCGACGGGTCTCCGACCACCGCCAAGGCACTGGTGCCGTCTGAAGCCAAGGGTGGACGGAGGCGCCTTTCCGGCGGGAGTCTCGCCTCGATGGCGTCCAGCCGCACGTTTACCATTGTGCCAACTTCTACCATAATAGCGCGCATCCTCCGCTCCCACTTCTCCTCTGATGTTTGCGGAGGAGAAACTACCGGCTGGCGCGTTCGAGCGAGCTCCTCTCGCAGCGCCACCACTTCGCCCCTCAGCTCCGCCAGTTCAGATTGCAGGCGAGAGTTATCTACCTGTAGCTTGGCGGTCTCTGCCGTTAAAGTTCTCGCCTGTTGCATTTCTGTGGCCGCCTTAATGGAGGCCGCCGAATCCTTAAGATCACGTTGATACGTGCCCTTAAGGTTTCCCGATTTGGCAGCGACCCTCAGGATGATGGCCACATCCTCCTGGACACGCTCTCCAAGCGCTGCCGCAGTAGGGCCCTCCTGTGCAACGTCAATCCCCAGCGCGCTTCTTCTCACGCGGGCATCTTCCGACATTTGCGTCAGCTCTGTCTCGATCCCGTTCTTCGGTTTCTTTTTCCGGGTCGAGGTCAGGAGGTTACATTGCGATGACTCCGTGGAGTCTGACTCAACCTCGCTTGCAGCTGGTGTGTCGGTTTTTCGCAAAAAGCGACCTCTTCTATCGCGCTTGGTTCTGGCAGCGCTGGTGCTGACACCGCCTTGCCCTCTTTGCGCTTTTAGCACCTTTTCTGGCGCCGGCATGAGTTTATGGCTGGACGTCGATTTTAATGCTATGCCACCTCCTTTCTCGCACTTGCGATTGAGCCCGCTGCTTTTTGAGAGCTCGGAGCAACGCTCTAAGCTGCCGCCATCATCTTTAACATACTCGAGCAGCCGGCTTCCCCACTGCTCTTTTCCTCCTCCCTAACTTCGAAATTATTTTTATTCGGTTCCATTTTTAGTCCCACTTTTAGTATGGGGGAAATAAATCGTCGACCCGGGCGGAGCCCCCTGCACCCGGGCAAGCCTATATACACCGAGGGGTCGGCCGGTGCCTCGGGTTGCCGCACTAGCGGCTGGTAATTTTTTAAAGTGGTTTTCTTCCACGCGGCCCAGCCGGTGAAGGCAAGGCCCCCGTCCCAGCGTAGAGCCGAAGCTCATCGTTGCCGGTTACGGGTTCGCCATCGGTGGTCCAAGACCGTGTCTGGAGGCGGGGTAAGCGCACACCAGACCCGACAACTAGGAGGGGAAGGGAAAGGATTGGGAAGGAAGTTAGGAATGGGGATAGAGAAGGGGAAGGGAAGGGTTATGTTAGGGCTTCACGCCCTCTCCCGACTGCCGTTACCGCGGAGTCTCGCTGGTCCTCTCTGAAGCCCAGAGAGGTACCTAGAACCCCCGGGCAACGCTTCTCCAATTTTTTGCTGCGCCCCACCCTCTCCGAAAGCCAGAGATTGTGAGGGGCAGCATGGCTACTCCCGTCATACACGCCGGTCTATTCGCCGCCGCCAGCAGTCCCATCGGGAAACGAAAGAGCTGCTGAAGGCGCCCAGGGTGCACCACGAGGAGGTTGTCCGACCCAGCACCCCATCGGGGAAGACCTAGACTATCTTACCAAGACCAAATAGACCAGGTCTTATCTGAGGGACAAGTCAGGAGTCTCCGTAACCGGCGAGCGTGTATGAGAAGAACTATGAGAGTAGAGGAAGCCAGAGAGGTATGTAAAAAAAGAGCCTGTTGGAACTTTGTACTCTCTGCCTACCCCGTAAGGGATCTGGCGTGATGATATAGATAGATAGATAGTATATACCCAAATAATCCGTAGAGTGTAAATTAATATCTTTGAATTTTAAATATATTTGAATTAGGATCGGAATACTCTTTCGCCTCCAGTATCCACGCGAGGTAAGGTTACTCAATTCATTTACAACATCCATTGTAGCATTGTTAGATGTTGACATTGCTTTCAGTAAAAATTTACCAGCAAAAAATGACCGACGAATTCGTAAAGGCTGTAAACAAAGCTCACTTTCCATCACGTGCATAGGAGTGCTTTTAACAAAACCACCGATAATACGCATGGCTTGATTTTGTAGTTTATCTAATTTAAATTGATTTGTGTGACAAGTACTATCATATAAAATACTACCAAAATCCATTCGGCTTCTGATAACCGAAATGTAAAGTCTTCTTAAGTGTTTAGGGTGTACACCCCAACCTGATCCAGCCAATACTTTAAAAATATTTAAAAACTTATGTATTTTTTCCATCTCAACGACCGATCGAACTACATGCCCAAATATTTTACATTAGCTACTTGTTGCAACGGCTTACCATCAATCGAAATACAGATATCATTTCTATTAGTGCCCTTTTTAAATATACACATTTTACTTTTAGTAGGAGATACACTGAGGCCTAAATTTTCTAATAACCTTACTAAAACATCTAATGAACATTGTAGAGTACATCGAGCATTTTCCCAATTTTTGTCAGACACATATAAAGCAAAATCGGCATACTGAGATATAAAAACATTCTGTATTACATTGCATATATTATCGGTTGCGACATTAAATAATAAGGGTGATAAGGGATCCCCTTGAGCTAGCCCTTGATTGGTACATCGACTGATGAAAGTATGCTCGTGCCGGATTTTTAAAATTCTTAGACTTAAAAAAATCATCAGGTAATTGCATATCTTCAGACCGATGCCTGCATTATCTAGGATTTCAAGTAGAGAACATATATTAATATTATTATATGCGTTATCAATATCTAGAAAACATGCTAAAGTAATCAAATCTTTGGAGAAATCTGATTAGATTCTTGTGACCAGTCTAGCCAAACTATCTAAACAAGATTTAGATTTTCGAAAACCCAAGGTCTCAGTTGAGAAGTCAAAATACCACTCTAGCCTTTTGTTAATAATGAAATAGAAAATTTTACACACGCACGACATTAAACTAATAGGACGGAGAGATGAAACTAGCAGAGGGTCATGACCAGGTTTAGGAATTGGAACTATATAAATGTCTCGCCATGGTGTTGGTATAAACGTTGATAAAAATAAGACTAAAATACTATTACCATTTGCTGGTAAAAGTTTAAACATTGAAAATGATATGTTGTCACATCCTGGGGCGGTATCGCTAGCTTTAGTACACGTTTCCAACTCATGTGCAGTAATTAATGATTCTAATTTAGAGTTGTGAGAGTTGAAATTTGGCTTAGGAGGGCAGACGTATGCGGGGCATAAATTATTTAATAACGATTCAAATTCATTTTTATCTAAACAAGAATTATGTACTTTATTTCCTTTTAACCATTTCATCTTTCTCCACATTTCACTAGGAGACGACACCTCACCTAGAGAATTACTAAATTTGCGCCAATTATCTGAGGATGCCCTCCTTATAAGCTTTTGGGACTCTCTTATACGATCTTTAAGGGTTATCAAATTTGAGGGGGTAGGGTTTTTCCTGTTGTTCCTGGTTTTTTTTTTGTGATAGCGCTAGTCTTCTTTTAGCAACTGACTGAGACAGGTTGGGATTCCAATTGGGCTTAGGTATAAATTTGTTAGCCGGGTTTAAATTATTCTTTATATAAGGGATGTGGTCATGTGCAGCTTTGCTAATTTTATTGATAAAATCATGGTAGAGAGTTTGTGGTTCTCTATTTAGATCAAAATTTGAAAAGGCATATTTGAGATCAGTTTCATAAGCGCTCCAGTCAGCTCAAGTTAGCTGACTGGAGCACTTATGAAGTTGTGTTTCCTTAAGAAATTAGGACTATATGAAATATTGGAGGATATCTTAATTACGAGATGATCGCTTCCTAGGCATTCATTTGTCACCTGCCAATTAAAAAAGCATGCTATATCGGAAGTTGAGAAAGAGATATCGGGAGAACTTTGTTCTC
Organism: Phalera bucephala; assembly: GCA_905147815.2. Taxonomy (NCBI): domain Eukaryota; kingdom Metazoa; phylum Arthropoda; class Insecta; order Lepidoptera; family Notodontidae; genus Phalera; species Phalera bucephala. The sequence continues at coordinate 1,974,970 of LR990610.1, read as the reverse complement.
TGACGAATCTACCTGCAACTAATTTAATACGGGTATGGCTACCATGATTGAGAGAGATTAAATTACTATCCGTTATAGAATCGTATATTTGACTTCCTCTAACGTCGGTTTTATACGACCATGTAAAATGATGTGCATTAAAATCTCCCAAAAATAGGGTTTTATTATTAAAGTGAGAAAACATGAAGTCCCAGTCAGTTCGACGAGTATGCACCCATTGTGGACAGTAAACAGCAACAACATTTCCAATATGTCTGCAATTAAGCACCTTTACATGCAATATTTGTATGTCCTCATTAGGAAGCGATATAACACAATTCTGAGCTTTAATAGATATATGTGTTAAAATACAAACACCTCCATAATAATCTTCTCGATCGTTCCTAAATATGTTATAATCTTTTATTTTAAGATAATTATTGGGATCCAACCAGGTCTCACTTACCGCCGCTATGTGGATTTTATTTTAATTTAATAATTGCTGAAATTCTAATAGTTTTGGTTTTATACTTTGCGCATTCCATTGTAATATGTTAATCCTTATAGAAACATTATTATTGCTATCCATTTTGTAAATAAAAGGTTATATCAAATATCTTCTTAAGTATGGACAGATCAGAAATATTCTCTATTATTGCAGACACACCACCATTCTATAATTACACTAATAATATTTCTGATTTTTTGAGAAAAACTACATCTTTGTGATAATATTACTTAATTTTGCTAATTAGCGATTCAAAGGATTTATTCCTATACAGAGCCTCGGCGTCTGTGGGTTGTTATTTGCAATCATCTATTTATTTGTATAAGTTGTATCTTTATCTATAGTACCAACTCCCCGACGGCGGCTGTGACGGCGGCGACGGCTGCCCTCGTCCTCAGTATCTGCGTGCACGCTGGCGAGCGTACACCCCTCCTTAGTCGCGATGTATGGCTCCGACGACGATGTCATAGTATCTTCATCTGTTAATAATTGTTCCGATGAACTACGGTGTTTACGTTTATTAGCTTCTTGTTTGGATTTATTAATCAAATTTTTATTATGCATATTTGTTTGGCTAGTTTCTTTTATCCCTTCTACTGCGTGTGGAAGTTTTGGCGAGTCATTTTGCAAATACATAGGCATGTTTATAGGATTACTAGTAATAGGTAAATTCTCGACGCGTCGCGGTGAAAATGGCGGTACATACATGGTTATTGCTCGGCGATATGTGCAATTAAATTCAGACATGAGGGATCTTATTTTCTTTTCTTTTAAGAACAATGGACACGATTTCGCTAATGCCATGTGATTTCTTCTGGAATTCACACTCTTAAATGTGGCAGATTCACAGTTGGGGTGATTTCTACCGCATTTAGGACAAATTATTTTAAGAGATGGGCATATTTTTGTTGTGTGTTAGAAGCGCCAACACCGGGAACATTGTGTTACCGGAAAAATGTACGGCTCCACGGCAACTCTTAAATTAAATAGTTTGATGAATGGTGTGAGGTAGCTTCCTTTGAAAAGTATACGAACTGTCTCGCTTTGTTGCCAGCCTAAATTAGGGTTTCTACGATGTAGTCTCTTCACTGCTACAATCTCCGCTTCATTAGACGTTTTAATGCACTCCAATATCTCAGCCTCAGACAAATCCATATCTATATCTCTTATAAGATGAATTAACTTCCCATGTTCTTTGAACTCTCCACTCTTTTTCCTTAAAACTCTGGCAAGATATTAGCTTTTCTGCACTGGTTTTATCATTAAAACTGACAATAACTTTAAGAGCGGTAATATATTTCACGCAATTAATGCCGAATATATTTTCCATGTTAAGTAATTTGGCCAGTGCAAACTATTTTGGTAACTTCTCCGTGCTGGTTATACTGATGTCTATTTTTTCAGTTCTTCTTCTTTTGTCTCTTCCGACTACTGTCCAATTTTCATCCTCAATCCGCCCGCGTCCTTCTCTATTATGTAAGTTCTCATCATTATTCAATTATTGTAAATCACCCCCTGTAACATCTTCCTCATGCGCACTGTTTTCTTCCATACTTATGTTATCATGAATATCCCTGTCATCCTCAATAGCACTTTCACTCATGGTGCATATGATTCGAAATCCAACGGCATAGCATCGACTGAGGTCGTGCGCACTCGTCGACGATAACCGGTTTTTATGTAGTAAACAACTAACACAACTAGATAAAAAGGTGCAAAACACGTCCGAATCGCTTAAACAGAGAAAGGACACTCCAACGATTTGATTTTAAGATTGAGTTTGATGATGAAGTCGGAAGGTTGGTATAGAAATACCTGAACTATACAACATAATGCCCTCGTGTTTAGGCTTGGTAGATTGGTATTGACAAGTACTACGCAACCAGATACCACTCAATATAACCCCGCCGTCTTTGGGCTCGTTGGATTTATCTTGACGGGTACTGTAGACCAGGACAGTGTCCAGGGTCTGATGATGGAGCCGGATAGTGACCATAGAAATTCTTTAACTAAGCAAGATATATTCGTTATGTTTTTACTATAAAAGCTTGTTTTAAAAAAAACCTTTTAAATTAAAATTATATTCAGCTAATCTACTACCGGATCGAAACGCGGCCCCCACTGAGAAGATCCGGCGAGACACAGAGGGTTTGTTCTTTTTCTTTTAATTCTATTGTTAATAATTTATTAATAATGTCGTGTAAGTGTGATCCTTACGACCAAGATATGGGACTAATGATATTATTTTTAAAGAGTAAGTGTCTAGAGGATTCCGGATGAACCCACAAGTTGCTCCCATTCACGAGTATGACTTCTAGAACACCCTTCACTCCTTTCGACCATACTGGAGGCAAGGAAATAACTTGCACCAGACTGCCACCGCAAGCAAAGACCTTTAAGCGAGCATTACCAAAATCGCAAGGGATACTGTACTCTCTGCCTACCCCGCAAGGGATCTCGCGTGACGATATAGAAAGATAGATAGATTACCAAAACCCATCCCAAAGCCGTATCTTATCAGAAGGGCAATCTAAGAGTCTCCGTATCTGCCGAGCATGTATGAGACGAACTATAAGAGTGGAGGAAGCCAGAGAGGTCTGTAAGGAAAAAAGCTTTTGGAACTGTGTACTCTCTGCTTACCCCGCAAGGATCTCATACATATCGTTCTCAGTGGATATGGGTACCGTATAAACACACGATTAATTATATCCGTTAGGAAGTCGTAAATCAGGCCGTCACGCTGCCTCGAAACAAAGATGATTAATAACGCTATTATATAATTACCGGAATAGAACCTGTTGGAACCCTGTACTCCCTGCCTATCCCGCAAGGGATTTGGGGTAGTGACAAAAGATATTAATCTTGACGAACTACAGTCCAGTGGAACGAGTAGTCCCGGATTTAATTCCCATGCGTGACAAATCTTTATGTGACCCACAATTTTATGTTTGTAAACGTTTCCACAACACAGGAATGATTTCTTGTGTGGGCAATTTTTTTTAAAAAATGATAATATTGATAGATACATAGATATAATTAGTGAAGCGCTGGTAGCTCTGTGGTGCAAACCGCGGTGTTCGTAGTGGTCATCAAATACAAGTAGCGTACGGCTCAGTCGATCTCAAATCGGTGACAGTTAGTAACATTTGCAGATACAAGCGTCAGAGACGCTTGTATCTGCAAATGTTTCGAAAGGTACGATAAGTCGTTGGTTACGGCTAGTTCTTCATGTGGTAGTGGTATAGCCACCTGCCTCCGCCAATCTGCACTGGGTCCGTGTGGTGGAATATAACCTAATCTCTTTCGCCTCGATTTGTGAGTGAAGGAATTTTCCGAGCAGTAGGATAGGCTGATTTTTACAAGGTGTATCGTAAACCACGCAAGACCTCAGACACCCAATTTAGATAATTGCTTCATAAATTCAATACGAAAATTAAATTTCTAAATTTGAAGTTTTTTACACCTTTTTAAACAATTTTAAACCCCAATTAACAGTAAAACTTGTATGTGCATGGGTGCATATTGAGAAACATGTTAATAAGATGTACGAGGCATGCCTTTTAAGTTTTGTCGTTTGAAGAAAAAAACACAACTAGAACCTTATAGTACTTTTTATTGTTTTTCAAAGTATTCACCACGTAGCTTAATACACTTTTCCATTCGCTCAAACTAGTTATTATAACATTTATTCCACTCTAAAGGGGGGGTGTTCAGAATGGCTGACTTGAAAGCGTCGACTGCTTCTTTACCGGACTGGAACCTTTGACCACGAAGACTTTTCTTAATTTTAGGAAATGTAAAGAAATCGTTAGGGCTTAGGTCAGGACTGTACGGAGGATGGTCAAGAATTTCTACTTTTTCCTGCTTCAAATACTTAATCGTTTGACGAGCGCTGTGTGAGCTTGCGTTGTCGTGGTGCAGGATGATGTGTCGCTTTAAGTTAGATTTTCGAAGTTCGGCGATGACTTGTGGTAAACAAACTGTGGTATACGACTCAGCGTTAACCGTTCTACGATCTTCAAGTGCAATAGTCGCAACATGGCCGGTTTTTCCAACGAACGTGGCCACCATCTTCTTTGAAGTGCTTCGAGAACGAACAACTTTAGTCGGCTTTGGCTCGTCTTAAAGGACCCAGATTGTAGATTGTTGTTTGGAATCAGGATCTTAGGCATAGATCCAAGCTTCGTCACCACTGATGATGTCATAGACGTGATTTGACTCTCCTCGGTTGAACCTTTGCAGAGTTTTCTTACACCATCTGACGCGGGCCACCTTGTGATCGTCGGAAAGCAGATGCGGTATCCAATGGCAAACTAGCTTTCTCACACCAAGCGGTTCATGCAAGATCTTCTGAATGGTTGTCCCTGAGATGCCTAATAGAGGCTCTATCTCTCGATACGACACATGACGATCTTCGAGAATTAGTTGTCTCACAGCAATGATGATATCTTCAATGAAGGCGGATTTTGGGCGTCCTCCGTGAGATTGGTCACTAACACTAGTATGTCCACGCTGGAATTCTAAATACCAGCGTTCGACAGTTCGCAGACATGGGGCTTCATCCCTGAACACAGATGTTAGCTCTTCAAAACACTGAAGCCGTGTCAGGCCTCTTCTAAAGTTGTAGAAAATTATTGCACGAACATTTTCCTTAGAAAGATTCATTTTTGTACGTAACCTGACAGATTCCAATCGACGCTGTGACTAAACAATAGCATTAATCCTAATACTTTCAACTGTTTTGAGATTCAAAATTTAAACACATTCGAATATAGAACAGTTCCAAATTCAAAATTGCCGGGAAATATGGGAACGACAGAACTTAAAAGGCATGCCTTGTATTTAAAATCTCCGTATTGCTTTGAATCAAGAATAACTTTAGTCTGTTATAGCGCACTAAAAGAGTAACGGCATTTTTTGACAATTTCAAGAAAATATAAGCACTAAACATTGTTGGAATCTATTTCGTTATCGATTTAGAACAGACTACTTTCAAGTCTTGCGTTCATTATGTTAAACCTTGCTGAGAAAATGCGTGCGAGTTCTAGATCAAAACAGTGCGAGATTTTTCTTGTCCACAGTCTAATAGCACAATAATAAATATTTGGTAATTTCAAAAAGAGACACGACCAAAAATATATAAGTAGGTGAAGTAGATGTAATAAGGAAGCGATATGATATAAATGGCTTGAATGCTCTGGTTCCCAATGTAAGAATGAACTTTTGTTATGGGTGCCATTCTGTACATTTACGGCCTGTTTCAATATTCAACTCAAGGATAAATTTCCTTATTGTCAGTAGGTTTTTGACATATTTTCCACACAAAAAATATGCCGAAATTCTATCTGTAGTAGACAAATCTTTCCTTGTGTTAAATATTGAAACCGGCCGTTGGACATCTTACAGCTTGTCAAAGTACATGATTTCGTGTGTTCCTTTTATTTTGATATAGACTTAAAATTATGTCTGGAATTATGCTGGTTATAATGATAAAAGGCTCACCCCGTATTCAATTAGGACCATACAATATGTACACGTGTATCTTCCCGCTCTGGGAATATAGGTAATAAAACTTTCTGAGGCCCAAATATGTCAATGTCAATTAAAGTGCAATATGAAACGATTTAACTAATTAGAGTTTAAAACCAATATTAGTTCGGAAGTGCCGTCGTGTGCCGAAGTTTTAATTAACCTACCGAGTGGCTGTTTCAACGGAAATTTAAGTTTGGAGAAGTTTTGTTTTCCTTCTGCTATCAAAATCGCCTGAAAAGTAACAAAAACTCTACCACCACCTCGGAATGTTACCATTCTTTTGGATAAGATGGGCATCATGCAGTTTCTAGGTTCAGCGGTTATTCTTTTAAAAAATAAAAGAATAATGTTGGCTGGTCTATCTAAGTTAATCAATCAAATTATACTGCTCATGAGAATGGCTAAATGTTTCCTTCATTCACAGAGAAGGTAACAAAAACAATTACAATTATAAAAAATACATAAAGGACGTGTATGAGACGAACTATGAGAGTGGAGGAAGCCAGAGAGGTATGGAAGGAAAGAACATGTTGGAACTCTGTACTCTCTGCCTACCCCGCAACGGATCTCGCGTGATGATATAGATAGACATAAAGGACAAGCACTCCGTTATGTATGGCCAGCTGCACATTTGACTAAGATGCTGGCTCCCAAGGAGCTTATCCAATTCACTCCCATTCACCATTCACTCTATTCTCTGCATTTACTCTTCTCGCTATGTCTGCAGTGTTTCCCATGTTTACTGAGGGCGCATTCAAGATAAACAAACTCTTTCACTTGATCCCAACCACAACCCTGAAATTCATTCTGTGGTCTTTTTTTTCTTTTTAGATAAAGTACTCACAATGATTTCGCATAAACAAACACAATACTAATTCCGACGACGTAATGATATTTAAATAGGCACCATAAAAATTCATAGTCATTATGAAACATGTTCGTTCGAACTTTTTCTTCTTTGCAGAAAGAAATATAATTTCCGTTTTCATGTAATATTTTATCGTTAGGGATCTCTCGACACGCGACGGTGAATAAATTGCTGGTTCATTCCTAATCGTTTAAGTGTAATCGTTTATATTTTTTCTTATTTTATATCTAATTTTATTTGCGACCGTAGTGTTTTTAACGATCTCTAAGGTTAGGCAGCCTTCGGCCCCGTTGGTTACGGATGGGTGACCGTATGTGGCATTTTCATGTTGAAGCATCTCCGTGCGTCGGAAATCACGCCAAGCGACTACTACTTCATGTGACTGTAGTTAAGACAAATAAAAAAAAAATAACACAACACTTCTGGCAGCGCTTTAATTACAAGTATGTTTGTCTGCTACAGCAGAAGACCAAGTGGCAAAATTCAACTGCGGCCTTGACAGAAGGAACACTGGTTCTCATCAGGGACAAGACGCAACCTCCACTACTATGATTTCTTGGACAAATAGTAGCTTTCCAGGAGCAGGCGGCGTTAGGAGGGTTGCAGATATTAGGACAAAGAAGGGAATCATCTGAAGAGCCTATAACAATATCTGCCCTGTACCTATTTCTTGAATATATCCCACGGGGTCTCTTTAACGCGGGAGCATGTTTACGCGTCGACAACCACTACTACGGTGGCCCTTTTCACTTGCATCCACCGGTGCCAACGGACACCACCAACCGCGGCCCTTTATTGCATATTTTAAATCAGGGTTCCCAACCTTTCTTTTGTTGCGCCCCCCTTATAATAATAAATAAAAATTACTGGCCCCATTCCACTTTAATACATTAATTCCAATAAAAAATTAGTTTAATAACTACAAATATTTAACATTCTATTTATTTTAATTTTAAACTTCAAACAAATTTAAAACGTTGTTTATCAAAATCATTTGTAATTGAAATACTTCCTGAACTTTTTCTGAACGACGACGTCGCATTTTGAAACAATGACAAACAGAATTTGATATAGTGATTTTTGATTTACGCGTATTTTTTTTGTGTTCCGCCCCCTTTTTATATCTCTACGCCCACGGTTGGCGCACTTACCTGGTTGGGAACTTCTGTTCTAAAGACACCTTTTTATACAGTCCGTGCCTATTTATTTTTTCCTGAGCTAGGGATCAAATACTATTCAATAAATAACTTTAAAAAAAGACAAAACGACTTCAAATAAATATTTGAAGTCTGCACTGTTTCTGCAGGAGACTCGATGGAAAGCAGATCCCGGCTCATTGGGAACGGCTACAAGCTGATTTATACCGGTGCTCCAGGAAGTAAGAACGGGGTGGCAGTAGTGCTCTCCGGGAAGTTCCAGGACAACGTCTTGAAGGTGAAACGCTTCAGCGACCGGCTCATGATCGTGAGAGTTCTTATTGAAGGGGTTACGATCCACTTGATAAGTGCTTACACGCCACAGGCTGGTTGTAGCGACACAGATAAGGCGGAATCAACTCTGCGAGGTCCTGCATGGCATCCCATTATCACAGGCAGTTGTTTTGGGTGGTGATCTTAAATGTCATGTGGGCGAGGCGAGTGGGGAGTATGAGCGTGTTCACGGTGGTCACGGATATGGTTATTGCAACGCGGAGGGGGTAGATATACTCACAACGTGTGCGGCAGCCGACCTTGCCAGTGTGAACACGTATTTTAAAAAGAAACCCGAGCATCTAATCCCCTACAGGAGCAGGAGGAACGCTACCCAAATCGATTTCCTACTGACAAGGAGACACCAAATCGCTAAAGTATCCAACTTTAAGGTCATCCCGGCGAGAGTCTGACTGCTCAACATCGTCTTCTTGTCATGGATCTCTGCGTAAGACCAACTGACAAGCCCGTTGAGCGCTGTCAATGTCAAATCAGATGGTGGCTGTTAGATAGTTCTTCGTTCCAGGAGTTCGCCTCAGCGATTGGTGATATGTGCGCTGATACCGATGGCGAACCAGTCCAGGACCTATGGGACAAGTTTCAGGCAGCTATCACTGGTACGGCGAAAGCAGTGCTTGGCATGTCAAACGGTGGACGCAAATGTGACAAAGAAACTTGGTGGTGGAACGACACAGTCCAGAGTGAGATAGTGGTTAAGAAAACCATCTTTAAAAAGTGGCAAGCGTCCGGATCTCCTGGAGACCACGGCGCATACAGGGCGGCAAAACGTGCCACTAAGAAAGCTGTTGCCAGAGCCAGGCGAGACCACTTAGAGCCATTATACGACAAGCTAGAATCGCCTGAGGGTCAGAAGCTTATCTACAAGTTGGCACGTTCCAGAGTCAATGCGACACAGGATATTTCCAAGTGTCGCTATGTTAAAGACTCAGACGGCGACCTGTTGTGCGAGGACCTCGCGGTGAAAAAGAGATAGCGCTCGTATTTCCACGGACTGCTGAACCAGCGACATAAAGAGGTGCGGCCACCGGACCTCCCTCCAAATCAGGGACTAGTGCCACCGATAATGTTTGAGGAAGTCCACTTAGCTCCTCGTCGCATGAAGAATAGGAAAGCTGTCGGATCCGATGGTGTCCCCATCGAAGCCTGGAAGGCGATGGGTCCTCGTGGTGTGGGCATCTTAACCAACCTATTTAACCGCATCCTCCTCACTAGTAAAACCCCCGACCAATGGAGGCTGAGTATTATTACTACTGTCTTCAAAGGTAAGGGATCGGTGCAGAAGTACGGAAACTACCGCGGTGTAAAGGTAATGTCTCACACCATGAAGCTCTTTCAGCGGGTAGTAGACTCCCGAATCCGACAGGAGAGTACAATCTCGGAGTGCCAATATGGGTTTCGCCGTGGTCATGAGACCCTGTTTTTGCCCTAAGAATCGTCATGGAAAAATACAGGGCAAAGAATACGCCTCTGCATGTCATGTTCTTAGACATGCAGAAGCCTCCAGCTGTGTCCCTCGCGCGGCGATCTGGTGGGCACTGCGGCCCAAAAGGGTGCCAAAGACCTATATTGACATCATCCAGGATATGTATCGCGATTCCCAATCTTTTGTACGGACCGCTGTTGGCGACACCAAACCCTTCCCCATCACAGTCGAGATCCAACAAGGCTCGGTTCTCAGTCCTTATCTGTTCAGCGCGATATTAGATGAAGTCACGAACAGCATCAGAGATGCACATGAGCAGCCTCCATGGCTGCTTATGTATGCTGTCGATATCACGCTGGTGTATGCGGACGGGGGGAGACTGGTGCGACTTGTGAATGCGTGGAAGGAGTCGCTTGAGAACAGTGGTCTTAATATAAATGTGGCGAAGAGTGAGTACATGGCCTGTAATACTACAGATTCCCTACCTGTTCGCATAGACGATGACCAAGAACGGACCAGTTTAAATACTTGGGATCTGTACTCCACGCGACTGGGGATATCGATTACGACGTCTAGGCTCGCATTGCAGCAGATTGGGCAAAGTGGCGTGAGGTGGCTGGTGTTATTTGTGACTAAGCTAAAAGGACAGGTCTATAAATCCATCATTAGGGCTGTCCTTCCATATGGCAGCGAAACGTGGCCAGTGCTTGAACGGCACAAGCAAGAGCTGCGACCTGCACAAAGACCGCATCAGGAACACCCGCATCCACGGCAGCCTTCATACTCGTGGTATAGCAGATAAAATGCAGGAGAGCCGCCTACGATGGTACGGCCACGTCTTACGGAAACCGGCAAATTACGTAGGCAACAAGTGCCTGGCCATGCCGCCTCCGCTGGGTCCCGTAAGAAGAGGTAGACCCAAGAAATGATAGCTTGATGTCGTCAGGGATGACATGCGTGCCAATGGCCTTGCCACAAAGGATGCCGAAGAATGGAAAAGAAGAAGCAAGAAAGCGGACCCGGGGCTTCGAAGCAGCAGCTGAGGGTGCTACCCGTAACACGCTCAGACGAAGAAGAAGAAGAACATGGTTGGCAAAATGTGGGTGTACGTAGTGCACTTTAGACTTAATTGTTTTATTTTGAATATTCTCTGTATATAACTTGCCTAAAACAATTCCTTTGTGTCTGAGTGTGAAAGTGCCTTTTTCCACTGTAATAAAAAGCTCCATTAAATTTTAGCGGTCATTAACGGTGCAACGAGCGCCATATTTTTTTATGTGTCTTTTTCTATACAAACATGGATACAAAATGTTATCGCGACAAATGAGATTAGTTATTAGTACTGCGCGCGCTAATGTCTATCTATATCATCACGCCAGATCCCTTGCGGGGTAGGCAGAGAGACAGAGTTCCAACAGGTTCTTTCCTTAACTACCTCTCTGGCTTCCTCCACTCTTATAGTTCGTAATGCATAGGCCAAATAAGTATTTTGCAGCATACCCAACTGCGAAAAGTCTTCCAAAGCTTGTAACTAATTTTTTACGACAAAAATGTGTTTTGACAGCGCATCGCTTTGTGATCCCAAGGTCTTGGGTTCAAATCCTAGGTCGGACAAATGTAATTTTTCTAATGAAAAATTATCAGGATGAGTCCGGAGTCTGGAATTGTGCCCGGTATATGGCAATAGACTCGCACTCTATTACATGAAACCTAATATAGTCGGCTAAAAGTGGGTGTATCTAGTACACCTCTACCACCCTTGCTTGGGGAATATAGTAGTGACGGTGTTTATTTTGTTTATTTTTATAATGTGTTTTCTTTCTTCAAACTATTTAATTGCACATATGCCAGAGCGGCGACCGTGGTTTTGAACGAAATCCTACGGTATTTCACTTCTAGTGTTTCATTATTACAATTTCTGTGGTAGGTATCGATATCCTACTATCTATCACCCTGTAATAGGTTGTAGATACAACCAGGAACCAGGGAGAAAGAGCTTGTATTTCTCTCGAGATGGATAGGCCACCCCCAGTAGATTCATTTTTCGCGCTGCCAGTGCGTCGCATTTGCAAAAGATTTGAATTCCTTGCAAGTGGAAGGATGCAGGTAAGACCTAGACTATATTACCACGACCAAATAAACCGAGTCTTATCTGATGGAAAAGTCAAAAGTGTCCGTAACCGGCGAGCGTGTATGAGACGAACTATGAGAGTGGAGGAAGCCAGAGAGGTATGTAAGGAAAGAACCTGTGGAACTCTGTACTCTCTGCCTACCCCGCAAGGGATCTGGCGTGAGGTTATAGATAGATTGAATTCCTTAAGGTACGGCCAAACCAACGCGTCCAGCCGCGTCCGTGATGGCGCCCGCGGTGGTGATCAGTTCCTGCAGTCGTAGTAGCCCTGCAAATATTCACACCAATGCGTCCTACGTCCTGCAGGCGCTATCTGTGCGGCGTATGTTCGCGTGATGATAGGAAAATTCTGGTCGCCACTGCGGACGCCACCGACGACGCCATCGCGGACGTGGCTGAACGCGTTAGTTTGGCCGTACCTTTAGAGTATCTTAGCCCTGTTTTTGCTAATTGCTGTGTGTTAGATACCAATAAAAGACTCCCATATTAACAAGATTCTTAATTTTTAAAATTCTACTAGCGTATAAAACAGCTAATCTCTGTTCTTTAGCGGCGGTTACGATACAGTTTTTGGGGATTGCGTTAGTAAAGGATTACACCCAAGCCTAAAATGAAAAAAAATGTTTGTAACTCTCGACCACTTTACCAGTATATGGAGCATAAAACTTTATTTTTTCTCCAAAATACCACGGGTAAATGGACCGTGAATTTATATGGAGTGGCATTTTTAAGCGCCAAATTCGTTATGGTCATTTAATGTTTTATGGACTGTTTAAAATATTTCTGGAGTACTTATAGTGGTTGATTATTTTTCTGTATTTAACATGTATTTTTATACTTAATGGTTATGTTATTTTAGCATACTTAATACTTACTTATTTCGTGATCTTTAAGGCGTATATAATTATGAGATTTACATATATTGTAGGTGAGAGAAAGTGCTTTCAAATATGACATTGCTAAATTATCTACCTCGAATTATTTATTTGTACACACTGCGCCTCTGCCAGCCCCGCTTGGGGAATATAGGCGTGTTGTGTATGTGCTGTTTACATGAATGTTTTAATTTTAAATATTAATGTCTAAAAAATATGTATGTAAGAAGGAGAACGAAAGCAGGATAACTGCATTCAAAATGCAAGCTCTAAGCGTAAGATCAGTAGTTAGCAGTCAGTCAGTAGGAGAGTCAAGCTGACCGACCCTTTTTGCAACAGCGTAGTAAGAAAGCGTGTAGGTATGAAAAATAGTATCAGTGTAAATATGTGAAAGGTTATGCTCCGTTGATTCGGGCATATAGAAAGTCAGAAGAAAGAATACAAAAACAGATATAAACTACGAAAATGGAAGGATGTAGGTACTTGGGAAGACCTAGACTACCTTACCATGACCAAATAAATCGTGTATTATCTGAAGAGCAAGTCAAGAGTCTCCGTAACCGGCGAGCGTGCATGAGACGGACTATGAGAGTGGAGGAAGCTAGAAAGGTATGTAAGAAAGAACCTGTTAGAACTTTGTGCTCTATGCTTCTCCGCAAGAGATCTGGCGTGAAGATATAGATAGATGACTGACTGATCCAAAATACTACGATGTAGTGAAGTGTGATAAATTAGAAACAATAGTTTTTATCAAAACATTTATTTAATATTACTGTAGTAAAGCATAACACATAGTTACGTAGTATTAAATACGACATAACATATTTTATTACATTAATTTAAACTACATACATTAAATGACATCAAATATGTAACCATATATATTAGAATATAATGAGTGATACAAAAATTTACTAATTTATTTACATCAATATTTATTTGGTTTATTAAAACTTACATAATTCGATGTATATACTATAGGTACTTAGTTATTACGTGCTCAGCTAAATATTTTACACAAATAAAATAACTGTATACATTTATTTACATTTCTACCAAAATTTGTCACTACATTCCATATTTGGGTTCGTAATATAGAACTTAGTGAGAAATATTTCGGGAATAATAAATTTATCACTAAAATATACTACTAATCCTACATCAAGTTTTCTAAGAAGCTGTTATGAATAATTATGATATTTACATCATTCTACAATGTCGTACGTACATACATTCACAAAGTCCTTCACGATGTGTACAGTCTCATTCTATGTATACGATAATATATGTATATTAATCCACATTCATAATATTTTTTATTCTAAAAAGTCCTCATATAAAATTATTCTTACCTATTTTAATAAAAATATGACCATCAATGTATGCGATGACCCTTATTTCGTAACATCAATTATGATATCTTAATCTCAGAATTTTTAAAATACGTAATGAAGGAGATACGATGATTTTTTCATGTCATCAATAATAATATCTTCAACTTTAACGAATAAATGAAGGAGGGATCTATTTATCTCATTCAGGTTTTCAACTTTTAGTTTCTTTATACGTAAGTATATGGTATTTTCTTTTACTTTCAATTTAGATACATGTGGTTCCAGACTGAGCAATACTCTTTCTTTCAAAATAATCAAAGTTTGGAGCTATTTGAAAACCATTTTTATAATATAGCGTGTTCGCCTTTTGCATGTTTGGGTATCAAAAATACAGAAGAACCCTCTACGCACCCTTGATTTGATAACGTTAGCCATTATGATTAATTAAAAAAAAATATTTTTGTTTTGGCCGAAAGTTAGATACAGAAAACTCCAATTTTTTACATAATATGACTGTAATATACTGAGCCTAGTTGAAAAAAGTACGAAGAGGAATAGATTTGATCTATAATAGCGAACTCTTTGGTTTAGTTATCTCCCTGATATCTTAGTTAACTTGTTTTAATATCATAAAGATTGGCAAGAAAAGGGTGCGTGTAGGGTTCGTCTCTTAAGTTACATTCAATTTACTTGTGAGTAATACTATATTGTCACGAACAGTTTCTTTATCATTTCTCGAATATTTAAAAACGGTTTTTGGTTGGTATCAGCAGATACATACTGAAATATAGCACTATATAGGTATGTTTCTATACGGCAGTATTGTAAAACCTAACTACGGAATATGTAATAGGGTTCTGCAACTATATTAATCGAACTACTATTATTTTAATCACTTGGAATAGGTAAAGTCAATGATACTATAACAGTATACATTCACACAACAGTAGCTTTGTCCGCGAAGTTGCGCGTCCGGCTTCGAACCGAGTCTCAAACGATGTCGTGGCAGGAGTTCCCGTTGCCAGTTCGTGTCGTTTTCGTTGGTTGTGGCCGGTGGGACGCCCCATCGTTGTACGGAGGTGGGCAATACATTACCTGGTGAAAAAGACATATTAATGAAAATATTTTGGAATTCAAGGGAACGGGGCTTAAGGGTGACGAAATTGCGTAAGAACCGGTTGATGATGATGGATGTCGGCATTTCGCGGGCATAGATCGATGATTTATCTTGAAAAAATGTCAACATTATGAGCAGATTTTGGAATTCAGTAGATGAGGGCTTAACAAAACGTGACATAAGAACCGGTTGTTTGGGTATCAGAGATTGATGGAAAACAGTTTAACTACCATATGTGGTGCCAGAAGCCGTAATTGTGTAGGAGCAGAATAACGGCACTCCAATTTCATGTTGATATAGTAAAAAGCAATATCAATCATTTGTCACTTATTGTGACTCCTGTCACGGCAACAAGCTACAGGCTTTGGTCAGAATGACTTATAGTTATACTCATATAGGAACAAGACTCTTTTGGCCCGTGGATGTCATTGACAGGGGGACGTTGGTATAAAATTAGGGGACCATTTCATATTTTTTTTATACTAAGTTCTTAGATTTACGCGAATATTACACATGAAATAAAACTACTTTTCGGATTTTATCGTGGTTTAATTTTTAAGTTTTAAGTTCCTGACGTTTCGAGTATTTTGCAGCACCCATGGCCACGGGAAGAACTGAGGTGTTAAACCTCCAAAAGGCATAGTTGTTCCGGGGTACCCTCAAACTTCTTAATTATTTTTGTTGGTCCGATCTACGCAGAATGAGCTCACGGTGTCTTGAGGCCTTGCAGTGTCATGCTTAGTTTTGGATTTGGTTATATTAATTGCCGGATCCCAAGTCGATGCAAGCACCCAGCTATCTTCTCTATTGAAATTAGGATGTTTTTTTATTTCAATGGCCTCGCGAACCATCCTTGGTAGGAATCGGTGTTCTCTCTCGAGGATATATGGTCTATTAAATCTGATGTTATGGCGGGTGCGGCATTTTTTTTATACTTCCAAGGAGATGTTTCAACAGATGGGTCTGCAGGGCTACTAATTAGAATCAGAACTTGGGCAAATTTCATAACAACCGGCAACTCTGTGACTGTCATGAAGGGACTTTTCACTTGATGACAGCGTTAGATCCAATTTTAGCTGCGGGCCAAAAGAACCTTGTGGGACTGTATATCGATGTACTTACGGGCTTACATATATTTGTGAACTACAACGGCGTAAGCACGGCAAGTAATTGGCGCACTTACGCCGTTTGGGCCCGCATACGTAAGCGCTAATATCGATGCCGTCAAGCTTCATTTGGACCGCAGTCCTAGTGGGCAGATTTTAAAGTTTATGATGTGTGATAACTTTCGGGAAGTTGTATTTTGTGCTATTCGACTGATGTCAAATAATTTTTACTCGTTTAGTCGCCTTTTATTTTGAAACCAAAGCCTTTTTAGGGGACAATATACGTCCCGGAACACGTATCGCTAGAGATACCTCGACAGCTTGTGTCGCGCGATCTATTTCGTCCACATTTGTTTAGTCAGTTGCAACACGTCGCCGGCAGAAATATTACGCAACACACGTGTATATACGATGACTTAAGTTCCTCAAAAAAACGACATGGCGACCAGAGATAGGTCACGCGATCGCCAGACTTGTAGGCTGACGTTACGCAATGACGCTCGACTTTGCACGCATTGTGTGTGTGTCAATGATCTATGCTGTTTGCCGCGGGGCCTTTACAGCTTCACCGGACAAAACGCCGAGCGAGCATGCAACCACTACGCCCGAGCCAGAAGGGCAAGGGGGCAACTAGCTCAAGGGCGCCGCAAGGAGAAACGGCCTCGGTTCGGACAGTCGCTATGGTGGAGGGCATATACTAGGCATCTCGCCGTGGTGCTCTGCACCGGCCGGCGGGCATGGGATTTTTCGACCTCGCCGGCAAGGTTGGTGTCTGCTCCTGTGTACGGTATCTGTATCCAAAAGAAGGGATGTAAAGGCATCGGGAGGGTCGGTGAGAACATGCCGCGGACGGCGGTAGCTGCTGATAGGAGGGGAGTTAGGTTCGTAGTTGGCAGCGGCTACGATTAGTGGATTCTTATGATTGAACGCGTTTGCGAAATATCGGATTCTCGCCTTTTTATTTAAGGCCCGGAAGATCGGAATGGGATTTTTTACGCAAAGCGACAGGTGTCGCGGGACATTTGACCCCACTTGAATAAATACGACCATTTTACTATCATGGGTTCTGGAAGCGTACCAAAAATTTATGTAATAAATAAACTAACTGTTCACTAAAACAATTCAGGCAATTTTATAGGCACTCTAAAATGGACAGTAGGCGGTAAATTAATTGCAAGTAAAGTACCGTTTAATAGACTTGCGATTACGAATATTCGGACAAAGCTTAGTGGGACAGCTGGCTCACTACATATGTACAGGATCCGTATAACTGAAGCTCACACAGCGATGCGCTAAAGGTGAGCGCTTAGCACTGAGTGGACGCATGCGGAAGACTCGTGCATTTACTTGCCGACTCGAGCAATACTACGTGTACTTAATATAAGCAAATCTTTCTTACGTAGATGTACTTACCAATCCATTTTTTTACCGGGCACAATTCCAGACTCCGGACTTGTACGGGGAAGTTTTCGTTAGAAAAACTACATTTGTCCGACCTAGGATTTGAACCCAGGACCTCGTGATCACAAAGCGATGCGCTTTGCCACCAGACCAACGAGGCAGTCGAATTAGTCTGGAATTCTGCCCGGTATATGGCAATAGGCTCGCCCCCTATTACATGGGACCTAACAGCGTCGGCGAAACGTGGGTGTACTCAGTACACCTCTGCCACCCCCTCTGGGGAATATAGGCGTGACGATGTTTTTTTTTATTATTTTTTTTTATTTTTTTACAATGTAAGGCGTAAATTTGGAATTGATTTTTTTAAATGAAATGAAATGAAATGAAAAATATTTAATCAACACAGCGCACATTTTAAAATCACAAAAAGTAGGACAGGTTGCGTAAAAATAAAATTAAAAATAAACAAATACAGAAAAAGACAAAAACAAAATAATATTAAGCTACAATAGGCTGCTGCTGCAGCATTAGCCTTGGTGTGAGCTGTGCCGAAAGGCAATTGGCTCAGCATGTGCTGGAGGGGAACAGAGTCTCCCCCAGCGCTGGTTTTCAGCCAAAGCCTGCTCATTTACTATTTATTGCACAAAAAATTTTTACACTCAATGGTGACGCAATCGCGTACGTTGCATAATACAGATATAACACATACGTACACCTGAATATGTATTATAAATGTGTAAATAAAGGGAAAAGGAAATTGTATACATATATTATGAGTGGAAAAATTTACATTTACTATAAAATAAAAAGGACTAAAATGGTACAATACATAGAACTCTGTGCCTGCGCAGGCGATATGAGGTATAATTATATATAATTGTTGTGTTGAGCGAGTGAGAATCGTTTTGATTGCACGAAACCGGTTCTCCGCGCGGCATTCCGGCGCATGTGTGTTGATCTCACTCCGCTCATAGGCAACTATGCAATATATAAAACCATTGTACTATTATGTGCTTAACGATAAAGTATTAGATTACACAAGGTTTGCAAACAAGTAAGGAAATAAGTGCCGAAAATAGTTGAGTCTTAACTAGTGATAAGTTTATTTATACGGACAAAGAAAATAATTATGAGTTATGGGTGAAGTGTATAAAATACCATGACGCCATTACTTGATGCGCATATGTCGCCGCTCCACCACCACTTTTGAATGGACTAATAAACCTAAGGAACCAAGAGGTTAGCACTACAGTCTATCTATCTACGACAGTAGTTTGTACAGTATCATTTAATAAAGTCGTTAAATTATGTAATTTCAAAATTGTGTTTTTTTCTAAAGTTATTTTATTTTCTCATGGTTACAGCTTTTACTCTGTCAGGTCTACAGCCCGTATATTGTATAATACACTGCAAATATGACAGATAAAGAAGAGAAGCCTAAACGTGAGTGAACCAGACCCTGAGGTAAGTTATAACTGTTTTATTATATATATAAATAAAAAAATATCATCAATTTCGTATACTATCCGCTGTATTAAATAAAATTGAATCGTAGTTCAAAACAATACGCCTATTTAAATTAAATATCTAAAACATATTCCTTAGTATGTATGCACACAAGTAGAAGTTTTGTAATTAATTTGGAAATTAAAATGCTTAGAAAAATGGCAACCTAAATTTGTCTAAGATAGGATGTCTGATTTTAATATTGAATTTGCAAAACAATAATCTGATTTGGGTGTCTTAGCCTTATATTATTTACGTTAAAACCAGGTGTACGTTATACAAGGTGTAACATAATAAAGGCAAGATCTGAAAGTAGTTTGTTTCACTGAAGTGATGCCAACAATTTGTAATATATATAACCTTTCTTTAAAATTTTCAAAAAATGTTGTTACTCCTTTAGTGCGCTATTATAAACTAAATTTATTTTTGATTAAAAGTAATACGGAGATTTCAAATTTATTTTTAAAACGTATTTCTCAATACGCACACATACACCTACAAGTTTCATTGTTAATTGGGTTATAAAAGTGCTTATAAAGGAGTTAAGAATTTTAAATTTGGAAAATTGGTTTGATATTGAAAACAATTGTCTAATCGGAGTGTCTGAGGTCTTTCGTTATTTACAATACACCTTGTATATGTTTTGGTTACGTTCGGCCCCGATTGGGCCTGCTGTTCTTCACGCTGTGCATTCGGTAGTGTTGGCAGGACGCCAGACAAAGCTAAACACTTACACCCTTTAATCTCTATGATGTGAGGACTTCGCCAGCTCGTTCCGAGTATTTTAATGATTTATGTTTGTGTTATTCATAAATAAAATGCTTCAATGTACTTTGAAGAATGTATTTGTATGATCTCAGGCTAACATGCGCTGTTGAAATTCTACATGTTGTTATCTCAAATGAGTGGTCAAATTCAGGTCTTTACACATTTACAAACCTAACCTTATTGTTGAAAACCGTCAAGCTTAAATATGGAATATATTGAATATATTTAAGCTTGACGGTTTTCAACAATAATTGCTAAATGGTTTTTTCTGTATTCATAGGAAACAAAGTTCATGTTCCAATTGATACTTTTGGACTTTCACCGTCACGCCTATTTTTCTCAAACGGGGGTGACAGCGATGTACTATGTACACTAAATTTCTGTCGATGATATTAGGTCGCATAACAACCCAGATTGATTATGGGAATTTTTCGATAGAAAAAACTATCCGATCTAGGATTTGAACTCAGGACCTCGTGATAGCAAAGCGCATTATTAGCAGTTAGAGGGCAAACAAACAAGCAAACAAGGCACCGTATTCCAAAACCTATATTCAATTTTTTTTTACGTATTATAATAATATCATGTCACAGGTCACTGCTACTTAACGCAATGCAAACAAAATAATGTTTTAACATACAAGGTGTAACATAATAAACGCAAGACCTCAGACACCCCAATTAGAGAATTGCTTCATATATTCAAAACGAAAACAAAATTTTCAAATTTAATGGTTTTGACCCCTTATTTTAAGTACTTTTAATTAGGGTACTAATTAACAATAAAATTGTATGTGTATGTGTGCGTTTTGAGAAATACGTTTTCGGGATGCATTTGAAATCTCCTTATTGCTATGAATCAAGAATACATTTATTTTTTTATAGCGAACTGAAGGAGTAAAACCATTCTTTGCAAATTTAAAAAAATGGTAAAATACATTAAACATTGTTGGAATCAATTCAGTTACCCATTTAGAACAAACTACTTTCAGGTCTTGCGTAAATTATGTTACAGCTTGTATATATTTTATGTATGTGTTTGCTGTGTATTATACAACATTTACGAATATATATTACGGTCTGGTTAACAAGAATGAACATATAGAAAATAATAAGAAATAAAAATAACATATAACAATCAATTTGAACAGAAGTAACATAAAATAATACATAGAAGAAAGAAATAATTTAGAAAGAGCGCTACTTAAAATATGTGTTGCTCCATTGTTTCCGGAAAAAATATTTTTTTCATACATTCTCGCGACTTTCACGACAGTACATTTTCCCACGAGATCCATGAATAAGATTTCAAGTATGGTGTGGTAAAATATTTTTTAGAAGTAGCTATCTTCTAGGAGAAGTGTTTCTTAACAACCAAGTTTATGTGTGTTTATTATACTGACGATCATCATAAAGAGATGAATTATGAATAGTATGAAAAATGGCAACCCAATGCGTCGGGGTCGTCGTCGTCGGGTTCACTACCCCCCCCCCCCCCCTCTCCAAGGCTCACGTGATTGATGGACAATATCTTATCGACAGGGCACCTTCTCTCCCTGTCCATGTTGACCGTACTGCATATCTTTTGGATGAATTAAAACTGTAAGTCATGGAAGTGGTGGGATTCAAACTTTGGAATTTTGGGAATAACCCCAAAAATGTTACTTAACAATTACTCTAATTAAAATTAATACTAGTCAAACTCAAACAATTTATTTTGTATAAGCCCTGCGGGGGGGCTAACAAATAGTCAATTAACATTTTTTTTTAATCTAATGTAACTACTAATCTACCGCCGGATCGGAACGCGGCCTCCACTGAGAAGATACGGCGAAGAAACTCAGCGGGCTTGTCTTTTTTTATTTACTTCTCTTTCTCTTTTTTCATTTCTTTTTTTTTCTATCATATTGTGTGGATACAATGTTTAGGTTACAATTAAATAGTTTACGATCTAGCTCCAGTGTGATGCCTTGTGATATGAATCTAATGATGTTATCTGTAATGAGCGTCTAAAGGATTCCAGATGGTCCAGTCCCTGTGAGAGAGAGTGAGTTTCTAACCCAAGGTCTCGAGATTTTTGGTTCTGGTCTCGAGTCTTAATGGTTTTAAAAAATAGTTTTTTTTTAACCATTGAATAAATACGACATTATTATTTGTGACTGAAGCCATTTTAATAGAAGCGATATTTATTGGTCAGACAGACTTCTCAGCGTAATTACGCATTCGATACGAAAGTAATCTTGTTACCGTATCTAGAATCATGATCAGTTCAATCATAATTGACCTTATTATGTACAAGGTCAATAATGAATGAGTGCTTTAGGAATTTCTCATAGTAATATAAAAAAGAAACAAAAAAAAAGGCCTATATTCCTCAAACGGGGGTAGAGGTGTACTATTTACATCCACTTTTGGCGACGACGTTAGGCCCTATGTAATATACGAGCCTCTCGTATCAACGGCAATTTCAGTCTCCGAACTTTGAGAAATTTTCGATTGAAAAGGCACACTTTGTTCGAGCCAGGATTCGAACCCAGAACCTTGTGATCTCTACTCGCACAAGGCGCCACCAGATCAACGACGTCGCCTCTGTATTTTTGTGTTTTTTTCGTACCTCTTATCTAATTAACTCTCCCTCTCTCTCTATCTTTCTCTTTAACTATATCAATCTATCGCTCTGTATCTATCTCTATATATTGATATTTCTAATCACATCTGTCTGTATGGTCTCAATCTATCGCTCTCTATTTATTGCTCCACCTATCCTTTTCTATCTATTACTCGCTATCATCTCTCTGTTCCTCTTTCAGTCTTACTACCAATACTTTAAGAAACTCTGTCTGCCAGCGTACCTCCGCACGTTTTCCGCAGGCTCGCATTTCGCAAAAGGTTCAAAGCATTTAAAAATCGCTTTAGAGGAGTAATCACCTTACTTTTCACGTCACGTTTCCAAGAAATGCTTCCCGTTAGATAAGCGACGCTTTTCAGCATCTCAATTATTACGGAGACGGCTCGACGGTGACATAAATGTCTTTACCTTCATTTTGTGTGAGGGTAATGATTTTGCCTAAACTTCGGCCCATTTTGGGCGAAGCCAAAGTTTTGGCCAAAGGTGGCCCAATGTGGCCGAAGGCCGAAGGTTCGGTCGGACACTACTTTCATCTATCTATCTTCTTCTTCTATCTCTTAAGTTGGAAACATTACATAGTCGAATTTAGTAGATATTTTTTTATGGTTTATTGTAGAAATGGAAAGCATGAAGCACGTCCCCTGCAAATGTGACGCACTGGCGGCGCGGCAATTGAGTCTACGGAGGGTGGCCTTTCGAACTCTAGAAGAATTTCGGCACTTCCCCCTTGCTGGGATCTTCAATCTGGTACAGGGAGTATTTGAATCCTCTGGTACTTAGAGCATCAGGGCAAAGGGTAAAAACAATTTTATCTCACCCCGGTAATAGAATTAAGATAAGGTAAAAGTGCCGGTGGCATATCTCATGGTTCATCTCATACATGCTCGCTGGTTACGGGGACTCTTAACTTGCTCTTCAGATAAATCACGGTGTAATTGGGTTTGGTAACACAATAATAATATTAGCCCTGTTAAGAAACTGTTCCAACGTTGGGCACGGGGCTCTTCTCAGACTGAGAGGGTTTAGGCCATAGTCCACCACGCTGGCCCAGTGCGGGTTGGCGAATTTCACACACCTTCGAGGAACTTTCAGGTATGCAGGTTTCCTCACGGTGTTTTCCTTCAGCGTTAAAGCAACTTTTGACGGACGATTTAGCGCAGTTGTTAAGAGCTTAAGTCGCTCCGCCCTCTGTGTCTAATAGTCGCGGGTTCGATTCCCGCACAGAACAAATCTTTGTGTGATCCACAATAATTTATTTCGGTCTGGGTATTTGTGTATGTGAATTTTCATGTTTGTAAACGCACCCACGACACAGGAATAAAGCCTAGTGTGGGGCTACGTTTAAAAAAAAAAACTGTAAGTTAATTTTTAATATGCACATGCTTTCGAAGAGACCAGTTCTGCCAGTCCCACTTGCGGACTATAGTCCGCAAGCGGGACTGGCAGAAGTGTGATGGTGACGTAATAGTGTTTTGTACTAGTGGTCACCCAAGTAAGGAATCACCGTGCTCATAATTGCTTAACATCGTCGACGTCGTCGTCGTCGTCGATAGTAAGGGTGTTCTTTTTATTAGTGGTCACCCATCCAAGGATTCACAGCGCCCAAAGTTGCTTAACATTGTCGATCGTTACTAATCTCTTATTACTATAGTCTTTAAGCATCAAGATTTGTTGTTTCATTAAAATAGAAATGAGTCACTCGTACAGTATAGTAAAGATCTATTAATAGTTGGTTCATATATCTAAATAATAAATAGATTTGCTTGTTAATAGTATTTTCACAGATTTTCCATATAAAATAAATGTTAAAATTCTACTGGTAGTTGTAGAAAAAACTATCCGTGAATATAAAATAAATTAATCCTAAATTATTTTTTATAAAACAGTTTAATCATACATCATTTACTAATGATCATTCCCTCGATACTAGCAAACCATTACTAGGGTTCAAGCAGAGAAAAAAATATACCTAATTTGTATTCACAAAATGTCCCCCGGATGTCCTTTTAAATGGCTAAATTATTCTGAATAAATTTATTGCCATTACTATTGGATTTTCGTTACAAATGATCCGGCAGGACAGGAACCCAAGTCCAGTCTTTTTCAAATTATTCAGCATATTTTTATCTTTAGACCGTGTCTCATCTTAACATATGGTAGGGAAACGTGGGCCGTAAGGCAACACTAAGTCCATTCTATTTAAGTTGCTAAAATAAAGATGCTTCGGTAGATGTGCGGGGTGACGAGACTCAATAATATTCACATCGAGTACGTTCGTGGCAGTCTTGGTATCCGCGACATCGCTGATAAGTTACAAGAAAGTAGACTCCGTAGGGAAAGGTTTTTCTTTTTTACCTGGGGAAAATCTCGCACTTTGGAGGGGCTCCGGGATCTCCGTATGGAACGCACCGGTACCCCTCTTGTGCCCTGCTCTGATCAGCCCGCCATCGGAGGACGACTTGATGACATGCTCCCCCCCGCACCGACGCGGTGCTCACGGTGACGTGGGCCACACCACGCCGCTGTCCTCCTCGGGGTTGCTCGTGAAGGGCGCTCAGGGCCCCTGCCCCTTGCGTCCGCGACCCCGAAGGCCCCCTGCTACAACATCAGCACCTGCACCCTGCTACAACGGGACGAATACGGAGCTGTGCCCCCGCCCCGGCGCCATCGCCTTCGTCGAGCAGGATCCGGCCCTCTCCCGATTCCACTCGGCCTCCTCCTTCTGGGACATCACAGTCTCGCAGAAGGAGGATACGGCCCCCCACGCCGATTCCCCTGCCAGCATAGCCGCTTCTCCTGCCGGCAGGGAGAGGTTCGGTTCGATCCGGTCGACCAGGATCCGCCGCTCGGAGGCCCACGCTGGGCACTCTTCAAGCGTGTGCTGGGTGAAATCCTGGTCCTCACCGCAGTGGTGACAGATGGTCGTCGCCTCGCGTCCGATTTTCCTCAGACGACGGACGATTTAGCGCAGTGGTTAGGAGCTTGAGCGGCTCCGCCCACTGTGTCGAATAGTCGCGGGTTCGATTCCCGCACGGGACAAATCTTTGTGTGATCCACAATTATTTGTTCCGGTCTGGGTATTTGTTTGTGAATTTTCATGTTTGTAAGCGCACCCACGACACAGAAATAAATCCTAGTGTGGGGCAACGTTTTAAAAAAAACTAAAAAAAAAAAAAAAAATAGATAATCACCGAAGCAACCATGACCGGTAATTATCTGAGTAAGTCTATAGGTGACTCGCCCTCTCCTCCGCTAGTGCTAGGCTTCGAAGGACGGCAGGATAGCATGGACGATGCGCTTGCGCGCGATATGCTCTTGACTGAGCCTCGCGCGCCACTCCTCCAGAGTCCGTTGGTATAGCTACGTCAAGTAAACACCTCCTGATTATGTGGGTAATATTACGGCCACTCTCAGGGCCCAGACCTAGAGGGCTAAAAACGAGATAGGCAGATGTAGTCAAGAAGGACCTGTGTATCTGCAATGCCTCCGAACACGACACGTACGACAGAGCGAAGTGGAAGAAGAAAATTAGGAAGGCAGACCCCGCCATCAGATGGGAATAATAAATGCCAAGGAGAGAGAGAGAGAGAGAGAGAGACCGTGTCTTATCTGGTATCTAAGGCAAGACAAGAGTCTACGTAACCGGCGAGCATGTATGAGGCGAACTATGAGACTGGAGGAGTTGTGTTGTTGTTGTTTCGAGTGATCTACGCTGTTGGCCGCGGGACCTTTAAAGCTTCACCGGAAGAAAGACTAGAGGAAGCCAGAGAGGTCTGTAAGGAAAGAACCTGTTGAAAGTATGTACTCTCCGCCTATCCCGAAAGGGATCTGACGTGATAATATGGACAGATACCTGCAAGACTGATAGATAAATGCAACGAAAAGAACGAAAGGAACACACACAGATTTTGCCAAGCTACTGATGTGCACACCATAATCATTTTTTCTTCTTTTCCTTCAACACTTTCTGGTAATGATGAAGGCATACCAAAAAATATTCGTACTCCAAACTATCACATATTTGTCAGTCGCATCTGTCGCGTCCAACATACACTAAATTCAGCCCCATATGTAGTGATTCACAAATAATACAATAGTTTTTACTGATCGTAAAGAATCGCTGAGCAGTTGAAACAAGCTTTATGATGCGTTTTATTTCTTCATAATAAGTAATAACACTATAAAAATTTTATGAGGCGTCATTACACTATACATCTTTAAGAGCAAAGTGTAGCGAAATGGGATGACACTCATCTTTAAAAGTAAAGTGTAGCAAGATGGGATGACACTCATCTTTAGAAGTAAAGTGAAGCAAGGTGGGATGACACTCATCTTTAGAAGTAAAGTGTAGCAAGATGGGATAACACTCATCTTTAGAAGTAAAGTGTAGTAAGATGGGATGACCCTCATCTTTAGAAGTAAAGTGAAACAAGGTGGAATGACACTCATCTTTAGAAGTAAAGTGAAACAAGGTGGAATGACACTCATCTTTAGAAGTAAAGTATAGCAAAGTGGGATGACACCCACGTTAATTCTTAACTTATCGTGTAAGCGTAGAAAATTTGAAATTGTTATTGTTGAATCTATATTTACATGTAATTGTCCGAATTCCATGATATACTCTGCGTGTTAGGTTTAGAGCGTGCATGAGGACATGCACGAGGTCAGGATGGGCGAATGTTAGGTTTCGAATATCAAAATAATAAATTGTTTTAGAGATATTACTATTATGTTGAAAAATACTAAATACCATTTTATATTATCAAATAATTAATATCGATTATGGACGTGTTTAACAGTATCGTGGTGTTATTTTTAAAAGTTGGTTGGTGCGAGACGTGTTGATTCGGATGTAAGTTCTATTATATTTATTTGAAACACATATTGAGTTTTATTACACTTACAAAAGTGTCAAAGCATCGTACTTGATTTTATCAACGTTTTGAGAATACGTGCTGATTACTATCATTACCCTCCTAAATGCAACTCTGAAGTTTTCAGAAAGGAAAGCGTACAGAAGCGGGTTGACGCAGCTATTCATGTAGGCAAGCACGTGAGACACGATCTGTGCCGTCACCGTGAAGTACGTGATGTTGTATTTGTCTAGTGCCTTCACCAACAGAATGCGGTATACTGGTTAAGATACATATCATTACCATCAGTGTCGTGGAAGATATAGCCAAAGATGTTCAGAATATTTGAATACTTCAAGCTATAGAAATCTAGACGCTATAGAAGAACAGTAGGTTTTGCTTCAGTGTTCTCGTTGCAGGATTCGGCGACACATACGCCAAAACTATGCAAGGATCTTAATATTTAGATGGTATGTGAGAGGAAAAGATGTCTATATATCATTTTGTGTTCATGCCAAACTTTGCAACTAACATTAAGACCTAGAAGAGAACAGCGGCATGGTGCAGTCAACGTCATCATGACTGCAGTAAGGAAGTGATTACAATTTCCACCCGATGGCAGTCTCTTCAGAGCACGACACAGAGGGCCACTAGTGTGTTCCTAGCGAAGATCCCGTAGCCACTTCGAAACGTCGATGCCAGCCTTCGTAGGGTTTTTAATCGATAGAAGTCTTATATCTGACGCCAGCGTCCCTTAAGGCCCACGGAAGTCCAAGAGGTTTCTTTATCTTATCCTACCATAACTTTTAAAAAAAAGTGGCGGGGAGTAATTGACTCGTACCATCTAAAATGTCGCGTAACCACAGGCATCTACGTTTGACCAAAATGATTTCAAACACGCCACGGTATAGAGATATTCCTTATAGCTATAGGCCAGCCCTTCCCAAAGGTACGACCAAAAGACCGCATATGGATTGTCAAGCTTTTGTAAGTGGCAAATCCAGTAGAGAATTCTAGGTAGTTACGCCAATTGTTTTAAATTTCGCGGAAATTGGTTGAACTCGACGTGCTCTCGACGCCCTCGAACGTTCGTTTTCTTATTCATTCCCGAGTCCGCATTTATATCATGTTGTGTACAATTACAATGTCAGAAGGGTTACTGCAACCTCTTTGCTAAACTATTTTAATCTTACGTGAAAGAGATAGATATAAACTGCGTATATCCATATCTCTTTCTTACTGCAAAGCAAGATTATAATATCTATCTATCTATCTATCTATCTATCTATCTATCTATAACCTCACGCTAGATCCCTTGCGGGGTAGGCAGAGAGTACAGAGTTCCAACAGAAAGAGGAAAGAATGACAAAACAGATATACCATGTGAAAGTGGAAGGATGCAGGTACCGGGGAAGACCCAGACTATCTTACCACGACCAAATAAACCGAGTCTTATCTGAAGATTATAATAGTTTTATTAAACAGATTGTTCGCCCCCAGATCGCTATGACATTGTTAAAAAGCCTTACTAATAAAAGTGATAAAGCGGGTGTAACGTTCCCCACTGATTTCTCTCTTTCTGTCATCTGTCATTTGAAATTCGAAAGAAGAAAACAAAGCATTGTATAATTATTCCAACGCTACATCATGTTTATTAATATGGGGGTTAAAGTTTAATCTGAGGCTTTCTATTAACAACTTGATAACAAATATTGGGATTGATGCTACGGCAATTATGT
The DNA here is from genome assembly GCA_905147815.2 of Phalera bucephala. Lineage (NCBI taxonomy): Eukaryota > Metazoa > Arthropoda > Insecta > Lepidoptera > Notodontidae > Phalera > Phalera bucephala. The sequence continues at coordinate 1,945,712 of LR990610.1, read as the reverse complement.
TCCAATAACAGAACGTTGTAAGATCTTGATAAAATTGTAACAAATGTACTCCACATCACTGTTCATGCCGAAAAGAGGTTTAACTATTATATTTTATCAACACCTACAAAAAATGTAACTAATATTACGGCGATTGTGAAGCTTGTTTTATAAACAGAACATTTGAATATGAAGGCAATTTGTTCTTCTCAACATCGTCAAAATTTATAAATTATTCCCTTATTTCGAATTGTTTCGAAGAGCAAATCGAGATGAGAAAGATTAGGCACGTTTAGGCGTGGGTCTTAGCTGCCACTCAACGTAGTAGTCGATGTTTTATTAGTGGCTTGAAAAGTATTCACCAGGCGGCCACTAACTTGTCTCGTTGTACTAGAGTACAACGAGACAAGTTAGTGGCCATACCCAGTGCGGTTTGTGAGAAGTAGACTTCTCACAAACCGCACTGGGTATGGACTCCGACCCACATCGGGCTAACTCGGCTTAACGACTACCACATAAGTAGCAGTTAGGATGCACCGATTTCGCCATCCCAAGCACAAAGACGCTTGCAAATGGTAATGCCAAAACTATCACTAAGATCTGCTTGCCTCGTTGGTCTAGTGGCAAAGCGCATCGCTTGGTGAACACGAGGTCCTGAAGGTTTTCTAACGAAAAATTTTCTAATATGAGTCCGGAGTTTGGAATTTTGTCCGGTATATGACAATAGGCTAGCACCCTATTACATGGGGCCTAACATCGTCGGCGAAAGGTGGGTGTACTCAGTACACATCTGGCACCCCCGCTTGGGGAATATAGGTGTGACGGTGTATCACTAAGATCGATCGAGCTGAACGTTGTTAAACCCAAAAACAGGTTAAAAAACTGTAACCCGACTATGAAATAAACGCTGAGATAAAGTAAAATTTTGCTAAGGCCCACTTGCATGAACCAGGGTTAGCACTAACTCGAGATTCTAACGTTAAATTTTCTTCAACTAAACGCTATATAATAACCTTGAGTTAGTCAATAGATAACGCTAACCCTGTTTCGTGCAAATAGGTCTAAGTATATCTATATTTATGAACTCAGATTTTTTTCGTTTTCATTTGGTATCCTACTAGCACGATAGCAAAAAAAGACCCGCCTTTTTTGAATATAGCATTCGTCATTTTGATTTTACTCATATAAAATGTAGCCTATATCACTTGGACTATTTTTATTTATTTATTTCATTATGGCAGTCCAACAGCTTAGTGTAATCTTATAGTAACTTAGAATAACACCTGTGAGCCAATTATAGGACTTCACGTTTAGCAATAGTGTAACATTTCTGCTCTGAGCAAACAGAGTACAACTAAGGTTAAGCATTAACAGATCATACAGGGCGTAACATAACTAACTCAAGACCTGAAAGTAGTTTGTGCTAGATCGGTAACTGAATCGATATCAACAAATTTTTAAGTTATTTATTTTTTAAATATCTAATCGGTTCGAGGTCTTGCGTCATTTACGATACGCCCTGCATAAAAGGTATATGATTACAAAATATATGTGGGTACAGATGCATAAAACTAAAAACAAATAGCAAGTTACTTACTATATTGCAAAGAATTTGGTGCTGATCCGCTGTCTTGCTGAGGATACACTTGTACAGAATAGATCCAAGTTGAATTCTTCGTGAACTAAATTATAGCTGTTGCTCGCCCGCAGTAGAAAGGAATTCTACCTATAGTTTGTAGAGGAGTTGGTGACATACAGAGGTTTAAGCTGAGATCTACTCAGCGATTTATAAGGTGCGTTGATGTTAAGTTTACTAAGAAGTTCTGCACATTCAATGTCGTTGGAGGTTATTTTAAGAAGATAAGATATATCAGCTATATTCCTACGATCAGAAAGGGGTAATAGGTGAAATTGTTTGCAAAGATTAATATAGTTTTTTGATTCATAAGGTATTTTTAAGCGATAGCACAAATATTTTACAAGTTTTACCTGTATTCTCTCGATTCTCACGATGTAGCCATCATAGCGGAGGGTCCATATCTGTGATGCATATTCTAAAATACTCCTCACATATGTGCAGTACAGGATTTTCCATGTTTTGACATTTTTAAAGTAGCTCGATGTACGCATTATAAAACCGAGGGCCTTAGAGGCCCTTGACACTATATAGTCAATGTGCTTGTCAAAGAGGAATCGTGCATAACACCCAGGTCGCGCATCAAGTCACTTCTAGGCAGGTATTAACCTTTGATTATGTAAGTAGACGATATTTGTTTTTTTCCGACTATACGTTACTAGCGAACACTTAGAAGGGTTAAGATCAAGCCTATTTAAGCGACAGTAGTCGTCGAGGCATAGAAGATTGGCCTGTAAGGCTTGTACATCGCTATCGGAGGACACAGAGCTATATACTTTCATGTCATCCGCGAAACATAGAAGTTTAGAGCTATGGAGACAGGTCTCGATGTCTTTGACGTAGATGGTAAACAGCAGAGGGGCTATCAAGGATCCTTGAGGGATTCCGCTAGGTATGGTTACCGAACTCGAGATGTAGTTATTTATAACTATAGCTTGAGACCTGTTCTTGATATATGAGGAGAACCATCTAAGAAGATCACCTCCTATTCCCATAGCCTATAGTTTAAGCAATAGTAAATTTTGATCGATGCGGTCGAAAGCTTTAGAATAGTCCGTGTAAACGACGTCTACTTGCCTACCTGCGTCCATAGCTTCCGTTACATAATCGTTTAATAAAATAAGGTTTGGAACAGTGGAACGTCCTTTCAGGAAGCCATGTTGCGATTGACTAAAGCAGTTTTTTAGAGCGAAGTACACCTGGTCACAATTCTCTCAAAAAGCTTCGAAATTATACACAATTTGGAAATCGGTCTATAATTTGTCACTTCGCTCTTAGATCCTTTTTTATGAATTGGCGTGATATAGGCCGATTTCCATGTTTGTGGGCAGGAACATTCATCCAGGGACTTCTTAAATAAAAGAGATATAGGTGCTGCAATGCTTTTTGCACATCCGATAAGGAAGCGAGAATGAATTCTGTCTGGCCCCGCAGATTTGTAAGGGTCAAGTTGAGATAATAGCTTTGTAACTTTTGCAGTGTCTATTTCAATCTTAAGTAGGTCTGACGCGTAGGATATTTGGGGCGGGTGTGATAACAACGTATTGAAGGGTACGCCATTAGGATTAGTAAAAGTAGAGAGAAAATAAGTACAAAATGCATTGCAAATACTTTCATCTATTGTGGCTAACTTGTCTTCATATTTAATGATGCTGGGAACAGCGTTCAATTGGCTACACGATTTTATGAAGGACCAGAATTGTTTTGGGTTTTTCCCGACAAATACCTCAACCTCAGCTATATAGGAGTCATAGCACTTTCTTTCTAGAATTTTTGCTCTCTCACGCAAGGTTTTAAAAATTTCCCAATCGGACCTGTTTTTATAGATCCTGAATTTAGATAGGTACTTTGATTTTTCTTTTAAGACTTTTTTTAATGATAAGGAGTACCATTTGGGATATAATTCGTTATTAACGGTTTTTGGTGGAATGTATTTTTGAATAAGTTCATTTAAATATGAATTAAAATATTTGACTGCATCTTCCATTGATCTTTTAGAAAATTCCAAATTCCAGTCTAATTCGTTAATTTTAATATGAATTGAGTCGAAATCCGCTCTATTGCAAAGAAGCTTAGTGTAGGTCATGGCCTTTAAGTTCGATAATTCGATGGTTTTAGCATTAATGATAAGTGGATTATGATGAGGATCAATAGGTATTAATGGATCGTGGCATTCCAGCACAGATGTCCCTTCGTTTGATAATACCAGATCGAGAATTCTTCTGTATTTATTATGGATCCCATTATATTGGGACAGGCTGTAAGTCTGTAACTCATCGATAAAAAGCTGCTCGTCTAGTGAATTGATTTTCGTAGGGGATAGGGAGTATTCGCTATTTGGTATCCATGTAATACCACTCATGTTAAAATCCCCTACAATTATAAATTTATCGGTTGGATGAAGTATAAAAGCTTCATTGACCTTAATTAAGAAGTTATTTAGTTGTTGAGAGAAAGTAAAGCCCAGGTTTTGTTTACATAAGTAAATAACGCATAGATGTATTTTCATACTTTTGTTAGATTTAAAGTCATTTATAAACAATGTTATCCACAAGTCTTCGGCTGTCGAGTGCAGGTGAAGTTGGGGTAGAACAGATATATCACTTCGTACCGCTATAAGAACTCCACCACCAAGGGTCTGACCTGTGGCGTTGTAGTCCCGATCTCGTCGCCATATAGTATAGCGATTGTCAAAGAGTTCGTTATTAGAGATGCTATCCACGAGCCATGTCTCCGTCAGAACGATAACATCATAAGAATTGAGACATAAGTTACGGAAAAATATCGCAGTTTTTGAGCGCAAACCCCTTACGTTCTAATAGTAGATGTTCAAGTTTTGTTTATTATGACCCATTGAAAAATATGATAATAATCGAAATTGATTTAGAATAAGCTAATATAAAATATAATAATGAAATAATAATTAAGTTCACAATAATTGGTGTGGGTATGAAGTGCAAATAAATAGATGGCAGATTCCTGGGTGTGCGAGTGCGTAAGCAACAAGTTTTAGCAAGCGCGGGTGCAAGCGAGTAGAATAGATATTTAATAATTGCGTCCTCAAAGCAAACAGCGCGATAAGCACTACAATAGACTCGGGCATTAGAACAAAGGCGAGGTGTCCGGGCGTTAAATGCTGCAGGTGTGCTCAAATTTTTTTTTAATATGATTAATGCTTTCGTATATAGATGAGTGGACAATCGTAAATACAAGTTTAGCAAGTTGATGTAGCGAAAATTGACTACTGAGACAAAGATAGTAAAATACTGATCTAATATACACTTATATTTTTTTAATTTAAAAATTATGAATTCATTGCTATATATTAGACAATTTTGTTTAAATAGCTATCTTTATTAATTACAATAGGTTTCGATTCTACATTTTTGCGGACGTGTATCTTGCCGAATCTTACCCCGACAAAATTGTATTTCTTATCCTTGGCTAAGGTCTTGGTCTTATTTAGTAGCTTTTTGGCATCTGCACTCAGGTGATCGTTCACATAAATACGTTGTCCATTTTGAAAGCCCAGGTCGCTAGCGGATAAGGTCTTCGTTGCTCGAGCGGCTGCAATAAATTCTTCCTTCACATATCTGTTAATGAAGCTAACAATAATAAATTTCTCCTTTGAATTGTAGGTTGGTATTCTTGAAATATAATATATTTTGGGCTTTCGGAACGTTATTCTGTACCGCGTTTCCGATGGATTCTATAATTTTAAAGAGATTCTCATCTTTTTTTTCCGGCACGCTCTAATTTCTATGTTATTGAGACGAGATCTCTGGTCGTGTGCGGCTAGCTCCAATTTAATGTTTGCAACATCGGTTTGTAACATAATGAAGGAGTCTTTCATGCGCTCGAGCTCAAGAGTCTTACTTTCCAGTCCATCGAGCCTTTTGTTGAAGTCGTCTATTTTATCACTTAAATAGTTATGGGAGGCCTTAAACTCTATTATTTCTTCCCGTATACTCATCATTTCTGTTACAAGGGCGGGCAGATCAGTAAGTTGGTGTTTGAGTTCGCGAATCTCGTTTACAATTGATTCAAGCGTCAATGGGTCTGTACGCGCGGACGATGATGGAGTCGGAGACGATACAGGGCATAAAGAGCACCTCCACGATGCCCTGCGGTCGTTGCCTAGCTTTCGCCATCCGTTTTCCGTTATGTTGGCACAGCCAAAATCCAGTTGCCTTTTGCAAGTGCCACACTGAACTCCATCGTTGAATGGTCCTCCACAGGCGTTGCACTTTAACATGACGAGATATGAGTAGATAAAAGGTTGACTATTCCTGACAGTTACCTTGGAGAGCGTGTTACGTGTTGACTGCACAAATGCTCAGACTGTACTCTTTTATAAATCGATTAACAGCTCATTCATCAAAATCGAATAACTGATATGAATTGAATTTTGACACATTTTGTGTGGAAAATCTGTCAAAATTCTACCGACAGTACGCAAATTTATCCTTGAGTTGAATATTGAAACCGGCCACAAGTAGTTTAGGCGGTACGATAAACATACGTAAATACAGAGACAGACTGCTAAACACATAACTTTTGGCCTTGCCGTAGTTGGGTTAGAATACTTCTATATAACTACGAGCGCCTCTTTTCTTACCTAGACACGATAAATTCATAATTCCCGGGTAAAGAGTGCACATTATTTCATTACCCAATTAAAGGGTAAACAGCTAAAATAAACAACAAAGTCAGTGGAATCCGCTCAAAATCCCAGCTTTAAGTTTGATCCCGAAGAAGCTAATAAGCTAAGCGCTCGTTACAACGCATTAGAGATTAAATCAATTCTTTCCAAGCAAAATATTATCTTGCCGGGGTAGGATTTACAAGAACTTTTCGATAATTATTCTCTATGTTTTTAAGTAAATTCTATTGATTAGTATTTAACTGTTTCGCATTGGAATTAGAAAATATAAAGTAAGAGAGATTACTTACGATGTTATTAGTATCGAGAAATTTTCGGTTTTTCCAAAATGTAGAGGCAAAAACCATATTTGTAAATATTAATTTTAAACTTCTTGAAGTGCATGGAATACGAAAATACATTTTTATCAATGCAGTACCTTAAGGTAATCCGTTTCTACCTCTGTTGCTAATTAAATATGGTTCTGTAGATGCAAATTCCAGTTAATTAATCCTCCGTACGATTACTGTGTGTAATTACTGAGTTAGTTTTTTTTTTGGTTATGCACGTGTTGTAGTCTGTGGCGGCACCTTCATATAAGGCAAAAGCCGGACATGCCTTAATTAAATACTCAACCAAGAATATTACTTTATTTCTTTCTTTTTTAAAAAAAACGTAGCCCCACACTTGGTTTCATTTCTGTGTCCACAATTTAATAAGGTACGGTAATCAACAAATACATTTTATGGCGCCAAGCGAACAAGCGAAATTTGTTTCATATATCGGGCTTGCTCTACTCTGGAACCTTAGGCACATCACTGTAATAATTGTACTTTTGATTGATATGTATAAAAATAAGTTTAGAATATTGTCCTTATATAAACATAGTCAAAATCAACATTCTCAAAAAGCGAACGCTAATTTTGAACTTATGGAGGGAGGAGTTATGTATTCCCAACCAGTACTCAGTTCAATACACATAAGTACATTAAAGGCTGATGCAATAAATATAAAAAATTGCATAAACAAACCAATTCTAAGAACTGTTTTGATTATTCAGCATCACACTTGTTTGAACTGCGTACTTGATGACACATCGCCCTAAACAAGATATCAAGACTCAAACTTAAATAATTTATTTTGTATAAACCCTTACAAATACGGGGGGGCGCTTACAAATAGTCAATTAACATTTTTTTTTAATCTAATTTAACTACAAATCATTACATATTTGTTTTAATCTGTGAAATACTTGTTTGTAAACGCACCTATAATACAAAAATAATCCCTGTTACGTTTAAGAAAACAATGTTCTCGTAGTCAAAATTAGCTGATTGTTAAGTTTGTTTTGTACTCTATTCTGTAATCCTTTACTGGAAAAAGGCCGTCTCTAAAAACGCACACATGACATCTCATTTAACATCTCCAAAAAAACCATCCTGGTCCAGCAGTACTCATATTTTTCCACAAACGATCTTATAAATTACCAACGGCCGCCCGCGACTTCATCTGCGTATATCTATCTATATCATCACGCCAGATCCCTTGCTGGTAGGTAGAGAGTACAGAGTTCCAACAGGTTCTTCGCTTACATACCTCTCTGGTTTCCTCCACACTCATGGTTCGTCTCATACGGTATATTTGGTCATGCTAAGATAGTCTAGGTTTTTCCCGGTACCTACATCCTTCCACGTTCGCATTGTATACCTGTTTTGTCATTCTTTCTTCTGACATTCTTTCTATATGCCCGAACCAATGAAGCATACCCGGTCTCATTTTTACATCGATACTATCTTTCATACCTTCGCTTTCTTACTACGCTGTTGCGAATACGATCGGTCAGCTTCACTCTGCACATCTTCCGCAGAGCTCGCATTTCCACCGCATTTATCCTACTTTCATTCTCCTCCTTACATACCCAGCTCTCGCTACCATATAACAGCGCTGGGACAAGAACTCCGCTATGTAGGTATGCTGCGCCTTTTGGCTTAAGTGTCGGCTACCAAGTAGCTTTCCCATCTCACCATTTACTCTGTTTCCTGCACTCAGTCTTCTCTCTATGTCAGCAGTGTATTTCTCATCCTTACTGAAGGCGCATTTAAGATACATAAACTTATTCACTTGCTCCAACACATCGTTGCCAACCATTTGAGTATATATCCTTTTAAATTATCCTACTTCCTACTAATATTTTAAATATGTAAGTTTGTATGTTTGAATGTTTTTTACTCGATCACGCAAAAACGGCTAAATGAATTTGGATGAAAGGACATTGGCAGGAAGAGGCCATCCCATACATGGTTTTGCCTGATATCGATTTCTCATCTTGATTTGTGAGACATTTGCCTAGCAGTAGGACAGAATTAGTTGATTCATTATTTTTGTTATCACCTAGTTACCACCCATACACTGCAGCAAAATAAAAAGGGTAATCAAGATTTAAAAATATTTATTCTTCGTCACATACAATAGCTAAGCCGGACGATTTAGCGCAGTGGTTAAGAGCTTAAGCCACGCTGCCCACTGTGTTTAATAGTCGCGGGTTCGATTCCCGCACGGGACAAATCTTTGTGTGATCCACAATTATTTGTTCCGGTCTGGATATTTAAAAAAAAAGAAGAGTCTAGTTGTAGAGCGTGTTCTCGTGTTTTGATCCAAGACTTACATTGCTGAGCATTATTGACTCCAATATAACATTTGCACGCACATAATGCGTGTAGGTCTGTCACACCTTTCCGCTTCCGAGCAAAGCGTACCTACACAATTTCTTGAGGTACGATCGGATTCCGTTTAGAAAGAAATTATCAGTTTTGTACGATAAAATGGAGTAGCTGCAAGGTTTAAAACTAAAACAAATCAAACAACCAGGAAGAAAAAAAAACCGTAAAATATTTTGGTAATTTAAAGTTGTCAATAAATTGTCAACACAAATGTCATTATTACGAAGTATTGCCACTACATTTCTTTTCAATCAATTCCATAAACTATTTAAAATACGTTATGTATAATATTTTTTGTTGATATTAACTATTTAGAAATTATTTCAACTATTGGAAATTAAAACATTACGAGAGTTTTTATAAACCAATAAATAGTCTTTAACTAAACGTTTATTTACAAATGTTTATTAGTTTCTACTATCGATATTTATTTTTTTAATCGTGGCAATTAGGGTAGTTTAAATAAAATTGATGAATATGAATTTAGTCAGAAAAAGTACTTTAATTTTAAAAATATTATCGTGGAAGTTTACATACAAAATTAATTTTGCGTAAAAACCGATAGAATTATATCACTAATATTTGCACATGTCGTATTCTAATACACTTCATAAGACATTCAGGTAGAATCTCGCCATTGTTCTTTGGTACACAGATAATTTAGTACCTGAATTAACACATAGGATATTTATATCCCGAAAAAAATGTTAGGTTAAGTTCGTTCATGTCTAAAGTCAACGCGGAAGATGTCGCAGGCAGAAACTAGAAGCCTAAACGTTATTCGAATGTAATTCATTGCTATATTACTGTTAAGGGTTCATTAAAGGGCAAGGCTTATCTGTAGGGCAGGTCTAAGTCAAGAGTGTCCGTAACCGGCGAGCGTGTATGAGACGCACTATGAGAGTGGAGGAAGCCAGAGAGGTATGTAAGGAAAGAACCTGTTGTAACTCTGTACTCTCTGCCTACCCCGCAAGGGATTTGGCATGATGATATAGTTTCAATAAAATCCTTTCTGTAATTTTTGCGTGAAAGAGTTATAAATATGCATATATATACACGGTTACAAACTGCGTTTACAACATTAGTAGGATTAAATTTCTGAAAAAGAAAATTGTATTTTCATGCGACCGTCAATCACATAATGAGTATAACTAATATTATCTTAAAAGCTGTTACATTAAATACTCTATAAATCATTTCCAATCACGTAACAAATGAGATCCCATTATCGAGATGAAATTAGTAATACACCAGGTATTAAAATATATCGTCCAATCACTTTTTTGTGACTTTCTCCCGTCATTGCTTTACTAAAAGTGTTAGTGGTTGAACATTTGAAAATAATCAGTCACTGGATGTCACCTTGGTCTGTTTGATGAACTTTTATATTATTTTTGGGTAATGCACTTCTCATTAGATCCATTGTATATTTAAAATTATAAATACACTAGCTGTGCTTCGCGATTTCATCCGTCGTTTATCACGAAGCTAATACAATCGCAATTGATCATTGACAGTTTGATCTTTCTGACTTGTTTCCTTTTTGCTCGGCTCCTAAGAGCCATAGCGTAATTTTATATTACGTTACGACCCTTAGGAGCCGAGCAAAAATATTGTAGTTTTTCCTTTTAACGCGCTAATCTTGTGAATTATCAGTCGTATATGAAAAATTCTTTTTGCAATTCATTATCAAGTTTTACACAATATGCATATACAACAAACTTTTTATTTTTATAATAATGGTATAGATAATTATCTGCAGGGTGTCAAGTCTGACGGTCATTGGAGCAGAAAGGTTCTCGCGGCGACCACGTACCGAATAACCGTGTAGGCCCTCTTCAAGATGGACCGATGATCTGGTAAAGACCGCGAGTAAAAGGGGATGAATACTGCACAAAGCCGTCTTGGCCGTCTTTGGGGAGGCAGTAGTCTAGCAGCGGACATCTTACAGTTGAAGATAGAAATCAGCAGTCTTCATAACCTGCGACCTGAAGCACTATGAGAGTGGAAAAAGCGAGAGGGATCTGTAAGAATTTGTTGGCACTCAATACTCTCTGCCTACCCCGCAAGGGATTTAGCGTGATGATACATACAGATAGAGGGATTAATACATTGTTAGTGCAAGCTTGACATTAAAATAAGATTCTACAACAGATCTCAAATTCCCTTTGCATTAGACTTTAGTCTAGCTTAGATGATTTTCGAATGAATAGTCGTATAAACATCGCATTAGACGCCGCGCAGATGGTATTTAGACGTGGGGAAGACGCGGAGTAGATGCTACGTAGACACCTCGTTGACACCATGCAGATATCGCGTAGATGCCAAGAGAATGCTGCGTAGAAATAGAGTAGACGCTGCATAGATGCCGCGTAGTCGTCTCATTGACACCGTCCATCTCATTGACTCTGTGCATACATTGCGTAGACGTCATGTAGATGCCACGTGGACGCTGCGTAGAAGTAGAGTAAACGCCGCATGCTCGTATAGTTGAAGACAGGTGGACGCTACTTAGATGCTACATAGACGTAGAGTAGATGCCGTTGGCTGGCTCTGACGAAACAGTCGAAGTGGCCGCGTTCGGGGCCACTCCTATACTGCTCCTGCGTTCGAGACGATTCGTGATGACTCTCGAAAACAACTTATAAACATGGCTCAGCAGTGTGATGGGTCTATAATTCTTCAGTAAAGTGTTATCACCTTTCTTGAAAAAGAATACCACCACACCCCTGTTCCACGCTTCCGGCGTTTTTCCTTCGAGCAAGACGGAATTAAACAGCCTCTAAAGGACTTTAAGTACCGGCGATCCGCCCGCTTTCAGAAGCTCTGCGGTAATTCCGTCTTCACCCGGCACTTTGTTGTTTTTAAGGTGTTTGAGAGCCATCCCAATCTCGTACAGGCTGATGTCCGGGATATCTTCAGTGTAGTGTCGGGTTAGCTTGGCTCTTGGGTCTTTTACCAAGTCAACAACAGGTTCAGCTACTGAGGTATACAACTGCCCATAGAACCTCTCTATCTCCCTGAGCACCTCTGACCTATTCGACGTTACGTTTCCGTCCTCCGTCTTCAGCTTCGTCAACTGGCTTTGCCCAATAGACGCGTCTCTTGCAAACACTTTGGAGCCCTTGTTCTGCTCTATGGTCTCCTCAATACGTCTTGTATTGAAGGACCGTAAATCGTGTCGCAAGGACTTCAATATCTGTCCATTGAGCTGCCTATAGGACTTAGCATCATCGGAGGTTTGGAGTGTCATGGTACGTCGCTCAGCCATAAGGTTTCGGGTGTAGTCAGATAGCTTTTGAGGCCTATTTTTACGGTGGGGCTTAAAATGCTTGGACCCGACCGTATGGACAGTCTCTACCAACCTATTGTTGATTTCGTCCACTGATGCGCTGCTGTCTAGCAATTCGAAGCGGTTTGACAATTCGAGTTGAAAGTTCTCGGGGTTTTGGATATGTGCATAAGAAGGTCGGAGCGTAGACTTCATCAGACGCGATCTTTCCATTTTGACATTAATATTTAATGTGCCTCTGACCATTCGGTGATCACTGCCGGTTTTTACCCTGTGAATCACGGAGACATCATTAAATATTTGTCGCTTGGTGCTCATGATGAAGTCTATCTCATTTTTGTGGAACCATCAGGGCTCATCCAGGTCCATTTCCTATGAGGCGGCTTCCGGAAGAAAGAGTTCATCATAAAGAGTCCCTCCTTCTCCAGATATTCGGCCAGCCTCTGACCCCTGGGGTTACGTTGCCCATATCCAAATTGCCCCACTCTCAATTCATCATCGCCCCGTTTGCCCAGCCGCGCATTGAAGTCACCCATAACCACTGTAAAGTGTGCTTTGGAAGTATGTATGGCTCTGCTAATGTCCTCATACATTACTTCGACGTCATCCTCTGAGTATGCCGAGGTCGGTGCGTAGACCTGTATGACCTTCAGCGAATATCTTTTGGATATTCTGAGTATCAGGTACGCTACCCTGCTCGACACACTATTGATGGACACAACGTTGTCTATGAGTGTCTTGTGGACGATAAATCCGACACCACCTTGGGACTGCTGTTCGCCCTCACGGTAGTAAAACAAGTTGCCGGATTTTAAGGTTATCGTGTCCTCGCCCTTTCTTCGGACCTCCGATAAACCAACAATATTCCACCGCAACTTGTTTATCTCTTCTTCCAGCTCAACAAGCTTCTCATCTGTCCTTAACGTGCGTGCGTTGTATGTCACCAGGGCCAATTTTCGGTGTTGGTGGTAGCCGAATCTCTGCCGGAGATTCTTAGCACCCCTTGTCCTGTCGTTACCATGGCTGCTACCGTGGCCAGGACGAACAGGACCGCCGGGGACTAGGGGCCTGGTTTTCTTACATTCTTCCATAATTGGGGGTGTTTGCCATACTCACCACGCTTGGCAGGCGGGTTGGCGAGCGCAGTTATTGGTCGTCGAAGTGCTAAGGGAACGCTGCTGCCCATTCCCTAGTTTTCCCTTAGTCGCCTTGTACGACACCCGATGGGATGAGATGGGTTGGTCCTATTCTAAGCCGGGAACCACGCGGCAGAATCATATTGTGTGGATACAATGTTTAGGTTACAATTGAATAGTTTATGACCTAGCTCCAGCGTGATGCCTTACCATCGAGATATGAATCTAACGATGTTATCTGTAAAGAGCGTCTAAAGGATTCCTGATGGTGGTCCCCACAAGCAGCACCCGTTCACGAGTATGACTGCTGGAACAGCCATCACTCCCTTCAACCATATTGGAGGGAAGGGAGTGACCCGCGCCAGACAGCCACCGCAAGCAAAGACATTATAGTGAGCATGACCAAACTAGAACCCCAAAGACGGTAGCCACATTGTGTCTACAAAGCATCAATACCCTAAGTCAGGCACAAGCTACGCTTCAACATTGCCGTAATTATAAGAGAACAATACATAGCATTACTATCAATAACTTGGTACTTCAATCCCACGCGGTCTTATCTTCTATGTAATCTGAGATTTTATTATAATAATTGACAGTGAATCCCGTCAAAATGCAAGCTATCATTGTAGGTAGCTAACTCCCGAATGGTCAATAAAATTATTAGGTTAACGCTTCCGAAAATATTTTTCGGCGGTACTTCCATCGAGTGTAGCCAATCTGTCAAAGATCTTGGTGTTGTAATAAATCATTGTCTGACTTGGGGACTACAACTAGAAGCCATTAGTTAGCGGCCTCTCTAAGAAGACTTCGCAATTTCCTACCCACTGCCACTAAGGTTGGTCCAGCACAATCACTCCTACTTCCTATCTTAGATTATGCTGATGTGTGCTACTTAGATTTGACGGAGGACCAGCTAGATAAACTTGAGCGGCTCCAAAACTTCGCGATTAGGTTTTGGCTTACGCAAATATGACCATCAAATCAAATCAGTTTATTTGCGAAAATGGGCTACATGTTACATGGGCTGGATGTTAAAATTACAATGGTCGTACGCCATATTCTGCCTTTAGGCATGCAAATATCAATAGGTCTCTGTCTCTCTGTCACCATGTCTCTGCATTTCGTACACAACTCAAGTGGCTGCCCATTCGACTTCGCCGGGATTCGCATATACTTTCTCTTCTATACAATATATTATTTAACCCTTCTTCCCCTTCTTATCTTAAGGAGCGTTTCGAATATCTAAAAAGCACTGGCACCCAATGTTTCAGGTCCTCGGAAAATCTTAGCCTAAGGATGCCCTCTCACAATAGCAGCGTTTATGATAAGTCCTTTGCTGTCCAGGCGGTACGACTGTGGAACACTCTACCTGTCAGTATAAGGCGTGCGTCGACGCTAGATAGCTTAAAAGATCAGGTGAGAAAGTACTCTTTCTCTACTTACTCATCGGATTCTGCTGTGAAATCTAAATAGGTAGGTAATTATGCGTTTGTTGTGTGTTTATTTTTTTTTTTTTATGTTTATTTTTGTATCATTAATATGCCACGTATGTGTATGTTCTAATATGTGTTAGCGTTTTGTTTTCTTTTTATATAATATTTCAAATTTATACGGCTAATGTAGGTAGGTAAGAATATGTATATAAGTATGATTTCTAGCAAGTGCACCCCCGTCAATACTACTTACAAATCTATTTCTCCACCCCATGGTTGCCTGGAAGAGATTGCTTTTTAGCGATAAGGCCGCCCTTTGTGTTACTTTTAGTTCTTTTTGTTATTTTGAGATGTGTCTTATTGGTGCACAATAAAGAGTTATCTATCTATCTATCTAATATGTTTTCCTAGTGCCAGCTGACGCATTAGATTTATTATGAATTCAGTGAAACTCAAATCATTATCAATGTTCTGTATAAACTGATGTGTCCTACGTATATGGGCCAATGCAACAATTTGAGCATTTTCACTTATTTGTGTTAAAGGCTTCCTTCTACTGTAGTTGACAACGTGCACTAATAATACACATTAAATACGTGAAAATACAATTTTTTGCTGCAGTAAAAGGGCTTATGTGCCACAATTTTAAACGTATAAAGGCCAAACGGTTTTTCGAGACTTGTACACGGGGAGCGCTCGCGTCTTTTTACGTTCCATGACCAATCAGTCAGTTGAGCACTTCTACGTCAAACAGAACGATGTCGCGCTGTAACAAAAAGCATTTTTTTAGTTGTCATTTGATGACAAAATTGTAAGGGCTCGTTAGTGAATCATTCGGAATTTGGACCGTTCTGCTGAGCCGCGTTAGGATCAATATTTTTGTCACCTTGTTGCATATAATTAACATTAAAAAAGGGTGTAAAGCTACTCTGACTACCGCGATAATATCCGTTCGGCCCATATCCACGATTACCTTGACTAGAGTTCGAATCTCGCTTTGATTCCACAACGCGCGACCGAACTCCGGCAGACCAACTCAAATGGCAACGTCGCCATATAAAGGTGGTGTCTTCGGGTGATTAAATAAACAACCGTGTTATTAAGAGTACCGTTTATTACTGGCGATCAGACAAGTAGTTTTTAATATAAGTATAATAGTAAAACTATATAAATGGTTTCTATAACTATATAGGTACGTCATAGCCGCGTACATGGGCATGTCACATATACACCGTACCCTGTTGTATCTGCACTTCAAGATTCAATACCGATTTCATGAAAATGGGACCACCTCGAAACTATACTAAGCCCAACGCAAAAAGAATCATCAAATCAGTTTTTAAAAATATATAAGACGTTATAAAAAACACACAGATCACTTTTAAACCTCCTTGTTTTTTGAAGTCGGTTAATATTCTTATTACTTCTATCGTATGGTACCTATAGGATCAAAATAATACTTATAATAAGTCAATCAGATTTGTATTGTTTGTCGTTAAGGTTGCTTGGTGTATCTTCAAAGTCCAAGGTCCAATACCGACGAAATTAAAATGGACGAAATTAAATTACCTCCTTGAGGCTACATTAAACCCAACGTAAAAATAATCATCAAAATCGGTCTTGAATTGATGGAGATATCGGTGAACATACATAAAAAAGCATACACACAGACGATCATAGAACTTCCTTCTTTTTGAACTCTGTTAAAGGCATTCAAAATAGCGAGCTCTACTTAAATATATAACGGAGGATCATTTCTTTTTTTACAACTCATCGTGGGCAGAAGCAGGGTTTTTGACGAGTAAATAAGCTCTCGGCGGTTAACTCGATAATCGAATATAGGCACGATGGAAAATACACTTTAACTAGTCGCACAACCCATTCACGATACACAACACAGTTTCTAGGCTTGAGGTTAACTTTTTCAGCAATGGAGTGACTCACGAATACAGAGTGCTCCCTGTTTTATCAGTTACCTCGCACCACCTAGGTTCTATATACGTCACTTTGACGTTTGTGTCTCGTTTAAAAACTGTACTCATGACCCGGATGCAACATATGTTATTTTCCGGTACTTTACTGCTTTATTGATCTAATGGCGCATTGTGTGTTTGGCAATCACGAGGCCCTGGTTTCGAATCTCAGGACTGACACAACGTGATTTTTCTATCGCAAAATTCTGAATGACAATCCAGAGACTGTAGTTGCGCCGGATATAATGGCCTTCTAATTATGGCCCACGGCGAGATACTTAGTATACGCCCTCCCCCACAGCGACTGCCCAAGCCGAGGCCGCTCCTTCTTAAGGCGCCCTTGAGCTAGTTGCCCCCTTGCCCTTCTGGCTCGACCGTAGTGGTTGCACTCTCGCCCTCTTGTCAGGTGAAGTTGTAAAGGGCCCGACGCCAACAATGTAGATCATTCAGCCACACACACATTCCAATTATGGGACTTCACATCTCTTAACTCTTAAATCCTCGTTTTATTCTTAAATATGTTCATTATATTACGTGTCTAAAACAATTCAAGTTACAGAGTCATTATGGGAAAGTGCATTTTCAACTGTAATAAAAAGCGCCATTAAATTTTAGCGGTCATTAACGGTGCAACGAGCGCCATATTTTTTATGTCCTTTTAAATTTTGGCCGATTTCCAAATACAGCCATGGATACAAAATGCGAACCTGCGTGGACGAATGTCTATCTGTATATCTATATCATCACGCCAGATCCCTTGCGGGGTAGGCAGAGAGTACAGAGTTCCTACAGGTTCTTTTCTTTCATACCTCTCTGGCTTCCTCTACTCTTATAGTTCGTAAAGCATAGGCCGAATTAGTATTTTGCAGTATACCCATCTGCAAAAAGTCTTCCAAAACTTGTAACTAAAATTTTTTACGACAATAATGTGTTTTTACTGCACCGTTGGTCTAGCGGCAAAGTGCATCGCTTTGTGATCCCGAGGTTTTGGGTTCGAATCCTAGGTCGGACCTTTTCTAACGAAAAATTCCCAGTATGAGTCCGGAATCTTAAATTACGCCCGGTATATGGCAATAGCCCTGCTCCTTATTACATGGGACCTAACATCGTCGGCGACAAGTGGGTGGGGCAAGTACACCTCTGCCACCCCCGCTTGGGGTATATAGTCGTGTTTATTTTGTTTATTTTAATATTGTGTTTACTTTCGAAGTTTCTGGTTTTGTAAGAAATCCTGTGGTATTTCACTTCTAGTGTTTCATTATTACAATTTCTGTGGTAGGTATCGATATCCTACTATCTATCACCCTGTAATAGGTTGTAGATTCAACCAGGGAGAAAGAGCTTGTATTTCTCTCGAGATGGATAGGCCACCCCCAGTAGATTCATTTGTCGCGCCGCCAGTGCGTCGCATTTACAAAAGATTTGAATTCCGTAAAGTACGGCCAAACCAACGCGTCCAGCCGCGTCCACGATGGCGCCCGCGGTGGTGATCAGATCAGGTGGTTCCTGCAGTAGTAGTAGCCCTGCAAATATTCACACCAATGCGTCCTAGGTCCTGCAGGCGCTATCTGTGCGGCGTATGTTCGCGTGATGATAGGAAAATTCTGGTCGCCACCGCGGACGCCACCAACGACGCCATCGCGGACGTGGCTGAACGCGTTAGTTTGGCCGTACCTTTAGAGTATCTTAGCCCTGTTTTTGCTAATTGCTGCGTGTTAGGTACCAATAAAAGACTTCCATATTAACAAGATTCTTAATTTTTAAAATTCTACTAGCGTATAAAACAGCTAATCTCTGTTCTTTGGCGGCGGTTACGATACAGTTTTTGGGGATTGCGTTAGTAAAAGATTACACCCAATTAAATGAAAAAAAATGTTTGCAACTCTCGACCACTTTACCAGTTAAATTACGAGAATATGGAGCATAAAACTTTATTTTTTTTCCAAAATACCACGGCTAAATGGACCGTGAATTTATATGGAGTGGCATTTTTTAAGCGCCAAATTCGTTATGGTCATTTAATGTTTTAGGGACTGTTTAAAATATTTCTGGAGTACTTATAGTGGTTGATTATTTTTCTGTATTTAACATGTTTTTTTATACTTAATGGTTATGTTACTTTAGCATACTTAATACTTACTTGGTTCGTGATCGTTAAGGCGTCTATAATTATGAGATTTACATATATTGTAGGTGAGAGAAAGTGCTTTCAAATATGACGTTGCTAAATTATCTACCTCGAATTATTTATTTGTACACACTGCACCTCTGCCAGCCCCGCTTGGGGAATATAGGCGTGACGGTGTTGTATTATGTGCTGTTTACATGATTGTGTTAATTTTAAATATTAATGTCTAAAAAATATGTATGTAAGAAGGAGAACGAAAGCAGGATAACTGCATTCAAAATGCGAGCTCTACGTAAGATCAGTAGTCAGCAGTCAGTCAGTAGGAGAGTCAAGCTGACCGACCCTTTTTGCAACAGCGTAGTAAGAAAGCGTGTAGGTATGAAAAATAGTATCAGTGTAAATATGTGAAAGGGTATGCTCCGTTGATTCGGGCATATTGAAAGTCAGAAGAAAGAATACAAAAACAGATATAAACTACGAAAATGGAAGGATGTAGGTACTGGGGAAGACCTAGACTACCTTACCATGACCAAATAAATCGTGTCTTATCTGAAGGGCAAGTCAAGAGTCTCCGTAACCGGCGAGCGTGCATGAGACGGAGTATGAGAGTGGAGGAAGCTAGAAAGGTATGTAAGAAAGAACCTGTTAGAACTTTGTGCTTCTCCGCAAGAGATCTGGCGTGAAGATGTAGATAGATGACTGACTGATCCAAAATACTACGATGTAGTGAAGTGTGATAAATTAGAAACAATAGTTTTTATCAAAACATTTATTTAATATTACTGTAGTAAAGCATAATACATAGTTACGTAGTATTAAATACGACATAACATATTTTATTACATTAATTTAAACTATATACATTAAATGACATCAAATATGTAACCACCACTACTCGTATCTTAGATACCAATATTTATATATTAGAATATAATGAGTGATACAAAAATTTACTAATTTATTTACATCAATATTAATTTGGTTTATTAAAACTTACATAATTCGATGTATATACTATAGGTACTTAGTTATTTCGTGCTCAGCTAAATATTTTACACAAATAAAATAACTGTATACATTTATTTACATTTCTACCAAAATTTGTCACTACATTCCATATTTGGGCTCGTAATATAGAACTTAGTGAGAAATATTTCGGGAATAATAAATTTATCACTAAAATATACTACTAATTCTACATCAAGTTTTCTAAGAAGCTGTTATGAATAATTATGATATTTACATCATTCTACAATGTCGTACGAACATACATTCACAAAGTCTTTCACGATGTGTACAGTCTCACTCTATCTATACGATAATATATGTATATTACTCCACATTCATAATATTTTTTATTCTAAAAAGTCCTCATTTAAAATTATTCTTACCTATTTTAATAAAAATATGACCATCAATGTATGCGATGACCCTTATTTCGTAACATCAATTATGATATCTTAATCTCAGAATTTATAAAATACGTAATGAAGGAGATAAGATGATTTTTTCATGTCATCAATAATAATATCTTCAACTTTAACGAATAACTGAAGGAGGGATCTATTTATCTCATTCAGGTTTTCAACTTTTACTTTCTTTATACGTAAGTACTTGCGTAAGGAGCGGTAAAGAGACCAAATGGAAGTTATATGGTATTTTCTTTTAATTTCAATTTAGATACATGTGGTTCCAGACTGAGCAATACTCTTTCTTTCAAAATAATCAAAGTATGGAGCTATTTGAAAACCATTTTTATTATATAGCGTGTTCGCCTTTTGCATGTTTTGGTATCAAAAATACAGAAGAACCCTCTACGCACCCTTGATTTGATAACGTTAGACATTATGTATAATTTAAAAAAAAAAATTTGTTTTGTCTGAAAGTTAGATACAGAAAACTCCAATTTTTACATAATATGACTGTAATATACTGAGCCTAGTTGAAAAAAGTACGAAGGGGAATAGATTTGATCTATAATAGCGAACTCTTTGGTTTAGTTATCTCCCTGATATCTCAGTTAACTTGTTTTAAATCATAAAGATTGGCAAGAAAAGGGTGCGTGTAGGGTTCGTCTCTTAAGTTACATTTAATTTACTTGTAAGTAATACTATATCGTCACGAACAGTTTCTTTATCATTTCTCGAATATTTAAAAACGGTTTTTGGTTGGTATCAGCAGATATATACTGAAAACACTATATAGGTATGTTTCTATACGGCAGTATTATAAAAACTAACTACGGAATATGTAATAGCAACTATATTCATCAAACTATTATTATTTTAATCACTTGGAATAGGTAAAGTCAATGATACTATAACAGTATATATTCACACAACAGTGGCTTGGTCCGCGAAGTTGCGCGTCCGGCTTCGAACCGAGTCTCAAACGATGTCGTGGCAGGAGTTCCCGTTGCCAGTTCGTGTCGTTTTCGTTGGTTGTGGCCGGTGGGACGCCCCATCGTTGTACGGAGGTGGGCAATACATTACCTGGAGAAAAACACATATTAATAAAAATATTTTGGAATTCAAGGGAACGGGGCTTAAGGGGGACAAAATTGCGTAAGAACCGGTTGATGATGATGGATGTTGGCATTTCGTGGACATAGATCGATGATTTATCTTGGAAAAATGTCAACATTATGAGCAGATTTTGGAATTCAGTAGAAGAGGGCTTAACTAAACGTGACATAAAAACCGATTGTTTGGGTATCAGAGATTGATGGAAAACAGTTTAACTACCATGTGTGGTGCCAGAAACCGTAATTGTGTAGGAACAGAATAACGCCACTCCAATTTCATGTTGATATAGTAAAAAGCAATATCAATCATTTGTCATTTATTGTGACTCCTGTCACGGCAACAAGCTACAGGCTGTGGTCAAGATGACTTATAGTTATACTTATATAGGAACAAGAATTTTTTGGCCTGTGGATATCATTGACAGGGGGACGTTGGTATAAAATGAGGGGACCATTTAATTATATTTTTATTATATTACTGAGTTCTTAGATTTAAGCGAATATTACACATGAAATAAAACTATTTATCGGATTTAGTTTTGAGTTCCTGACGTTTCGAGTGCTTTGCAGCACCCATGTTCACGGGAAGGACTGAGGTGTTAAACGTCCAAAAGGCATAGTTGTTCCGGGGTACCCTCAAACTTCTTAATTATTTTTGTTGGTCCGATCTACGCAGAATGAGCTCACTGTGTCTTGAGGCCTTGCAGTGTCATGCTTGGTTTTGGATTTGAATATATTAATTACCGAATAAGTCGATGCAAGCACCCAGCTATCTTCTCTATTGAAATTAGGATGTTTTTTTAATTTCAATCGCCTCGCGAACCATCCTTGGTAGGAATCGGTATTCTTTCTTGAGGATATATGGTCTATCAAATCTGATGTTATGGCGGGTGCGGCATTTTTTTATACTTCCAAGGAGATGTTTCAACAGAGTGGCTACTATTTTGGCCGATTTTGGCTGCGGGCCAAAAGATCCTTGTGGGACTGTATATCGATGCACTTACGGGCTTACATATATTTGCGATCCAAAACAGCGTAAGCACGGCAAGTAATTGGCGCACTTTCGCAGTTTGGGCCCGCATACGTAAGCGCTAATATCGATGCTAGCGTCATTTGGACCGCAGTCCTAGTGGGCAGATTTAAAAGTTTATGATTTGTGATAACTTTCGGGAAGTTATATTTTGTGCTGTTCGACTGATGTCAAATAATTTTTACTCGTTTAGTCGCCTTTTATTTTGAAACCAAAGCCTTGTTAAGGGACAATAAACGTCCCGGAACACGTGTCGCTAGAGATGCCTCGACAGCTTGTGTCGCGCGATCTATTTCGTCCACATTTGTTTAGCCAGTTGCAACACGTAAATATTACGCAACACACGTGTATACACGATGACTTAATTCCTCAAAAAAACGACATGGCGACCAGAGATAGGTCACGCGATCGCCAGACTTGTAGGCCGACGTTACGCAATGACGCTCGAGTTTGCAAGCTTTGTGTGTGTGTGTGTCAATGATCTACGCTATATGGCCGCGGAGCCTTTACAGCTTCACCGGACAAAAGGGCGAGCGTGCAACCACTACGCTCGACCCAGAAGGGCAAGAGGGCAACTAGCTCAAGGGCACCTCAAGGAGGAACGGCCTCGGCTTGGGCAGTCGCTATGGGGGAGGGCATATACTAGGCATCTCGCCGTGGTGCTCTGCACCGGCCGGCGGGCAAGGGATTCTTCGACCTCGCAAGGTGGGTGTCTGATCCTGTGTACGGTATCTGTATCCGAAATAAGAGATGTAAAGGCATCGGGAGGGTCGGTGAGAACATGCCGCGGACGGCGGTAGCTGCTGATAGAAGGGGAGTTAGGTTCGTAGTCGGCGGCGGCTACGATTAGCGGATTCCTATGATGGAACGCGTTTGCGAAATATTGGATTCTCGCCTTTTTATTAAAGGCGCGAATAGGTTAGAGACCAAAATCGGAATGGGACTTTGCACGCCAAGCGACAGGTGTCGCGGGACACTTGTCCTCTAATAAATACGACTATTTTACTATCACGGGTTCTGGCAACATACTAAATCAATCAATC
Organism: Phalera bucephala; assembly: GCA_905147815.2. Lineage (NCBI taxonomy): Eukaryota > Metazoa > Arthropoda > Insecta > Lepidoptera > Notodontidae > Phalera > Phalera bucephala. Next base: position 1,922,173 of record LR990610.1, on the reverse strand, counting down.
AATCAGCCTATCGTAGTCCACTGCTGGACATAGGCCTCTCCTAACACGCGCCATTGCACACGGTCCCCCGCCTTCCGCATCCAGTCCGTCCCAGCGACCTTCTTGAGGTCGTCGGTCCATCTAGCTGGGGGCCGTCCTACCTTACGCTTACCAAGTCGCGGTCTCCACTCTAGGACACGCTTGCTCCATCGGCCGTCAGTCCTTCTGCAGATGTGACCAGCCCATTGCCACTTTAGCTTACTGAGTCTGCGAGCTATGTCGGTAACTTTGGTTCTTTGTCGGATTACCTCGTTACGAATTTTATCCTTCAAAGAAACGCCGATCATAGCTCGCTCCATAGCCCGCTGTGCGACTTTGAGTTTGTGGACTAGTCCCACTGTGAGTGTCCACGTCTCGGCCCCGTAAGTCATAACAGGTAGAACGCATTGGTTAAAGACTTTAGTCTTCAGGCATTGCGGTATAGGCGAAGCGAAAACGTGACGTAGTTTGCCAAATGCTGCCCAACCCAATTGGATCCTGCGGTTGATTTCTTTCTCGAAGTTGTTCCTACCAAATTGGACAACTTGTCCAAGGTAGACATACTCCCGAACAACTTCGAGCATCGAACCATCGACGTAGATCGGTCCCGGCGTGACATGCTCATTAAACATGATCTTGGTTTTATCCAAGTTCATGCCGAGACCGACACCTCGAGAGGCTCCATTTAGGCTATGCAGCATTCCGCTCAACTGTTCCAGTGACTCTGCCACGATGACGATATCATCGGCAAACCGAAGGTGTGAGATGTATTCGCCGTTGATGTTAATGCCCCGCCCAGTCCAGTCCAGCGTCTTGAAGACGTCTTCGAGTGCATTGGTGAAGAGCTTGGGGGATATTACATCCCCCTGTCTTACCCCTCGATGCAGCTCGATCGGGTTGGTCTTTTGGTCCTGGAGCTGGACGGTCATTGTGGCGGTATCATACAGACATCTCAACACCTCGATATAGCGCCAATCGATGCCACATCGCTGCAGAGCATCCAAAACCGCCCAGGTTTCGATGGAGTCGAAGGCTTTCTCGTAGTCCACGAAAGCCATACACAGCGGCTGATTGTACTCTTCGGTCTTCTGTACAATCTGCCGAACAGTATGGATGTGGTCTACGGTGCTGTAGCCTTTTCGAAACCCGGCTTGTTCCGGTGGCTGGAACTCGTCAAGTCTTCTGGCGAGGCGGTTTGTGAGTACTCTCGAGAACAACTTGTAGACGTGGCTCAGGAGTGAGATGGGTCTGTAGTTCTTCAGCAAGGTTTTGTCACCTTTTTTGAAGAACAGAACCACCGCACTCCCGCTCCACGCTTGAGGTGTTAAGCCCTGGTGGATGACGGAATTAAAGAGACTCGCTAGCTTTTTCAGGATTGGAGTCCCGCCTGCTTTTAGGAGCTCAGTGGTGATTCCGTCATCGCCTGGCGACTTGTTGTTTTTGAGCTGCTCGAGAGCCACTCTGACCTCGTCCTGGTTGACATCGGGGATGTCTTCCGTATCGTGGCGTGCTAGTGGGGCTCTGTGGTCGTCAGCGCTGGGTCTCGAGGGTTTAGCCATCCGTGATGCGTACAGGTCTTTGTAGAAACTCTCAATTTCCTCGAGTATCTCGAACTTGGAGGTCACGGTTTTGCCATCCGCTGTATTAAGTTTCGTCAGATGGGATCTACCTAGCTGGCGAGCGAAGACTTTGGTGCCTCTGTTCTGTTCAATCGCAGCCGCGATGGCGCGGGTGTTGGAACATCGGAGGTCACGTCGCACCCGCTTCCGGATCTTCCGGTTGAGGTTCCTCCCATCCGGCGAAGACGCCTGCGTGGATGACATTTCCCGTCTCTGCCTCATAAGTTCGAGAGTCTCGAGCGAGAGTTTAGACTCTCTGTTACCGCTTTTGCCGGGAAACACCCTTCGAGACACATACTAAAAATTTATCAAATAAATAAACTAACTGTTCACTAAAACAATTTAGGCAATTCAATTTTATAGGCACTCTAACATTAACAGTAGGCGGTAAATTAATTGCAAGTAAAGTACCGTTTAATAGACTTGCGGTAACGAATATTCGGACAAAGCTTAGTGGACAGCCTGCTCACTACGTATGTACAGTATCCGTATAACTGAAACTCACACAGCGATGCGTGTGAAAATGAGTGCTAAAGGGATACCGCTTAGCACTGAGTGGACGCTTACGAGGGTTTAAGCACGGTGAAGACTTGTGCATTTACGTGCCGACTCGAGCAATACTACGTGTACATTAAGTACACGCAAATCGTAAAATCGTACGCAAAAGTAAGCAAATCTTTCTTTCGTAGATGTACTTACAAAATCTATTTTTTTACATTGTAAGGCGTAAATTTTAATGGATTTTTTTTTAATAAATAAATATCATTAATTTCGTATATTATCCGCCGTATTAAATAACATTAAATCGTAGTTCAAAACAATACGCATATTTGAATGAAATATCTAAAACATATTCCTTAGTATGTATGCACAGAAGTAGAAGTTTTGTAATTAATTTGGAAATCAAATTGCTTAGAAAAATGGCAATCTAAATTTGTCTAAGATAGGATGTCTGATTTTAATATTGAATTTGCTAAACAGTAATCTAATTTGGGTGTCTTAGTCTTATATTATTTACGTGTAAACCAGGTGTACGTTATACAAGGTGTAACATAATAAAGGCAAGACCTGAAAGTAGTTTGTTTCACTGAAGTGATGCCAACAGTTTGTAATATATAATACATTTCTGTAAAATTTGCAAAAAATGTTGTTACTCCTTTAGTGCGCTATTATAAACTAAATTTATTTTTGATTAAAAGCAATACGGAGATATCAAATTTATTTTTAAAACGTATTACTCAATACGCACACATACACCTACAAGTTTCATTGTTAATTGGGTTATAAAAGTGCTTATAAAGGAGTTAAGAATTTTAAATTTGGAATATTGGTTTGACATTGAAAACAATTGTCTAATCGGAGTGTCTGAGGTCTTTCGTTGTTTACAATACACCTTGTATATGTTTTAGTTACGTTCGGCCCCGATTGGGCCTGCTGTTCGTCACGCTGTACATTCGGTAGTGTTGGCAGGACGCCAGACAAAGCTAAACACTTACACCCTTTAATCTCTATGATGTGAGGACTTCGCCAGCTCGTTCCGAGTATTTTAATGATTTATGTTTGTGTTATTCATAAATAAAATGTTTGAATGTAAAGTACATTCAAACATTTTATTTATGAATTTTTGAGAAGAATGTATTTTTATGATCTCAGGCTAACAAGTGCTGTTGAAATTCTACATGTTGTTATCTCAAATGAGTGGTTAAGTTCAGGTCTTTACACATTTACAAAAGTCCATATTGGAGCTTGACGATTTTCAATAATAATTGCTAGATGGCTTTTCCTGTATTCATAGGGAACAAAGTTTATGTTCCAATTGACACTTTTGGGCTTTCACCGTCACGCTTATCTTTCTCAAACGGTGTGACAGAGGAGTACTATGTACACTAAATTTCTGTCGACGATATTAGGTCTCATGACAGGAGGCGAGCCTATTGCCATACACCGCACCGGGCATAACAGTTCAGACTGATATTGGGAAATTTCGATGGAAAAAACTATCCGATCTAGGATTTGAACCCATGACCTCGTGATAGCAAAGCGCATTATTAGCGGTTAGAGGGCAAACAAACAAGCAAACAAGGCACCGTTTTCCAAAACCTATATTCAAAAACATTTACTTATTTTAATAATATCATGTCACTGCTACTTAACGCAATGCAAACAAAATAACGTTTTTAACATATATTTTACACTATTACGAAAATATATTACGGTCTGGTTAACAAGAATGAACATAAAGAAAATAATAAGAAATAAAAATAACATATAACAATCAACTTGAAGAAAAGTAACATAAAATAATTTTTAGAAGACAGGAACAATTTAGAAAGAGCGCTGCTAAAAATGTGGGTTGCTCCATTGTTTCCGGAAATAATATTCTTTCATACATTCTCGCGACTTTCACTATAGTATATTTTCCCACGAGATCCATGAATAAGATTTCAAGTATGATGAGCTGGAAAAAATATTTTTATGTAGTAGCTTTATCTTCTAGGAAAAGTGTTTCTTAACAACCAAGTTTATGTGTATTTATTATACTGACGATCGGATGATCGTCAGTATTATAAATACAGATGATAAAGATAAAGAGATGAATTATTAACAGTATGAATAATGGCAACTTAATCCAAATATATCCAGTAACTTCCATCTAGTTAGGGGCGTCCATTAATCACGTCATTTTTAACCGACTTCTAAAAAGGAGGAGGTTTTCAATTCGACTGTATATTTTCTTTTGCATGTATGTTACGTGATCATTCCGCCAATTAGGAATCGATTTTGATGATTCTTTTTGCATTGGGTTCAGTATAGTAGTTCAGTAACTCCTTAATGACAAACAATACGAATGTGTGAATTGAGATATTATGGGTATTACGTTAATCCTATAGATAAATATTTTAATATATCCTGCCATAGAACTAATCAGAATATTAACCGACTTCAAAAAAGGAGGAGGTCGTCAATTCGTCTGTGTTTTTTATAACGTCTTTGTTTATGAACTGATAATGATCATTATTTTTGCGTTGGGTTTGGTATAATTTCGAGGAGGACTTTGAAGATAAACCAGGGGGCTCCTTAATGACGAACAGCACGAATGTATAGATTCCGTTATTATGGTTGTTATATCAATCCTGTAGGTACAACGTAGCAATATAATATAATATAGGTATATACATTAGTAAATAATTCACTTGTCACTTAAAATTGTAAAATAAAAATCTTTTAAAAAAAAACCGCTTTCAAAAAGCAAGAAATAAATATTTAATTGACAAGAAATAAATGATTCGGTGCCAAGTAATCGACTGCACTAACCGGTACCGACTTCAAATATTTATTTCTTGCTTTTTGAAGTAGGTTTTACTTAAAAAAATTTTTTTTCATTTAGCGAAGTTTTAACCCCCTCTCCCCCATGGTGATACGTGGTCAGGTTTTAGACTAAATCCCCTCCTCCCTACCCAAAAACACGTGGTTTTTTGATACAAAGTTTCTTAAATATTTTAAAGACGAATCAAGGCCACGCACCGCTTTCGGTTTAGAAATCGCGCGTTCAACGAATAATACTACACGTGACATTGAGACATGTCACTACACCCTCCCCCCTCTCTCTTGTGATATTTCGTCATTTATTCCGAATAACCCCTCTCCCCCTTTCGAGCCTCACGTGATTAATGGACGATCCCTTATCGACAATGCGCCTTCTCTCCCTGTCCATGTTGACTGAACTGCATGTCTCTTGGATGTCATGGGAATTTAAAATATAAGTCATGAGAGTGTTCGGAATCAAACTTTGGAATTTTGGGAACAACCCCAATATATAACTTTACAATTACTCAAATTAGATATCTAAATTGTTACCAAAAGTATTTAAGTAAAATTAATAAAAAAACCATCATGTCACATACTGCCTAAGCAGAGATGGGCAATATATAATTAGATTAATGATTATAATTGAATTTTGTAATATTCAATCATGATTCAAGACTGTAAGTGTGATCGAAATCTTTGAAGATTACAAAATGTAATTGTAATCGTTAATCATTAATACATCGTCACGCCTTTATTCCCCAAGCAGGGGTGAATAATCATTAATCTGTTTACAATTTGCCCATCTCTGTTCCCAAGTCCCCAAGCGCGGGTGGCAGAGGTGTACTTAATACATTCACATATCCCCAACGATGCACGATTCCAATTTATTAGTGTGCGAGTCTTATTATCATTATACTGGACAGTTCCAGACTGCGGAACGTTAGTAAAAATGTCGAAGCGTAGCGTGTTATGCCAAACGAGCTTGGAGAATTGCTCCTTTTGTACTTTTTCTGACTGCTATCTAGTGTCTGGGATTGGTCATGTTGACTAAAAATATAAGCTTGCTTTGGCTATTTGGTGCGGGTCACTTTTTTCCTCTAATATGGTCGAGGGAGGTGATGGCTGTTTAAATTGTCATACTCGTGAACGGTGCTACTTGTAAACACAGGCGACACCAACGATGTTAAAAATTATAGACCAATCTCGATTTTATCTTGTTTCTCTAAACTTTTCGAACGTGTATTATGCCCCATCATTACAAAACATTTTGAGACAAAACTAAGTGACAGCCAACATGGATTTAGAATTGGTCGTTCTGTAGAAAGCAACTTGGTAAAATACATATCCGATTTATCAATGGCGCTGGATAAAAGACTTGAAGTTGATGCAATTTATACCGATTTCAGCAGTGCTTTTGATAAAGTTAGTCATCCGATTCTTCTTTCTAAACTTCGATGCTACGGCATGCATGGATCGCTACTGAGATGGTTCTCATCCTACCTAACGAAACGATCACAATTCGTAGCAATCAGGGGCTATAATTCACAACACTATTGTGCACGCTCAGGTGTCCCACAAGGTTCCCATCTCGGTCCAGTTCTTTTTTTGGCGTTTATTAATGGCATCACATCTCAAATAAAAAACTGTGAATGTTTACTTTTTGCCGACGATTTAAAAATATATAGAAAATTAGTGGCATCCAGAGATAGTGAACTTATTCAAAGTGACTTACAAAGTCTTGAGAATTGGTGTCAGTTAAATCATATGACACTTAATGTACTTAAGTGTCATCACATTAAATTTACCAGAAAAACCTACCGTACCTCATACTCTCTTCACAATACCACATTGGCTACAGTTCCTGAAACGCGTGACCTCGGTGTCATCATTGATAGTGCTCTGACTTTCAAGTCACATATCAACTCGATAACTAAAAAATCGGCGCAGATGTTAGGCTTTATCAAGCGCAATGCAAGAGGATTAAGGCAGGTCAAAACGAAATTGATTCTATTTAATGCTCTGGTTCGTAGTCAGCTTGAATATGCTAGTGTAGCATGGAATCCATTTTATGCGCAACATTCGCAAAGAGTAGAGAGCGTCCAGAGAGCTTTTACCAAACATCTTGCTTTCACGACTCAAGACATAAGTCACAGACGCCCTTATGCCCAGCGACTTCAGTTTTTTAAAATGAAGTCGTTACGTTAACGCCGTCGTTTACACAGCCTATCTTTCATTTTCAAAATTGCCAATGGGATTGTTAAGTGTAGTGATCTGGTTGAGAAAATCTTCTATACCGTACCGCCTAAACCACCTAGATACCCTATTTCCAAAGCATTCCATATCCCCTTCTGTAGGACAAACATAGGTCTAAGCTCACCTGTAGCGAGAATGTGTAAGGAATTGAATGAACTCTACAAGTCTATGCCTAATATCGACATCCACAATGAATCATACAGTTCCTTCAGAAAAGCAATTGCCTCTGTGAAGGCAGAATAATAGTATTTTATGGGCTCCTAGGTTTATGATATATCTGTATTACTGTATCCCTTTTCTATTTTTTGTTTTGTTTAATTTAATTTAATTTTTATTCTGTAGTTGTGTTACTTAAAACATAGCGTTGTAAGCAGTGTTGTGTATACCTGTAAGTGGCATATACACCAGAACTATTTATATTATTCGTGTTATGGACTAATTCTCATGTATATGTTGTTGGTATGCCTTAAAAATAAATAAATAAATAAATAAACACTGGTCCACCCAGAATTCTTTAAGATTATTTTAAAAAATAAATAATTAGCCTTATATCAGTCGTAAAGCATCACACTGGAGCTGGATCGCATAGTTTTGTATTATATAAAATGTACAAATACAGAAAATGGTGGAAAAAAACTTAATAGAGAATTAGACGAATAAGATAAGCCCGCTGAGTTTCTCGCCGGATCTTCTTAGTGGAGGCCGCGTGCCGATACGGAAGAAGATTAGTAAGTTAAATAAATTATTTATTTATTTATTTATTTATTGGTCTACCAACAATTGTTACATCAAAACAGAAAAAAAATATACATAGCATTGAATCTTAATCTAAATGTACAATTTCAAGGGTAAACACTTCATGCAATAAAAAAATATCAAGTTGGGTTACGTAGAAAGTTAACAAAAAATCGAAATCGAGAAAACAATGGTGAGACAAAAATCTATTTTTACATTATAGGGGGAAAAAATAAAGAAAAAAAATATACGCAATAATAAATAAATAATTACCTATGTTGGACCTGGTACTTAAGTTTACCAAAGCTTGTGTGGTATGCATCAATAGATTTACTCATTTTATTAAAGAGCTTACAGAGCCTCGCAACAGGCGAATTGGTCCCTAGAACAGTTTTACGGAAAGGGGGGCTAAAAAGTTTCATGTGATGTCTGGGATATTTGTGTGGGATGTTAAAGTTGAATAAAGCTAACAATTGGGGGCAGTCAACGTTGCTGCGCAAAACTTTAAAAAGGAATTTTAAATCAAGGAAGTCCCTCCGTTGGTCTAAGGTCATAACTTTAAATTTCTCAAGACGCTGTGAGTAGCTCTGAGTTTTTTTAGAGATGCCTGTTGAGTGAGCTAGGTGTCTCAGAAAGCGTTTTTGAATACGTTCAAGTCTTAGGCTATGTGTTGCATAGTGAGGACGCCAAACTACCGCGCAGTATTCAAGAGTACTGCGAACAAGGCAATCGTAGAGTAGAATTTTAGTGTTTGGTTTCCGAAAAGACTTTGCATTTCTTATTAGAAATCCAAGAGTTTTCGAAGCTTTTTTAATAACATGATTGATATGAGGCACAAAAGTAAGTTTCTGGTCCAGCAGAACTCCCAAATCTCGAACAACGTCTACAATTTTCAGCTGTATGCCATTTATGTGGTAGTTAAAACGTATAGGATTTAATTTGAGTGTAAAAGTTATTTGCGAACATTTCTGGACATTCAGTTGCATGTCATTTTCCTTGCACCAGCTAATGAGTCTATCAACGTCTATTTGTAGTAGTAATGCATCGTTATATGAAACTATCACTCTAGATATTTTTAAATCGTCTGCAAACAAGTACGGAGTTGAGTGCATAAAACAATTTGGGAGGTCATTAATGAATATGTCAAAAAGTATTGGACCCAAATGTGATCCCTGTGGGACATCAGATGTGATATTAAAAACTTCAGATTCAAAACCATCGATCACAACGTAAAAAGATCTGTTAGTTAAATATGAATTTAGCCAATTTATAAGAGGGCCTGTAAAAACCATACGCAGTAAGCTTTTGGATTAAAATCTCATGGGAAACCTTGTCGAAAGCTTTACTGAAGTCAGTATAAACAACGTCAATTTGTTTATTTGAATCGACTAGTTTCACAGCATTTTCGACAAAAGTAACCAGGTTGCTACATGTTGATCTGTTTGGAATAAAGCCGTGCTGATGCTCAGATACATACTTTTTAAGGTAGTTTTGTATGTGTGGTCGTATCAGGGCTTCAAACACCTTTGCGAATGTTGAAAGAATTGATATTGGTCTATAATTACTCACGTAATTATCAGCATCGGCTTTGTGTATGGTAAGTTTCCTTTTAATTTTTTGACTTCATTTATCTTTTTAAGTTTATATTTTTTCCGCATTTTGCTTTTTTTTTGTATAATTTTCCACATTTTCTCTTTTTTTTTATATATATAACTGCTCATAGCGCATGTGGTGTTTGCTTATAATTGGTTATGCATTTAAAATAAAACTCCTAGAATGTCTATATATTAAGTATAAAATGTAATAGCTGTTAGCAAACCTGAACAAATAAATAAAAATAAATAAATAAATAACTTTAGACAACTTCCATTTCTCGGGAAAGATACCAAACTTGAGTGATTTATTAAATATAAACTGGAGAGGGATTACTAAGTTTTTAGCACAATTTTCAATAAAAATAGGCGGGATTTTATCACTGCCTTGTCCCTTAGAGGTGTCAAGATTCTTCAAATATTTCAGAATAGATTCTTCATTAATACTTAATACGGAAAAGCTGTCAGAACTGTTAGTTAATTTGTGCAAATAGAGATATTTTTTTGCCTCTTTATTTGATTGTTTTTTAGCTGGGCAATATACAGATGAAAAAATAGGAGCCAAACATGTTGCATATGTCCGGACCATTATTAGCAATTTTATCTCCATTCATAAAAGTTGCGGGGTAGGTACTTGTATGCTTACGCTTGGCTTTGATATATGACCAAAAGAATTTAGAATTTGTGCTTATTTTCTGTTCAATGCTGTGCATATAGGTAGTGTAACATTCTTTAGCTAGACGTTCGCAGCGTTTGGTACATACTCGAAAAGATATTTTATCTAATGGATTTTTATAAATACTATACCCTTTCCTATATTTATCCCTCTCCCGTAATGCCTTTACTAGATTTATATAATTATGACTATTTGAAAGTACGCAGGATTTATACAAAATAAATAATTTGAGTTTGAGTCTACTCAGAATTTTTAGATAATATTCTACACTGTCCAACCTGAAATTCTAACCGAAGGTCTCGAGATTTTCAGGCGCACCATGTGCCACTAGTCCAACGAGACTATATAAAATATTGTTTTTTTTTATCCGTTGAATAAATACGATATTATTATGTGTGACTGAAGCCATTTTAATAGAAACGATATTTATTGGCTAGACAGACTTCTCAGCGTAATTACGCATTCGATACGAAAGTAGTAATCTTGTTACCGTTTTTAGAATCATGATAAGTTCAATCATAATTGACCTTATTATGTACCAGGTCAGTAACGAATGAGTGCTTTAGGACTTTCTCATAGTAATATAGAAAAGAAACAAAAAAACGCCTATATTCTTTAAACGGGGGTAGAGGTGTCCTGTTTACATCCACTTTTTGGCGACGACGTTAGGTCCCTATGTAATATACTAGCCTCTTGTATCAACGGCAATTTCAGTCTCCGAACTCTGAGAATTTTTCGATTGAAAAGGCACACTTTGTTCGAGCCAGGATTCGAACCCAGAACTTCGTAATCCCTACTCGCACTAGGCGTCACCAGATCCACGACGTCGCCTCTGTATTTAGGTATGTTTTAACTTGCATTGTGTCTGTTCCGTACCTCTTATCTAATTAACTCTCTCTATCTCCCCCCTCTCTCACCTTCTCTCTCTTTCACCCTCTCTCTCTATCTTACTCTTTAACTATATCTATTTATCGCTCTATATCTATCTCTATATATTGATATTTCTAATCAAATCTGTCTGTATGGTCTCAATCTATCGCTCTCTATTTATTGCTCCACCTATCTTTTTCTATCTATTCCTCGCTATCATCTCTCTCTTCCTCTTTCAGTCTTACTACCAATACTTTAAGAAACTGTCTGCCAGCGTACCTCCGCACGTTTTCCGCAGGCTCGCATTTCGCAAAAGGTTCAAAGCATTTAAAAATCGCTTTAGCGGAGTAATCACCTCACCTTTCAGGTCACGTTTCTAAAAAATGCTTCCCGTTAGATAAGCGTCGCTTTTCAGCATCTAAATTATTACGGAGACGGCACGACGGTGACATAAATGTCATTCACCTTCATCACCTTCATTTTTTCTGAGACTAATGATTTGGCCTAGTAGTATTATATTTATTATTAGTAGTATATTTTCACGTGGTGTCGGAATCTATTCTTTCTTTTATTTCATGTCCGACCAAAGGTCAAATTTTGGTCGTAGCCGAAGTTTTAATAACCCTAAAAAATTTGGTTCGTGACTGGCTAAATTTTTTAAAGTTATGTGCCCGGTATATTGCAATATGGTCGCCCCCTATTAAATGTGACCTAACGTCTTCGGTGAAAAGTGGGTGTACTTAGTACACCTCTACCACCCCTGCTTGGGAATATGGGCGTGACGGTGTTATGTTGACTGTATTAACGAACTTGTTATGTTTTGATTTGGTTATTCCCTGGCAATGGCGGCCAGCCGGCCCAACGCAATGTAACCCCTGCCCCACGCGCGTTGCCTCTTCCACGGCGCATTTCTTCTAGCTCATTCGTAAATCTTAAATGATTGTTACATTTCGGTGCTTGCTAGAAACCTTCGGCTACGGCCAAAACTTGAGCCCATTTTTGTATACCCATACCCAAGACATAGTTTTAGCCAAAAGCGGTCGAATGTGGCCTAAGGCTGATGTTTGGGTCGGACACTACTTTTATCTATCTACACTAATGTTAGAAACATAATCGAATTTAGTAGATAATTTTATTAATGGTTTAGTGTAAAAACTGAAATCACGAAGCACTTCCCCTGCAAATGTGACGCACTGGCGGCGCGGCAATTGAGTCTACGGAGGATGCCGTATTCAACATCAGAGAAATTTCGGCCCTTCCCCCTTGCTGGGATCTGCTGGGTGCAGGGAGTATTTGAATCCTCTGGTACTTAGAGCATCAGGGCAAAGAGTACAATATCTCAGCCTTGTAATAGATAACGAGATAGGGCAATAATAATGGTTTTTATTAAACCTCTATGACATCGAGCATGTAAAATCTTTCTCTTGAAATAGAGCCGTCATAAGAAACCGACGCATTTTCATTTAAATGTCGGCACATAGCATCATTGTTTGCACAGGGTCTTTTTTAACTATTTCTCTTTAACTTAATTTATCTATCGCTCTTTATTTGTCTCTATATATTGATTTCTCTAATCACATCTGTTTCTATGGCTATACTATTGCTCTCTATTCATTTTTCTACCTATCTGTCGCTATCATCTCTCTCTTTTTCTTTCCCTCTCACTATGACAAACTGTGTCTGCTAGCATAACTCCGCAAATTCATTAAAAAATTGCTTCAGATGAGACTCCATATTATTTTTATATATTGATCTCTCGAATCACATCTGTCTCTTTGGTCTCTATCTATCGCTCTCTATTTATTGCTCTACCTGTCTCTTTTTATCCGCCTCTCGCTATTGTCTCTCTCTTTCTCTTTCCCTCTCTCTCTCTCTCTCTCTTACTACAATATCACAAACTTGGTCTTCCAGCGTAACTCCGCATGTTTTCCGCTCGCATTTCGCCAAATGTTCAAAACATAAAAAATCCCTTTAGATGAGTGATTACTCATCTCAACGAGAGGCACCTTACCTTTCGCGTCACGTTTCCAAGAAATGCCTCTCGTTAGGTAAAAGTCGCTTTTCCGCATCTACTTTATTACGGAAACTGCACAACGGTGACATAAATGTCTTTACCTTCACTTTGAAGGTAATGATTTCGCGTATTAAGTAGATAGTACATTCTTGCGCGAAATGTCTGGAAATAATCATTCTAACTATCTATACCATCACGTCAGATCCCTTGCGGGGAACAAAGAGAGTACAGAGTTTCAACACGTTTTTTCCTGGCTAGCTCTGGCGTCCTCCACTCTCATATTTTTATTTTTTTAAAAACGTAGCCTGGAACTTTAGTCCTATGTTGAAGGTGCGTTTATAATTTACTTATAAAAACATCCATATGGAAACAAATATTTGTAGGTAACACAAAGTCTTTTCCGTACGAGGATTGGACCGGCGACTACTCGATCTAGTACGAAGACAGGCTAAAGCTCTTAACCAATTGACTACTAACTTTCAAAGTCAAACTTTCGTGTCTTAGTATATTCTTATGTGCGGTGTTGGCACCTTTCGTGTCAATCTATCTATCTAGTTACGCACGGTCCCTTGCGAGGTAGGTAGAGAATACAGAGTTACAAAAGGTTCTATCCTATCAGATCTCTCTGGCTTACACACTCATGGTTCATCTCATACACGCTCGCTGGTTACGGAGACTCTCAACTTGCTCTTCAGATAAAACACGGTGTATTTGGGTTTGGTATTATAGTTTTATTATTTTGTTCGTTTTGATAATATTAATATCGGAGTCACAGAATCTTCAAGCATATATTTCCCAAGCGGGGAAAGTAGAGTGAGCCTCTGCCAGTCCTTCTTGCGGGCTGTAGACGTAATAGTGTTTTTGTACTAGTGGTCACCTATTTAAGGATTCACCGTGTTTAGAGTTGCTTAACATCTTCGACGAATAGTGAGGGTGTTTTTTTTATTAGTGCTCACCCATCTAAGGATGAACTGCGCCCAAAGTTCCTTAACATTGTCGATCGTAACAAATCTGTTAATACTAGAGTCTTTAAGCATCGGGATCCGTAGTTTCATTATAATAGAAATGAGTCCCTCGCATAGTATAGTGAAGATCTACAAATAGTTGGTTATTATATCTTAATAATAGATTTGCTTGTCAATAGTATTTTGACAGATTTTCCATATAAGATAAATGTTGAAATTCTACTGGTTGTAGGAAAAACGATCCGTGAATATAAAGGAATTGGTCCTAAATTATTCCTTATAAACAGCTGAATTATACATTATTTACTAAGGATCATTCCCTCGATACTAGCGAACCATTACTAGGGTCCAGGCAGTGAAAAAAAGATACCTAATTTGTATTCACAAAATGTCCCCCGGATGTCCTTTTAAATGGCTAAATTATTCTGAATAAATTTATTGCCATTACTATTAGATTTGCGTTACAAATAATCCGGCAGGACAAAAAACCAAAAGTCTTTTTTCTAATTATTCAGCATATTTTTATCATTAGACCGTGTCTTGTCTAAACTTATGGTAGCGAAACGTGGGCCGTAAGGCAACACTAAGTCCATTCCATTCAAGTTGCTGAAATGAAGATGCTTCGGTATCTACCGTCTCGTCACCCCGCACACCTGTGCGGGATGACGAGACTCAATAAAATTCACAACGAGTACGTTCGCGGGAGTCTCGATGTTCATGACATCGCTGATAAGTTACAAGAAACAAGACTCCGGTTGGTATGGCCACGTAAAGAAAAATACCTCCTGATTATGTGGGTCATATTACTGCCAATCTAAACATATCAGGGCCCAGACCCAGAGGGTGAGTAAAAACAAGATGGGTAGATGTAGTCAAGAAAAACCTGTATATCTACAATGCCTTCGAACACGACACGTCCGACAGAGTGAAGTGAAGAAGAAAATTAGGAACGCAGATCCCGCCATCAGATGGGAATAATAATTGCCAAGAGAGAGAGAGAGAGACCATGTCTTATCTGAAAGGCAAGACAAGTGTCTACGTAACAGCGGGCATGTATGAGGCGGACTATGAGACTGGAGGAGTTGTGTTGTTGTTGTTTCCAGTGATCTACGCTGTTGGCCACGGGGCCTTTAAAGCTTCACGGGAAGAGAGACTAGAGGAAGCCAGAGAGGTTTGTAAGGAAAGAACCTGTTGAAAGTATGTACTCTTCGCCTATCCCGAAAGGGATCTGACGTGATAATATAGATAGATAACTGCAAGACTGATAGATTAATGCAAAGAAAAGATAAGGCACACACAGATTTTGCCAAGCTACTGATGTGCACATAGTTATCATTACTTTCAAAACTTCCTCGTAATGATGAAGGCATATCAAAAACTATTCGTACTCTAAACGATTACATTTTTGTCAGTCGCATCCAACATACATTAAATTCAGCCTCATATGTTGTGATCCACAAATAACACAATAGATTTACTGATCGTAAAGAATCGCTGACCAGTTGATACAAGTTTTATGACGTGTTTTATTTCCTAATAATAAGAAAAAACACTATAAAAAATTTATGGGGTGACATTAAACTATAGCTTCGGAATAGGAGACGTTTTTGTGAACAAATAAGATTAGATTTGGATTGTTGAAGGTTTATAAAAGCTATAAGACAATTTCTTATCTCAGATATTTTCAGTCAATAAAATGCGAGTATACTATTTATACTCGTTCATTGGTTTCAACCATTGTTTTTTAATTCGCCTAGTAAAGTAATCTAGATAAATATTGTAAGCTTACTGTTACAGATTGCCTCGTTGGTCTCCTCCTAAAAGTGTCAAAGCATCGTACTGGATTTTACCAGATTTTGACAACTCGTGCTATTTAATATTACCTTCCGAAACGCGACCCTGAAGTTTTCAGAGAGAAAAGCGTACAGCAGCGGGTTGACGCAGCTATTCATGTAGGCGAGCACGTGAGACACGATCTGTGCCGTCACCGTGAAGTACGTGATGTTGTATTTGTCCAGTGCCTTCACCAAGAGAATGATCTGGAACAGAAGAAACGGTATACCGGTTAAGATACATATCATTACCATCATTGTCCTGGAAGATATGGCCAAAAATGTTCAGAACATTTGATTACTTCAAGGTATAGAACTGTAGACACTATAGAATAACATTTGGTTTTGCTTAAGTATTGTCGTTACCGGATTCGGCGACCCTTACGCCAAAACGTAAGGAAATGTAAGGATCTCAATATTTAGATGGTATATGAGAGAGTAACATGCCTAAATATCATTTTGTGTGCATGCCCAACTTTGCAACTAAAAGTAGGTGAAAGGGTTAAGACCCAGAAGAGAACAACGGCATAGCTTAGTCAACGTTATCTTTACCATTGCTGCAGTAAGGAAGTGATTACAATTTCTCCACCCGATGACAGTCTCTTCAAAGTACGACACAGAGGAGCACCGGTGTGTTTCTAGTGGAGATCCCGTAGCTCCTTAGAAATGTCGATGCCAGCCTTCGTAAAATTTCTAGTCGATAAAAGCCCTGTACATTATGCCAGCGTTCCTTGAGGCCCACGGAAGTCCAAGAGGTTTCCTTACCTTACCCTACCATAACTTTAAAAAAATGGCCGGGAATGTTTGACTTCTACCAACTAAAAATGTCGTGTAACCACAAACATCTACGTTTGAACAAAATGATTTCAAACACGCCACGGTATAGAGATATTCCTTATAGCTATTGGCCAACCCTTCCCAAAATAGGTACGACCTGCCGGCTATATATGGATCGTCAAGCTTTTGTAAGTGGCCAATCCAGTAGAGAATTCTATGTAGTTACGCCAATTGCTTAAATTTCACGGAAATTGGTTGAACTCGACGTACTCTCGACGCCCTCGAACGTTCGTCTTCTAATTCATTCCCGAGTCCGCATTTATATCATGTTGTGTACAATAACAATGTCAGAAGGGTTACTGCAACCTCTTCGCTAAACTATTTTAATTGAAATTGTGTTGCGCTTATTTGATAATTATAATAAAATAGAAGATCGAGTGCTCTTCAGTGAAAGGCTTTGAATTTGTAAGAAGCCTACGCCATACATCTGTGCGTATGTGCGCACCCTCGCAAATGGTCCCTGTGCAGTAAAATTGTATCAGCTGATTTACTTCATTTAAACTATCAGCTGAATTGTATCTGACATGAAAGTTTTTCATGCACGCGCCATGGCAACAGCGGCTCACGCAGGCGCAGTGTTCCGCGTTGTATGCCGATTCTGCCCGAAGTGTCCCCGAAGTCCTGTCAGTTACTTAATTTGTCAAGAATTTTCTAAATATTCTGTGTGTTTTTGTATGTTTTTAACAGTTTGTATATATATTAGTAATTTTTTAGTATTAGCTTTAAGTTTATTGTTGTTTCTTTTTCTATCGCATAGTGTTCAGATGCTGACAACTGCGTCGCAACCGGAGCTTTTACCATGTCGGCAGTGTAATGATGGAAGACTTTTTAAAGGCACAAGAGGACCCAAAATTCATACTGCCCGCTGCCATATTCGATCCATTACATCCTCGCTTCCAGCTGCCCAAGGTGTGCCACCAATCCCCACTAGTTCCGCCACTTCGTTTAATTTAGCAACCCAGCCTACATTACCTTTCGAAATCTTAATATCTCGTCTTTACAGATACACACCGATAGTGAAACGTATTCCTAGAGGAGCAAGAGTGTCGTTAGCAAGATCTCTCTCTTTTACCATAAAAAAGTGTTTTGACAATAGTGAAAAATCCTGGCGAGATCTTTTTACTTTCGCGTTTAGTCACCTCCATGCCGACAAATCAATTAATACTACCCTTACCCATCAATTAAAACAGCACTGTTTCACCCATTCCGACCCTGTACTACCTCCATTAGTTAATTGCCCCAGGATATATAATTTTAAACATAAGATTGAATCAAAATTACAGGAGGGAGACCTCAGGAACGCTGCTCGCCTCTTATTTTCAAACGACACTCTTGCTCCCAATAATGACCTAACGCTAGATTCTCTCCGCGAGAAGCATCCCTCAGCCAACTCAGTCTCTCAGCTGCCAAATCCACCCCAAATTAGCATTCAAAAATTGCAGATTAATGAAAAAGTCGTTCTTGAAGCAATTATGTCGTTCCCGAGCGGCTCTTCCGGCGGCATCGACGGAATAACCCCACAACATCTAAAAGACCTGGTTGGTGCATCCGCTGGAGACGCCGTCGGAGCACTTTTAAGCTCCTTAACAAAATTATGTAATTTTATGCTCGCCGGCCATGTTAATCGATCATTTCTTCCCTACCTCTACGGTGCGAGACTATGTGCCTTCAACAAGAAGGATAGTGGCATCCGTCCTATAGCAATAGGCGCTACGATCCGGCGGCTAACCTCCAAAATAGTTTGTAGACACATAGCCTCGACCCTTAAATCCAAATTTCAGCCTATTCAATTAGGATTTGGCAGCAAAGGGGGCTGTGAGGCAGCAGTTCATGCAACCAGAACCTTCATCTTATCAAATGAGATGGAGGTTCTTCTCAAGGTTGACGTGAGGAATGCTTTTAATTCATTAGATAGGGCTGCCTTGCTGAACGAAGTAGCTTCTCAACTTCCCGAAATTTATCCTTATATTTGGCAGTGCTATAGTGATTCTTCTAAACTGATTTTTGGCGAAAACAGTATAGATTCAGCAGTCGGCGTTCAGCAAGGAGACCCTCTCGGCCCTGCTCTATTCAGTCTACATCAGTATACATCGACACATCTCATCCTTAAATTCAAAATTGAATGTTTGGTACCTAGACGATGGCACTTTAGGTGGCAAAGCCAATACAGTTTTTAGTGATTTCATCAAAATTAACAGCAACTTTAAGAATCTAGGCTTGGCATTAAATCTGTCTAAATGTGTTTTTTTTATCTCAGAGAGTCTTCCTTTAAATGAAAAGCAGTTTATTACCGAAAAGTTTAAAAAGTTTGCTCCAGGCGTAAAAATTCTCAGTAGAGATTCGCTTTGCCTTTTTGGTGCCCCTCTATTTAACGACGGAGTCAAACCTTTCTTGGAAACTAAGATTAAACAATTTCAGGATAATTCTTTCAGATTGAGAGTTCGCAATCGCCATATTGCATATACTATATGAAAATACTGTCTTTTCGTTCCAAAATTAACATACGCCACTCGCGCAAGCCCAATCTGGAAATTGTCGGCCCTTATCGACCAAATGGATACCGCCCTCAAAGATAACCTTGAGAAAATTCTAAATTTATCCTTAAATGAAGCATCCTGGACCCAAGCAACGTTACCTATTAGACATGGTGGTATCGGCGTGCGAAAAATTGCTAGTATTGCTCTACCGGCTTTCCTAGCCTCCGTTTATAGTGTTCAGGAATTGTGTTCAAAAATACTTTCCAACACAGAATTAGTAGCCGGCGCCGCGGAGGCTTTGGAGGTCTGGAAAAGGATTTGCCCCAATGACAATATTCCCAAGGGAAGTTAACGTGCAAAAACTTTGGGATATGCCATTGGTGCAAATAGCGAAGGACTATTTGGCCGAAATTATCGTTAGTGACCGCGACCGTGCTCGTTTACTAGCGTTCGGTCAAAAGGAATCGGGTCATTGGCTTCATTCAATCCCTGCATCCAACCTTGGCATACTGCTGGATAGTGAAAGTTTCCGGATCGCGATAGGTATTCGCTTAGGGGCACCGATTTGTGAAGAACACAGGTGTCCGTGTGGAACGGAGGTGGATCGATCCGGACTCCATGGGCTCTCTTGCCGCAAAAGCGCCGGCAGGCTTTCTCGCCACGGCTCGCTCAATGACATAATCAAAAGGACTCTTGCTACCATCAACGTTCCTTCGGTGTTAGAACCGGTGGGGATTTTCCGTGATGATGGCAAGAGACCCGATGGGATGTCCTTGATGCCTTGGGAACGGGGGCGGGCCCTTGTATGGGACGCCACGTGCGTCGATACATTGGCTCCGTCCCATCTCAGGGAATTAATATCTAGGGCGGGACCTGCGGCTGAGAAGGCGGACCTGGGCAAACGGCGCAAATATGCTGCAATTAGTAACAATTATATATTTGTGCCGTTTGCCGTAGAAACATTGGACCCATGGAGTTCGGCTTCAAAACAATTTATCAATAAAATAACACCTACGCTGATCACCTCCTCGGGTGACAAGAGGGCTGGCTCATTCCTCGCTCAAAAGATTGGTCTGTCTATTCAGCGAGGAAACGCAGCCAGCATTCTTGCCACCATTCCACGCGGATGCGGTCTTTTTGATTAAGGTCTTTTTTTTTCTTTGTTTTATTTTATATTTTAGTTTAAAGTGAGTGTTTTTATTATAAGTTATAATGTAAATTAAATATATATGAGAATTACTTCAATTGAAAAAGATTTTAATCTTACGTGAAAGAGATAGATATTAACTGCGTATATCCATATCTCTTTCTTACTGGAAAGCAAGATTATAATAGTTTTATTAAACAGATTGCTCGCGCCCAGATCGATATGACATTGTTAAAAAATGATCCCAATATACTTACAGCCTTACTAATAAATGTGATAAAGCGGGTGTAACGTTTCCCACTGTTTTCTGTCTTTCTGTCATCTGTCATTTGAAATTCCAAAGAATAAAAAAAAGCATTGCATAATTATTCCGCCGTTATATCATGTTTATTAATATGGGGGTTAAAGTTTAATCTGACTCAGGTGTAATAGGCTTTTTATTAACAACTTTATACACAACACACACACACACACACACACACAACAACTTTATATAACGAATATTGGGATTAATGCTACGGCAATTATGTTCTAATAACAGAACGTTGTAAGTTCTTGATAAAATTGAAACAAATGTACTCCACATCACTGTTCATGCCGAAAAGAGGTTTAACTATTATATTTTATCAACACCTACAAAAAATGTAACCAATATTACGACGATTCTGAAGTGTGTTTTATTAACAGAAAATTTGAATATGAAGGCAATTTGTTCGTCTCAACATCGTCAAAATTTATAAATTATTCCCTTATTTCGAACTGTTTCGAAGAGCAAATCGAGATGAGAGAGGTAAGGCACGTTTAGGCGTGGGTTTTAGCTGCCACTCAACGTTGTAGTCGATGTTTTATTAGTGGCTTGAAAAGTATTCACCAGGCGGCCACTAACTTGCCTCGTTGTACTCTACTACTCACAAACCGCACTGGGTCCACGTGCTGGAGTATGAACTCCGACCCACATCGGGCTAACTCGGCTTAACGACTACCACATAAGTAGCAGTCAGGATGCACGACTTTCGCCATCCCAAGCACAGACGCGCTTGAAAATGGTATTGCCAAAACTATCACTAAGAGCTGCTGTAGTGGCAAAGCGCATCGCTCGGTGATCACGAGATCCTGGGATCAAATCCTAGGTCGGACAAATGAAGTTTTTCTAACGAATAATTTCCCAATATGAGTCCGGAGTCTAGAAGTGTGCCCGGTATATGACAATAGGCTCGCTCCTACTACATGGGAATGAAAGCGAAAGATTAAAGCGAAAAGTGGGTGCACTCAGTACACCTCTGCCACCCCCTCTTGGGGAATATAGGCGTGACAGTGTATCACTAAGAGCAATCGAGCTGAACATTGTTTTACCTAAAAACAGTTTAAAAACCTGTAACCCGACTACGAAATAAACGCTGAGATACAATAAAATTATACTAAGGCCCACTTTCATGAACCAGGGTTAGCGCTAACTCGAGATTCTAATGTTAAATTGTCTTCAACTAAACGTTATATAATAACCTTGAGTTAGTTATTGACTAAGATAACGCTAACCCTGGTTCATGCAAATAGGTCTCAGTATATCTATATTTATGAATGCACATTTTTTTTCTTTTTAATTTGGCATCCTACTCACACAATAGCAAAATTAAAACCCCCACTTTTTCGTATATAGTATTCGTCATATTTTTTTTAAACGTAGCCTTATTCTTGGATTTATTCCTGTGTCGTGGGTGCGTTTACAAACATGAAAATTCATATACACAAATATCCAGACCGGGACAAATGATTGTGGATCACACAAGATTTGTCCCGTGCGGGAATCGAACCCGCGACTATTAGACACTGTGGGCGGAGCGGCTTAAGCTACTTACCACTACGCGAAATCGTCGGTCAGATATTGATTGTATTCATATAAAATGTAGCCTATATTACTTGGGCCGTTGTTATATATCGATTGACAGCTCATTCATCAAAATCGAATAACGGCTGGTTTTAATATTTAACTAAAGGATAGATTTGCCTACTACGGATAGAATTTTGATATATTTTTATGAAAAAATCTGTCAAAATTCTACCGAAAGTAAGCAGATCTATCCTTAGGTTGAATATTCAAACCGGCCATAAGCACGCATTTAGGCGCTACGTTAATCATACGTCAATACAGAGACAAACGATTACAATTATAACCCCTTCCTTTTAGGCCTGCCGTAGTTGGGTTAAAATACTTCAGTTCTATATAACTACGAGTGCCTCTTTTCTTACCTAGACACGATAAATTCATAATTCTAGGGTAAACAGTACACATTGTGTCATTACACAATTAAAGGGTAAACGGCTAAAATAAACAACAAACTACGTGGAATCAACTCAAAATCCCAGCATTAAGTTTGATCCCGAAGAAGCTAATAAGCTAAGCGCTCGGTACAACGGATTAGTAGATTAAATCCATTCTTTCCGAGCTAAATATTACCTTGCACGGGTAGGGTTTATTCAAGCGTTAAGGGGCTATTATGATAATGAATCAGTGTACCACTGATGAACCGGGAGATTGAGAGTGATACAATTATTTTAGCTATAGAGAGATGAATATACAAGCTGTAACATAATAAACGCAAGACCTGAAACAAGTTTGTCTAGATCGATAACTGAATTGATTCCAACTATTTTTAATGTAT
Source organism: Phalera bucephala (assembly GCA_905147815.2). Lineage (NCBI taxonomy): Eukaryota > Metazoa > Arthropoda > Insecta > Lepidoptera > Notodontidae > Phalera > Phalera bucephala. The sequence continues at coordinate 1,899,169 of LR990610.1, read as the reverse complement.
ATTACATTTTTTTTTAATTTGCAAAAAGTGCTTTTACTCCTTTAGTGCGTTATAAAAACATTTTTTTTTCTTGCATCATATCAATAAGGAGATTACAAATGCATTCTTAGCCCGTATTTCCTAAAATGCACACATACACGTACAAGTTTTATTGTTAACTGGGGTATAAAAGTGCTTAAAAAAGGGGTAGAAACCTTTAAACTTGGAAATTTGGATTTCGTTTTGAATTTATGAAGCAATTCTCTAATTGGAGTATCTGAGGTCTTAGGTTTATTATGTTACACCTTGTATTGAGGGCGCGCTTAGAAATAAACGACGTCTGGGCCAAAAAAACTTATCAGTTTCTAAAAAAACTACTTTATAAAATAAAATACTGTTTTACAAGAACTTTACTTTAATTATTCCCTATGTTTTTAAGTAAATTCTATTGATTAGTATTTAAGTGTTTCACCCATACTTACGATTTTATTTCGTCGAGAATTTTTCGTTTAATCGTGTATTCCTTTACTAGATTCCAAAATATAGAGTCAAAAAACATACTTGTAAATATTCATTCTCCAATCCGCATACTTCTTGAAATGCAATGGAATACGAAAATACGTTTTTATCAATGTAGTACCTTAAGGTAATCCGTTCCTACCTCTGTTGCTAATTAAATATGGTTCTGTAGTTGGAAATTCTTGTTAATTAATCCTCCGTTATATACTTCGTGTAATTACTGAGTTACAGGTTTGTTTTATTTTGTGTTACACGTGTTGTCAGTGGCGGCACCTTCATATAAGCCCAAAAACTCGAGAAGCCTTAATTAAATGCTCAACCAAGAATATTAACTTTCTTTCTTTCTTTTTTTTCTTCTTTAGTGTTACGTACCTAAAACGAAACCCTTATAGGATCACTTCCTTGTCCGTCTGTCCGACGGTTATCACCTTTTTTAGGGATTTTATCTCAGGAACCGCTAGAGGTATTAAGCTGAAATTTATACCAAATACGAAGGTCTACGGTCCCCTACTAGTGTTTGATGAATGTTCTAAGTAAACCCAAACAAAAGATATGGCCATTTAAAGTCACTCATTAGAAATTATTTTGATTTGTGGTGAATAAATACTTATTCACACACACGCAGAGTTGATCTGAGAGATCTGTGGCGCCATCTGTGTACGGTATAGGACGTAAATTGGATCAGATTTGTTGATTTATTATTTTATTATTATATAGTTTGAATAAAAATTAAATGTTATTAATTTATTTACGGCAAAATTTTATAAAAAACGAACACTTTTTTAAAAGGTAATTTTTATGAACTACCTCGTTCAACAAGTAGGTACCGTATAATGCGTTTAGAGATCGCGGAGGATCTCGTACAAATTCTATAGCGAGCAAAGTGTAATCTTTCTATAGAAAATTTCCCAGTATCAGTCCGGAGTCTAAAGTTGTGCCCTGCATAATCCTGCAGTGTTTGTGTTCGTTGGAGTTGTCTTACGAGTTTCATAAATCCGGACGCTGTAGAGGTCTGATGATGGAACCGAAGAGTGGCCAACGGAACTACCCAACTACTCAACATAATCCCACCGTGTTTGGGTTCATTGGATTTGTCTTGACGAGTTCTTTAGACCCGGATGAAATCGAGGGTCTGATGATGGAGCTGGAGGGTGACCAATAGAACTTCTCAATTACTGAACATAATCCTGCAGTGTTTGGGCTCGTTGGATTTGTCTTACGAGTTTTATAAATCTGGACGCTGTCAAGGTCTGATGATGGAGCCGGGAGGTGGCCAACGGAACTACCCAACTACTTAACATAGCCCCGCCGTATTTGGGCTCGTTGGATTTGCCTTGACTAGTTCTATAGACTCTGATGATATTAAGAATCTTATTATGGAACCGGAGGGTGGCCAAAGGAACTACCCAACTACTTAACATAACCCTGCCGTATTTGGGCTCATTGGATTTGTCTTGACGAGTTCTCTAGACCCGACGAAACTAAAATTGGCGCTGAAACTGGCCGCAACTGAACCCGTCACGAAACCCTCAGAGCGCAAGTCCTAATTGCACTTGTCCAGTTATTTTTAAACGTAGCCCTACACTAGGATTTGTTCCTGTGTCGTGGGTGCAAATACAAACATGAAAGTTCACATACACAATACCCACTTCAAACCCTATCGCACAATTTAAAAGTTAGCGCACTTAAATTTAATCGAATTAAGGTATATAACATCAACCCTGTTAAGAAACTGTCCCACGGTTAAGTCGGGCCTCCTCTCAAACTGAGATGGTTTTAGGCCATGGTCCACCACGCTGGCCCAGTGGCCATGGTCACACACCTTCGAGAAGCTCTTAGGCATGCAGGTCTCCTCACAATGTTTGCCATCACCGTTAAAGCAAGTAATAGTTAATTTTTTATTACGTACATGTTTTCGAAAAGATAGAGGTTTGGCCTGGCCTGGGTTTGAACCCAAGACTTCTGACTTTGCAGTCCAACGGTTTCACCACTAGGCTTTCACTGAATAAAAGTATTCTTCACCTATACCTAAAAATAGCGTTACGAATTGCACCGCGCGCACGACAAGCGAGCGGTATCGGTATGAATGAAATGAGGTGAGGTGCAGGCGAAAGTGTAGAACAAAGCTATCCCGCTCACACCGGGCTTGTAACGGGGCTTCGCCCAAACCGCTCTAACTCATTACGAATTCCCTATACTGAGATAGAACCTGGTCTCATTACCAAAATTTATGTATAAAATTGGTACCAAATATGAAGCCGGGCATGCGTATGAAGTCGGCCACTGATTGTGTTCATAGCGAAGCGCTTACTACACGTCTGAGTGGACGAACTTCATTCCGTTTGTTAAACGGGCGAGAAGTTTTGTTGTTAAGATTATTTTAGTGTTAATTATTTTGTTTGTGTTTAAAATGTTTGGTTGGTGTTTTGATAACGAATATTAATGGAATTAGCTGTGATTCAAAGTGTATTCATATTTTAAATGGTGAGAATAAGGTACAATTTTTGAACATTGCTCAGAAAATACAGTAGGTTCATCTTCGTAAAACTTATACTTAATTTCTGTATTTCTTAGACTAGTAGATAGCAGAAAACACAATTTAATAAGGTAAGGTAAGTAACAAATACATTTTATCGCGTCAAGCGAACAAGCAAAATTTGTTTCATATATCGGGCTTACCCTACTCTGGAACCATAGGCAAGCCACTGTAATAATTGTTCTTTTGATTGCTATGTATAAAAATAAGTCTAGAATATTAATAATAAAGAAACCAGAACGAATGCTAGGATTGTGGTTGGCAATGATGTGCTGGAGCAGGTGAATGAGTTTGTATATCTTGGATGCGCATTCAGTAAGGACGGAAAATACACCGCTGACATAGAGAGAAGAGTGAGTGCAGGGAACAGAGTGAATGGCGCGATGGGAAAGTTACTTGGGAACCGGCACTTAAGCCGAAAGGCGCAGCTGGCCATACATAATGGAGTGCTTGTCCCAACGCTGTTATATGGTAGCGAGAGCTGGGTATGTAAGAAGTAGAATAAATGCGGTGGAAATGCGAGCTCTGCGGAAGATGTGCGGAGTGAAGCTGACCGACCGTATTCGCAACAGCGTAGTAAGAAAGCATATAGGTATGAAAGAGAGTATCGGTGTAAAGATGAGAAAGGGTATACTCCGTTGGTTTGGGCATATACAAAGAATGTCAGAAGAAAGAATGACAAAGTAGATATACAATGCGAAAGTGGAAGGATGGTAGGTACCGGGGAAGACCTAGACTATCTTACCATGACCAAATAAACCGGGTCTTATCTGAAGGACAAGTCAGGAGTCTCCGTAACCGGCGAGCGTGTATGAGACGAACTATGAGAGTAGAGATAGCCAGAAAGGTATGTAAGAAAAGAGCCTGTTGGAACTCTGTACTCTCTGCCTACCCTGCAAGGGATCTGGCGTGATGATATAGATAGATAGATAGAATATTGTCCTTATGTAAACATCGTCAAAGTCAACATCCTCAAAAACCGAACGCTAATTTTGAACTTATGAAGGGAGGAGTTATGTATTCCCAACCAGTACTCAGTTCAATATACATAAGTACATTGAAAGCTGATGCAATAAATACAAAACATTGCATAAACAAACCAATTGTAAGAACTGCTTTGATTAATTATTCAGCATCACTTGTTTTTTAACTGCGTACCTGATGACACATCTCCGTAAACAAGATATCTATAGTTACATGTTTAGACTCAGTTCAGTTTCACTGTTTTGATTAATAAGCAAATATAAATTATAACTGCGTAGGCGACGCCGTTGTAAACATGTTTGTTTGGCGATGCCTATATAAAGCCATCACCAAACAAAGTACCTTAAATATCCATCTAATCGTAGGGCACGTAATATCGTATCTACCATAGAGCAATATCGTCGAAGCTCTATTACCTTTCACACAAACTTGAAGTAGTACTTTACGACGATAGTACTTTGAATATCTATTGTATCAATTACATATCAATCGTCCTTCGATGATCACTAGTGTAGATTCTCCTCTTTTCCTGGTAAAGGTGCCACGATTTTCAAAGCATTAAAAAAATGCGTGTAACGGAACGCATTCGCTTTTTTCCCCTGAGTGTGCTGTCATCTGTCAACTTCATTCTTTTGTTTCATGTGCCGGTGCATGGAACGTTTATATTTACATAAAGTGTTTTTAAAGTGAAATTTAAGGAGTTATAAGTTATTAATGTAGCTTGCCTATAAGGAAACACGCAGATGAACATCTGAGCAGTAAATGAATGAGATTAAAACGAAAGATTCGACGAAGACAATGTTTTATCCGACGATGGCGGTAAGTCATCCTACTTGAAAAAATAAGTTCAAGACGCAAAAACCATCACGAGATCGGTTATATATTTGCTTTAGATCGATACGGGGGGTCGATTATTGGCAATAAAGTATAAAATGCCTAATATCGACACTGGGGGGTCGTTTAATGGCAGAAACCACGTCTAGGATTGATACTGTGGGATCATTCAATAACGTTATCGCCTAGGATTGAAACGAGCGGACCTTTCACTGGCGTATTTTACTAGTTCTGCCAGCTTTAAACAAAGACGAACATTTTTTATTGATATTTTAATGACAATAAAACGCACTAATTTATTTAAATCAAATTAATACAAGGAAACAAGCAGTGTATTATTGAGAAAAATTCTGATAAATATTTGTTCAGAGATGTTTTTTTCGTACGAAAAATATTTAATTATTAGAATCAGAATCAGAATATTTTTATTCATGTAAACCATTACAGTATTTATGAATCGTCAGAAAAGTAACAAAGACTCTACCGCCACTTCGGAATGTCATTCCTGTGGAGAAGAAGGGCAAGAAACTCCACGGTTAGTCTTTTAAAATAAGAAATTACAAACTTTTTCATCTACATTCTGTTATGGGGTATGGGACAACAATGTAGGTTGGTCATCAGGTGAGTCTACGTTAAAAAAGCAAATAGTATTCTATTTATGAGAACATGGTTCCCTCATTTACAAAAAAGTACATATTGTGTTAAATTAATAGAAGGAAGAGAGGTAATGTTAACTAACAACAGTTATACTAACTAACTAACAATAGGTTCTCATGACTCAAGTGGAGCTGGAATAGCATCTATCCAAGCATTTTTATCTTTTAAATAATCTTCTATTGAATAATAAGCTTGCTTACAAAGTGTTCGTTTTACACAAGCTTTGAACTTATTCTCACTAAGTTTAGTGACGTCAATGGGAATTTTGTTATAAAATCTAACACAGTGCCCTATGAAAGACGTGTGAATTTTTGACAGACGAAACTGCGGTTGGTCTAATTTATTTCTATGTCGTGTGTTATAGCAATGTCTATCACCTAGCTGATTAAAAAGATCTAAATTTTTTCTAGTATACATAATGTTTTCATAAATATATTGACATGGGACCGTCATAATATTAGCTACTTTGAACAGTTCTCTTAAAGAGTCGCGACTACTCAAGTTATAGATGGCCCTAATAGCCCTTTTTTGCAAGATAAAAACAGACTCAATGTCCGCTGCCCTACCCCACAATAATATACCGTAAGACATGACACTATGAAAGTAGCCAAAATAGACTATCCTCGCGGTGTCCACATTAGTTAGTTGTCTGATCTTCCTTACGGCATAGGCAGCGGAGCTAAGCCGTTTACCTAAATTCTCAATATATATATTTATATATATATATTAATTTAGTAACATACATGTACATGTAACTGAAGATTCCACAAAACCTAGGTAAACTCAACAGTTTAACTGGAAAGGCCCAGTGCAGCAAATTTAAAGGCTTTAGCACCCTGAGTCACACAGCATTGAGAACAACAGTACCTCAGAGAAGAGAGCAACATCTATGATAAGGAACTATTTGTAGTAAAACTATGTCAACTATAACCATCAGCCGATGACTATTACAAGTGGACAGGTTACCTTAGTTTTTTATAATATCTGGTGAAATATAACTAAGGACTTCAAAATACTAAGCCATGTAAAAGCTTTAGTATTCCTTTTAGTGGACATGTGGTTTAAACATATTGACCTACCATGTATTTATTCTATATCTACTGGGGGGGATCAAAAAGTAGTGAGAACGACATACTCCGTGGTAAAAAAAAAAATACTGGCAGGCATAGCTCAGATACATATTTGTAAAATTAATAAAAAAAAAGACTTCGATTCTCTTCTGTTTTTTTCTGAATGTAGTCATTTGTTTGCTTCGTGTCGGAACGTGTTCTCGAAAATTGAGAAAATCGAAGGGGCGTGCTGTTTCATCACGACAACGCACCCGCGCACAGGTCGGCAGTTGCGATGGCTGCCATTCAGCAAGCTGGATTCGTATTGGTTGACCACCCCCCTTATTCACCAGATCTGGCGGCTAGCGATTTTTATCTGATCCCCAAATTGAAAAAATACTTAAGGGGAAACAGGTACGAAGACGATAACGAGGTGATGGATGCTGTGGAGAGCTTTTTGCAGGACCAAGACAAAACTTTTTTTGTGAAAGGGATTGAAGCCTTGGAAAAGCGCTGGACTCGGTGTGTAGAGAGACTCGGAAACTATGTAGAAAAATAAATTATTAAGTTATCAATAGTCATTATATTCTATCTCATTCTCACTACTTTTTGATCCCTCCTCGTACTAATGAAGAGGTTATAAAGATGAAGATATATGTACTATATATATCTACCTGAAAGCATTCCTACTATATCTCTTTTTTTATATTATTAAGCAAAATGGTTCATATGGGTTAATTTTAAACCTTAAAAATCATATTATCAAACATATTCTCTATTTTAATTAACAGTTTTACAAGCAAAACCACTGTTCTGCAATAATAGCCAGTGTTAAGTTCCTTAACTTCTATTATTCCATCTATTTTCTTATTGTTGTCTGTATACAAAAAAACTGTTACTTACAATGACTATTAGGAAAGTGTATTTATCAGTATGTATACAGACCATGGTTAGTGCATCAACGATTTAATCTAGGGCAAGTTAATGTATGCACGGTAGAAGCACCTATTAGGCAGCAAAACCACAAAAAAAAATCTGATGCATTTTTATCAGGATGGAGTGCAGGTTGCAAAGACCAAAGAGTAGAAGGCTCTTGGATTACAGAAGAAAAGCACCTTTACATAAACATATTTAAGAGTTAAAAGCTACATCTTTGGGTCTCGAATCATTTGCTGGTAATATATACAATGTTCTAGAGAAAAACAGATTACTGAGACATATTACCTAACTAGAAAGGAGCTTTAATACAAATGCAATCTAATATTATTATATTTTGCATTATTGTTTGCATGTTGACACAACTATAAATGTGAGATATATGTTGTAGGGCATAAAGACCCTGAAACATAAATAGTGGAGATACAAAGGAGTGGTCTTCCTTTTTTATCTTTTACGCCTTTCCACTATTTTTCTAGAACAGTTCAAAAAATCAATTAGATGACGTACCAAAGTAGATCGTGGTCTATAATATAAATTTATACTGATAGTTAATTGTCTTTGAACCCAAAAATGATCTTGTGTATTCAGATACAGACAACCTACAACTTCCAGAGCAATTCTAGGGCTGGCTGTAGTAACATTATTTTGAAAGCATCCATAAGATGTAGGATCACTTCAGCTGCTGTTGTTAATTATGTTGGCCTCAGTCAGTGATTTCACACTAAAGCAAATATAAATCAGGAATTAATGCTCAGATTAAGCACGCAGCAAGTAAGTTTGTTTGTAGTTTCATACCTAATGTCACTTACTATTGACTATTATTCTACAGTACTTCGAATTTAATCAAATCTATTCTAGATTTAATTATAGGTCCAAGATTACCTGGGGAGGTTAGAGTTTAGAGATTTCTTAAATTTCCTGCCTGTCTTCAATTTTATCCGCTACATATATCATCACTTCAGACCCTTCTGAGGTAGGCAGGGAGTGCAATGTTCCAACAGATTCTTTTCTTACAGACCTCTCGGAACTTCCAGAAATTATTATCTACTAGTTTCTGCCCGCGACTTCGTCCGCGTTGGCTTTGGACAGGAGCCTGGCATTTTCCCGGAATAGAAACTATCATATGTGTTAATCTTGGTAGTGAACTCTTTGTGTGCCGAGTTTCATCCAAATCTGTTAAACTTTCACATTTATAGTATTAATAGAATTTATTTTTACCTAATTATCAAATGCCTAAATATATACAAATTTGGATTGTAGCTATTGTGCTAGAATAATTATTCATTTAAAAATAAAAACAAAGGTTCAACTATTTCACTAGAAAAATTAAGAACACAGCCATTTTGACACAAGTCATAGTATACCAACTATTTCTCTTATTCAGATTATTAACATAGATCTTAATAATAATCAGTAGTAAATTATAACATCTAATAAATTAAACACTTCTGCTTCTGGCAGATAAACCAAATTTATTACTTAAATTAAAAAAAAAGAAGAAACTGGGGTAGGAGTAATATGTGCAATTAAAAATTGAAATTAATTCTTAATATAAATATTTTTTGTCATATAAGAAACTATACAGAAAGGCATCTATCTCTATAATTTATAAGTATATAGATAAAGGATACTCTATATAGCAATTGAGTTAAGAAGGACTGTAGGATGGACTCCTCAGCCATAGAGATTTTATAGTTAACCAAATAATTACAACACCATTATTCAATGGCAGAATCAGTGATGGAGGTAATAGTTAATGTTTTTTGTTTGCTGTACACAGTATCTAAATATTTTATTTCCTTTATATTATTTGAAAGGATTTGTTTTTTGTTTTGTTTTTAATAATAGGGATCGTTATGTTCAGAAGTGAAGGTATAAAAATAATGGTATTTAAAGATGCAGGAAATTATAATTAAAAAACAAAGGTTTTATTAATTCTCTATTTTGTTTTACACATTATATTAGAATTTTAGAAAAGTTACTTTGAACAACCACACTAGTAATCATCGAAGGACGTCTGATATGTAATGAGTGATCAAACAAACTTACCTGTAAGTGATGTTCGATCATAATTATATGAAGACAATGTCCTTCGATGATTCCTCTAGCCCTCCCAGACCCACAGAGATAGTAAATGTATTAACTGATCTCTTCTACCCGGGCAAAATTATAATATCAATGTGTAGCTTTTAAGAAATAAAGTTGACAGATGACACCACATTTAGGGAGAAAACAGCGAGTGTGTTCCGTTAAAAGCATTTTTTAATGCTTTTAAAATCGTGGCACCGGTACCAGGAAAAGAACTATGGGAGTGGAGGAAGCCAGAGAGGTATGTAAGGAAAGAACCTGTTGGATCTCTGTACTCTTTGCCTACCCCGCAAGGGATCTTGCGTGATGATACATTCATTAAAATCCTTGCAGTAGTTTTTGCGTGAAATAGTTACAAACATCCATACATCTACGTTTACATACTGCGTTTATAACATTAGTAGATTTAAATGTCTGAAAAAGAAAATTGTATTTTTATTTGTCATTCACATAATGAATACAACTAATATCATCTCAGAAGCTTTAACATTAAATAGCCTATAAATCATTTCCAATCACGTTCCAAATGAAATCCTTTCATTAAGATGAAATTAGTAATACATCACCTATTGAAATATATCGTTCAATAACTTTTTTGTGACTTTCTCCCGTCATTGCTTTGCTAAAGTTCATTAGTGGTTAAACAGTTACAAAAAATCAGTCACTGGATGTCACCTTGGTCTGTTTCATGAACTTTTATATTATTTTTGGGTAAACGTCTCATTAAATCCATTGTATATTTAAAATTATAAAAACACTAGCTGTGCTTCGCGATTTCGTCCGTTGTTTATCACGAAGCTAATACAATCGCAATGGAACATTCGTTTACGCTTACTTTTCTTTCTGACTTGTTTCCTTTTTGCTCGGCTCCTAAGGGTCATAGCGGGATGTTTAATTTAATATTACGCTACGACCCTTAGGAGCCTAGCAAAAATATTGATTTTTTTTCTTTGAACGCGGTAAGCTTTGGAATTATGAGGCGGATTTGGAAAATTCTTTTTGCATATTATTATTAAGGTTTAGACAATATGCCGATACAACAAACTTTTTATTTTTATTATTTTGGTATAGATAATTATCTGCAGTATATGTTAAGTCTGACGGTCATTGGGGCAGAAAGGTTCTCGAGAGGCGAACACGTAACGGTAGACGAGGAGGCCCTCTACAAGATGAACCGATGACCTAGTAAAGGTCGCGGGTAAATGGGGATGAATACTGCACAAAGCCGTCCTGGGGGTGGCAGTAGTCATGCAGCAGACGTTTCACAGGTGAAGATTTACAAGAAAGTCGAATTGCATGCCCTCATAGTATTGCATTCTTAATCAAGAAGTTCAAGAGGTCGAAACGTTTAGGGACTTAGGAGTAATGTTTGATAAAAATTTAACTTTTATTCCCCACATCGATAACATTAGCAAAAAAGGCACACAACGAAGGTTATGTTATACAACAGTCTTGTTCGAAGTGTTTTAGAGTATTGTAGTATAGTATGGAGGCCTCATTATGCCACACATATGTTAACACTCGAACGTGTTCAAAAGCGCTTTCTGTAGCATCTTGCGTTTTCGCAAGGTAAAGCCAAACAGCGACCTTCATACAACTCTCGCTTGCAATACTTCAAGATACGCTCCTTATCAATACGAAGAGACGTAATAGATATTGTCTTCTTATATAAATTGTTGAGGAATAAAATTGATTGTCCCAGTATATTAAGTATCATAAATTTCCGCGCTCCATCTCGGTATCCCAGGAATACTATCACGCCACTCTGCCCACCATTGCGTAGGACACTTGGTGCAAATTCGCCAATCCCAAGGCTATGTAAAATTTTAAACAGGTGCTACCGTCTAGTAGATGTGCACTATAATAATTTTAACAAATTTTGCAAAGCTGTTATTAATTGTTCTACAAATAAATAAGTTGATGCTAATTTTAACTTTTACAAAGAAGCCTTAATTCTTCAAAATCCACATACAAAATGATGAATCTGTTCTGCTACCTAGAATTTTGTTAACATAACACTACTGGTCTATGGGTACCCTCTAGGTATATGTGTTTGATATACTAATATCGAACATATTTTTGGATTAGTAGTGTATTTTAGGAAGTCAATCATGTTTTTGTGCATGCGGTGTTAGCCTAGAAGAAATTGTTACACTTCATAATGTACTTATATAATCATAATGCTATGAATGTACTTGTGTAATCAATTGTTGGCTGACCTAAATAAATAAATAAAATAAAAAGATAGAAGTCAAGAGTCTGTATAACCTGCGACCGTGAGAGTGGAAGAAGCGAGAGGGATCTGTAAGAACTTGTTGGAACTCTGTACTCTCTGCCTACCCCGCAAGGGATCCAGAAAACTCAAACTCAAATAATTTATTTTGTATAAGCCCTGCGAGGACGCTTACATATAGTCAATTTACATTTTTTTTTCATTTAATTTAACTGCAACTCTTTCACCGAATCGGAACGCGGCCTCCACTGAGAAGATCCGGCGAAGAAACTCAGCGGGCTTGTCTTTTTTTATTTAATTCTCTTTCTCTTTTTCCTTTCAACTTTTTTATCATATTGTGTGGATACAGTGTTTAGGTTACAATTAAATAGCTTACAATCTAACTCCAGTGTGATGCCGTACGACCGAGATATGAGACTAATGAAGTATTTATCAAGAGTACCTGAAGGATTCCAGATGGACTAGTTCCCCACAAGCAGCACCCGTTCACGAGTATGACTACTGGAAAAGCCATCACTCCCCTCGACCATATTGGAGGGAAGGGAGTGCCCGCGTCAGACAGCCACCGCAAGCAAAGACATTATAGTGAGCATGGCCAAACCGGAACCCCAGAGATGGTGATCAGATTGGGTTCACAAAGCGCCAATACCTCAAGCTCGTCAGGCACAACAGCGTAATGATACAGATAGAGGGATTAATAGATTGTTAGTGCAAATTTGAAATTCATATTAAATTATTCTTATTAAAATAGTCTAAAATTTTGCATTGGGCGTTAGTCTAGCTAAGGTTATTTTCAAATGTGCTTATCGCGTAGTCGTATAAATGCCACATTATACGCCGTGTAGATGGTGTTTAGATGTGGTGAAGACGCAGAGTAGATGCTGCGTAGACACCGTGCAGATATCGTATAGTTGCCATGTAGATGCTGCGTAGAAGTAGAGTAGACACTGCGTAGATGCTGCGTAAACATCTCATTGATACTGCGCAGACATCGCGTAGACGTCATGTAGATGCCACATGGACGCTGCGTAGAAGTAGAGTAAATGCCGCGTGCTCGTATATTCGAAGCCAAGTGGACGCTACTTAGATGCTACGTAGACGTAGAGTAGATGCCACTGGCTGCCTCTGACACAGCAATCAAAGTGGCTGCGTTCTGGGCCACTCCTATACTATAATTAATCCTTCTATACTATAAATAATACTTCTATGACAAAGCACTAAGATGCTAACATATTTTTGCTTGACTGCAAAACGCTTAAACGCTCCGCTGTACGTTCCACCCTTCTGAATTACCGCTTTAATACCCTATCCCAATAATAAAAGTCCTCAAATATTTGCGACCGCAGGAGTTTACTTACAATAAGCAGAATCAAACTGAAAAGTTAGCTTGGAAACTAGATATCCTAAAGCAACTCTAAAAAGGTTCGTTTATTAAAATTTATTTTTCTTTAACAAAATCTATAATATTATGTTTTCCTAATGCTAGCTCACGCATTAGATTTGTTATGACTTTAGTGAAACTCAAAACATTTATTCTGTATAAAGCCTGGAAACACTCGAGCGCTTCTTGGAGCGTTGTAATACCGTGGTGGTTGTAGCGATCATAAAGCTTAACAGCGTTTGGCACTGCCGGTCTAAGATAGATGACCACTTTTGGTATTTGGAATTTCAAACTCCGGAAGGCAAATAACTTGTTGGTCTCGGTTACCACTTATTTTATTCTCCTTCAAGTTGGCTATCAATTTTTGGATTCCGTCCTTATCCTGTGCTACACCGAACAGTTGTGCCGAGCTAGTAATTCTCATCCACACCCAGATGTTACGGAGTCACTTCTTTTGGTAGTAGTTAAATGCTTTATGGGAGGCTTGATAATTTCTAATAAAAAGTTGCCTCAAATATGCCTCCACCAATACTGGTGGAGTAGTTTGCTTCATCTTAATTTGCAAAGGACCTTATTTTTTTCCTAGCAGTGCTACAGTATAAGCAACAGCCCACTATTATTATAGATATTTGCAAGATTTTCTTGAGAAAGAAAATAATAAGGGTCATTCTGTGACCAATCACAATCAATCTTTCTTGTTTACTTTTCACTCCTGCTCCAACATAATCCGTCTCTTTTTTAATTTCGGCGCAACGTTGTCGATGTCATCGAAGCCAAGAATTTTGCTGACATTCTTCGGTTGGGCCTATATGGCGTGGAATATTGATTGTTCGGTTCAAATGTTTGAGGTTAGTTTCACATTGCTTTGCCGCAGTGTTAGCTACAGTTGGGTTAGCACAAGCGCCAAGACTTTTAGATGGAAAGAATTTCTTTACAGAAATATGCAAGTCTGACTTTTCTTGCTCGGGACTATTTTATCGGCCAGGCCAGAGTTTTGTATACAAGTAAAAATAGTTTTGTCTATCTATCTTCAGCCGAGATACGTCCACTGCAGCAGCCTTTGTCTTATCTCTATGTCAATACAATTCTTAAACGTGTCAAACTTTTGTCATGGCACGCTATGCTAGCGTGTAAGTTAAAACGGCTATATCACACCTACGGTAACAAAATCCGAGACATATCGTCTTGTCACGCCGCTTGTACTAGTTCCGCATGGCAAAAATAGGCTTTAATTATAATTCTAACCATTATTCCTTTCAAACAATCGTATTAAACATCGACTGTGCAATATTATTTCCAGAGTATGATTTCAACATCTATGCTAGGTCTATTTCAGTTCGTGACTCGCTGTTTCAATAATATAGGAGCGAACTAATTGCCGTTTCTAAACTGGGATACCCAGATATATCACTACATAGTTCAGTTTCAGATTTAGTGATAGGCGAAGCGTCTGTTTGTCTATAAGCGGAGCGATTTTGAGCAAAGTGACCATAGACACTGTTATAATAAATCGCAATAACCACCCGCCACGGATATCACTAATCATGGCCGGTGTTAGTACCCTTTGAAACAGATCAATTTTTGTCCATCAAATCTCATTCATATAGTTATTGTTCTCTTTGTGTACTCGTAATTTACAATAGTACTTGCACTTGCTGTGGTAAGTTCGCTGTTTTGTTTCATTATTTTCAGTATTTGACCTCAGTTAGTGACTTACTTAACATTAATCTCTCACAAAGAGCTTTTACGTATTGGCCCCATGTCCAGATACAAGCCTTTATAGGTCCGGGTCAAATCCATGAATCTCAGTGAGATACTACCAATGAATAAGGATACTATTGCGTCTGAAACCACTGTTGCCGCTTCGTTAAACATGCCAAATTTGAAACAAATTGACACAGTCTGACACATATACTGACGTTTTTTTTACAGATGTTATTACTGTAAAATACGTTCAGATGAATTTAATATAGTATAAGTATAGTTACAACTTTTTGAAGGGGTTCTGCAGTTGGATATGCAAAATACAAATTTTAGCTACTGTATAAAAAACTATGGTCCACGCAGTACTGAATCACATAATGCGCATTTGTGATATTATTTTCACATGAGGGGTGACAAGATCACGAGGCTAACAACTTCAAGTGTCTTATGATTAAGATTTCTATGACCGTAGGTTCGAGTTGTGCTTACGCATATCAAATATGGACAACTTGTTTAAGTATAATCTGTTAACTTTTTCTCTCTTCCTTCGATTCATCATCATCATCTCAGCCTATACTTGGACTATATATCTATACTGAACATAGGCCTCTCCAATCGCTTATTAAAATGGCACCTGCATCCAACGACTTCCTGCGATCTTCAGAAGATTGTCGGCCCATCTAGCAGGCGGTCGTCCCACGCTGCGCTTTCCAATTCCTTCGATGATCAATATTATGCTAAATTAATGAAAGGAAGATGGGGAAAAAGAGGATCAATATCCTCTGTTTCTCCTTCTCCGTAAATGAGGAAAGATAAACAGTATACCTAATTTTGTTGATTACAGTAATAATAATATATAGCCCTGTTAAGAAACTGTCACACCGTTGAGTACGGGCCTCCTCTCACACTGAAGAGTTTTGGCCATAGTCCACCACGCTGCCCAGTGCGGGTTGGCGAACTTGACACACCTTCGAGAAACTTTAGGCATGCAGGTTTTCTTACGATGATTTCCTTCACCGTTAAATTAAGTGATAGCTAATTTTTAATACGCACATGCTTTCGAAAAGACACAGGTGCGTAGCTGGGTTTAAGCCCAAGACCTCTGACTTTGCAGTCCAACGGTCTAACCATAAGCCAACACCACTTTTGTGATTACAGTAAAGTATTTCCGAATTAGTAAATATATCGAGTAGCTGAATAAATTTAAAAACCTCTATAGAAACTCAGATTTTCTGTTGGGTAAATTATTTGTGTTTTCTGTTGGGTTCTTCATGGATTTCGGGCACTATTTTTTTGTATAATTCTGACTGTAGCGACAAATCTATCTATCTATCTATATCATCACGCTAGACCCCAGGGTTCCAGGGGTGCTAGGTAGGCAGAGAGTAAAGTTCCCACAGGTTCTTCCTTATGGACCTTTTTGGCTTCCTCCTCTCTCATAATTATACCATGCATTCTCGCCCGTTAAGGGGATTCTTGACTTTCCCTTCAGATAAGATACTGTCGAAGCAACGAATAGGTTAAAAAAACCTCAAGAAAAAAATTCAGGCAACATTCAAATAAAAAAAATGCAAATTAAGAATCCTTCTTTTTTAGGGTTCAGATTGCGAGTTCTATTAACACTTATCCGGTTATTTATTTCAGAGTTAGTTACAGTCCGACAAGGATCTTTTGGCCCGCAGCCAATATCGGAACTAACGCTGTCATCAAATGAAATGTCACGTCATGACAGCCACAGAGTTACCGTTTGCTATGAAATTTACCAAAGTTCTTTTTTAACTAGTAACCGCGCCAACCCACCTGTTGAAATATTTCCCTCATATTATCATCATTATCTCAGCCTATACTTGTCCACTGCTGAAAATATGCCCCCCCAATCGCTTTCCACCGTAACCAGTCCATTGCCACCTGCATCCAACGACTTCCTGCGATTTTCACAAGATCGTTGGTCCATCTGGCATGTGGTCGTCCCTCGTTGCGCTTGCCAATACGTGGTCTCCACTCTAGAATCTTTCTGCTCTAACGCCCATCCGATCTTCGCGCTATGTGGCCTGCCCATTGCCACTTCAGCTTGCTAATCTTAAGGGCTATGTCGGCGACCTTGGTTTTTCTACGAATCACCTCATTCCTGATTCGACCACGAATTGAAACGCCGAGCATAGCTCTTTCCATAGCTCGCTGAGCAACTCTAACCTTTTTATAAGATCTATTGTAAGAGACCACGTCTCTGATCCGTATATCATGACTGGTAACACACATTAACTAAACACTTTAGTCTTGAGGCACTGAGGTATTTTGGATGAGAAAATGTTGCGCAGTTTCCCGAACGCTGCCCAGCCGAGTTGAATTCGTCGATTGACCTCTCTCTCAAAGTTGGACCTACCTAACCGGACTGCGTAAAAGGTAAATGCGTTCGTCGACAAATTCAAGAGTAGAGTTCCCAACGGTGAGTGCGGTGGGTACGACATGGACGTTAAACATTTTTTCCGTTTTGTCCATGTTAATTTTAAGACCCACTTGTTGGGACACTCTGTTGAGGTCACCGAGCATTCGTCCTAGATCTTCCAGCGTTGTGGTCATGGCGGAATCGCCATGACCACCGGCAAATCAGAAGTGAGTGATGTATTCCCAACTGATGTTGATGCCAAGTCCTCCCCATTCCAAGAGCTTAAAGGCGTCCTCTAAGGTGGCCGTAAACAGTTTCGGAGAAATGACGTCTCCCTGCCTTACTCGTCTTTGTATGGAGATCGCCTTCGTGCACTGCCCCTGTACTCGGACTGACATGATGGAGTTATTATACAAGCACTTCAGCACTTCGATGTACCGATAGTCAATGCGGCATCGCTGGATCTAAGAACCGCCCAAACTTAGCATCATCGGAAGTTTGGAGCGTCATGGAACGTCGCTCAGCCATGAGGTTTCGGGTGTAGTCAGATAGTTTTTGAGGCCTATTTTTACGGTGGGGCTTAAAATACTTGGACCCAACCGTATGGACAGTCTACCAGCCTGTTGTTAATTTCGTCCACTGATGCGCTACTGTCTAGCAATTCGAAGCGGTTTGACAAGTCAAGTTCTCGGGGTTTTGGATATGTGCATAAGAAGGTCGGAGCGTAGACTTCATCATACGCGAATTTTTCATTACGACATTCATATTTAATGTCCCTCTGGACATTCGGTGATTACTGCCGGTTTTTACCCGGTGAATCACGGAGACATCATTAAATATTTGTCACTTGGTACTCATGATGAAGTCTATCTCATTTTTTGTGGAACCATCAGGGCTCATCCAGGTCCATTTCCTATTAAGTGGCTTCTGAAAGAAAGAGTTCATCATAAAGAGTCCCTCCTTCTCCAGAAATTCGGCCAGCCTCTGACCCCTAGGATTGCGCTGCCCATATCCAAATTTCCCCACTTTCAACTCATCATCGCCCCGTTTGCCCAGCCGCACATTGAAGTCACCCATAACCACTGTATAGTGTGCTTTGGAAATATGTATGGCTCTACCAATGTCCTCATAAATAACTTCGACCTCATCATCTGAGTATGCTGAGGTTGGTGCGTAGACCTGTATGCCTTTCAGCGAATATTTTTTCGATATTCTGAGTATCAAGTACGCTACCCTGCTCGACACACTAGTGGTGGACACAATGTTGTTTATGAGTGCCTTTTGGACGATAAGTCCGACACCACCTTGGGACTGCTGTTCGCCCTCCCTGTACTAAAAAAAGTTGCCGGATTCTAAGGTTATTGTCCACCGCAACTTGTTTATCACTTCTTCCAGCTCAACTAGCTTCTCATCTGTCCTCAACTTGCGTGCGTTGTATGTCACCAGGGCCAATTTTCGTTATTGGTGGTAGCTTCTTGGCACCCCTTGTCCTGTGGTTACCATAGCTGCTACCATGGCCAGGACGAACAGGACCACCGGGGACTAGGGGCCTGGTTTTCTTACATTCTTCCATAATTGAGGGTGTACTTTTCCTCCAGGATGATTGGGGGATTTGCCTTACTCGCCACGCTTGCCAGGGTTGGCGAGCATAGTTCAATGCTCGTAGAAATATCTAGGAGAACGCTGCTGCCCATTCCCTAGTTATCTCTTAGTCGGCTTGTACGACACCCAGTGGGATGAGATGGGTTGGTCCAATTCTAAGCCGGGAACCACACGGTAATATTTTCCTAGAAGCAGAAATTTTTTACTAAATATACACCTTGATAACCCTGATTTCACACCCATGCCTTGTCAATGTTATCTATGGGTCTAAGATCACTATACTGCGACAAGGATGTTTTGGCCAGTAGTAGCCTATATATAAATTGCTCCACGTCTTTTTACTCTTTTGTCACCTCAGTCTTACAATCTCTCCGTAGGCTGAAGGATATATCGTTTGAGCAATCTTCTAGGTTTAAACAAATGTTTGCTCTGTGTCAAATGACATCTAATAAATAAACCTACACTTTATTGCTGTGGAGGCGTGAGTTGTGACATAATAAATATACTTTAAGGCCGTTTCTTCTCGAAATAGGGGGCAGATGTTTATAGTACGCTTATGTTCCACCTATTTATAGAGGTGGGAATTTTTTGGCGATTCCGCGGTGGGTGTGTGGCGCGGGTCACTAGCTTGCCTTCAATATGGTCGAGGGGAGTGATGGCTGATCCAGCAGTCATACAAGTGAAGGAGTACTACTTGTGGGGACTGGTCCATCTGGAAAACTTTGGACACTCTTTACAGATAACATCATTAGATTCATATCTCGATCGTAAGGCAACAAACAGGAGCTCGATCGTAATTCAATTGCAATCTAAACATTTTTTCCACACATTATGATTGTAAGAAAAGAAGAAACAGAGATGTAAATGAAAAAGACAAGCCTGACAAGGAAGAACCTGTTGGAACTCTGTACTCTCTGTTTACCCCGCAAGGGATCTGGCGTAATGATATAGATAGATACAATTTCATATATACTTCTAGAATAAACGGACGGCTTGGTCCAGAGGTTAAGAGCTTAAACCGCTTCGCCGATTGAATCGAATAGTTGCGGGTTGGATCCCCGGACGGGACATAATTACGTGTAACCCTAAATCATTTGCTTTGGTCTGAGTGTTTGTGTATGTGAAATTTATGTTTGTAAACTCTTTTAAAAACTTGATCTACTGCCTCGTTGGTCTAGTGGCAAAGCGCATCGCTTTGTGATCACGAGGTCCGGGGTTCAAATCCTTCGAGTTTCAGGTTAATTAATTTTGTATGATAAACTTAGTGGCTCGATCTAAGTCACCTGTACCACGTACACTAGCTGCGCTCAATGCCCTCCTGACGCTTTGCATTGCGATCTGTTCGCAGATGAATGGAACGTGATACTGTCTGCGTCTCACAGTCTGCCTGCAGTACTGTGAGATAAAGGCGTGATGTATGCTCAATTTTTTTGTTTTTATTCTTATGATGATTTTTTTTAATTACGATATTGTTTGTGATAAATTTCGTTATTTCGTAGATAAGTTTGTATTCAATTAATATTAAGAGTATTAATATTTAGACGTATTAGTGTAATATGTAAAATAAATAAATAAATTTCCAAAAAATCGCCTATCACAGTAATCGAACACGCGATCATAGAATTAAGCTTAGTACCTACGTCTCGACCCGTCCGTCAATTTCTAAGAATTCCAAACTCCAGAGACAGAAAATAACTCTATTTCCTTGTATACTATAATTTATCCAAATTGCCAATTAACTCGGCTCCGAAGAAAATTGTATTTTAAATGGACTCGATTCATTTATCGTGGATCGTCTCGGATACATTTAAATAGGCCATTACGAATGAACCTTTTTGTAATCGACCTCTTGTCTAATAGGAATTTCATGAAATTTTCTTCACTAGCTGTTTCGATGTCAATTGTTTGTGGAAAGAAAATAAAAAAAACACTCTTATCCCTATTCCCTTAGGAAAATAGGCACAAATTAGTAGATATCTTAACTATTTAAAAACTATTTAAAAATTAGCGCCTAACAGCAATACGTTGGGAAATATTTTAATGGGTGTATTAAGGTTTTTATGAAAAAAACGTCGCCCCACACTTGGATTTATTCCTTTGTCGTGGATGCGTTTACAAATGAAAATTCATATACACAAATACCCAGATCGAAACAAATAATTGTGGGTCACACAAAGATTTGTCCTGTGCGGGAATCGAACCCGCGACTGTTAGACATAGTGGGCGGAGCAGCTTAAGCTCTTAACCACTGCGCTAAATCGTACGTCCGCTAAATACTCTACTCATGTTGATGACGTGACACATATCCACAACTTAATAAATCTAACACTGGCTGATTCGATAACGCTAAGCCGGTGGGTCTATAAGCATTAAATTTTTCGCTTACGTTCAATATATCAAAGTCAAAGTCAAAAATTATTTATTTGTATAGGCCAATACATAAGCATTTACAAACGTCAAAGTTATTACATTTTTTACATCTACCACCGGATCGGAACGCGGCCACCACTGAGAAGATCCGGCGAGAAACTCAGCGGGCTAGTCATTTAATTTGTTTGGCCTTTCCGATAACCATTTTTCTTGTTTTTTAAAAATTGTATTATACATCATTGATAAATGTTGCTGATTGAGGAGCTGCTCAAACCCAATCTGTTTTATCGTCAAGATAATCCGAAATTTTGTAATACACTTTCTTACAGAGTCTAGTTTTAATTGCCTTTTTGAACTTATTGTTTCGGATATCTATGGGTAATTTGTTGTAGAAGTATCAAGTAGATAAACACCGTCACGCTTATATTACCCAAGCAAGGGTGGTAGAGGTATACTCTACACGCCCACTTTTCGCTAACGATGTTAGGGAATGTAAGAGGCGGCAAGCTTATTGCTATATCATCATCTCAGCCCATACTTGTCCACTGTTGAACACAGGCCTCCCCAAAGGGGGGATTTGCCATACTCGCCACGCTTGGCAGGCGGGTTGGCGAGCGCAGTTTTTGATCGCAGAAGTGTTAAGAGAACGCTGCTGCCCATTCCCTAGTTTTCCCTTAGTCGCCTTGTACGACACCCGATGGGATGAGATGGGTTGGTCCTATTCTAAGCCGGGAACCACGCGGCTATTGCTATATACCGGGTACAATTTCAGATTCCGGACTGATACTACTATTTTTCGACAGAAAAGGTACAATTATCCAAACCCAGGACCTCGTGATCGCAAAGCGCATTATTCGTCGCTAGACTAAAGACGCCGTGTAAAGTAAATGATCACTATAAAATGATTTATGAAAATTCATCCCCGAAAGAGGTCCAAAAGGTCATTTCTTTCATATGAACCGCCTAGTTAAGGCACTTGATTAAATCTACATATGAGTGCAATAAACTCACCTGTATCGGGCACCAGCAAACAGCAAAGACGACGACAACTACCACAACCATCCTCGTGACCTTCTTCCTTCCCCTCCGGCTCTCCGCCGACACCCTGCCCCCCGGAGCACTCTTCCACAGCCTCGTCAACATACACATATACAACACACTTATCAAAGCTAACGGAATAACATATGAAGACAGAAAGAAAGACATCTGGAATCCCAGCTTGCTGTAACCTTGCTCCTCCAAGAATACGCAAGAGGAATGATTCCTATGGAAGTAGGAGTACTCCCGCTCCCCATGGCATATGCCAACTGGTATTGCTGTAGTCAAGATTAATACCCAGATGCAGGCGATGGCGCGCAAAGCGTTCCTTTCCGTCCTAATAGACATCGACGCTATTGGGTGGACAACAGCCATAAATCTGTCAACAGACATCAAGACCAGAGTGTACACTGAAGCGTGAGCTGTGACTACGATGAAGTACTGCACAACTTTGCACCACCAATCGCCGAAAGGCCATCGGGGCATGACGTAGTCGGTAGCAGTGAATGGCACGCAAAAAATAACGAAGAGCAGATCAGCGACAGCTAAGTTAATAATCAGTAAGTTGGTTGTGGATCTCATGCCAGGGTTGGCAGCTACGACAAGCACGACTAACGCATTGCCGACCAATCCGACTATTCCGATGAATCCAAAGAATATTGGGACCACTCTTGATACGACTTTTTCGAGCAGTTCTCCGTTGTCATCGTCTGTGTAGTTGCAGCCTCCAAGAAGGGCTTCTTCATTGGTCAGGTTGAGGCATATGCTCATGAATTCATCTTCTGTTGACTCCATTTTGGTTTCACTTCAGTTTTTCATAGATTGGAGGGCATCTGTAACAATGAATGTTAATTTAGTACAACTGTTATGCAAAATATGGCATTATTCAGTATGCAAAATATGGCATTATATAGCATGGTGTAAATAATGACCATTTTAATAAGATCTTTTAGGACATTCAGGACGGTATAGACTTATCTCGAAAATCTAAAAAATCGAGTTCCAGTCGCCAGTCCAGTCCAGCCATTAAAAGGTACGCTCTATCTGGTAAATATTAAAACAGCGACGTTTGTATAGTAGAAATAAAAAAGGCGATACTTGGATCTCCTTTACTTTCCCTCCTAGTACCCGCGCCACTCGGTTTTGTAGGGACGCGATTAGTTTTCCAAAAACTGGATTTTTTTAAGATAAGTCAATACTGTGAAAATGCGATATGAATGTATTGAGAAATAGGGTGTAAGTTATAGAAGGGCGGTTTAAAATATAGTATATATGGTATTAAAATATAAAAGAATTCCTTTTAAGTTTCCATTTGGAATAAATTGTTTTCAGGTTTTGCGTTAATTTAAATAATTCAACTTTACACGTAAAGCTTAAAAACAGACAGAAATTGCTGCCAAGTATCTAAAGTTATAATAAAACCTATAACAGGTCCGGATAATCGCGCGTAAACGGAATAGTGTTACTTACAGGCTTATAAGTTAGCGACAAATTTAGCTATAATCCACGCGCAAAATTCCCGTTTATTTTCGGCCAAAGGCCTAAAAGGTGTCAACCTTCACTCAGTGAAATACGACCTAATTTTCTACCTACAGAAAAAAAACATTTGTGTCTGTTATAATTAAGTTATCCCTCGTAAACGCCGCCATAATGTCACTTGATGAATTTATAGGGCGCGGCGTTGGCACATGAACTCAATACATTAACTTAACAGCTCCGGCTCAGGTTTCGGCCTTCCCGCCGTGTGATCGTAAATCCTAATTTCGTTCGCTAATTAATCTATACCTGTTATAAAACTGTATTAGACTTAGATTAAAAGAGAGTAGGAAGCAGAATGTTTCTATATTTATTGCTCCATTAAGCGGTAGAAATCCAGACAGGTATAATATAGAAAGTGACTGTTTTTTGGTTTCTATTTTTTTTTTAAATGGCCCCACACTACGTTTTATTCCCATGCCTGGGGTGCTTTTACAAACATGAAAATCCGCATACACAAATACCCAGACCGAAACAAATTCTTGTGGGTCACACAACGATTTGTCCCGAGCGGTAATCGAACCCGCGACTATTAAACACAGTGGGCGGAGCGGCTTAAGGTCTTAACCACTGCGCTAAATCGTCCGTCAATCCGTCCGTGTGGTTTTGCAACGGTGATTGTTTGAATCTAAAGGAATAAATATTATTCTCGAAAAAATAACTGGATTCGACAAAAATCACTCAAGACAAAAAAAAATACACAATAAGTAGTGGGGAAAGATTGAGAGACATTTGAGCTTCCCCCTAGGCTCGAAGCTTTATACAAGATTTGATCGCCAAAGGCCTAACGGGGCTTATATTATGTAAAACATGTATTCGCATGAGTTGTAATAACGCGACATCATCGTAACACCGAGAATGTGTACTTACTTCCAACGATATTGCTCACACTCGAGGAACATATGACATTGTTTTTTTAGATCACCCTTTTTTGGGTTCCTTGGGAAATTGGCGAAATCAAAATTACAACCAGTGATTTTATTAGGCTGTCAGATTAAAAGATGACACGTCTATTTTGATGACAATTTTTGTCAATCATTCGCCTTCTAGTTTAGTGGCGCATGATATGATTGGTGAATATGTGTTCCTGCGTTCGAATCCTAGGTCAGACAAATTTCTATTAAGGGATTTCGCAAAGCATTCTCATTAACTATCCGGAGTTTAAAGTCGTGCCAGGTATATTGTGAACAGGCTCATCCCCTGAAACATTGAGACCTAACATCGATAGACAAATGGGGGTATACACATACCTACCCCGTTCGCTTGGAGAATATATGTAGGTGTGACAGTGTATTTAATGTGTCGAGTCGGAAAGAGGGGAACCAAGAAGGCAGACGATAAGTTACACAAGTTAACTAAAAAGAAAGTTGCTATCATATCGTATAGAGAATATTCGCTTTGAATATTTAGCCCCCAGGGGTAAGCCCTGCCGCACATCTTCTTCTCTTCTTTTCCGTACTCCCCGTCACACTTCTAGCCTTTATAATGGTTCTTTCACTGTTCGCGCGGTGCAGCTGTGGAATTCACTTCCACAATCTATACGCGAAAGCGTCTCACTCGACGTATTCAAGAGGAAAATTAATGAGCATTTCCTTTCATCATGAATCATATATTTATATATGTATGCATATACTATTATATATAATTATTGATATATACTATATATGGAGAAATAGGTATATTAAAATATATTATTTTGTTGACTTATATGTGTATATAATGTGTTGTGTATTTATGTATAGTTTTATTCCATTGTACACTTGTTACTGTCCTCTCTACTTTTCATCTCTCTATCGCTCAGGTTAGCTGTAAGAAAACTCAATTTTGAGTTAAGCACACCTTTGTACATAAAATATCCTATTTATTGATTCATTGTGTATATATGTGTACAATAAAGACTAAATAGAAATAGAGATTAAAGAGAAGGTATGCTTTTAAAACAGATAAATGTAAAAAGTTGTTAGAATGTTACGATCGAAAAACTTCAATAACATTATTTTATCTCAGATTCGTAGCCTCATGATCTCCAGCCGCAATACATCATTAGGACAACAAGGCAAACGACTAAACAGATATCCAACAAACTAAGCCACCGTCAAACCCAACCAATTACCGAAAACGAAACCGCAGAACCCAAAGCTAATATTCCCGACACATCTCGTTAACTCCATCATTATTCAACCCTCTCGAGTTTCCAAGAAAACCATATATCCTGTTTTACATGCCATCAGCTTTGTATGATCCTCGGCCGAAGCGGCGTCACGTTATGTGTATTCGGCTCGTGTTAAATTGGTAGGAAAGCCTTTCTAGGCGATTATGTTAGAATTTCAAACGGGATATGTAATGGTATGTGAGGGTTTGGATAAATGTGTAAATATCTTCTGTTGTTATTTTAATGTTAAGTTACGAGTATTAATATATGAGAAATTTATAACATTAAGCAGGTCTTTATAAACTTGACTTCAGTGTTACAAAGAATTGAATTGTAAGCATAATATTTCTCGTGATTGTACTTATATTTTGATTCCAAGTGATAACCGGAATACGTATATGAGTATAAGCTGACAACACCTTAAGTCCATGGCCGCCAAAATTCGGTGATCGATGACTGTCGGCGAAACACTGATAGAGACATAGATATACTGATTACAATATTAAAACACAAACTTCCAAAAAAGAAAATATAAATATAACAACAAATGGTTTCATAAAGAATAAAACTAATTAAGGAAAAAGACTAGCCCGTTGAGTTTCTCGACGGATCTTCTCAATGGAGGCCGCGGTCTGACCCGGTCGTACATGTAGAAAATATAATAATTTGACGTTTGGAAGTGTATTTTTTATCGGCGTATACAAACATCTGGGATCATGTGGCGTAAAAATATAGATTATTTTTTACGACGTTACATTGGTCCAAAAAAAGACAGAAACGTCAGCAAAAATATTCGGACCATTTGTCAGACCAACAAAAAACCGACGTGGATGGATAGCTTCATTTAAACACCGTAGCTACTTGGTACCTACCGTCTGTCCATTGATATTTGATAAAGGTATTTAATCAAAAATCTACTACTGACCATTCACTATCATAAGACCATCATCATAAGACCTGGACTTCAAACGTATGAGCAAGAAAATAGGCTGTCATCTAATATGGAATATAACTTCGTTACCTATCCTTTGGAGCCAGTGGTGACCTTTGGAGCCAAGATAGGTCACCATAGTCAATGAAGGCACATGAACGACGCCTTAACAATAATTAAGAAAAACAGTGGTCGCCGTGGCCAAAACATCTAGAAAGAGTATATCATAAACTTTTTCTTTACTTATTTCTTCTTAAAGTGGTAATAGAATAATAATATGAGATCTGTTTACAATCTTTTTATATATTTGTCGTATCC
Source organism: Phalera bucephala (assembly GCA_905147815.2). Lineage (NCBI taxonomy): Eukaryota > Metazoa > Arthropoda > Insecta > Lepidoptera > Notodontidae > Phalera > Phalera bucephala. The sequence continues at coordinate 1,871,933 of LR990610.1, read as the reverse complement.
TATTATTTGAAAAATCAGTTAATGGAATGGCGAGCGGTTATTTTCATTTTAGTAACCTTGTAATCTTGTCATAGACTTACTCTATGATTGCTCGAGTGTGTTTAGTTGTGAAACGATGACAGGTGACATCTGTCTGATGACGAACCACCGATGATAGATAGTCGATATCAGATGGCGGACGGCGCTGCGTTGTTAGTCTATTAGCAACGGGGCAAGCACTCGGACGTGTTGCGGAGCAGCTATCCTCACTGCATTCCTTGTGACTTAATCACCGGACGTGACCCCAGTGTTATTTCAAGATTTCCTTTAAGTTTGGCCACCTTGCGGATGACTATGAAAACGAAGATAAACCCACCTTTCACCGCTACCGGAATTGAAACGGCTATCCAGAAAACCTAAGTGAAGTTATATTTTTATTATATATTACACATGTCAGTTCATAAAATGAATTTTAATAAAATTAAAAAAAGGACAGTCCCATTAGGATATTTTGGGCCGCGGCCAAAATCGAAACTAACGCTGTTATCAAATGAATTATCACTTCAGGACATTCGCAGAGTTGCCGTTTGCTTTAAAATTTACCCAAGTTCTTTTTTAATTTAGTAACCGTGCTGACCCACCTGTTGAAATATTTCCCTGAAAGTAGGAAAATTTTACTAAATGGTAATCCTAATTTGACACCAACGCCTCCCTGTATATGTAATACACGGGCCAAAAGTACTGTGTTGGACTATAAAAAGAATTTTCGTTGAAAAGAATGAAATATCATATCAACAAAAATATCAACAAAACCATAATATCAAAAATGTTTTTGCAACAACATAAAATTGGTCCTTCGATCCGAATCATGTTTACAACTTTTTTAAATATTTTTCTATAATATCATGAAACTAGTTAAAAGTCAAAAAGCAAAAATAACAACCACAACATATTATACTCTTGAGGAGATATAACAGTAATCTTCAGTTTTCACAACATTTTATCTAAATATATAGTTATATAAATTCAATGAATATTATTATAGCAAGCTATAGGTGTAGCCTTAACAAAAATTTATTAGGTGTCATTTCGACAGTATTAGTAGAATAAGCGACCCTTATACATTATACATAGTTTCAACTACCTACCAATAGATGACGCTGACGTTACGCCATACATGGCTAGAACGCGATATTAGAGTGCGCAGTAACATATATACAAGCCCCCGACAACAACTCTAAGGGAGAGTGGGAACACGTTCCTGCCACAGTTGACTATCTCGTTGATACTGTGGCAGTTGTTGCACCTTGCTAATCTTGCTATTACAAAATCTCTGCTTCGAATCCTATGCCGGACAAAATGGGTTGAGGTGTCTCTATCAAAATTCTCTTAATCGCTAATAAGTTAATTTTTGGAAATCTCCGGAATTTGGAACTGTGACCGGCGTGATGATAATAGACCCGTCCTCTATTAAACAGGGAACTTGCATCGTCGTCGACATATGAGTGTGTACAATCCGCATTTGTGACACCCATTTGGGAAAATAGAGTTTACTCGTATATACGAGTAAACTCTATTTTTCCAAATATTTAAAAAAATATTCTTACACCATCGTGACTTTTATCGCCGAACGGGAGTGGCAGAGGTGTACTGTGTACACCCCACTTTACGGCGACAATTCGGTCTCATCATTCCATGTAACAACCGGGCACATTTTTAGACTCCGAACTGATGCTGGGAATTTTTCGATAGAAAAACTAAATTTGTCTGACCTAGGATTTGAAACCTGGACCTCGTGATCGCAAAGCGCATTATTCGCCACTGGACCGAGGCAGTATAAAGTTCTTAAAATAGGAATATTTATAAGGTATTATGACAGATTGGGTGTGCATAATACACCTCTACCATCCCCGTTTGAAAAATATAGGGTACTTATTTTTCAAAATGTCTTTTTAAAATTGTAACTGGGAAAGTGTGGCTGTGCAATGATCGTGTACTTGTAAAAATACAATAAAAATTCTTTAGAATTCTGTCCAGTTGCACAACATCTTAAATAAAAATATAGTGGTATTACAAAAACATTTCTATATGAAAATGTATCAGCATTATAAATTCATCTGGAGTATTTTAGCAAACGACGGGTGTAGCCATAAATAAAATTTACTAGGTTTTAGTTTGACAGAATTATTATATTCTTTTTGCGATGGAGATTTCAGATCACTTTAAAATGCTACTTATTTACAATTTTATGTTGACGGTAATAGCTAATGAATTGTTAAGTTTAGTGGACCGAATAAGATTATTTTTCAGTGTCCGCCTCGCGGCTCGCGTCGTGCGCGACACATGCCCGGTATGGTGGCCGAAAGTCGCGCCCGAAGCATGCTGGAAGAAAGGAGAGCTGTTTCTTTCATTTATAATATTCTGTCTCAATATTTGCACGTCACTTGGGGCCCCATTGCAAACCAGCGCTGTGTTAGAGTAATATTATTGCCTTATCACTGCATATAGCTGAACCTCATTCATTCCCTTTTTGCTGGCGAGGCTTGGGCATTATTATTGTTTTTATTATTAGTACATTTATTACATTTTCCCCTAACATTGGCCCTAATTTCTCCAGAAAGCAAATGTTTTTCTTCTTATATTATAAAAAAAAAACCAATGAGTGTGTATAAGACAAACTATGAGAGTGAAGGAAGCGAGAGAGGTCTGGAGGCACCCCATAAGAAATCTAGCGTGAATATAGGATTTTATCTATCCATATTGATAGATAAAATTATAAATGGGCAGTGCAAAGTTAAAATTGTTTAATGACATTTTGAAGGCTTTTCAAGAACGTCCATCTTGTGGCCTGCCCACTCCACGTCTTCCTTCGTACATGGTCGCTACTGGATAAACTATACCCTCTTACGCTTAAACCGTCCTAAAGAATACTAAGCCCGACTTTTTTTTTATAAGGCACCCTGTTCGCTATGATGCATTTTAGGCACCCTGCTGGTTAGCCATGATGTATGTTAGGCGCCCTGCTGATTTTTCATGATACATATTAGGCGTCCTGCTTAGGTAGCCATGATGCATTTTAGGCGCCCTGCTTATTAGTAATGATGTACTTTAGGCACACTGCTGGTAAGCCATGATGCATTTTAGCTACCCTGCCAGTTAGTTATGATGTATTTCAGGCACCCTGCCAGTTATCCATGATGCATTTTCGGCCCCATGCCAGTTAGTCATTATGTTTTTTAGGCACCCTTCCGGTTAGCTATGATGCGTTTCAGGTATCCCGCCTTTCACATTATGCTTTTATGAGTGTGATATTTTCCAGAAAACATGTCACATTCATTTTTATCAAGTTAATATAAAGTGCGAAAAGAATGGTATATTAACTCGATAACGTCACGCTAACGACAATCTGTTTGTGCTAAGCCCTGAGTACTTATGTAAGCTACGAAAATGCCTTTACGCACAAATTATGTTTAAAAGATGACGTACAAAAAGCTTTCAGATAGATGGAAGCCCCTTATCCTTCGCTTACATATTCCGAAGGGCGATATATTTTAACTTGAGAGTGTACAAGAATTTTCTTTTGAAACAGAGCTTGAAGACCGAACGCACTCAGCTTCCGTTATACTTTTTCTGTCCGTTTTACCTTATTTTAAAAAAAGATGTTTACGAAAACGTATATACATACGTAATGGAATAAACAGGGGCGTTCAGATAATACCCAAATTTCGTCGAGGTATTTTTGTTCTCTATAGTTCTCTGTAGCTTATTATTAAGCCTATTGCTTAGCTCTGTAGTCTGATTTAATCTCTGTAGCTTATGCCATTATTTTTATTTGTTTAATTAGTTAAGTTATCTGCGGCTGCGCACGCGGTGTTTTTGTAATATGACATAAGTAGGTTTAGGAGGTTTCAGGTCTGGAAGAGGATGTTCGGATCAAGTTTTCTCCCTCCGCAACATCGTAGAAAAGCATCTGGCAGTAGGCCGGAAGGTTTTCTGCGGTTTTGTGGACCTGGAGAAGGCGTTTGATAGAGTCGTGCGAAAGAGACTTTGGGACATTTTGCCAGAGTATGGTACAAACGGCACCCTGTTGCGAGCCGTCCAGTCCACCTACGTGGACAGCAAGGCATGCGTACGGGTGAGTGGTAACATGTCACCTTGGTTTGAGGTTAAAATCGGCGTCAAGCAGGGTTGCGTGTTGTCCGCTAGACTGTTTATAGTGTATCTGGATAAAAGTCTTCAAAGACTGTGTGCGATGACTGAAGGGGTAAAAATGGGTGATCTAGTGATAAACCACCTATTGTATGCAGATGACGCGGTTTTGATAGCGCCAACAGCCACTGATCTGCAAACACTAGTCACAGTTATGAGAGACGACTGCATGAACAATGGCTTACATTTGAATGTGAAGAAAACCAAAATTATGGTTTTTGAACGGGAAGAAACCAGAACGAATGCAAGGATTGTGGTTGGTAACGATGTGCTGGAGCAAGTGAATGAGTTTTGTATATCTTGGATGCGCCTTCAGTAAGGATGGGAAATACACCGCTGATATAGAGAGAGGTATGTAAGGAAAGAACCTGTTGGAACTCTGTACTCTCTGCCTACCCCGCAAGGGATCTGGCGTGAGGTTATAGATAGATAGATAGATAGATATAGAGAGAAGAGTGAATGCAGGTAATAGAGTGAATGGTGCGATGGGAAGGCTACTTGGGAGCCGGCACTTAAGCCAAAAGGCGCAGCTGGCCATGCATAACGGAGTGCTTGTCCCAACGCTGTTATATGGCAGTGAGAGTTGGGTATGTAAGAAGGAGAACAAAAGCAGGATAAATGCGGTCGAAATGCGATCTCTGCGGAAGATGTGTAGAGTCACGCTGACCGACCGTATTCGCAACAGCGTAGTAAGAAAGCGAGTAGGTATGAAAGATAGTATCGGTGTAAAGATGAGAAAGGGTATGCTCCGTTGGTTCGGGCATATAGAAAGGATGCCAGAAGAAAGAATGACAAAACAGATATACAATGCGAAAGTGGAAGGATGTAGGTGCCGGGGAAGACCTAGACTATCTTACCATGACCAAATAGACCGTGTCTTAGCTGAAGGGCAAGTCAAGAGTCTCCGTAACCGGCGAGTGTGTATGAGACGAACTATGAGAGTGGGGGAAGCCAGAGAGGTACGTAAGGAAAGAACCTGTTGGAACTCTGTACTCTCTGCCTACCCCGCGAGGGAGCTGGCGTGATGATATAGATAGATAGAGAGAGACATAAGTAGGTAGGTTTTTACTAGACCCAAGACACCTCCATACTACGTTTATTTAAAATTCAAAGTTTTGTTAGTACATTTCGTGTGAAAAATGATCATATGATCATCATGATCATGATTTTCATGATCAAAATCATGTTAAGATAAATTATATAAAAGAATATTTGTATATTGTAAAGAGTTTCGTGTCCACACCATTCATCGTTAAAGAGTTCTCTCCAGAAGAAACAATCCTGAATGCAACATCGGTTCATGCACGAAATTATGTTGGAGTGTTTAAATCGAACGTGTATTTACAGTTTCAGACGAGCGCTTTTAACCATAGAAGAGTTTCACGTGAGAAGACGAACCTAAGTTCAATATCAGTTCATAAAGGAATTCATTTATAGGCAAAATCACACATTTTAACGTAATATTGCAGCTCGAGAACAACAATAATAATAAAAATTAAATTGTATGATTTATCCCCCAATTATCCCGGATAGGTTCGTGTTTCCGGGATAAAAAGTATTAATTATTTTAAGTTAAGTTTAAGTTACATCAAAATTCATTGAAATCCGTTCAGTAGTTTTTGTTAAAAAATGTTGCGATATAAGGAAATGTACCCTAATTAAGATTTTCAAAAAAAAAATATTTGTATAGATATTGTGTCAATTTGTACAATTGGTTCTATACAGGGTTTAAGGGTGAGGTGCACAAAATCTGAATATAAAATAATTAAAATATTTTGAGGGTACCCAAGAATAACTACTACACCTTTGAACATCAAATACTTCAGTCCCTTCGATGACCATGGGTGCTGCAAAGCACTGGAAACAACGGAAATTTAAAATTCAAAAGTAAACCTTGTTGAATAGTTTTATATCAAGTGCACAGTATAATCACACCAGATTCCATGCCGGCTACGGAGCGAGTACAGAGTTCCAACACTTTCTTTACAGTCTCTGGCTTCATCCACACTCATAGTTCGTGCTATACATGCTCGCCGGTTATGGAGACTCTTAGCTTGCCCTCCAGATAAGACACAGCCGATTTGGTCATGGTAGGATAGTCTTGGTCTTCCCCGGCATATCTGAATCAGGTGGTATTAATTAAAACAAAGCATTTTATATTGGCTTAACAGAAATAGATACCATTATCCATCATTAAAATGTCAAAACTTAAACAGATTTTTTATATTAAAAGGATTCATTAACCGCTTCTAATTGGTGTCGTAGTCATGTTCCTGAAATTTTGTCCTGTAGGATATCATGTTTTTTTTTACTAGAGCCCTTTGGCACCTACGTGCTAACGACATGAAATTTTATATTTTAGGGTTACATGACATTAATTAAGGGGTCTTTGAGAATTTTATAGTTAAAATGATAAAGTGTTAGAGTGTAGTCACTGGATCCCATATTCGTGTGTTAGATCACCTTACAGACAAACATTGTAACTACAAATATATGTTTCGGTCTGGGTATTTGTGTATGACCCATGAGACAGGGATTAATTCTTAATGTAATAAATATCAAAATACCTTTGCCCATCAGTGGGACAGTAATGGTTCCTAATAATATTATATTCTAATAATAATAATATCATAATAATAGTGATATCTATCACGGAGCCACGTGGCCGAGACATCCAATTTTTCGCTTTTAGATGGTTAGCATCAATATTCGGGTCATACCAATACGCTGGAGAACTTTATCATTGCTGACCTTGACTGGCGCATAAGTTGGACACAGAAGTGTCCAACTTATGCGCCAGTAGCATATTTAAAATGCTTCAAGGCGCTTCACGGTATCCTCCTTAAGAGTCCAGGCTTCACAACCGTACATGACTCTAGGCCAAATATAGCATACATAACACTACCTTCTTGCAAAAGGCCTCTACATGCAATCCTTTCAAAGGTCCGGGTAAGACCCGGGAATCTCAACGTGATACATATATTACTATTATGCATAAATAATGATGTGAATATATGTACCTACCTCTTACACAGAAGCTATGCAGATGCACACACATGAATAAACAATTTGTATATTCGCATGAATCATTCTAAACCTGCCATTTGAAAATGACGTGCAACTTTAAAAAAGCACTAAAAACTTTCAAATTCTCAGTCAACACCGGCCTCTAGTCATTCATCATCTGGAATAAAACAAACAAACCGACTATTTTCAAAGCTGCAAAAACTCAAAGTGTTGCCCGTTCAGCAGTTTTTTTGATTGAGAACTGCAATGACTACGAACGTTCCGTTTTATGCGCGAGTTAACGGGAATCTGTGAGAGAATCGACGGAATTTTTCAAGTGGAATAATACTTGGTATGCTGTTTTTGAAACTGATTGTAGTCTGTCCGCCCGGAAAATTGTTGTCCTAAATATACGGTCACGCTTATATTCTCTAAGCGAGGGTGGTAGAGGTGTACTGTGTAAACTCAATTTTCGATGTGTTTCGGCTCCGGCACTTCGGACTATGACTGGAATTTTTTCTATACAAATATTACATTTATGTCCGACCTGGACTTCGAACCTAGCGAGAAGTAAGAGTTAGAGTAGTGTAAGTCTCCTGCTGATATCAGTTGCTAGCTATTGCTATTATAGGTTATTTTTTTATGAATATTCTATATATATTTATGTATATCATCACGCTAGATCCCTTGCGGGGTAGGCAGAGAGTACAGAGTTCCAACAGGTTATTTCCGTACATTTATAAATATTCCTATTATATACAACGACGCTAAGGTTTTCTGGATGGCCGTTTCAATGCCGGTAGCGGTGAAAGGTGGATTTATCTTCGTTTTCATAGTCGTCCGCATTGTGGCTGAACATACAGGAAATCTTGAAATAACACTGGGGTCTCTCCCGGCGAATAAGTCACATGGAACCAAGTGAGGTTAGCTGCTCCGCAATACGTACAAGCGCTTTCTCTGTTGCTTATTGACTAACAACGCAGCGCCGTCCGCCTTCTTACACCGACTATCTGTCATCGGTGATTAGTCATCTGACAGATGTCATCTGTCATCGCTTCACAACAAAACACACTCGAGCAATCATAGAGTATGTCTATGACAAGATTAAAAGGTTACTAAAATGAAAATAATTGCTCGTCATTCCATTAACTAATTTGCAAATAATAGGATACGACATATATAATAATAGGATCGCCCTCAATTACAATCTGTCGTGGTCGGCAAAACGTGGGTTGTACACTAGGGGGGTCCCTATTGAGAAAAAAATATCGCGTAGAAGTCACGCCACCCCCTGGTTTTGGTACACACGTGTGTGTCATTACGTGTATATAATGGCAGCCTCCTATTTGTTTTTTTACGAGGTGAAATGCCTAACGCATACCTTCGGGCCGAGGGCACGGCCCGGGTGATTATGTGGGGCTTGCACCCACTAAAACCCCTTGGCGTCCCACTGCCCTTTTGCGGGGCCACAGGAATCGTTACCAGCATGACTTCTGTGGCACCGGCGGGCTCGGTCCACAGTTTGGCGCGGACCTCGACACGTGTAGGGGTAGTTCGGTCTCCCCCCTACCGCCTTTTGGCGCTAGCGCTTTTCCGGCGCGGGCCTGCTAAGTGCTAGGGCGCCGGTGTGCCCTCCCTGACGCCTATAGGCCGAGATTATTGTGGGTGAAGGTCGTTCCGGGCGTATTCCCTGCGCCTTCGCCCAACGCGTAATGTGAGAGAGGGATTGGAGGACGTCTCCTCCCTCACCCGCTCTGCCTCCTCCTTCGCGGACATGACGGCCTCGCAAAAGGCCGCCATTGCCGCCCTAGGCGCTCTCGCTCCCAACCATGGATGATATCACGGTCGGGAGCGTTACCGCCTGTCCTCCTGCACCGAGCCCTCCGGCGAGTCGGTCATCCTATGCCGGGCACACCAGCAACGTGTGCACCGCCATGTCTTCCGGGGCCACACAATGGTGGCAGCGCTCCACCTCTTCACGCCCGATCCGCCATAGATACCGCCCGAACCAAAAATTTTAGCCTCGTATCTCAACCAGAAGGGAGTGCTTATTGCCTTTGAAACATATAATTTTTATGGAAAAATATTATTATATGTATAATGTAATGTACAAAGCAGAGGATTCAGTAAAATGTTTTTAAAGTTAAGTTTTTTAATTTTAAAATAAGACTATTGTTAAATTAAAATTAACGATCTAGTTATATAGTGTTTTTGGCAGTTTAATAATAGAACACCAAATTAGTTTTATTTTTTTGTAGGAAATATATATGATCAATATCAAGAGAAATCAAAATTAACCATTTTTCACTAGAGAACCAACATCAAAAAACTTAATTGAACACCCTTTTACGCTGAAGCTAGGCAACTGAAATTTCACAATGTTTTTACTATAGCTACGTCTCACAAATACATGGGGTTCAAACCTGAAAAATATTAAAAAATATTTTGGAAAACCCTAATGTACACAGCATATCTTTGCCACCCCGCTTGGGGAATGTAATCGTGATGTTATCTGTCATTATTTTTTTTCGCGTGTTGTCTTGACTCATTCATGAACATAAATTTCCGCGTGACAAGTCAATTATATACTATGACTTTCCCTATTTCGTGACTGTGACATACATTTTAAACGCGACAAACACAAAAAGCACATTAGCTTTTATAGACAGAGATAAGCAATAATGTTTCAATCATTAAAATATTGCAATGCTATTATGAAACTTATTGCTATAAATTGGAGTTTTATTTTGCATGTCACGTCGAAGGCGACTGACACGTTTTTGTTTATAAATATTGTTACTATACACAATGTGAGAGAAAGACGCAATAAGAATTGAATGCCTCGTTGGTCTAGTGGCAAAGCGCATCGTTTTGTGATCACGAGGTCCTGAGTTCAAATCCTAGGTCGGACAAATGTAGTTTTTCTAACGGAAACTTCCCAATATAAAGTCCGGAGTCTGGAATTGTGCCCGGTATATGTCATTAGGCTCGCTCCCTATTATATGGGACCTAACATCGTCGGGGAAAGTGGGTGTACTCAGTACACCTCTGCCATCCCCGCTTGGGAAATATAGGCGTTACGGTGTGTTTAAGAACTAAATTAAAAAAACAAGCCATTAGAGTTTTTCACTGGATCTTCTCAGTGTGAAGACCGAATAAAGTACGTAGGTCAGATAGTAATGAAAAATACTATGTTTTAGAGTATTTATGACTCATTTCTTACGTTAATCGAGTGCTTAATAATTAGTGTCCGAGAGAAGCTTCGGCTTTGGATTCGGCAACATTCGGCCAATTCTTCGGTTTCGGCCAAAATGGGCCTAAGTTTTTAGCGGCGGCCGAAGGTTTCCAGCAAGCACCCAAATTGAACGAACTATAACGATTTACGACTAACGAACGCTTTTAAGTAAATACAATATCAGCCTATACTGCCCTCTGGCATATAAGGCCTTCTCTCACACATCGAGGTGAGAGAGCTCTGGTCATACTCCACCACGCGGACCCAGTGCGGATTGGTGGAGGCAGGTTTGCGGCCACCTGCCGTTGGAACTTATCAAGCCGACTATAAGGCTTCCAACTCGGCTTAACGACTACCAAATTAAGTGGTAACCGGGACCAATGGCTTAACGTACCTTCCGAATAACGTAGGCACTCGAATTTAAGAATGCCACAACGGTCACCCATCTCAGGCCGACCAAGTCGAACGCTGGTTAACCTTAGTGATCGGTAAGAACACCACGGTCGCACAGCGCTACGAGCGCCTCTATTTAAGTAAATAGCATAGCTCTCTCCATCGCCCTTTGGGTGACCTTGAGCCTTCTTATGAATAAGTATTATTATTCTGGACCAATTGTAGGTAAATTTAATCATCTCGTTAATTTGATACAGTCAACATAACTTTTGAAAAATTTAGGCAATCATGAACCAAATATTTTAAGGTTATTAAACCTTCGGCTTTGGCCGAAGGTTTTGGCGATGGCGTATTAATCAGCTTCGGCTTCGGCGAAAAATCGACCTCCGGCCGGACACTAATATTAAAGAAAATTTCATACAACATTTTAAAATATTTAGTAATTGTATAGCAGTGATAGCCTAGTGGTTAGACCGATGGACTGCAAAGTCAGAGGTCTCCAGTTCAAACCCAGGTACGCACCTACGTCTTTTCAAAAGGGTGTGCAAAATTAATTATCACTTGCCTTAAAGGTGAACGAAAACGTGAGGAAACCTGATGCCTAAGAGCTTCTTGAAGGTGTGTGAAGTTCGCCAACCCGCCATGGGCCAGCGTGGTGGCCTATGACCTAAGCCCTCTCAGTTCGAGAGGAGGCCCGTGCCCAACGGTGGAAGAGTTTCTTAACAGGGCTAATATTATTTTTTTATTATATTTATAGTAACTGTATACATGTTAAGTTTTACCTATAACCTGTCTATTACTTAACCACAACTTGCTCTACAACTTCAATCATCGTAGAACAACAGTATAATATTTAAACAGTAGAGCACCTTAGCGGTCCAAATAAGAATCACGCAGATATGCTTTCGATCTCAGCTAGTAGCTAGTAGTGATATTTTTTTGAGGCAAAATTAGTCTCTAAAGATTTTTTTTTTTGAGTATTGACTTCAATAACCGGACAATCTCGGAAGAAAACCGATTAAGTAGGAGCTTATTTTTTATCAAGCAATATAATAATGACCTATCTATCTATATCATTACGCCAGATACCTTGCAGAGAGTACAGAGTCCCAACAAGTTCTTTCCTTACATACCTCTCTGGCTTCCTCCACTCTCATAGTTCGTCTTATGCACGCTCGCCGGTTATGGACTCTTTACTTGTCCTTCAGATAAGACTCGGTCTATTTGGTCATGGTAAGATAGTCTAGGTCTTCCGCGGTACCTAAATCCTTCCACTTACGTATTCTATATCTGTTTTGTCATTCTTTCTTCAGACATTCTTCCTATATGCCCGAACCAACGGAGCATACCCTTTCTCATCTTTACACCGATACTATTTTTCATGCCTACTCGCTTTCTTACTACGCTGTTGCGAATACAATCGGTCCGCTGCACTCCGCACATCTTCCGCAGAGCTCGCATTTTCACCGTATTTATCCTACACTTATTCTAATTATCTATCCTTACGACTTAAGCAACAATACTGCTCGAAAGTGGTGGGGTTGATGTCACATGCCTATTTTCGCGTTCCCGCTAAGCTTAACTACGAAATAAAGAATATTTAACTACGTAACACTCGGACGTATTAACCGTCGATTTCAAGTTTTATATCAACAAAACATGTAGATAAATCTATAAAACCATACTTTATCAATTATTCGGACTGCAAATATCTACTATGCTTTACTGTTTACTTATCTTAACTGTGGGAGCACCCTGAACTTAGATAATTCTGTTTTTAGTTCCGAAGTTCTAATGGATATGGGTGCGAGTTCGCTATACGAAATGCAACGTTGTTATTTAACAGTTACGGTTTTATATATTTTGTATAGTTGTTGACATGATTTTAACACAAAATTGGCGTTTATTTTAATGGGAGAAAGCTTCAAATTGGCAGAGAGGTGATAACATCTTGCTAGTGTGTACGGATAAACTCTATTTCGTGGATGTTACGGTTGAAAATCGAATGCTTTAAGAAAGTATGTTAATATTAATTGATTTTGTTTCAGTCTATTTATTTAAGAAGGAAGGGTTCTTGATGTTTTTACTCGACGTCACTCTCGTATTCCCCTAGCGGTAGTGGCAGAGGTGTACTGTGTACACTAACATTTCGTCGTCGATGTTAAGTTCCAATGCTTTCAATGTAATCTGGTTACAATGTTAGACCCAAACTGCTGAGCCCTTATTCGCTTTGACCAAACGCGGCACGTAACGATAACTTTGTGAAATCATCATATAATAAAACGACCGTTTCAAAGGTTTGTTAGGTTTATAGTGTCAGGCTGCATTACATGTTAAATTTTTCATAGCGAGTAAGTGTTTAGGTGAGTTTTTACTATATCGATTACCTGAATTATATTTCATTTGACCTAAGATTTGAATCCAGGTTCTCGTGGTAGCCATCCCTCAAGCTACTAGGCGAAGAAACAAGAAAGTCATCATCATCAGCCGAAAGACGTCCACTGCAGCACAAAGGCCTCCCCAAAGATCGCCACAACGACCGGCTTTGTGCTGTACGCATCCAGCTTTTACCTGCGACCTTCACCAGGTCATCGCTCCGACTTGTGGGAGGCCTGTCCACTCCACGCCTTACGGTACGAGGTCGCCACTCGAGAACCTTTCTGTCCCAAAGGCCGTCAGTTCACAAGAAAGTAAAAATTCTAAATAAAATTGTCTACAATCCCCCAGAGTCGGAACGTGAACTACTTAACTTAGTCTCTAGAAGTTACGAAGATATTTTATAGAAAATTTAATTAGACTCAGTGCTCTGGGGAGACACTTGCTAATATTAATTTTATCCTGGATATTAACAAAGGAATATAAAACCGGAGGGATGATTTTTTTAATTTTAAACCTCTTGGTGCAAATAATGCGAATTCATAAGTGCTTGGAAATGTCCGCTCGACAATGTCTGGTGCATCCATATGGAAGACTAGGCCCGCCCAGGGTTTGAGGCCTGGCTTAAAAAACAATTTAACAAGTGGCCTCTGCTGTACCATTTGGGAAGGCTCCTCTTGCTCCAACATCAAGTTTTTGAAGTTGCGTAATGCAAGTGGCAGTCCCAAACTCAACAAAGATGGCCATAACAAGTGTGGCTACGGCCACTATATACACCGTATAGATGTAGGGTAGTTGTAGGAAGTTTAGTCTTCCCCAGAAAGCAGGTTCTTAGGAGCAAGGCACAGAGAGACACAGGTGCGTTTCTCGTATAAATCCCGGAGCCTCTCAGAATGTGTCGATGTTTGCTACAGTAAGGATTTTTGTCGGTAGGAGACCGACAGACGTGAGTTTCCCCCGAGCCTCACGTAAGTATTAAACTAAGTAATAAGGGTTCTTCACAGGTAAAATGAGGCGCTCGTAGCGCTGTGCGAACGCGGTGTTCTTACCGATCACCAAGGTTAAGCAGCGTTCGACTCGGTCGGCCTGACCGTTTTTGGCATTTTCATATTCGAGCGTCTCCGTGCTTCGGAAGGCACGTTTTGCCGTTGGTCCCGGTTACCACTTAATGTGATACTTGTTAAGCCGAGTTGGAAACCTTAAAGGCGGCTTGATAGGTTCCAACAGCAGGTGGCAAGAAACCTGCCTCCACCAATCCGCCTTGGGTCCGCGTGGTGGAGTATGACCTAATCTCTCTCACCTCGATTTGAGAGAAGGCCTTTGCCCAGCAGTAGGCAGTATAGGCTGGTATTATTATTATTATTATTATTATTATAACAGGTAAAATAGCTCCCCCTTTCGCCTTGGGGACTGGCTAAGCCGAGACTGTTCTTCCTTGAGGCGTCTTTAAACTAGTTGCCTTCTTTTTGCCTTTGTGTATGTTGCTTCATAAAATGTATTACTGATTAACCTTGATTTTTAAAAAAATATTACTTATCTGACGTTTGTGAATGCTACCTGTAATTCTTAACATTACGGTGTGTGATATGCCCATATACGTGACTATGACGTACCTATATAGTTATATAAACTACTTATATAGTTTTACTATTATACTTATATTAATAATTACTTGTCTGAAGTGCAGTAATAAACGTTACTCGTAAGAACACGGTTGTTTATTTAAGCACTCGAAGCCACCGACTTTATATGGCGACCCTGCCATTTGAGACGGTCTACCGTAATTCGGTCGCGCGCAGGTGCAAAATGTACTGAAGTGCGGAATATGGACTAAATTTCTAGAAAATGATACAGAACTTTTGCTAAAATGTGCCGTTCCAGTGTCGAAAAGGAGGACGTATTCATGCGTCCCGTAGATCCAATTCCTTAATTTTTATAATTTGCACAATGCTTACGTCGCTAGACTATATGCGTTATATATAATGTACAAACGGTGTCATCTGGAATGGATTAGAAACCAAAATTTGTCGCAGAGTTTGATGCGGTCTTTCCGACGATCGAATCCGGAACAGGCTCGGGTTTGCTACGAGAATCGCCGCCAGGAACCAGCAGTAGTTATCCAAAGTAATTGAACAAAGTGAAAACTAAGTGAAGTGAAGTGAAGAGAAGTAAAATGTAAAGGCAAACCGTATCATATTATTATAATACTAAGTACCACGAGTGTACTATGTCTTTTTTTAAAACGTTTTTCTTATTATGTTTGTAATAATTTTTAAGGAGTTTCAGGTAATAATGTAGCCATATATTGATGCTTATAAATACGTATATAATAGATTTATTATGATTTATTTATTTTTCAATGGCAAGTTAAATTAAAAATATTCATGACAGGCTTAAATATATCAAAGATAATTTAGTAAAATTAAGATACGCTAGGAGAACTAAGAACATTTTGCAAGAAAAATTAAAGGAGACAGGTCAACTGCGTACTGAATTTAATGAGTGTATTACAGTTTTATCAGAACAGATTGAGCAAAAACAAATTAGCAGTCAAGTTTTGCAGGAGATACAGTCATATTTCGATTTAATACAACATTTATTTGTAGAAATAGAACGGTTTTGTTCCAAAGATTACAGCTCTGAGAGCACAAACGAGGGGGTGGAACGCGAAATCGCTACGATGGCAGCCTTTGACTTCAGAAACTGCAGCGCCCCTACTTCCAGCTATGAACGGTGATGAAAATGTCACCAAGAGCCTCATCGATGCCATTGAGCTTTATGGTTCTTCACTCGGTGTGGAAGGTAACAACATGTTAATTAAATTCGTATTAAAGACACGATTAAGTCCAAATACTAAATTAAGATTATCTCATTCATATGATAGTTGTGAATCGCTCATTAATGACATGCGAAACCAACCACTTACAAAGAAATCAAGTACTTCAATACATAATGAGTTGACGCAAATTAAACAAAATGGTACTTCTATAGATAGCTATGTAAGTAAGTAGTAAAATTGAACAGTTATTTAATGACTTTTCAATATCTCACGACGGTAATCAAAATGCGTACACTATTTTACGCCCAATAAACGAAAAATTGGCCATTAGGAGATTTACCGACGGCTTACGAAATTGGCAACTCAGCACTATTTTATCTGCGCGTAATTATTCTACTCTTAAGGACACGACAAGAGCAGCGAAAGATGAAGAAGCATCCTGCAGTCACCAGAATAACGAAGCGTCCATGTATGTTGGAAATAGAGGTAGGTCATATTCATATTTTCGACCTCATAACAGAGGAAATTTCTCTAAGCGTTCTAGTTAGTCTAATTTTCAGTATTCGCGAGGAAATAATCCTAGAAACATTACTAACAAGCAATCTCGGGGTCGAGATTTGACCTCTACTTAAGGTAATCGTGGATATAGGCCTAAATGGATATTATCGCGGTAGTCACGGGACTATCTATTATCTAATAACGATAACAGGCCAATTGCATTTGGTAGGCGTGATCTTAATAAAGCGGAAATTAGATATCTGACGATAGAGAAAAGGTTACTTGCCATAGTATGGTCCGTAATTCATTTTAGACCATATCTCTATGGACGGAAATTTATAATTAAAACAGATCACAAACCGTTAATATATCTGTTTAACATGTCCAATCCGGCAAGTCGGTTAACAAAATTTAGGCTCTTATTGGAAGAATATGATTACGAGATTGAGTATGTTCGAGGAGCGGACAACGTAGCTGCAGATGCTTTGCCACGCATCCGAATAGCAAGTGATGAACTGAAAGATATGAATAAAAATGTTGTTTCTGTACTAACTAGAGCACAGAAAAATCGAATAAGTAAACAAACGGTGCAAGATTATTGTAACGACCCTGCGGTCAATAAGGTTAACACGAACGTTTGGACTGATCACCCGAAGGTTGTGGGAATACTTAAAAAGCCACAGTATTGTACGGAATTGAGGTATCTGAAAGAAAGAGAGTGGGATTTAACACAAGAAATTTAACGAAAAGATCTAATTTATTTATTTTTAGCGCTAGAAAAACAATTATAATTGAAAAAATCAATTATATCAATTATTATTAAATAATTATTTATGTGAATCCTTCATTTCGATCATACTGCGCACGAGATGCCTTTGTGAGGAAGTTGGATTGCTTTTGTAAACAATTGAAAATAGATCGTTTACATATCGTAAAAAATGAAGATAATTGTAAAATAATTAAAAATTTAACTCATATTATAAATGACACACCAAATTGGTCCGGAACACAATTGAGTATAATAAATGGTGTCATAACAATAAATGATAGCGATACTAAGCGCATAATTTTTAACGACTATCATATGCTGCCGACCAGAGAACATGCTGGCATAAGGCGCATGATTAATAATATTAAAAAACGTTTCTTTTCGATAGGAACGGAAAAAGATGTAACTGAATTTGTGAATCGATGTGACAGGTGTTTGCGTCAAAAATACTTCAAACACAAAGTCACCAATGGTTATAACCGATACGGGACATTCGACGTTCGATAGAATATATTTAGATTTAATAGGGCCCTTGTATAAGGATAGTGATAATTACTCATATATACTCACACTACAGTGTGACCTTAGTAAATATGTAGAGGCGTATCCTCTTACAAATAAAGATACTATTTCAGTAGCAAAAGCATTTGTAGACAATTTCATCGTACGTTACGAAATTTCCTCGTCAAATTATATCTGATCGAGGCACGGAGTTTGTTTCAATGATTATGCAAGGGGTATGTCAAATTCTTCAAATTAAGCAAACAACCTCTACGACATATCACGATCAATCAATAGGTAGATTAGAAAATAGTCATAAAAATTTAATGTCATATCTTCGTATTCAGACCGAAAATGATCCTCAGAATTGGAGTGTATGGTTACCATTCTGGTGCTTTGCATTTAACACAAGAGTACACACAGTAACAAAGTATACGCCTTCCGGACTGGTATTCGGAAAACCTTGCAACTTACCCAGTAATTTATTCTATCTATCTATCTATCTATAACCTCACGCCAGATCCCTTGCGGGGTAGGCAGAGAGTACAGAGTTCCAACAGGTTCTTTCCTTACATACCTCTCTGGCTTCCTCGACTCTCATAGTTCGTCTCATACACGCTCGCCGGTTACGGAGACTCTTGACTTTTCCATCAGATAAGACTCGGTTTATTTGGTGGTGGTAAGATAGTCTAGGTCTTTAATAATTCAGTTCAGTAATTTATAACCCGTTATATAATCCATATGATTATCCTAAGCAACTTAAATATAGACTCCAAAAATCGCAATATGAAGAAAGACAAAATTTAATTACTAGTAAAGATATTAGAACAATTAAGTATGATTGTTATACTAATCCTATTTAGTACAAAGCTTGTGACATGATACTATTGAGAAATGAACAAAGTCGATCCGCTATATTTAGGTCCTTATACAGTTATTGAAGATTGTGAACCTAATTTCAAAATCAATTATTAGGGAAAATAAATTTTAGTACATAAGAATAGAACTAGGCCTTATAAAATTAAGAAAAGTTGACCGTACATGTAATTCATATAACTTTGTAAAACACAAAAAAATGTTAGATTTACTTGCTATATAAACCATTGTTTATTTGTATAAGTGTTTTTTTATGTAATCAATTAAAAAATAAAAATGTAACCAAAATAAAAATAAGTTATAATTCAACATATTTTTATTTTTTTAAGGAATGGGCGTGCGGTGTTTATGTGATATGCCCATATACGTGACTATGACGTACCTATATAGATATAGAAACTACTTATATAGTTTTACTATTATACTTACTAGTGGTCGCCCATTGGTCGAAATTCGACCATAATTAATTAAAATTATAAGTTTGAACATTATTAAGGTTCTATTGTCAAAGACAATACTTATATGATAAGACTTCTATAATCACAGATTTCGCCAATTTCAAACAAATTACATGAAAATTAAAAAAAAAAAAAAAGATGATTAAAATAAAGAATACCTTTTTTTTTATTGTAACAAAAAACCATGCGATAAAGAAAATGCTGTCCATTGAACTTGACATATATATTTCGATAATTTAATTAATGATACAAAACTTCTTTGTAAGCAATGTTTTTTGTAAAAAACTCTTTCATCGTTTGCTGGTTATGTTTGACATTCAGTAAGACTATAGACAAATAATTTGAAGTGTATTGTGTTAAATACATGGTAGTGTGTGTAATGTTTTTTTTATAGATTTAATGTATGTTTTATGCATTTAAAAAAATATTAGCATTCTGCACTCCTTCTCTATAAAAAATTATAAGTGTGGGAAATTTCATACTCCTCCGTCCGCGCAATTTTCGTAAAAAGGGGTACAAAGTTTTAGCTTCACGTATTAATATAATGATATTATAAATAACTTGTCTGAAGTGCAGTAATAAATGTTACTCGTAAGAACACGGTTGTTTATTTAACCGCCCGAAGACACCACCTTCATAAGCAAATTAAAAATTTAATTACATACAAGTCCATGGGATGGTGCTGTTAAAATTAATTTATTAATTTATATCGTTCTCACCAAGACGGTTTTCTAAGCATTCTTATATAGAATTTTTATTTTGAAGACTTATTATTACTCTAACACCCACATACAACGTCTATCTCTATCTATCTATATAATTACGTCAGATCCTTTGCAGGGTAGGCAGAGAGTACAGAGTTCCAACAAGTTCTTTCCTTACATACCTTTCTGGCTTCCTCCACTCCCATAGTTCGATTCATACACGCTAGCCGGTTACGGAGACTCTTGACTTGCGCTTCAGATAAGACACGATTTATTTGGTCATGATAAGATAGTCTAGGTCGTCCCCGGTATCTACGTCCTTGCACTTTCGCATTGTATATCTGTTTTGTCATTATTTCATCCGAGATTCTTTCTATTTTTCTATTCTTAAACCAACGGAGCATATCCTTTCTCATCTTTACACCGATACTACCTATCTTTCATACCTACAAGCTTTCTTACTATATTGTTGCGAATGCGACCGGTCAGCTCCACTCCGCACATCTTCCGCAGAGTTCTCATTTCTACAGCATTTATCCTGATTTCATTCTCCTTCTTACATACCCAGCTCTCACTGCCTAATATCAGCGTTGCGACAAGAACTCGCGTTATGTATGGCCATCTGCGCCTTTTGTCGTAAGTGCCGGCTCCCAAGTAACTTTCCCGTCGCACTATTCACTCTATTGCCTGCACTCACTCTTCTCTCTATGTCAGCATCCAAGATCCAAGATATACAACATCGCAACCCACAACATATCATTTAAATACGTAACTTATGACCTCAGATACACATATTATGCGTATGCTATATGTCATTCATCTACGTCTGACCGAGCCGTACTCTGGTTACCCTTGGTGGTAAACGCTAAGGACACCGAAGCCATACAGAATAATTACGAACGTCTCAATCAAAATTATCTGGGTGAAAGTAGGGCATGCGATGTACACTGGCTGTTCCAGTAGTCATACTCGTAAACAGGCCGCTTGTGGGGACTGGTCCACCTGGAATCCTTTAGACACTTTTTACAAATAACATTAAAACATCAAAAAAAGAAAAGAAATAATAGGAACAGAATTTAATAAAAAAGACAAGTCCGCAGAGTTTCTTCGGCGGATTTTCTCAGTGAATGAGAGGTGGTAGATTAGTAGTTAAATCAGATTTAAGAAGAAATGTAAATTGACTATTTATAAGCGCACCCCCAGGGCTTATACTACACAAATTATTTCATTTTCGGTTTCAAATCACCTCTGCCTGACCTTTTCGGGCGAAACGGGCGTGCAAAGTATTTACAAAATCAAAGAGATCACATAGTTTGGGAAAATTTTATTGTCGTAACAGGCTGCTTCGTCTATGTAAATAGTTTTTACTTCTTTGGCCGTGGAAATCTGCTCGAGCATCTAAAAGGAGACATGCAGAGCATGGAGCTACTAAAAAGCAACTAAATTGCCGGACCGCGATGCCAAGAGTTACAAGTCAGCTTTAACCGTAAGATAACCAACTCGCCCTGGGCCAGCGTGTTGGACTATGGCCTAAACCCTCTCAGGTTGAGAGGAGGCCCGTGTCCAACGGTGGGACAGTTTCTTAACAGGGCTAATATTATTGACTTAAAGACTACAACATTAAGTGGCAGCCGAGACCGACGGCTTAGCTTGCTACCGAAGCACGGAGACGCTCGAAAATGGAATCACCACCGGTCTTCCATCTCAGACCGACTGAGCCGAACGTTGCTTAACTCTGGTGATTGTTAAGGGAATTGTCGTCACGCAACGCTGTGAGCACATTTGCTTACCTTCAAGAAAACTGGATGTGAAAATAATTACCAAATTTTCCTAATTTTCGATTAAACAAGCAAAGTCGGCAAAAGTAGGTATAAGGGTAGAGATAATTGCCTCTCGGTTTTCCGTGGTTTCCTTAAATTTGGGTTATCGTGGGCTTAAAATTTTGTTAATACAAGCTTAACTCGAATGTTAATTAAGGTTATACTCGTATGCGGGCAATCAAAGCTTGAAACGCAGGGGTGTATGATATGGTGAAGATAAGACAGAGGGAAAGTTAATAGCATTTGATATTATCATAACGTTGTTGATAAATTGTGCTGTCACGTTCATCTTTAATAAGTAAATTTGTAGGGTGGAAATGATGATATCACCCCAGTGGCGTTACGCTAACGTCAGTGTGTTCGTGATAAGCCCTTAGGGGTGTACTATTTAAAAAAAACGTAGCTCCACATAGGATTTATTCCTAAGTCGTAGGTGCGTTTACAGGCACGAAATTCACATACACAAATATCCGTCACAGAGAACATCCAACACAGAAGTGGAATTTTATTTTCCTACTCCTCCTGTTTTTATTTCTAATTAAATTTGTTGCATGTTCCAAGACAAGTAAAGCGCTTCCCAGGACACCCCAAATATTCAAACCTTGGTATCATCTGAGAAGACCATTGTGGATCTTGGCTTACTGGAGTTACAATGGTGGGAACGTGTGGCGGGCTCAGTCCCTTAAAAAAATACACTAACACCCAGACCGAAACCAATATTTGTGGGTCACACAAAAATTTGTCCCTAGTGGGAATTGAACTCCTCGATCCAGCGGGTTAAGCGGCTTAAGGTCTTATCTACTGGACTAAGCCGTCCGTCAACTTTGTACGTTATTTGTCTCAATGTGAGAGGGGTCGAGCGATTGCAGTGTTATGGGGACAACATTTGACAAGATGTTTTCTCAAGTTATCTTGGTAATGGAACCTCCATTCTAAAGATGTTTTGCTTAAGGGTCAGCAAGTGTATAGCCCATTGGTTTGGAGAACGTTTAAAAGTGATTCATGATTGGAGCCCCTGGACCTCGTCAAACGAAGATTGGGAGCAAAATAAAAAAATACCGTTACTCCTTTATTCCCTAAGCGATTTTGACCATGCTGTGGCAGTGTAACAGCGGATCAGCCTATTACAATCTATATACATACAAATAAATAGAATTGACGTGTTTTTGTAATTTCAAAGTAACGGCTTTTAACTATATGCATATGAAAGTATATACGATACTAATAACTTAAAAACAATTTTTAAAATTTTTGTCTGTCTGTATTTGTTCCGGCTTCCCTCCGAAACGCCTAGACCGATTTTGACTTTTACTGGCAGACATGTTATAAGAAGTAACTTAAGCTACTTTTATTTAAGAAAAAGATTTTTTTGTTAAATTCCATGCGAGCGAAGTCGCGGTAACAGCGAGTTATAAATAAATCTATCCAAGATCCTAGCACTAGGCATGGCTGTATAGGTCTCAAATTGATTATTCTAGCACAAGCTAACTCCAGTACTACACACACAAAGTAAATAAGTACCTTAAAATATTAAATGTAGGTACGATATAAAAACATGGGTATCATTTCTCGAGTATCATAATTAGACACAAGCTTTTTTTCCAAAAAATAAATTTGCGGTCTCATCCCGGAGGCTACACAGCGGGTTCCAATAAAACAAGTATTGTGAAAAGTTTGGAGTTTTCCAAAAACAAACCTAATTACCAACCAACATGCCTGAAAACTTTCGACAAAAAATGTCACTGGAATTTATGCCGGTTTTAAAACAAACTTCTCCTGCCTCTCGACTGTCGATGATAATAAATAATCTAAATATACTCTTCAAGACTGCTATGTTTTATTAGACGGACAAAGGTCCCATGTTTTACTAAAGGGTCTCAATAAGGCAAATAACGATGTCGTTACCTATTTTTTTCGGCCACGACAAACGAACGAATTTGTTCTGACTTTTGGCTGACGATGATTTTGAACAGGTAATCTGCCTATTTATCTATAGCAGCACGCTATATCCTTTGCGGGAAAGGCAGAAAGTACAGTGTTCCGACAGGTTTTTCCTTTACAGCCTCTCTAGCTGCCTCCACTTTCATAGTTCGTCTCATATACGCTCGCCGGTTACGGAGACTCTCGAGGTCTGTTTGATCATGGTAAAAAGTCAAACAGAAGGTAGACAGACAGTAGAACATGTTATCAAAGTCCTACTTCCTACTTATATTATAAATGTGAAAGTTGGGTATATTTGGATATTTGATATTCAATCACGCTAAAACAGCAGAATGAATTTGGATGAAATTTGGCACACATTTTATTACCTAGATTAACACATAGGATACTGATTATTCCGGAAAAATGCATGGTTTCTGTGTAACCAACGTGGACTATGTTGCGGGCAGAAACAGGTATATACTAATATTATAAAGAGAAAAAATTTGTATGTTTGAAACGAATAAACTCAAAAACTACTGGCCCGATTTCGAAAATTCTGTCACCATTAGAAAGCTACCTTATCTGGAAGTAACATAGGCTATATAACATAGACCAGGTAGGTGGCTGGTGGGTACGAAGTCGCGGGACACTGCTAGTATACTATAAATAAAGTAAAGTAACGTTGCTGTTACCAATTTTTGGGCACAACATTTGTCTTCCGATAGTTTGTAGGCTCTCATTCTCATCATTATTTTTTATGATGATGTCATTTCAATTGATTGCCTCGTTGGTCTAGGGGCAAAGCACGTCGCTTTGTGATTACGAGGTAGTGGGTTCAAATCCTAGGTCAGACAAATGTAGTTTTTCTAACGAAAAACCTCCCAGTATGAGTTCGGAGGCTGGAATTGTGCCCGGTATATGGCAATAGGCACGACCCCTATTACATGGGACGGAACATCGTCGGCGAAACGTGTCTCCCCCGTTTGAGGAATATAGGTGTGACGGTGTGTAGGTATGCAATTTCAAAGCTTAGTTAGTCTAGTAGTGCTTCGTACGATTGGTGACCACAAGGCCCTAAGTTCAAATTATAGCCCAGACTCAGTAGATATTATTGGGAAGAATTTTACATCAATATAATCTCAACATTATCTTTATGGGAACATCAATTCAAGAAGTTCAATCGACAAAATTCCTGGGCCTACATATTGACGACTTACTAAATTGGAAATTGCATGTTGAGAGTTTGTGTCTTAAACTGAGTGATCCATCGTATGCACTTTATAAGTTTTGTAAGGTTGTTGATAGATCAGCAGAGGTAACAGCATATCATAGCAATGTTTGTTCTCTGTTGAGATATGGTATTATGTTCTGGGGATATTTTTGTAATAAGGAACACACACACACCGTCACGCCTATATTCCCCAAGCGTGGGTGGCAGAGGTGTACTGAGTACACCCACTTTTCGCCGACGATGTTAGGTCCCATGTAATGGGGGGCGAGCTTATTGCCATATACCGGGAACAATTACAGCCTCCGGACTCATACTGGGAATTTTTCGTTAGAAAAACTACATTTGTCCGATCTAGGATTTGAACCCAGGACCTCGTGATTACAATGCGATGCGCTTTACCACTAGACCAACAAGGTAGGCAAGAAAGAACGTGTATTTATATGACAAAAAAATTGCATATGAGCTATTTGCAATTGACAACGAACAGATAGTTGCATACCTTACTTTAAAAATTTTAAAATCTTGACAATGCCTTTCTGTTCTTACATGAACTGGTAATGTTTATAAAGAAAAATATTAACTTATGTGAATATTATAGGAGTAAACGACATGCATTCAAAATCAGCTGCCCAACTGTTTAATAAAAGCATGTTTTGTATGGAACCTCGCATCTACAATCTGCCAAAGCATGATGAGTATTTTTAGATGAAGATTAAAACGATTTTTAGTGGAAAGGGCTTTCTACAGAGTTCATGAATACCTCGTTGACAATATAATATGATGTTTTTAATGACACAACTAATCTCAATTGAATTCATAATATCAGTCCTGATATTATTTTCTATCTATCTATATCATCACGCCAGATCCCCTGCGCGGGGTAGGCAGAGAGTACAGAGTTTCAATAGGTTCTTTCCTTACATACCTCTCTGGCTTCCTCGACTCTCATAGTTCGTCTCATACACGCTCGCCGGTTACGGAGACTCTTGACTTTAATTAACATTACTATAATTTTTATAATATTAAAACAGACACTTGGAATTAATTTAATTTTACATATTTTAATATATATTTAAATTTTAATTTAATGACTGTACGTTGGTCTTGTGGCAAAGCACATCGCTTTGTGATCACGAGGTCCTGGGTTCAAATTCTAGGTCGGACAATTGTAGTTTTTTTGTTGAAAAATTCTCATTAAGAGTCCGGAGTCTGGAATAGTGCCCGGTATAAGCCAATAGGCTAGCCCCCTATTACATGGGACCTAACATCGTTGGCGAAAAGTGGGTGTACTCAGTAGACCTCTGCCACCCCCACTTGGGGATTATAGGCGTGACGGTGTGTATATCAATTAAATAATTCATAAATGTGCAATACAATTATTATGTTTTCTCAATTGTTAAATACTTTAAGCTCTTGGATTATTCCTAATGATATTTGCACGCCTAAAAGGAAAATATGTCGTATGATCAATGTAATTTTAACATCCACTGTAACCCATTTTCGCAAATAAATTGATTTGATTTAAAATTTTTTATCGAATAATTCTCAGTAGCAACCTAGTTTTCGAAGTTATTGCCCGCATAATGACAATACCTTTAACAACACACCTGTGCCACACGCACATATATGTGGTACACACCTGTGCGTGTAAATTACTTCACCTTTCATCAAGCGAAATATGTCCACTGCATAAATTCCTCCCCAAGAATGGTACGATGACCCGTTGTGTGCTGTCCCCACCCAGCTGCTATCGCGCCCTTTACGAGACCATTGATCCTCCTTGTAGAGGACCTCCATTTTGGCCCGTCTGAATCTTGGCCGTCACGATAACAAAGCGAACCTTCGTCAATATAATCTATTTCTGCTTTTGATATTTCTTTATAACCAAGCTGACCTTCGTAAGTTCCATTTTAGGGATATAAAGATTGTTTCATGTTTACCGACGAGCGTGTATGAGACGAACTATGAGAGTGGAGGAAGCCAGAGAGGTCTGTAAGGAAAGAATCTGTTAGCGCTATGTACTCTCTGCCCGCGAGGGAGTTGGAATGATGATATAGATAGAAGTTTTATTCAAACTTATCCCAACATTGTTAATTATACCCGTGTTGAGGGTGGTACAAACAGAATTCTCATGCAAAATTATCGAATCAAATTGGTCGAAAAGATGGTTTAGTCGTATTGGCCTCTCCGGTCATTGGATTGATTAGTTATATGTTTGATTCTCGCACGGGACAAGTATGCGCGATCCACAAACATTTGTTTTGATCTCAGTGTTTGTGTATGTAAATGTTATATACGTAAACGCACCTACGACACAGGAATGTTTCTTACCCTATGTTTGCTTTAATAGAAATCAAGCGCTGGAATGAGCAATAGGTTAACAGTAAATTTTTGTTGCAAAGCGCTTACAGCGCTTTAGCATGACGCGTTGAAAAAGCACCCGTGCGAGCAAAGGGTTAGAGTAGGGCCACGCATTTAAAAAAATGAAAAAGACGTCGTCTAAGTAAAGAATCGTACATAAAAATTTTCTTCATTCATAAAATGAAGATACCTCAAAAATTCGTAGTAATTACTTTAATACTGTAGTTAGTGCAATTTTAGATACACCAGAATCGTGCGTCGGATAGAAAACGCCACCGCTTAAAACTGTTTGCGTTTGTAACAATACATCAAAGAGATTTAAATATAGATCGGTGTACGCGGATTTCAGTTAATTGTAGTCTGGTAGATATGGGTTATGATGTGGATGTGACGCAAATTATAAGCGGAAAGCGTTTTGTTACACTAGGACCGACATTCGTTATGACCAAATACACGCGTTACAATAACTTCGTGGGATATTCGCGTAATGGTATTCTATATGACTTTGGAGTACCATTTCATTTTTTTAAACGAAGCCGTACACTAGCATTTATCCCTGCGTCGTGGGTGCGTTTACATACATGAAAATTCACATACACAAAAACCCCGACCGAAACCAATATTTTTGGGTCAAATAAAGATTCGTCTCGTGCGGGTATCGAACTCGAGACTATTTGGTTCAGGGTGAAACGGCTTAAGCTCTGCTTAACAACTGCACCAAAACGTCCGCCAAGTCATTAAACGGTTTGGTTATAGTGAATAAGGGCCCTGCAAAGCCAGCTAGCTAGCAATAAGACTTTTTCAGCGGGGGGCAAAATTGTAGGCCTGTGATGTACGCAAGTCAAAATAAGTTTATAATATATACATACATATATAATTCTTAAAACGAGTTTCTCGTGTCAAATTCACGGCATGCTATCTCATGCCTAGGGTCACAAAGTCAGACGGATATGTTTCTTTTTTTAAAGAAGTCACCCCTCTCTTAATTCCCGAAATTAACATTTATGCATTACACGAATATTTGTTCCATGCAGGAATCCAGCCCTTGACTATTCGAACCACTGAGTAGAACCACTTACGCTCATGAACCAAGCCGTAGTTGGTCGTCTCAACCGTTAGAGCGTTTTGGTAAATCCTAATTCGCATGAGTGCTTCTTTTCCAACGCTAAAATTCTTACATTTTTTTAAAAAAACGCTCACGGCGTTTATGTAACGCTCGTTGTAAAAGCGCTCATGTAAATGGCACCTAAAACCGCTACATTTTATAACTCAAATCAGGGTAATAAAGTTTCGATAATCCCTGATTGTTTGATCGATGATCGGCCCGGATTAGATTGGCAAAACGGCGCGAGCTTAACGCAGCGATGATTTATCCGCGTGTTATTACAGCCGTAGATTAGCGGAGCTAAGCGAGACGGGCGATGGGCGTACTTAAGGATTATTGTCGCGGACAAAAATGTGAACTATGCTTTGAATTCTTGAGTTTTTGCCAATGTAGACAGAATGTAATGGCCTCGGGTAGTTGCTGAAAAGTACATTGGGTTTATTTCCACTTGTTCAATGTTTTGTTCAAACATTGTACGATGAAAATTTCACAGTTGTACAGACTGCTGAGTTGAATTGTATTCTCGCGGAATTAACAGGGGCTCTGCTGGACACAGAACAAAAAACTGAATTTATTATCTATCTATTTGATTCCGTTTCCGGCCGCCGAAGTATCAACATCAACGTCCAAATAAAGTCGTGAAAAAATCAATTCTAAACACCAAACAGTCTAGTCACTACCGTACAACATCAAAAAGAAGACCTTAAAGAGACCTTAAAGTGTTGCAGATATTAGTTGAAGACGAAACTTGCACATTATATCACAGAAACGAAGAAAGTGTATCAACAACGTTTTGAGGTTAGATCATAGAACATTTCATAAGTGACTTTAATATTCATACTCATTCATTCTGACAGTCCTGGCAAAAACACAGTGACAGCCCTAGGTGACAGCTAACAACTGACATATACGCTAGTGTTACAAGAGTTGAAAAATAAATTCCACTATTTTCTACCATAACGTTTCGTTTCAAGCAAACTTAATAAAAAAATGGAGGCGCAATTCCAACTTTTGTTTGACAATATGAAATCAGAAATGCTGAATCTATTACAAACAATAAAATGTCTAGAATGGATAAAAAATTAATCCCGATTATAGAGGAAAACAAAAGCTTAAAATTAAAAGTAGAAACTCTAGAAAAAGAGATAGAATATTTTAAAAGAGAAAAAAGGAATAATAATATAATTATATTTGGCGTAGAAAAGATAGAAAAATCAACATTGGATTTAATAAATAATGTTCTTTCTTTCTTTCAAAAAACTTTCAAGGGCGATATTAACATTGACATAGAGGAACATGGAATAAACAATATACACCGAATAGAAATAGAGACGAAAACAAACCGAGACCAGTCCTATGTTCCTTCGTAAACGGGTGGAAAAAGAGTGAGATAATGAGAAATAAGAAGGGTCTGAAAAAGTTATATGTCACTGAAGACTATCCAAAAGAAGTACTGGCTAAAAGGAAAGCTCTACAAGCAGAGCTGGTAGAAGAAAGGAAGAAAGGGAAAATAGCTTTTTTGAAGTATGATAAGCTCGTAGTGAAGGAAAACGGATCTACTAACGACAAAAGAAAACGGGAAACCTCTTCCTCACCGCATTATTCGGAGATTCAACCTAAAAAATAGCAAACCTCCATGTCCTTCAAGGCCAATAGAACTAGCGCTTTTGATTTAATGAGAAACAGATCCAACTCTCTTTCTAACATTTTTATAACCAAACAACAATAGCAACTAACTCTCGGCAAACGGAAAATACAACAAAACACGAATACAAAACTAAATATAACGGAAAAGCAACAACCTCCCCCAAGCCGACTGGTCCTCGTGGGGGAAAACGACCAACACCTTCTAAGCACATATAACCAAAAAAATAAAAATAAAACCAATTATGATATACACATAGCGTCGATTAACACACGATCACTAAGAACTCCAGAAAAACTCATTGAATTAGAAACAGCAATAAACAAAATTAAATGGGATATTATAGGAATAAGTGAAATGAGAAGACTAGGAGAAGGAATAGACGACCACGGAAAATTTATATTACATTACAAAGGAGAAATACCAGGGCAATATGGTGTCGGTTTTTTGATAAAACGGAAATATACTAACCGAATAGAAGAATTGAAAGGAATATCAGAAAGGATAGCAATTCTCAATATTAAACTCCCCATACAAAATAACAGAGAAGAATCTTGGTCAATTATTCAGGCTTACTCACCAACTGAAGCAAATAAAAAAGAAGACGTTAACAAAATAGAAGACTTCTACAAACAATTACAATAAGCTGTTGAGTCTGCTCACAAAAATGTAGTAGTAATGGGTGATTTCAACGGTCAAATTGGGGAATGCCAAAGAGGCGTAGATTATATTGTAGGAACTCACGGTATTGGCACCAGGAGCAAAAACGGAGAAAGATTAGTGAACTTCGGCTTAGAAAATAAGCTAAGTATCATGAATAGTTTCTATAAAAAGAGAAAGAAATGGACGTGGACTTCCCCAAATGGACGGTATAAAAATGAAATCGATTATATTATGACCAATAAACCAAAAGCTTTTAAAGACCTTTCAATAATACATAATTTAAATTTTAATTCGGACCATAAAATGATACGCGCGACGTTACGAGGAACACATATAAAGAAAAGTAGAAGGCTACAAGCCCAATCGGTACCCTATGTCAACACCAAGAATAACGCGGATTTAATGGAAAACTTAAAAGAAAATCTGTATAGAAGGGAAGAAAAAGAATACACTAAATCAACTCAGACGAGATATTGCGACTTTGTAAACACCCTCAAATCTGAAGCTCGGAAAGTATATACAAATAATAAAGCAATAATATCAACCGAAACAACTAAACTACTTAACGAAAGAAATTTGCTTCTACAAGGAACGAAAAATAAAGAGAAACGTAAAGAGATTGCAGAAATAAGTAAAAAGATCAACGAAAATATAAGAAAAGACAGGAAGCGGGAAAGGTTAAACACTTTTCAATATCATATCAAGAAAACAGGTGGAGTAAAGAAAGCGTTCAAAGAATTAGAGTTAAAGAAAAATTGGATGCCAAATATGAAGAATGGACAGGGAAAAGGTACTAGAAAAAGAATTGAAATACAAAATATTGCTACAGAATATTATAAAAACTTGTACCAAAGCAAAAGTGACAAACTCACTACGACTGCGACTGACGACACGCAAGATTCTGAACCTATACCACTTATTCTAAATGAAGCAAAAGAAAGAGCTATTATGACGCAGAAATTAGGAAAAGCACCAAAGCACTAACGAACTTCTTAGCATATCAATGCCAGTGATTGCCCCCAAGCTAACCAATTTATTTAACGCAATAATAAAAACAGAAAATATCCCAGAAGATTGGACAAAATCAATACTTGTCTTATCACACAAGAAAGGAGACAAAGGAGACATCGGCAATTACAGGCCAATAAGCTTAATGTCTAATATATATAAAATCTTTTCAAAAATATTACTTTTTAGGCTAACTAACACACTCGATGAAAATCAGCCAAAGGAGCAAGCTGGGTTTAGGAGCAAATTTTCGACCATAGACTACATTCATGTACTACGGCAGATACTACAGAAGTACAGAGAATATAACAAAGTATACTATCTGGGATTTGTAGACTTCAATAAAGCGTTTGATTCCTTGGAGCACCACTATATATGGGAATCATTAGAGCAACAAGGAGTCCATAGAAGGTACATACGCCTATTAAAGAAAGATTACGGGAAGAGTACAGCACAAATAAAACTGGAAAGAATAGGCGACGAGTTCCCGATTGAAAGAGGCGTCCGTCAAGGCGGCCCTATTTCACCGAAGATATTTTCAGCCGTACTAGAGATGATTTTTAGGAGACTGGGTTGGGAGAATTTCGGACTGAACGTGAACGGAGAGAAATTAAGTCACTTGAGATTCGCTGACGATTTAATACTTTTTTCAGAATGTCCGAGGACCTTGGAAAAAATGCTCCAACAACTGTCAGATGAAAGTGCAAAGGCAGGTCAAACAATTAGAATACGTAAACGAATACATTTATCTAGGGCAATTAGTATCACCAACAGAAAACATGCAGAAGGAAATCGAAAGGAGAATAGCTAATACTTGGAAGAGATTCTGAAATAATGAAAAATAAAGAGATTCCAATGTCAGAGAAGCGAAAAGTTTTTAATGCCTGCATCCTGCCATATCTGACATACGCTTGCCAAACTTGGGCCTTAACCGAACAACAACAAAATAAAATAAATATCTGTCAGAATGGCATAGAAAGAAGTGTATTGGGAGTAAGGAGAAGAGATAAAATACAATTATAAAGAATAAAAGAAAATACCAAGTTCGGAAAAGTACAATCAGTCTGCAGAAAATTAAAATGGCAATGGACGGGACACATGTTGAGAGAAAAGAAAGAAAATTGGACCAGAATAATAAACTGAATGGTACCCCAGAGAAAGTAAAAGAAGAAAAGGAAGACAAACAAAACGATGGGAGGACGACTTGAAGAAAGTAGCCGGTCCAAATTGGCTACGTGCAGCAAAGGACAGAAGCAAATGGAAAGCCTTAGAGGAGGCCTTTGTCGAAAGACAAGCTGTAAAAAGAGGAGAACAACCGAATGCCGTGAAGACAATTTAGTTTAAGTTAATTACTTTTCTACTCTATTTTTGATTTTTAATAAATATTTGTCAAATAAGTTAAAGATACCAATAAGTTAAAGATAACAGCAATAAAGTCTTATTTTATTTTATTTTTTATTTTTTATTTGATGACGCTAGATCCGTTAAAAAGTAGGTAGGGAGCACAGTCCCAACAGGTTCCAGGTCCTACCTTTCAGGTACTTACCTTGAATATCTGTATTGTCATTCTTTCTTCCGATATTTTTTTTATATGTCCAAACCACAGGTGCATACTCTTTCTTATCTTTTCGCCGATACTGGATAGCATCGTTTTAAATGTTTGTTATTTTTTAAAATTGATGACGCATTGTGTTGTGGTTAGACCGTAGGCCTCTCCACTCAATGTACTGAGAAATACAGGGTTCAATCACAGCACGAGACAAATACTTGAGTGACGCAGAAACAATTTCAGTCTATTTATGTATGTTAAATTCATATTTATGTACGAAAAGTTTTTGTAAAGGAAAAAGAAAAGAAAATGAATTGCCCCTTACTAGGAATCATTTTTGTATCATTGGTGTCTTGAAAAACAAAAACAATCCTTCAGACCATAACTAACAATATTCCAGGATAAAATATACTTTACTGCTAAATTTGACGAACTCTTTTAGCCGTTTTGGAATGTTGACCAAACGTCTAAACATTCGTCATAGCATAGTATAGGATTGGATTTCCCTATTAGAAACGCCATGTAATACAAATCAAACAGATTCAAAACAGAAATGTAGCTGACCAATTTTAATAATGACATTACTTTAATATTGTGTTATTTGAAAAACACTTTAATATTAACAACTGCAAAGCTTAATTTCTTCTGTTCTTGCTTTTTTAGTTGTGTCCTTGTTCCATTCAGCCAACATGTTACATGAAAGCTAGTGGCTATCCATAAACACATGAATAAATACGTATATAGAGAAGGATATGAGCTCTACGTGGCAGGGCACGCACATCTATTCATCATTTGCTCCGTATTCAGATCTACTGTTTCTACAAACATTGCTTAGGGTTGACACACGTGATAAATTTATCTTTTCCTTTTTTTACAATCTATTGTCAATAATCTTTAAAAACATGATTATGAACAGGTGCATTAATGTTTAAATGTTTACTCGCTCTTTTTTATCTTTACATCTATACTTTCACATCGATCTTTAACTGTGTTCTTGTAAACACGGTAGACAAGTAGATTATTCGCAGGGCTTGCATATCAAATGCATCCTGCTATCATTCTCATTCTTGCTTACCCTACTCTCACTGCCTTACAACAGCATTATCTTATGGTCTCGTTTCGTTTTAACTGTATGTACTTCATTTTCTACTTATACTTAAAACAAGTCATGATATAAATCTTTTTACTAATAGCGACTATTATAACTATAGTGGATCTAGTTAAATCAAATTAATTGTATTCTTATAACAGGTACATAAAGGTTGCTTAGGTCTACGTTGCATTATGTTTCTCTGTAGCATACCCTGTGGGGCTAACAACATAATTAAAGTTATAAGATTATGTAAAGAAAATCAAAAGAATTATCTTACCACGTGGTAGATTATATATGCGGGCGGGCTATAACATTGATGGCGTAATAACATATGAATATTTAAAAATAAAATAACTACAAAATAATAATAACCCCGCAAGGGGTCTGACGTGATGATATAGATAGAGATAGATAGAAAATGACTAAATTTGATTTTTTGTTACATTACCAGTTCCGCTACTCCTTTAAATTCCAAAAAGTTAAATATGTAGTCAAATACACTTCCACCTTTTCATTGCAACAGATGTCTGAAGCATAAATCATGTAACCCTATCTTCACAAACTGAAAGGAGGTCAAAAAGGATACTTCTAACGTCTGCATTTCCCGAAAAAAAGGCTTGTGTTAGGTCACATATTATAAACGTATTTTAATAAAACCCGCAGATGCCAGCCCTAGAGGTCTATTTGACCCAGTTCCAGTCCCAGTTGGACACGTGCGCACGCTTTGTACTCAACCGCCTGCGACGGGTCAAGAAATTTGGGTCTAAAGTTTACCAATTTTGAAGAGCGTATGTCATGTTGGTATTTTCAGTAAACCATCACATTACGCTGCAATTTCAATCCCCGCACGAGGCAAATATTTGTGAGATTTACAAAAATTAATTTTGTGTATTTGTGTATGTAAAAGGAAGAAAAAAACAGTTTATTTTTAACGAGCATTATAAAACATGACAAACAATAAATATTGGGGGTGGGGCGATGATATTCTTAAGGCAGCGGGCAGGGATTGGAGAAGGAGAGCTGAGGATCGAGCTCAGTGGCGTGCCATGGGAGAGGCCTACGTCCAGCAGCGGACTGACACTGGCTGGTGATGATGATGAATAATACATAAAATAAATCAAGATAAATGAATGTACCCGTTCGTAACGACTACTACCACAGCGATGGTATTTAATGGGGCCGTTTGGTGAAAAAATTAAAATTAGGAAATAAATATGACAGATGGTAATATAACACGTACAGTCCTACAAGGATCTTGTTATTGTATCTTGTATTTTGTTATGAAAGGACATTGTCGAAAAATGCCCCAGTACCAACAAACATTTAACCCATACCATCATTATTTATCTATTTTATTAAAATAATGGCAAATATCCGTATCTAACGGACAATTTTCAATCTAAAACTATATCTCAAAGTATTGTAAGTACTTCTATCGAGGTCGCCGACATCTTTACTGAAGGTCAACACACAATATAACGTCATGTTTTAATGGCTAGTGAATTATAACCTTAAAATCTAATACTTTTTATGCAATATTGCGATTCCCCCGCTTGTTCGTTTAATAATAAATGCCTTAAGAAAATTTATGGGAGATTTGAAATCATATAAGTATTTTTTCAATGCTGTTGGTTCTGGGGCAAACCATGTATGGGCGCACAATGTCCTTTTACAATGTTCTTGTGGGACTATAGTAAGCATTGAAAATTAAGACGCAAATTAAGTACATACTTTATGAGAATTCGACACTAGGAACGGTTCACGTTGCTGTTATTTGCGTAAAATTAATTATTTCACAGCACAAATACAATCAACTGATTGCAGCCTATACAACTTGCCTGACAAAAATAATTCCTAATGTGGGGTAATTTTTTTTCTAACAGCGAATTCACCTTGGTATCGGTCTTTATGCCTATCATGCTTATATAATATTGCCTCTGGTGGTCGCCGGATCGATTTCCGTACGAGGTAATTGTCGGAAATGGTTTATTATTGGTAATTTGCTTTCGTCTGTTATTGAGTCACTCTCGGACCATTGTGTGGCGCATACAATAAAAGCTTTTGTGTGGTTTGGAACTGAATTACTGATGTGTCTGTTTGGCTAAGATTATTTATAGAAAACGTACTTTGGTTCGGCTCCACTCCCTTATAATTCCTGAATAGTTTGCCTACACCGACGAAGATCAAATACATCTCTCACTATCTACGACTACACGGACAATTTAGCGCAGTGGTTAAGAGCTTAAGCCGCTCCACTCCAATAGTCGCGGGTTCGATTTCCGCACAGGACAAATCTTTGTGTAATCCTAAATTATTTGGTTCGGTCTATGTATATGTGTATGTGAATTTTCATGTTTGTTAACGCACCCACGATACAGAAAAAAAAACGTTTTTTTTAATAAAAAAATTTAAATCTCTATATCATCACGCAGATCCCTCGCGAGAAGACAGAGTTGCAACAGATTCTTTACTTACAGAATTCTTTGGGTTCCTGCACTTGTTTCTCATTCATAAAAGACGTGGGGGTAATTTTTCTTTTGTACAAACACTAAATTCTGTAGTCATGACTGCCTCGTTGGTCAATTGACGTATAATGTACGTAGCAAAAAACCTAAGAAGCACAGAGTGTAAATTTTTCATCGGAAAATTCTCAATATCAGCTCGGAATCTTACATTGTGTCCTTATGCCCTATATGTGTAATAAGTTCACAAATTACATTGGGACCTAACCAAGGTCGCCGGTCGCCAAGTGTGGGTGAACATAGTACACCTCTGCCACCCCCGCTTAGGGTATATAAGCGTGACAATATATCTCTAGATTTCGCTCACCGTAAAATGTTAAATTATGACTCGCGCAGTCGAAATTTTAACAGCATTCTACAACGAAGAGAACGTCAATTAGGTAAATAAAGAAAGGTATCCACAGGTATTGCATTATACTTCGACTTAATTACATACAATATATACCAATCAAATACTATGACTATTTATAAACCAATCAAACAATCCAATGAGCATTGTTCACCTCGAATTTTCCAATCAATGACGTCAGCGGCATCCAATCAGCGATTGTCCAGCGTGATTGCATCACGGGAATGTACTCAAATAATTAAGTTCACCTGATTTCAGTATTGTTTTAGTACTCATCAAAATGTTGATCTATCATTGACGAACGACTTGGTCCATTGGGCCACTCTACTCACTGGATCGAATATTCACGGATTCGATTCCCGTATGGGACAAAACTTGGTGTGACACACGAATATTCGTTTCGGTCTGGTTGTTACCATGTGTGGTTTTAATGTTTGTAAACCCATCGATTGTTTTTGTTTTATAAAACGATGGCCCACACTGGGATTTATTCCTGTGTCGTGGGTGCGTTTACAAACATGAAAATTCACATACACAAATACCCAGACCGGAAAAAATATTTGTGTGTCCGACAAAGTTTGTCCAGTATGGGCATCGTACCCACGACTATTCGATCCAATGGGCGGCGGGACTTAAGCTCTTAACCACCGCACCAAATCCTCCGTCAGGAAGAAAACTTCCAACGGTACAGGAATGTGTGTAGTGCTATATTTATTTTAATAATAAAAATCTACCTGTCTCAAATAACTGAACAGTTCCAATGAGTTCTTGTTCAGACTAACCTTGTATCTTTTCCTTCCTAGGTCCTACCTTTACAATAAACAGCTATGTTGGAACTCTGTACTCTCTGCCTACCCCCTAAGGGATCTGGCGTGATGATATAGATAGATAGATAGAACAGCTGTTTCTATCAACTAAAAAAATATGCTTTTGACTGTATGTTACAATCTTAAAAATCTAACCTATTTAGAAACGGAAAATCTCTTATATGTCCAGGCTTGAATAAACTTACATTAAAAATTAAAAGTCAACTGTAAGAATTCAATGCATATTATATTTTCATCATGCTCACACATCCTCTCACATTCACTCACTCACTGACACTATCATACACAGAGATGACACACATACACAAACAAGCTTTAGATTTGATTTTAATTCTTAATTGGTACTTTAACGAAATGGTTTTCTGTTATATCTTGTAATTTTATCTCTGTAGCTGTTTGTCTTATAAAGTAGAAAAGGTTATGTGGTCTGAGATACAGGATTTCAGTTACTTAATTTGCTTTAAATTTAAGATACGGTGTAACTTTATTTATACGTACAATGAAGCAACTGTACATTATGTTTTGATACCAATAAAAGTTATTATTATTATCTTCCACTCTTATCTATCTATTTATATCATCATGCGAGATCCCCTGCAGTGTAGGCAGAGAGTAAAGAGTTCCAACAGGTTCTTTCCTTCCACTATCATAGTTAGTCTAATACATGTTCATGTTAAAATGTTGCTCTAGCTAGACATGTGTCGATCTTTACTGATATGAGACAGTGATATGAATCATGAACGAGAACTGCAAGATTCGACACAGTTGTACAAAAAAATATGCCTCGTTTGTATCTGAATCTCGATTTTACATTCACCAGTCAGTATACAAAGGCGCTAATCTTACAGAACAAACAAAATGCTTTATAGTTCATTCTAATCTGAAACGAATTTCCTATCTTACATTCACTAAACTTGCCGTCTCACAGAACGTTCAAATGTGTGACGAGTTGTGCGTGACAAACTTGGGGTATCGCTGCTTTGTAGAGAAAATCTGACCACCGTCTATGGGGTCTTGGATTGGTCATGCTCACTATAATGTTTTTGCTTGCGGTGGCTATATGGCGCGGGTCACTTCCTTCTCTCAAATATGGCCGAGGCGAGTGATGGCTGTTCTAGTAGTCATACGCGTCAACGGGTACTGCTTGTGGGGACTGGTCCATTAGGAATCCGTTAGACACTCTTTATAAATAACTTCATTAGTCTCATATCTCGGTCGAACGGCATCGCACTGGAGCTAGATCGTTAACTCTTTAATTGTAACCTAAACATTGTATCAAACAATATGATTAAAAAAAAAATAAAAAGAGAAAGAGAACTA
Organism: Phalera bucephala; assembly: GCA_905147815.2. Taxonomy (NCBI): domain Eukaryota; kingdom Metazoa; phylum Arthropoda; class Insecta; order Lepidoptera; family Notodontidae; genus Phalera; species Phalera bucephala. Next base: position 1,832,734 of record LR990610.1, on the reverse strand, counting down.
ATTAAAAAATGTCAATCCATCCTTAATGAGCATTACAAAGATTTTTTAGACATTTCTCTTATGTACATTTTTTTCTAAACGAGAAAAGCAGAGGTGTAAAGAGTGTACCTACAATTCGCCGAGGTACATCTATTTACACATTGGCGAATTGTAGTCTAAATGTACCTTGGCGAATTGTAGTCTCAATGTGATAGAGAACAACCCTGCTGTTCTTCTTTAGACATATTGTTCCATATGTTTTCTTTCGATTTCTTTCAATTGAAATCCTTGCAATCTCACCGTTATTAGTAAAAAAATATATTTAAATTTTAAAAGAATTATTAGCCGGAATTTGAATCCCGGATATTTTCCACCAAATACGCTCTCATTGCTTATAGGTATGTTCTTTTATGAACATCTATAAATAAAATATGTTATTCTCACCATAACTAAATTATATAGCCTTATGAACCAATCAGTGGATCCTATTAATAATAAAATTCAAGACCCAGCAATAATCCGCGAGTTTCGAATATTCTATCTTTGAACAAAAGAGAACACTAGAGCAGAATATACAAAGTCTAGTGTTTGAAAGAAGTTGTTTTGTCGTTTACGACGTTATTCTTGGGGAAGTTTTAAGTCATTCTTTTTAAACCCTCCATAACTTTACGGCTAAAATTTATAGTCCGTACAATTAATATCAGATTGGTATTTTTATCGCAAAGATAAAAATGTTATTGCATACTGCGCCCGAAAATATGGCAGAATACATCATGTTGGTTTAGAATAAAGTATCTTTGAAGAATACGATCGTAGCACTGCGGGAGTGTGGTGATTTTAGCGACCACCAAAGTTAAACAGCGCTTAGTTCGGTTAATAGCGCACACGATTTAGCGCAGTAGGTAAGAGCTTAAGCCGCTCCGCCTACTGGGTCTAAAAGTCGCGGGTTCGATTCCCGCATGGGACATTTTTGTTTGATCTACAATAATTTGTTTCGGTCTGGGTATTTGTGATTGTAAATTTTCATGTTTAGGGCTACGTATTTAAAATAAAAAGATAATGGGTGACCTTATTTTGCATTTCCATTTACGAGCGTCCCTGTTCTTCATAAAACCCGTTAGGTTAGTGGCCGTGATTTCTATTTTATATGGTAGTCGATAAACTAAATTGCCAAGAAAATGAAAGCCACGCCAGCAATAAGTACCAACAGCTAGTTAAAACTCTTTTTTTTAAGTTAGGAAATCCTCTTGTATACCCATTTACGACGGGGACATAGACGAGTTATGTGGAACTCCTTGCTTCAGTGACGATAACTTCAGCCGGCGCTGGAGCAAGTCCTACCTACCGTCTTCCTTCGCCCGCTATAGCGGCGCAGGTCATAAACCTGTCTTAATAAACCCGCATTGGGCCCTCGAAGTGGAGTTTTACACTATACTCGCTTACTCGATTCGAGAGAGTTTCATTCACCAGTGGAATAGTACAGACTGATTCATCAAACACCAAATGACTAAACGACATTCGATTAACCCCGTATTATCACTGTAACACCCACCCGCTGTTATCTCAGCCCACAGCGGCACTTCAAACCCGCTGTTAAACAGTTTAATACTGGTACCAACCCGACTCGTAAATTATAATGTTACGTAGGTTTAGTGGCTACACAATAATGTTAGTCCAATGAGAATACGAATTGAGTGACGAAAATACGAAAACTCGGGATTTATAACAAATAACATATGCTAGGAGGTGCAAATTTCTTTTCTAAAACAAAATATTTTCCCTACAATGCCCTTTTAATAGTTCCTGTGTCCATTAAAAACATGATTTTCACATAGGTACTAAGTGTATGTCAGTTGGTACAATATATTTTTGTCTCTATAAAACTGTTATCTAGCACTTCTAAGTCATCTTCTGTTGTTTAAATACATACATTTTGTTCTCCACATAAAAAGCCGTACCAAATATTTGTGGTCCACATAAAAATTTATCCTAGGCGATATAACTCAAGACTACTCAAACAAGTGAGCAGAAAGGCATACGGTATAACAATTTTTTCCTGGGGAAAATCTTGCATAGGACTTCCCCGAGCCTCGGGGGAAACTCGCGGGGCGTGTCGGATTCCTACCGACTAAAAACTCCAGGGTGGCCGACATCAGCACTTTGGAGGGGCTACAGGATCTTCTTATGAAACGCACCGTTGTCCCTCTTGCGCCGCACTTCGAAGAGCCCGCTATTGGGTGGAGACTGAATAATACGCTCCCCCCTGCACCGACGCGGTGCTCATGGTGACGTGGCTACACCACGCCACCGACCTCCTTGAGGTCGCTCGTGAAGGAAGCTCGCCCTGAGCTTCCTACACGAGCGACCCCTTATGTCCACGACCCTGAAGGCCCCTTTTGCTGATATTGATGCAGGAGGGGGTCCCCTGCCGGGTACTACGGCAGGAGACATGAGTTAGCCCGTATTCTTAAGCCCCGGGATATTGGGCTGGGGGGGTTGGGCGGACTGTGCCATTGTCCCAAAACCTGTGTGTTATCAGCCACGCCTTTGTCGATTTAGACATGTAAAATGAAGTTAGAATATGGGAATGACAAAGTGGATGGATACACAGCGTGACTGTATGATAATAAATCAGCCCATACATGCCCCACAGCTGGACAAAAACTTTATCTCACAATTCACGGTGCGAGGGATTAAGTCATGCTCCATTATACGAATTTATTGGCGATTAGTGCTGGCAGATTTGTGGCCTACTGTTGGAACTTATCAAGCCACCTACAAGGTTGCAAGGAGCTGATGTACCAATTTTTATCCGACTTCAAAAAGGAGGATGTTCTATGTATGTCTGTATGTATACTTTTTTATGTATGTACACCTTGATTGTGATGATTTTTTTTTGCATTGGGTTCAGTATAGCTCCATAGTGGTCCCATTTGAGTTTCATCGGTATTGGACCTTGGACTTTAAAAATACATCAGGCAACAACTCAACGACAAATAAAACGAATTTGTAGAGTGAGTTATTATAAATATTGTGTTAATACTATAGGTACCATAGAACTACCTGCGTGTTTGCATGTATAGATCCGTTATTATGGTTATTATATCAATCCTGTATGTGCCTTACTGTAGAACTAAGCAACATACAATATAGGTAGCAACATACAAATATTTGTAAATAATACACTCATCACTTAAAATCGTAAATTTAAATAACGTTAAAAAAAATTAAACCGACTTCAAACAGCAAAAAATAAATATTTGAAGGCGGTGCCAAGTAGCCAACTGCACTAACCGGAACCGACTTCAGATTTTTTTTTTGCTTTTTGATGTCAGTTTACCTAGATTCACTCACCTGGATTTTGAAAATACAGCCTTTTCCAAGCTCTAGGACAACTGATTGTCATCAACCAAAAGCCGCCATCGCTGCTACCGACAAAGAGGTCGCATTAACTTCCGGCGTTCTACTAAGTGCTTCTAGCTTTACCTTCGACCATTTTATGGGAAGGGGGAGTCTGTCCATCTCACCTAGATTTGTGAGAAATAGCTTTGCCAAACTCTGAGATAACTCATCTCATAAACATAAGCCGAAAGACGTCCACAGCACGAAAGAGAGACTACCAGCTTTGTTCTAAGTGTTTCTAGCTTTTATCCACGACCATTGTTTGGGGGAGGGCGAGTACCCACCCACTCCACTAGACTGATTTACTTACAATTTAGTAACACTTACTTATTCTAATTTACTTGTAATTTATAAGAATTTGTTGTAAATTTACTCACGTACATACTCGTAAAATTGCATGAGTCTGTCTACGTAACGTTTTTTTCCCTTAATAGCTGAGTTCTAAACACGTTTCATGTATAATAGAGTTTCAAAGTATGGGTGAAAGCCCTTGATCACCATAGCCCTCTAACTTTTGGCTGTTCTAAAAACCGAAGGGTACCCACTTAATTTTCGGGAAATGAAACATGGAATCGATTTTTTAGTAATTGCTTTCTGATTCGGTCCTGATTGTGTAGTGGTTGTATTAACGTGCATAAAAGGATGGTCTACTAACCACAGATAAAACAAAAAAGTTGCTGAGCTCTTCGAAAGCAATATACCCGTCTTCTTCTACTTATTGTTTTGAGGGCAGACATGCTGTACTTATAAAGAAGCGGCCAAAAACGTGGCCACTTCTACTGCATTGGCGGAGGCAGCCATTAAGTATGTTTGCATTCGGGGCATGCAAAGTACGATGTAAGGTGAGACAACGTTTGGGTTACACGTCACAAATACCCCAGATAGGTATTGTCTGTGAGTCTCCACCAGGAAATGTTTTCTTTGCTTTGGAAAACTTGATTCCGAGGTCTATTTGAAGACTTCCAGGCTCAGTAGGATTAGACAAATGGATTATGCAGAGAAACTCTTTCCGTCCAAAGTTGCACCTCGCTTTTATTATGTCATTTAGGGCAACGCGTCATGGATCTTATTGAGCTAAAGAATACTTTACATCATGTATGACATAGGCCTGCCTCGTTGATAAATTTGCGAATAATAATGGACTTTGCGATGACACAGTACACCTCTGCTAGGGGAATATAGGCGTGATGGTATTAATATTTTATTTATTTAGAATTATGAAGTAGTTTCGTCATTTGTTTCCAAAATAAATGTATCTACTACAAAACAATACGTACACATTTGTATAGAAGTCAATAATTTATGTTGATTGATTAAGTTGTGAACTTTACACTAGCTATCTTAACCTGACTGCATATACTCCGACAAGGGTATTTTGGCCCGAATATGGCATTGACAGGGGGCATTGGTATGAAATTAGGGTCAAAAGTTTCCTGGTTCCAAGGAAATATTCTTACAGATGGGTCCGCATGATTACTATTTAAAAAAAGAACTGGGGTAAAATTCTTAGCAAATGGTAACACTGCGACTGACATGAAGTGACATTGCAATTGACAGTGTTAGTTCCGAATTTGGCCGCGGGTCAAAAGATCCTTATATGAATGTATTTTAGATTTTCACTTTGTCCGTCGATTTGTGAACACGAGTTTGGTCAAAACAGATATACAATGCGAAAGTGTAAAAATGTAGGTACCAAAGAAGACCTAGACTAACTTACCATGACCAAACAGACCGAGTCTTATCTGAAGGACAAGTCAAGGGTCTCTGTAACCGAAGAGCATGAGAGTGGAGTAAGCCAGAGAGGTATGTAAGTAAAGAACCTGTTGGAACTCTGTACTCTCTGCCTACCCCGCAAGGGATCTGGCGTGATGATATAGATTGATAGATAGACAGAACACCTCTGCTTTTAAAATTGTAAAGTAGATTCGTTATTTATTTCCAAAATAAATGTATCTGCTGTTCACGCCAAAATTCTGCATGAAACGGACCAACCTCTAATGTCAACGCTTACTAACGGATTCTTTTTTTTATACTTGCAATCTTGTCATTCAGAAAGGATTACACGCCCATTGTTTCAAATATAACGCCTTTTTCTTTATTAAAAACAAAATTTTGATAAAATTAGGAATCATGCATCCATTATTTAATCCTACATATGTACCTGAGATGCGGGTACATCTACTTTAATATCTGTTTTTCAAACACAGTAAAATCCAATCTTATCTTAATAGAAACAATACGTACATATTTTTATGTATGTCTATAATTTATGTCGATTGATTAAGTTGTGAGCTTTACACTTGCTATCTTAAGTTTATTATAAATAATGCGACAAGGGTCTGTTGGCCCAAGGGCGTTGGTGTGAAATTAGGGTTAACATTTAGTAAAAGTTCGTGTTTCCAAGAAAATATTCTAACAAGTTGGTCCGCACGATTATCATTTAAAAAAACTGGGGTAAGATCAAAGCAAACAGCAACTCTGCGACGGACGAGAAGTGACATTTCACACGATGACAGCGTTAGTTCCAATTTTAGCCGCGGACCAAATGATCCTTGTATAACTGTATTTTAGATTTATCATATTGCGCCTACATTTATGAACACGAGTTTGGTCACTTCATAAATTTCCCCTACCACTCAAATGCAGAATTATCGACCTATTTCGGACCCTACCGTACTTCGTTAACTATTGTTATCTGGCTGATAAATCAAATGGCCAATCTCGTTCAAGTACAATCGCGTACGACGTTCGAACTCGATTTCAGTGTTCAAATCTGTCACAAGCGACAGACTAAACGCCTAGTGAGATACAAACGTGTTAGATACCATATATTATTGTACATGTCCATGTCATGTGTTCGACGGCTGGTTTGTGGTCGAGTTCTGTTGGGATCAGAAATTCGACGTCACTTAAGTGCCTACGGTTTAGTAGAGATGTGTCAAATAATTATACAAAATTTAAAGAAAAATGTTTTATAACGTGTGGTGCTAGGATCTAGAGTTATGTAGTAGTAGAATAGCAAATCTTAGTAGATACCGTTAAAGAATAAAAGAAGTAAAAATCTTTTATATGAATTATTTTTGTATACCATTTCAAATCATTTATTTGTATTTACTCTGCGGAGGCACTTCCAAATTATACAATTAATTAGATTAAAAAACTGGTATTAACAAAAGCCCTTTATTAATATTTTCAAGTGGTACTGAGAAGAGTGATTGCAGGGAATAGAGTGAATGGTACGATGGAAAAGCTACTTGGGCGCCGGCACTTAAGCCAAAGGGTGCAGCTGGCCATGCACAACGGAGTGCTTGTCCCAACGCTGTTTTATGCCAGTGAGAGTTGGGTATGTAAAAAGGAGAACGAAAGCAGGATGAATGCGGTCGCAATGCGAAATCGAAGATGCGAATGGAAGATGTGCGGAGTCAAGCTGACTGACCGTATTTGCAACAGCGTAGTAAGAAAGCGAGTAGGTATGAAAGATAGTATCGGTGTAAAGATGCGAAAGGTTATGCTCGGTTGGTTTGGGCATATAGAAAGAATGTTTGAATAAAAAGAATGACAAAACAGATATACAATGCGAAAGTGAAGATAGTCTAGGTCTTGCCCAGAACCTACATCCTCCATGAATCCGAATAATCTTATAAATAGACCGTGTCTTATCTGAAGGGCCAGTCAAGAGTCTCCGGAACCGGCGAGCGTCTATGAGACGAACTATAAGAGTGAAGGAAGCCAGAGAGGTATGTAAGGAAAGAACCTGTTGGAACTCTGTACTCTATGCCTACCCCGCGAGGGAGCTGGCGTGATGATATAGATAGATAGATAGTTTCTAGTGATACTCGTACTATGTTTATAATTACGAATAAACCAATTTTTAGATATGATCGGGTAATAACTAAACTTCTAACCATCATATTTATAGCATTCAACATCATATCAATATACGGCAGAACAATTTCTGCTTCAAAAAGTATGTAAGCCATATAAATGATGTGAAACCAATATGTATGGAAATGAAATAGTAAAGGTATGATTAGGAAATCGTATAGGAATACGCCAGCCATTGTCCATACCACGTTGAATACACCGGATCACGTCCGATCACCAAAATTAAGGAACTTTGGGCGCGGTCAGCACTTAGATGGGCGACCTAGACGCCAACTACATATTCGGTAAACGGCCCAACGTACAATCACGCACAAAATTCAATTAACCCTCCTAGAATACAACCAAATTAGATTTTATACCAACACACTAGATATTTGGAATAAATTCACAGCTAAATTAAAAAAGTTTTATACCAAACTATTTGTGATTAAATTTATAGAAACGTTTTAATTGTTTTCGTGTTGGAAATAATTTTTTTGTGATATTACTCACTATGTAAAAATCTTTTTTGTTGTTTTTATGAATATTCGAATAGTTTATGGATATCTGAGAGGTTTGTTCTCAGTGTGAAAAAAACACAGATTCGATCTCCGGTCAAGAATAATTTTGGGAACGTTATTTACATAACTTACTCTAAATGAGATTCTGGAAAATCTCCACGTTCTGAGGGTTTAGCACAAAAACTTTGACGTTGGTGTGACACTAGCAATAAACGTGCTGTCGCGTTCATGTTTATTTAGTAAATTAGTAGTGTGACAAGGATGGCATATCAACTCGCTAGTATCATGCTAACGTCGATCCTTGCATAGATAAGTTTGGTTTAATTTCGATCCATGCGATTCATAAAACACCAAAATGTGCGGTCCGAGGACCCCCATCAGGAACGAAGAGTCCTGACGGGAATTTTCTAATAAGACAACCTAACTCACTGTTAATAAAATTTTGAGTCATCGAAAAATGATTTTATATAACGGGAGTATACTCTGAGCATCGAGCACATTTAGCTAACACGTGATGTGATGTAAACAACTATGGCGGCCAGCGCTTACGCACCCGAACGTCTCGTAACGTTTTTCGTTATGTTACGAATACTACCGGGCAACTACTACTGCAAGCCGCGTTAAAGAACTTCGTTGCGAAAATTGTAGTAGCAATCGATTTAGCATCATTCAAATCCAAATTGGGCAAAAAATAATGAGAATCCCGTACTAAAAGATTTTGGCCTGGTCTATCTATTTCTGCCTGTCACAAACACAAACAGACATTTCTACGAAGACACACGAATAATCTTATAAGATTAATTTTGCTCTTTAGAATTACAGTACCCTGAAATGCCAGCTTGGCAAAAAGACGCACAAGTTTATTCCAAAATTTAATGTAAATTTATTTACAAATGCTACATTTATCATGCAAATTCAGGTTGAATTATTTATACATTCTTTAAACACTTTATTTTGAGGTATTATCCAGTCATCAATCAGTCTTGTATACGAATAAAGTAGACAGACACGCACAGTTAGGCACAAAATTGAATCGCTTGCCGAATGAATGGGTTTCAATTGAAACGTTGAAATCTTTATGATTAAATATTGCGTTTTATTTTTTATTCCAATATTTTTTGATCTTTTTAAATTATTAGTGCGGTTTCATTATGATTCCTATTTTATGAATAAAAGTTAATAAGGTCGATATATTCCCCAAGCGAAAGTGGTAAAGGTGTACCGTGTCGCCCATATATCACTCGTGATGTTGAGTCACAAAAGGGGTGAACCTATTAAAATTCCTATTGACGTTATCCTGGGCACAATTCCGAACTTTGACCTACTATAGAAGATTTTTAGATGGAAAATTACACCAAATCTGACCTAAGCTTTCAACTTAGAGGGAGGTGATGGCTGCTCAAGTAGTCGTACTCGTGAACGGGTGCTGCTTGTGGAGACCGGCCCACCCAGAATCCTCTAGCTTTTCATTATGACTTACAGTTAAAAATAGCCATATAATTCAGTCGTAAGGCATCACACTGGTACTGGACCGCATTAATGAATATGATATTAATAAATGATGAAAAAAAAGACAACTGCATGAACAATGGCTTACATTTGAATGTGAAGAAAACCAAAATTATGGTTTTTGAACGGGAAGAAACCAGAACGAATGCAAGGATTGTGGTTGGTAACGATGTGCTGGAGCAAGTGAATGAGTTTGTATATCTTGGATGCGCCTTCAGTAAGGATGGGAAATACACCGCTGATATAGAGAGAAGAGTGAATGCAGGTAATAGAGTGAATGGTGCGATGGGAAGGCTACTTGGGAGCCGGCACTTAAGCCAAAAGGCGCAGCTGGCCATGCATAACGGAGTGCTTGTCCCAACGCTGTTATATGGCAGTGAGAGTTGGGTATGTAAGAAGGAGAACGAAAGCAGGATAAATGCGGTCGAAATGCGATCTCTGCGAAAGATGTGCGGAGTCACGCTGACCGACCGTATTCGCAACAGCGTAGTAAGAAAGCGAGTAGGTATGAAAGATAGTATCGGTGTAAAGATGAGCAAGGGTATGCTCCGGTGGTTCGGGCATATAGAAAGAATGCCAGAAGAAAGAATGACAAAACAGATATACAATGCGAAAGTGGAAGGATGTAGGTGCCGGGGAAGACCTAGACTATCTTACCATGACCAAATAGACCGTGTCTTAGCTGAAGGGCAAGTCAAGAGTCTCCGTAACCGGCGAGTGTGTATGAGACGAACTATGAGAGTGGAGGAAGCCAGAGAGGTATGTAAGGAAAGAACCTGTTGGAACTCTGTACTCTCTGCCTGCCCCGCGAGGGAGCTGGCGTGATGATATAGATCAATAGATAGAAAAAAAAAATTATTGGAAAATTAGACAAAAAGACAAGCACGCTGTTTCTCGCCGGATCTTCTCAGTGGAGGCTGCGTTCCGATCCGGTGATAGATTAGTAAGTTAAAAAAAAGGTAAATATGACACTTTGTAAACACCCCCGCAGGGTTTATGCAAAATAAACGATTTGAGTTTGAGAGTTTGAGTTAGAACCTCGAGATCATCCGTACAGTGTGCCACTAAACCGACGGGGCAGTTTATTTTTTTACAAGCTTTTATTTAACTTGCAGTATTCGTATGTCTGTCTGTCTTTCCAGTTCAAATCTTGTGATACATTTTCTAAGCACTTGTGGGTATCCGATTGAGCTGAAATTTAGCATACGTATATAAAGTCGATGACAATGCAATAATATGGTACCTTGGAACTTGTCTGATGGTGGAGTCGGAGGGAAGCCATATGAACTGCTCAACTAAACGATATCTTCGTTGTGTTTTTGCTATAAAAGCTTTTTCCTGTAAAGGTCTTTTTAAATTAATTTTTCTTCTTACTATATGTGCAAAATGAATGAACGGAACGAATGGCGTGATAGAAGAGACAGTAATTCACAGAAGTGGGAAAATACAGGCTGGATGATAATGACATGATACAGATTTATGTCACCTACTTACATTACTAGTTTTTTGACCGACTGCTTAAAAGTACGGCGGCCGGGGACACCACCGCTGCCGCGGCTGAGCGCGTTGGTTTGACCGTTCCTTAAGACGCTCTGTTTACTGGATTGAGTGGTCGCTGCGTAGTGATCGAATCCGTTAATTGCAGCCGCCGCCGACTACGATCCCCCCCCGAACCCTGCCGCCACCGCCGGCCGCGACATGTTCTCTCCGATCCCCCCGATGCTTTGTCATCCATTCTTTCCGCTCAGAATACGGGCGACGAATACGTAGTCGTAGATCCCCTCCCATAGCCGGCGGTCGACCGGTGCACTTAGTAGTGCACCCCGTCCCCCCACAGCGACTGTCCCAACCGAGGGCGCCTTGAAGAGGCGCCCTCGAGTATGTTGCCCCTTGCCCTTCTGGCTCGAGCGTAGTGGTTGCACGCTCGCCCTTAAGTCCGGTGAAGCTGTAAAGGCCTCGCGGCTAACAGCGTACATCACTCACACACACACACACACGCTGCGTAGTGGTTGCACGCTCGCCCCCCTGTTCGGTGAAGTTGTAAAGGCCCCGCGGCCAACAGCGTAGAACAATCACACACGCAGGTTCGATCCCTGCACGAGACAAAACTTTATGATCCACTAATGTTTGTTTCGGTCTGTGTGTTTTTGTATGTCAATTTTATGTTTTTGACCCTCAACACATAAATTATTTCTAAAGTAGAGTGAGGGTTTTTAGTTAAATAAAAAAAAAAATTAATCTGCAATATGGTCCAGAGTGTAACCCTAGATACTCGTATGTTAACAGAATTGAAATAAATTTATTTTCCTTACATAGAAAGAAAGAATATCACACACACAAACATATCGTCACGCCTATATTCTCTAAGCGGGCATGGCAGAGGTGTACTGAGTACACCCACGATGTTAGGTCTCATGTCATAGGGGGCGATCCTATTGCCATAGCAAGAAAGAAAAAACATTTATTTGACCAATACTCTACAGAACAGAGTCAATGGATAGTTATGTAAAGTACAAGTTGTGTGGGCTAAACAGGAGTTTGCATATCGCTGCACTAGTACTCAGCGCTGGTATTCTGGCAGAACCTTTGTAAGTGTCGTCATGGGTAATGAAAATAATCAAAAAAAAATCAAAAATCAAAAGTTTTTTATTCATGTAGACCAAAAGGCACTTATGAATAGTCAAAAAGAGAAAATTATTAATTACTTAAGACTCTACCACCCGTTCGGAAAGTCATTCCTGTGGAGAAGAAGGCCAAGAAACTCCACGGTTACTCTTTTTAAAAATGAGAGTTTTACAATTCTCAAATACTTTTTGTATACATTGCATTCATGGAGTGTGGGAGAACAATACAAAATGAAAATTAATGAAAATATGTGCTTAAGTATAGATTAATCATAAGTGTACATAGATTCATGGTATCGGTCAGTGTCTACATAGTCCTGTCATTTACAAAATAGAGATGTTGTAGAGGTATATAATAAAAAGTATAATAATAATAGTAAGAGAAAAGGTTACTATAAAATATGTAAAGAGTATGTAAACAACCTCCGCATATACAAGCTGTAATAAACGCTAGACCTGAAAGTAGTTTGTTCTAAATCGGTAACTGAATTTAGTCCAACTATTTTTAATGTATCTTACTTTTTTTTAAATGTGAAAAAAGTTCTTTAACTCCTTCAGTGCGCAATAGAAAAATAAATTGATTCTTGATTTATAGCAATAAGGAGATTTCAAATGTATTCCTAAAACATATTTCTCAAAACTCACACATACACGTACAAGTTTTATTGGGGTATAAAAGTGCTTTAAAAAGGGTCAAAAATTTTGTTTTCGTTTTAACTTTATGAAGCCATTCTCTAATTGGGATGTCAGAGGTCTTGCGTTTATTATATTACACCTTGTATATAAAATATAAAAATGATAAATAAATACTCGTATGTATGCAGGAAAAAGTAACAAATAAAACAGTACTCAGCTTAGAAGAAGGCAGAAATAATATTAAATGGCATAGGCTTATACAACATTGATTATTTTTGTGTTAAATCTTTAATAGATTCAATTTATCACTTTCAGTATCTTCGTTGTATATGAAATATATAAGGTGTTAAGTTATACGAAAGCCAAGGCCGGTGAATGGGGGCCCGAACCTTATTCATTATAACCAAACGTGGTGTGTTACGATAGCTTTGTGAAATGACCGTGTAATAACGGACGATTTACCGCAGTGCTAAGAGCTTAAGCCGTTCCGCCCACTGTCTCTAATAGTAGCGGGTTTAATTCCCGCATGGGACAAATCTTTGTAGGACACACAATTATTTGCTTCGGTCTGGGTATTCGTGTATGTGAATTGTCATGTTTGTAAACGCACCCACGACACAGAAATAAATCCTAGTGCGGGTTTACGTTTTAAAGAAAATAACTGGACAAGTGCGAGTAGGACTCGCGCTCTGAGGGTTTCGTACCGGGTTCGGTTTCAGCCAGTTTCAGCACAAAATTGTAGTTCATTTCTGCCGAAATCGGTTTCGGCAGAAATCTAACCGAACCTAGGGCCGCAATCGAAACTACGTTCGTGCGCTTTCGGTGGCCTTTGGGCGGTATAGGCGAGTTTCAAAACGGCTGAACTATGGTCTAGGTATGTCGAATTATTTTAATAAAATCTTACTTTGAATTAGAAATAGTGTGGGACTATGTTTTAAAAAATAAGAATAGGAAATAGTATTCTGTACGCTATTAGAGTACTATTAAGCGATTATATAAGGAAGTTATCGTACGTCCCGCGTTACGAATTCAATTTGCTGTAGCGAATAAGGATCCAGATATCATCGATATTGGTTATACGTCAATCACTCTTTTATTCCATGAGCAGTACAGTCGAGCACAAAGTGCGATCAAGATCATAACGCGCTCAAATTGATTTTGATTTGATTTTTTTTAAAGAATCAATATAGATCTATATGATCTTGCTTCATCCCTTGAGGAGTAGACAAAGAGTACAGAATTACAACAGTTTCTTTCGTTACAGACCTCACTGGCTTCTCAAGATCAGAATCAGAATATGTTTCATTCAGAAACCCGTTAAGTAACAAAGACTCTACCACCACTTCAGAAAGGGCGAGGTAATTATGGTTACTCTTTTAAATTAAAATGTTTACAACTTATTCCATTTCGACACATTTTGTTTTAGGGTATGGGATAATCTATTCTCATCATTTAACGGTTACGGTGACTCTTGACTTGTCCTTCAGATAAGACACGGTCTATTTGATTATGGTACCTAATTCTACGCATTTCGACTCGAAGGGTTTAAAGGCAAATAATATATACACATCGTCTCGCCCAAATTTGACATTCCGTCGAAGATTTTAGGTGCCAATTTCTCAAAAGCCCCAAATCATTTTGTTGAATGAATGAATAAAGGAAATATTTATTTGTAAAAACATAGGTAAAAAATTTTTATGGTTAGTACATGTTTTTTTCTCAGGTCAACTATGTTTCACCATAATGGTATACAAATTTAATAAAATTAGTGAATTGAAAAATTATAAATAAGTTTACTAAACTTATTATAACAATAACATAAAAATTATTAGTGAATTTATTTTTTTTACAGAATTCCCATGCGATTTTAATGAAGTAAGGATGCGAGCACATTAAAGTAAACTGAAGATCTTTGGGTATACTTAGTGGCGTGCATTTGAAGAGGTAGCAGTGAGCTGCTATTGGCTGATGGTGACGATGGTGATGGTGATAAAGGTCATGTATTTATTTATTATTGATAATAGCAATCGACCAAAAAACTAACGGAATATTTCGTACAGTGGTTAAGAGCTTGAGTCGCTCGGGTTGTTGAGTAGTTGCGGGTTCGATTCCCGCACGGGACAAATGTTTGTGTGACCCACAAATATTTTTTTCGTTCTGGGTATTTATGTGTGTGAATGTTCATGATAGTAAAGGCACCCACGACACAGGAATAAATCCTAGGCTACGTTATATATATAAAAAAATTTAAACTAAACGTCTATCAGCCGAACTATGAGAGAAGAGAAAGCCAGAGAGGTATGTAAGGAAAGAACCTGTTGGAACTCTGTACTCTCTGCCTACCCCGTAAGGGATCTGGCGTGATGATAAAGATAGAAAACTAAACTATGTTTGAAATCGTGTAGCTTAATATACTAGGTATCTACTTGTTTTCTGAATAAATTTACTTCTCATTAATTCATTCTTAAACATGAATATGGTCATAAATTGATAAAACTACCTCTAGGTACCAAAAATAGAAACGTAGTGGTTGCTTAATAGATTCGTTTCTACGGGCGTTTTGGGAATTTCGAAGTCACCTTCACTTGTGTACATAAGCTTACAATAAGAGTGGAATTATAATGAGTGAATAAATGAATAATTATAGGGGCCTATGTTATGTTAACATAATGGATATCATTCTACCAACATCAGACGTTATTATAATTTAAGATATTGATACAAAGGACATGGTCGAAAATCGCCCTAGAATAAACAAAAATTTGACCCACGCCATCATTATTTATCTATTTCATTAAAATAATGACAAATATCCGTATCTAATTAATTGGGGGTCTGTCCAAGAGCGTGCTCGTCGCGACCCCTGCCAGTCATTATGGCTGCAATCTTGGACCGAAGACGTACCGCAGTGCGGGCTAGGGCGTCCCCCCGAGGCGACGCGTACCGGCCCGCCCCCGTCGGTACGAATATAGGTGGAAGCGGCGATAGGGGCCGCCACCCATCACGCCGGGCCCGAACTGGCGAGTCGTGGGGTGCAGAGTGCCGAATAGGCACTTGGAATGTAAGAGGTGGTATGGAAGATAAGATGCATGAGGTGATTGATGTAATGAAAGAGAGACGCCTGGATGCTCTGTGTAACAGAGACTAAGCGGAGGGGCAGTGAAACCTGTGATCTGCCTGATGGAGCGATGGCTCTGTGGTCTGGTGTACCGCAGAGCAGTCGTGCCAGCATGGGGGTGGGTATCTTGCTGTCCCGTCGCCTGGCCTCTGGAGTGAGAGATTATGGCCTGTGCGATGCGAGACTTCTCTGGGTCCGTTTAAAACTAGGTGTCACTAGAGTATTTTTGGTCGCAGCGTATGCTCCCGTAAGCTCGTCGACACCCCAGGACCTTGAGAAGTTTTGGGATAATGTCAGGGTAGTTCTGGATTTGGCTGAGGCTAACGAAAAGGTGATTCTGTGTGGCGATCTGAACGGATGGGTAGGAACCAGGCGGCAAACTTGCGACGCTGCTCTGGGTCCTTATGGTGATAAGAGAGTGAACGATGCAGGTAAGCTCATTGTAGATGTTTGTTTGGAAAGGGGTCTCCTTGTGTCTAATACGATATTCCAGCATAAGGACATACATATGTATACGTGGAGAAGGAATGAACAAAAAAGCATGATAGATCTGATCCTGGTTGATAACCGTCTCCGAAGCAAACTACAAGATACGCGTGCGTATAGAGGCCCCACTCTGGAATCAGACCACTATCTCGTAGTTGCGCGGTTTAGTGGTCTGTTCAGGAAGTGGAGGCACTGGCGAGAGCGTATCCCCTTCGGAGACCTTGAAAGATTAAAGGTTGAAAAGTTGCAAGATGAGAGCGTGAGGAGAATGTATGAAGACAGAGTCCGGGACAAGCTTTTGACAGCAGGCTCTTCGGACTCAAATGTAGATGAATGCTGGAATAGCCTGAAAGAGAGTTTGGTGGAATCCGCGCAAGAAGTATGTGGTTGCTCAAAGAAGCATATTACAGCAAAAGGTGATGCATGGTGGGATGCGGAGTTGCAAAGCTCCGTAGAAAGTAAGAAGAAAGCGTGGCAGGACTATGTATCTTCTTTGAACCTGAATGCCAGTATGACAGAGATGAGGAAAGAAATATACCGGCAATGCAAGAATGCCACTAAAACTTTAGTGAAAGAAAAGCGTGAAAGAGCCAGTATGATTGAGGAGGAGAGGCTGGCGAAGAACTTCGAGAACAACACCAAACTCTTTTGGAGCAAGGTGAGAAAGGCTCGAGGTAATTCGTCAGGCTCCAGAATGGAAAGGATAAAATCTAAAGATGGTGACATTCTTGCAGACACACAAGCTGTGCTAAACCGGTGGAGTGAATATTTTGGAGAAATGTATGGAGATGACCCGGATGCTGATGCCGCAGACGTGCCTAAAGGCGAGATTGCGGCACCAGAATCAACGGAGGACATCACTATGGAAGAAGTTGAATGGGCGATAGGAAGTATGAAAAACGGTAAAGCTGCGGGAGTAGACATGATATCTGCCGAGATGATCAAATATGGTGGAACTTGCGTCCGGGACGCTTTCCGGGCCCTTGCAAACCTTTGCTGGAGGACCGGTAGAGTCCCTACAGATTGGCGCCGCGCAGTCATAGTACCCTTGTATAAAGGCAAGGGATCACAATATGACTGCGCCAATTATAGAGCCATCAGTTTGATCAGCTTGGCAGCCAAGGTGTACGGTAAAATTATTGAACGGAGAATGCGCGTGAAGTCCGATGGAATGTTGTGCGAGGCACAAGGGGGTTTCAGGTCTGGAAGAGGATGTTCGGATCAAGTCTTCTCACTCCGCAACATCGTAGAGAAGCATCTGGCAGTGGGCCGGAAGGTTTTCTGCGGTTTTGTAGATCTGGAGAAGGCATTTGACAGAGTTGTGCGAAAGAGACTTTGGGACATTTTGCCAGAGTATGGTATAGATGGCACTCTGTTGCGAGCCGTCCAGTCCACTTATGTGGACTGCATGGCATGCGTACGGGTGGGTGGTAACAGGTCACCCTGGTTTGACGTTAAAATCGGCGTCAAGCAGGGTTGCGTGTTGTCCGCTAGACTGTTTATAATATATCTGGACAAAAGTCTTCAAAGACTGAAAGCGATGAATGAAGGTGTACAAATGGGTGACTTAGTGGTAAACCATCTACTTTATGCAGATGACGCGGTTTTAATAGCGCCAACAGCCACTGATCTGCAAACACTAGTCACAGTTATGAAAGACGACTGCATGATCAATGGCTTACACTTGAATGTGAAGAAAACCAAGATTATGGTTTTTTAAAGGGAAGAAACCAGAACGAATGTAAGGATTGTGGTTGGTAACGATGTGCTGGAGCAAGTGAATGAGTTTGTATATCTTGGATGCGCCTTCAGTAAGGATGGGAAATACACCGCTGACATAGAGAGAAGAGTGAGTGCAGGGAACAGAGTGAATGGTGCGATGGGAAAGCTACTCGGGAGCCGGCACTTAAGCCATAAGGCGCAGCTGGCCATACATAACGGAGTTCTTGTCCCAACGCTGTTATATGGTAGCGAGAGCTGGGTATGTAAGAAGGAGAATGAAAGTAGGATAAATGCGGTAGAAATGCGAGCTCTGCGGAAGATGTGCGGAGTGAAGCTGACCCACCGCATTAGCAACAGCATAGTAAGACAGCGAGTAGGTATGAAAGATAGTATCGGTGTAAAGATGAGAAAGGGCATGCTCCGTTGGTTCGGGCATATAGAAAGAATGCCAGAGGAAAGAATGACAAAACAGATATACAATGTGAAAGTGGAAGGATGCAGGTACCGGGGAAGACCTAGACTATCTTACCACGACCAAATAAACCGAGTCTTATCTGATGGAAAAGTCAAGAGTCTCCGTAACCGGCGAGCGTGTATGAGACGAACTATGAGAGTCGAGGAAGCCAGAGAGGTATGTAAGGAAAGAACCTGTTGGAACTCTGTACTCTCTGCCTACCCCGCAAGGGATCTGGCGTGAGGTTATAGATAGATAGATAGATCCGTATCTAACTATTATATCGAATATTTCAATGTATTGTAAGTACTTATATCGAAGTCGCCGATATCTTTACTGAATGTCAACACACAATATAACCTCATATTAATGGCTACTGAATTGTAACCTCAATATCTAATACTTTTTGTGCAATATTGCGATTACCCCGCTTGTCTGTTTAATAATATATGCTTATAGAGAATTTATGGGTGATTTGAAATTATACAAGTATTCCTTTATTGCTGTTGGTTCTAGGGCAAATCATGTATGGGCGCAGAACAATGTCCACCAAAACACCAAAAATACTTGGCGAAATGTGGGTATACTACGTGTACCTCTGTCGACCCCTTCGCGGAAAACGCCGTGAGAGTTATGCTATCTTCTTTCTTTTTCTATTAATATACAAATCATCCGCCCCGGCTTCGCACGGGTGAATTATACGCGTAAACCTTCCTCTTAAATCACTCCGTCTCTTTGTAATAACTGTATGAAAATCCATTTGATAGTTATTGAATTTATCGCTTTAAGACAGACAAACAGACGCGCCGGGCTTTGTTTTATAATATACAGTGATAATTTACCACATAGACATATTATTATGATTAACATAAATTAAAATAATTTCTACGTACTTATCAGGAAATTACAGTATTCGATCGGTTGGTATGTAATATCAAGCTCAAAAGAGAATTAAAATTAATAATGTCGGGAATGTTTTAAATTAAACGAAATGGACTTTACGAATGTTAATCCCAGATTAATATGATACGAATGCAATGCGTATATAACGCATTGGAATAACTTTAATGATAAAAAACATTGTGGCAGAGATATACTGTGTATACCTCCTTTACGCAGACGATTTTAGGTCCCAGTGTAACAGGGGGCGAGTCTATTGCCATTATATTGGGTTCAGTACAGTATATTGATGAGTGAATGGTGCGATGGGAAAGCTACTTGGGAGCCGGCACTTAAGCCAAAAGGCGCAGCTGCCCATGCATAACGGAGTGCTTTTCCCAACGCTGTTATATGCCAGTGAGAGTTGGATATGTAAGAAGGAGAACGAAAGCAGGATAAATGCGGTCGAAATGCGAACTCTGCGGAAGATGTATGGGGTCACGCTGACTGACCGTATTCGCAACAGCGTAGTAAGAAAGCGAATAGGTATGAAAGATAGTATCGGTGTAAAGATAAGAAAAGGGTATGCTCCGTTGGTTCAAGCATATAGAAAGAATGTCAGTAGAAAGAATGACAAAACAGATATACAATGCGAAAGTGGAAGCATGTAGGTACCGGGGAAGACCTAGACTATTTTACCATGACCAAATAAACCGTGTCTTACCTGAAGGGCAAGTCAAGAGTCGCCGTAACCGGCGAGCGTGTATGAGACGAACTGCGAGAGTGGAGGAAGTCAGAGAGGTCTGTAAGGAGAGAACCTGTTGGAACTCTGTACTCTCCGCCTGCCCCGCTAGCGAACTGGCGTGATGATATAGATAGATATTGGGTACATTTTCAGACTCCCGACTTCTTTTCATTTTCCTATCTATTTATGAGTACCTACACAGTTTTGACGAATTCTTACAGACCTCTCCCATTCGATATAATAAATATCGATAGATCTTTATTAAAAAAAAAACTTAATACTGTCACGACTACATTCTCCAAGTGGGAATGGCAGTTGTATACACCCACTTACACCTAATTTTGCGCCGAGGATAATACATCTCAATGTAATCTGAGCCATTTAATCGGGTACAATTCAAGACTCCGGATATCATTTCCATATTTTCCTTTTTCTACCTTGTCTAGTACCTACAGCGTTCCAACAGGTCCTTAGAGATTTCGCTCGTTGCTCCACTCTCTTAATTAATCTTGTTCGTTCCTTTTCTTAAATAAAATATTCTCTTAAAAACTTCTCCCGATGACTGTACACAATTTGTACTAAGTCAATCCGCCTACATTCAATTACGTAGGTTATTAATCAATTGTTTGTCTAATAAAAGGACTTGGGTTCATACAACCATCCACTCTATTGGAAATTATACCTTATTTCTTTATAGGTAACTTTCCTCTTGAAATGTAGATCAGTCTGTTGGATACTTGACATTTTAATTAAATAGAGACGACGTATTGTTATTTGGAACATTGAGAATCTCTTAGTTGTCACATAGGTATACCTAATACAGGATGTTCTTGCGCAATTTATAGAATACGTAAATAGACGGAATGAATTATTCTACATGACATCAGCGCGCTTTAATATTTTTGGTCCGTGTTACATGGGGCCTAACATCGTCGGCGAAAAGTGGGTGTACACAGTACACCACTGCCAACCCCGCTTGAGATATATAGGTGTGATGATGTTTATTTATTTATATTTTTACTAAAAAAGTCAAATCTCTGGAACCGGCGAGCGTGTATGAGCCGAACTATGAGAGTGGAGGAAGTCAGAGAGGTATGTAAGAAAAGAATCTGTTGGAACTTTGTACTCTCTACGTATCTCGCAAGAGGTCTAGCGTAATGATATAGAAAGGACTATAACGAATTTTAGTTTGCAGTATTTATTTTATGAATTTGTGTCCGGTAGTGCCGCGCCCCTGTAAATACCGCGAGAGTACATATCAACTCAACAATCTATGTAACGCTGCAATTTTCATATTTGCACAGTTTTATTGACCGTGTAGGGGCAGTATTGATAGTACATACATTGTTTGAACAAACCATTGAGAGGGTGCAAATAATCGCAATACAATTTTTAAAATAGCCCACTCCTGCACTTGGATTTTAATTTCTGTGTCATGTGTTCGTTTACAAGAATTCAGTTGACATATACAAGGTGTAACATATAACGCAAGATCTCAAACACCCCAATTAGATTATTGCTTATTCAATACGAAAATCAAAATTCCAATTTTTAGGAGTTTTATATCATTTTTAAGCTCTTTGGTACACAAATCAACCACAAAATTAATGAAAATTATCTTTTGTGTGCATATTGATCTGTGTGTAATAAGAATGTATGTAAAATAGCCGTATTGCTTTGAATAATGATTAAATTTTGTTTAATAATGCGGACTGGACAAATAACAACAATTTTTGAAAATTAAAAAAAAACATACTTTAAAAATAGTTGGAATCGATTCACTACTTTCAAGTCTTGCGTTAATAATGTCACACCTTGTATAAACACTCAGACGAAAAAAAATTACGTGGGTGTCACAAAGCTTTTTTCCACGCGGGAATCGAACTCACGACTCTTTAATCCAGCGTGTGGAACGGCCTACGCTTTGACCACTCTTTTTCTTACTGTTTCGATGGCACTAGATCAAGACATTGTCAAGTGCCACTCCATTTTTCTATGGAAAATTTAATTATTTTATTAACCGATTTTCGCTAACCTCCACTTGTGAGAGAAGGCTTTTTGCCCAGTTGTGGGACATTGAAATAAAAATACAATATTTCGTTTACGTGAACTTAATCTACATAAAATAACATAATTTTAATTTAAAAAGATCTTTTTAGAAACAAGCTTTTATAGCAAAAACAAAACGAAGATATCTTGCTCCATCATGAGATCTTAGACACCTTCCAGGTCTAAAGGACTCGTCAAGACAAATCCAACGAGCCCAAATACGGCAGGGTTATATCGAGTAGTTGGGTGGTTCCATTGCCCACCTTTGGGCTTCATCATCAGACCATTAACACTATCTAGTTGTATAGTACTTGTCAATCTAACACACAGCTAAACACGAGAGGGTTACGTTGTTCACAAGTTCCTATGGCTATTATTGCATTGTCACCAAACTTATACGTATGCCAAATATCAGCTCAATCGGTTACCTACAAGTGCTTGAAAAATCGATCACAAGATTTAAACCGGAAAGACATACGAACATTGCAAGTTAAATAAAAGCTTGTAAAAAGGAGCACTCATTCGCGCCTTTAATGAAATTCGCGGCTTTAATGAAATTCGCAGTCTTATTAAAAAGGCGACAACCCGATATTTTGCGAATGCGTACAATCATAGAAATCCGCTAATCGTAGCCGCCGCCGACCACGAACTTAACTCCCCTCTTATCAGCCGCTACCACCGTCCGCGCCATGTTCTCACCGACCCTCTCGATGCCCTTACATCCCTTCTTTCGGATACAGATACCGCACACAGGATCAGACACCGACCTCGAGGTCGAAGAATCCCTTGCCCGCCAGCCGGTGCAGAGCACTACGGCGAGACACCTAGTATACACCCTCCCCCATAGCGACTACCCAAGCCGAGGCCGTTCTTTCTTGATGCGCCATTGAGCAAGTTGCCTCCTTACCCTTCTGACTCGAACGTAGTGGTTGCACGCTTGCCCTCTTGTCCGGTGAAGCTGTAAAGGCCCCGCGGCCAACAGCGTAGATCACTCACTTACACACACACACACACACAACGGAGCACTCATTTTAAGTATAACAATTCCTGTGTTAGGAAGTCCCGCTTTTCTCTTTAAAGATATATTGAAATCAAGTTTTATATACAACTTGCAGTTTTTTCCGACAACAGCGCCATCCACTGGGACCAAATGTAGCTATCAAACTTCCAGGTGACACGATAAGGACTAAAAAACATCAAAATCCGTCAATCCAAGAAGGAGAATAATTACGAACACACGGACACCGGATTTTTATATATAAAGACTTAATTAAATTTAATAAATTCTTAATTTAACTGAATTAATTAAATTGGATAGATAGTTTGAGTTACATATAAGTAATTATGTATTTAGATGCGCTAGTAGCGCTGTGCGACTGCTGTGTTCGCCAAGATTAAGCAGCCATCAGCTTGGTCACCCTTGAGATATGTGACCGTTTGTGGCATTATTGAGCGTCTCCGGGCTTTAAAAGGCACGGCCATTTGTTGATCCCGATAATAACTAAAAGTGGTAGTCGTTAAGCCAAGTTGGAAACCTTATAGGCGGCTTGATAAGTTCCAACTACAGGTGGCCACAAACCTGCCTCCACCAATCCGCACTGGGTCCGTGTGGTGGAGTATGACCTAATCTCTCTCACCTCGATTTGTGAGAGCAGGCCTTTGCCTATGGGACTGTATAGGCTGATTTCTACTAATATTATAAATGTGAACGTTTGTATGTTTAGTTGTTTGTTACTCAATCACGTAATGTCTGAAAGGATTTGGACAAATTTAGCACACAAATAGTTTATGACCTGGATTCACATATAGGATACTTTTTATTTTGGAAAAATGTAAGGTTCTTGTCTAAAGTCACCACGAACGAAGTCGCGGGTGGAAGCTATTTTATTATAATAATTTATTTAACAACAGCATGGCATAGCTCTCTGCTCGAAGTTGTTCTTAGGGATCGAATCCGGAACGGAGTTATTCGTCAGACAACTAAGGTTACCGACATAGCTCAGCAAATTAGCAAGCTGAAGTGGCAGTGGGCAGGTCACATATGCTGTAGAACCGATGGCCGTTGGGGCAGACTGGTTCTTGAGTGGAGACCGCGTGTCGGCAAACGTAGTGTAGCGAGAATCCTGTAGCTAAGTGGGGCGACGATATTCGTAAGGCAGCGGGCAGGGATTGAAGGAGGAGAGCTGAAGATCGAGCTCAGTGGCGTGTCATGGGAGATGCCTACGTCCAGCAGTGAACTGACATGGGCTGATGTTGAGTTTGATGATAATAACAGCAAAAGCATTTTTTACTTCAATTTAACAGGACCTATTATTAGATCGTATTTCAGTTGGAAATAATCAGATCGGACGGAAACTGATCAATGAAGCGACCTTTTCGCTATGCAACTATAATGTTTAACATTTTTAATCCATACAATTAACATTTAAATGCCGACCAAATGAACTGAAAATAATGTAACCTGACGTCTATTTTCTGGCGTCCTCTGAACACCCACATCTGTCGCATTAATAACGGTCTGTACTTCGTCTATTCCAGTAAGAATATCCCCGAGCGAGAAAAGGTCGTAGGTTAATTTTATAAGGATTATTTTCTATTTTCTATTTCAGGTTGTGTAAAAGGGTGGAAGATTTTTTTAGTCATAGTAGAGGCTTGTACCTAAAATGCGTATGAATATAAAAATGTAAATAGATTTGACGGAAAACTAAAAAAAAATCTGATTTAGTATTTTTTTATCTATCTATATTATCATACCAGATCCCTTGCGGGGTAGGCAGAGAGTATAGAATCCCAGCAGGTTTTTTTCCTTACATGCCTCCCTGGCTTCTTCCACTCTCATAGTTAGTCTCATACAAGCTCGCCGCACATTTTTTTTTTATTTCCTAGTCTACATTGAGTGCAAGAGGTGTAAGTGATTAAACATTTGTGTGCAGGTGTTTGTTTTTTATTGATCAGTTCTCTCTTCCTGTTCCAAAGATGCATGATGTATACTATATAATAATATTAGCCCTATTAAGAAACTGTCCCACCGCTAGGCACGGGTCTCCTCTCAAATTAAAGAGCTTAGGTCATAGTCCACTCCGCTGGCCCAGTGCGGGTTGGCAAACTTCATACGCCTTTGAGAAACACTTATGCAGGTTTTCTTACGATGTTTTTCTTCACCGTTAAAGCAAGTGATAGTTTATTTTTAATACACACATGCTTTCGAAAAGTCAAAGGTGCGCGGGGCCTGGGTTTATATCCGAAACCTCTGACTTGCAGTCCAACGGTCAAACCACCGGTCAAGCCATTCAGCAGGGCGAAGCTGCCCGCATTCTAGGCACACTGCCAATAGAGAGCGGTGCTGGATCATTACTAATGATCCTGCAACATTACTTAACAAAAACATACTTATTTTCACTGTGCCTAATGATTCATTAGGCACAGTGTAAATTAGTATTTTTGTTTGTTTATCCTTTTTTCTTTTAGTTGATAATCAATCGATTTTTTATATAAATTTAAATACATATTTCGTTTTCAAATGTATATGGATTGATAGAATTTTATATGAAAAATACATTAAGTTTTACATAAAAAACATTATTTTGTGCAAGAATCTATGTAAATTTCAATATTTTTTCATATGAAATTCTATCCATCTGTATAAACACATCAGATATCTTGCGAGACAGCCAGACAGACCTAACCTTGATCAGAATTATTTTTAAATAGGTTTCAAAGACCTGAACTCCAGATAAATAAACTTTATGTCGATTTTCTTTTCCCTTTGTACACCCACACTTGTCCATATTAATAAAGGTTTCGCCACATAGGCGACGCAGCGCGACGGGAGCGCGACGTTGGCGCGGCTTGGGGATTTGTAATATACTAAAATGTACGGGAAACGCCACACAGCGCTGCCCCGCTCGGCGCGACGGCAAACGTCACAGCAGAACGTAGCCGAGCGATCTTAAAGGTCTGTCTATTTCAGTTAACTCAATCATCGAAGGTCAAAATGTCGTAAGTCAATTTTGTAACGAATGTTAAACTTTTAATTTGACAAAAGGTTTAAAACAATTTAGTTGAAATTGTTTTTGAATAATCATATTGAAACTATCATGCGATTTGGACACATTTGCGGGTATGCTGGAACCCTAAAATGGCAAAAGATCAACAGTTATAAAGGTGAAGTCTTTGCCGAGGAGTGCGAGAGTAAAGCAAGTTCGGACAAAAATATCATATACAATATGAGTTTCTTTTAAATCAGTCTCACCTGTTCGTTATGTTCCTCAATTTGGTGTACTTCTCGGAAACCGAAATTCCTGGTCAGCTCTCATGGACCTGAAATGAAAGGAAACTAGTTTTAATGACCTATAACTAATTTCCCATCACGAATATGATAGGCGTGTATGAGACGAACTATAGGAGTGGAGAAAGCCAGAGAGGTCTGTAAAGAAAGAACTTATTGGATCTCTGTATTCTCTGCCTACCTCGTAAGGAGTGATTATGTAGATAGAAAGATAGAGAATATAATAGGTACTTATAGACTATCAATGTGTAATGTGTTATTTGTAACAATTTTTTCGATAAAAAAATTAGCACTTTGAAGTCTGGCTACATACTCGGTATAATTGAAATAGGCTCGCCCCCTATTACATTGACTTTACATCATCGGCGATATCTGTGGGCGTATACAGTACACCTCTGCTAGCCCCCTATGGTGAACATTAGTGAAGTTGAGACGGTATTTTTATATTAAAGTTAACTAAACCACTTTTTCGCAAATTACACTTTTAATGTTTTAAGACGGACGATTTAGCGCAGTGGTTAAGAGCTTAAGTCGCTCCGCCTACTTTGTATAATAGTCGCGGATTCGATTTCAGACTCCGCACGGGACTAATCTTTGTGTGATCCACAAATATTTGTTTCGGGCTGGGTATTTGTGTATGTGAATTTTCGTGTTTGTAAACGCTCCCACGACACAGGAATAAATCAAAGTGTGGGGCTACGTATTTATAAAAGTAAAGAGAAATGACAGCCTCGTTGGTCTAGTGACAAAGCACATCGCTTTGTGATCACGGGGTTCTGGGTTTAAATCCTAGGTCAGACAAATGTGGTTTTTCTCACAAAAACTTCCCAGTATGAGTCCGCAGTCTGGAATTGTACCCGGTATATAGCAATAGGCTCGCCCTCTTTTATATGAGGCCTAACATCGTCGACTAAAAGTGGGTGTACTCAGTATATCTATGCCATCCCCGCTTGGGGAATATAAGCGTGACTGTGGTTAATGTTACACTTTTGATTCGGCAATTTAATTTAAAAATGAAACTTAAGTTTATTCAGATATTGAACTAAGGACTTTGCAGCACTTAACACCTTCCATACTTCGTGATTTCAAAGTGTCAAGAGGCTCTCCACTTGGGGCTGGCTTCGAGAGCTGTGGAGTCGCGACCGATGCAATCCGTACAAGCTCTTCATTGAAAGGCCGAAGCCCTCGTCCTTTCATCGACGCAATGTTCGAGTAAAGGAGACATCTTTTTAATTTATCCATCTCTTAAAATTTTGAGTCCGGCCGAACTTTCGGTTTCGGTAAGTTTCGCTGCTGGATTGAAGTCTCAGCCCAATTTCGTTATCGTTAAAAAACCTGCCAAAACTACGACTGAACCAGAAACTAGATTTTTGAGCATACAAGAACGATCCGAGTAAGGAGGAGTATTGAGGAGACTTAATTACACTCTTCCCACATCTCCACTTGTTAACTATCGTGCGCTGTTTATTTTGCCGTCAATAATTTGGAAGTGTATCTTTCGTATGTTTAGATGAATTATTTCATCAAAACATACGAAACAACTGTTTGTTGCTAAAAAAGTTTTGGTCTTGTTTCTATAGTGTCGCATTTAACTGGCGATCTACAGGTTATGATTTCGAGTCCTAGGTCAAATGACGTGTTATTGTTATGTTTCAATCAGAAAACTCTCTCTAGCAATCAGAAATTTGGAATTGTTCCAGTATAATGACAATGGATGTAAGGTAGAGAATGAAAGCAGGATAAATATTATTGAAATCAGAACTAGAGTTCTCGAAGTCAAGTTAACCGGCTGCGTTAAAAATAGTGTATTAGGAAGGTAGGTATGAAAGAAAAATATGTCCGGTATGGTCCACCGTCGGTAGGAACATATAAAAAGCGAAATATGTATGGACTATGCAAAAATAGAAAGATTTTGGTACCGGAGAGGAACCAGTATATTTCCATGACTAAATAGACTTTGGGTTATCTGAAGGACAAGTCAAGAATCTCCTTAGTCAACTAGCGTATATGAGACAAACTATTATATTGAAGGATGGCAGAGAGGTCTGTAAGGAGAGAACCTGTTGGAACTCTATACTAGTATTATATCCTCGCAAGGGATCCGACGTGATGATATAGATAGTTATTAGGAATAACGTTTATTTAAAGGGACTTAATACCACCGGCGAAATATGAGAGTACATAGTACATCTCTACCGTTTACGGAATGAAGGCGTAATGGCGTGCATTTTTGCTAAAATAAAAAAAAAAAACAAAGAAAAATATTTTTGACCGTCACTGCAGCAAATAGACACACTACAGGCATACGTACCTGTACTGTCTTACGAAACAGTCATAGCCTATATTGCTGCAATATGGTTATAGTGCAGCGCTGCTATTCTAGCAGAACCTTATAACTGAACTTTGTGTGATGAATTTAATGCAAAAATCTATATCCATATACATGTAATATAAGTGTAACGGAGCCAAATGTGTACATTGATTATTTTTTGAAAATTTTAGTTGATGTACATTGCCTTATCGATATATTATAGAGACTAAAACAGTATTTTTGAATTATTCTCTGTCTGTCTGTCTGTCTGCCCCTTTGTGTTTCAATCACGCAAAAACTACCCAACGGATTTCAATGAAATTTGGTATGGTAAAAGCTTATACTGTAAGTTAAAATAATAAATACTGTTTATCCTGGAAATACGAATCAACCCGGGACAGTTGCGGAATAAACCATAAAACTTAATTTTTTTTATTTTTGTGTCTCGAGCAACAATATTACGTTAAAGCCTACACGTGAATTCCGCCATAAATTGATACTGAACTCAGGTTCGTCTCCTTATGAGAAACTCTTTGTTGGTAAAAGCACTCACCTGAAATTGTGGATACACGTTTAATTTTAAAATTCAAACTTGATTTTGTGCGTGAGCCAATGATGCATCCAGGATTGTCTTTTGTAGAGAGAACTCTTTAACGATGAATGGCCCGGACACGAAACTGTGTATATTTCTTTCTTTAAGATATCTAAACTTGACTTGATTTGATCATGAACATGAACTGTAAATTCTTACGAGAAAACTGACACTGTACTGATAAAACTTTGTTAAATACTTAGCTCGCAATTTACCTTAAATATTAGCAGAATTCTTCGGAGGGCACGTTAAGCCGTTGGTCCCGGCTACCGTTTAATGTCGTAGTCGTTGAGCCGTGTTGGAAGCCTTAAAGGCGGCTTGATAAGTTCCAACAGTAGGTGGCCACAAACCTGCCATCAATCCGCGCTGAGTCTGCGTGGTCGAGTATGGCCTAATCTCTCTCACTTTGATTGTGAGAGAAGGCCTTTGCCCAGCAATGAGCAGTATAGGCTGATATTATTATATTACTAGAAAAGGCTTAAATCAGTAATTTTACCAATAATTTTATAATAAATAGATAAAGAAGTAAGAAACTTAGTATAGAGGTGTCTTAGGTCTTGGAGTAACACTATCTTGAAAAGACCTACCTACCTACCTATGACAAATTACAAAATAAACGGGGGCGCAGCCGCGGGTAACAGCTAGTTATAATTATCAGAGTATTTTAAATCATCTGCCAAAAAAACAATATCTCAAAATGCCTAGAATCACGTATTAAAGTTTACTGAAAACAGTTTATCTGCATAACAATACTTGCCAACGAATTTCCGTTGGCAAAATAACATACTGGTAAACGACTGCAGTGTTTTAGAATCCTTCTTACGCTATGTACGCTTATGCATAATTCATCGTTAGTCTAGTCGTTCGTCTAATAGAGAGACGGATGATTTAGTGCAGTGGTTAAGAGCTTAAGCCGCTCCGCCCACTGTGTCTAATAGTCGCGGGTTCTATTCCCGCACGGGGCAAATTTTTGTCTATCTATCTATCTATAACCTCACGCCAGATCCCTTGCGGGGTAGGCAGAGAGTACAGAGTTCCAACAGGTTCTTTTCTTACATACCTCTCTGGCTTCCTCGACTCTCATAGTTCGTCTCATACACGCTCGCCGGTTACGGAGACTCTTGACTTTTCCATCAGATAAGACTCGGTTTATTTGGTCGTGGTAAGATAGTCTAGGTCTTCCCCGGTACCTGCATCCTTCCACTTTCACATTGTATATCTGTTTTGTCATTCTTTCCTCCGGCATTCTTTCTATATGCCCGAACCAACGGAGCATGCCCTTTCTCATCTTTACACCGATACTATCTTTCATACCTACTCGCTGTCTTACTTTGCTGTTGCTAATGCGGTCGGTCAGCTTCACTCCGCACATCTTCCGCAGAGCTCGCATTTCTACCGCATTTATCCTACTTTCATTCTCCTTGTTACATACCCAGCTCTCGCTACCATATAACAGCGTTGGGACAAGAACTCCGTTATGTATGGCCAGCTGCGCCTTATGGCTTGAGTGCCGGCTCCCGAGTAGCTTTCCCATCGCACCATTCACTCTGTTCCCTGCACTCACTCATCTCTCTATGTCAGCGGTGTATTTCCCATCCTTACTGAAGGCGCATTCAAGATATACAAACTCATTCACTTGCTCCAGCACATCGTTACCAAATCTTTGTGTGACCCACAATTATTTGTTTCGGTCTGGGTATTTGGGTATGTGTATTTTCATGTTTGTTAACGCACCCACGACACAGGAATAAATTCTAGTGAGAGGCTACGTTTTAAAAAAAATAAAGAATTAAAGGAAGAAGCTCCGACTGGCAAGCTGGCCCTACGTTCGACTCATATATAGGACAAAAATACTATTTGGATTTTCCTTTTAACATGACTGCCTCTTTAGTCTAGTGGTAAATTATTCCTGTAACGATCACGAGGTCTTGGGTTCGAATTATAGGTCGGACTACAGTATCAATTCGAAGCCTCTATTTGTTTCCGGTGTTATAGCAATAGACTGGCCGATTATTACATGAGATCTTACATCGTCGGCGAAAAGTGTGTGAACACAGTACACCTCTGTTGTACCACCAATGTTTCTTCCTTGATCATCATCACTTCCAGCCTATTCCACCCACTGCAACACATAAGACTCTTCTCTTTTACACCACATATCCCTATTCTCAGCCAGTCTTAGCCAGGACTTTTTTTAACACACACAACTATCTATATCATCATGCCAGATCTCTTGCGAGGTAGGCAGAGAGTACAGCAGGTTCTTTCGTGACATGCCTCTCCGGCTTCCTCTGCTCTCATAGTTCGTCTAATATACGCTCGCCGGTTACAGAGACTCTTGACTTGTCCTTCAGATAATACGCACATGCTTTCGAAAAGACAGAGGTGCGTGCCTGGATTTCAATCCGAGACCTCTGACTTTGCAGTCCAACGGTTAAACCACTAGGTGAAGGAAAACATCGTGAGGAAACCTGCATGCCAAAGACTTTCTCGAAGGTGTGTGAAGTTTGCAAACCTGCACTGGGCCAGCGTGGTGAACTATGGCCTTAACCCTCTCAGTTTGAGAAGAGGCCCGTGCCCAACAGTGGGACAGTTTCTTAACAGGACTAATATTATTATTATAGCCAGGTCTTACTAACGCACTTAAACACATTATCGACCTATCAGTCCTACTCTACCGGCCATCACCTCATCTTGCGGCGTGTCCTGCCCACCTCTACTTACATCCAAATATACATAATCGGATGTCTTCCACCTCAGTTCTTTTACGGATCTTCGTATTTCTGACTCGGTCACTCAGTGTGATGCCTAAAATGGCGCGCTCCCTGCTTACCATGCAAAATTAGGTTAAGTGCAGTACATCACAGTTAAGCGACATTTTATGTCTCTTCATAAATTGACAACGGCACGGTCTAATTTTTAGACCGTAGGCCGCTTTTAACTGGTTCGAATACGCGCTGGTACGATTTCCGCTATAGTATATTTCACATAGGATGGGTAGTGATAGGTCTAATTGCCAAACGAAATTATACTTTATTCAATGGCAATAATCCGGGACGCTTTCCGGGCCCTTGCAAACCTTTGCTGGAGGTCCGGTAGAGTCCCTACAGATTGGCGCCGCGCAGTCATAGTACCCTTGTATAAAGGCAAGGGTTCACAATATGACTGCGCCAATTACAGAGCCATCAGTTTCATCAGCTTGGCAGCCAAGGTGTACGGTAAAATTATTGAACGGTGAATGCGCGTGAAGTCCGATGGAATGTTGTGCGAGGCACAAGGGGGTTTCAGGTCTGGAAGAGGATGTTCGGATCAAGTCTTCTCACTCCGCAACATCGTAGAGAAGCATCTGGCAGTGGGCCGGAAGGTTTTCTGCGGTTTTGTAGATCTGGAGAAAGCATTTGACAGAGTTGTGCGAAAGAGACTTTGGGACATTTTGCCAGAGTATGGTATAGATGGCACTCTGTTGCGAGCCGTCCAGTCCACTTATGTGGACTGCAAGGCATGCGTACGGGTGGGTGGTAACAGGTCACCCTGGTTTGACGTTAACATCGGCGTCAAGCAGGGTTGCGTGTTGTCCGCTAGACTGTTTATAATATATCTGGACAAAAGTCTTCAAAGACTGAAAGCGATGAATGAAGGTGTACAAATGGGTGACTTAGTGGTAAACCATCTACTTTATGCAGATGACGCGGTTTTAATAGCGCCAACAGCCACTGATCTGCAAACACTAGTCACAGTTATGAAAGACGACTGCATGATCAATGGCTTACACTTGAATGTGAAGAAAACCAAGATTATGGTTTTTGAAAG
Organism: Phalera bucephala; assembly: GCA_905147815.2. NCBI lineage: Eukaryota > Metazoa > Arthropoda > Insecta > Lepidoptera > Notodontidae > Phalera > Phalera bucephala. Next base: position 1,799,745 of record LR990610.1, on the reverse strand, counting down.
GGAAGAAACCAGAACGAATGTAAGGATTGTGGTTGGTAACGATGTGCTGGAGCAAGTGAATGAGTTTGTATATCTTGGATGCGCCTTCAGTAAGGATGGGAAATACACCACTGACATAGAGAGAAGAGTGAGTGCAGGGAACAGAGTGAATGGTGCGATGGGAAAGCTACTCGGGAGCCGGCACTTAAGCCATAAGGCGCAGCTGGCCATACATAACGGAGTTCTTGTCCCAACGCTGTTATATGGTAGCGAGAGCTGGGTATGTAAGAAGGAGAATGAAAGTAGGATAAATGCGGTAGAAATGCGAGCTCTGCGGAAGATGTGCGGAGTGAAGCTGACCGACCGCATTAGCAACAGCATAGTAAGACAGCGAGTAGGTATGAAAGATAGTATCGGTGTAAAGATGAGAAAGGGCATGCTCCGTTGGTTCGGGCATATAGAAAGAATGCCAGAGGAAAGAATGACAAAACAGATATACAATGTGAAAGTGGAAGGATGCAGGTACCGGGGAAGACCTAGACTATCTTACCACGACCAAATAAACCGAGTCTTATCTGATGGAAAAGTCAAGAGTCTTCGTAACCGGCGAGCGTGTATGAGACGAACTATGAAAGTCGAGGAAGCCAGAGAGGTATGTAAGGAAAGAACCTGTTGGAACTCTGTACTCTCTGCCTACCCCGCACGGGATCTGAAGGCCAATTCTCGTAATTAAAAGTGTTCAAAATCCAGTTTCGATCTCATCTCAATCTCATCAACTTTACAAACGGTATTCTCGTAACATATTCGAATCCTTCAATGACATTTACCGAATCGAGATCGGACCGAAACTTGAAAAACATGTAAACGGTATTCTGGTAACGTTTTGAACTAACATAAACTACAAAATTGGTATTCTCGTACAATAACAAACGTCAAATTTGAGATTGAAATGACACTGAAGCTTGACTCAAAGTTGACTGAAAAGACATTGTAAATAGTTGGTTTTGCGCATAAAAATAAATTTTATTATAAGTTTTTACGCAATTATTTCACGTAAAATGAGTGGATTTGGCTTAAGGTGGAATTATCTAATAGCTGCACTACGAGGAGCGTCGGAAAGACGTAGGCAACGCCGACGTACATTACGTGATCGTCGTTTCGCTTCAGACGCCTTCCATAAGTGATTAGGAGTTTGTAAAAACTTACAGACTCACGAAACCGCTAGTGGAAAACCTTATTGACGAGCTGAAGCCTCATATGCCCAGAGAAAGACGTAACGATGGACTGGATGCTGCTGTAAAGGTTAGTTAAGTACCTAATACCTATACACAACACACATTTTTACACACCCGAGGTAAATACTCAATATATGCAAAATGAAAGCCATATATTTATATATGTATATCATCACGTTAGATTCCTTGCATTGTATATTCTTAAATATTAAAAATGATTCTAATATTATCTTTTTTTCTAGGTTTTGGTAACACTATGTGAGTGGTTCATACCAAAGTTTGGTGGGACAAAGCATTTCACATGCTTTGCCACAACCCAGTGTGTTGAGGGCTGCGCAGCAAGTGACAGATGCTTTAAACCACCCGGCAGTCTTGAGCAAGTATGTGAACTTTCCTCTGACAAGAGAGGCAAGGAAAAGAATTAGAAGCATGTAAGTTATACTAATCATTGTAATATGAACCTATCTATTGAAATTTGCTAATAATAACAAATGTATGATTTTTTGTATTTTAGATTCTATTCCAAATATGGGCTACCTAGAGGTGTTGGCTGCATAGATGGTACTCATGTCTCGATCATAAAACCTTCAGAACATGAGGAGGCATATTAATGCTATAAAGGCTATCATTCTTTGTATGTGATAATAGTAAGTATAATTTAAATAATATGAAGCTATAATTATTAAACTTTATTATTATTGATTGTTAATAAAAAAAAATCTTGCTTTTCAGATTTGTGATACAGACCAAAATATTCTCTGTGTAGACCCATCCAGCCTGAGAGTACCTATGATTCAACTATTTGGAGGGACCACCCATTAAATGGTTATCTAAATGAGGTCACTGAGGGTGGTGAATCAATTTCTCTTTTAGGTATGTATGTTTTCAGAAGTCACATTATAAGATAACTAATATAAACACTGCATAATGTCACATTTAAATTGCAGGTGATAGTGGGTATTTGTTTGGGTTTACTGAAAATTGGTTTTACCAAAAACATATTGAAGCTCTGAATGATTATAGGGCTTTCAAAAGGGAGATTCAGGTTTGTAAATATAAACATGTTTAACTAAATCAAATAAGTGCTTATTTATTCATATAAAACATATCACTAACAATCTATAATCAAATTATTATTCAATGATGTGTAAACACTTATATGTATTATAAATATAGAATACACTAAACTAAATTATTTCTACTCACTAATCAACAATGGTTTATCTTCTTAACAAATATTAATTAACAATGTTTAAAATTATTACTTTTCTAATCAACAATGGTATATATTTATTATTCAACAATGTTTATTATTATAAAGAATGGTTGTATTTTCAATTTTCCTTTTCTTTCAGGTGTCTGTTAGTAGTAAGGCAGCTGCATTACAAACTTGAGATGGCTGCAAAAATTGTAAATGCTTGCTGTGTTCTACACAACGTGGCCAATCAGGCTTGGCTTAGAGCGCCAGGACTTCCAGAGCAAGACAGTGACGAGATGCTCGTCCCGGCCATACCAGCTGCTGTAAGCACATCCACCGATGACAGGCACAGCAAATAGTCATGCAAACCCTGTGGGCAATTAAAGATAATACATTTTCTGTTTGACTTGTTTACAATAAAATTATTTTAGTGGTTATTATATTGTTGGTTGTATACTTAGTCAAAATTGACCTACTTGTCTCCTGTTAGGACAAGGCCACTCGTGCCCTAATTCCCATCATTCCCGCCACTGCTAGTATTCAGTTCAAAAGTCTATAAACAAATCACACACATTAGAATATTTCAAAATTTCTTGATAGAGTTCTACATAAATATTACCACCGATATAATATTTACCAATATATCAAGTAGATTATGCCTGACAGCAGGCAACTGAGAACTGCATACTCCAATAATGCCAATGAAGCGTTCCTCCAGAGGTGTTAAATGGACCTCGTCAGCTGGCCCTTCACCAGTTTTCAGGACTTGAATTTTATGGCTCTTTTGTTTAGCCTTCGTGCGGCTCTTGTATTGATTGTAGTACTAGAAATATAAAACGGCACTTTATCACTAAGAATAGTAATATTGAGCAGATCTAAATAATACATACGATAGATTACTTACCTTTTTCCATTCTTGCGCTGACTTTTGGACGTCTCCGACGTCGGCATTCAAAATCAAAGCGCACTGAGCCCACAATTTTGTTGAAAGCGCGTTTTCTTCTTTGCCTTGTTTAGCCATAATATTATAATGGAAGACAATGAAATTCAAAACACTTTGTAAACAACATCAATTTTCGCGCGATGTTTTTTTCTTATACCTTATGAATTTTTATGGCCATGGGTACTAGCTCGAGTGCGTGGGGTGGTCATGCACCTAAATGAAAATACCCAATTTTCAGACACGTCAAACGAGTATTACATGAAAATTAAATCAAAATACGCAAAAGTAGAACGAATTGATTATATTTATAGTATTTTTTATTTGTTTATACGTTTATATTTCTATTCCTGTGTGAAATATAATTATGTTTTTATTTAAAATTACCGACACTTCCGGTACTTGCCTACAAATTGGCAACACCGATATTTATAAGTTTGACATTACAGTTAATGTTTTTTATTTAATCTATGTCAGCTGTGAATCGACGTGAGATCGATAATAGATCGAAATGTGATCGACACTAGATTATACTGAGATTAGACTGAGATGATACCGAAATCAGACCGAACTTTTAGTGTAACAGAATACCAATTTCGAGTCAATTCAAAATTAAATCTCAATTCAGTCAGGATCCAATTTCAGTGTCAATTAAATACGAGAATTGGGGCCCTGAAGGCCAATTCTCGTAATTAAAAGTGTTCAAAATCCAGTTTCGATCTCATCTCAATCTCATCAACTTTACAAACGGTATTCTCGTAACATATTCGAATCCTTCAATGACATTTACCGAATCGAGATCGGACCGAAACTTGAAAAACATGTAAACGGTATTCTGGTAACGTTTTGAACTAACATAAACTACAAAATTGGTATTCTCGTACAATAACAAACGTCAAATTTGAGATTGAAATGACACTGAAGCTTGACTCAAAGTTGACTGAAAAGACATTGTAAATAGTTGGTTTTGCGCATAAAAATAAATTTTATTATAAGTTTTTACGCAATTATTTCACGTAAAATGAGTGGATTTGGCTTAAGGTGGAATTATCTAATAGCTGCACTACGAGGAGCGTCGGAAAGACGTAGGCAACGCCGACGTACATTACGTGATCGTCGTTTCGCTTCAGACGCCTTCCATAAGTGATTAGGAGTTTGTAAAAACTTACAGACTCACGAAACCGCTAGTGGAAAACCTTATTGACGAGCTGAAGCCTCATATGCCCAGAGAAAGACGTAACGATGGACTGGATGCTGCTGTAAAGGTTAGTTAAGTACCTAATACCTATACACAACACACATTTTTACACACCCGAGGTAAATACTCAATATATGCAAAATGAAAGCCATATATTTATATATGTATATCATCACGTTAGATTCCTTGCATTGTATATTCTTAAATATTAAAAATGATTCTAATATTATCTTTTTTTCTAGGTTTTGGTAACACTATGTGAGTGGTTCATACCAAAGTTTGGTGGGACAAAGCATTTCACATGCTTTGCCACAACCCAGTGTGTTGAGGGCTGCGCAGCAAGTGACAGATGCTTTAAACCACCCGGCAGTCTTGAGCAAGTATGTGAACTTTCCTCTGACAAGAGAGGCAAGGAAAAGAATTAGAAGCATGTAAGTTATACTAATCATTGTAATATGAACCTATCTATTGAAATTTGCTAATAATAACAAATGTATGATTTTTTGTATTTTAGATTCTATTCCAAATATGGGCTACCTAGAGGTGTTGGCTGCATAGATGGTACTCATGTCTCGATCATAAAACCTTCAGAACATGAGGAGGCATATTAATGCTATAAAGGCTATCATTCTTTGTATGTGATAATAGTAAGTATAATTTAAATAATATGAAGCTATAATTATTAAACTTTATTATTATTGATTGTTAATAAAAAAAAATCTTGCTTTTCAGATTTGTGATACAGACCAAAATATTCTCTGTGTAGACCCATCCAGCCTGAGAGTACCTATGATTCAACTATTTGGAGGGACCACCCATTAAATGGTTATCTAAATGAGGTCACTGAGGGTGGTGAATCAATTTCTCTTTTAGGTATGTATGTTTTCAGAAGTCACATTATAAGATAACTAATATAAACACTGCATAATGTCACATTTAAATTGCAGGTGATAGTGGGTATTTGTTTGGGTTTACTGAAAATTGGTTTTACCAAAAACATATTGAAGCTCTGAATGATTATAGGGCTTTCAAAAGGGAGATTCAGGTTTGTAAATATAAACATGTTTAACTAAATCAAATAAGTGCTTATTTATTCATATAAAACATATCACTAACAATCTATAATCAAATTATTATTCAATGATGTGTAAACACTTATATGTATTATAAATATAGAATACACTAAACTAAATTATTTCTACTCACTAATCAACAATGGTTTATCTTCTTAACAAATATTAATTAACAATGTTTAAAATTATTACTTTTCTAATCAACAATGGTATATATTTATTATTCAACAATGTTTATTATTATAAAGAATGGTTGTATTTTCAATTTTCCTTTTCTTTCAGGTGTCTGTTAGTAGTAAGGCAGCTGCATTACAAACTTGAGATGGCTGCAAAAATTGTAAATGCTTGCTGTGTTCTACACAACGTGGCCAATCAGGCTTGGCTTAGAGCGCCAGGACTTCCAGAGCAAGACAGTGACGAGATGCTCGTCCCGGCCATACCAGCTGCTGTAAGCACATCCACCGATGACAGGCACAGCAAATAGTCATGCAAACCCTGTGGGCAATTAAAGATAATACATTTTCTGTTTGACTTGTTTACAATAAAATTATTTTAGTGGTTATTATATTGTTGGTTGTATACTTAGTCAAAATTGACCTACTTGTCTCCTGTTAGGACAAGGCCACTCGTGCCCTAATTCCCATCATTCCCGCCACTGCTAGTATTCAGTTCAAAAGTCTATAAACAAATCACACACATTAGAATATTTCAAAATTTCTTGATAGAGTTCTACATAAATATTACCACCGATATAATATTTACCAATATATCAAGTAGATTATGCCTGACAGCAGGCAACTGAGAACTGCATACTCCAATAATGCCAATGAAGCGTTCCTCCAGAGGTGTTAAATGGACCTCGTCAGCTGGCCCTTCACCAGTTTTCAGGACTTGAATTTTATGGCTCTTTTGTTTAGCCTTCGTGCGGCTCTTGTATTGATTGTAGTACTAGAAATATAAAACGGCACTTTATCACTAAGAATAGTAATATTGAGCAGATCTAAATAATACATACGATAGATTACTTACCTTTTTCCATTCTTGCGCTGACTTTTGGACGTCTCCGACGTCGGCATTCAAAATCAAAGCGCACTGAGCCCACAATTTTGTTGAAAGCGCGTTTTCTTCTTTGCCTTGTTTAGCCATAATATTATAATGGAAGACAATGAAATTCAAAACACTTTGTAAACAACATCAATTTTCGCGCGATGTTTTTTTCTTATACCTTATGAATTTTTATGGCCATGGGTACTAGCTCGAGTGCGTGGGGTGGTCATGCACCTAAATGAAAATACCCAATTTTCAGACACGTCAAACGAGTATTACATGAAAATTAAATCAAAATACGCAAAAGTAGAACGAATTGATTATATTTATAGTATTTTTTATTTGTTTATACGTTTATATTTCTATTCCTGTGTGAAATATAATTATGTTTTTATTTAAAATTACCGACACTTCCGGTACTTGCCTACAAATTGGCAACACCGATATTTATAAGTTTGACATTACAGTTAATGTTTTTTATTTAATCTATGTCAGCTGTGAATCGACGTGAGATCGATAATAGATCGAAATGTGATCGACACTAGATTATACTGAGATTAGACTGAGATGATACCGAAATCAGACCGAACTTTTAGTGTAACAGAATACCAATTTCGAGTCAATTCAAAATTAAATCTCAATTCAGTCAGGATCCAATTTCAGTGTCAATTAAATACGAGAATTGGGGCCCTGGCGTGAGGTTATAGATGGATAGATAGTATAACAATTTTAATTTTCCGTATTTTTATTTGCTCAAGACTTTATTAGTTCTAGTATTAAATGGTATTAATATATTAACGTTAACTATGTTAATAATGGTGTTAATATTTAGTTAAGATGCTAAAAATATATTTTCCCTCTATTGAAGTACTACCAACCTTAATCGTTCAAGTTGATGAGTTGAGTTAGCTATTTCTTGAGTTTAATATAAATTAAAGTACACATTACTGCAAAAATGATTTTGTTATCATGTACTCTAATGTCATCAACATTTACTGCAAAGTCTGGCGATCTTTCCGGGCTGCCAACATTACGCGGGTAGGAAGTGCAGTGAGTGCGGGACATTTGTTGAATTTTCAGCTTCACCGCGTGGCGTGCAAGTACACCGATACTATCTTTAATACCTACTCGCTGTCTTACTATGCTGTTGCTAATGCGGTCGGTCAGCTTCACTCCGCACATCTTCCGCAGAGCTCGCATTTCTACCGCATTTATCCTACTTTCATTCTCCTTCTTACATACCCAGCTCTCGCTACCATATAACAGCGTTGGGACAAGAACTCCGTTATGTATGGCCAGCTGCGCCTTATGGCTTAAGTGCCGGCTCCCGAGTAGCTTTCCCATCGCACCATTCACTCTGTTCCCTGCACTCACTCTTCTCTCTATGTCAGCGGTGTATTTCCCATCCTTACTGAAGGCGCATCCAAGATATACAAACTCATTCACTTGCTCCAGCACATCGTTACCAACCACAATCCTTACATTCGTTCTGGTTTCTTCCCTTTCAAAAACCATAATCTTGGTTTTCTTCACATTCAAGTGTAAGCCATTGATCATGCAGTCGTCTTTCATAACTGTGACTAGTGTTTGCAGATCAGTGGCTGTTGGCGCTATTAAAACCGCGTCATCTGCATAAAGTAGATGGTTTACCACTAAGTCACCCATTTGTACACCTTCATTCACCGCTTTCAGTCTTTGAAGACTTTTGTCCAGATATATTATAAACAGTCTAGCGGACAACACGCAACCCTGCTTGACGCCGATTTTAACGTCAAACCAGGGTGACCTGTTACCACCCACCCGTACGCATGCCTTGCAGTCCACATAAGTGGACTGGACGGCTCGCAACAGAGTGCCATCTATACCATACTCTGGCAAAATGTCCCAAAGTCTCTTTCGCACAACTCTGTCAAATGCGTTCTCCAGATCTACAAAACCGCAGAAAACCGTCCCCTTCATGTTCCCTTCATGTTCAGCCACCATGCAGATGACTACGAAACGAAGATAAATCCACAATTCACCGTTATCAGTATTGAAACGGCCATCCAGAAAACCGAAGCGCCGATATAGGTAAATCAAATCGAAAAGCAAGTAATACAGAACAATTCATGAAGTTTGATTCCCAAGAGCAATTTCATCGCAATTTGATATTAACACTTTTAAGGTTACTTAGGTGTACTGTATAAATTTAAGATCTTTACTCGAAAATTACTTAAAGTTAAACTTGAGTGGGACGTACGAAGTCCAGACTTTAGGAAGTTAGATGAAAGCTATTTCGTTACTACTTACCTTACACTATTATAGAACTTTAATCTCAAGAGCATTCGCTGTGCTTATAATAAACAGATAAATACATTAAACATACCATTATATTTCCTAAGCTAGTTGTACTAAGTGATATTCGGATTTCCGTATAAAAAAAATTGTTAGTACCAGAAGTCTGGATTTATGCTCTATATAATGGCATTAGGCTCACCTCATCTCTAAACGAGGGTGGGAGAGGTGTCCAGTGTACACCTACATTTCGTTGATAATGCTAAGTCCCTATGTAATAAATACCCTAGCATATAACTATCGCACCGGACTTAATTCTAGACTCCGGAATGATACTTAGAATTTGATATAAAAACCCCACTGTGTCTGACCTAGATTTGAACCGAGACCCACCTAATTGTTAGTCGCACTATACACCACTATACCAACGAGGCTGTAATAGGACGAAACCTTACAATTCTCCAATGGCTTCTTCCATATGAATGCTCGAAGTGCTGGTGTGTTTAATTATTAAAACTTTTACTGAGCTTGGAAATAAAGTATTATTGCGACATCGATTTATTTCTATTTTTATCATTACGCAAGTATCCTTACGGGTTGGGTAGGTAGTACAGAATTCCAACAGGTTCTTTCTTTATAGACCTTTCTGGCGGCTAAGAGTGAACTCTTACCGTGTGTATGTGTGTGTGAATGATCTACGCTGTTCGCCGCGGGGCCATTACAGCTTCATCGGACAAGAGGGCGAGCGTGCAACCACTACGCTCGAGGCAGAAGGGCAAGGGGGCAACTAGCTCAAGAGTGGCTCAAGGAGGAACGGCCTCGGCTTGGGCAGGCGCTATAGGGGAGGGCGTATACTAGGTGTCTCGCCGTGGTGCTTTGTACCGGTCGGCGGCCAAGGGATTCTTCGACCTCGCCGGCGAGGTCAGTGTCTAATTCTGTGTGCGGTATCTGTATCCGAAAGAAGGGATGTAAGGGCCTCGGGAGGGTTGATAAGGACATGCCGCGGACGGCGGTAGCGGCTGATAGGAGGGGAGTTAAGTTCATAGTCGGCGGCGGCTACGATCAGCGGTCTCTTATGATTGAACGCGAAAAGGCGGAAATAGGTTCGACACCGAGATCGGAATGGAAATCACTCTTGCTGATGACCATGACTCATAACCATGACTGCTTTGCTGATCTTTCTAGGTCATACAAACCGTTATCGAGGTTTTAATATCGAAATCTCAGCAGCATTTCGGGGTCTGGAATCCTTTTTTTTGGACGGGAAATGCATACCACCGCGTCACGGACTACAGAGTTGTGGCGGTGGTGTGGGGCTCCCAACCACTAAAGCCCTTCGGCGACCATCTCTCGCCGAGTGCCCTACCGCGGGAATCACCAAGGGCATAACATCCGCGGATTATATTGGGACCTAACATCGCGCGATGTGGGTACACAGTACACTTCTGTTTGGGGGAAATAGACAAGACTGTGTGTTTATTTTATTATCCAGAATAAAACACCGTCACGCCTACATACATAACGGACGGCTTGGCCGCTTGCTTACTGTCAGTAGAATTTTCCATAGAAAATATGTCAAATTTCTATCCGTACTAGGCAAATCTATCCTTGAGTTAAATTTTAAAACCGGCTGTTAGTCGCACCGCCCACTGGATCGACAAGTCGCGGGGTTGATTACCGCAATGAACAAATATTTGTGTAACCCACAATGTGTTTCGGTCTGGGGGTTTGTGCATGTGAATTTCATTTTAGTAAACGCACCCACGACATAGAAATAATTTCTAGTGAGGGGCTACGTTTAGAAAAACAACACCAAGCGGGAGTGGCAGAGGTGTACTGTTTGTACACTTACATTTCGATGAAAAAACGAGGTTTTAGTGTTATAGGGGACGATGTTTACATAAATTCCTTTTCAATCAGAAGCAAATATCGATTAAAAACCTTTAGGTGCATAAATTAGGTCGAACTAAAAGTAGGTCTCTCGGACGTGAAAGTTAGACAGTGATTCTCAATCAGCACATGCCCCTCGAGATACTTTCCCCATAAATGTTCTCAAACTTTTATAGATTCGTAAGCAGATAAATGAGCTTTAAATCAATCCCTATTCAATCACGCCTGATCCATTGTAAGGTAGGCAGTAAGCACAGAGTCCCAACAGGTTCTGTCCTATTATGTTACTACTGAAAAATCTAAATTTACTACATAATTGCAATAATACTCTGTACTCTCTGCCTACCCCGCAAGGGATCTGGCGTGAGGTTATAGATAGATAGATAGAATACTTAAGAGAAGGTCAGGCGTTTAAATATACATTGAAACTATAAATAAATCCCCCCGTTTATAGTTTAAAATTTTGCACTACAATTTCTACCTTTAAATTTTACACCCTATCGTAAATAACGCAAGACCTCAGACCCGATTAGATAATTGCTTCACAAATTCAATTCGATAACCCAAAGTTTGAAATTTAAATATTTTTGCCCCAATATTTACCACTTTTATACCCCAATAAACAGTGAAACTTGTACGTGTATGTGTGCGTATTGAGAAATTTTTTTTAGAAATGCCTTTGTAATCTCCATATTGCTTTGAATAAATAATAAATTTAGTTTGTTAAAGCGCACTGAAGCAGTAACAGCATTTCTTGCAAATTTTGAAATAATATAAAATACAATAAAAAGAGTTGGAATGAATTCAGTTACCGATTTAGAACAAACTACTTTCAGGTCTAGCGTTTATTATGTTACCCCTAGTATATATGTGTATTTTACCCTTAACTGTACCGACATAAGTCTTGTCTCTTCTAAAAGCGTGCTTACTTCTCCATTTAACTCAGCTAACGATCGTGCAAACGATTCAATCGTATCGAATCGTAGTTGCAGCTCGTTGCTCCGAATTGCACTGCATTTAGCGTTATTGCTATTTCGATGTAAATAGCACCCCATTACTTCGTGTGTTTCAAGTTTTATTGAGCAAATAGCTCTGCTAACAATATCACGTGTAAAACTAGAATTAAATGGTTTTAAAACGATTAACATTCCATGAATATAGAAAGAATGGCGGTTGAAAATAACAAAACAAGTACCCAATGCGTGTGCAAGTGAAACGATCTAGGTACCGGGGAAGATCTAGATTATCTTACGATCACCAAATAAACCATGTCTTACCTGAAGGGCAAGATAAGAGTCTACGTAACCGGCAAACGTTTATAAGATAAACTATGAGAGTGGAGGAAGCCAGAGAGTTCTGTAAGGAAAGAATCTGTTGAAACTTATGTACTGTTTGCAAGGAATCGGTCGTGATGATATAGATAGAATATTATCTGGATTGAGTGAAGAATGGTGAGGCTGGCGACTACGAGGTTCTGGGTTCAATCAAATCTTAAATGGTTAGAGTTTTCTTTTTAACCGAAATGAAAACTATGTAGTAAAAGATATTATAAAATTTCGCAATATATCGATGATAAAACTGATTGGGTTTGAGCAGCCCCTCATTCAGCAACTACTATATACACTTTTTGTAAAATACATTGTTGTTAAAAAACAATTTGTAAAAAAAGAATGATAAACAGAAAGGCCAGTCCAATAAAACAATTAAGTTAAAATACTAGCCCGCTGAGTTTTGTGCTGTATCTTCTCAGTGTGAGGCCGCGTTCCAATCCGGTGGTAGTTGTAAAAAATGTAATATTTTTTGACGTTTGTAAGAGTTGGCCTATGCAATTAAATATTTTTAATTTTGACTTAGAAAGTTTCAGTAGCAGTCTTTAGATTCGATAAAACTGAAAATGCTTAAAGGCGTATTTCGCAATCCGTTTAGTAATTTAAGCCACCTCTTCTGAAAATTATAAATATAAAACTAAAAGAATGTTTTGTAGCGAAATACGACGGAGATATCTTGCTTGGTTAAGGTTCCGGTTCTGTGGCACCCTGAATGTCACCAAGGAATATAGTACTTGTGAAGAAACCTCTAACAAGACCAAATACGAAAGTGTTATCTTCTTGAGGACTTTCTATGGGGACCTTGACTCCATCAGACCAGCTCTATATCATATTAAGCTTAAATTGGTCAAATTGATGAGGAAGGCTTCATCAAGGTGGAGAGGAAGAAGCAGCCTCCTCAGTAAAAGATGCCATACTCCTTTGTTCAGCAGTATCAACAACACTGCTGTACGTGTCTAGGCTACAATATACCACTAAAGCCGAGGGCATTGTGGAGTATGCCCGTAAGAAGACCTTCTACACTTTGAGGGTCGAGTACAAAACAATATGCCATTCAATTCCTTTGTTGTTCGAGTTCCCACCGCCAAGCTGGAGACCTTCATGAGCGAGGAGTTCTGGCGAGTCTTCAGGAGATTTCGTGGAAGACTACGAGATGCCCCTGCACAGCGCAACATGTAGCCGTCAACACATGTGTCTTAATTTATAAGTTTTTATAATATGTATTTTAGTCTGTAAGGTATATATTCTATGGGCCTGTAAGTTGCACATAATTATTTTTGTGAAACTTCAGTTGCCTGAAATGAATGATTTATTATATTATTATTATTATAAAAATTAATGTGATATGTACATCAACCATCCCTCCACGTGGAAAATCATGCACCAATAATCAGAGACCGTAAAATATTCAAAAACGTCTCAACATTAAAAATCGTTTAAGAAACTCATGATATTCAGAGCAGCATCGACTTTACGACGTCCATAAACGATGCGAGATGATAATTTTATTCATCTTTAATATCCAGACGGACGTTAAGATGTGACGAATAATGGATGAATACGTCCGAAAATGGAGAGGTCTCTAATAATATCAGCCTATACTATCTCACTGCAAAGGGCACAAATTGCGGTGAGAGAAATTAGGTCATACTCTTCCACGAGGACCCAGTGTGAACTGGCGGAGGTAAATTTGTGGCCACCTGCTGTTAGACTTATGAAGCTACATATAAAAATTCCAACTTGGCTTAAGACCTTCTTCATTACCGTAACCGGGACCAACAGTTTAATGCATCTTCCGAAGCACGAAGACGCTCAATTATGAAAATGCCACAAACGGTCAAATATCTCAGACCGACCGAGTCAAACGCTGCTTAACTTTTGTGGTTGGTAAGAACACACAGCGCTTCAAACGCTACGAGAGATTTTTCGGATGCAATATAAATGAGATCATAGCTTCAGACGTACATTCCTCAAGAAGTGGTAACAGAGGAGTTGTTTGTACACCCACATATGATTGACGAGGTTAAGTGATAATTTATATGCGAAGAGTTTATTATACCGGCCACAATTATACACTTTGCATTACTATTGAGTGTTTCGAAAGAAAAACGTCACCTCATCGTGTTCGGTATGGGTACAATATTTAGGTTACATATAATAAGTTTACGATCTAGCTTCTGTCTATCTATCTATCTATATCATCAGACCAGATGCCTTGCGGGGTAGGCAGAGACTACAGAGTTCCAACAGGTTCTTTCCTTATACACCTTTCTGGCTTGCTCCACTCTCATAGTTCGACTCGTACACGCTCGCCAGTTACAGAGACTTTTCACTTGTCCTTCAGATAAGACTCGGACTATAAGCGATATTATTTTCAAAGAGTAAGGATTTTGAAGTAGATCAGTATCTACAAGCAGCACTCGTTCACAAGTATGACTACTAGAACAGCTATCGCTCCCCTTAACCGTATTGGAGTGAAAGAAGTGATCAACACAACTGAGCCACTGTGCATAGAAACTTTTTTTAATGCACTTATTTACACATACAAATTTTATAAACCAACCAACAGGGCATTTGGCTTGTACATAAATTTTGTCGCCCTGGGCGTGAGGTAAGGCGCTATTTTGATTTACGTGGCATGCCGTTAGAAAAGTTTCAAGAGTTGTATTATATTGACGTATAGACAACGGACGGACGATCCACTGGATCGAGTTGTTGCAGGGTCGATTCCCGCACGATACAAATATTTGTCTATCTATCTATATCATCATGTCCAGGTCAAGGGATCTGGTGCGGTAGACAGAGAGTACAAATCTTTGTGAGACCCACAAATATTTGTTTCGGTCTGGGTGTTTGTGTATGTAAATTTCATGTTTGTAAATGCACCCACGATACAGGAATATTCCTAGTATGGGAATACGTTGTTTTTTTAACAAGAAAAGAAAAAAAATGCAAACTATTTTGAACCCCGTACAAGACTCACGGGCTGACAACATTTTGTCCCGCGCGAGGAAAGTCTTGCCCATCCTAGCTCTGCTAATCACCGTAAAGAACTTAGCACGACAAGATAGCCATTAGCCTGACACTAGTGAGTAAAAGTGCTATAATGTTCATGATTATTTCGTCAATTTGTAGAATAACAAGGATGTCATATCAAATTCCTAACGACAATCTTTTTGTGCTCAGCCCTCATAGTAAAATCAGAGTTTATCCTTCCAAACCACCACTGCTTTCACAGACAACTTATTTCATATGTAACGAAATTCATATAGTTTGCAAGCATTTTAGTTGAAAACTTCCTGATAACACGTAACTTCACTTTCCAACAGCAATTGTTAGTTTATGCAAACTAATTTAGCGTGCAATTTGGCTCGCGAACTTTTCCGCAAACAAAATGCAATTGTAGAACTATGTCTAACTAGAGACTATAATAATTGAAAAGACTTTAAAATGCGCTACTAAATATCGTAACTCGTTTCAGTCACGCCTGCTGTTTATAAACATAACTGGTAACAGTTGCAAATAATGCCCGTAACGATCACAAGCCTTAAGTTCAAATCCTAGGTCGGACAAAGTAATTTTTCTATTGAGAATTTCCCAGTATAAGTCCGGAGCTTGGAACTGTAACCGGTATACATAGGTAATATAGGCTAGCCCTCTATTTAATGGAACCTAACATTGTGGGTTGTATGTAGTACACCTCTGTCGGCCTCCCTTGGGGAAAATGGGCACGACGTTGTTTTTATTTTATTTTTAAAAGTCTATTCAAGGAATGCAAGGCGTGTGGTTGGTAACGATGTGCTGGAGCAAGTAAATGAGTTTGTATATCTTGGACGCGCCTTAAGTAAGGATTGAAACTACACCGCTGACATAGAGAGAAGAGTGAGTGTAGGGAACAGAGCAAATGGTGCGATGGGAAAGCTACTTGGGAGCCGGCACCTAAGCCAAAAGGCACAGCTGCCCATACATAACGGAATTCTTGTCCCAATGCTGGTATATGGTAGCGAGAGCTGGGTATGTAAGAAGGAGAATGAAAGTAGGATAAATGCGGTGAAAATGGGAGCTCCGCGGAACGTGTGTGGAGTGAAGCTGACCGACCGTATTCGCAACAGCATAGTAAGAAAGCGAGTAGGTATGAAAGATAGTATCGGTGTAAAGATGAGAAAGGGTATGCTCCGTTAGTTCGGGCAAATAGAAACCATGTCAAAAGAAAGAATGATAAAACAGATATACAATGCTAAAGTGGAAGGACGTAGGTACCGCGGAAGACCTACACTATCTTACCACGACCAAATAGACCGAGTCTTATCTGAAGGGCAAGTCAAGAGTCTCCGTAACCGGCGAGCGTATATGAGATGAACTATGAGAGTGGAGGAAGCCAGAGAGGTATGTGAGGAAAAAACCTGTTAGAACTCTGTACTCTCTGCCTACACCGCAAGGGATCTCGCGTGATGATATAGATAGATTAAAAATCTAATTATATTTATACAATATACCTATTAATATACTTTACAAATTAGCCATTTTTAGTGGTTTATACTGAACAAATCATTCAAATTTCTTGCTTTCAATGGCCGTTACGTATGATAACGTGCAACAAATGAGCGCCATCTGTCAATACAGGATTTGAGGGTCACGACATATGGCTATTGATAGCCTGTTTATTAAACTAATCTACGATCTAACAAAACGGTTGATAGAGTAGAATTAGGCTAGAACTTAGAACTAACAATACTTAGACGCAAATTGTTAGTCCACGCAAGTTAGTAATTGAATAGTAATTGATGCTACGAGCTGCAGTTGTGTAAGCAAGAGAGAAGACAATTAAATGCTAACATAACATGAGAGTGAGCGAGGTAGTAACTAGCGCATGCTCAAACTTAAGTATGGAGTGTTTGCATATATTGTTCATAGAAATGTTAAGTAATTAATAACCACAGCCTATGGGGTAACAACTGAATGAATACATTTATTGTCATTATTATAGTATTTTTCATGTAAGATGGGTACTGTGACGGTTGTAAGTGTCAAAGAAAATTATACTTTATTCAATGACAATAAGAGGCATGACCCGTTTGTATACTTATGGTTTTATGCCTTAACACCATTGAATTAAATACTAATTTCGTTTGGCACTAAGAACTGTCACTACCTCTTTGACCTAGTAGCGAATATGCGCGTTGCAATTATTAGCTCATGGGTTCATATCCTGGATCGGACAAGTGTAGTTTTTCTATCGAAAAACTCCCAGTATCAATCCGGAGTCTGAGATTGTGCCCGTATATGGCAATAGGCTCACCCACTATTCCATGGAACCTAACATCGTCGACGAAAGTTGGTACTACACTTCTGCTACTCCTGCTTGGGGAATATAGGCGGGATGTTGATGATGATGCTGCTGAACATAAGTACAGCAGTGATAGCCTAGTGGTTAGACCGTTGGACTGCAAAGTCAGAGGTCTCGGGTTCAAAACCAGGCACACACCTCTGTCTTTTCGAAAGCATGTGCGTATTATAAATCAATTATCACTTGCTTTAACGGTGAAGAGAAACATCGTTAAGAAACCTGCATGCCTAAGAGTTTCTCGAAGGTGTGTGAAGTTCGCCAACCCGCACTGGGCCAGCGTGGTGGATTATAGCCTAAGCCCTCTCAGTTTGAGAGGAGGCCCCTGCCCAACAGTGGGACAGTTTCTTAGCAGGGCTAAATAAAAACACAAAAAAGAAGTACATAATTGTGGGCCTAGTTAGTAGGTAATACTTTGACTATGACTTTGACGTAGGTACAATTAATCCATGTATGACTACACTATTTAGCATATCCATACACCCACTGAGATATGTTATTGGTATAAATATTCCAAAATGTAAATGTGAGGTCGTCGCCATTGTCTTAACTCATTCATAAATTAATTATTTTCTCTCGGATATGCAGGATTCACGTTGGTTTTCCTTCAATGTTAGCAAATTATAATCATGACACGAAGCTTAAAAAACTTAGAGATAGATAGCTGGAGTTTAAACCTCTGATTTCTAAGAAATGATCTGAAATTTGAACCTTACTTGTAGTGTAAAAAACTTACGAATACAAGTAAGAATTTGTTATCTTCATGTTTACAAACGAGCTTTTAACCTACTTGTTTATCACTGCTTTTGTTCAGTTCTTTCATTATCTTAAATATTCATTTCATTATCTTAAAGCCAGGCTCCCATTGCAAAAGGGTAATGAGCGGGAAATGGTCGAGCAGAACAGAGTACAAATAGTAAAAATAGGTTTTACCCTCTACTAAAAAAGAGTTTTTCTATTTTGATTATTTGCTTCCACTGCAAAGGGGAAATGACAGCGAGAATTGGGCGAAGGGGTCTACACGGAAAATGACAAACAGTCCATAACTAGCCTGACCTCCATTGTAAACGAGCTGCAAAAACCGCGGCAGGCGAGGAGACGCGCGAGAGGGGTCCGAGCGGGTGGGTCGTGCAGTAAAATTCTTTACAGACTCGTCCGCAAATGGTGTCACAGTAAATTAGTTTATAACTATTTTTACTCGTTTGGTCTGTTCCGTTTACCTTTTTGACGGTGGAAGTGCCTCTATGGAATTTTCCGTAGCGAGTGAAGCTGTACGGAGTCCGCTCCATTTGCTTAAGCGGGCTAGTTGATTTTAAACTATTTTCATTCTCTCGGTACTCTCTGCTTAACTCTTTCTTGGTAAAAGCACTTCTATAAAATTTATTGTTGCGAGTTAAACGGACCGGAGTCCGTGCCGCTCACAGTGGAAGCCCGGCTTAATTGTTTATCTTAAAAAATCTTCTATCTCTTTCTTGACGCTCGTGGCATGTCTTATAAAAGAATAATTTGTTTTGCTCCTAACGAAAAAAGTAAAATAAAGAACAATATCTTAAGTCAGCGCCCTTCACGTTATTGTTATGGGTTATCCTACTAATATTATAAAAGCTTGTATGTTTAGATGTACGGATGTGTGTTACTCAATCACGCAAAAACGGCTAAACGGATTTTAATTGGCAGACAGACAGTTCATTACCTAGATTAAAACATAGGACGCTCTTTATCCCAGAAAAATGTAAGGTTCCTGTTTAAAGTAAACGCAGTCGCAGTCGCGGACAGAAACTATTAAGGTAAATATTTTATTTAAAAGCATATTAAGGCAATATGTTGAACTCTCAATCTCAGCTTCGAGGACCAAATAAAACATAGCCAATCAACCAACCAAACCAAACATTTCCCTAAGGAGATAATTACAAGTGCTATGTGGGAATGATTAGCCAACCTAAGGGACTACCTAATTAGGAAAATACTCAAATTATTTCAATCAGTTCAGGGTAATTAGGCCTAATTCCCATTACAGGCTGTTTTATCTATTATAAATGGACTTTTGTTACTCGAGTGGGTAGGTCCCCATAACGTGAACCATTGACCTGGCGAAGGTTGTCGCAGGTAATAGCTGGATGCATTCTGCACCAAGCCGGCCATCGAGGCGATCTTTGGGGAATGTGTCAACGTGACATCTAAATTGACGGAACACTTAGCGCAGTGGTTAAAAGCTTAAACCGCTCCGCCCACTGTGTCTAATAGTCACAAGTTCGAATCCCGCACGGGATAAATCTTTGTGTGACCCACAATTATTTGTTTCGGGCTGGGTATTTGTGAATGTGAATTTACATGTTTGTAAATGCACCTACGGCACAGGAATAAATCCTAGTGTGGAGTTTCGTTTTAAAAAAGAAGAATATTCCATTCAGGACCATATTTGATGGCTATAAAAATATATAACAAACTACAAGAGTCCATAAAAATATAAACACCCACATTTCATTTTCATCATCAAGAAAGAATGATAAAACATATATACAATGCGATAACGAAAGGATGTAGGTACCGGGTAAGAGCTAGACTATCTTACCACGACCAAATAGACTGAGTCTTATCTGAGGGACAAGTCAAGAGTCTCCGTAACCGGCGAGCGTGTATGAGACGAACTAGGAAAGTGGAGGAAGCCAGAGAGATATGTAAGGAAAGAACCTGTTGGAACTCTGTACTCTCTGCCTACCGCGCAATGGATCGGCGTGATGATATAGATAGATAGATAGACCACCAACAAATATCTACATAAGTCTCAATAATCAATTAATCATCATACAAGAAAACCACTACCTACTGTTTATTCTAATAAAAAATTCGATAACTCGTCTCAAAAATATTAAAAACTTTGATTAATTCATGAAATTATGATAAGCCTTTACTAAATTTTGATTGATCTAGTTACGATTCGGATCCGTAAATCGACTTTTGATCAATCGAAAATTGATGAGGCCGACGTTCGCGTAGAATATGACCAATTATCTCTCACCTCGATTTGATAGAAAGGACCTTTGCCAATTTATTTATTACCAAATTTTATTCATGAAATTCTGATTTTCGAAGTATTATATCATATGGCATAATACTTAGGGGATGCTCTGTAGAACTGAATACCTTCTTCGTTCTTCAAGAAAAAGAAAAAAAAATGCCTATCAGAAAGGCCAAACAAATTGAGTTAAAAGACTAGCCCGCCGAGTTTCTCGCCGGATTTTCTCAGTACAGGCCGCGTTCCGCTGTTGTATTGGCCTATACAAAAATAATGTTGACTTTGAGTGATCAACTAGTCTATTCACCAATCGAAAGTTTATATTTATTCAGTGCCTATACCATCTTTACCTCCGCATAATGTATGCGACATTACGTAAATTACCATATTGCCTGCTGAAATACGACCAATAACGTTAATGTCTGCTACGCTCGGATACTTCGCGTTATTACTTGTCATCATGACCATTTCCCTTACCGGGTAATCGAAGATGATTGCCACGATACGCTTCCTAAGTATTTATATTTCATGAAATAAAACTATTTTTCCTCGGTTATCGTGGTTTATTTTGATATTTAAGTTCCCGACGTTTCGAGTGCCTCCCGTGCGCCATGAGTGCTGCAAAACGTCGGGAACTTAAAAATCAAAATAAACAGCGATAAAATCCGAAAAATAGTTTTATATCATGTGTAATATTTGCGTAAATCTAAGAACTCAGTATTTATATTTCATTGACATAATCACCATTAATCCAACCTTTAAAATATAACACCGTCCCGCCTATACAAACTTATGTGTTAAAGACTCGCAGGACTAGATTACTACCATCATAAGCAAGAAAGTGATGACTAATATTTGAGTATCATCATCAGATATTGAAGTGGGTTTGAAACGCTGGACATGGTCAATCAATATAATTATCTTGGACATTGTTTATCCTTTGGCAAAGAGCATAGAGATCTGGAAATCACTAGATGCATACAGATGGAATGGGTTGCGTTCAGAAAATTGGACGATGGGTTCAGGTATCGAAAAATACCGCAATGCCTGAAAACCCGTCTCTGTAACCAATGCGTCTTGCTTACTATGACTTATGGTGCTGAACATTGCACATAATGAGAGTTGATCAACGGGCCATGGAGCGTGTCATGTTATGCATCACACTGAGCGACCGAGTCAGAAATACGGAGATCTGTAAAAGAACTAAAGTGGAAGACTTGGGATCCAGTATATTTGGACTCAAGTGGAGGTGGGCAGGACACGTCGCAAGATGTGGTGGTAATGGCAAGTGGACGAGGTTTTTGATCGAATGGTGGCAACGAAATGGATATCGCAATCGAAGAAGGCCAGTACAAAGGAGGGTCGATGATGCTGTTAAATGCGCTGGTAAGACCTGGCTAAGATTGGTTCAGGATAGGGATATGTGGCGTAAGAGACAAGAGGCTTATGGCCTGCAGAGGTTGGATTAGGCTGGAAGTGATGATGATGATTATAAGCAACAAAGTTTGTCCTGAGTTTTTTTTTTAATTTTAGGGAAAAAGAACAGCTGATTTATAGAAAATAATATTGACACTTGACAAAATGTATGGAGCAGGAGATTTTGCCGAAAAATTAAAAAAAAAAATGAAGTCCTGCAAGGTTACTAATGTTTTAAAAGTAATCCTGTTTAAGCGGGGAATATTTTCCAAGCGGGGGTGGCAGAGGTGTACATCCATATTTTGCGGATCTTGTTAAGTCTCAATGTAATGGGGGCGAGCTTATTTACAGTCAGTATTACAGGAAACCTGACTGTTTTATTCGATAGATAAACGTTTATAACACTTTGTCTAACGTAAGTTTCAAATCTGAGACCTCGGAATCCGCGTAGTAATATTCAAAACCATCCAAAACACTGTGTACGAGTTTTCTGCACGTCCATATTTCACGAGTACGCGCTTGAAGGCAACGTAAACTTAATACGACGGAGCTCTTTACTCAAGACAACCCTTCAGTGTCCCTAAAACAACGTACCCTGAAACTCGTTTCAGACACAGATTGAATAAAACAGAGACTTCACTCTGCAAACGTAATCTGTCATCATCAACATCAGCCTTCAGCAGGCCACGGCTGGACATGTCTCTCCATTGTATGCCACTGAGTAGGATCCTCGGCTACTCTCATCCAATTTCTACTAGCCGCCCTAAAGAGATTCATCCCTCCATCTAGCTTTAGGGCGTAGCCTGTATTATTTGTACATAAATGTAGTGGCGTTTGACGTATATCTACCTAAATAAACTACTTGTAGTACTTTATCCATTGTATAGTACTATGTCTATTGTCCATATTGTTACGGATTTGCGATTATTTAGATATATACTACATAGCCTGCTGAGTTTCTCACCGGATCTTCTCAGTGGAAGCTGTGTCCTGATCCTGGATAGATTAGAAAGTTAAAAAAAAAGTTGTCAAATTCTAAAAGTGCCCCCGGGGTTTAAATGAATTGAGTTTAAAATATGAGTATCGTTTTAATCGTAAACGTCGATTCAAGCGCCGCTGAGTATACGTAGTGACTTAGCTATTTTATTCTGTGGTTCAAAGCGCTCGGTAGAAGCTTTTAGAACTTTTTTCTTAACCATCTGTGTTTGTGTTCTCAGAAATATAAAACTAGAGAGTAGAACATAAAGTATAAAAATGACTCAGTTTTGAGTTATTTTTACATATATAAAAAACAATGAAGTAAAAAATTAAAATAAGTACCGTTTCGTCTATATTCTCCAAGCGAGGTCGCTGATGGTCCCAGTGTAATGGAAGCTTATTGGTATTATCCAGACTGCGGACCACTACTGAGGATCTTCCGATACCACCGAGGACCACACTTTTTCCGACCGACCTGCTCTATACACTACAAATATAAAAGTTCCAACAGGTTCTTTTCTTACAGATCTCTTCGTTCCTCCACTCTCCTAGTTCGTCTCATACACTTGACTTGTCATCAAGATGAGAGGTGTACCTGACACCAGAGTATAAAATCTTTTTTAAAAAAGGTAAACCGACTTCAAAAAGCAAAAAATAAATATTTGAAGTCGGTGCTGATTGGTGCAGTCGGTTACTTGGCACCGACTTCAAATATTTATTTTTCGCTTTTTGAAGTCGGTTTACCTTTTTTTTTAAAGATTTTTATTTTACAATTTTAAGTGATGAGTAAATTATTTAGTAATATTCATAGACCGATATTATATTATTTTGCTGAGTTGTACAGTAAGGCACCTACAAGATTAATATAATGACTATAATAACGGAATCTATACATTCGTACTGTTGGCCGTTAAGGAGTTCCCTCTTGTATCTTCAAAGTCCAAGGTCCAATACCAATAACATTAAAATAGGCCCACCTCAAAACTATACTGAACCCAATGCAAAAAGAATCACCAAAATCGGTTCATAAGCAAAGGAGTTATAAAAAAAGGACGAATTATGAACCTCCTTTTTTGAAGTTGGCTAATATACTGCTTAGTTCTATAGTAAGGTACCTATAGGATTGACGTAATACCCATAATATCTCAATTTACACATGCCTATTGTTTGTCGTTAAGGAGTTCCGTGGTGTATCTTCTAAGTCCAAGGTCCAATGCCAATGAAATTAAAATGGGACCTCCTTGGAGCTACACTGAACCCAATGCAAAAAAAAAACAAAAAAGCATATATACAACCGAACATAGAACCTCCTCCTTTTTGAAGTCGGTTAAAAATAGAACCTATCCGATAGATAGTTTTTAAGATTATGTATCCCCAAAGAATGACTAATAAACGACTAAATCTTCGTGCGCCAGTCAGTCTAATTCTCACAAAAAAATTTTTCGGATACCGTAAAACTTATCGTCATGACAAAATGTCATTATTATGATCATCATAATTTGATCCCAAATATTTCCACTAGAGGACAGAAAATATAATAGCTAAAAAAGGTAGAAGAGGAACGTCTTTGTGTAGTCCACACAAAGCCGTTCCTCGTGGCGTTTCTCGAAAGAGACTTTTGCCTGTATGATTCAAACTAAAGCAAAATCACGTAATCCGGACACGAAGATTAATATCTCCGGATTTTCGGATCCCCAATCATTAGTTTAATGCCACGTCATTAGTACCGCAATTCGATACTTTATCGTGATCACAGCCAATTTTTCTTCCGGAATAGGGCATATTCAATTCCGGGGAAAGAATAAGATGGTAGCGGTCCAGTTGACGAACGTTTGAAATTTGTTGTTTAGGTCACTCGGGGGACCAGTTCCTCAATAACCCTAAGACCTCATATCTACTAACAAAATGTCCTCATATCTACTAACAAGGGGTTAGGGCGCATGTTCCACTCATTGGTGAACCAGTAGTTGTGGTAATGTTTGCACGGGACAATTCTTTGTGTGATTATAATACGTTTATATTATAATCGACGTACGATTTGGCGAAGTGGTTAAGTGCTTAAGCCACTCCGCCCACTAGGTCCAATCTTTGTATGACCCACAATTATTTGTTCCGGTCTAGGTATTTGTGTATGTGAATTTACAGGAATAAATCCTAGTCTGGGACTAGGTGGAAAAAAATCTTGTTTCTCAAATACTTAGTACACTTCTCACAAATATAATCCTTAATCTTAGGCAAATGTACACAAAAGTGTTAGCATATAAGGCTGAACTAAAATAGCTTGTATTTCAGCCTCAAACGCCAAACCCCTTGAGCTACAAGTGAATAGGTGTATATATGTTTATAGCGATGTCGTAAAATTGTAGTAGGTAAAATTTAGAAGTCAAAAGGCAAATAATAATAATAACGGATAATATGTTAGGTGTGTAGCCTGTCCTCTCTTTGTGTGTTATGAGCGCAGAAGTGAGTGTGTGAGGTTGGGACACATGTGTTACTGTTACAGAAATAAATACAGAAAGACCACTTAACACGCAACTGTTAACATTTATTGGTAGTATTTGAAAGGTTTATTCTACGCACGGTTTCCGTCTTTTACGTCTGCTCTCTGATTTTTCACAATTTATTTTCGAGGACGTATGCGTTATACACGGATTTCCAAGCCTTTAGGAATTTTAAGCCATCGTTGCCACCAAATATAAAGGAGCGCCCATTAATTATGTGAGGTGATTTTAGATATATTTTTCACCAGAGGCCCCCCCCCCCCCTCTGGTGAAATTTCGTGAGATTTGGCTGAACCCCTCCCCCTACCCCAATCTCACGTGAGATTTTTCAAAATGCATGTATCTCGTCAATGCATCGGATTTATTCTAAAAAGAAAAAAAGGCGTAATATTGTTATTTAAGACTAATGAAGTCTACCATTTAAGATTTCTGAGAAAGGAGACTAGAATTACAGTGAAAAGTAAACAATAAAATACTTAAATCGTTAAACGATTTGTGCAACTTTGCGGCGTTCGAAAAATCGCGTTAAATATTATTGAATATGTTTTGGCCATATTAGTAAACCTTTTAATTAATTAAATACTATTTTCTCGCAATTTTACTTTGTTTCTTTCGAAAGAAAATTCCGTTATATTTGCCAAGACCCCCCCCCCCCCCCCCCTGAACACCTTACGTAATTAATGGACGCCCCCTGTTAAATAGTTTTCGAAAGATAATTTTAACAAGGCACCATCCACTTCATAAAATATTTCTAATATTTCACGGTCTTATCGCCCAGGGGTAGTCAGCAACTGCATCTTGCTAACCATAATTCTGACATACCTCTTTCGGTTCATCTCCATTCATACATCTGCTTAACCATACCCACCGATTCGAAGTATAAACTTGAGTGTGCTATTTTGCAAGAGACATTCTAACAAAACACGCGTAGAAAACACAAAGAGCAATTTTAGTCGGCTTGGTCCAGTGATTAATTGCTTAAGCCAATCCAAATAAGCTTAATCCAAAGCGCAGCGCTTTGGATTCTAGTGTGGGGCTACGTTTCTTAAAAAGAAACAACCTGATATTCTGTAAACATGCCTATACAATAATAAAACTGTGAAAGACTGCACAATTCATTCATTATTCATGCTCCATTGCCAGAAAGGGCCATTGTTTCGGTGTATGAGATGTAGCGCAACCATGACACGAATTAATTTGAAATCAGTTAATATCGAATTTAATTGAAAAGGAGTTTACTTCATTTTTTTAGTTTTCAGATCTCTATTGGAAAGATTGCCTATCGGGATATATTATGTTCATTGCAGAGACTTATGAAAACGAATGGAATCCGATTTGGATTGGAATCCATTATAAAAAAAATGCGGTACCTTAATTTACAAGATCTTACATCTATGTTCCTAGCTCGCTCGTTAATAGATCATAAAAAAAGTTCAACCCTGTTTTGTAAAGAGACACCTTGGAGTTTCTTTGCCTTCTTATTCATAGTAACAACATTTCGAATGGGTGGTTGAGTTCTAAGTTAACATTAGCCTTTTCTTTTGCGACTATTCGCAGACTATTTATTCGAGAACTTCTCGCCCCAAATAAATAAAAGACTTTAGATTTTATTAGAGGAAATTTTCTGGTGAACAGTTACGCGTATCAGCTTAAATTTTAGTTTGAATTAAAGACGAGACGGAGAAAATTGTCTATCTATCGATATCCTCACGCTAAAGCTCGAAACGATTAACGTTAGCGTGACGCTAGCGGGAAAGAGTGCTGTCACGTTTATGGTTATTTAGTAAGTTACGTTACATTACGTTAATATTTATTTATTTATTCTTTATTGTACAAAGTTACATAAATTAGTAAGTACATTTACAGATATGATGTACAAAGGCGAACTTAACTCAATTTGAGTTGTCTACCAGTTAACCTTGGAGTGCAAAGAGAATATTTAACGTATACGTGAAGGCAATTGTACAACAAACTATTCAGTAAACTCTAAAAATAAAACGAACAAAACAAAGATAATAATGAAAACAAATATCGAAGTCTCTGCATACATAAATTATACTAACATATACTAAATTAAAAACTATACAAATAAATACACCTATATACATAAGTTTATATACATAGATATATACTTATATAAATATAAAATAATTAATAATATAAATAATATAATAAAATTTATATCAATTGCTAAGGAAATGCTCTTTTACTCTTTCCCTGAAAACATCCAGAGAACAGCTAACGCGTATGATATGTGGAAGGGAGTTCCATAGTTTCACCGCACGTACAGTGAAGGAGCCATCATAAAGGCTGGAAGTATGACGGGGAGTTCGGAGAAGGAGAGAGGTAGCTGTACGACAAGTTTTGCCCCGAGGAATAAGAAATTCGAAGCGTTCGAAAAGATATTCAGGTGAGTTAGAGTTATAGAGAACAGAGAACAGAAGAGTGAGAATATGTAAATCCTGACGTCGCCAAACAGGTAGCCACTTCAGTTTCATTCGATACACAGAGATATGATCATACTTGCGTAGACCAAAAATGAAGCGGATACATAAATTCTGCAAGCGTTCGAGTTTATTAAGAAGCTCCTCTGTAGCCTCAAGAAAACAAACATCAGCATAGTCTAAAAGTAGATAGAAGGAAGGAATGGGCAAGAATTATTCTCGTTTGAAAGGGCAGGAACTTCTGGAGACGTTTGAGATATTGAAACGAGAAGTATACCGTCCTGCTGACTTCCGCAATGTGAGTGCTCCAGGAAAGATTGCAATCCAAATACACGCCTAAATTCTTCGCACTGGTGGTATAAGGTATAGGGACAGAGTCATAAATTATTGGGGGGAGAGACTGATGGTCCAGGAGATTGTAGAAATGCCTGCCACCAATAATGAGAGCTTGCGATATGGTTGGGTTGACTAAAAGTCCAAATCCCTTAGCCCATTGATTGATGTTTTTAAGATCATTATTGATGGCATTAATTGCTACCGACAATTCTTCGACCTTAAAATGACGGTACAGCTGCAAGTCATCTGCGTAGAGATGATAGTGTGAAGCTATAACTTTAGTGATCGCATCGATAAATACCGAGAAGAGAAGAGGAGAGAGTACGCCACCTTGCGGTACGCCCGCAGAAAGCTCACACCATCCTGAGGAGGCCTCGTTAGAGCGGACCATCTGCGAGCGACCGCGAAGATATGAATTAAACCAAGCAGTTACAGAGGAAGATACGTTAAGTGAGGATAGGATTCCCAAGAGAATGTCAAAATCGACAGAATTGAAGGCACTGCTAAAGTCCAGTAGAACCAGAGCTGTAAGTTGTTTGTTTTCCATGGCCAATCGAATGTCGTCAGTAATCTTGACCAGTGCAGTTACTGTACTATGGCCAGTACGGAATCCAGACTGGTAAGGACTAAGCAGGCTGTTAGAGGCAAGAAAGTAAGATAGTTGTTTCTGGACAACACCTTCAAGAACTTTAGACAGGATGGGAAGTATAGAAATTGGACGGAATTGCGAGACTGAAGAGGGATTTGAAACTTTAGGAATCGGTAAAACATAGGCCTTCTTCCAGGCTGAGGGAAAGGAGCTAGATTCAAGTGAATAATTGATAATGTGGGCAATAACAGAAATAAGTTCATCCACGAGGGGGCGAAGCATTTGAATTTAAAGGCCATCATCACCGATAGTCTTGGTAGAAATCGTTAAGATGGATTTTTGGACCTCTTCCTCTGTGACTTGCCGAAAAGAAAACTGAGGACATACAGGCAGAGGTTGGCAAGAAAGGTTGCAGAGTGTAGAAGTTTTAATATCATTGTCTAAAGTGACAGGAGATTTTGAAAAGTGCATATTAATAGCAATAAGGTCGATATCTAGGATGCAATCGTTAGTAGATTTCCCGATACCTAGAGACTTAAGGAATTGCCATGCCTGAGCCGTATTGAAATTTTGAACTGAAGCGTTAATGTGGCGTCGCTTAGCATCCCTACATATACGACTACAGCGATTTCGTAACTTTTTATACAGAGACCAATTCTCATCTGTAGGGAACTTCATATACCGTCTTTTAGCTTTGTCTCTTTTAGACATTTCTTTTTTAATGATGTCAGACAACCATGGTGCGGGAGAATGTTTCACTTTTACTTTTTTTATAGGAGCATGCACATCAATAAGGTCTAACAGCAGTTTATTAAAGGCGATCACTTTAGTGTCCAAGTCGGCGCAGTTGTATACAGAAGACCAGTCAATATTACCCGCGTCTTCTCTCAAACGATCCAGATCAATAGTTTTAAAACTACGAAGAAGAAGAATCTTAGACTTGCATTTAGGTGTGCGAATTTTATATGAGAGGAAAACAAGATCGTGATAAGAAAAAGAGGCTGGAAGTTGCCCATGTACAGCCACCTTAGGTCTAGAAGTGAAGGAGGACAGTGGGGGGCATGGTGAGTAGCATAAAGTGGAAGAATATGCATGTTCACAGAAGAGACAAGAGATTGGAGTTTACGGCTGCGCGTATCACCCTTGAGCAGACAAGTGTTGAAGTCTCCGAGGATAATAGTGTTGTCATATAGTGATGAAAAATATTCAAGTATAGATTCAAAAGAAAGGAAATAATCAATATGACAAGAAGGACTATAGTAAACACCTAAAAGAATTTTAGTGTGTGTGTTAATACGGAACGTTAATCTCCATTCCGATCTCGGTCTCGAACCTATTCGCGCCTTTATTAAAAAGGCGACAACCCGATACCGCACACAGGATCAGACACCGACCTCGCAGGCGAGGTCGAAGAATCTCTTGCCCGCCGGCCGATGCATAGCACCACGGTGTGACACCTAGTATACGCCCTTCCCCATAGCGACTGTCCAAGCCCAGGCCGTTCCTCCTGAAGGCGCCCTTGAGCTAGTTACCCCATGCCCTTCTAGCACGAGCGTAGTGGTTGCACGCTCGCCC
Organism: Phalera bucephala; assembly: GCA_905147815.2. Taxonomy (NCBI): domain Eukaryota; kingdom Metazoa; phylum Arthropoda; class Insecta; order Lepidoptera; family Notodontidae; genus Phalera; species Phalera bucephala. The sequence goes on along the minus strand of LR990610.1, from coordinate 1,769,384 downwards.
TCTTGTCTGGTGAAGCTGTAAAGGCCCCGCGGCCAACAGCGTAGATCATTCACACGCACACACGTCGTCCGTGGACCAAAACATCCTTTTCGCTCTATATTTTTGACAATATTTAGATGAAAAGCCTCAAGAACCCAGAACTTTAATTCACTTACCACTTTCTATACCCGTAATTTTGTATTTCAGCTCATCTTATCGGCAAACTCGCAAACTTGCCAACTTCTCAATCATGCCATTATCGTATTGGGCCACAAAGGATACAATGAGCCCCTTTTTTGGCAATGTGAAGTTTTCAAACGCGAATCCGGCGCCTATGGCAGCGGAGCATGAATAATGAATGAATTGTGCAGTCTGTCACAATTTTATCATTGTATAGATATGCCCGCAGAAGATCATCTTGTTTGTTTTTAAAAAAACGTAGTAGTCCCACAATAGGAATAATTCCTGTGTCATCGGTGCGCTTAGAAACACGAAATTCACAAACATTCAGAAGGTTTGTTCCGTGCAAGGATCAAACCCGCGATTTCTCAATCCAATGGGCGAACCGGCTTAAGCCGGTTCGCCCATTGGATTCTTAATTCTTCTTCCATTGGATTCTTAATTGGGTCTTAATTACTGGACCAAGGTGTCCGACTAAAAGTGTTCTTTGTGTTTTCAACGCGTGTTTTGTCAGAATGTCTCTTGGATAGCAAAGTCAAGCTTAAGCTTCAAATCGGTGGGAATGCATAAGCAGATGTATGAATGGAGATGAAGCGAAAGGATTATGGTTGGCGAGCAGCAGTTTCTGTCTATCCCTGGGCGATAAGGGCGTGGACTTTTATAAATATTTTATGAAGTAGTTGATGCTTTGTTAAAATTATCTATTAAAATTATTTATTATATTTAGTGGCAACGATGGCTTAAAGTTCCTAAAGACTTGGAAATCCCTGCATAACCGTATACATTATCAGTCAAGTCTCACGCATTGGAACCATAACATCGTACGTAGAATACACCTTTTAAGTACTGCCCGTAATAAATGTTAACAGTTGCGTGTTAAGTAGTCTTTCTGTATTTATTTGTTCTGTGACCTTTTCTGATATACAAATTTATTCAATAGCTTCGAGCAATTTTGGTTGAAATCTGTTTATTTTTACGAGGGTACATCAATTTGTTGAGGCTCTTATAGGTGGTACGATCAAATTTAGTATGATTTCATGTTTGTTATGCTTGAGGAATGTGCGTGATGGAGCATATTTATCGATGTTTTAGGATACAGACAAGTTCATTTATCCTCCTTGGTTTAAAGTTTGTTTTAGAGTCGGTACACATCTGGCAAAGCAGCGCAGAGCATTTTTTTGAGCATTTGAGCAAACGACTTGGTTGATGTTAAAATAATATCGTCTCCGTACTTCTTTGCCGCGTGGTTCCCGGCTTAGAATAGGACCAACCCATCTCATCCCATCGGGTGTCGTACAAGGCGACTAAGGGAAAACTAGGGAATGGGCAGCAGCGTTCCTTTAACACTTCGACGACCAATAACTGCGCTCGCCAACCCGCCTGCCAAGCGTGGCGAGTATGGCAAACACCCCCAATTATGGAAGAAAGTAGAAAAACCAGGCCCCTAGTCCCCGGCGGTCCTGTTCGTCCTGGCCACGGTAGCAGCCATGGTAACGACAGGACAAGGGGTGCTAAGAATCTCCGGCAGAGATTCGGCTACCACCAAAACCGAAAATTGGCCCTGGTGACATACAACGCACGCACATTGAGGACAGATGAGAAGCTAGTTGAGCTGGAAGAAGAGTTAAACAAGTTGCGGTGGAGTATTGTTGGTTTATCGGAGGTCCGAAGAGAGGGCGAGGACACGATAACCTTAAAATCCGGCAACTTGTTTTACTACCGGGAGGGCGAACAGCAGTCCCAAGGTGGTGTCGGATTTATCGTCCACAAGTCACTCATAAACAACGTTGTGTCCATCACTAGTGTGTCGAGCAGGGTAGCGTACCTGATACTCAGAATATCCAAAAGATATTCGCTGAAGGTCATACAGGTCTACGCACCGACCTCGGCATACTCAGATGATGACGTCGAAGTTATGTATGAGGACATTAGTAGAGCCATACATACTTCCAAAACACACTTTACAGTGGTTATGGGTGACTTCAATGCGCGGCTGGGCAAACGGGGCGATGATGAGTTGAGAGTGGGGCAATTTGGATATGGGCAGCGCAACCCCAGGGGTCAGAGGCTGGCCGAATTTCTGGAGAAAGAGGGACTCTTTATGATGAACTCTTTCTTCCAGAAGCCGCCTCATAGGAAATGGACCTGGATGAGCCCTGATGGTTCCACAAAAAACGAGATAGACTTCATCATGAGCACCAAGCGACAAGTATTTAATGATGTCTCCGTGATTCATAGGGTAAAAACCGGCAGTGATCACCGAATGGTCAGAGGCACATTAAATATTAATGTCAAAATGGAAAGATCGTGTCTGATGAAGTCTACGCTCCGACCTACTCATGCATATATCCAAAACCCCGAGAACTTTCAACTCGAATTGTCAAACCGCTTCGAATTGCTAGACAGCAGCGCATCAGTGGACGAAATCAACAACAGGCTGGTAGAGACTGTTCATACGGTCGGGTCCAAGTATTTTAAGACCCACCGTAAAAATAGGCCTCAAAAACTATCTGACTACACCCGAAACCTCATGGCTGAGCGACGTTCCATGACGCTCCAAACCTCCGATGATGCTAAGTCCTATAGGCAGCTTAATGGACAGATATTGAAGTCCTTGCGACACGACTTACGGTCCTTCAATGCAAGGCGTATTGAGGAGACCATAGAGCAGAACAAGGGCTCTAAAGTGTTCGCAAGAGACGCGTCTATTGGGCAGAGCCAGTTGACGAAGCTGAAGACGGAGGACGGAAACGTAACGTCAAATAGGTCAGAGGTGCTCAGGGAGATAGAGAGGTTCTATGGACAGTTATATACCTCAGTAGCTAAACCTGTTGTTGACTTGGTAAAAGACCCAAGAGCCAAGCTAACCCGACACTGCACTGAAGATATCCCGGACATCAGCCTGTGCGAGATTAGGATGGCTCTCAAACAACTAAAAAACAACAAAGCGCCGGGTGAAGACGGAATTACTGCAGAACTTCTGAAGGCGGGCGGATCGCCGGTACTTAAAGTCCTTCAGAGGCTATTTAAGTCCGTCTTGCTTGAAGGGAAAACGCCGGAAGCATGGAACAGGGGTGTGGTGGTGCTGTTTTTCAAGAAAGGTGATAACACCTTATTGAAGAACTATAGGCCCATCACACTGCTGAGCCATGTTTATAAGTTGTTTTCGAGAGTCATTACGAATCGTCTCGAACGAAGGCTTGATGACTTCCAGCCTCCCGAACAAGCCGGTTTCCGGAAAGGTTTTAGTACCATAGACCACATACATACGCTGCGGCAGGTTATACAGAAGACTGAGGAGTATAATCGGCCACTATGCTTGGCGTTTGTGGACTATGAGAAAGCCTTTGATTCGATCGAGACTTGGGCGGTTCTTAGATCTCTCCAGCGATGCCGCATTGACTATAGGTACATCGAAGTGTTGAAGTGCTTGTATAATAACGCCACCATGTCAGTCCGAGTACAGGGGCAGTGCACGAAGGTGATCCCCATAAAAAGAGGAGTAAGACAGGGAGACGTCATTTCTCCGAAACTGTTTACGGCCACCTTAGAGGACGCCTTCAAGCTCTTGGAATGGCAAGGACTTGGCATCAACATCAATGGCGAATACATCACTCACCTTCGATTTGCCGACGACATTGTGGTCATGGCGGAGTCGCTGGAAGATCTAGGACGAATGCTCGGTGACCTCAATAGAGTATCCCAACAAGTGGGTCTTAAAATGAATATGGACAAAACAAAAATAATGTCTAACGTCCATGTCGTACCCACCGCACTCACCGTTGGGAACTCTACTCTTGAAGTTGTCGACGAATACATTTACCTGGGACAGGCAGTCCGGTTAGGTAGGTCCAACTTTGAGAGAGAGGTCAATCGACGAATCCAACTCGGCTGGGCAGCGTTCGGGAAACTGCGCAACATCTTCTCATCCAAAATACCTCAGTGCCTAAAGACTAAAGTGTTTAGTCAATGTGTGTTACCAGTGATGACATATGGATCAGAGACGTGGTCTCTTACAATAGGTCTCATAAAAAAGCTCAAGGTTGCTCAGCGAGCTATGGAAAGAGCTATGCTCGGCGTTTCTCTACGTGATCGAATCAGGAATGAGGAGATTCGTAGAAGAACCAAGGTCACCGACATAGCCCTCAGGATTAGCATGCTGAAGTGGCAATGGGCTGGCCACATAGCGCGAAGATCGGACGGGCGTTGGGGCAGAAATATTCTAGAGTGGAGACCACGTATTGGCAAGCGCAGCGTAGGACGACCGCCTGCCAGATGGACCGACGATCTTGTGAAAATCGCAGGAAATCGTTGGATGCAGGTGGCATCGGACCGGTTACGCTGGAAAGCGATTGGGGAGGCCTATGTTCAGCAGTGGACAAGTATAGGCTGAAATGATGATGATGATGACTTCGGAAAATATATTGAGCCTCCAATTATTTTGATAGTAGCTATGCTTTCTTGGGATCATTATAAGCTGCGTGGTAAGTGGCTACAATCCAATTAGATAGAGAAAGAGAGAGAGAGAGAGAGTTCGTCTGATCGTCGTCGTAACGTCTTAATAGTTTTAACAGCAGGTGGCCATAACAGGCCTCCACCAATCCGCACTGAGTCACTGTGGTGGATTATAATAATCTCCCTGACCTCAATTTGTGAGAGAAAACTGTTACCCAGCAAAAACTACAGGTTGGTTTATTATTAATGACCATGCGTAACACTAAATCAACGGAAACGTATGCATGTATGCATGCAATGTATAAGTAACAATAATATTAGCCCTGTTAAGAAACTGTCCCACCGTTGGGCACGGGCTTCCTCTCATACTGAGAGGGTTTACGCCCACCACGGTGGCCCAGTGCGGGTTGGCGAACTTCACACACACACACACAGACACTACGAGAAACTCTTAGGCATGCAGGATTCCTCGATGTATTCCTTCGCCGTTAAAGCATATGATAATTATAAGTTTATTTTAATACACAAATGCTTTCGAAAAGACAGATGTGTGTGCCTGGGTTCGTACCCGAGACCCCTGACTTTGCAGTCCAACGGTCTAACCACTAGGCTATCACTGCTTGATTAAATAAATGTATGTACGTACCCAACAAGCCTCTCTTTCTTCTATTTTGGACAGCAAAAATCTGAAAACGCAAAGACACATTTGAATATAAAGGGTCCAATATCCATGCCTACGCCGCAATACACCACAGTAAAAAGCTTGTCATTTACCATGATTAGATGGCTTTCAACCCTTAAATACGTTAGTCTATGGTATCCAACTTAAGAAAATATTTTCAAAGGCTTCTTTATATTAATAAGACCGTGATTGAACTCCTCGGAGCTTTTGTGTTGTATGGCTTGATGCGAGGTCAAAATATTCGTATCTTGATTGATTACATAAAGGAGAGGCTTCGAAATAAGGCCAGGATGAGAAATTTTGAGGAAAATCCAATTTTTGTCCGAGATTTCTTGCCTCAGGCTTTAGTGACGTATGAGAACCGAGTCTAATTCTGCATTTAGGGATTCCCTAGCGTGTCAAAAGTGACCATTGGAGGGGGTTTTAAAAGTCCTATACAAGTTGTAAAATAATCAACGTAAGACCTGAAAGTAGTTGGCTTTAAATCGGTAAATGAATTGATTCCAAAAAAAATTAAAGTATCTTACAATTTTTTTCATTTGCAAATATTGCTGTTACCCCTTCAGTGCGCTATATTAAACTAAATTTATTCTTGATTCAAAGCAAATTATATTTTATTCAATTATCTAATTGGTGTGTCTGAGGTATTGCGTTATTTACGATATACGATACGTTTGTAAATACACCCACGGTACAGGAATAATTCCTAGTGAGGGGCTACGTCTAAAAAAAAAAGAATGTGTAAATACAGAGTTTAGACCATATACTTGATTTCAGTTTCATTCGTATTTTTTTTTATTAGACCACAGCTGTTCGCACCACATAAGCATAAAGATAAAAACCTTTTAGTTTCCAGTAGTAGTAGTAGTGTATTGAATGGCGGTGTAGGCAAAGTTATTCAATAAACAGGCCGTGTTGAGTCGTTGGCTCAAATCCTTTTTATTACGGTGAGAAACCCTTTCTGGGAATGTCTTTCAGCGAAGATTGATAAGTAAATATAAAGGCAAATGTAATGCATAATGTTGCTCTGGAATCGCTTGGAAAAGTGGTCGGGTTTTCTATCGAAACATTCTTACTGGTAGTTTTTTTGGAATTGCCTGGTTTAATGGCAATATACTCGTGATTATATTGTGATCTATTATTGTCGGCGAAATGTGGGCGTAAACGGTACACCACTGCCACTTTCACTTGGGAAATTGAGATTGGAATATTTTGTAAAACTTTTTGTATAAGCACTGCAAAATACTAACAAATTATCAATTTTACATTTTCATAGAAATTTACTACTGGATCAGATTGCGACCTGAGAAAATCCTGCGAGAAACTCAGCCGGATCTTTTTTGGTTTACTTTTCTTTGTTTTTTTTTTGACATTGTGTATGGATGCAATATTTAGGTGTCATATTATAAGTTTACGATCTAGTTCCAGTGTACAGTGATTACCAAGATATTGATCAGAAAGGCTAGTTGTTAAAAGAGTAAAACGCTAAGTTTCTCGCCGGATCTTTTTAGCGAAGACCACCTACGAATCCAGTAGTAGATGTAAATTATTTAATACTAGCTTCTGCCCCCGACTTCAATGCGTCAACTTTAGACAGAAACCTAACATTTTTCCGGGATAAAAGTATCCTATGTGTTAATCCAGCTAATAAACTATCTGTGTTGTCTATAAGATTGTCCTCTATCATTACATTGTTCCGACGATCTTGTGAGGATCGCAGGAAGTCTTTGGATGCAGATGGCATCGGACCGGCTGCGCTGGAGAGAGATTGGGGAGACCTGTGTTTATCAGTGGACAAGTATAGGCTGAGATGACGATGATAATGATCACATTGTTATCTACCACTATAGACCAAATAGGGGTGTAGACAGTCCACCTCTGCCACTTCAGCTAGGAAAATTTAGATAGGAATATAGATATGAGTGTAAGTTTGAACTGCCGCGCTAACGAACTCCGCAAAGTTTTTCCAAGAGTGTTCAAGGAAGGATTTTAATTAAATAATGCTAATTTCTGTGTGTTTGTCAGCGATCGTTATCGAATTATTACTTTCACAACAAAGTCGGAGATAGTTAAATTGAACTCTGTGTGGGCTAAAATTCTGATTCACCTTGGCTTTTTCGTAAACTCAAAACTCAAATAATTTATTTTGTATAAGCCATGCGGAGGCGCTTACAAATAGTTTAACTACTAATCTATTACCGAATCGCATCGCGGGCTCCACTGAGAAGATACGGCGCAAAAAATCAGCAAGCTTGTTTTTTTTAATTACTTCTCTTACTCTTTTTTCTTTTCTGTTTTTTCAATCATTTTGTGTGGGTACAATGTTAAGATTACTATTAAATAGTTTACGATCTAGCTCCAGTGTGATGCCTTACGATCTAGATATGAATCTAATGAGGTTATCTGTACAGAGTGTCTAAAGGATTCCAGACGGACCAGTCCCCACAAGCAACACCCGTTCACGAGTACGATTGCTGGAACACCCATCAATCCCCTTGACTATATTGGAGAGAAGGGAGTGACCCGCACCAGACAGCCACCGCAAGCAAAGACATTATAGTGAGCATGACCAAACCAGAACCCCAAAGACGGTGACCAGATTGTGTCTACAAAACAGCAATCCTAGTGTGGGGACTAAAAAAAATAAACACCGTGATGGTTACATTCCCCAACCGGGAGGCGGCAGATGTTTTCTATGTACCATTGTTAGATACCAATGGAATAGGGGTGAGTCTGTTTTCCTTATTATATTTCTTTTAATAAAACGTAGCGAGCGCATCACACGAGAATTTATTTCCTGTGTCGTGAGTGCGTTTACAAACATGAAAATATACATACACAAACACCCAGACTAGAATAAATATTTATGGGCGTAAATTACAGTAAAGAAATCTATCTATCTATATCATCACGCCAGATCCCTTGCGGGGTAGACAGAGAGTACAGAGCTCCAACCGGTTCTTTCCTTACAGAACTTTCTGGCTTCCTCCACTCATATAGTTCGTCTTATACACGCTCGCAGGTTACGGAGACTCTTGCCCTTCAGATAAGACACGATCTAGTAAGGAATACAATATATTTTTGACAATAGGTATTGGAGTTAAAGTTCTAATTCAAATGATCACACTTTTGAGTTATGCCATTATAACATTTGGCTAGCGTTGTTCTGATATTTTGATTCCCGAATATTATTCTATAGAGAAAAAAGGTGTGAAAATGAGTCATAATGATAAATGGGATATGTCTGATGTCGAAGACTGTAGTTTATTATGATACCCCGAGGTTATGCGGACGGGCACTGGTAATAAATCACCCCTTTATCGTAACAGGCCACCCCTAATAACAAGGGGATAAGGATCATAATCCCTGTTAGTTCAGTGCTTTAAAGGTTTCGCCACATAACCGACGCAGCGCGACGGAAGCGCGACGATTGTGCGGCTTGGGGAGTTGTAATGTACTGAAATGAATGAAAGACGCCACACAGCGCAGCCCCGCTCGGCGCGATGGTGGCGTGGCTTGGACAATTGTAATGTACTGAAAGGTATGGGAGACGCCACACAGAGCGGTCCCGCTCGGTGCGACGACAAACGCCAGGGTCGAACGTAGCCGAGCGCTTCCATCGCGCTCCGTCGGCTATTTGACCAAACCTTTCAAGCTGATGAGGATTTGCGAAATACTGAAATGATGTGTTTAAAAATAGTGATAGTCTTATCTGTTGTATCAGTTGGGTCATAAATATATTCGTGAAATATGTGTGTGCACTCTGCACGTGATGGGATAAATGATCGTTCAAAATGTTTTTGAATTGTAATAATCTATCTATCTATCTATATCATCACGCCAGCTCCCTCGCGGGGTAGGCAGACAGTACAGAGTTCCAACAGGTTCTTTCCTTACATACCTCTCTGGCTTCCTCCACTCTCATAGTTCGTCTCATACACACTCGCCGGTTACGGAGACTCTTGACTTGCCCTTCAGCTAAGACACGGTCTATTTGGTCATGGTAAGATAGTCTAGGTCTTCCCCGGTACCTACATCCTTCCACTTTCGCATGTAATAATATCTGTCTTTAATGTCCTACTGCTGGGCAATAGCCTTCTCTCACAGATCGAGGTGCGAGAGATCAGGTTATAATCCATCCGCACTGGGCGGATTGCTGGAGGCAGGTTTGTGGCCACCTGCTGTTGGAACTTATCAAGCCGCCTATAAGGCTTCCAACTCGGCTTAACGACTAACATACTTAGTGGTAACCGGTACCAACGGCTTAGCGTGCGTTCCGAAATGTCCGTTCTCCTCCTTTGTCCGTAATGTCTGTGATATTGTACTATTCGCAGATAATACTCCCTTGATTTTCAAAGTTGAGAGCTGAGCTTAATTTTGACGAGGTGAATGGTGCTCTTACACAGATATTAAATTGGTTCGAAATGAACAAGCTATTGCTTAATTCACTCAAGACAAAGTGTATTTATTTTCTATGCGTGACGTAAAGGATAATGATACGAATATTCTTATTAATGGCACAAAGCTGGACCTCGTGAACTCGACTGTCTTTCTAGGTATTTATTTAGACACCAAACTCCAATGGGGGACCCATATCTCATCACTTGCGGGTAAACTTAGCTACGCTGCTTATGCAGTGTGGAAAGTACGGCAACTTACGGATGTGGATACAGCACACGGTATCCTACTGTGGGGTAACGCTGCTGATGTGGAAAATGTATTCATACTGTAGAAAAGAGATATCCGTGCAATTTATAACATAGGACCCAGGGTTTCCCTCAGAGAACTGTTTAAAGAGATCAATATTCTCACAGTCGCTTCACAGTATATATATGCCAATATAGTGTACATACGTAAGAATATCCATTTATTTGATAGAGTGAGCGTCATTCGTAAACTAAACACCCGAAATAAACATGAACTATTATCACCAATTTTTAGGTTTAAAAAGTATTCACTTCTTTCGTAGGTTGTCGCTATTCGCTGCTGCAATAAGATACCAAAGCATATGTTAGATACCACAATCCTGGGACAGGCAATCCGGTTAGGTAAGCCCAACTTTGAGAGAGAGGTCAATCGAAGGATTCAACTCGGCTGGGCAGCGTTCGGGAAACTGCGCAACATCTTCTCGTCCAAAATACTTCAGTGCCTCAAGACTAAAGTTTTTAGTCAATGTATGTTACCAGTGATGCCATACGGATCAGAGACGTGGTCTCTTACTTTAGGTCTCATAAAAAAGCTCAGAGTTGCTCAGCTAGCTATGGAAAGAGCTATACTCGGAGTTTCTTTACGTGATCGAATTAGGAATGAGGAAATTCGTAGAAGAACCAAGGTCACCGACAAAGCCCTCAAGATTAGAAGTGGCTATGGGCGGGCCACATAGCGCGTAGATCGGACGGGCGTTGGGGCAGAAAGATTCTAGAGTGGAGACCACGTAGTAGCAAGCGCAGCGTGGGACGACCGCCTGCCAGATGGACCGACGATCTTTTGAAAATAGCAGGAAGTCGTTGGATGCAGGTGGCATCGGACTGCTTACGCTGGAAAGCGATTGAGGAGGCCTATGTTCAGCAGCGGACAAGTATAGGCTGAGATGATGATGATGTCAAAGTTCATCCAAATCCACTGTTACGTGATTGAGTAACAAACATCTAAATATCCAAACATCGAAACATACAAACATCGTATCGTAGGATGGTAGGATTATGTTGCTTATATATCACGCCATTCGAATCGAATAGCGGATGTAATTATTGGTATCTCACATCTGATTCAGAGCAACGAATGAACATAAAACAACTTGATTCGACATGTGGAAATGAACTAATAATGTTGATTGTAAGACATGTGTTCAGTGTTGTATGGAGAGATAGGGGGTTAAATATGTAGGTACATACTGGAGCAAAAGCCCAGGTGATGTCCAGTGCCTGTTCTCTCTGGTACTAAAAAAAAGAACACTTCGAGGTAACATCTCCATACCAATAGTAGCTGGCTGGTGGATACCTTCGGTGTTCTGGATTTTCACCCTAGCTAGGATAATTCAGTAGGTAGATGTTACTTATGGAAGTGTTCTTTGAATCTTTTTCTTATTATTAGTGCACACTAAACATTGCATAAATCACCTTAGCTTTCGCTTCGGAACTACTAAAATTATACCATATATAATGTTACATAAATCACCCCATACAGATCGAATAGCGAATGTAATGCGAATGTAATTATTGGTATTTAACATCTGGTTCAGAGCAATGAATGAACATAAAACAACTTGATTGACTTACATAACTATATTGTAAGCCATGCGTATAGTGTTGAATAATAGGGGGTTAAATATGTAGGTACATACTTGTAACATAAAAAATGAAAATAAACACCATATCGCCTATATTACCCAAGCGGGGGTGGCAGAGATGTACCATCTACATTTAAGGTCCAATTTAAGAAGGGCGAACAAATTACCGAGTAACCGAGGATCGTGCCCAGTTCGAGACGCTTATGTCCAGCAGTGGACTGTTATAGGCTGATGATGATAATGATAAGCAAATTACGATTATACCGGGCACAATACCAGATAGAGAATACAAAGTGCTCGTAGCGCTGTGCGACCGCGGTGTTCTTACCGATCACCAAGGTTAAGCAGCGTTCGACTCGGTCGGCCTGAGATGGGTGACCGTTTGTGGAATTTTATATTCGAGCGTCTCCGTGCTTCGAAAAGCACGTTAAGCCGTTGGTCCGGTTACCACTTAATGTGGTAGTCGTTAAGCCCAGTTGGAAGCCTTAAATGCGGCTTAATATGTCCAACAGTGGGTTACCACAAACCTGCCTCCACCAGTCCGCACTGGGTCCGCGTGGTGGAGTATGAACTAATCTCTCTCACCTCGATTTGTAAGTGAAGGCCTTTAATGAAAAATTACAGTTTGCCCGACCGAGATTTCGAAGCCAGGACTTTTTGATTACACGCAGTATTCGTCACTAATCTGGGCGAGCTGACTCTATCAATATAATTTTGCATATCACGCCATTCAGATCGAATAGCGGATAGATAGAATACTCTTTATTGTACACACCAAATACATTATAACAAAACAAAGTAGTTGTAGCGGATGTGATTATTGATATTTAACATCTGATTCAGAACAATGAATGAACATAAAAAAACCTGATTGGACATGTAGAAATTAACTGGGCCCCAAGTCCGTTATTGAAATTATAATAAAATTGTTGATCATTGACATCATAATTGTTAGTTTTGACAGTTTTCAATATACAGATTCAATGATTAATCTTTAAAAAAAAATATAAGCCCTGTTAAGAAACTGTCCCGATGTTGGGCACGGGCCTCCTCTCAAACTGAGAGGGTTTAGGCCATAGTCCACCACGCTGGCCCAGTGCGGGTTGGCGAACTTCACACACCTTCGAGAAACTCTTAGGCATGCAGGTTTCCTCACGATGTTTTCCTTCACCGTTAAAGCAAGTGATAATTATTTTTTAATTCGCACATGCTTTCGAAGACAGAGGTGCGTACCTGGGTTTGAACCCGAGACCTTTGACTTTGCAGTCCAACGGTTTAACCACCAGGCTATCACTGCTCTTATGGTATGGTTCTTATGGTACCTCTCAATAATTCTTATGGTTTTGCATAGTCGTAGGTTCCAGTTCAAAAAATTGCGGACTTTTGGCACAATTTTAATTAAACGTTTTTTGTGGCATGTCATAATTATGAAACACGTAAAAAATAATGGTCTATCTGGAATCCTTTAGACACTTACTTATAAGAAATAACATCATTTTAGTCTCATATCTCGGTCGTAGGGACTCACTCTGAAACTATATGGTAATCTTCTTAATTGTAACCTAAACATTGAACCCATACAATATGATTAAAACAATATAAAAAAAAAATTAAAATAAGAAAGAAATGTCCGCGGAGTTTCTCGCCGGATATTTTCAGTAGAGGCCGCGTTCCGATCCGGTGGTAGCTTAATAGTACCCCGCAGGATTTATGCAAAACAAACAGACGCACGATTTTGCGCAGTGCTTCCCATTTACTTATTTTTCCTATTTTGTTCTTCTTACTAACATTAGTTTATTAAGTTATTATTGTACACACCAACATTATGGACTTCCTAGTCTGAAATAAAAAGATTGTATTTATTTTTTATTTATTTTTTAAGGGCGTAAGCCGCTCCGCCCACTGTGTCTAATAGTCGCGGGTTTACCCACATTTATTTGTATCGGTCTGGGTATTTGGGTATGTGAATTTTCATGTTTGTAAAAGCACCCACGACACATGAATCTATTCTGCCCCATTTTATTAATTAAATAACGTAGCCCCACATGTGCTACGTTATATAATTAATACAAAAAAAGTTTTTGAGTTTGACCTCTGCCATCCCCAGTTGGAGAATAAAGGCGTGACAGTGTGTATAAATACTAAACCTTTCGCTACAATACAACGATTCCAATCGCCCTGTATTATCCATATATTATGTTACTTACATATATCACGCCATTCGAATCGAATAGCGGATGTAATTATTGGTATCTAACATCTGATTCAGAGCGATGAACGAACATTAAACAACACGTTAATTTGACAATGAAATGAATTGATAAGGATGATTGTAAGCCATGTGTTTAGTGTTGAATGGTTAGATAGGGAAATAAATATGTATATACGTGTAACATACTTAACGCAATATCTAAAAATAGTTGTTCCAATTCGGAAATTTTTGTGTGTGTGTATGAATGATCTATGCTGTTGACGGCGGGGCCTTTACAGCTTTACCTGCCAAAAGAGCGAGCGTGCAACTACTACGCTCGAGCCAGAAGGGCAAGGAGGCCCCAAGGAGAAATGGCCTCGGCTTGGGCAGTCGCTATGGGGGAGGGCGTATACTAGGTGTCTCGCCGTGCTGCTCTGGACTGGCCGGCGGGCAAGGAAATCTTCGCCTTCGCCGGCGAGATCGGTGTCTGATCCTGTGTACGGTATCTGTATCCGAAAGAAGGGATGTAAGGGCATCGGGAGGGTCGATGATTACGTGCTGCGGACGGCAGTAGCGGCTGATAGGAGGGGAGTTAGGTTCGTAGTCGGCGGCGGCTACGATAAGCGGATTCCTATGATTGGACACGTTCGCGAATTATCGGTTATCGCCTTTTTAATAAAGGTGCGAATAGGTTCAAGACCGGGATCGGATGGAGAACCAATTCAGGAAATGAGCCCTTATTCCGTATGACTAAACGCGGGGCGTTACGACGACATCGAGAAATGATTTGACCACATGTATGCTATTTTACGGGATTTGTAATTATGAGATGCTACAATAATCGTAAAATTATAATTGTGCTAAAAGTCAGTAATCTACTAAATCCTTTGGCTTACACGCGGTCGACAAGAGCGCCATTTACCGGGTTTATGTTACTTCTGGAGAAGGTAGCTTTGAAAGGGTGAAAGAAATATTTTTAATAAAGAAAATAAAAAATAAAATATTACGATCGGTACAGTAGTTTCAGAGTCTTTCGATTACAAACAAACATATCTCTCCCCTTTTTACCTATAAATAAGTATAAATACCAACAATTGTTTAAGATGGTACGCCTATGGGAAACCATAAGGGCACCATTGATTCAGTAGATTACTAAAACTGTTACCAAAAGCTAGAACCAACAATTCAAATGACTTCTTTCATTCTGCTCCACTAAAGTATCTATCCGATTTCATTATCATCTCAGTATAGTTTTGATAAAATAAGAAGTTGATTAATTTAAAAAAATATCTTTTTAAAAATAAATAAACCGACTTCAAAAAGCAAAAAATAAATATTTGACGTCGGTATCGGTTAGTGCAGTCGGTTACTTGGCACCGACTTCAAATATTAATATTTTGCTCTTTGAATCGGTTTTTTTTTAAAGATTTTTATTTTACAATTTTAAGTGACAAGTGAATTAGTTACTAATATTTATATACCTATATTATATTATTTCGCTAAGTTGTAAGGTACCTAAAGGAATGATATAATAACCATAATCACGGAATCTATACATTCGTGCTGTTCGCCATTAAGGAGTCCCCTGATGTATCTTCAAAGTCCAAAGTTCAATACCGATTTCATTAAAATGGGACCACTTCGAAACTATACTAAACCCAACGCAAAAAGAATTATCAACATCAGTTCATAAATAAAGACATTATAAAAAAACACAGACGAATTGTCTTTTTTTAAAGGCGGCTAATATTCTGATTAGTTCCACGGCAGGGTACCTATAGGATTGACGTAACATCTCAATCTACGCATTCGTATTGTTTGTCGTTTAGGAGTTCCCTGGTGTATCTTCCAAGTCCAAGGTCCAATACCGATGAAATTAAAATAGGACTACCTTGGAGCTATACTGAACCCAATGCAAAAAGAATCATCAAAATCGATTCATAATTGGCGGAATGATCGCGTAACATACATAAAAAAAAACATACAGTCGAATTGAGAACCTCCTCCTTTTTAGAAGTCGGTTAAATATATTGTTAATCATTAGTTGATTACATGTTAATCAGGCAGCTGAACACAGTCTAAATAAAAAACATCTAACTGAAATCTTCAATTTGACGATGTTTTGTTCATTTGTTGTTCATGTCAGTACAACATTTTCTCGGAATACCGTTTACATTTTGTTCATTTTTCGGTCCGATTTCAATTCGGTCGATATTAATATTTTACGAGAATACCAATTTTGAGATTTATTACATTGAGATTAGATCGAGACTGCATTTTGAACACTTTTAATTACAAGAATTGGCCCCCTTATTAAAACTGCTTAGCAGACTTGGAGACCATGTATAAGTTTGTGCGCCACTGAAGTAGCAGTTTTCCGCAACTTCGTACCTAGTCGACAACAGCGCCACCTACCGGGACTTTATTTTATACCCTATGTTACTTCTGGATAATGTAGCTTCCTAATGATGAAAGAATCATTAAAATCGGTCCAGTCGTTTTGGAGTTTATTTGTTACAAAAATACCAATCTTTCCTCTTTATCATTTTAGTGTAGATAAATGATTTCACGAAATAATTCTAACGTGATGCGTTTGATTATACCAAATAAGAAACTAATCAATTCCAACTATTTAATGTAAAAATCTATATCATCACGCCAGATTCCTTGCGGGGTTGGCAGAGAGTACAGATTTCCAACAGGTTCTTTCCTTACATACCTCTCTGGCTTCCTCCAATCTCATAGTTCGTCTCATACACGCTCGCCGGTTACGGAGACTCTTGACTTTTTCTTCAGATAAGACTCGGTTTATTTGGTCGTGGTAAGATAATCTAGGTCTTCCCCGGTACCTGCATTCTTCCACTTCCACATTGTATATCAGTTTTGTCATTCTTTCCTCTGGCATTCTTTCTATATGCCCGAACCAGCGGAGCATGCCCTTTCTCATCTTTACACCGATACGCGCTGTTGCTAATGCGGTCGGTCAGCTTCACTCCGCACATAGCCCGCAGAGCTCGCATTTCTACCGCATTTATCCTACTTTCATTCTCACTTCTCCTTTAATGTAAAAAAATAATATAAACACCGTCACGTCTATACTACCCAAGCGAGAGTAGCAGAGGTGTATTTGTACACCCACTTATCGTATACGAAAATACCACAAACGGTCACCCATCTCAGACAGACCGAGGTGAACGCTGCTTAACCTTGGTGATCGCTAAAACGCCGCGGTATGACAACGCCACCGGTACCTCAATTACAACTCAATTACTACAACTTAATTACTTCGTGAAACACAACTTTTATAGTGAAACAATGTGCTTTCAGCTGAACATTAAAAAAAACTATGTTTAGCTGCAGCTCACTTAATTACTTAACTTTTTCATAGATGACTCTTTCAGCTGCGGGACGAGTTGGTAACATAAAAGAAACTTAGTTTTAAATTAACTTAATTAAGAATAGCTTTTCTGTTGTCTTTTTACAAAAATAATCAAATATAATTTTGTTGTTAGCAGTGATGGTCGCTTACGATGGGTCTCATAAGAAGGCTCAAGATCACCCAAAGGGCGATGGAGAGAGCTATGCTGGGAGTTACCCTGCGGCATCCAATCAGAAACGAGGAGATCCGCAGGAGGACCAAAGTCAGATATAGATCTCAGAATTTCTAAACTTTAGTGGCAGTGAGCGGGACACATCGCTCGTAGAACTGACAGCCGTTGGGGCAGAAATGTTCTCGAGTGGCGACCACGTACCAGAAGACGTGGATTGGGCAGGCCCTCTACAAGGTGGAGCGATGACCTTGTGAAGGTCGCGGGTAAAAGTTGGATGCGTACAACGTTGTGGCGGTCTTTAGGGGAGGCCTTTGTCCTGCAGTGGACGTCTTTCGGCTATAGAAGATAGCAGTGATAGCCTAGTGGTTAGTCCGTTGGACTGCAAAGTCAGAAGTCTCGGGTTCAAACACAGGCACGTACCTCTGTCTTTTCGAAAGCATATGCGTATTAATAGTTAACTGTCACTTCCTTTAACGGTGAAGGAAAGCATCGTGCAGGTTTCTGCATACCTAAGTTTCTCGAAGGTGTGTGAAGTGCGCCAACCTGCACTGGGCCAGCATGGTGGACTATGGTTTAAAATCCTCTCAGTTTGAGAGAAGACCCGTGTCCAACCAATATTATTATTATGACGTTTTTGTCCCCACTATTTGGAATAGTAAATTAAATGGAATGCCTGATTGGTCCGGTGGCGTATGGTGCGCGTGGCGATCATAAGGTTTGAATCCGAGGTCGCACAAAATGTGATATTCGTGTAGATTTTTTTTATATGACGAGTACAATGGCAATACGCTCGCCTGTTTTACATATGGACCTAACATTTTCAGCGAAGTATAGGTGTACACAGTACACCTCTGCTACTCCCGATTAGCTAATATACTCTTGTCAATATCCCTAATCCACAAAAAAGTGTAAATATCAAATACACCGTCACGCCTATATTCTTCAACGCTAGAGAATTTGCTAAAAAACACGGTTTTAAATTCTGCTGGTCATCAAACGGAAATATATTTCTACGCAAAGAACAAGGAAATAAACAACTACTCATTTCTTTCGAAAAAAGCCTTTTGGATTTGAAAAGGAATATGTGACTAATATTTTTAAGCGAAGTGCAAACAACCATATTTAAAATTACAAAAACATTTTTAGTATCTTACCACAATGTTTTACCTATACTATTAATTCACTACTACACCAGACAAACACACACATTATACATCCACAACCGCATAACTTGTACATATTACAAACACACACCTCCACATCAGCTATACACACATCATTGTATGCACGTAAATATAAAATAGAATTTGATAGCCTCTCGCAAGCATGGCACACCCCCTGTCGAAATTTACGCTTAAAATGGCTAATTCTGACATTATAAATAATATTAATAATGCCCTGGATCAATACAATTCAGCTAGCTCATACATTTGTTGCCCTGAAGACTCCACCAACTACCTAAACTTATCGAAGTCAGCAGTGACATTATTTCACATGAATATCCGTAGTGTGAATAAAAACTTCGAACAATTACGCATATTATTAACAACAATTAAGGTTAATTTTGATATCATAGTTTTGACTGAGTGTTGGCTTAGCAAAACCAATAGTACACCTAACATAGATGGTTACAAATCCCACTCAACAAAAAAATTTATGAACCAAAATGGCGGCGTCATCATATATACTAGTGACAAACTAACGTGTACTGTAAGAGAACCTATATTTAAAAATGCAAACTGTTTAGTATGCCAAATTGGTAACCTTTTGGGGATCGTGGCCATTTATCGCTCTCCCTCCCAAAATTCTAGGGAAAGCTTCAGATCTTTTATGGATAGCCTAAATGACGTCTACAGTAACTTGGCATGTTCTAGCACTGTTCTTGTAGGTGATTTAAACATCGACATTAGTTGTGATAGTAGAGACCCCTTATGTGATGAATACCTGATCCTTAATGCATCTCACGGTTTTTTCCCACCGCACAATCTGCCAACCAGAATAAGCACCTGTTTGGACCACGTATTCCTTAAATCTCGTTTGTCATCTACTACATTAGTTCTGGAATCTTATATAACGGACCACATGCCACTTTTACTCCAACTAGAGCTTACCAACTCAATATGCCGACGTCCAAACACCGAATCACGCATAGACTTCCCATCAGTAAGAGCCGAGCTGGAACACACGAACTTTTCCAACATTTTCACAATCCAAAATGCTAACACAGCAGCTACTGCCTTTGTATCCACGATTACTTCGATCATACGCAAGCATACACAAATTGTCAAAGTCTCAAGGAGAAACGTGATTCTAAAACCTTGGATAACTACAGGGATTCTGCGGTGTATTAGAAATCGTGACAAGCTACATAGTAAGACAAAAAAATCGCCAGACAGTATGGTTCTTAAGTTGACCTATACCCGGTATAGAAATTTTTGTAATCGTCTTCTCCGTAATCATAAAAGGGCTTATGAGAAAAGTATGCTAGAAAGGGCAGGAAAAGATCCCAGAGCACTTTGGAAAGTGAGCAGAGAGGTTACTGATTCCCAAAAAACGAAAAGCAAACCCATAGAACTTCTAAATATTACCGACAGTCCTGAAAAATCAGCCAACTATGTCTGTAACTACTTCACAAGCGTGGGCAAAAACTTAGCAGATATGATTCTTGCTTCCAATTTCTCTCTCCCTTGTGATTCCTCTCCCCTCTCCGTAATAAACCCAAATAGATCATCATTTGCCATTTCAAACGTGACGGAAGCTGAAATTGACTCTATTATACTTCAACTACGTTCGGACTGTACACCAGGTTGGGATGGTATCTCATCCAATATTCTGAAACAATGCCAGCATATCTTGTGCGCACCTATTACATATATCTGTAACAGCGCCATTACGACTGGTATTTTACCAGACGTTTTTAAAAAAGCAGTAATTCACCCGATCTATAAGGGAGGTGACAGGGACTGTATCAATAACTATAGACCTATCTCCATACTAACTGCATTATCAAAAATATTAGAAAAAATAATTAACTCGGCACTTAAAAACTATCTTAAGAAATTTAACATTATAGCGGATAATCAATATGGATTTCGCTCTGTGGTCTCCACCGAAGATGCCATACTTGGTCTAACAAATGATATTGTTCAAAAATTAGATACTAGGAAAAGATGCATATGTATTTTGTTAGATCTTTCAAAAGCCTTTGATACAGTCTCTGTCCCTATCCTTCTTTCAAAATTGGAAAAGGTGGGCATACGTGGCTTAGTGCTAAATATCTTTAAAGATTACTTAAATAACCGGCAGCAGAGAATTCGTATAGAGTCCTACTTAAGCTCTGAAGAGGGGATATTATCCTACGGCGTCCCACAAGGAAGTGTACTGGGCCCAACCCTCTTTCAGATATATGTAAATGACCTATGCAAAATGTCTTTACCCAACAGCAATATTTACACATATGCTGACGACACTGCTGTTTTAGTATGGGGAGAGGACTGGGTTGCGGTTCAAAAACATGCTGAGTTCTCTTTAGCCAAAATCATGTGCTGGCTTAAGAGGAATTTGCTCACGTTAAACCTTATCAAAACCCACTACATATCATTCTCCATTAGACAAAATACCTCCGCCTCGCCTAACTTTGCAATAAAAGCCCATTCTTGTCTCGATTCCAATAACTCCAATTGCAACTGTCAGACCCTCACACGAGTAAAGCAAGCTAGGTGTAGTATTGGATGAGGGACTGAGATGGGGTAAGCAAATCGACGCAGTCATCGCAAGAACGAGACGGCTGATTGGTATTTTTAAAAGATTGAGAGATGCAGCTACACCAAAAATCATAAAAATGGTGTATTTGTCACTTTGTCAGTCTGTTATCCAATATTGCATCACGGTATGGGGAGGAGCAGCAAAGACCAAACTTCTGGGACTTGAGCGAGCACAAAGAGCGGTGCTTAAAGTTATGATCAACAAGCCATATAGATATCTCACCAAACAGCTGTATTCAGATTGTAAAGTTTTAACAGTGCGCCAACTCTATATGCTCAAACTAATTCTAAAAAAACAACCAGCTGTGCCCTTTCCTGTGCCTAATAAACGTAGAGCTGCATTAGCCTGTCCTAGTATCCCCTGCAAAACTAAATTTGCCAGGTATCACTACAATAGTTGTAGTAATAAAATATATAACACCCTCAACAAAAAACTAAATATTGTGGGACTCAACAGGTATAAAACCAAAACTGTAGTCACAGAATGGCTTCTTGAGCAGGATTACCAAAACACAGAAAGTCTACTTGCATACATTGTATAACAAATAAAATGATATTACACGTACATTTAATATTTACAAGAGTCACACACAGGCACACATATACACACGCATGCATGCA
The DNA here is from genome assembly GCA_905147815.2 of Phalera bucephala. Lineage (NCBI taxonomy): Eukaryota > Metazoa > Arthropoda > Insecta > Lepidoptera > Notodontidae > Phalera > Phalera bucephala. The sequence continues at coordinate 1,747,672 of LR990610.1, read as the reverse complement.
TGCATGCACACACACACACACACAGACATACACACCTTCATTGATTTATTTTGCATCTTTTTATATATAAGCATTTAATATTCTTTACTGGACTCTATTCCATTATAGCTATATAAAAAGCTCACACTTGTGCAGCGTCCACAGTATATTTTGGAGTGTACATGATATTTTATTATATGCTCGACTGAACGCTGTCCCCCAAAATACAGGCTATTTCCTAGTTTGGGAGCCAGTTTTTCGGTAACGTAATGTTAACATTCCATGTTCACTAATGCTAATAAATGTAACACCTCAAATGTAATGTTATATGAGTGTAATAAATGATTATTATTATTATTATATTCCACAAGCTGGGATAGCAGAGGTGTACTGAATACACCCACTTTTTGACGACGCTAGCATCGTCGCATGTAATAGGGGGCGACCCTATTCCCATATACCGGACACAATTTCAGACTCCAGACTTATACTGGGAATTTTTCTTTAGAAATACTACATTTGTCCAACCTAGGATTTGAACCCGTCTTGATCTCAAAGCGATGACCTTTGCCACTAGACAAAATATGGGTGTACACAGTACAGCTTTGCCACTCCTCATTGGCTAATATACTTATGTCAATATACCTAATTCACAAGAAAACTAAAAAAATATCAGATAAACTAAAAAAATTATATCGCCACTTTTTGACATTGCTTTAAGAGGCTACCGCGATAAAAACGTATTTTTGTAATCCATGCACTTCAAAGAGTATATGGATTAGAGAATTAACATTTAGAAATATGATTTTTTGGCTGTATGTTTTAGAATCTGGTAAAAAGAATACACAATCAAATGAAATTTTTTGCTAGAAAAAAACCTTAAGTCACCTCTATTGCTTTACATTTTCTAATTCCAACGCGAAACGCTAAAGAAATAATCAATAGGATTTACTTAACAACAATAATTGAAGCAAAGTTCTTGTACAGAAGTTTTATATTTCATCAATCAATCAATCAGCCTATCGCAGTCCACTGCTGGACATAGGCCTCTCCTAACACGCGCCATTGCACACGGTCCTCCGCCTTCCGCATCCAGTCTGTCCCAGCGACCTTTTTGAGGTCGTCGGTCCATCTAGCTGGGGGCCGTCCTACCTTACGCTTACCAAGTCGCGGTCTCCACTCTAGGACACGTTTGCTCCATCGGTCGTCGGTCCTTCTGCAGATGTGACCAGCCCATTGCCACTTTAGCTTACTGAGTTTGCGAGCTATGTCGGTAACTTTGGTTCTTTGTCGGATTACCTCGTTACGAATTTTATCCTTCAAAGAGACGCCGAGCATAGCTCGCTCCATAGCCCGCTGTGCGACTTTAAATTTGTGGACCAGTCCCACTGTGAGTGTCCACGTCTCGGCCCCGTAGGTCATAACAGGTAGGACGCATTGGTTGTACACTTTAGTCTTCAGGCATTGCGGAATAGGCGAAGAGAAAACGTGACGTAGCTTGCCAAATGCTGCCCAACCCAATTGGATCCTGCGGTTGATTTCTTTCTCGAAGTTGTTTCTACCAAATTGGACAACTTGTCCAAGGTAGACATACTCCCGAACAACTTCGAGCATCGAACCATCGACGTAGATCGGTCCCGGCGTGACATGGTCATTAAACATGATCTTGGTTTTATCCAAGTTCATGCCGAGACCGACACCTCGAGAGGCTCCATTTAGGCTATGCAGCATTTCGCGTAGCTGTTCCAGTGACTCTGCCACGATGACGATATCATCGGCAAACCGAAGATGTGAGATGTATTCGCCGTTGATGTTAATGCCCCGCCCAGTCCAGTCCAGCGTCTTGAAGACGTCTTCGAGTGCATTGGTGAAGAGCTTGGGGGATATTACATCCCCCTGTCTTACACCTAGACGCAGCTCGATCGGGTTGGTCTTTTGGTCTTGGAGCTGGACGGTCATTGTGGCGGTATTATATAGACATCTCAGCACCTCGATATAGCGCCAATCGATGCCACATCGCTGCAGAGCATCCAGAACCGCCCAGGTTTCGATGGAGTCGAAGGCTTTCTCGTAGTCCACGAAAGCCATACACAGCGGCTGATTGTACTCTTCGGTCTTCTGTACAATCTGCCGAACAGTATGGATGTGGTCCACGGTGCTGTAGCCTTTTCGAAACCCAGCTTGTTCCGGTGGCTGGAACTCGTCAAGTCTTCTGGCGAGGCGGTTTGTGAGTACTCTCGAGAACAACTTGTAGACGTGGCTCAGGAGTGAGATGGGTCTGTAGTTCTTCAGCAAGGTTTTGTCACCTTTTTTGAAGAACAGAACCACCGCACTCCCGCTCCACGCTTGAGGTGTTAAGCCCTGGTGGATGACGGAATTAAAGAGGCTCGCTAACTTTTTCAGTATTGGAGTCCCGCCTGCTTTTAGGAGCTCAGTGGTGATTCCGTCATCGCCTGGCGACTTGTTGTTTTTGAGCTGCTCGAGAGCCACTCTGACCTCGTCCTGGTTGACATCAGGGATGTCTTCCGTGTTGTGGCGTGCGAGTGGGGCTCTGTGGTCGTCAGCGCTGGGTCTCGTGGGTTTAGTCATCCGTGATGCGTACAGGTCTTTGTAGAAACTCTCAATCTCCTCGAGTATCTCGAACTTGGAGGTCACGGTTTTGCCATCTGCAGTATTAAGTTTCGTCAGATGGGATTTACCTAGCTGGCGAGCGAAGACTTTGGTGCCTCTGTTCTGTTCAATCGCAGCCGCGATGGCGCGGGTGTTGGAACATCGGAGGTCACGTCGCACCAGCTTCCGGATCTTCCGGTTGAGGTTCCTCCCATCCGGCGAAGACGCCTGCGTGGATGACATTTCTCGTCTCTGCCTCATAAGTTCGAGAGTCTCGAGCGAGAGTTTAGACTCTCTGTTACCGCTTTTGCCGGGAAACACCCTTCGAGACACCTCCTGTAGCGTTTTGACCACTGTGTCGGTTTTTTCGTCAACATTGCCTTCGGTTTCCAGCAGGTCGAAACGATTTTGAAGCTCCAGTTGGAACTTTTCGAACCCTAAAGCTATTTGAGGCGCAGTAGGTCTCAGAGTAGCCCTCATCATGCGACGCCTTTCGGCCCTGAAGTTTATATTTAGAGCGCCTCGGACAAGTCGGTGATCGCTGCCGGTATTAAACCTGTTGATTACGGAGACGTCTCTAAATATAGACTTCCTGTCAGTCATGATGAAGTCTATCTCGTTCCTCGTCACAGTGTCGGGGCTTCGCCATGTCCACTTTCTATGAGGCTTCTTCTTAAAGAACGAATTCATCAAGAAGAGCCCCTGCGACTCCAGAAAGTTGACCAGCATCTGCCCCCTGTGGTTTCGGCGCCCCACGCCGTGTATTTCATAGTGTAGTTTTTTTAGAAAATAACATAATTTGGTTTTGCACATACGCCATTTATTTGAGTCGAGCACGTGCTCAATATATCCGTACCTTATTTTTCTTTTATGAAGTAATTACATCATTGTCACTCTGCCGGTCGATAAGTGGCCGGTTGCGGTAGCCCAAACTACCAAACGCCCCAGGACTTACTTACGGGGCCGAGACGTGGCCACTCACAGTGGGACTAGTCCACAAATTTAAAGTCGCACAGCGGGCTATGGAGCGAGCTATGCTCGGCGTCTCTTTGAAGGATAAAATTCGTAACGAGGTAATCCGACAAAGAACTAAAGTTACCGGACATAGCTCGCAGACTCAGTAAGCTAAAGTGGCAATGGGCTGGTCACATCTGCAGAAGGACCGACGGCCGATAGAGCAAGCGTGTCCTAGAGTGGAGACCGCGACTTGGTAAGCGTAAGGTAGGACGGCCCCCAGTTAGATGGACCGACGACCTCAAAAAGGTCGCTGGAACAGACTGGATGCGGAAGGCGGAGGACCGTGTGCAATGGCGCGTGTTAGGAGAGGCCTATGTCCAGCAGTGGACTGCGATAGGCTGATTGATTGAAACGCCCCAAGGCATTCTAGATACCAATAAAATTGTCACGATATCGGGTGCAAAGGCGTCACAGTGCAATACGATTTGCTCGCAACTAGATTAGCGCACTCGCCACGCTTATTACACTGGTAATTATGTTACTACACCGCGGAAAAATACCGAGAAATGCTATTTATATATTTTTAAGATGGTATGAATCCTAGTCAGAGGATATGTGCTTTTTCTACCTTGAATTGTTCCTGGTATAGTGCTAACTATCGGGAAAATGCGCAACATCTTCTCATCCGAAATACCTCAGTGCCTAAAGACTAAAGTTTTTAGTCAATGTGTGTTACCAGTGATGACATATGGATCAGAGACGTGGTCTCTTACAATAGGTCTCATAAAAAAGCTCAAAGTTGCTCAGCGAGCTATGGAAAGAGCTATGCTCGGCGTTTCTCTACGTGATCGAATCAGGAATGAGAAGATTCGTAGAAGAACCAAGGTCACCGACATAGCCCTCAGGATTAGCATGCTGAAGTGGCAATGGGCTGGCCACATAGCGCGAAGATCGGACGGGCGTTGGGGCAGAAAGATTCTAGAGTGGAGACCACGTATTGGCAAGCGCAGCGTAGGACGACCGCCCGCCAGATGGACCGACGATCTTGTGAAAATCGCAGGAAATCGTTGGATGCAGGAGGCATCGGACCGGTTACGCTGGAAAGCGATTGGGGAGGCCTATGTTCAGCAGTGGACAAGTATAGGCTGAAATGATGATGATGATGATGATAGTGCTAATAAGCTCGCCCCCTATTACATTGAAATCTAACACCATCAGTGAAGTATAGGTAAATACAATTTCTCGAGGAATAATGGCGTGACAGTGTTGCCCCGGGGCATTTCACATTTTTATGTAATTTTCGTGATATCGAATTTAGGCGTATCACAGTGCATGTATTTACATGCTCTCCAAATGATACGAATCCTAGATCGCATAAAGTATACTTTTTCTACCTGGAATCGTTCTCGGTATGGTGAAAATAAGCTCGATCCCTATTACATTGGAACCTAACATCGTTGGTGAAGTATAGGTACACACAGTAAGCCTCGGTAAATAATGGCACGACAGTGTTTTTATAGTGACACTATTTCCAAAGAAATAAACAGATTTCCGTCCAGTTTTTCGCTACTGCCTTAATAAACTACCAAACGCCCCAGGGCATTCTAGTTTCCAATAAAATTGGTGCGTATCGGGTGCAAGGGCGTTACAGTGTAACACGATTAGCTCGCAATTAGATCAGCGCACTCGCCGCGCTGATTACACCGGTAATTATGTTACTACACTGTGGAAACTTGCAGTTAATATTATTTAGATAGTAGTAGCAGCGTAGGAAATAGAATTACGCGAAGATTTACTTCAAACTATTTTTTTTATTAGCGAATGGTTAGCGATTAACCCCTTTGTCATCTGATAGAGACTGTCGATGGGGCCAAAGACGTAGCTCGCTGACTTAGTAATAGCTTCACTCTGTAATGGGCTTCTTTTTCTTTTCGTGTCAATGGTTCATAATTGTCGCGCTAAGTCAGTAGTAAGTAAGCTGGTCAGCTCATGCCGTCTATGGTCACGCTTAACTTTTTCTTTACACAGGTGGTCAGGCATAAATAGCAGATCAGTAGATGCTATATAGGCTGTGTGTCGCGAGTTAGAATAGGCTGAGAAGACGGAAGTTAGACTGAGTTCCAAATCGATATATCAGACTAGACTCGATTCTTAGTAAAGCAACACTGCGCAACATGCCGGAACACGACTGCGGTTTATTATTTTCTATTCGTATAAAGTCAATCGTAGTCATAATCTCGCTGAATTTTTCAGATTTTTCCCGGACCTTTGTAAGGTTTGTGCGGAGTCATAGGTCCAACACGTAGAGGCCCTTTGCGAGAAGTTATGTATACAAATCAACTGCTGAAGTAAATTGCTAAAAATATATTATTATTATTTGGTGAGGACGATTGAGCGCAGTGGTTAAGCGCTAAAGCCGCTTCATCCACTGTGTCTAATAGTCGCGGGTTCGTCTCCGCACGGGACAAATCTTTCTGTGATCCACAATTATTTGTTTCGGTCTGGGTATTTGTGTATGTGAATTTTCATGTTTTTAAACGCACCCACGACACAGGAATACATCCACGTGTGGGGCTAAGTTTAAAAAATACCTGCTGTGCTTTTCACCCTTTCTGTGTGCCCTGATGTAGTTTTTCTAACGAAAAATTCCCAGTACGAGTCCAGAGTCTGGAATTGTGCCCGGTATATAGCAATAGGCTCGCCCCCTATTACATGGGACCTAACATCGTCGGAGAAACGTGGGTGTACTCAGTACACCTCTGCCACCCCCTCTGGGGAATATAGGCGTGACGATGCCCTGAGAAGATCCAGCGAAAAACTCAGCGGAATAATCCCCCCCCCCCCCCTCTATATCATCACACCAGATCCCTTGCGGGATAGGCAGAGTACAGAGACAGTTCTAACAGGTTTTTTCTTTACATAATAAATAATCTCCAGAATAATCGGTTTTCACAAATTATCAATTTCACTTTTTTTCATTAGACATAAAAATAGACAGGTAGTGGCAGCATGCATCGGGCGGTATACTGCGCATATGACCGCACCTGTGTGTGAATGATCTACGCTGTTGGCCTCAGGACCTTTACAGCTTCACCGTACCCAATGGAAACTGCTTGTGCGTGGTCGCGATCCTCAGCAATGAGGGAACGAGGAAAAAGAAGATAACCTATTATTCTACCATTGGATCGTAATGCGGCGTCCACCGAGAAGATACGGCGAGAAACTTTTTCATCTTTTATAGTTTATTTCTTTATTCTATTCTTTTTGTGTATATTAAGGTTACAATCGTCGACATTTTAAAAAACAACTGAAAAACAAAGCTTCTTTTTCCTCTAATTGGTTTTCTTCCTAATTAGTAATAACAAGCTCTTCACTGTTTACAATCACGTATTTATTTTGAAATAAGATCACAGTTATTATAGTTGAAAAAACGAATAGAGGAGACACTATTCTTTTTTTCAGAAATAAAAACTTTTGAAAAAAAACTTTGAATGCCTCGTTGGTCTGGTGGCAAAGCGCATCGCTTTGTGATCACGGGGTCCTGGGTTCAAATCCTAGGTCGGACAAATGTAGTTTATCTAACGAAAAATTTCCAGAATGAGTCCGGAGTCTGGAATGGTGCCCGGTATATGGCAATAGGCTCGCCCTCTATTACATGGGACCTAACATTGTCGGCGAAACGTGGGTGTACTCAGTACACTTTTGCCACCCTCTCTGGGGAATATAGGCGTGACGGTGTGAAAATCTTTTACCATATTATCAGAGGGCTAAGTACAAACCATTCGACGATATAGTAACGTTGTCGAGAAATTGTGCTATCACTTTCATTTTTATCTAGTAAAATTACAGTATGAAACAAATACTTAACACATACCTACTCAATCAAGACTACAATAGTACTGAAAACCTTTTAATCGTACAAAAATTAGATAAATAAACACACATATACACGCACACACGCGCACACACACATTCACACGCACACACCCATTTACACGCACACACACACACACACGCGCACGCACACACATATACATTTACACACACGCACGCACATACATAATTTTACTTCATTTTTATTTTTTTCTACTACCACTCAAGCATAAACTTCTCTTACTTTTGCATATAAACATATTTAACATTGTAATAATAATTTTACCAAGTTCACAACAAAGGTTTCAAAATTTGTTAATAAAATATAATATTGTTTTATGGGGGGCCTGGTAATCTGTGTGACAGGGTTTCTTAGTGCAGATACCAGACTCCCACAAAGGATTAAAATTTAAATCATATTGTAAGCATTACTGTAAGTCACCTGTGTGGAAGTGAAATAAATGATTATTATTATTTTGTTTTAAAACTTTTGTTTCTCGGGTTTCCCCGGTATGATTAAGACAACACGGGCGTGGCGCCAAGTGAAATCTTATATTTATGTGACAGATTTATAATGTTTGTGTTTGCGACTCCGGGTTATTGTCATGGCCTAATTGTAAAAAATTGCGGACTATGCGACATGTATTTAAAATCGATGCTTTGTTGTAGTATGAGGTATGTATATTTTGACAGGTTAAGTGTTTGCAGGCTGTTGAAAATTTGATTCGGAATAACTCCAGTTGTGGAAATTACTATGGGGACTATGGTGACTTGATTCATTTTCCAAATTCGTTTTATTTCTTCTTGCAGTTCTGTGTATTTTCTTATCTTTTCAGTTATTGTCGTCTGTATATTGTTTGTATTGGGTACGGCTATATCAATTATGTATGCATGTTTCTTTGTTTTGTCGGTTAAGGTTATATCTGGTCTGTTGTTGTATATAGTGTTATCTGTGTGTATGGTGCGATCGTAGTATATTTTGTGTGTGGAGTTTTCTAATACTAGAGAGGATGCGTATTTGTCATAGGGTGTGTGTCGTGTATGGGCTGTACGAATAAGGTTATGTTTTGCAGCTAGTTTTTGATGTATTATGTGTGTTAGTTGGTTGTGTCTATGAGTATAGTCATTTTGTGTTAAAGTGACGCATGCTCCTGTGATGTGCTGTATTGTTTCTGGTTTGGCATGACATTTTCTGCATAAATCGTTTGAGAGACTTCTATCTTTAATTATGTATTTCCTATAGTTTTTAGTGTTAATTACTTGGTCTTGTATTGCTGCGAGAAAGCCTTTAGTTTCAGGGAATAATCCTCCTACCTCTAACCACTTATTGGAAGCTTCTTTATTAATATGTGACAGATTTAGATCGTTTAGATGTCTAGCATGTAGTTCTTTACGTTTCCAGTTATTGTATTTGTCATGATTGTATTTTATAGTATCTATAGCAATTACATTAGTATTAGAAAGATTCAAAGGTGTATATGTATCTATCTCGCTAACAGTTTTATGAAGTGGGCTAGAGGATTTTTTGTTCATGAAAAATATCCTTATAAACTATTAATTTGTCTCTGGTGTAAGTGAGTTAGATCTATTAATCCCCTACCGCCTTCTTTCCTTGATATTGTAATTCTCTCTTTAGCTGATTTTGGATGGTGATATCTATATTGCGTTAATAAAGTTCTTACTTTTATATCTAATTTATTAATTTCAGTTACATTATTATTATTATTATAACTATACTACATACATCAACTCGATAGCGTTACGGCAACGTCAATCTATTCGTGCTAAGCCCTTAGGTGTGTGTTATATAAAGTCTCCGGAGAAATCATAAATTTATTGATAACAACAAAACTGTAGCAAAAACAAACCGATCCAATATGATTCAACGAGATAGAAAATCAAACAACTTTGTGTTAGTCGACGTTTGATTGACGTTTCTTTTGCCGAAATGAAAAATACTTATATATTACACAAAAAAATATAAAAGAACGGTAAAGTATAGATTACAATAAATAATTGACGTATTTTCTAAGTCTGGGAGAACTTTGAGCACAAAACGACAACTTGATTCGTTTACGAGCTAAAGCCGCTACGACCACAACTGAGTAGTAGTAGCGGGTTCGATTCCCGCACTCAAAATTCTTTGTGTGACCTGCAAATATATGTTACGGTCTGGGGTTTGTGAATGTAAATCTCACGTTGCAAGAGGGCAACCAGCTCAAGGACTCCTTAAAAATAAAACAAAAGCTTGGTCAATTGGTTCAGAGCTTTAGCCGCTACGACCACTGGATCGAGTAGTAGCGGGTTCGATCCCCGCTCGCAATAAATCTTTGTGTGATCCACAAATATTTGTTATAGTCCGGGTGGTTGTATATGCGAATCTCATGTTCGCAAGACGCAAACTAGATTTAGGGCGTCTTAAGGAGGAACGGCCTCGGCTTGGGCTGTCGCTACACTCGAATATGCAAATGAAAATATATTCACCTATCTCAGATAGACTGATATAAACGTTGCTTAACCTTGGTTATCGCCAACAATACCAGGGCCACGCAGGGCTAAGTCATTTAAATAATGAAAAGGTACTCATTGTTATTTATTTAAATGATACTCTTCACTATATATGAAAATTTCTAGAAAATTGCTATAAATTATTCAACTGTATTCTAACAAAATCAATTAGGGAAGCTGACGGACGCGAGTATGTTCGCAACAGCATAGTAAGAAAGCGTGTAAAGATGAGAAACAGTATGCTCCGATGGTTCGGCCATATAGAAAGAATGTCGGAAGAAAGAATGACAAAACAGGGAAGGCCTAGACTATCTTACCATAACCAAATAGACCGTGTTTTCTCTGAAGAGCAAGTCAAGAGTCTCTTTAACCGGCGAGCGTGTATGAGACGAACTATGAGAGTGGAGGAAGCCAGAGACGTCTGTAAGTAAAGAATCTGTTCGAACTTTGCACTCGCTGCCTACCCCGCAAGCAATCTGGCGTGATAATAACTATCTTTTTATTTACCGTTTTCCTAAGTCTTATTTATAAGACTTAGGAAAATGGTAAATCTTTTAAATTGATATAATAATTACGACTGATATAGAAATTCCTAGAAAAAATCGCCATCATTCTTATTTTATTGTCTACTCAGTGTAATAATATGAAAACAAAAGAAGTAAGGCAAATAAATGACAAAGTCCTAACTGTCATTTAGGTCCTACAACTTGTTACTTACGTCAGTGGAAAAGTGACGGTATGTCATAAAGTTCATCCTCGCGTAAAATGAGGAGTCAAAGTTTAGTTATAAAAGTAGGGACACCATTAATTTTATATATTTTAGGGAGATAAGCAAATAAAATATTTCTTACGTCAGTTACCTTTGCTGTGGCTGTTAAAGTATAAAGCACTAAACCAATTGCTTAGTTAATTATTTTTATTCCAATACTGATATTTCTCCCACAAAGTGAATCGATGGCCTGGTGAAGGTCACGGGTAAAAACTGGATGCGAACAACAAACCAGTCATCGTGCCGATCTTTGTTTTGTTATCGAAGACCTCCACGGTCTTCGATAACAAAATTTTCTTAGAGCAAGCCTTTTCTTAGAGCAAGCCTTTTCACTCACGATGGACCTCATAAGAAGGCTCAAGGTCACCCAAGGGGGCAATAGAAATAGCTATGCTCGGAGATTCTCTGCGAGGTCGAATCAGAAATGAAGAGATCCGTAGGAGAACCAAAGTATATAGCTCTCAGAATTGCCAAACTTAAGTGGCAGTGGGCAGGGCACATTGCTCGTAGAACTGACGGCCGTTGGGGCAGAAAGGTTCTCGAGTGACGACCTTGTGCCGGAAGACGGGACGTGGGCGGGAAGTGGGAAGGCCCCCCATAAGGTGGAACGATAACCAGGTGAAGGTCGCAGATAGAAGCTGGATGCGTACAGCACAAAGCCGGTCGCTGTGGCGATCTTTGGGGGAGGCCTTTATCCTGCAGTAGACATCTTTCGGCTGATGATGATGATGAAGTCTTTTGTTAACTCCTACTAATATTATAAATGTGAAAGTTTATATGTTAGGATGTATAGACTCAATCCCGCAATAACGGCTAAACGGATTTGTCTGTTTAAAGTCAACGCGGCTTCGTCCGCGTTGACATTAAACAGGAGCCATAGATTCTTCCGGGATAAGAAATATCCTAATAAATAAGATCCAGGTATCTATGTGCCAAATTTCATCCAAATCCGTTCAACCGTTTTTACATGATTGAGTAACAAACATCCAAACATCTAAACATACAAACTTTTACATTTATAATATTTGTATATAAAATATAGCTTTTCAGAATATTATTCATTTAGTCGCCTTTTGATACTTGTAACACTTAATCAAGAGTTTTCGTAACCGGCGAGCGCGTATGAGACGAACTATGAGGGTGAAGGAAGCCAGAGAGCTCTGTAGGTAAAGAACCTGATAGAAATCTGTAATCGCTGTCTATCCCGCGAGGGATTTAGCAATGTGAGAGCAGGCGGCGTACCCGAACACCTAACAAGCGTACGTCATGATGGGCCGTACCCAAGTTTTGTAAATGTCACCTTATTTCTAAGGGACATTTTACTGCGCTTTCAAATCATCGGGTAAAGACGGCCGAGCACAAAGGCGGCTCGGTTACGGACTCGTTTGTCTCAACAATTAACTTTGTGTATATGGTCCATAACTCTACTAACAATGCTACTAACTCGTGTGTTGTTTGCTGTTTTATTACGCAGCAGTTACTGCGATATCCAGGTCAGTAGAACAACGTACAATCCTCCTGTGACTAACTTTGCTTTTTTTGAAGGAAGTTTGTTCGTCAGAGCTTTTCCCAAAATATGTTGGAGACCTTTTTTGGGTATTATGATGCTTCTCACGCGTTTTTTTTTTATTATTAGCGATATTTCGGCGTTATTCATAACGTTTTTATCTTATTGTTCGCAATAAAGGTTTGAATTCCTTTTTTTCATTAGTCTAATTCATTAGCTCTGCTATTAGACCAAAAAAGGTTTTTTTCTTTTAATTATTTAAACAAGTAATAAACACCGTCTCGATTTTACACCCGAAGCGGTAGTTGCGGATATGTACTGTGTACACCAGGATCAATTTTTGATAAAATCGAGAATTAATTCTTAATTTATCATCATCATCATCATCATTGGCATCATCAATCAGCCTGTATATGCTCACTGCTGAGTGTAGGCCTCTCCACTACCACGCCGTTCGTTCCGGTCCTCCACTAATTCTTCCATCTGGCTGATGGTCTGCCTTTGATTCTAAATTAATCCATTCAAAGTTGATTTATTTTAATATGCTGATTAAATGAAAAGGATTTTTTAATACCTTTTTCTTCTTCTTTAAGTTATGGCTTCACACTAATTTTAATTTTTACCCCCCGATGAACTTGTGACAACGATGATAATGAAATTGTTGAAGTGTCCCACCCTGGATAGTAAAAGGATTTATACTCTAATACCAATTGCGACGACCGTTTTGAGGGAAATCGAAAAGGCACGTTTTATCACTTTGTTACAATTACCTTCACTTATGTACATATAAGAAATTAATAATACATAACGGATAATATTCCACCAACGTTACACATTATTTCGAGGAGGAATATCAGTCAAAGAGGTTGACTGCCCGCCAAAAACCTTTTTGAATACTCTCTCTCTTCGCGCCATTTATGGATGCGTTCAATTTCAAGATTATCAAAAACATCGGTCTTAAGACATAACAATTTACGCTATAGTTATTTAGTATTTTTAATAGCAAACGTGTTTTGTAATCATTTAGGAAGGAATATATGAGTGACCGCTTTTATTATAGTAACATGATTTAGCCCGGGGTTTTTGAATTGATTCGCTAAATAGTTTCAATATCAGATCTATCTAAAAGATTGTGACACTCGAAATAAAAATTTTTTCTTTGTTTATTTTATTATATTACCGTCACGCCTATATTCCCCAGAGGGGGTGGCAGAGGTGTACTGAGTACACCCACATTTCGCCGACGATGTTAGGTCCCATGTAATATGGGGCGAGCCTATTGCCATATAACGGGCACAATTTCAGACTCCGGACTCATACTGGGAATTTTTCGTTAGAAAAACTACATTTGTCCGACCTAGGATTTGAACCCAGGACCTCGCGATCACAAAGTGACGCGCTTTGCCACCAGACCAACGAGGCAGTCAGTGTTTATTTTATTTTTTTCTTCTTTTTTTTTTTAAAAAAAAAAACGTTGCCCCACACTAGGATTAATTCCTGTGTCGTGGGTGCGTTTACAAACATGAAAATTCACATACACAAATACCCAGACCGGAACAAATAATTGTGGATCACACAAAGATTTGTCCCGTGCGGGAATCGAACCCGCGACTATTAGATACAGTAGGCGGGGCGGACTAAGCCCTTAACCACTGCGCTAAATCGTCCGGCGTTTATTTTTATTTATTTATTCTTGGGTATCCAGAGGTTTACGATAACTCTATCAATCAATCAATCAGCCTATCGTAGTCCACTGCTGGACATAGGCCTCTCCTAACACGCGCCATTGCACACGGTCCCCCGCCTTCCGCATCCAGTCCGTCCCAGCGACCTTCTTGAGGTCGTCGGTCCATCTAGCTGGGGGCCGTCCTACCTTTCGCTTACCAAGTCGCGGTCTCCACTCTAGGACACGCTTGCTCCATCGGCCGTCGGTCCTTCTGCAGATGTGACCAGCCCATTGCCACTTTAGCTTACTGAGTCTGCGAGCTATGTCGGTAACTTTGGTTCTTTGTCGGATTACCTCGTTACGAATTTTATCCTTCAAAGAGACGCCGATCATAGCTCGCTCCATAGCCCGCTGTGCGACTTTGAGTTTGTGGACTAGTCCCACTGTGAGTGTCCACGTCTCGGCCCCGTAAGTCATAACAGGTAGAACGCATTGGTTAAAGACTTTAGTCTTCAGGCATTGCGGTATAGGCGAAGCGAAAACGTGACGTAGTTTGCCAAATGCTGCCCAACCCAATTGGATCCTGCGGTTGATTTCTTTCTCGAAGTTGTTCCTACCAAATTGGACAACTTGTCCAAGGTAGACATACTCCCGAACAACTTCGAGCATCGAACCATCGACGTAGATCGGTCCCGGCGTGACATGCTCATTAAACATGATCTTGGTTTTATCCAAGTTCATGCCGAGACCGACACCTCGAGAGGCTCCATTTAGGCTATGCAGCATTCCGCTCAACTGTTCCAGTGACTCTGCCACGATGACGATATCATCGGCAAACCGAAGGTGTGAGATGTATTCGCCATTGATGTTAATGCCCCGTCCAGTCCAGTCCAGCGTCTTGAAGACGTCCTCGAGTGCATTGGTGAAGAGCTTGGGGGATATTACATCCCCCTGTCTTACCCCTCGATGCAGCTCGATCGGGTTGGTCTTTTGGCCCTGGAGCTGGACGGTCATTGTGGCGGTATCATACAGACATCTCAACACCTCGATATAGCGCCAATCGATGCCACATCGCTGCAGAGCATCCAAAACCGCCCAGGTTTCGATGGAGTCGAAGGCTTTCTCGTAGTCCACGAAAGCCATACACAGCGGCTGATTGTACTCTTCGGTCTTCTGTACAATCTGCCGAACAGTATGGATGTGGTCTACGGTGCTGTAGCCTTTTCGAAACCCGGCTTGTTCCGGTGGCTGGAACTCGTCAAGTCTTCTGGCGAGGCGGTTTGTGAGTACTCTCGAGAACAACTTGTAGACGTGGCTCAGGAGTGAGATGGGTCTGTAGTTCTTCAGCAAGGTTTTGTCACCTTTTTTGAAGAACAGAACCACCGCACTCCCGCTCCACGCTTGAGGTGTTAAGCCCTGGTGGATGACGGAATTAAAGAGACTCGCTAGCTTTTTCAGGATTGGAGTCCCGCCTGCTTTTAGGAGCTCAGTGGTGATTCCGTCATCGCCTGGCGACTTGTTGTTTTTGAGCTGCTCGAGAGCCACTCTGACCTCGTCCTGGTTGACATCAGGGATGTCTTCCGTATCGTGGCGTGCTAGTGGGGCTCTGTGGTCGTCAGCGCTGGGTCTCGAGGGTTTAGCCATCCGTGATGCGTACAGGTCTTTGTAGAAACTCTCAATTTCCTCGAGTATCTCGAACTTGGAGGTCACGGTTTTGCCATCCGCTGTATTAAGTTTCGTCAGATGGGAGCTACCTAGCTGGCGAGCGAAGACTTTGGTGCCTCTGTTCTGTTCAATCGCAGCCGCGATGGCGCGGGTGTTGGAACATCGGAGGTCATGTCGCACCCGCTTCCGGATCTTCCGGTTGAGGTTCCTCCCATCCGGCGAAGACGCCTGCGTGGATGACATTTCCCGTCTCTGCCTCATAAGTTCGAGAGTCTCGAGCGAGAGTTTAGACTCTCTGTTACCGCTTTTGCCGGGAAACACCCTTCGAGACACATCCTGTAGCGTTTTGACCACTGTGTCGGTTTTCTCGTCAACATTGCCTTCGGTTTCCAGCAGGTCGAAACGATTTTGAAGCTCCAGTTGGAACTTTTCGGACCCTAAAGCTATTTGAGGCGCAGTAGGTCTGAGAGTAGACCTCATCATGCGACGTCTTTCGGCCTTGAAGTCTATATTTAGAGCGCCTCGGACAAGTCGGTGATCGCTGCCGGTATTAAACCTGTTGATCACGGAGACGTCTCTAAATATAGACTTCCTGTCAGTCATGATGAAGTCTATCTCGTTCCTCGTCACAGTGTCGGGGCTTCGCCATGTCCACTTTCTATGAGGCTTCTTCTTAAAGAACGAATTCATCAAGAAGAGCCCCTGCGACTCCAGAAAGTTGACCAGCATCTGCCCCCTGTGGTTTCGGCGCCCGACGCCGTGGGGTCCGATTATCGTTTCGCCGCGTTCTTGTACTCCCACTTTGGCATTGAAGTCCCCCATAACAACGTTGTAGTGAGCCTTGGTGGTGCCATGTAATGCCTTGGCTATGTCTTCATACATGGCTTCGGCTATGTCGTCGCAGTATGTCGAGGTCGGCGCATATACCTGTACCACCTTCAGGGTGTACCTGTTGGTGATTTTAATTATGAGGTACGCTACCCGTGTCGACACACTGCTGACTTCCACAACGTTGTTAGTGAGAGCTTTGTTGACCAGGAAACCGACACCGCCCTGAGAGGGCCGATTACCTTCCCGAAAGTAAAACAGGTGGCCTGACTCAAGGGTTATCGTGTCCTCGCCCTGTCTTCGGACTTCGGATAACCCCAATATGTGCCAGTTTATGCGACCAAGTTCTACCTCGAGTTCAGCGAGGTGTTGGTCCAGCCGTAGAGAGCGTCCATTGTACGTAGCCAGGGTCAGGTGTTTTTGGTAGCCTTGTGTCGTAGCCCGGAGATTCTTCGCACCCCCTGCCCCGCTGTTACCGCGACCGCTACCGTGGCAGCGGACAGCGGGACTACCGGGAACTGGGGGCCTTTGCGTTTGGTGTCTTAACATATTAAGAGGTTTTTGGCCTACTATACCACGCTGGCCAGACGGGTTGGTATAGGGTTTGTTTCAAATTTTCCTTTTCTGGTCGTTGATCGGATGACGTTACTACCTTTGGTGGACTCTTACCACCAGCCAAGCAAAAGTATGGCTACTGGGGCATTCTAAGTTTTTCTTTCGCTTCCAGCCCAGTAAGGAAGAATAACGACGATAACTCTATGGCTGTGTAATTAAGCAGGTACTTCAGTGCGTTGTAAAAGTAAAAAGTAAAAAAGGCTTTGGGGTGACGCCCTGCAGTGGAAGTCCCCGTAGACTACTATATTTAAAGGTGGTCGATAGGTTCCAACAGCAGGTGGCCACAAACCTGCCTCCGCCAATCCGCACTGGGTCCGCGTGGTGGAGTATGACCTAATCTCTCTCACCTCGATTTGTGAGCGAAGGCCTTTGCCCATCAGAGGGCAATATAGGCTAACATTATTATGATTATTATGTTTGTTTCATACATTTTACTTCTCTCCGAATAGGTCAAAAAGAAGGTACGGGCCGAAGTCAAGTGCTTATAGTTAATGGGGTCCTGATAATGATAAAAATTTACGAACTATACTAACTACGGATGCATGTCGAGAGTAAGGAGATTTGTGTGTAGTGTGTTTGGTATAATGCCTATAGTAGATACAACGATCGGGATAGTCTTCATCGTGCTGACCTGCCATTGTGTTTGGAGTTCAATCGATAAATCCGTATATTTGGATATGTTTTCTGTGTATGCGGTGAGGGGACTATGAGTGTTGCAAATGGCCATATTAAAAAAACTGTTTTATTATTTGAAGCCATGGTTGTGATGTCCGGTCTATTGCTTCGTATGGTTTTGTCGGTTATAATTGTTCTATCCCAGTAGTTACCATTTTCTAGTACTGCTTTTGGTTAGTATTTATATTATGGCACTTTTCTGATATGAATTTGTATTTATATACTTGATCATGACGGTGTTTATAATCGGTTTGGGCTATTGCTTTGCAGGCGCCAGTAATGTGTTGAATGATTTCTGAGCTGCAATGACAGTGTCTACACATGTCGGTAGGTAGATTGGGTGATCGGATTATATATTTTTGATAGTTTCGGGTATTCATTTTTTTTTGTACGTAGCCCTACACTAGGATTTATTCCTGTATCGTGAGTGCGTTTACAAATATGAAAATTCACAAATACCCAGACCAGGACAAATATTTGTGGATCACACAAAGATTTGTCCCGTACGGGAAACGAACCCGCGACTATTAGACACAGTGGGCGGAGTGGCTTAAGCTCTTAACCACTGCGCTAAATCGTCCGTCAATTACCTGGTCTTGGATTGCGATCATGTAAGCTTCCATCTCTGGTAAGAGTTCGCCTCGTCGCAATCATTCATTAGACGCAGTTTTGTCGAAGTGCGGCTGCTGCAGGCATCTTCACGTCGACAAAACTGCATCAACGAGGCATCTTCCGTGGAGTGACTTCAGCTCCCATGATGCAATCTTATCCTTATTCCTGATAATCTGTTCATTGCGCTGAGTGTTGTACTCATGTAGATTAAGTGGCGTAAATCTTTTGTCAGCTTGCGACATTATGCTTTGTAGCGGGATTTATTGTCAAACATACAAATCTTTAATTTTTTTTTTTTGTCGTCCGCTATGTTTTGCCATTAAATCAAACAAATATGTTGGTACAACAACAACATCTGGTAAATCACAGACTGGATTTTGAATTACTTAAATGTTACATAATAATCTAGCATAGTTAAAAAGTATTGTATAAATTAAAAGGTAATATGTAAATATAATTAGTGTTTTATCATTTAGGAACTCATCTATTGTATAGTCACATTTCTCAGTTAGCAATTTATGAAGTGCCTTCTTAAACTTTATTGGGTATATTTTTAAAAACAACAGGTATTTCGTTATATACTTTAGGAGCATTACCAAATAAGCTCTTTTTCATGACGAAAGTAGTACCGCAATGCCTTAATCTGCTTATAGTGTAGGTTAGTGATATCTGATATTCCTCTACCCTCTTCTTTGAGTACATGATCTGGGATGATGTTGGTGTTGGGCTGTCATAGATGTATACATTATACGTTGTAAATTGATAAGATTTGATTGTGACCAATTAATTATTCCAAATATGTAGGTCAGTATTGGGATGGCGTATTTTTATTAATTTATGCAAGTTAAATTTGTATTTAAGTAACGTATTGAGGCGATGTCGGAATTTCTTTACGAGTTCAGTTTTTATTTACTGTTGGTTTATTTGTCAATCTTGTTGGAATCCTAGATATTTGTATGTTTCGTTTTGATTAAGTGATTCTATATATACTCCAGATTCTAAAGTGTAGTTGTTTGAGATAAACTTTCCTATATTGAGTTCTTAGATTTACGCGAATATTACACATGAAATAAAACTATTTTACGGATTTTATCGCGGTTTATTTTTTATTGTTGTTTCGAGTGCTTTGCAGCACCCATGGTCACGGGAGGGACTGAGGTGTTAGACGTCCAAAAGGCATAGTTGTTCCGGGGTACCCTCAAACTTCTTAATTATTTTTGTTGTTGTTGGTCCGATCTACGCAGAATGAGCCCACGGTGTCTTGAGGTCTTGCAGTGTTATGCTTGGTTTTGGATTTGATTATATTAATTACCGGATCCCAACTAATATATACAACACAACCGTGGATAAACTTTCCTCCTCTACCTGTAAACGTTTTGCATTTATCAATACCGAATTTCATTTTTATTTCCTGTGATAGTGTTTGACCGATGTCTGTAAGATGATAAAGTGTGTTAGATGTGTGACTGTATAGTTTAATATCATCCATGTACATAATGTGTGTAAGTGATATGTGATCGTGTTTTGAAGTGATACTAAATCCTTGAGTACTCTTAAGGATAGTGGGTTCAGAGCGAGTCAGAACCATAGGGGGCTTAAAGCATCACCTTGAAAGATTCCTCGCTTTATTCGGATTTCAGCAGTTTCTACAGTTAAGTGACCTAAAACTTTAAGCTTGGTATTCCAGTGATAATTATTATAGTTTGTACCACATACGTTCGCAATAACACCTTATCTCAAACTTCTCTGAACAAACGTAAACATTTGCGCATAGTTTCGCTAATTACTGGTTTTAATACGTCTGCGTTTACCCACAAAGCAAGTCTAGCGCCGTGACGTAATCACAAATGTTTGCTTCTTATGTTGACAGTACCGCTCTAAATTAAGTTTTAATTACAAACAGTCGGGAGTTGTGATTTTAATCAGCTCTGGGTTATGTCATATCGTTGTTTCATTCATAATTACGATTATAAGCGTGTAAGGATGGCCTGTAAGAATTTCCAGAAAGAAAAACAATAAATCAGCCTAAATATTATACTTACTGTCATACGCGGCTGCGCACGCAGTTATTTTGTATTTTTTAAATATTGCCTTATTATTACATAACGACGAGAGGACGAGCGTGCAACCACTCTGCTCGAGCCAGAAGAGCATTGATTGAAGGGCAACTAGCTCAAGGGCGCCTTCAGGTGGAACGGCCTCAGCTTGGTCAGTCGCTATGGAGGAAGGCATATACTAGGTTAGGCTAGGAAGGTGGTTCACTGCACCGGACGGCGGGCAAGAGACTCTTCGACCTCGCCGGCGAGGTCGGTGTCTGATCTTGTGTGCAGTATCTGTATCCGAAAGAAAGGATGTAAGGGCATCGGGAGGATCGGTGAGAACATGCCGCGGACGGCGGTAATGGCTGATAGAAGGAGAGTTAAATTCGTAGTCGGCGGCGGCTACGATTAGCGGATTCCTATAATTGGACGTGTTCGCGAAATATCGGGTTGTCGCCTCTTTAATAATGACACGAATGAGATTGGAATGGAGAAATCAAATAAGAGAAAGATTTATTAAAATCATTTCAGTATTTTCAGAGTTTATCGATAGCAAACATACAAACCCTATTTTTATGATATTAGTGTAGACGCATAGATAGTACAGACTGACGACGGCTTAGTTCAGTTGGCCACGAGATCTAGTAGTAACGGGTTCGATCCCTGTATGGTACAAATCTTTGTGTAATCCATAAATATTTGATCTCTTGGGTATTTGTGTAAGCGATTTTAAGTTTGTAAACGCACCCACGACACAGGAATAAGTCCTAGAGTGGGGCTACATCTTAATAAAAAAGACAATTCCAGACTCCGCTTTGCTACCGAGATGTTTAATAAAAAAAGCACTATCATTTGTTCAATCTAGGATTCAATTCTAGGTGATGGCCTTTTTTTTATGTGGGAAATCCTTCATAGGATACCCGTTTGCCATTGGGGGAGGCGAGGAGTTATGCCGAGACTCCTACCGGCTAAAACCCCCACCGTGCTCCAACTCGTCACTGTGGCTGGGGCGGGTTACGGGAACGCGTGAGCAACCATCCGCGACCCGCCAGCGACCTACTTATGTGGAAATCCACTCTTAGCGGAGTTGTTTTCCCCACACTTCATTGAGGGGCGTGCCGGGAGTACATGGCACGCCCTTCCCTTCCGAGGGCCTGTTATTGTGTGCAGGCAATGGGCAACCCCATTCCCATTACCCGCAAACCCTCATCAAGGGGGCATTAAGTTAGCGTAGGCACGCTGTCGCCGCCTTGTTCTACGACGACGGAGCGGATCAGCCAGAGGATCAGCCTCCCTCACTCGCTCCGCCGCCTCTTTCAGCGCTATGACCACCTCACAGAAGGTCACCGCCGCCTCCCATGACCTCTCACTCGTGTCCGGTCAGTATCTGCGTGAGCCGGTAGGTAAGCGCCCCATGCTTGCGCTTTACCCAGTCCAGGACTGGGCAAACTCCCATAATGGTCCAGTGACCAACCGTTGGCTCCACTAGCCTCTCCTGCCATTCCTGAAGGGCGCAGTTTTGCGCCTGTCGCCGCCATCTTGCTAGAGCTTCTGGCTCAGTATGTATACCGTCGTTTCGATCCTGAGCTCTGAGACGGTAAACTGTGCTCAATACCTCCGCCTCGAGGGTCGAGGGTCCCCGCTAGTGCACATGCTGCCTCAAAAGAAACAGTGCGGTATCCCCGAATCGCTCTGACCGCCATGACCCGTTGCGGTCACCGTAATAAGGTCCTGAACCGGGCGGTCAAAGCGTCGGCCCACACAAGTGCACCGTACAAAGCCATCGACCTCACCACCCCGGTATACAGACGACGATAACACACACCCGGTCCCTTCAGGTTCAGCAGAAGTCCACTAAGAGCTCCTGCCGCTTTGACTAACTTCGGCACTAATCGCCGGAAATGCTCAAAGAATCCCCATCTCGAGTCGAGGACGAGGCCCAGGTATTTCATTTGGGCTCCTACCTCAACCGCCACACCATTTACCACTAAATGAGTGCCTTCGGGCGGCCGCTTCCGAGGCCTGTGGAAGCACAGAGCCTCAGTTTTGTTGAGCGCCTCTCTCAAACCCAGCCGCCGAATCCTTTCCACCACCTCCGATGTCCCGAACGTGGCCAGTTGGATAACCTCCTCCCACTGGTCCCCCTGGGCTAGGACAAGTGTATCATCCGCATAACAAACGAGCTAACCTTGTGATGGCCCGCGGTATCATATACAAATAAACTAAAGAGGCAATATTGCTAATTCTATAAGTTTCAGACTTTCAGTTTTAAAACCCACCACAAACAAAAAATCAAGAAGTAAGCAAGCCGTGTTTATTATCCACTTAGCCGTTTTATCGCCTGAAATTAAGCGGTATCATGAAAAATGTACTTAATATAAGTTCTGAAGAACCACCTCTCACTTTCTTAACTAGGAATAACTTTAATAGTTTTGTTTCGACTTCATTACCCGAGCAATAGCTTATGAATTCAAAAGTCTTGTGCAGATTATAAAAAAGAATATGGAAAAAAGAAATAAAATAACATCACCATTCTATTATGTAGATCTCTATGTGTATATCTTTATCATTACGGCGGATCTCTTGCGGGGTGGGTAGTGAGTACAGAGTTCCAACAGTTTCTTTCTTTACAGAAAGACCTACCTCTCTGGCTTCCTCCACTCTTATAGTTCGTTTAATTTTTTTTTTTAAACGTAGCCCCAGGATTTATTCCTGTATCGTGTGTGCGTTTACAAACATAAAAATTCACATACGCAAATACCCAGACCGAAACAAATAATTGTGGGTCACACAAAGATTTGTCCCGTGCGGGAATCGAACCCGCGACTATTAGACACAGTGGGCAGAGCGGCTTAAGCTCATAACCACTGCGCTAAATCATACACGCTCGCCGGTTACGAAGACTCTTGACTTGCCCTACAGATAAGACATTGTCTGTAAGATAGTCTAGGTCTTCTTTGGTACATATATCTTTGCAATTGCGCGTTTTGAAGATATTATAAAATACTATAGTACTCATAAAATTAATACTTTAATAGAGGAACAAGGGAGTTATTAAAAAAAAAACATTTTTTTTTAATAACTCCCTTGTTCCTCTATTACCGCATGCGCAGGCCCGGCTGGTAATCACGACGTCTTGGGTATCTTATTCTGTATGAGTTGTTATTGACGATTTTCTGGAGAGTATGGAAGTGCCCGGTATAACAGCAATAGGCTCGCCCCTATTACATTGGTACTTAACATCGTTGGCGATATGTGGGTGTACACAATACACCTCTGCCACCCCGCTTGGGGAAATTCAAAATGTTTAGCGACTTATGATGACTTTTCTTACCTCACGTATTAGGCACAAAATAATAATCTGTTCCATCTGGATGTTCCTCATTAGGGTCCTCAAAAAACCTCCCGCTCGGGGAATGCAGACGTGACCAATTTGAAAAATCAATATGCTTAGCGACTTATGATGGCTTTACTTATTTCACGTATTGGACTAAAAAAAACTTTTGTCTCATCTGGATGCTCCTCATTTGGATCCTCAAAAATACTCCCGCTTGAGAAAAATAGACGTGACCGATTTGAAAATTCAATATGCTTAGCAACTTATGACGGCTTTACTTATCTCACATATGGGACTTAAAAAATGACTGCCTCGTTAGTCTAGAAGCTAAGCGCATCGCTTTGTGATCGCGAGGTCCTGTGTTAAAATCCTAGGTCGTACAAATGTAATTTATCGAACGACAAATTCCCAGTGTGAGTCCGGAGTCTGGAATCGTGCCCGATATATGGCAATAGGCTTACCTCCTATTACATGGGACCTAACATCGTCGGAAAAAGTTGATGTACTCAGTACATCTCTGCCATCCCCGCTTGTGGAACAAAGGCGTGACGGTGTTGCTCCTAAAAAAATCTTTGTCTCACCTGTATGCTCCTCATTGGGATCCTCAAAAATACTCCCGTTTGCGAAATATAGGTGTGACCGACTTTAAAATTTAATATTCTAAGCGACTTATCATGGATTTACTGTTCTCATATATAGGTCTTAAAAAAAATCTTTGGTCTCATCTGGATGCTCCTCATTAGGATTCTCAAAAATACTTCCACTTGGGAAATAAGGCATGACCGATTTAAAATTTCAAAATGCTTAGCGATTTACGATGTCTTTACCTAACTCACATACTAGGCAAAATGCTCAATCCTATTTGGATGCTCCTCGTCACGCCCCTTAAGACGCGTCGGAATATTCCTTGTTAAAGTTAAATGCACAACCCCCTTTGAACCCATGTCACACCGTGTGATGTACAGCCGACACAAACCCATCCCACAGTTAACATATGTACATAGTTGAGCATATTTGTGCTAGCGTTCCAAATAAGACGCGCGCTCTCCGCGACTTCTCAGAAGTGTTTGAGGGGTACTAAGTACCCTCTGAGAGTAAATGGTCAACTAAAGATCAAAGTGGTTATAAACGTATTTAGGGTATTTTTGAGCTCCTGGAACATGGTGTTCTAACGATCACTATGGTTAAGCAGCATTCGTGCTGGTCAGTCTACGATAGGTGATCTATTGTGGCATTTCCATTTTTGTGCGTCTCCGTGCTTCGGAAGGTACATTGTATCCACACAATAATTGAAAAAATAAAAGGAAAAAAAGAGAAAGAGAATTAAATAAAAAAGAGCCCGTTGAGTTTCTTCGCTGGATTTTCTTAGTGGAGAAAATCCAGCCAATCCGTTCCGATCCGGTGGTAGATTTGTAGTTAACAGTAGGCTTATGCAAAATAAATTGTTTGAGTTTTAGTTTATAAAGCCATTGGTCCCGGTTACCGCTTAATGAGGAAGTCGTTAAATTAAGTGGGATGCCTACTTGTGACTTGATTAATTCCAGCAGCAGCAGCTGGCCACAAACCCGCCTCCATCACTGCCTGGGTCCGCGTGATGAAGTTATATTCCCTCTCATCTAATGTGACCCACTGGGCAAAGGTCTCTCTCTCTCCTCCAACGATCCTATCGCCTATAAATAATGACCAATCTGCTCCATAGGCGTCGAGGTCATCGCGACACTGCTTTCTGGACCTGTCTCGACGACAATGACCTTGT
The DNA here is from genome assembly GCA_905147815.2 of Phalera bucephala. NCBI lineage: Eukaryota > Metazoa > Arthropoda > Insecta > Lepidoptera > Notodontidae > Phalera > Phalera bucephala. Next base: position 1,722,276 of record LR990610.1, on the reverse strand, counting down.
TGTGGGTCCCGTTCGACACATATTTTGGCCTATTTGTGGGACGGTATAAGACGATTTATTACTGAAGATTATGATAGGTCCCAATTGCCCATAAAACCAACATTAATTTAAGTAGAGTGACTTGCGGTAAATGCTCTTTTAACCTCTGTTCGTTATTATTTACAACAAGCTTATGAGTGTCTCCACCGCGAACCCGAGTCAAAGGTTATCTTGTCAATCTTGTTGCAGTTAATTAAGTACATTAAATGAATAGTTAACAAACAATACTAATGCTTTGTAGAATACTAGATTTTATCTTTTATAATTACAATGATGTTTTTTATGAATCAATGTCACGCGAATTTTCCTTGGAATTTTACAAGTACATGAGTAAATAGCCGTCAGGATTGACAAACTGAAGTGGCTATGAGCGGAGCATGTTGCTTGTAGAATTGATGGCCGTTGGGACAGAAAGGTTCTCGAGTGGCAACCAGGTACCGAAAAGCATGGAGTGGGCAGATCCTTCCAGAAAATGCCCTGATAAAGGTCTCAGGTAGAAGCTATATGGGTACATCACAAAACCGGTCGTCGTGGTGATCTTGGTGGGAGGTTTTTGTCCTTTAGTGGACGTATTTCGGCTGAGTTTTATGATGAGTTAATATTCCAATAGAAATTGAACTTGATACAACACGCTACAATTAGTATACTACTGTTGTATGTTATGACAAATAAATAATTCATTCATTCATTCATACTATGAGAGCATATTGCCTTAGGATAATGGCCGTCGTAAACCGGTTTTGTCTTCGTGCGGCGTGTACGTGAACTAGTCGATGAGAGGACACGCTAACACCGCCGCGCATACTGTAGCCCCGCTCCAGGAAATGTTCCTGTATCGTGGGTGCGTTAACAAATATGAAATTCATATACACAAACACACAGACCGAAGCAAACTTTTGCGGGGCACACAAAGATTTGCCTTGAAGATCAAACCACAGGTTTGATTGACAAGTCAAAATAGTCTTGTCTATACGTCAATACAATCCAATTCTTGAAACGAGATTCCTCGTGTCCAACATTTGTTACGGCACGCCATGCTAGCACGTAAGGCGAAATAGTTATCTGACGCCAAAGGAGACAAGACAAACCTAGATTGTCTTACCATGACCAAATAGACAATGTCTTATCGGAAGGGCATCAAGAGTTTCCGTAACCGGCGAGCGTGTATAATACGAACTATGAGAGTGAAAAAAATCAGAGAAAAACTTGCTGGAACCCGGATCTACTTTCTGCCTATCACGCAAAAGACCTGGCCTGTTGATATAGAGATAGATGCATAGACAATAACGTTTTTGCACCAACCAGTTATTAAAGCTCTTTAGACGTGTATTTGGGTCAAAATCTGTTTAGAATTATCTGTCTAAATGACTGACTCTTTAATTTCTCTTCTCACGCACATATTATGCGTCATCCGCCAAAAATTTAAATGCATCCATTAATTTTACCGAAACGTAGACGTTTCAAGCAAACATATAGACAGAATTGTATTTTTATAAATCTGTGTTTGTTTGACGATGGATTTACAAACTTTATACCATTCTCTACTAACTTTAAAATGTAGTAAGATATGTTTAATATACATAGCCCTTTGTGTTTTACCACAAGGTTAAGACAAGAGTCTCCGTAACCGGTGAGCGTGTAAGAGATGAACTATAAGAGTAGAGAAAGCCAAAGTGGTCTGTAAGAAAATAATCTATTGGAACTGTTACTCATTGCCTACCCCGCAAGGGATCTTGCGAGATGATATAGATAACTATTTGAAAGCCATATTAAATGAAAACTCTGGGCAGTGTTTAAGAAACTGCGCAACTTCTTATCTAAAATACCTCTGTGCCTTAAGATTAAAGTTTTTAGTCAATATGGTTTCTTGCAATAGGTCTATAAATAAGCTCAGAGTTGCTCAGCGATCTATGGAAATAGCTATGTTGCTTTTCTCTACGTAGTCGAATCAGAAATGAGGAGGTTCGTAGAAGGAATAAGGTCACCAACATAGCCCATAGGATTAGCAAGCTTAAGTGGCAATGGGCGGGCCACATAGCGCGAAGATCGGACGGGCGTTGGGGCAGAAATATTCTAGAGTGGAGACCACGTATTAGCAAACGCAGCGTGGGACGGCCTCTTACCAGATGGACCGACGATCATGTGAAGATCGCAGGACATCGTTGGATGCAGGAGGCATCGGACCGGTTACGCTGGAAAGCGATTGCGGAGGCCTATGTTCAGCAGTGGACAACTATAGGCTGAGATGATAATTAAATGAAAGTAACTGTTGTTGGTCCAGTGTTGGCGGTAGCGAGTGGGTAAAGACCACGAGGTCTTGGGTTCGATGTCGCAACCCGTTATCTGGAATTGTGTACGACATAATAGCAATAAGCTTATCCCCTATTAAATTGAGACTTTACATCAAGAAAGATGAAGTTTAATTTTTTAATTTTCATTTTTATTCAAATTCGATATGCATAACTATTCAAATTTGATATGCAATAGAAGAAAATGATGACATACTTATGTATGTATCATTTGTGTATTCATAAATTTAATTAACACCAGGGAGTAAAATTAATAAAAAAAAGGTTTATTCATCTACATTATCACGCCTAAATCTTTACGGTGTAGGCAGAGAGTGTAGAGATCTAACAGGTTAAAAAATATTACCAATAATTCCAGAAAAAGTCCAGTTGGTCTCGCCATCTTATAAACTGTTATTAAACAGAAAATAAATATTGTTGTGAACACAAACCAGATTTAGGCTTCTAAGAAAAGTAATATCATATTTCAAGTGTTTTAAGAAAGAAACCTGAGTGAACGAAGTTGGAAAATAAGTCAGTTTATGATATCTCGGCCTACAGCGAAGTTATATATTGGAAAAGTTTGCCCTTTGCTATTGGGGGCATTATTGTTAATAATTGTTCGGCTTTTAGCGGGCTATATTAAATCCAATGTTAGGAATAACGGCAACTATTTTAATTTAAAAATACCTTATTAAAATAAGCTTTTATAGAAAAAACATAACATAGACATCTTGGTTATGTGAGGTATTCCTATGGCTTCCTTCCGGCTTCATCATCATTCCGCGGACACTATCCAGGTCTAAAGCACTTGTCAAGATAAAACCAACGAGCCAAAATACGGCGGAGTTATGTTAAGTAGTTGGGTAGTTCCATTGGCTACCTTTTAGCTTCATCATCAGACTCTGAACACTATCTGAATGTGTAATACTTGTCTATACCAAACTAACCAGCCTAAACACGAAGGGGTTACATAGTTCAGATGTTCGTATATCACCTTCCGACTCCATCATCAGATAGGTTCCATACCATAATATTGCATTGTCACCGCACTTACATACGTACGCCAAATTTCAGGTCAATCGGATACCTACAAGTGCTTGAAAAACGAACCACGAGATTTGAACCAGAAAGACAGACAGACAGACAAACATAAGAATATTGTAAGTGAAATAAAAGCTTGTAAAAAGGGGGTTACCGGATTAAAACGAAGTATAGTTATTTTAAAAATAACGATACTTTTGAACAGTTTCTCAAAATGTTACTTTAAAAACGTTTTGAATATGTATGTTTTGTTACGAGGCATGCCTTTTAAGTTCTGTCGTTTCCATATTTCCCGGCAATTTTGAATTTGGAACTGTTCTATATTCGAATGTGTTTAAATTTTGAATCTCAAAACAGTTGAAAGTATTAGGATTAATGCTATTGTTTAGTCACAGCGTCGACTGGAATCTGTCAGGTTACGTACGAAAACGAATCTTTCTAAGGAAAATGTTCATGCAATAATTTTCTACAACTTTAGAAGAGGCCTGACACGGCTTCAGTGTTTTGAAGAGCTAACATCTGTGTTCAGTGATGAAGCCCCATGTCTGCGGACTGTCGAACGCCGGTATTTAGAATTCCAGCGTGGGCATACTAGTGTTAGTGACAAATCTCGCGAAGGACGCCCAAAATCCGCCTTCACTGAAGATAACATCATTGCTGTGAGACAACTAATTCTCGAAGATCGTCATGTGACGTATCGAGAAATAGGGGTTCTATTAGGCATCTCAGGGACAACCATTCAGAAGATCTTGCATGAAGCGCTTGGTGTGAGAAAGCTAGTTTGCCGTTGGATACCGCATCTGCTTTCCGACGATCACAAGGCGGCCCGCGTCAGATGGTATAAGAAAACTCTGCAAAGGTTCAACCGAGGAGAGTCAAATCACGTCTACGACATCATTAGTGGTGACGAATCTTGGATCTATGCCTACGATCTTGATTCCAAACAACAATCTACAATCTGGGTCTTTCAAGACGAGCCAAAGCCGACTAAAGTTGTTCGTTCTCGAAGCACTTCAAAGAAGATGGTGGCCACGTTCGTTGGAAAAACCGGCCATGTTGCGACTATTGCACTTGAAGATCGAAGAACGGTTAACGCAGAGTGGTATACCACAGTTTGTTTACCACAAGTCATCGCCGAACTTCGAAAATCTAACTCAAAGCGACGCATCATCCTGCACCACGACAACGCAAGCTCACACAGCGCTCGTCAAACGATTGAATAATATTTGAAGCAGGAAAAAGTAGAAATTCTTGACCATCCTCCATACAGTCCTGACCTAAGCCCTAAAGATTTCTTTACATATCCTAAAATTAAGAAAAGTCTTCGTGGTCAAAGGTTCCATTCCGATGAAGAAGCAGTCGACGCTTTCAAGTCAGCCATTTTGAACACCCCCACTTTAGAGTGGAATAAATGTTATAATAACTGGTTTGACCGAATGAAAAAGTGTATTAAGCTACGTGGTGAATACTTTGAAAAACAATAAAACGCACTATAAGGTTCTAGTTGAGTTTTTTTCTTCAAACGACAAAACTTAAAAGGCATGCCTCGTATTAACAGATATACGATACTTAACAGTATCGAATAAATAACGGTATATCTTGATTAACGTTACCGGTTAGTCTTCTTCTTTTTCTACATTCAATTGTCTGTTTTCTTGAACTGTCCCGTGTTGTACCTGGTTCGTTATCCCGCGCTATCGCCATTGTCTGATGGCGTGCGCATCTAGGTTGGATTAATGATTAAGCTCGTACTGTACTAATGATGCACATTTGTGATGAGAAAATAAATTATTTTATTATTTATTATTATTTAATAGATTTGATAACGTGGTGCAAGTATCGTTATACAGTGCGTCAAGGCTCTTTTGGCCCGCGGAATTAAGTGAAGTGTCATTTCATAACCGACGTTGCCGGTTATTATGAAATTCATCTGAGTTCTTTTTTTAAATAGAACCCGTGTGACCCACTCGTGTTTAAATATTTTCCTGAAAGTAGTAAAATGTTCCTGAAAGTAAATTTGTTAAATGATAATCCTAATTTTCCGCCAACGCTCCCTGCCAATGTCATCCACGGCCAAAATATCCTTATTACACTATAATAACGTTAATTTTGCACTGACAAAATGTCTTTCTGTTACTCGATACCGTTATCTCGAAGTAACAGTTAAATTGTTATTGTGGCGATAACGTTACTGTAATAACATTCAAGTTAATATATAAGGTAACAGATACAGCTACAACTGAACGCAGAATAAGAACATACTTACTAAAAGACTTTTGTCTGGCTTGTAGGTAATTTTCTGAGAAAATATTTTTATACTAACTGTTTCCCGCGACTTCGTACCCGGTCGACAACAGCGCCACCTACCGGGTCTATGGTATATAGCCTGTGTTACTTCTGGATAAGGTAGCTTTCTAATGGTGAAAGAATTTTTGAAATCGGACCAGTAGAGTCGAGTCTATTTGTTACAATCATACAAATCTTTCCTCTTTATTATATTAGTATAAATAATAGCTAGAATCTTTGTATTCAGAGGGCTTAGCATGAACAGATTGACGTTAGCGTAACGCTATCAAGTTGATATGCCATTCTTTCTACACTACACATTTTCTATATAAAGTTCAACGTGAAAGCACGCTTTCTTACCAACGTTACGGTAAAGCTAGTCTGTTTGTGCTAAGTCTACTGATGGATTTTTGGTAATTCACAGAAGAAATTTTTATTTTCTATTTTAAAACTTTTTACTATGCATTTTTTTGGGTCTTGAGGCGTTATCAGATAATCTGAATTAGGAGAGTTTGCCTTTGTGGTAGTTAGAAATAATTATTGTCAAATTATGAAAGTGAAAGCTATTAACTGAAATTTATAGCTATTATACTGAGTTCTTAGATTTACGCGAACATTACACATGAAATAAAACTATTTTACGGAAAGAAGTCTCAAGTCTGTGAACATGTGCTTGATCGCACCCGCCATAACATCAGATTTGATAGACCACAAATTCTCGTGAAAGAACACCGATTCCTACCAAGGATGGTTCGCGAAGTTATTGAAATTAAAAAAAAAAACATCCACTTCACAAAACATCACTTTCAATAGAGAAGATGGCTGGGTGCTTCCATCGATTTGGGATCCGGTAATTAATCTAATCAAATCTAAAACCAAGCATAACACCTCAAGACACCGTGAGCTCATTCTGCGTAAATCGGACCAACAAAAATAATTCAGAAGTTTGAGGGTACCCCGGAACAACTATGCCTTTTGGACGTCTAACACCTCAGTCCCTCCCGTGACCATGGGTGCTGCAAAGCACTCGAAACGTCGGGAACTAAAAATCTAAAATAAACCGCGATAAAATCAGTAAAATAGTTTTATTTCATTTAGTTATTATTACAGGTTGATGTATAAGACTGGTGAAACGCAGGGAAAAAAATACAAATTCCATGCCAATCGCACACACCGCTTCAATGCAAAAAGACCTAGATTATCTTACCATGACTAGATAAACCATGACTTTTCTCATGGACAAGTCAATATTCTAGGTAGCTGGCGAGCCTAGGACAAACTTTGATAGTAGAGGAAGTGAGAGAGGCCGTTAATATGTCACAGTTGATGTATGGAATGGTTTCCATGTAAACACATCGAAACCATTCCATCAAGCGGCTTACCAACCGCCGACACAGGAAATCACTCAAAGTCGCTTAACACCGCGTTCCAAGGGGCACGCAATTTATGGATGGAAGTGTCAAGCGATTATTCAGAACGAGGAAGCGATGATTTGATCTCACATCTGACAATAACGATTTCTTATGGTATTATTAAATTCATAAGGAATTACGAATGACGCTTATTTTAAATGACAGATGTTGCTTACGAGGGTCAATGTTTTGCTTGTTCGGCACGTTCGGCGTTGGTTCGGGCATGTAGAAAGGATGCCAGAAGAAAGAATGACAAAACAGATATACAATGCGAAAGTGGAAGGATGTAGGTGCCGGGGAAGATCTAGACTATCTTACCATGACCAAATAGACCGTGTCTTAGCTGAAGGGCAAGTCAAGAGTCTCCGTAACCGGCGAGTGTGTATGAGACGAACTATGAGAGTGGAGGAAGCCAGAGAGGTATGTAAGGAAAGAACCTGTTGGAACTCTGTACTCTCTGCCTACCCCGCGAGGGAGCTGGCGTGATGATATAGATAGATAGATAGATAGATAGACTTACACCAGAATTTTATATATAATAAAATACCTAAAAAAATAGGGAAACCGACTTCAAAATAATCTAAATGTTTGAAGTCAGTGCTGGTTGGTGCAGTCGGTTTCTTGGCACCGACTTCTGCTTTATAAAGTCGATTTCCCTTTCATTATGTTTCTTATTTTACAATTTTAAATGATGAGTAAATTAATAATGGATATTTTTATACCTATATTATATTATTCTACTTAGTTCTACAGTAATGTTTTTACAGGATTGCTATAATGCTCATAGTAACTGATTTTACACATGCTGTTTGCGGTCAAGGAGTCCCGTGATATATCTTTAAGGTCCAAGGTCCAATACCGATATGAATTACTATTGATTGATATGATATTTTTGAGGTCGCTTTATATTCTGCTTAGTAATACCCAGCATATCTGTATTGTTGGCCGTAAAGGAGTGTCCTGGTGTATATTTAAAGCCCAAAGTCCAATACCAATTAAATGAGTATGGGACCACCTCGGAACTATATTGAACCCAATGCAAAAAGAATAATCAAAATCAGTGTATCACCAAACAAGTAATAAAAAAACACAGACGACTTATGAACTTCCTCCTTTTTTGAAGTCCGTTGATATTTTACTTAGTTCTATAGTAATCCTATAAGATATCCATATCCATAATATCTGAATCTACGCATTCGTATTATTTGTCGTTAAGGAGTTCCCTGGTGTATATTCAAAGTCCAAGGTCCAGTATCAATTGAATAAAAATGGGAGCACTTTGGAGCTTTACTGAATCCAATGTAAAAATAATTATCACAAGCGGTCCACCACTGACGATGATATCGGTAAATATATATAAAAAAAGCATACATACAGACGAACAAAGAACCTCCTCCTTGAAGTCTGGTTAAAAATAGGCATTGATCACAATGTTATTTTATTCGAAATTTCATTACCACTAATAATCGACATTATATAAATAACTCTTCTTAAGGCACGTGACACCGCGTCACAAGTAGCACGCAACTTGTGGATAAGTGTCAATGGGCTATTTAGACCGAGGAAGCGATGATCTGATGCTATGTTTAATAACACCAATATCTCAGGACAATAAATACATTTATTGGCGCTTATCCAAAACAACAATTGTCGCTTATGTGATTCACTGGGCAATTCACGATGTTTTTCAAGTATTCTTATACAGTTTATGGTAAATTTGGTCCAAAAAATTGTTTTTAGAGAATATAGGTAACGTCAGTAAAGAGTCTCCGTAACCGGCGAGCGTGTATGAAACAAACTATGAGAATGGAAAAATCCAGAGAGGTCTGTAAGGAAGGAACCTGTTGAACCTCTGTACTATCTGCCTACCTCGCAAGGGAACTGGCGTGATGATACAGATAGATATATAGGTAACGTTACTTTTTTGTTATTTTTTAAAGAATGTAGCCACACGAATATGTGTTCTTGTGTCGCGGGTGCGTTTTACAAACACGAAATTCACATACACAAACACTCAGATGGGAACAAACATTTTTGGATGACACAAAGATTTGTTCCGTGTCCGGGGATCGAACCCGCGACTTTTCGATCCAGTGGGCTGAGCGGCTTAAGCTCTTAACCTCTGGACCAAATTTTCCATCTGTCTATTATTTCAAAATACATTTACTGCTAGAAATAAACGTTATTCTGATAACTATAATAACTCCATGTCAAGGCGTTTGACAACATGTCACAAGGTACTCGCAATTTGTGAATAAGTGTCACCCAACTATTCAGAACGAGGAAGCGATGATTAGATCTTACATCTAACAATAACACCAATTTCCTAAGTAATAAATAAATTCATTGGCATTTATCTAAACTAGTAGTTTCCCGCGGCTTTGCTCTCGGTCGCCAACAGCGCCACCCACTGAATCTATGATACTTCTGGAGAATGTAGTTTTCTAATGGTGAAAGAATAATTAAAATCTGTTTAGTAATTTCAGAGTTTATCGATTAGAAACAAACACATATTATCTCTATATCTTTATCTGTATATATCTATATCATTACGCCGGTTCCCATACGGGATAGGTAGAGTATAAAGTTCCAATAGCTTTTTTTCCTTATAGACCTCTCTGGCTTCCTCCACTCCCATAGTTCGTCTCATACACGCTCGCCGGTTACGGAGACTCTTGACTTGCCCTTCGGATAAGACTCGGTCTATTTGGTCATGGTAAGATAGTCTAGGTCTACTCCGGTACCTACATAGATCTTCTTTATGAGATTTGTATAGAAATATAGATTTTTCGTAATTAACGCAGGACGTCAGGCACCCCGGTTCGATAAAATTGCTTCACAAATTTCATACGAAAATAAATTTTTAAACCCTTTTTCTTTTTTTCCGGAAGAGGATGTTCGGATCAAGTTTTCTCCCTCCGCAACATTGTAGAGAAGCATCTGGCAGTGGGCCGGAAGGTTTTCTGCGGTTTGGGGATCTGGAGAAGGCGTTTGACAGAGTTGTGCGAAGGATATTTTGGGAAATTTTGCCAGAATATGGTATAGATGGCACTTAGTTGCGAGCCGTCCAGTCCACCTATGTGGACTGCAAGGCATACGTACGGGTGGATGGTAACATGTCACCCTGGTTTGACGTTGAAATCGGTGTCAAACAGAGTTGTGTGTTGTCCGCTAGACTGTTTATAATATATCTGGATAAAAGTCTTCAAATACTGAAAGCGATGAATGAAGGTGTATAAATGGGTGATCTAGTGGTAAACTATCTACTATATACTTGGATGCGCCTTCAGTAAATATGGGAAGTACACCGCTGACATAGAGAGAAGAGTTAGTGCAGGGAACAGAGTGGATGGTGCTATGGGAACACTAGTTGGGAGCCGGCACTTAAGCCAAAAGGCGCAGCCTATAGCGCATACAAAACGGAGTTCTTGTCCCAATGCTGTTATATGGTAGCGAGAGCTGGGTATGTAAGAAGGAGAATGAAAGTAGGATAAATGCGGTGGAAATGCGAGCTCTGCGGAAGATGTGCGGATTGAAGCTGACCGACCGTATTCGCAACAGCGTAGTAAGAAAGCGAATAGGTATGAAAGATAGTATCGGCGTAAAGATGAGAAAGGGTATGCTCCGTTGGTTCGGGCATATAAAAAGAATGTCTGAAGAAAGAATGACAAAACAGATGTAAAATGCAAAAGTAGAAAGATGTAGGTACCGGGGAAGACCTAGACTATCTTACCATGACCAAATAGTCCGAGTCTTATAAGAAGGACAAGTTAAGAGTCCCCGTAACCGGCGAGCGTGTATGAGACGAACTATGAGAGTGGAGGAAGCCAAGGGTATGTAAGGAAAGAACCTGTTGGAACTCTGTACTCTATATCGATAAACCCATTTTAACGCACTTTTTTACCCCAATTAACACTGAAACTTGTACGTGTGTGCGAATCGAGAAGTACTTTACACAACATACAATAAATTTTTGAAATTCATTTGAAATCTCAGTATTGCTTTGAATCAAGAATAAATTTAGTTTATAGCGCACTAAGGGAGAAACATTATTTTTTGGAAATTAAAAAAAAAATACTTTAAAAATAGTTGGAATCAATGCAGTTCTCCATTTAGAACAAACTACTTTCAGGTGTTGCGTTAATTATGTTACAGCTTGTAGATGACGAATATCGCTCATCTGATTTAGTGGATAATTCAATATGTGTTGCACGTATTCGATAATTGTTTAATTAAAATGTGATCGCGGAAATTTATTTTAAGAAAATAAGGGTAACGTTAACAAACGTTATTTCTTCAAAATATAGTCACTACAAAAAATTAACGTTATATGACTGCCTCTTAGGTCAAATCCGGAGTCTGGAATTGCGCCCGGTACATGGTAATAGACTCGCCCCTATTACATGGAACCCAACATCGTCAGGCGAAAAGTGGGTGTACTAAATACAACTCTGCCACCCCTTTGGGGAATATAGGCATGACGGTGTATTTATATATATAAATGTTATATTGATAACTCGGTGTCAAGGCCCTTGACATCACGTCATAACACACGCAATTTGTGGATAAGTGTTTAGTTATGCAGAACGAGGAAGCAATGATTCAGGCTCAGATGTGAGAACACCATTTTTTTATATAAATAATAATATAATATTAGCCCTGTTAAGAAACTGTCCCACTGTTGGGCACGGGCCTCCTCTCAAACTGAGAGGGTTTAGGCCATAGTCCACCACGCTGGCCCAGTGCGGGTTGCCGAACTTCACACACCTTCGAGAAACTCTTAGGCATGCAGGTTTCCTCACGATGTTTTCCTTCACCGTTAAAGAAAGTGATAATTAATTTTTAATAGCTTATTATATTTTTTTATAGTACCTGATAAATAAATTAATAGGGGACAATGGCATGGTCTAACAGTTCATAGCGAAACCACTTCGTTCATTCGCGTCGCGGGTTCGTTCCCCACACGGGACAAATCTTTGTGTGAGCCACAAATGTTTGTTTCGGGTGTGAATGTGAATTGCATGTTTGCAAACCTAAAAGAAATATCACCAATTTCTGTCGGTAAGAGATAAATTCTTAAGAAGGACAAATGGCGTTTATCCAGAATGACAAATGTCGCTGTGTGATTTAGAAGGTTATTTAAAATGTTTCGCAATGGTTACGGATGTATTCGACTATCTTTATTTTAAATGTGGTCGAGAGATTGTCTATTATGAAAATATGTCTTCTTCTCCCTCTCCAATTAATGAAGGTTGGCTGTCAGCTTGAAATATTCGATCTAGCAAGGCGGAAAAGCTCTGCAGCGCTCGCGATGCCCGTCCGCTCTCTGATGTGGCGCAACAAAGACTTCCTCCTGCGCTCAACAGGTCTCTTTCCGGCTATCTTGCCCAAGAATATTAGTTGCAAGAGTTCATACCTTTCGTGTCTCAACACATATCGCAGATACGTAACTTTTTCCTTTTTGATGATGAGTAAGAGCTGAAGCTTTTGGCCGATCCGACGCAGGACTTCCTCATTGGTCACTTTGTGTGTCCAACTAATGACCAACATACCTCTCTAGCACCATATTTCAAATGCCTCTACACGTCTGGCGAGGACTTCTTTGATTGTCCAGGCCTCACATTAATACAAAAGCTCGGGCAAAATAAAGAAAGAAAATATTAGAAAATATAAGCAACTTTAATAAAGGTTATTTAGAGTTTCGTACGTTAATCGGTAGTACGGAACCCTTATAGGATCACTTTGTTGTCCGCCTGTCCGACGGTTACCACTCTTTATCACAGGCTAGAGATATCAAGTTAAATTGTATGTCAAATATTAAAATCTACGGTCCACTGCCAGTGTGAAAAATTTAAGGTTCTAAGTAAATGCAATCAAAAGAAATGACCAGATAAACTCACACATTAAAAATTATAGGGTGTTTCCCCTTGACCTAGAATCATGAATTTTGGGAAGAAGCAAGTTTTACCGTGCGAGTAAAGGAAATGGAAATTGTGAATACATTATTATTTTAGAGAAAAAAGATCCTCGATGTCGATAAAAATAAAATAGCGCTAACTAGTGGCGGGACCTTCGGAGAGAATTAAATGAGCGACATGGAGCTTAAATTAATATTTTTTAATTTGCAACGTACATCGAGTATGATTCCTATCATATATATCAATAACGGCTTAATCCTAATAATGCTAGCTTACATATTAAGTAAATGCTATACTAAGCACTAATCCGCGGTGTCACATTGCCTTCCTGTGTCGTATTGCTTTCCTGTACGACATTATGTGTTAGTGCTGACGAAGGTGATTTGGCTAGGGTCACCACTCTTAACTAGGGCGAATCTGCACATATCTAGTTATTTCAAAATATAGGTCCTACTAAAAATAAACAATATATTAATAAATTTATGGACTAACCCTGTCTTATCTAAAAAGCAAGTCAAGAGTCTCCGTAGCTCGCGAGCATGTATACGACGAATTATGCGAGTGGAGGAATCCAAAATGCTTTGTAAGGAAAGAACCTGTTGCAACTCTGTACTCTCTACCTGCCCCGCAAGGGATCTGGCGTGATGATATAGATAGAGACATCTTATAACTCGATGTCAAGGCGCTTTACACCACATCACTACTTGCATGTGATCTGTGGATGTGTCAAGTGCCTATTCAGAACGAGGAAGCGATGATTTGATCTCACTTCTGACAATAACACCAATTTATGTCGGTAATAAATAGATTCATGAGGAATTAAGGTCGAATGGCCCTTAGGTATCTCAAGTGACAGGTTATTTACCGGGAATTTAGGTACGTGGGTTTAGCATATAGTTTAATACATAGTTACTCTTACGCTAAAATACACATTACTTTTATGACTCTACTAACTTGTTGAGACACTTAATATCACGTGAAAACGTGGACCTAATCTGTAAATAAGCGTCAAGTGATTATAGTCAGAACGAGGAAGCGACAATTTATTCTAACATGTGATAATAATTCCAATTTCGGTTGATCATCTGTCGCTTATGAAATTTTGGAACGTGTATTTATGGCTTTTTTTCTCTTTTATTTAATGAATTAACATGTTGTGATTAAATATTATGTTTTCTTTTATTTATTTTAGTGTATTGTATATTAGATATATTTAATTCGAAAAGTTTACAAATACGTAGTAACTATTCATTAAAATATTATATTATATATAATTTTATTATTATAATTACGTGAGCTCAAAATGGGGGAGGGGCCCAGTAAAATCTAATCAATGCTCATTCAAACTTAATCATTGGAAATCTAAATCTAATCTTTCATAAACATAAATTATTATACGCATAATAAAAAAAAAGAATTTAGCTTTTACTTTAAAGAGAATCCCGGTTTGAACGCTAAAAAAATCTCATGGCCATTAAAAACATTTACTTCGAGAATTTAATTTAGTCTAATAACAACTAGAGCGTAAATCTTACGTAAGGGAGACGCGAGTTCCCACCAAATCTCTCCTAGGGGGAGCGTGGGGTCCAAATTAAAAGAAAAACAGCTCACGTTATAAATGATCGTCTCCTAACTATGTATTACTAGTAACGTTAGGAGTGTCTGGAGAATTATATGATCATGTAACTTAGTACGTACGTGAAGCAGCTGCAAAATCGGAGGTCTCGGGTTCAAACCCAGGCACGCACCTCTGTCTTTTCGAAAGCATGTGCGTATTAAAAAATAACTATCACTTGTTTTAACGATGAAGGAAAACATCGTGAGGAAACCTGCATGCCTAAGAAATTTCGAAGGTGTGTGAAGTTCGCCAACCCGTACTGGGCCAGCGTGGTGGGCTATGGCCTAAACCCTCTCAGTTTGAGAGTAGGCCCGTGCCCAATGGTGGGACGGTTACTTAAAATGGATTAATATTATATATAACTTAGTACGTGTCGCAATGTGCGGATATTTGTATCAAATAGTTCTTCAAAACGACCAAGCAGCGTTGCTTGGTCGAATAGTTTAGACCGTAGGCCGCCCCGCCCAGAGCAAGCAGTCGCGTGTTTGATCCCTGAACGGACACATCTTTGTGTGAACCTCGAATATTTTGGTATAAGTGTTCGTATATGTAAATATCATGTTTGTAAACGCAACCATGACACGGGAGTAATTGCTAGTGCCTAATATGTAAAAATATACACCAATATCCATCAAAAACACATTTACTCATTCATAGTTTATGAAGCACACTGTGACACATTATATCCGAAAAGAAGAGCTATTTCTTACAGAAATAGTAATATATTAAAATAAATTAAGGGCGAATGGCGCTCATTTTTATCTTGGCAAGTGGCATTTATATGATTTTGATGACAACACCAGTAAATTTTGGCAGAATGTAGTGGATTTACGACGTCTCATATATATAAGATTAATCATTTTGAGATGTGGTCGTGCTCGTAAAAGTGGGATATATTATGGACATATCTGACAATATTTGTTGGATATTGTAAGAAGTATTTCTTTGTCAAGTAAAAGCTTGTAAAAAGCCGTTTTTTAAAAACAAGCTTTTATAGCAAAAACACAATAACGTTATTTTGCGTACTCGAGGAGTTCTCACGGCTCCTTCTGTCTCCATCATCAGACCCTGGACACTATCTGGGTCTAAAGTGCTCGTCAAGACAAATCCAACGAACCCAAACTCGGCGGGGTTGTATTGAGTACTTGGGTTCATCATCAGACCCTGATCACTATCTGGTGTTATAGTACTATTTAATACCAATCTACTACATTCAATACTAATATAAACACGGGGGGATTGCGTCGTATATTTTACATGTTCCTATGGCCACCTTTTGACTCTATTATTAGATACCATATTATTGCATTGCCACCGGACTTCAAAGTCAAAGTCAAAAATTATGGTTTAGGCCAATACATAAGCAGTTACAAACGTTCAAATTATTACATTGTTTACATCTACCACCGGTTCGGAACGCGGCCTCCACTGAGAAGATCCGGCGAGAAACTCAGCGGGCAAGTCTTTTAACTTAATTTGTTTGACTTTTCTGATAACCCTTTGTTTTAAATTGTATTATACAGCATTGTTTAATTTTGCTGATTAAGGAGCTGCTCAAACCCAATCTGTTTTATCGTCAGGATAATCCGAAATTTTGTAATTCCCTTTCTTACAGTCTAGTTTTGATATGGATATCTATGGGTAAATTGTTGAAGTAGCGTATACATTGCCCCATGAAAGAATTTCTAATTCTGTGGAGACGAGTAGAATGTACAATAAGATCATCTTTGTTCCGTGTATTGACAAGATGAATGCGGCTATATTTTTCAAAGTTACTGATATTATTATTAACATATTTTCATATATAAATTGTGAGGTAACAGTTAGAATAATAATTTCTTTAAATTTTACCTTAAGGGAAGCTCTCGGGGCCAAATTGTAAATTACGAAGACGGTGTTTAGTAATGCATAGCATCCAAATAGCACTTGCATACGTATGCCAAATTTCAGCTTAATCTAATACCCGCATGTGCTTGAAGAATGGATCACAAGATTTGAACCAGAAAGACAGACAGACAGCCCGTCACGTTTATATTTATAAAACGGTAATGGCAGAGGTGTACTATGTACACTCAGATGTCCCCGTCGATGTTAGGTCCAACTGATTAATGGTCGGCGAAAAGGGGATGTTCAAGTACACAGTACACATCTGCCACCCCCGCTTGAGGAATATTGTTGTGGCGATTAATAAAAATGTTGAGAAAAATATAAACAAAAATATTCTTAAAGGAAAACCCGTCTATCACATAAATATTCAAACGTCAAAAAAGGGATGGTGCTTCCGGATCCGGCTCGCGGGCATACGTCACACTCAATATTGTTATTATATTTTGACATGGAAAATGTATGACGAACTTTTTTTTATGAGTAAGTATCCGTTCACATGGGCCAGCGTGGGAGAATACATGCTTTTACTTATTATCAGGTCAATTTTTGGCCTAAGCCGAATCCGTAGCTGAATGTTTAATAACCCTAAAAATTAGGTTCATGATTGGCTATATTTTAACAAGTTATGTTGACTGTATTAACTGAACGAGATGATTAAAGTTTATAGTATCGGTGTAAAGATGACAAAGGATATGCTGCGTTCATTCGGGCATATAGAAAGAATGTCAGAAAACAAAACACATGTACAATTCGAAAGTGGAAGGATGTAGGTACCGGGGAAGACCTAGACCATCTTACCATAAACCAATACACCGAGTCTTATCTGAAAGACAGTTCAAGAATCTGCGTAACCGGCGAGCGTACATGAAACTAACTATGAGAGTGGAGGAAGCCAGAGAGATAGATAGATAGATAAATTCTTTATTGTGCACCAATAATGTAACAAATAGTGATTGGACATAAACAACATTACAAGTAACACAAAGGGCGGCCTTATCGCTAAAGAGCGATCTCTTCCAGGCAACCTTAGGATGGAGAATTTTTAAGTGATAGGAATGTACGGGGGTGCACTAAATTAAAATGATAGAAACGAAAATATTAACATTACTTAAATACTATAAGAACAAAATGATGCTAAGTAAAATAAAATCTTAATCAAAATACTCATAATAGTTGGATAAACAAATACATATTTGAAAAGTGACGCGTAATTATGATGAAGGTGCTAATACCGGATCTGGTAAGCGGTCTGAAAAGTAAAATTCCTTAACTTGTTCTTTAAAGCGTTCTAAAGTCGTCGCGTGCTGTATAATGACAGGCAAAGCATTCCTGAGTCTGACTGCCTGGACAGCAAAAGACCTATCATAGAAACTGCTACTATGCAAGGGCATCTTTAGACTTAGATTTTCAGAGGACCTTAGACGTTGAGTACCAGAGTTTTGGGAATACTTGAAACATTCATTCGAGAGGTATGTAAGGAAAGAACCTGTTGGAACTTTGGATCAGCCGAAGGTTGTATTTTTGGCCAAACCAGCCGAAGCCGAAGCTGAAAGAAGCCGAAGCCAAAGCTTCGGTCGAAAACCACCTATTATATACTGGCTTCTTGAACTTTGGAGGCTAGGAAGGCGCTCGTAGAGTTGTGGTGCCATGGTATATGTAGTGATCACCAAAGTTAAACAGCGATTGGTTCGGTTTATCTGGGAATAAAAAAGGAAAATACCACAAACAGTCAGCCATCTCAGACTCACCGAGTCAGACGTCGCTTAACCTTGGTGGTAATAGAACATAGTCACTTTAACAAGCGCCTCAATCCATTTAATATGATGAGAAAAGCATTTCAACTAAAATATTCTTATAGAAAAACACGTTTCTTAGATAAATATACAATCAACACGATAAGCGATGGTCCTTCGACCCGGATCGCGGGCACATGTCACACTCAATATTGTTATTATACTTTGACATAGGAAATATTTGACGAACTTTTTCTTACGAGTAAACGTCGGTTCACATAGATCGTCTCGAAAAACGTCAGATTGCGCTTGTTATCACAAGCTTTTAAACTTGCTTTGTTTGCATATCTGTTTGTCTATCTTTCCATTTCAGAATTCGTAATCTATTTTTGAAGCACTTTTTGGCATCTGATTCAGTTGAAATTTGGTATACCGACATAAATTCGCTGACGAATATAGTAGCATGAAGCTAGTCTGATGGTGGAACCCGAAGGTGTCAATAGGAACTCCTCAACTAAACAAGATAGCTTTATCGTATTTGGGCTCGCTGGATTCGTATTGACAAGTTCTTTACCCTAGATGGCGTTTAGAGTATGACGATAAAGCCGGAAGGTGCATCTTCCAACTCTATGATCACACCAGCTCCATGGTATCATATAATTGCACTGCCACCAAAGTTACATAGGTATCGCAAATTTTACTTAAATCGGATGCCATCAAGCGCTTTAAAAATTGATTGCACCTTTTGAATCGGAAAGATATATTATCAAAAAAAATGTACAAAAGCTTGTAAAAAAGGAGCAAAGATTG
This sequence comes from Phalera bucephala, assembly GCA_905147815.2. NCBI lineage: Eukaryota > Metazoa > Arthropoda > Insecta > Lepidoptera > Notodontidae > Phalera > Phalera bucephala. The sequence goes on along the minus strand of LR990610.1, from coordinate 1,703,241 downwards.
ATCACTTATATCGGGGCAGCGTTATCAAAAACTAACCAACCTCTTTCAAAAGCAGGACAATAGCAGCCAACACGTGTCTTGTCACTTGCACGTCAACTACCCCTGACCCCTCCACCCCCACTTCTTTTGACCCTCTTTAATTCCACAGACCTCTGTAAACAGACATTCTCTCTCATTCTTTGGCGGACTCAACATAAAAGATTTCAAAAAAGGATTTAATTAAATAATTTATTTTTCTCTCCGAGTCGTTCTTTCGGATAAAAATCCTTTAGCAAAATATTTTGGTAGATTGTTCTGGTTAATGGATGTCTGTTTATTTTAGCGTGAAGTGGAAAAGTGAAATCTTTGAAGATGTTGGCCCTATTTAAGTAATATTAAAATTGGAATTAAAGCTATCTAGGGTAAAAGCCGGATAGATGCCTCAGTGGGATACATGACCCGGTTTTAAAAACACTATGTTAGGGATGTTGGTAGCATTAGCGGTTGAGTATAATACGAAGTGCCCCTCCCGTAGGCCTCAGAGTCATGTAAACCTTCAGGGTAGGCGTATGCGTTTTGTCCATGTGAGCAAAAATCTTCCGCGACGAAACTTTGACGGGCGTCGAAATTATATTGCAAGGTAGTTTCTGTTGAATATTTTTATTACTGATTGTGATATCAGTCAACTTTTTGTTTCTTTGCTTGCATTAGTGTTTAAGTTACACTGTTTCGAACGTTTTATTGATGAATAGATTTTATCTATTTTGAAAATAAAAAGGGCAAGTATCCGTATCAAAAATGATAGTCGCCCTATTTACTTTTGCGGATAGTTGCTCTAGGGGCAACTATCCGCATCTATAAATTCTTTAACGAGTAAAGACATTTTTTTTGTTCTTTTGGGGTTTTTGTTTCAGCTTATTGTGACTATCATCATTTCAGCCTATACTTGTCCACTGCTGAACATAGGCCTCCCCAATCGCTTTCCAGCGTAACCGGTCCGATGCCACCTGCATCCAACGATTTCCTGCGATTTTCACAAGATCGTCGGTCCATCTGGCAGGCGGTCGTCCTACGCTGCGCTTGCCAATACGTGGTCTCCACTCTAGAATCTTTCTGCCCCAACGCCCGTCCGATCTTCGCGCTATGTGGCCAGCCCATTGCCACTTCAGCATGCTAATCCTGAGGGCTATGTCGGTGACCTTGGTTCTTCTACGAATCTCCTCATTCCTGATTCGATCACGTAGAGAAACGCCGAGCATAGCTCTTTCCATAGCTCGCTGAGCAACTTTGAGCTTTTTTATGAGACCTATTGTAAGAGACCACGTCTCTGATCCATATGTCATCACTGGTAACACACATTGACTAAAAACTTTAGTCTTTAGGCACTGAGGTATTTTGGATGACAAGATGTTGCGCAGTTTCCCGAACGCTGCCCAGCCGAGTTGGATTCGTCGATTGACCTCTCTCTCAAAGTTGGACCTACCTAACCGGACTGCCTGTCCCAGGTAAATGTATTCGTCGACAACTTCAAGAGTAGAGTTCCCAACGATGAGTGCGGTGGGTACGACATGGACATTAAACATTACTTTTGTTTTGTCCATATTCATTTTAAGACCCACTTGTTGGGATACTCTATTGAGGTCACCGAGCATTCGTCCTAGATCTTCCAGCGACTCCGCCATGACCACAATGTCGTCGGCAAATCGAAGGTGAGTGATGTATTCGCCATTGATGTTGATGCCAAGTCCTTGCCATTCCAAGAGCTTGAAGGCGTCCTCTAAGGTGGCCGTAAACAGTTTCGGAGAAATAACGTCTCCCTGTCTTACTCCTCTTTTTATGGGGATCACCTTCGTGCACTGCCCCTGTACTCGGACTGACATGGTGGCGTTATTATACAAGCACTTCAACACTTCGATGTACCTATAGTCAATGCGGCATCGCTGGAGAGATCTAAGAACCGCCCAAGTCTCGATCGAATCAAAGGCTTTCTCATAGTCCACAAACGCCAAGCATAGTGGCCGATTATACTCCTCAGTCTTCTGTATAACCTGCCGCAGCGTATGTATGTGGTCTATGGTACTAAAACCTTTCCGGAAACCGGCTTGTTCGGGAGGCTGGAAGTCATCAAGCCTTCGTTCGAGACGATTCGTAATGACTCTCGTAAACAACTTATAAACATGGCTCAGCAGTGTGATGGGCCTATAGTTCTTCAATAAGGTGTTATCACCTTTCTTGAAAAACAGCACCACCACACCCCTGTTCCATGCTTCCGGCGTTTTCCCTTCAAGCAAGACGGAATCAAATAGCCTCTGAAGGACTTTAAGTACCGGCGATCCGCCCGCTTTCAGAAGTTCTGCAGTAATTCCGTCTTCACCCGGCGCTTTGTTGTTTTTTAGTTGTTTGAGAGCCATCCTAATTTCGCACAGGCTGATGTCCGGGATATCTTCAGTGCAGTGTCGGGTTAGCTTGGCTCTTGGGTCTTTTACCAAGTCAACAACAGGTTTAGCTACTGAGGTATATAACTGTCCATAGAACCTCTCTATCTCCCTGAGCACCTCTGACCTATTTGACGTTACGTTTCCGTCCTCCGTCTTCAGCTTCGTCAACTGGCTCTGCCCAATAGACGCGTCTCTTGCGAACACTTTAGAGCCCTTGTTCTGCTCTATGGTCTCCTCAATACGCCTTGCATTGAAGGACCGTAAGTCGTGTCGCAAGGACTTCAATATCTGTCCATTAAGCTGCCTATAGGACTTAGCATCATCGGAGGTTTGGAGCGTCATGGAACGTCGCTCAGCCATGAGGTTTCGGGTGTAGTCAGATAGTTTTTGAGGCCCATTTTTACGGTGGGTCTTAAAATACTTGGACCCGACCGTATGAACAGTCTCTACCAGCCTGTTGTTTATTTCGTCCACCGATGCGCTGCTGTCTAGCAATTCGAAGCGGTTTGACAATTCGAGTTGAAAGTTCTCGGGGTTTTGGATATATGCATGAGTAGGTCGGAGCGTAGACTTCATCAGACGCGATCTTTCCATTTTGACATTAATATTTAATGTGCCTCTGACCATTCGGTGATCACTGCCGGTTTTTACCCTATGAATCACGGAGACATCATTAAATATTTGTCGCTTGGTGCTCATGATGAAGTCTATCTCATTTTTTGTGGAACCATCAGGGCTCATCCAGGTCCATTTTCTATGAGGCGGCTTCTGGAAGAAAGAGTTCATCATAAAGAGTCCCTCTTTCTCCAGAAATTCGGCCAGCCTCTGACCCCTGGGGTTGCGCTGCCCATATCCAAATTGCCCCACTCTCAACTCATCATCGCCCCGTTTGCCCAGCCGCGCATTGAAGTCACCCATAACCACTGTAAAGTGTGTTTTGGAAGTATGTATGGCTCTACTAATGTCCTCATACATAACTTCGACGTCATCATCTGAGTATGCCGAGGTCGGTGCGTAGACCTGTATGACCTTCAGCGAATATCTTTTGGATATTCTGAGTATAAGGTACGCTACCCTGCTCGACACACTAGTGATGGACACAACGTTGTTTATGAGTGACTTGTGGACGATAAATCCGACACCACCTTGGACTGCTGTTCGCCCTCCCGGTAGTAAAACAAGTTGCCGGATTTTAAGGTTATCGTGTCCTCGCCCTCTCTTCGGACCTCCGATAAACCAACAATACTCCACCGCAACTTGTTTAACTCTTCTTCCAGCTCAACTAGCTTCTCATCTGTCCTCAATGTGCGTGCGTTGTATGTCACCAGGGCCAATTTTCGGTTTTGGTGGTAGCCGAATCTCTGCCGGAGATTCTTAGCACCCCTTGTCCTGTCGTTACCATGGCTGCTACCGTGGCCAGGACGAACAGGACCGCCGGGGACTAGGGGCCTGGTTTTTCTACTTTCTTCCATAATTGGGGGGTGTTTGCCATACTCGCCACGCTTGGCAGGCGGGTTGGCGAGCGCAGTTATTGGTCGTCGAAGTGTTAAGGGAATGCTGCTGCCCATTCCCTAGTTTTCCCTTAGTCGCCTTGTACGACACCCGATGGGATGAGATGGGTTGGTCCTATTCTAAGCCGGGAACCACGCGGCGGTATTGTGACTATAACTTCTTTTAAATAAAATAAATACTGAGCTGTTTCATGCGTTCAATCTAGGTGAGCAAAATGCCAGAGCAGAATAGCGTGGACCAAAATCACTCGCTACCTAGGCAGTATTTAAACCTCTTGAATCTTTCTCAAGATTGTTTAGCCCTAGAATATAGCGACATTGTAAATTACATTTTTGATGGTACTGAGCTATCGTTGCCATTGCTGATATCTTATGAATCACAGTCACAACCTTGAAATGTGAAGAAAAGAGGGCAACCGCAAAAAAATAAAAAGTCCATCAGATTTATTACCAGCAGTGAAACTGAATCTGATAACACAGATTTTATGGAATGAAAAAAAAATACAGTTACAGTTTCGACAATGAAAATTAAGAAAATGTTATATGTTCAAAACCATCTTAAGGTAAAGCCACCGAAGGACTACCACCAATAAAAAGGAAAAAGGACGAAAAAATCGATAAGTCGCTGAAAATATATTAAAAGTGAAAAACGCTAATTCAGAATAGAAAATACGAACAAAAAATTCAGTTGAATATTGCGCAGAATGTTTTGAGAATTACAATTTTACTAAATCTAAATCATCAGATTGAATTCAATGTGGGATGTGTCGAATGTGGTTGCATCAAACTTATACAACATTCAAAAACCATTGAATGAAATGTGGAAAGTTGAAAACCCTGGCTTCTCGTGATAATTAATGCTAGTGCAATCAACTTTCATTGCCATATTTAAGATAGATAAAAAAATATTTTACTAATAACTTGCCTAACTTAAAGTAAAGGCTATTTTTTATTTTTATGGTTAAAACGTTAAAACTTAATACTATTTTATAATGTTACTTAAAATTTTCATTAGTACTTAATATAGGATCTTGGTTAATAATAAAAACCGATGACCTAAATTGATATACATTTGTTTCTATCTAAAAAACTCATAGTGAGGCGTCTATCCACGCACGAGGCAAGTATCCTCCGAAGACTTTTTAACGTTATACTACTATCCGCTACAGTAGGCAACTATCCCTTTTTTTGAGAGGTCAAATAAAACAGGATTTACTCAAAAACAATGTTACATATGTTTAGAAAAATGGGCTTTTATAAAAGATCAAAGATCTATGTTTTGATATACATGTTGCATTATTCCTATTAAGTACATATTTTTTAGTAATAGAGTTTTTTTGAAAAGTGGGGCAACTATCCGGCTTTTACCCTATCTAAAATTCAAACATGAACTCTTGGGTTCTATCTTACTATGACCAAATAGACCGTGTTTAATCTTAAGGGCAATTAAATAGTTTACGTAACCGGCGAGTTTATATGCGACGAACTATGAGAGTGGAGGAAGCCAAGAGATCTGTTAGAATACAACCTGTGGGTACTCTATATACTCTGCCTACCCCACAACGGATCTGGCGTGATGCTATAGATAGATAGAAATCTTGAGTTTGAATTTTAGCTCTGTTAGTGTTTGTGGTTTTTTTTAGCCCAGAGTTCGGATTACGCTAGATATAAAAGCAATAGGATCACACGTTATTAGATTGCGACCTAAAATGGCGGCTGAAACGTACTAACAACACCCACATTTCGTTAGCAATTGTAGATCCCCATGTCATAGGGGCCTAGCCTATTCCGGGTACAGTACCAAACTCCAAATTGCTACTTCAAAGAATAGAATAATGCGATAGAAAATCCCCAATAACACTCTCCAACTTAAAATTCGAACCGAGAAACTCGATCCTCATCAACAAAATTTATTCATTCGTCCCTATATAAACACCCAATCACCAATCCGTCATTGTCAAAAAAAAACACCCAACCAAACATCGCCCAACCCGTAATATAACATAATGAAATAACGTCAAAATAATAAATTCATGTATTTTTTCATACCCCACGGAGGGTTAAACACGTAAACATTTGCGAGTTGAAATATCACCATCACGTGAAAGGAGAGAGAATTCTTTGCAGGTCGAAAGTACCTATAAATAAATTGGTTACACTACCGCGTCTTTGGGGATACAATTTACGTAAAATATGTTACCAGTGTTGTGGGAAGTTTTACGTGTTAGGGGCTAAAATGTTTTTTATTTAAGCCGATTTTAGTGATGTAAATGTGTTAATTAAAAATACAAAGACTGCCTCGTTGGTCTAGTGGTTGGTCTAGAGGTCCTGCGTTCAAATCCTAGGTCAGACAAATGTAGTTTTTCTAACGAAAAATTCCCAGTATGAGTCCGGAGTCTGGAATTATGCCCAGTATTTCGCTATAGGCTCGCCCCCTATTACATAGGACCTAACATCGTTGGCGAAAAGTGGGTGTACTCAGTACACTTCTGCCACCCCCGCTTGGGGAATATAGGGGAATATTGGGCGTGACAGAGACATAATTTAACTACTTTTTCGGAATCGGAAAAATAAATATTATGAAGTTTGACGGTATCCAAACACTTTTGCAAAGAGTGTTGTCTTTGGGTATTGTAGACAAAGATTGTAGAGACACTTTTAGTCACAGAGTACTGAAAACTTCAGGCGTCAAAAATTAAAAATAAACCACTATAAAATCTTAAAAATTTGCTTTCGTAATATTTACGTGAATCTAAGGGTAAATACTTTTGATGCTTTCTATAAACCGGAACCACATCGACCCACTTCAGTGGGCTAAAAAGCCCTCGGTGCGATTGGTTTTCTTTTATTTACCTATACTTCTGAATATCTGTAGTGCTTTATGACTTTCACTTCGATTTATAAGAGAAAACCTTTGTCCTCTGGAACAGTATAAGCCGATGTATTATGCTGATGAAATTAGCCTAATATTTGAAGAAAAATCTATTGAAACGTCTATTCACTTTACGATTATGAGCCCTACTAAAGATGTATGAATTGAAATATTAAAATAATTTTGAGTATCCCATAACATATTTCTCTCTATCTATATCATCACGCCAGATCCCTTGCGGGGTAGGCAGAGAGTACAGAGTTCCAACAGGCTCTTTCCTTACATACCTCTCTGGCTTCCTCTACTCTCATAGTTCGTCTCATACACGCTCGCCGGTTACGGAGACAACCTGTCTTTCAGATAAGACTCGGTGTATTGATTCATGGTAAGATGGTCTAGGTCTTCCCCGGTACCTACATCCTTCCACTTTCGCATTGTATATCTATTTTATCATTCTTTCTTCGGACATTCTTTCTATATGCCCCAACCAACGGAGCATACCCTTTCTCATCTTTACACCGATACTATCTTTCATACATATTTCTTCTTATAAAATTCGAATCCAGAACCTCGTGATCGCCACGCGCCACAGTACCACTATACTATAAGCGAGTTTATTTAAATTTTCAAGTTCGAAAGGACATTTTACCTAATAAACAGTCAAAAGATTTAAAAAAACTTAATTTGTGCACATCACTACTCTAAAGATGCCATAGTTCGCTTCACTAGAACATCTGACGTTGTACTCATTATGAGGTGATGCAAAATTGATGACGTCACAAAGGCTAAACCTCAGACAGATCCCCTGCATGCATTCATACTTCTTCAACACTATAATTAAAGCTACACAAAACAAGAAAATTGTCTAACCCAGAAGTGTAGTTTCAGGAACGGGGTTATTTCTTTTTCACGGGTGATTTTTTTTTCGTAAGATTTTCTAGAAGGATTTTAAAACTGTTTAGTCTATACTCTATGCCAACTCCGAAACGGATTTAGACGCTAAAGATGCATGCGTCTATATATTGAATAGTTTTGAAAAGAATTTTGGGTTTTAATTGTTTAGATGTCTCTGGATATGAAACAATGTTGTATTTACATCTGTTTCTTTGTTTGGGCATGACGCCAAAATTACTGGACCGATTTGAAAAACATACAGTACGAATTAAATAATGCAACTTAATAAGTTTAACCAGAATCGATGCGTACAACCAAAGATACAGTTTGACCTTTCTGAAGTTCAGGACAAGTTAAGGTTCTAGTTTTTATTTAAAATAAGGCTGCTAATTTAAACCGTTTTTCAGTACTACAGGTATAACAGGAGCAAGTATACGAGAAAACATGAGTGAATTTACTGTTTGACATTTGTGTTGTCTTCAAAATCCCAACCAAAGTCTTCAAGTAGTTAAATTTAAGGAATCACAATATTATACTGTAGCGACAAATTAACAAGGCTAGCTGGAGAGATAACGGGTAATAACTTGGATTTTCAGAAGTTTCACTTTGAGAATCCTCAGTTAAGGACTGGATAAGAATTAAATTTTTCAATTCAAATAGAATTTAGCCAAGAATTTATGAATTTGACTTCAAAGTTTAATTTTTAAAATTTTTAATATAAACTCAGACGATTTTGTTGGAAAATTGTTTTTCTTTTCGTTTGAGGTCAGATTTTCAATTCACATTTTTTGCGTCTAAATGGAGATCACGTAGGTATTAAAGGTAGAATAAGATGAAAGCCTCATCATACCCCTAGCGGGAATGACAGAGGTGTACTGTGTAAATTCGAATTTCGCCGATAATGTATAGTCAGGACATGATTCTGGTCTGAATTCTGGTCTAAGGCTACATTTGTCCAGTGAAGCTGTAAATGCGCCAACAGCATAGATCACTCACACACAAAAAAAAACAGTCTACTCCGGAACATAATATCGTCGACGAAAAGGGGGTATTCGATACACAAGGCGTCACGTTTACGCAACATTATCCTTCAGTAAACAATAAAAGTTTCGATATGATGTCTGATCGTCATAAAATTTTAATGTGCAAAGGTGATCAAAAACACGACATGAAATGAAATAGCAATAATAAATTAATATATATACAAGGTGTAACACGATTAAAACAAGACCTGAAAGTAGTTCGTTCTGAATCGGCAACTGAATCGATTCCAACTACTTTACAAGTATGTAACATTTTCTTTAAATTATCAAATATTGCAGTTATTCGTTCAGTTCCCTGCATTACACAATATTTTATCACAATTCAAAGCAATACGGCAATTTTAAAAGCGTTCCTATTAGACATACATCAATATGCACACAAAAGTTTGTTATTTATTAAATTTAATGGTTAATTTGGGTAACAATGAGCTTAAAAAATGGTAGAAACCTCCAAAAAATTAAACGTTTGATTTTCGTATTGAATTCTATCTATCTCTATCTATATCATCACGCCAGCTCCCTCGCGGGGTAGGCATAGAGTACAGAGTTCCAACAGTTTCTTTCCTTACATACCTCTCTGGCTTCCTCCACTCTCATAGTTCGTCTCATACACACTCGCCGGTTACGGAGACTCTTGACTTGCCCTTCAGATAAGACTCGGTCTATTTGGTCGTGGTAAAATAGTCTAAGTCTTCCCCGGTACCTACATCCTTCCACTTTCGCATTGTATATCTGGTTTGTCATTCTTTCTTCTGACATTCTTTCTATATGCCCGAACCAACGGAGCATACCCTTTCTCATCTTTACACCGATACTATCTTTCATGCCTACTCGCTTTCTAACTACGCTGTTGCGAATACGGTCGGTCAGCGTGACTCAGCACATCTTCTGCAGAGATCGCATTTCGACCGCATTTATCCTGCCTTCGTTCTCCTTCTTACATACCCAACTCTCACTGCCATATAACAGTTTCGGGACAAGCACTCCGTTATGCATGGCCAGCTGCGCCTTTTGGCTTAAGTGCCGGCTCCCAAGTAGCCTTCCCATCGCACCATTCACTCTATTCCCTGCATTCACTCTTCTCTTCATATCAGCGGTGTATTTCCCATCCTTACTGAAGGCGCATCCAAGATATTCAAATTCATTCACTTGCTCCAGCACATCGTAACCAATCACAATCCTTGCATTCGTTCTGGTTTCTTCCCGTTCAAAAACTATAACTTTGGTTTTCTTCACATTCAAATGTAAGCCATTGTTCATGCAGTCGTCTCTCATAACTGTGACTAGTGTTTGCAGATCAGTGGCTGTTGGCGCGATCAAAACCGCGTTATCTGCATACAATAGGTGGTTTACCACTAGATCACCCATTTTTATCCCTTCATTCAGTCTTTGAAGACTTTTATCCAGACATATTATAAACAGCGGACAACACGCAACCCTGCTTGACGCCGATTTTAACGTCAAACCAAAGTGACATGTTACCACCCACCCGTACACATGCCTTGCTGTTTACATAGGTGGACTGTACGGCTCGCAACAGAGTGCCGTTTATCCACCATACTCTGGCAAAATGTCCCAAAGTCTCTTTTGCACTACTCTATCAAACGCCTTCTCCAGATCCACAAAACCGCAGAAAACCTTCCGGCCTACTGCCAGATGCTTCTCTACGATGTTGCGGAGGGAGAAAACTTGAACCGATCATCCTTTTCCAGACCTGGAACCTCCCTGTGCCTCGCACAACATTCCATCGTACTTCTCGCGCATTCTCCGTATTGAATTCATACAGCAATAATCTGATTGGGGTATCTGAGGTATTGCTTTATTTATGTTACACCTTGTATAATTTGAAAATCAGTAACCGTAAGGACAAGCTCTGAACCGCACTCGGTGGCGTACTCTAGGGGAGGCCTATGCTGGACAGCAAGACAATCTTCACGGACCGGTGTCAAACGAGTAAATAAGTTTATATTGTAAATATATTTTATGTAAGATTGTTAAATAAAGGCTATTATTATTATTATTATTATAACCGTAAGGAGGTTGGCCCAGGAGGTTGATCTGAAACTGGGTACTGAACTCAATGTACACCTCTGCCACCCCTGTTTAGCATTAACGTGACGGTGTAAAAACCACAATAACATTTTATCCAACCTAAGACTACACCTCTGCCGCCCACGCTTAGAGAATATAGGCGTGATATACTTATTTTTTTATATAATAATGACAAATACATTGGAGAATAGCTTCTTGAAACCAAACTTAATTAACGGAAAGTTGTATAAGAGTGAAAGACAAGCATAGAAGGATGATCAACGAAATAACTTTAATAGAAGCCCCTTAAATCTCAGCTAAGTGTGTCCCACTCAAGTTTAACTTAGTAACTTTCGGGGAAAGATCTTTAAGCGGTGTCTTATTTAAACTACTAGAGCTTTCTCTCTTCAAAGTATTTCTACTTTATTACATATTTCATTGTTTTTAACTGTCTCGTAAGTCTAATGGTACATAGTTTGACTGGCGATTACGAGGTCCTGGTTTCGAAGACTAGGTCGAACAAAGTATGGCTTTTGTATGAAAAATTTCAGTTAGAGTCTGGATTATGTCCGGTATAAAGGAGACTGACTGGCCCCGTGGCTCGCTCCTTATTAAATTATGATCTGGCATTGTTGCCGAAATGTGGGTGTAGACAGTACACTCCTGCCGCTCTCACTTGGGAAACAGACGCGAGATAGTTTATTTATTTTTGTAATTTTTAACCCTTTTCATAAAGAGCGAGGATATGCTCCGTTGGTTCGGGCATATAGAAAAAATGTCAGAAGAAAGAATGACAAAACAGATACAGATACAATGCGAAAGTGGAAGGATGTAGGTACCGGGGAAGACCTAGACTATCTTACCACGACCAAATAGACCGAGTCTTATCTGAAAGACAAGTCAAGAGTCTCCGTGACCGGCGAGCGTGTATGAGACGAACTATGAGATTGGAGGGAGCCAGAGAGGCATGTAAGGAAATAACCTGTTGGAACTCTGTACTCTCTGCCTACCCCGCAAGGGATCTGGCGTGATGATATAGATAGGTAGATAAATAGGTAAAGAGAGCAAAATTAGAAAACCTTATACTTGAAAACGTGAAAAGTATACACGTAGTTTTAGTCCTCGTGGAGCGAAGGTCTTCAATAACGTCTCCATACCAATACTAATTCAGTGTGTTAAACCGAGCGCAAAATGACATGTGTCGGCGCAGCTCGTCAGCTGGCCGGTAGATACCTTCGGTGTTCCGTATTTTCACCCTGGCTATGATATTCGGATAGGTCAGTAGGTAGATGTTACTTATTAAATTGATCTTTTTATTAAATTTTTTATTACCAGTGAACCTTGGATACATCACCTGAGCTTTCACTTAACGACGACTAAAATTACACCGCGTATTTAAATGAAATTAAATGTCAAATCCGATTATATATCAATCTATAGGTCACATTACTATTGAAAAAAAATCTATAAACAGAACCTTCTTATCAGATTGTGGTGCTTATCTAATTAACTGATAATGGACATTAAAATTGATAGACATCGGTAATATGTTTGTCGTAAAAAGACAACTCTAATAAATTTAAAAATAATGGAAAAAATGGGTCCGTGACCAAAAACAGTGTTAGATAAATTTTAGAAATTATTTGAACGCTAGTTAAGTGTTAGGTTGTATTTACATGAACTATCAAAAGGAGCTTTTTAAAATTGTTTAAGCTAAGAGTAGTTATAATACAAAACTACTCTGCACCATACAGGATAGAAGGAAGTTACTTGAATTTTATATTCTAAAGATAGAAAATGTAATTATGCTACTCCTGTTTTGCTTTTGTAAAATTTGCAAAATATTAATTATCCTACTCCATATGTTCTTGTTTTTGTTGCGCGTTCCTAGAGAACTAAAGCACTCCCCTAGACACGTCAAGGTGCAAACCGTGATGCCATCTATGGAGATCATTGAAGATCCTGGCTACAAGAGTTACCGTGGCAGAAATGTATAGAGCGCTTAGCACCATTAAAAAAACCTTAAGATAGGTTTATCGGTGGCATTAACACATTCTAAGAACTCTGGACGTCTGCACCATTTATTCAATCGACTTACGCGATAATAGCCCATATTACAGAAAGAAAATGTAAGAGAAACCATTCAACGTGTTTGTAATCCCCTCCCGATAGTACATTTAGCTTACGTTACCTAACGATGCGATCGAAGACCGATCGAGATTTGATGTCGTAAGCTGCAAGAGATACTTCTTCATTAGAGAGAATAATAAGAGTTTAATCTCGGTAGACAGACCGTTTTTTTGTGTCATAGCGGAATTGGTAAGTTTTAAAACTTTATTACTTGTTCGAGAACGGTGATAAAAATCGACTTAGGTAGTAAAAACTATATGACACTGATCAGCCACTTGTTCTTATGGCATTGGCTTATTCCTATTACGTGCCATTTTGACCATCTTAATCCATTGTTGTCTTAGACCACCAACAAAGCTAAAATATCTTATTAAATAATCCCGCATCTTTACAACCACATTCTCTAAACGAGGTATTTCAAATATCCACATTTAGGTCAGAATTATATGAAAAAACTCATGTAATATTATTGTAAGCCTACAGCAATCATCATAAAATACTATAGTCGTGTTTTACGACATTTTTAGAAAGAACTTCTTCCATTCTACTATATCAATAGTGACAGTACTAAAATTTCAGCATTATACGAAGTTCAATCCGTTTTTGTAACGAACTCTCATTTCTTTGATGAGTAATTATGTTATGAGCCTATAAAAACTCATTGTAAAAATAAACTTCTTTTCCTTTTCTCTGAATTGTACAATAAATACCATAGATGATAAATACCCATTGAAACTCCCAAACACTGGTAATATAATACTTCTCCTAAACGGGTTGACCGATTTTGATGATTTATTTTTGTACTTATGCGGTCACCTGGATGGTTCTTAGCTATGGTTGTACCCGGTAGGAGGCGCTGTTGTCGACTGGGTAGTATTTTTTATATTTTTAAATACAATTTATTAAATTTATGCATTAAATTTATGATCTGGCGTGATGATATAGATATACAAATCCATTCCTCGGTAATCATATTCAAAATTGTTAACCGATCGTTACTTAACATAAGCTAAATATGTCAAAGCAAATTCTCTTACAATCTATGAGGAATTTATGTCGTAATGTTAACAAGGGTAGGCTTTCATGACATTTGCTTTATAATGGAATGATGCCCGTGGGACCACTGTCATGTCCCTTAAATGCCAACGGGCATTTCCTCATTCAGAATAATTTAAGGAATCTTAGCCATACGAAAACAATATTATAAAAATAATAATATCAGCCTATACTGCCCACTGCTGGGCAAAGGCCTTCTCTCACAAACCGAGGTGAGAGAGATTAGGTCATACTCCACCACGCGGACCCAGTGCGGATTGGTGGAGGCAGGTTTGTGGCCACCCGCTGTTGGAACTTATCAAGCCGCCTTTAAGGCTTCCAACTCGGCTTAACGACTACCACATTAAGTGGTAACCGGGACCAACGGCTTAACGTGCCTTCCGAAGCACGGAGACGCTCGAATATGAAAATGCCACAAACGGTCACCCATCTCAGGCCGACCGAGTCGAACGCTGCTTAACCTTGGTGATCGGTAAGAACACCGCGGTCGCACAGCGCTACGAGCGCCTCAATATTGTTGTTAATTAATTAATCACTCGTTGGTAGTGGCGGATAATGGTCTTTGCAATGACGAGGTCCTGGTTTCAAATCTTAGGTCGGACAAATGTAGTTCTTCTATCGAAAAATTCCCAGTATTGTCCGGATTAGTCCGGAGTCTGGGATTGTGCCCGGTATACGGCAATAGGCTCGCCTCCTGTGACATGTGACCTAGCATCGTCAGCGTAAAGTACACACACAGTACACCTCTGCTACCCCTGCTTGGGGAATATATGCGTGAGGATGTAATCAATAACATCTTAAAGGGAACTCTTTTACCTATATCGTGACAAACAACTTAAGTCCTGCCATATCCAAAATTTCACGAAAAGTAGAAACTGCTCCTTACTTATTTTGTCGAGTGTCAATAATATTTTTCTATGAAACAGCTGTTATTTCCTTAAAATACCACCTCCTTTTTGAAGTCGGTTAATTACAGTATATCTCTACCAGTTAACACCTCTGCCTTCCGTGATAGATTTTTATAAACACAGGCGAGAAGGACGGGCTTTCATTAATTAATTCACCTGAAAAAGTGGATCAACAATGACAGACTAAAGCATTTAACGAATTCCTTTCATTGTTAAGAAACTTGAATTACCAGCAAACACGATAAAAAGGAAAATTAAAAAAGTTCTTTTAAAGCAGTTTTTGTTAATAGAAAAACATAGCCGCACACTAGGATTTATTCCTGTGTCGTGGATGCGTTTACAAACATGAAAATTTACATACACAAATACTCAGACCGAGACAAATAATTGGGGGTCAGACAAAGATTTGTCCCATGCGGGAATCGAACCCGCGACTATTAGACACAGTGGTGACTTAAGCTCTGCGCTGCGCTAAATCGTCCGTCGAATTTTACTTCATATTATTATATTCTTATTTCAACGAACGCTGGTATGTATTTTGGTCAGCATATAAGCATTGCTATTCAGCGCGGCAATGCTGCCAGCGTTCTAGGTACACTGCCAACTGACAGTGGCGTGGAACCATTTGACCCTATGTAAATAGGTATTTTCCTTTTTTACACCCGTTTTTATTAATAATTATTTGCTGTATTTTATATAATTGTACATACTGTATATAATATTCTTCATTGCAAATAAAACATTAAATACCAACGAGTAGGTACGATACCTATCCAAAAAAAAAAAATCTTATTTCATATCAACATTTATTTCATAATTTTTTTGGAAACTGATAAATTTTGTTGTTGCACATTTGTCGTTTATTTCTGAGCGCGCGCTCTATATATCTATCCCTTATTATTTTACTTTTGTAAAGTAATTGCATCACTGTCCCTCTCCCGGTCGATTAATGGTTGATCGCGGTAGACCCTTAATATATGTCACGTCTATCATTCCTGAAAGGGTTGAAAAAGGTCTTGTACGTAATACTTTCGACCCTACCTCCATTCTTCTTTGACATTTCTTCACAGGCCTTTAAAAAAATCTATTTGTTCTTTTAGACAGAGACCAATATACAATCCGATAAGAATGAATGAAGAAAGAATGGTTCGTGGATGCCATGGGGGCGTTGATTTTTTTTTAAATTTCCTGCCCCTGGTTTCAGTGTCCTTCAGCCGTATACATAGACTCATGTTTTCGACAAGTTCTAGATTAATTTAACTCCCCGATGAATTTGATGATAAGGATGAATACTTCACATACCAGTGGATACTTAACATACCGATTGCGACGGCCGTTTTGCCGGAGCGTGAAAATGCACGTTTTATCACTTTGGTAACGATTACCTTCACTCATGAATATATAAGAATACATGGTTAATATTCCACCAACATTACACATAATTATTCGAAATAACATAAGTTTTGGAAATTGAAACAAATTGACGACATTACTCTTCAACTTCCTGCCAAAACCAACGGGAGCATTGGTGTAAAATTAGTGTTACCATATATGGTGGGGGAACCTACATGCCTAAGAGTTTCTCGAAGGTGTGTGAAGTTCGCCAACCCGCACTGGGACAGCGTGGTGGACTATGGCCTAAACCCTCTCAGTTGGAGAAGAGGCCCGTGCCCAACGGTGGGACAAATTTTTAATAGGGCTAATATTATTATATACTTCGCTGACATTCATGGGCTTTACCCGGACCTTTGAAAGGCTTGCATGGGGGCGTGGGTCCAACACGTAGAGGCCTTTTGCGAGAAGTTAATGTTATGAAAGTCACCTGCTGAGATCACTCGCTGCAAATGACGAAACATAACCAGCGAATTGAATCCGGCAGGTGCACGGACTATTGAAAATTATGGAAAGAACACAAGGGCTATATAAATGAGGTTTGATGGACAAAAACTGGACTATTTCAAATGGGACGGACACCGGCCATAATTAGTGATATCTAAGCACCCGTGGCCGGCGGTGACTCACCAATGTTATAATTCTATCACCATTACAAAGCTACATTATCCAGAAGTAGTAGTAAGTTGTCGTTCGGGTGTGAAGCCGCAGCAAACTGCTAGTGTTATATAAAAACCTCTCCCTAGACTAGACTATGTACATATGTCAGTTTCATCTTAAGTGTCAACCAACACTCTATGTTATAAATTAAGCATATTACAAGAAGTCCTTTTTAACAGCTGCATCTGCTGAGCAAAATATTATTTAACATAATCCTAAGCTTCGAAGAACACAACCTTGTAATGCACATATCCAAAACCCCGAGAACTTTCAACTCGAATTGGCAAACCGCTTCGAATTGCTAGACAGCAGCGCATCAGTGGACGAAATCAACAACAGGCTGGTAGATACTGTCCATACGGTCGGGTCCAAGTATTTTAAGCCCCACCGTAAAAATAGACCTCAAAAACCACATTCGAAACCTCATGGCTGAGCGACGTTCCATGACGCTCCAAACCTCCGATGATGCTAAGTCCTATAGGCAGCTCAATGGACAGATATTGAAGTCCTTGCGACACGATTTACGGTCCTTCAACACAAGGCGTATTGAGGAGACCATAGCACAGAACAAGGGCTCTAAAGTGCTCGCAAGAGACGCGTCTATTGGGCAAAGCCAGTTGACGAAGCTGAAGACGGAGGACGGAAACGTAACGTCGAATAGGTCGGAGGTGCTGAGGGAGATAGAGAGGTTCTATGGGCAGTTGTATACCTCAGTAGCTGAACCTGTTGTTGACTTGGTAAAAGACCCAAGAGCCAAGCTAACCCGACACTACACTGAAGATATCCCGGACATCAGCCTGTACGAGATTAGGATGGCTCTCAAACAACTCAAAAATAACAAAGCGCCGGGCGAAGACGGAATTACCGTAGAGCTTCTGAAAGCGGGCGGAACGCCGGTACTTAAAGTCCTTCAGAGGCTGTTTAATTCCGTCTTGCTCGAAGAGAAAACGCCGGAAGCATGGAACAGGGGTGCGGCTGGGCAGCATTCGGGAAACTGCGCAACATCTTCTCATCCAAAATACCTCAGTGCCTTAAGACTAAAGTTTTCAGTCAATGTGTGTTACCAGTGATGATATATGGATCAGAGACGTGGTCTCTTACAATAGGTCTCATAAAAAAGCTCAGAGTTGCTCAGCGAGCTATGGAGAGAGCTATGCTCGGCGTTTCTCTACGCGATCGAATCAGGAATGAGGAGATTCGTAGAAGAACCAAGGTTACCGACATAGCCCTTAAGATTAGCAAGCTGAAGTGGCAATGGGCGGGCCACATAGCGCGTAGATCGGACGGGCGTTAGGGCAGAAAGATTCTAGAGTGGCGACCACGTATTGGTAAGCGCAGCGTGGGATGACCGCCTGCCAGATGGAGCGACGATCTTGTGAAAATCGCAGGAAGTCGTTGGATGCAGGTGGCATCGGACCGGTTACGCTGGAAAGCGATTGGGGAGGCCTATGTTCAATAGTGGACAAGTATGGACTGAGATGATGATGATGATGAAGCTTCGAAGCTTTAGTGACGTAAATTTGTATGATGGATGACGTACACTTGTTCTTATGATAGATTTGCTTACTGTCAGTAGAAGTTTGACAGATTTTTCATACAAAATATGTCAAAATTCTATCTTTAGTTAAATACTTATTGAAACCGGCCATTATTTTTGAGTTTTATATAAACTTATTTGTGAAGGGTCACGCATTTATCAAGTAAGTGTCTTTCTATTTCATTTTGATCTAAGTACCCACCTCTTGTTAATAAAAAAAAACAAGATAGCCTTGCCTTACCCCGCGTCAACTAACCACAAAATTGGTTATATAACCAATTTTGTGGTGTAATAACCACAAATGAAATAAACACCTACATCCTTCAAGAGGAGCAGTAAAGGTAGTGTGTAATACAACATCTATATCATATTCTCATTACAATATATTAAAAAAACTCGACTTCGATTGCCTCGTTGGTCCAGTGGCAGAGCGCATTGCTTTGTGATCAGGAGGTCGTGGGTTCAAATCTTTGGTCGGACAAATGTAGTTTTCCTAACGAAAACTACCCAGTAAGAGTCCGAAGTCTGGAATTGTGCCCGGTATACGGCAAAAGGCTCGCTGTTACATGGGAACTAACATTGTCGGCGAAAAGTGGGTGTACTCAGTACACCTCTGCCACCCCCGCTTAGGGAATATAGGCGTTACAGTGCTTAATTTTATTTATTACAAATATTTAAAAAAATGGAGGAAGCGGTGTCTTCAGGTTTAAAGGTCTGTGGACTTAAAGGTTATTACCACCTTGATCGCTCACGTCCAAAAAGGTGTCTATTGCCGGACAATGGTGCGGCTCAACAGAATACACATTGATCAGTTCAGAGCCCTCCATTCCCCTCCCCCACTGCGATATTACCACGTAGGTGGACGTGATGAATCCCTCTTTATATAAAGTTCTTTCATTATTTATTGTTGACATTTCTCGAAAGCGTAGTGAGAGGTACCCAACCTATAAAAATAGATTTACTTAGAAAAGGGATCTAACGTAAATAACAAGAGCGCTGAATTTCTAGCCGGATTTTCTAGCCTTTTCTCAAACTAGCCTTTTCTAATGAGCTACCATGTTCTTATCAACTCGCTATATACTATAATCTTGTGCGTGTATGTGTGAATGATCTACGCTTCACCGGACAAGAGGGCGAGCGTGCAACCACTACGCTCGAGCCAGAAGGGCAAGGGGGCAACTAGCTCAAGGGCGCCTCAAGGAGGAACGCCTCTGCTTGGGCAGTCGCTATGGGGAGGCCGTATACTAGGTGTCCCGCCGTGGTGCTCTGCAGCGGCCGGCGGGCAAGGGATTCTACGAGCTCTGTATCCAAAAGAAGGGATGTTAGAGCACCGGGAGGGTCGGTGAGAACATGCCGCGGACAGCGGTAGCGGCTGATAGGAGGAGAATTAGGTTCGTTGTCGGCGGCGGCTACGATTAGCATATTCCTATGATTATCGTGAAATATCGGGTTGTCGCCTTTTAAATAAAGGTGTGAATAAGTTGGAGATCGAGATCAGAATGGAATACTATAATCACCTACAACTACTATAAACAGCTACTTATAGTTATCTACTTACACCGTCACGCCTATATTCCCCAAGCGGGGGTGACAGAGGTTCACTGTGTACACCCACTTTTCGTCGACGATGTTAGGTCCCAAGTAATAGGGGCAAGCCTATTGCCTTTTACTGGGCACAATTCCAGACTCCGTACTGATACCGGGAGATTTTTGATCGAAAATCTACATTTTTCCGACCTAGGATTTGAACCCAGGACCTCGTGATCGCAAACCACATTGTTTGCCACTAGAACAGCGAAGCAGTCTACATACTTAGACTCCTCTATAATGTATTGCATGCGCGTCACGTTTTTGGTTTTAAATCATTCACCTGCTTAGGAGGAGGTCCTGGGTTCAAATCCTAGGTCGGACAAATGTAGTTTTTCTAACGAAAAATTCCCAGTATGAGTCCGGAGTCTGGAATTGTGCCCGGTATATGGCAATAGGCTCGCCCCTTATTACATGGGACCTAACATCGTCGGCAAAACGTGGGTGTACTCAGTACACCTCTGCCACCCCCTCTGGGGAATATAGGCGTGACGGTGTGTGTGTATGTGTGTTTATTTTACAATTTCATTAAGGCCTACTAGCACGAACCAGGTTTAACGTAACTAACGCAGAGTTATTGCGTAACTCAAGGTTACTTAACGTTAAAATCTCGAGTTAGTCGATAGGTAACCCTAACCTGCTTGCAAGTGGGCCTTAAGTTGGTGAGCGTGGCTCTGGTTATTTGATGCGCTTGAGCATGAAGCTGGTCTTATGTGGTTGTATTTCGTGTTTCAAACTATTATATAGTCTTTTTACCTTAAAAATAATGTAACTTTAAAATACTCTACTTCAAAAGTAAGATATCTCAGTCTAAGAAAGCAAAAACTCGGTGAACATATATAAGAAAATATAGACATATAGACGAACATCCTCATTTGTTGAAGTCGGTTATAAAGGAATGAGTGATAAAACAAATTTGCACTTGCGCCAAATTGGTGTTCACCTCCTTGACTATATCGTACTTCAGTTCATCTAAAATTTCACTCGGTTCGGTCTCATTTTCAGACGTTATATTATTGTTATTCGATTGTCCATCTTTGACGTATTAATTAGCTTAACTAAATTAAGTGTTGAAATGCCGATTTAGAATGAAGTCGAAGTTAAGAATAACAATAAAATTATTGTTCAAATACAAAATATCTACGACACATTTCTCATTGAGCTCTAAACTAGTCGGAGAGCCTGTATTTTGAGTTCGGAAATTTAAAATTTAATAAACAACTTAATACATGTAAATTGCAAAATAATAACTTTTTGAGTTTAGTGGTCAACAGATGACGCTAGTCGGAAAATAGCACGCGATATTGAAGTTGTCTTTGCATTTAATAATTCATGTTTTAATTAATAATTGACGGGATTTGATAACGCAGTAACCGTCTCCTAATTTTTGAAGCCGTGTATTTGCGATAAGCAAATACCGGTGAATACACGGTAATTAGAAGAAACGGTATTAACTAGCCAGGGCAAAAGTGCCTCACTGCTCAGATTCGATCAATTGTATCTGCAACAGTACAAAGATTGGAATCGCAATATTTGACCGACCGAAATCGCATCGTTTATTCATTCGTTCTGTGACACGGTAAGTTTAAAAGCAGGAATGTCGATTCATTTAAAGAAAAATCGATCTTTGGATCGACTCGAATCGAACGCGTAAGAATCAATTTTCGAATAAATCGAAGATCAAAATATCGATTCTCGATTAATCGATTCGAAGTCGTTTCTTATTAATTTGCCGATTAAACGAGCTTTTTTTGGATTCCTTCTTTTTTATATATTTTATTGCTATGTTCAATATAGAGATTATTAAAAAGACAACGGACTTAAAATAAACACCCGTTTGAACGTAGCATTTTGAACAATAAACGTGTTTTGCCATTACCTGTTTATATCTCTGATTTACACAACCTACTTGGTCATATTTGTGATTACTACTTTTTTATGACTGAATCGTGAATCGATCCGATTCAACGGCTTACGGAATTGATCTACTGAATCGATTCAGTGGATCTCATCGATTATTTGGCATGCAAAAATCGATTTTTTGATTAATCGATTTTAAATCGACATGCCTACTATAAAGCATGCCTCCACTATTTGCCTGCGCAGGGTTCTAGAGTATTTTGGTCACATTGCTAGGAAAGACAGTGACAACCTCGAAAAACTGATGGTCACCGGTAAAATTGAAGACAAGCGACCACGAGGAAAGAGCCCAACACGCTGGACGGATCAGATTCGCACAGCTCTTGATACCACGTTTCACGATGCTCCGCACTCGGCTGGAGATAGGAGTGGATGGCGACTCTTCATCCGCAGAAAACTGCTCTCTAACATATGACCACGACCCTCAGTAATGAGGAAACCGACGCAAAGAGGACTATAAAGCATTTGTTTTGTAATTTTAGCGCCTCTGTATACTGTCTGGTGAATATAAGAGATTCAGATATATATGAGGCATTTTTGTCTGCACAACTGTTACAAATCTTGTAGTTCTCGTGCATGTTTCATATCGATATATGTGTAGTATTCCTTACCGGTGTGGATAGCAAAAAAATACCTATCGCGTGATTTCAAATGATAATTGATATTATTTCATCATCATCATCATCTCAGCCTATACATGTCCACTGCTGAACATAGGCCTCCCCAATCGCGTTTCAGCGTAACCGGTCCGATGCCACCTGCATACAACGACTATATATGTATTTATGTAGTAATAATTAAAATTAGTGTAATTGCACTATTTTGAGGTAGGCACTGCCTAATTGCCTATATGGAATATCCGCCTCTGCATATAATATCGTTTGTCAATTTTGTTGCGCCACACATCTCTACACTCTTTGACTTGTTCCTCAATAACAGTCGCCCGACTAGGCTAGCGACATCTCTCAACGTTGCTCATTTTCTGACGTCACCAGCGGACATATGTCACGAGGCATTTGTCGAGTGCGACCTATTTCGTCCACTTTCATTTATGGAAGTTTTCAATATATTAATTTCGGGGATGTTTACAGAGACAACGGTTGATGGTTTCGCCGCCATCATTACGAAACGATGTGCGGCCCTGCTTAGACGCATTCGTGGCAGCTCCAACACAATCCTTGATGTGTTTGTGGATAGGTGGGAATCTCCGATGATGCGGAGATAGATGCAGCTCCACAATCAATTATAATGATTTATGTACTAATATGGATTAAGTGTTCTGTAACAACCTATGATCCTAGATGGTCGAAATAAATTATTTATTAATATTATTTACTTATGGCTAGATTTGGTTACGGTCAGTAGAATTTTGACAGAATTTCCATGCAAAATATGTCAAAATTCTATCCGTAGTGGGCAAATCTACCCTTAATTCAAATATTTAAACCAGCTGATAGTCAGTTACATCTGTCACCCGAAGAGGTCATCCATATTAAATATTAAATTCACTCCGTATTCACAACTTTTGCAAAGGGCTTATGGTTTGGTTCAAAGGAATTTTTTGTGGTATTAGAAAAAGTAGAAAATGTTTGCAAAAAGAGGAAAGTTTAGTCGCATGGGGCAATGTTGCGCCACGGTAGTCTTCGCAATCACCAAAGTAAAGGAGCGTTCGAATCGGTCACTCTGAGATATGCCACATGAATCATTTCAAGCGTCCTAGTGCTTTGGAACGCAAGTTAAAACGATGATCTCTGTTGTCATGTATTGTGATAGTTGGAGGCCCTATAGGCTTGATAAATTCCAGCAAATGGCCACAAACCTGCCTCCACTAATTCGCACTGAATCCACAGCGCGAGGGCAATTTATTGTGTGGTGATTTATTTATAAGACTGCATTGTTGGCCTAGTGGCAAAGCACATCGCTTTGGAATTACGAGGCCCTGGGTTTAAATCGTAGGTAGGAGAAATGTAATTTTTCTAACGAAAATTTCCCAGTATATGGCCGGAGTCTGGAATTGTGCCTGATATATGGCAATATGCGCGCCCCCTATTACGTGGGACCTAGCATCGTCGGCGAGAATTGGGTATACTGCCATCCCTACTTAGGGAATATAGGCGTAACGGTATAAATTATTTATAAGATATACCTGTTACGATGCAGGCTTGGTGTAGTGGTTACAATTAAAGATATTCTACTAACAAGAACTCGCCAAGATTCCTGCACGGGGCGCCATCTTTGAGTAACCTATATTTATCTGCTCCGGTCTAGGTTTGTTTTGTTTTGTTTAAGAAATTCATGTACGTGAATTCATCATTGTGTATGCAAACAGTTCCTATAGTAGGGTAATAAGCGATTTCGAAAACAAAATAGCACAGATATCTATCCATCTTACAGGGTACATTGAACCACGTCAGAATCCATTCAGTAACTGTTAATCCTATTTCCAATTATTAAAATCAAATACCTAGTTTTTCTTAAACAATTCCGCTCTCACTTACACCAAGTGTCAGCTTTCACCATTCATTTCACAATGGCGTTATTATTTATTGTTGGCAAGTGGCCAACCCGAGGTCCTTTCGACGTCGGAGGGCACTCGGACGGGTCGCTTTTACCGGTGCGTGTTTCATAATAACAGCTTATTGTCAGATTGCTCACTCTACGAACGTAACATAAAATAAAATTCATCGTAACCGATGAAAAATTCAAAACATCGCCATCGAGTGACTCTTATACGGAATTCTCAAGCTTTAATTTTTCAGCACATAATAAGAAAGTGTTTGGATAAATGAAAACAGTATATACAGTATAACAGTATATACTAATGTGTGGCTAGATTTACTTCTAGCACGACTTAAGTATAGTATATATTAATAATAATATCTTCCTTACTGGGCTGGAAGCGAAAGAAAAACTTAGACTGCCCCTGTAGCCATACTTTTGCTAGGCTGGTGGTAAGAGTCCACCAAAGGTAGTAACGTCATCCGATCAACGACCAGGAAAGGAAAATTTGAAACAAACCCTATACCAACCCGTCTGGCCAGCGTGGTATAGTAGGCCAAAAACCTCTTAACATGTTAAGACACCAAACGCAAAGGCCCCCAGTTCCCGGTAGTCCCGCTGTCCGCTGCCACGGTAGCAGTCGCGGTAACAGCGGGGCAGGGGGTGCGAAGAATCTCCGGGCTACGACACAAGGCTACCAAAAACACCTGACCCTGGCTACGTACAATGGACGCTCTCTACGGCTGGACCAACACCTTACTGAACTCGAGGTAAAACTAGGTCGTAAAACTGGCACATATTGGGGTTATCCGAAGTCCTAAGACAGGGCGAGGACACGATAACCCTTGAGTCAGGCCACCTGTTCTACTTTCGGGAAGGTGATCGGCCCTCTCAGGGCGGTGTCGGTTTCCTGGTCAACAAAGCTCTCACTAACAACGTTGTGGAAGTCAGCAGAGTGTCGATACGGGTAGCGTACCTCATAATTAAAATCACCAACAGGTACACCCTGAAGGTGGTACAGGTATATGCTGGTCAACTTTCTGGAGTCGCAGGGGCTCTTCTTGATGAATTGGTTCTTTAAGAAGAAGCCTCATAGAAAGTGGACATGGCGAAGCCCCGACACTGTGACGAGGAACGAGATAGACTTCGTCATGACTGACAGGAAGTCTATATTTAGAGACGTCTCCGTGATCAACAGGTTTAATACCGGCAGCGATCACCGACTTGTCCGAGGCACTCTAAATATAGACATCAAGGCCGAAAGGCGTCGCATGATGAGGTCTACTCTCAGACCTACTGCGCCTCAAATAGCTTTAGGGTCTGAAAAGTTCCAACTGGAGCTTCAAAATCGTTTCGACCTGCTGGAAACCGAAGGCAATGTTGACGAGAAAACCGACACAGTCAGATCGGAGGAACCTCAACCGGAAGATCCGGAAGCTGGTGCGACGTGACCTCCGATGTTCCAACACCCGCGCCATCACGGCTGCGATTGAACAGAACAGAGGCACCAAAGTCTTCACTCGCCAGCTAGGTAGATCCCATCTGACGAAACTTAATACAGCGGATGGCAAAGAGTTCCTACAAAGACCTGTACGCATCACGGATGGCTAAACCCTCGAGACCCAGCGCTGACGACCACAGAGCCCCACTTGCATGCCACGACACGGAAGACATCCCTAATGTCAACCAGAACATGGTCAGAGTGGCTCTCGAGCAGCTCAAAAATAACAAGTCGCCAGGCGATGACGGAATCACCACTGAGCTCCTAAAAGCAGGCGGGACTCCAATCCTGAAAAAGCTAGCGAGCCTCTTTAATTCCGTCATCCACCAGGGCTTAACACCTCAAGCGTGGACCGGGAGTGCGGTGATTCTGTTCTTCAAAAAAGGTGACAAAACCTTGCTGAAGAACTACAGACCCATCTCACTCCTGAGCCACGTCTACAAGTTGTTCTCGAGAGTAATCACAAACCGCCTCGCCAGAAGACTTGACGAGTTCCAGCTACCGGAACAAGCCGGGTTTCGAAAAGGCTACAGCACCGTAGACCACATCCATACTGTTCGGCAGTTTGTACAGAAGACCGAAGAGTACAATCAGCCGCTGTGTATGGCTTTTGTGGACTACGAGAAAGCCTTCGACTCCATTGAAACCTGGGCGGTTTTGGATGCTCTGCAGCGATGTGGCATCGATTGGCGCTATATCGAGGTGTTGAGATGTCTGTGTGATACCGCCACAATGACCGTCCAGCTCCAGGGCCAAAAGACCAACCCGATCTTTCTGCGTCGAGGGGTAAGACAGGGGGATATAATATCCCCCAAGCTCTTCACCAATGCACTCGAAGACGTCTTCAAGACGCTGGACTGGACTGGGCGGGGCATTAACATTAACGACGAATACATCTCACACCTTCAGTTTGCCGATGATATCGTCATCGTGGCAGAATTACTGGAACAGTTAAGCGAAATGCGGCATAGCCTAAATGAAGCCTCTCAAGGTGTCGGTCTCGGCATGAACTTGGATAAAACCAAGATCATTTTCAATGAGCATGTCACGCCAGGACCGAT
This sequence comes from Phalera bucephala, assembly GCA_905147815.2. Classification (NCBI taxonomy): domain Eukaryota; kingdom Metazoa; phylum Arthropoda; class Insecta; order Lepidoptera; family Notodontidae; genus Phalera; species Phalera bucephala. The sequence continues at coordinate 1,676,222 of LR990610.1, read as the reverse complement.
CTACGTCGATAGTTCGATGCTCGAAGTTGTTCGGGAGTATGTCTACCTTGGACAAGTTGTCCAATTTGATAGAAACAACTTCGAGAAAGAAATCAACCGCAGGATCCAATTGGGTTGGGCAGCATTTGGCAAACTACGTCACGTTTTCGCTTCGCCTATACCACAATGCCTGAAGACTAAAGTTTTTAAACAATGCGTCCTACCTGTTAGGACTTACGGGGCCGAGACGTGGACATTCACAGTGGCACTAGTCCACAAATTTAAATTCACACAGCGGGCTATGGAGCGAGCTATGGGGCTTCCAGCTGGGCTTAACAATTACCACATTATGTGGTAACCAGGACGAACAACTTAACAATACATCGCTAGCACGACTACCTCACTTGCTCTTCCTCATACTCTATAAACCGGGATTTTTTCTTATGAAAAAAATGTTTCGTTTACGAAACTATCTCGCAACTTCTGATCGCATCGTTTTCTGTCTTTTGGGAAAACTTTCCGACCTTCTAGGATTACCCCTTATTTGTATTTTTTGTATAAATTAATTTTCATCATATTAGGCCGCAATGAAACAAAACTAGTACTTAAACAATTGAATTTACGATCCGCAGTCGCTACCCGACACTTTAAGACGCCCGCGTCGGTAGCGCCATCCTGGCAGTTCAGAGTATAGATTTATTGTCATAAGTTACAAGAGTAGATATAGGTCCTTAAACTACTACACTACAGTGCCTTCCGAATCACAAAGACGCTCGAATATGAAAATGCCACAAACTCCTACCGAGTCGAACGCTGCTCAACCTTAGTGATCGTTAAGAACACCGCGGTTGCACAGAGTTACGAGCGCCTCAGAATATACAGAAATAACCCAGAGTATAGAATGAGCTCGCTGTATTTCCCGCTGTACCATAACTATGAACATTTAGCTATACTGGTTTGCTTTGTCTTATTGTAATCTGGCGACAACTTTCAACATCAGTTTAATCGTTTTCCGAAATGTTTTGGAACATTATATTGTCTGCAGGAGTGTGAGAGTGTAAGTGGAGAGTAATAAAATAATAAATTGTCATTATACTGGACACGTTTAGTCGTGTGGTTTAGTGGTGTATAATGCGCATAGCGAACACGTGGGTTCGATATTTGGTTGGATAGAGTGTAGTTTTTCTACCGAAAAATTCTAATATCAGTTCGAAGTTTGCAATTTATCCCGAAATAGTGGCCATCGGCTTGCCTTCTATTAAATTTGACCTACCTGCATTGTCGGCGAAAAATTTATGTATTCGGTACACGTCTGCTACCTCCGCTTGGGGTAGGTGTTTATTTTTTACAATTTTAAACTGTCCGACCTAGGATCCAATTCGCGGACCAAGTTATAGGCAGCCGCGCCTTACGTCACTACACCAATGAGACAGTAGGTACATTATATCCATGCTTATATTATAAATTTGAAAGTGTGTCCATCCGTTACTTTTTACCTAAACCGCTGCACAGATTTTGACAAAATCTTGCAAGGATCTCATCATAGGATAAAACACGTAGGACCTTTTCTCTAAAAAAAAACTGAGGGGTGAAATAGGATAAGATAGAATTTTAAGGTACATCACTGAAAATCACGGGAACGAAGTCATGGATACAGCTAGTATGTTTATAGCTTTTATATTTTCGCGTTCAAGCTATTTTACTAATTTATTTTTGTTTCATATAACACTTTCTGAAATATTTTTTTAATTTTTATTTTGTATAACACTTATTGCTAAAATTGTTCCTTAAAACCTTGAGTACTTAAATCAAATCAAATCAATTTTATTGTTGTTAAAGGTACATAAAGTTTGTTTCTCTGTAGCATATCCTGTTGGGCTTACAATATTATTTAAATGATGATTATGACAAAAAGATAGTGAATTATCAAATAATAAACTGATCAAGGAATAAAATAAAAAGAATAAGACTCACTAGTACAATAATGATAAATAAAAAATCACGACCAAATAGACCGGGTCTTATCTGAAGGACAAGTCAAGAGTCTCCGTAACTGGGGAGCGAGTATGAGACGAACTATGAGAGTGGAAGAAGCCAGAGAGACATGTAAGGAAAGAACCTGTTGGAACTCTGTACTCTCTGCCTACCCCGCAAGGAATCTGGCGTGATGATATAGATAGATAGAGAACAAATCAAAATATAATAGTAATAATATCTATACTTCGAAACAAATTGTAGAAGAATAAAGGCTTAAAAGGATATTCCTGAAGGTTCTATGTAAACTAATTTTAAGATACTGCAATAAACAATTTATTTATTTATATTTATCTGTCTGCCATACTTAGCTGCTCGACTGTAAATGTTAGTTAAATTCCAGTTTAAAGTTTTATCTCTAAAAGTTATATCTTTTAGTACCAAATTGCTGAATAGATGTTAGATTGGTATTCCCAAGAGATAGTCCTCGCTAACTTATATTTAGCTGAAATATGTTTCCCAAAACATGACAGGTAATGAGGCTCTTGATATTTTCATGAAAAACATGATTTGTACATGTGAATGTCATATTTGTAAACGTATCCACGATACAGGAATAATTCCTAGGGTAAGGCTCCTTTTATATGAAGAATATTCATTTAGAACATGTTTCTCGAGAACTAAGAATCAGAGAGAGGTTAAACCCACACGCGGGGTCAGTGCGGATTTGCGGAGGGAGGTTTGTGGGCACCTGCCGTTGGAACTTATCAAACCGCATTCCAATTCTTGTACTCCCACTTTGGCATTGAAGTCCCCCATAACAACGTTGTAGTGAGCCTTGGTGGTTACATGTAATGCCTTGGCTATGTCTTCATACATGGCTTCGGCTATGTCGTCGCAGTATGTCGAGGTCGGCGCATATACCTGTACCACCTTCAGGGTGTACCTGTTGGTGATTTTAATTATGAGGTACGCTACCCGTGTCGACACACTGCCGACTTCCACAACGTTGTTAGTGAGAGCTTTGTTGACCAGGAAACCGACACCGCCCTGAGAGGGCCGATCACCTTCCCGAAAGTAGAACAGGTGGCCTGACTCAAGGGTTATCGTGTCCTCGCCCTGTCTTCGGACTTCGGATAACCCCAATATGTGCCATTTTCTGTATAGACACATACATTTTATATTAAACGAATTCATTTTTGCGATCCAGCTCCAGTGTGATGCCTTACAACTGAGATATATGACTAATAATAATATTTTTAAATATGTGTCATATCATATTATTTTAAAATCACAGTTAATGGATGACAAACAGCTATTTGTATTTTAATCACCTTTTGATCTTGTCTATAGACATAGAATATGCCTTTAATAAAATTGCTTGAGTGTGTTTAGTTGTGAAGCGACGACAGATGACATCTGTCAGATGACGAATTACCGATGAGAGATAGTCAATGTAAGATGGCGGACAGCGCTGCGTTGTTATTCGATTGGTAATGGAGCGGGCGGTCGGACGTGTCGCGGAGCAGCTAACCTCACTGCATTCCATGTGACAATAATATTAATCTCCAAATATTGTGCGCATACTTGCATATCAAGGAAGATCAGTGTATCAGACGCGACCCTAGTGTCATTTCAAATTTTTTTTTGATGTTTGACCACCATGCGGTTCACTATGAAAACGAAGATAATTCCCCCTTCACCGTTAACAGCATTGAAACGGTCAACCCGAAAACCTGATCGCCGTCATATGTAATAACAATAAACTAGAGGATTTTGGGTGGACCAGTCTTCCCAAGCAGCACCCGTTCACGAGTATGACTACTTGAGCAGCAATCACCTAGATCTTATAGAGAGCCTGACCATACCGATTCTTCCGGTACGTGGCCGCTCTCGAGAATCCAACGGCTACCACAACTAACGGTGGGGGCAAAAGCCAACGGCCGTCAATTTACGAGCGATGTACGCCGAAGATGAAGAAAAAGTATATTTTTTAATAGCTCGGCTATTACCATCGTGGGTATACATAGAGCACGTCTGCCACCCACGCTTGGGGAATATAGGCATGACGGTTTACATTTTTTAACCGACTTCAAAAGCAAAAATTAAATGTTTGAAGTCGGTGTTGTTTGTTGGAGTCCGTTACTTGGGACCGAGTCCAAATATTTATTTCTTGCATTTTGAAGTCGGTTTAACTTTTTTTTAAAAGATTTTTATTTTACAATTTTAAGGGCAAGGGGGCAACGAGCTTAAGAGCGTCAAGGAGGAACGGCCTCAGCTCGGGCAGTCACTATGGGGGAGGGAATTATTTGGAATCCATACGAAACTAAGTATATATTGATAGTTGAACAAGTGCAAGAAAAATTCTTAAGATGAATTTATTTAAAAAATATAGATATTTTGTGGGATTTCCGTACATATATCCCAGTGAGTTTCTGTTGGGTATGGTGGGTTATAATACGCTAGAACTCAGACGAACAGTCTCTCTTATAGAATACCTCTACGATATAATTAGGGGACGTAAGGTTATACCGGCAGTACTGGAGCGCATATCTTTAGCTGTACCAGATAATTATTTAAGGGCTCGTCGACACAAGCTCTTATGTGAGCCGTGGTCCAATACTGAATTGGGCAGGAATTCCCCGATCTCTAGAGCAATACGCATGTTGAATGCAATGCTTGAGTACTACCAACAACTAGACCTTTTTTATTGTACTCGTAGCGAGTTTCACAGGGCGGCAACGGATTTTGTTACTATGAGGCCAAAGTGCTAGGCGAAATGTAAAGAAGTTTTTTGTACATAGGTAGATCTTATAGATTAATTTGTTTAATTTTACAATGCTTCACCGTTTTAATTTTTTTATATTTATTTTTGAGTATATTTATCATTGTTGTTAGTATAGTATAAGTTTAAACATTTAAGTTAATTGTAAGAGCTTCGGAGGGTGATTTGGAAAGCTGTAATGCTCTCCCGAAGGCATGTAAGAATATAAATGAATAAATAAATAATAAATAAATTTACTAGGTGCCTCGCCGTGAAGCTCTGCATTGCCCGGTGGGCAAGGGATTCTTGGACCTCACCGGCGATATCGGTGTCTGATCCTGTAAGCGGTATCTGTATTTTAAAGAAAAGATGTAAGGGCATTAAGTGAGTCGATAAGAAAATGCCGCGGATGGTGGAAGCGGCTGATAGGAGGGGAGTTAGGTTCGTAGTCGGCGGCGGCTACGATTAGTGGATTACTATTATTAAATATCAGGTTTTCGCCTTCTTAATAAAGGCCCGAATAGGTTAGAGACCGAGATCAGAATTAAGGACGACATTCCGTATGAACCACGGGGCTCCAACGGCTAGAAGGTCAGGTATTCTTTAGGGTGGTGGGCTTGGTCTAGTGGTTACAATTAAAGATATTCTACTAACCTATATTTATCTGCTCCGGTCTTGGTTTGTTTTGTTTTCTTTAAGACATTCATGTACGTGAATTCATCATTGTGTATGCAAACAGTTCCTATAGTAGGGTAATAAGCGATTTCGAAAACAAAATAGCACAGATATCTACCCATCTTACAGGGTACATTGAACCACCTCAGAGTCCATTCAGTAACTGTTAACCCTATTTTCAATTATTAAAATCAAATACCCAATTTTTATTTTACAATTTTAAATTCGAGTGTTACAATGTTACAATTTACTAATATTTATATACAGATATTTTATTATTTTGCTAAGTTGTACAGTAACGTACCTAGTATTAATGTAATGACTATAATGACGGAATCCATACATTCGTGCTGTTCGCCGTTTAAGATTTCCCTGATGTATCTTCAATGTCCAAGGTCCAATACCAAGAACATTAAAATAGGACCACCTCAAAACTATACTGAACCCAATGCAAAAAGAATCATCAAAATCGGTCCACAATTGACGGAAATATCGCTGAACGTACATACAAAAAAAAAGCATGCATGACGGAAAGTTCGATATTGGTGAGCGCAGGGGGATCGAGAGGGATACAATGCAGGGACCGTCTGTAGTAAATGAGAGTACGCCTCTACGGGTGCTGGTTCTGTCATTTCGCACAAGGTTATAATTTCCGATACTAGGATCACGGTGGGCTTGAGAAAGGTTTCCTGCACCGGGAGGAGATCCAATTGGTGATTTTGAAGGAAATCACGAACCTGATCTCGGTAGAAGCAGAGGCCGTCGGCCTGCTAGTTAAGGTATCCTATTAAAGAACGGGCTAGAGGCGGTGCGGAGAACTTGGGCCAGCTTGCGAGTCAAACGCGCTGTTGACGATCACAACTCTGTACAGTTCGCGCACCAGAGCCAAGTCCGCAAAGATCCTGGCAAGCGTAGAGGGCGCCTGAACTAGTTTGGGTCTGAAGAGGGGCGCAGGACCCGCTCAGGGGCAGAGGAGTAGGACGGGGGCAGAAAACAGTGATTGGGGCGCAGGGCGCGGAGGGGCTGAAGTCGTTGGATGAAGAGGTTCTAAGAGCGCTGAGTGAAGTTGCGCGGGGGGCGGGACAGTGGCGCTGAGGACGCGGAAGGTTGTTGCGCTGAGGGCGCTGGCGAAAACATAAATAAAAACTGTTCAGTTGATACCACAAGGTAAATATTCTTCACTATCCATAGCCGTAGCGAATATCGCTTTTACCTTTACAGGCCTTATATTACCGTTTATTCGCTTGTATTAGCGATAATACACGGTTTCAAAAATTTATTACGAGGCCACTGGTAGCCACGAGGATGATCAATCAATGATTGAATCATGAATTATTAGGTGTGAAGCCAACTTTAATACCGCGTGCTATTTTTCGACTACTGCCATCTATTGACCGTCGCGATACAACTACACTGAAACAATTTGGCGAAGCATTTTTATTTTGTGATTTACATTTCGTCTATCAATGTCGTCACGCCAGACGCTTGCAGGGTAGGCAAAGAGTACTAAGGTCCAACAGGTTTCCTTACATTTTGTGTTTGTGTGAATGATCTACGCTGTTGGCTGCGGGGCCTTACAGCTTCACCGGGTAAGAGGGCGAGCGTGCTACCACTAAGGACAAGCCATGAGGGCAAGGGGGCAACGAGCTTAAGAGCGTCAAGGAGGAACGGCCTCTGCTCGGGCAGTCACTATGGGGTAGGGAATTTACTAGGTGCCTCGCCGTGGTGCTCTGCATTGGCCGGCGGGCAAGGGATTCTTGGACCTCACTGGCGATATCGGTGTCTGATCCTGTAAGCGGTATCTGTATTTTAAAGAAAAGATGTAAGGGCATCAAGTGAGTCGATAAGAAAATGCCACGGACGGTGGAAGCGGCTGATAGGAGGGGAGTTAGGTTCGTAGTCGGCGGCGGCCACGATTAGTGGATTACTATTATGAAATATCAGGTTTTCGCCTTTTTAATAAAGGCCCGAATAGGTTAGAGACCGAGATCAGAATTAAGGACGACATTCCGTATGAACCACGGGGCTCCAACGGCTATGCGGAGTAAACGAGCTTAAACCTTTTAGAGTCTATCGATGTAAAGCGTACGTAATGATGGGCCATAGAAAAGTTTTGTATAGTGTCATCTTATTCCTAAGGGACATTTTACTCCGCTTGAAGATCATCGGGTAAAGACGATCAAGAACAAATGCTGCTCGATTACGAACTTGCTTAATGTGCGGTCCGAAGGTCAGGTATTCTTTAGGGTGGTGGGCTTGGTCTAGTGGTTACAATTAAAGATATTCTACTAACTTATATTTATCTGCTCCGGTCTTGGTTTGTTTTGTTTTCTTTAAGACATTCATGTACGTGAATTCATCATTGTGTATGCAAACAGTTCCTATAGTAGGGTAATAAGCGATTTCGAAAACAAAATAGCACAGATATCTACCCATCTTACAGGGTACATTGAACCACCTCAGAGTCCATTCAGTAACTGTTAACCCTATTTTCAATTATTAAAATCAAATACCCAATTTTTATTTTACAATTTTAAATTCGAGTGTATTATTTACTAATATTTATATACAGAAATTTTATTATTTTGCGGAGTTGTACAGTAAGGTACCTAGTATTAATGTAATGACTATAATAACGGAATCTATACATTCGTGCTGTTCACCGTTAAAGATTTCCCTGATGTATCTTCAATGTCCAAGGTCCAATACCAAGAACATTAAAATAGAACCACCTCAAAACTATACTGAACCCAATGCAAAAAGAATCATCAAAATCGGTCCACAATTGATGGAAATATCGCTGAACGTACATACAAAAAAAAGCATGCATACAACCGAACATAGAAACTCCTCCTTTTTGAAGTCGGTTAAAAAGGTGCTTTTTTATACGTTCACCCATATTTTCGTCAATGTTTGACCAATTTTAATGATTTTTTTTATTTTATTGAGTTCAGTATAGCTCCAAGATGTTCTGATTTTAATTTTTATTGGTATCGGACCTTGGACTTTCAAGATACACCAGGGAACTCCTTAACGACAAACAATAGGAATGTGTAAATTGAGATATTATAGGATTACATCAATACTTTAGTTAACCTACTATAGAACTAAGCAGAATGTTAGCCAACTTCAAAAAAGGAGGAGATGCATAATCGTCCGGTTTTTTTAATAACTTCTTTACTTATGAAGCGATCAGTAAACTAAACATGGAAGCTGAAACAGGTGCGGTACACGATAACCCGACGACCATAAATCCTTGTGCGTCAAACGCGGAAAGTCATCATTATGTACATATGTGAATATATAGAGGTACCTTGAAGGCGTTTGAGCGTTTACGTTTAGTTAAGAACAATATTATTCAACGCCCAAACCGTCACGCTTATATTCCGCAAGCGGGGGAGGCAAAGGTGTACTGAATACACCCACGTTTCGCCGACGTTGTTAGGTTCCATGTAATAGGGGGCGAGCCTATTGCCATATATCGGGCACAATTCCAGACTCCGGACTCGTACTGGGAAGTTTTAGTTAGAAAAACTACACATGTCCGGCCTTGGATTTGAACCAAGGACCTTGTGATCACAAAGCGATGCACTTTGCCACTAGACCAACGAGGCAGTTCAGCAACGAGTTATTCAACTGTGAGGCAAAGACCCCCTTGCACAAATATACTTATATTTCAGAGAGAATGCCTTTTTGCTTCTCCTGAGAGAGGATAGGTTATATTTCACCATGTGGACTCGATGTGAATCGGTGGAAGCAGGTCTGTGGCCACCGGCTGTTGGGGTTTATCATGACAGATGCTGATCGATTCATGGCAGCCGACATCATTGTTTTAACGTGCGTTTTAAAGTATGAAGCCGCTGAAAATGCCACAGACCCACCTCAGACTGACCGATCCGAACTTTGATGACTGCTAAGACTACCGTAGCGCAACATTGCCACAAGCGACTAAACTTTCACCTTTTTGCGAACATTTTATACTTTTTCTAATACTACAAATAATTTCTTTCTAACCAAACCATAATTCCCTTTGAAACATTTCTGAATACAGAATAATTCTAATTAAATGTCACTCATTTCCTAAAATAACAAATTGATCCTTCACAGTAAAAAGAAGAGAGATAAACAGAATATTGAGTTTGTTTTGAATGAGTGCCGTTTGATCGCGGGAATGGAAGGAAACATGTTGGATCGTTTTATTTTTTAAAATGTAAAGTCTCATAATTACTTGAAGACAAAGGACCCATGACATGTGTTACTTTTTATGTCGGAAGAAGTCGAGCGACGTCGAGTGACGTCAAACGATGTCTCCCGATAAGTCTGGCGATATCGTACGCCCTGTCCGTCAACGGACAATACGGACAACGACATTTTTTTTTTTTCTTAAAAAAAACGTAGCTCCCAGACTAGGATTTATTCCTGCGTCGTGGGTGAGTTTAAAAACATGAAATTTCACATACACAAATACCCAGACCGATACAAATAATTGTAGGTCACACAAAGATTTGTACCGCGCGGGAATCTAACCCGCGACTATAAAACACACAGGGCGAAGCGGCTTAAGCTATTAACCACTGCGCTAAATAGTCCATCAAAATGTAAATGATACGGGCCCGTTATAGCCCAACATCTCTGGCGACAGAATTTGCGGAACATTGGTCCCTTTAGGGGTGCCGCGTAAAAAACGATTGTTTGTACTCCTCGCACTTTAAGAAGTATATGGATTAGAGAATTAATATTTCGAAACATGATTTTTGACAATATATTTTCGAGAGAAACCCTGTGAGGGAGATGCGACAGACCGAAAGTTCGATATTGGTGAGCGCAGGGGGATCGAGAGGGATACAATGCAGGGACCGTCTGTAGTAAATGAGAGTACGCCTCTACGGGTGCTGTTTCTGTCATTTCGCACAAGGTTATAATTTCCGATACTAGGATCACGGTGGGCTTGAGAAAGGTTTCCTGCACCGGGAGGAGATCCAATTGGTGATTTTGAAGGAAATCACGAACCTGATCTCGGTAGAAGCAGAGGCCGTCGGCCTGCTAGTTAAGGTATCCTATTAAAGAACGGGCTAGAGGCGGTGCGGAGAACTTGGGCCAGCTTGCGAGTCAAACGCGCTGTTGACGATCACAACTCTGTACAGTTCGCGCACCAGAGCCAAGTCCGCAAAGATCCTGGCAAGCGTAGAGGGCGCCTGAACTAGTTTGGGTCTGAAGAGGGGCGCAGGACCCGCTCAGGGGCAGAGGAGTAGGACGGGGGCAGAAAACAGTGATTGGGGCGCAGGGCGCGGAGGGGCTGAAGTCGTTGGATGGAGAGGTTCTAAGAGCGCTGAGTGAAGTTGCGCGGGGGGCGGGACAGTGGCGCTGAGGACGCGGAAGGTTGTTGCGCTGAGGGCGCTGGCGAAAACATAAATAAAAACTGTTCAGTTGATACCACAAGGTAAATATTCTTCACTATCCATAGCCGTAGCGAATATCGCTTTTACCTTTACAGGCCTTATATTACCGTTTATTCGCTTGTATTAGCGATAATACACGGTTTCAAAAATTTATTACGAGGCCACTGGTAGCCACGAGGATGATCAATCAATGATTGAATCATGAATTATTAGGTGTGAAGCCAACTTTAATACCGCGTGCTATTTTTCGACTACTGCCATCTATTGACCGTCGCGATACAACTACACTGAAACAATTTGGCGAAGCATTTTTATTTTGTGATTTACATTTCGTCTATCAATGTCGTCACGCCAGACGCTTGCAGGGTAGGCAAAGAGTACTAAGGTCCAACAGGTTTCCTTACATTTTGTGTTTGTGTGAATGATCTACGCTGTTGGCTGCGGGGCCTTACAGCTTCACCGGGCAAGAGGGCGAGCGTGCTACCACTAAGGACAAGCCATGAGGGCAAGGGGGCAACGAGCTTAAGAGCGTCAAGGAGGAACGGCCTCTGCTCGGGCAGTCACTATGGGGTAGGGAATTTACTAGGTGCCTCGCCGTGGTGCTCTGCATTGGCCGGCGGGCAAGGGATTCTTGGACCTCACTGGCGATATCGGTGTCTGATCCTGTAAGCGGTATCTGTATTTTAAAGAAAAGATGTAAGGGCATCAAGTGAGTCGATAAGAAAATGCCACGGACGGTGGAAGCGGCTGATAGGAGGGGAGTTAGGTTCGTAGTCGGCGGCGGCCACGATTAGTGGATTACTATTATGAAATATCAGGTTTTCGCCTTTTTAATAAAGGCCCGAATAGGTTAGAGACCGAGATCAGAATTAAGGACGACATTCCGTATGAACCACGGGGCTCCAACGGCTATGCGGAGTAAACGAGCTTAAACCTTTTAGAGTCTATCGATGTAAAGCGTACGTAATGATGGGCCATAGAAAAGTTTTGTATAGTGTCATCTTATTCCTAAGGGACATTTTACTCCGCTTGAAGATCATCGGGTAAAGACGATCAAGAACAAATGCTGCTCGATTACGAACTTGCTTAATGTGCGGTCCGAAGGTCAGGTATTCTTTAGGGTGGTGGGCTTGGTCTAGTGGTTACAATTAAAGATATTCTACTAACTTATATTTATCTGCTCCGGTCTTGGTTTGTTTTGTTTTCTTTAAGACATTCATGTACGTGAATTCATCATTGTGTATGCAAACAGTTCCTATAGTAGGGTAATAAGCGATTTCGAAAACAAAATAGCACAGATATCTACCCATCTTACAGGGTACATTGAACCACCTCAGAGTCCATTCAGTAACTGTTAACCCTATTTTCAATTATTAAAATCAAATACCCAATTTTTATTTTACAATTTTAAATTCGAGTGTTACAATGTTACAATTTACTAATATTTATATACAGATATTTTATTATTTTGCTGAGTTGTACAGTAACGTACCTAGTATTAATGTAATGACTATAATAACGGAATCTATACATTCGTGCTGTTCACCGTTAAAGATTTCCCTGATGTATCTTCAATGTCCAAGGTCCAATACCAAGAACATTAAAATAGAACCACCTCAAAACTATACTGAACCCAATGCAAAAAGAATCATCAAAATCGGTCCACAATTGATGGAAATATCGCTGAACGTACATACAAAAAAAAGCATGCATACAACCGAACATAGAAACTCCTCCTTTTTGAAGTCGGTTAAAAAGGTGCTTTTTTATACGTTCACCCATATTTTCGTCAATGTTTGACCAATTTTAATGATTTTTTTATTTTATTGAGTTCAGTATAGCTCCAAGATGTTCTGATTTTAATTTTTATTGGTATCGGACCTTGGACTTTCAAGATACACCAGGGAACTCCTTAACGACAAACAATAGGAATGTGTAAATTGAGATATTATAGGATTACATCAATACTTTAGTTAACCTACTATAGAACTAAGCAGAATGTTAGCCAACTTCAAAAAAGGAGGAGATGCATAATCGTCCGGTTTTTTTAATAACTTCTTTACTTATGAAGCGATCAGTAAACTAAACATGGAAGCTGAAACAGGTGCGGTACACGATAACCCGACGACCATAAATCCTTGTGCGTCAAACGCGGAAAGTCATCATTATGTACATATGTGAATATATAGAGGTACCTTGAAGGCGTTTGAGCGTTTACGTTTAGTTAAGAACAATATTATTCAACGCCCAAACCGTCACGCTTATATTCCGCAAGCGGGGGAGGCAAAGGTGTACTGAATACACCCACGTTTCGCCGACGTTGTTAGGTTCCATGTAATAGGGGGCGAGCCTATTGCCATATATCGGGCACAATTCCAGACTCCGGACTCGTACTGGGAAGTTTTAGTTAGAAAAACTACACATGTCCGGCCTTGGATTTGAACCAAGGACCTTGTGATCACAAAGCGATGCACTTTGCCACTAGACCAACGAGGCAGTTCAGCAACGAGTTATTCAACTGTGAGGCAAAGACCCCCTTGCACAAATATACTTATATTTCAGAGAGAATGCCTTTTTGCTTCTCCTGAGAGAGGATAGGTTATATTTCACCATGTGGACTCGATGTGAATCGGTGGAAGCAGGTCTGTGGCCACCGGCTGTTGGGGTTTATCATGACAGATGCTGATCGATTCATGGCAGCCGACATCATTGTTTTAACGTGCGTTTTAAAGTATGAAGCCGCTGAAAATGCCACAGACCCACCTCAGACTGACCGATCCGAACTTTGATGACTGCTAAGACTACCGTAGCGCAACATTGCCACAAGCGACTAAACTTTCACCTTTTTGCGAACATTTTATACTTTTTCTAATACTACAAATAATTTCTTTCTAACCAAACCATAATTCCCTTTGAAACATTTCTGAATACAGAATAATTCTAATTAAATGTCACTCATTTCCTAAAATAACAAATTGATCCTTCACAGTAAAAAGAAGAGAGATAAACAGAATATTGAGTTTGTTTTGAATGAGTGCCGTTTGATCGCGGGAATGGAAGGAAACATGTTGGATCGTTTTATTTTTTAAAATGTAAAGTCTCATAATTACTTGAAGACAAAGGACCCATGACATGTGTTACTTTTTATGTCGGAAGAAGTCGAGCGACGTCGAGTGACGTCAAACGATGTCTCCCGATAAGTTTGGCGATATCGTACGCCCTGTCCGTCAACGGACAATACGGACAACGACATTTTTTTTTTTTCTTAAAAAAAACGTAGCTCCCAGACTAGGATTTATTCCTGCGTCGTGGGTGAGTTTAAAAACATGAAATTTCACATACACAAATACCCAGACCGATACAAATAATTGTAGGTCACACAAAGATTTGTACCGCGCGGGAATCTAACCCGCGACTATAAAACACACAGGGCGAAGCGGCTTAAGCTATTAACCACTGCGCTAAATAGTCCATCAAAATGTAAATGATACGGGCCCGTTATAGCCCAACATCTCTGGCGACAGAATTTGCGGAACATTGGTCCCTTTAGGGGTGCCGCGTAAAAAACGATTGTTTGTACTCCTCGCACTTTAAGAAGTATATGGATTAGAGAATTAATATTTCGAAACATGATTTTTGACAATATATTTTCGAGAGAAACCCTGTGAGGGAGATGCGACAGACCGAAAGTTCGATATTGGTGAGCGCAGGGGGATCGAGAGGGATACAATGCAGGGACCGTCTGTAGTAAATGAGAGTACGCCTCTACGGGTGCTGTTTCTGTCATTTCGCACAAGGTTATAATTTCCGATACTAGGATCACGGTGGGCTTGAGAAAGGTTTCCTGCACCGGGAGGAGATCCAATTGGTGATTTTGAAGGAAATCACGAACCTGATCTCGGTAGAAGCAGAGGCCGTCGGCCTGCTAGTTAAGGTATCCTATTAAAGAACGGGCTAGAGGCGGTGCGGAGAACTTGGGCCAGCTTGCGAGTCAAACGCGCTGTTGACGATCACAACTCTGTACAGTTCGCGCACCAGAGCCAAGTCCGCAAAGATCCTGGCAAGCGTAGAGGGCGCCTGAACTAGTTTGGGTCTGAAGAGGGGCGCAGGACCCGCTCAGGGGCAGAGGAGTAGGACGGGGGCAGAAAACAGTGATTGGGGCGCAGGGCGCGGAGGGGCTGAAGTCGTTGGATGGAGAGGTTCTAAGAGCGCTGAGTGAAGTTGCGCGGGGGGCGGGACAGTGGCGCTGAGGACGCGGAAGGTTGTTGCGCTGAGGGCGCTGGCGAAAACATAAATAAAAACTGTTCAGTTGATACCACAAGGTAAATATTCTTCACTATCCATAGCCGTAGCGAATATCGCTTTTACCTTTACAGGCCTTATATTACCGTTTATTCGCTTGTATTAGCGATAATACACGGTTTCAAAAATTTATTACGAGGCCACTGGTAGCCACGAGGATGATCAATCAATGATTGAATCATGAATTATTAGGTGTGAAGCCAACTTTAATACCGCGTGCTATTTTTCGACTACTGCCATCTATTGACCGTCGCGATACAACTACACTGAAACAATTTGGCGAAGCATTTTTATTTTGTGATTTACATTTCGTCTATCAATGTCGTCACGCCAGACGCTTGCAGGGTAGGCAAAGAGTACTAAGGTCCAACAGGTTTCCTTACATTTTGTGTTTGTGTGAATGATCTACGCTGTTGGCTGCGGGGCCTTACAGCTTCACCGGGCAAGAGGGCGAGCGTGCTACCACTAAGGACAAGCCATGAGGGCAAGGGGGCAACGAGCTTAAGAGCGTCAAGGAGGAACGGCCTCTGCTCGGGCAGTCACTATGGGGTAGGGAATTTACTAGGTGCCTCGCCGTGGTGCTCTGCATTGGCCGGCGGGCAAGGGATTCTTGGACCTCACTGGCGATATCGGTGTCTGATCCTGTAAGCGGTATCTGTATTTTAAAGAAAAGATGTAAGGGCATCAAGTGAGTCGATAAGAAAATGCCACGGACGGTGGAAGCGGCTGATAGGAGGGGAGTTAGGTTCGTAGTCGGCGGCGGCCACGATTAGTGGATTACTATTATGAAATATCAGGTTTTCGCTTTTTTAATAAAGGCCCGAATAGGTTAGAGACCGAGATCAGAATTAAGGACGACATTCCGTATGAACCACGGGGCTCCAACGGCTATGCGGAGTAAACGAGCTTAAACCTTTTAGAGTCTATCGATGTAAAGCGTACGTAATGATGGGCCATAGAAAAGTTTTGTATAGTGTCATCTTATTCCTAAGGGACATTTTACTCCGCTTGAAGATCATCGGGTAAAGACGATCAAGAACAAATGCTGCTCGATTACGAACTTGCTTAATGTGCGGTCCGAAGGTCAGGTATTCTTTAGGGTGGTGGGCTTGGTCTAGTGGTTACAATTAAAGATATTCTACTAACTTATATTTATCTGCTCCGGTCTTGGTTTGTTTTGTTTTCTTTAAGACATTCATGTACGTGAATTCATCATTGTGTATGCAAACAGTTCCTATAGTAGGGTAATAAGCGATTTCGAAAACAAAATAGCACAGATATCTACCCATCTTACAGGGTACATTGAACCACCTCAGAGTCCATTCAGTAACTGTTAACCCTATTTTCAATTATTAAAATCAAATACCCAATTTTTATTTTACAATTTTAAATTCGAGTGTTACAATGTTACAATTTACTAATATTTATATACAGATATTTTATTATTTTGCTGAGTTGTACAGTAACGTACCTAGTATTAATGTAATGACTATAATAACGGAATCTATACATTCGTGCTGTTCACCGTTAAAGATTTCCCTGATGTATCTTCAATGTCCAAGGTCCAATACCAAGAACATTAAAATAGAACCACCTCAAAACTATACTGAACCCAATGCAAAAAGAATCATCAAAATCGGTCCACAATTGATGGAAATATCGCTGAACGTACATACAAAAAAAAGCATGCATACAACCGAACATAGAAACTCCTCCTTTTTGAAGTCGGTTAAAAAGGTGCTTTTTTATACGTTCACCCATATTTTCGTCAATGTTTGACCAATTTTAATGATTTTTTTATTTTATTGAGTTCAGTATAGCTCCAAGATGTTCTGATTTTAATTTTTATTGGTATCGGACCTTGGACTTTCAAGATACACCAGGGAACTCCTTAACGACAAACAATAGGAATGTGTAAATTGAGATATTATAGGATTACATCAATACTTTAGTTAACCTACTATAGAACTAAGCAGAATGTTAGCCAACTTCAAAAAAGGAGGAGATGCATAATCGTCCGGTTTTTTTAATAACTTCTTTACTTATGAAGCGATCAGTAAACTAAACATGGAAGCTGAAACAGGTGCGGTACACGATAACCCGACGACCATAAATCCTTGTGCGTCAAACGCGGAAAGTCATCATTATGTACATATGTGAATATATAGAGGTACCTTGAAGGCGTTTGAGCGTTTACGTTTAGTTAAGAACAATATTATTCAACGCCCAAACCGTCACGCTTATATTCCGCAAGCGGGGGAGGCAAAGGTGTACTGAATACACCCACGTTTCGCCGACGTTGTTAGGTTCCATGTAATAGGGGGCGAGCCTATTGCCATATATCGGGCACAATTCCAGACTCCGGACTCGTACTGGGAAGTTTTAGTTAGAAAAACTACACATGTCCGGCCTTGGATTTGAACCAAGGACCTTGTGATCACAAAGCGATGCACTTTGCCACTAGACCAACGAGGCAGTTCAGCAACGAGTTATTCAACTGTGAGGCAAAGACCCCCTTGCACAAATATACTTATATTTCAGAGAGAATGCCTTTTTGCTTCTCCTGAGAGAGGATAGGTTATATTTCACCATGTGGACTCGATGTGAATCGGTGGAAGCAGGTCTGTGGCCACCGGCTGTTGGGGTTTATCATGACAGATGCTGATCGATTCATGGCAGCCGACATCATTGTTTTAACGTGCGTTTTAAAGTATGAAGCCGCTGAAAATGCCACAGACCCACCTCAGACTGACCGATCCGAACTTTGATGACTGCTAAGACTACCGTAGCGCAACATTGCCACAAGCGACTAAACTTTCACCTTTTTGCGAACATTTTATACTTTTTCTAATACTACAAATAATTTCTTTCTAACCAAACCATAATTCCCTTTGAAACATTTCTGAATACAGAATAATTCTAATTAAATGTCACTCATTTCCTAAAATAACAAATTGATCCTTCACAGTAAAAAGAAGAGAGATAAACAGAATATTGAGTTTGTTTTGAATGAGTGCCGTTTGATCGCGGGAATGGAAGGAAACATGTTGGATCGTTTTATTTTTTAAAATGTAAAGTCTCATAATTACTTGAAGACAAAGGACCCATGACATGTGTTACTTTTTATGTCGGAAGAAGTCGAGCGACGTCGAGTGACGTCAAACGATGTCTCCCGATAAGTTTGGCGATATCGTACGCCCTGTCCGTCAACGGACAATACGGACAACGACATTTTTTTTTTTTCTTAAAAAAAACGTAGCTCCCAGACTAGGATTTATTCCTGCGTCGTGGGTGAGTTTAAAAACATGAAATTTCACATACACAAATACCCAGACCGATACAAATAATTGTAGGTCACACAAAGATTTGTACCGCGCGGGAATCTAACCCGCGACTATAAAACACACAGGGCGAAGCGGCTTAAGCTATTAACCACTGCGCTAAATAGTCCATCAAAATGTAAATGATACGGGCCCGTTATAGCCCAACATCTCTGGCGACAGAATTTGCGGAACATTGGTCCCTTTAGGGGTGCCGCGTAAAAAACGATTGTTTGTACTCCTCGCACTTTAAGAAGTATATGGATTAGAGAATTAATATTTCGAAACATGATTTTTGACAATATATTTTCGAGAGAAACCCTGTGAGGGAGATGCGACAGACCGAAAGTTCGATATTGGTGAGCGCAGGGGGATCGAGAGGGATACAATGCAGGGACCGTCTGTAGTAAATGAGAGTACGCCTCTACGGGTGCTGTTTCTGTCATTTCGCACAAGGTTATAATTTCCGATACTAGGATCACGGTGGGCTTGAGAAAGGTTTCCTGCACCGGGAGGAGATCCAATTGGTGATTTTGAAGGAAATCACGAACCTGATCTCGGTAGAAGCAGAGGCCGTCGGCCTGCTAGTTAAGGTATCCTATTAAAGAACGGGCTAGAGGCGGTGCGGAGAACTTGGGCCAGCTTGCGAGTCAAACGCGCTGTTGACGATCACAACTCTGTACAGTTCGCGCACCAGAGCCAAGTCCGCAAAGATCCTGGCAAGCGTAGAGGGCGCCTGAACTAGTTTGGGTCTGAAGAGGGGCGCAGGACCCGCTCAGGGGCAGAGGAGTAGGACGGGGGCAGAAAACAGTGATTGGGGCGCAGGGCGCGGAGGGGCTGAAGTCGTTGGATGGAGAGGTTCTAAGAGCGCTGAGTGAAGTTGCGCGGGGGGCGGGACAGTGGCGCTGAGGACGCGGAAGGTTGTTGCGCTGAGGGCGCTGGCGAAAACATAAATAAAAACTGTTCAGTTGATACCACAAGGTAAATATTCTTCACTATCCATAGCCGTAGCGAATATCGCTTTTACCTTTACAGGCCTTATATTACCGTTTATTCGCTTGTATTAGCGATAATACACGGTTTCAAAAATTTATTACGAGGCCACTGGTAGCCACGAGGATGATCAATCAATGATTGAATCATGAATTATTAGGTGTGAAGCCAACTTTAATACCGCGTGCTATTTTTCGACTACTGCCATCTATTGACCGTCGCGATACAACTACACTGAAACAATTTGGCGAAGCATTTTTATTTTGTGATTTACATTTCGTCTATCAATGTCGTCACGCCAGACGCTTGCAGGGTAGGCAAAGAGTACTAAGGTCCAACAGGTTTCCTTACATTTTGTGTTTGTGTGAATGATCTACGCTGTTGGCTGCGGGGCCTTACAGCTTCACCGGGCAAGAGGGCGAGCGTGCTACCACTAAGGACAAGCCATGAGGGCAAGGGGGCAACGAGCTTAAGAGCGTCAAGGAGGAACGGCCTCTGCTCGGGCAGTCACTATGGGGTAGGGAATTTACTAGGTGCCTCGCCGTGGTGCTCTGCATTGGCCGGCGGGCAAGGGATTCTTGGACCTCACTGGCGATATCGGTGTCTGATCCTGTAAGCGGTATCTGTATTTTAAAGAAAAGATGTAAGGGCATCAAGTGAGTCGATAAGAAAATGCCACGGACGGTGGAAGCGGCTGATAGGAGGGGAGTTAGGTTCGTAGTCGGCGGCGGCCACGATTAGTGGATTACTATTATGAAATATCAGGTTTTCGCTTTTTTAATAAAGGCCCGAATAGGTTAGAGACCGAGATCAGAATTAAGGACGACATTCCGTATGAACCACGGGGCTCCAACGGCTATGCGGAGTAAACGAGCTTAAACCTTTTAGAGTCTATCGATGTAAAGCGTACGTAATGATGGGCCATAGAAAAGTTTTGTATAGTGTCATCTTATTCCTAAGGGACATTTTACTCCGCTTGAAGATCATCGGGTAAAGACGATCAAGAACAAATGCTGCTCGATTACGAACTTGCTTAATGTGCGGTCCGAAGGTCAGGTATTCTTTAGGGTGGTGGGCTTGGTCTAGTGGTTACAATTAAAGATATTCTACTAACTTATATTTATCTGCTCCGGTCTTGGTTTGTTTTGTTTTCTTTAAGACATTCATGTACGTGAATTCATCATTGTGTATGCAAACAGTTCCTATAGTAGGGTAATAAGCGATTTCGAAAACAAAATAGCACAGATATCTACCCATCTTACAGGGTACATTGAACCACCTCAGAGTCCATTCAGTAACTGTTAACCCTATTTTCAATTATTAAAATCAAATACCCAATTTTTATTTTACAATTTTAAATTCGAGTGTATTATTTACTAATATTTATATACAGAAATTTTATTATTTTGCGGAGTTTTACAGTAAGGTACCTAGTATTAATGTAATGACTATAATAACGGAATCTATACATTCGTGCTGTTCGCCGTTAAAGATTTCCCTGATGTATCTTCAATGTCCAAGGTCCAATACCAAGAACATTAAAATAGAACCACCTCAAAACTATACTGAACCCAATGCAAAAAGAATCATCAAAATCGGTCCACAATTGATGGAAATATCGCTGAACGTACATACAAAAAAAGCATGCATACAACCGAACATAGAAACTCCTCCTTTTTGAAGTCGGTTAAAAAGGTGCTTTTTTTATACGTTCACCCATATTTTCGTCAATGTTTGACCAACTTTAATGATTTTTTTATTTTATTGAGTTCAGTATAGCTCCAAGAAGTTCTGATTTTAATTTTTATTGGTATCGGACCTTGGACTTTCAAGATACACCAGGGAACTCCTTAACGACAAACAATAGGAATGTGTAAATTGAGATATTATAGGATTACATCAATACTTTAGTTAACCTACTATAGAACTAAGCAGAATGTTAGCCAACTTCAAAAAAGGAGGAGATGCATAATCGTCCGGTTTTTTTAATAACTTCTTTACTTATGAAGCGATCAGTAAACTAAACATGGAAGCTGAAACAGGTGCGGTACACGATAACCCGACGACCATAAATCCTTGTGCGTCAAACGCGGAAAGTCATCATTATGTACATATGTGAATATATAGAGGTACCTTGAAGGCGTTTGAGCGGAAATTGGGACGGGTTTGAGCCTTGCGTATGTCTTTAGAAGCTAGGTTAAGTGGGAACACAAACCTTTTAAAAAACCTCTCCAAACTGAAAATTGCTTATTTATCTATCTATATCCATATCATCACGCCAGATCCCTTGCGAGGTACGCAGAGATCACGGATTTCTAACATGTTCTTGCCTAACAGACTTATCGAAATCCGCAACGTAAAAACCAATTGGAACCTGGAAAATACCAGTGGACTTCCTCCACTCTTACAGTTCCTCTCATACACGTTTGCCACTTACGGAGACTCTTGACTTTATTTTTGATTTAAATCTAAAATCCCCTTGCTAAGCGAAACCTTACAAAAACGCTTCAGTTATTTCCAGGAACATAAATCGACGCCGAAATGCGGGAACGCATCATTTCATTTTTCCATCCACAATTTAAACTTACGAAGACATGGTTAGGTCACAACACAGAAGATTTAGAAGGTCTGCTCGATTTTGACGATGGCCTCCTCTATGGATTTGATGTGGCTGGTTTTAATTCCCACACGGGGCATTTGTTATCGTCTAACTCACGTTATTTTGTTTTGGTATAAAGTGATGTGTTGACGTTGTTTCGTGATGGCTTTTAAGCAGCTAAGGAATGGAAAAGCCCCTGGAAAGGACGGAGTTACAACTGAACTATTAAAAGCAGGAGGTAAACCCGTGCTAAAGGAGCTCCAAAATATCTTTAACTCTGTCCTCTTTAATGGGAGAACTCCAGAGGCTTGGGGTAGGAGCGTGGTCGTATTGTTTTTCAAAAAGGGTGATAAGACCCAACTGAAGAACTACCGCCCTATTTCGCTCCTGAGCCACATTTATAAGCTGTTTTCAAGAGTTATCACGAATCGTCTTGCGCGAAGGCTCAACGAATTTCAACCCCCGGAACAGGCCGGGTTTCGAAGAGGGTATGGAACCATAGACCACATCCACACTATACGGCAGATTATACAGAAGACCGAAGAGTATAATCGGCCCCTGTGCTTAGCATTCGTGGACTATGAGAAGGCCTTTGACTCGATCGAGACCTGGTCAGTTCTGATATCCTTGCAACGATGCCAAGTCGACTGGCGATACATCCAAGTGTTAAGAAGTCTCTATAACGCCGCGACCAAGACCATCCAGTTACAAAACCACCAGTTAAAGTGTTTGTGTACCTACGTTAATTTAACGTTTGTAAATACTCTAGTCTGTAGAGAAAGATTCTGCTGGAACTTTGTATTCTCTGTCTATGCCGCAAGAGGTCTGGCGTGATGATACAGATAGACAGATAGGTAACTTGCGGGTAGTAACCTCCGAGACCTGGCGAAAAGCCACGAAGAGCGCGTGTGTGCATGATTCTTATTTCAATCGCTAGTAATAAGATGCTCCACTGTGTGATTGTGTGTGCAACCACTACTCTCGAGCCTGAAGGGCAAGAGGGCAACTAGCTCAAGGGCGCCTCAAGGAGGAACGGTCTCGACTAGGGCAGTCGCTATGGGGGAGGGCGTATACTAAGTGTCTCGCCGTAGTGCTCTGCACCGGCCGGCGGGCAAGGAATATTTCGACCTCGCCGTCGAGGCCTGTGTCTGATCCTGTATCTGTATCCGAAAGAAGGGATGAAAGAACATCGGTAGGGTCGGTGAAAACATGCCGCGGACGGCGGTAGCGGTTGATAGGAGGGGAGTTAGGTTCGTAGTCAGCGGCACCTACGATTAGCGAAATCCTATGATTGGACGCGTTCGCGAAATATCGTGTTGTCGCCTTTTAAACAAAGGTGAACAAAGGTGGCGAATAAGTTGGAGACCGAGATCGAAATGGAGATATGCTCAACTGTTTACACAATGTTAACTGTGATGTTAACATGCAATTGATCTTGATCTTTCTGGTTTTTCTGTTCACTGGCGCTAACACTATTTTCCTACATTTACATCCTAATCAAATCGGGATCCGGATATCAGAACGGAGGTTCCGGGTCGTGTTGTTTGCTGCTATTCGAGCTATTAATTTGCCGGTATGAATAGTTATTTATAGGTTTTCTTAAGAAGTTTATGACGGTAATAAAAAAAGAATACAGTTTATAAATGGACATTTTATGAACGTATTCTGAATACGAATTAATAAAAAAAATCAAGGAGCTACGTTTAGTTAAGAACCATATTATTCAACGCACAAACCGTCACGCTTATATTCCGCAAGCGGGGGAGGCAAAGCTGTACTGAGTACACCCACGTTTCGCCGACGTTGTTAGGTTCCATGTAATAGGGGGCGAGCCTATTGCCATATATCGGGCACAATTCCAGACTCCGAACTCGTACTGGGAAGTTTTCGTTAGAAAAACTACATATGTCCGACCTTGGATTTGAACCCAGGACCTTGTGATCACAAAGCGATGCACTTTGCCACTAGACCAACGAGGCAGTTCAGCAACAAGTTATTCAACTGTGAGGCAAAGACCCCCTTGCACAAATATACTTCTATTTCAGAGAGAATGCCTTTTTGCTTCACCTGAGAGAGGATAGGTTATATTTCACCATGTGGACTCGATGTGAATCGGTGGAAGCAGGTCTGTGGCCACCGGCTGTTGGGGTTTATCATGACAGATGCTGATCGATTCATGACAGCCGACATCATTGTTTTAACGTGCCTTTCAAAGTATGAAGCCGCTGAAAATGCCACAGACCCATCTCAGACTGACCGATCCGAACTTTGATGACTGCTAAGACTACCGTAGCGCAACATTGCCACAAGCGACTAAACTTTCACCTTTGTGCAAACATTTTATACTTTTTTTAATACTACAAATAATTTATTTCTAACCAAACCATAAATCCCTTTGAAACATTTCAGAATACAGAATAAATTTAATAAAATGGCACTCATTTCCTAAAATAACAAATTGATCCTTCACAGTAAAAAGAAGAGAGATAAACAGAATATTGAGTTTGTTTTGAGTGAGTGCCGTTGGATCGCGGGAATGGAAGGAAATATGTTGGATTGTTTTATGTTTTTAAATGTAAAGCCTCATAATTACTTGAAGACAAAGGACCCATGACATGTGTTACTTTTTATGTCGGAAGAAGTCGAGCGACGTCGAGTGATGTCAAACGATGTCTCCCGATAAGTCTGGCGATATCGTACGCCCTGTCCGTCAACGGACAATACGGACAATATGAAGGAACGAT
Source organism: Phalera bucephala (assembly GCA_905147815.2). Lineage (NCBI taxonomy): Eukaryota > Metazoa > Arthropoda > Insecta > Lepidoptera > Notodontidae > Phalera > Phalera bucephala. The sequence goes on along the minus strand of LR990610.1, from coordinate 1,651,473 downwards.
GTAAGAGTATATAGCCGCTTCCAGTGAAATGTTGCAATCGACAAATTTTTTCTTCTTCCTTAAAAAAAAACGTAGCTCCCACACTAGGATTTATTCCTGCGTCGTGGGTGAGTTTAAAAACATGTAATTTCACATACACAAATACCCAGACCGATACAAATAATTGTAGGTCACACTAAGATTTGTACCGCGCGGGAATCTAACCCGCGACTATAAAACACACTGGGCGAAGCGGCTTAAGCTATTAACCACTGCGCTAAATAGTCCATCAAAATGTAAATGATACGGGCCCGTTATAGCCCAACATCTCTGGCGACAGGATTTGCGGAACATTGGTCCCTTTAGAGGTGCCGCGTAAAAAACGATTGTTTGTACTCCTCGCACTTTAAGAAGTATATGGAGTAGAGACTTAATATTTCGAAACATGATTTTTGACAATATATTTTCGAGAGAAACCCTGTGAGGGAGATGCGACAGACCGAAAGTTCGATATTGGTGAGCGCAGGGGGATCGAGAGGGATACAATGCAGGGACCGTCTGTAGTAAATGAGAGTACGCCTCTACGGGTGCTGGTTCTGTCATTTCGCACAAGGTTATAATTTCCGATACTAGGATCACGGTGGGCTTGAGAAAGGTTTCCTGCACCGGGAGGAGATCCAATTGGTGATTTTGAAGGAAATCACGAACCTGATCTCGGTAGAAGCAGAGGCCGTCGGCCTGCTAGTTAAGGTATCCTATTAAAGAACGGGCTAGAGGCGGTGCGGAGAACTTAGGCCAGCTTGCGAGTCCAACGTGCTGTTGACGATCACAACTCTGTACAGTTCGCGCACCAGAGCCAAATACGCAAAGATCCTGGCAAGCGTAGACGGCGCCTGAACTAGTTTGGGTCAGGAGAGGGGCGTAGGACCCGCTCAGGGGCAGAGGAGTAGGAGGGGGGCAGAAAACAGTGAATGGGGCGCAGGGCGCAGGGGGGCTGAAGTCGTTGGGTGGAGAGGTACTAAGAGCGCTGATTGAAGTTGCGCAGAAGGTGCGCCCCCCCCCCCCCCCCCCGTGTACAGTTCATGCACCAGAGCCAAGTCCGTAAAGATCCTGGCACGCATAGCAGGCACCACAACTGGTTTGGGTCCGGAGAGAGGTGCAGGACCCGCTCAGGGGCAGAGGAGTAGGACGAGGGCAGAAAACAGTGCCTGGGGCACAGGGCGCGGGGGGGGGGGCTGAAGTTGCGCAGAAGGTGCGGGGGGGCAGTGGCGCTGAGGACGCGGAAAGTTGTTGCGCTGAGGGCGCTGGCGACAGCATAAATAAAAACTGTTCAGTTGATACCTCAAGGTAAATATTTTTCACTATCCATAGCCGTAGCGAATACCGCCTTTATCTTTACAGGCCCTATATTACCGTGTATTCGCTAGTATTAGCGATAATACACGGTTTCAAAAATTGACTTTGAGATGAACCTAAAAAGACAATCAATCAATGATTGAATCAAGAATTATTAGGTGTGAAGCCCACATTAATACCGCGTGCTATTTTTCGACTACTGCCATCTATTGACCGTCGCGATACAACTACACTGAAAAAATTTGGCGAAGCATTTTTATTTTGTGATTTACATTTATCTATCTATGTCGTCACGCCAGACCCTTGCTGGGTAGGCAAAGAGTTCTAAGGTCCAACAGGTTTCCTTACATTTTGTGTATGTGTGAATGATCTACGCTGTTGGCTGCGGGGCCTTACAGCTTCACCGGGCAAGAGGGCGAGCGTGCTACCACTAAGGTCAATCCAAAAGGGCAAGGGGCCCGCCTGCCAATGCAGAGCACCACGGCGAGGCACCTAGTAAATTCCCTCCCCCATAGTGACTGCCCGAGCAGAGGCCGTTCCTCCTTGACGCTCTTTAGCTCGTTGCCCCCATAGTGAAATATAACCTATTCTCTCTTAGGTGAAGCAAAAAGGCATTCTCTCTGAAATAGACGTATATTTGTGCAAGAGGGTCTTTGCCTCACAGTTGAATAACTCGTTGCTGAACTGCCTCGTTGGACTAGTGGCAAAGTGTATCGCTTTGTGATCACAAGGTCCTGGGTTCAAATCCAAGGTCGGACATGTGTAGTTTTTCTAACGAAAACTTCCCAGTACGAGCCCGGAGTCTGGAATTGTGCCTGGTATATGGCAATAGGCTCGCCCTCTATTACATGGAACCTAACATCGTCGGCGAAACGTGGGTGTACTGTGCAGAGCACCACGGCGAGACACCTAGTATACGCTCTCCCCCATAGCGACTGCCCAAGCCGAGACCGTTCCTCCTTGAGGCGCCCTTGAGCTAGTTGCCCTCTTGCCCTTCTGGCTCGAGCGTAGTGGTTGCACACACAAACACACAGTGGAACATCTTATTACCAGCGATTGGAATAAGAATCATGCACACACGCACTCTTCGCGGCTTTTCGCCAGGTCTCGGAGGATACTAGCCGCAAGTTACCTATCTGTTTATCTATGTCATCACACCAGACCTCTTTCGGGGTAGGCAGAGAATACAGAGTTCCAGCACAATCTTTCTCTACAGACCTTTTCTGCTAGTTATCTTATTAATTCATGAGAAACGTAGTCTACACTAGTAACTATTATAATATGCTGTGGGAGTATTTACAAACATTAAATTAACGTAGGTACACAAACACTTCATACCGAAACAAAATATCGTGAGTTAGACGATAACAAATGCCCCGTGTGGGAATTAAAACCAGCCACATTAAATCCATAGAGGAGGCCATCGTCAAAATGGAGTAGACCTTCTAAATCTTCTGTATTGTGACCTAACTATGTCTTCGTAAGTTTAAATTGCGGATGGAAAAATGAAATGATGCGTTTCCGCATTTCGGCGTCGATTTATGTACCTGGAAATAACTGAAGCGTATTTTTAAGGTTTCGCTTAGCAAGCGGATTTTAGATTTAAATCAAAAATAAAGTCAAGAGTCTCCGTAGGTGGCAAACGTGTATGAGACGAACCTTAAGAGTGGAGGAAGCCCACTGGTATTTTCCCGGTTCCAATAGGCTTTTACCTTGCAGATTTCAATAAGTCTGTAAGTAAAGAAGTTGTTAGAGCTCCGTGACCTCAGCGTATAGATAGATAAAAAGGCGATTTTTAGTTTGGAGAGATTTTTTAAAAGGAATCATGTGTTCCCATTTATCTTTCACTTCTAAATACATACGTAACACCTAAACGACGGACGATTTGGCGTAGTGGTTAGAAAGCTTAAGCCTCTCCGCCCACTGGGTCGAATAGTCGCCGGTTCGTTTCCCGCATGGCACAAATCTTCTGTTTGTGTATGTGAAATATACGAGTATATCGTAAATAACGCAAGACTTCAGACACCCCGATTAGGTAATTGCTTCACAAATTCAATACGAAAACCAATTAATCAAAATTAAAATATTTAACCCCTTTTAAATTAACAATGAAACTTGTACATGTATGTGTGCGTATTGAGAAATACGTTTTAGAAATGCGTTTAAAATCTCCTTATTGATTTGAATCAAAAATAAATTTAGTTTATTCAACATCATCATCATCAATTAGCCCGTATCTACCCACTACTGAGTGTAGGCCTCTCCTCTATCATGCCATTCGTTCCGATCCTGTGCTAATCTATTCCACCATTTGCCAGCCACTCTTACGATGTCATCGCTCCATCTAGCCGATGGTCTGCCTATGGGTCGGCGTCCTGTTCTGGGCCACCACTCTGTTACGGCCTTGGTCCACCTGCCATCTTCACGCCTCATCAAGTGTCCTGCCCATCTCCACTTTAACCTTGTGATCCGTTTACCAACATCTTCAACTTTAGTCCGCCTTCGGATTTCTATGTTTTGTATTCGGTCGACAAGGGAGATGCCCAACATGGCTCGCTCCATCGCTCTCTGTCCCACTTTGATTTTATAAAGGCTACCTTTTGTAAGCGACCAGGTCTCGGCACCGTAAGTAAGGATGGGCAAGACACATTGATTGAATGCCTTGGTTTTCAGGCACTGTGGGATGTCAGCGTCAAATATACTATCAAGTTTTCCATATGCCGCCCAACCCAATTGGATACGTCTAGCGATTTCTTTGCTAATAGACTCTGAGCCAAAGGATAAACAGTGCCCAAGATAAATGTAATCGTCTACTACCTCTATTTGGGAGTTACCTATAATGATGTTACCTTGACTGGTGTGGCGATTTGACATTATTTTTGTCTTGTACAAGTTCATCCTGAGGCCAACCCTTAGAGATGCTTTTTGCAATTCAAAAAGCATGGGTTTGAGATCTGCATCGTTCTCTGCTAGGAGGACCAGGTCGTCGGCAAAACGCAAATGCGACATACATTTACCATTGATATTGACGCCTCTTTTACACCAGTCTAAAGTCTTCATTATATCCTCTAAGGTATTGGTGAAGAGCTTGGGAGAAAGGGTATCACCTTGTCGCACGCCCCTTTTGAGTTGTATTGGTTGAGTTAGTTCATGCATGCGCACCTGCATTGTGGCTGATTCATATAGCTCCCTGAAGATATCTACGTATCTCCTATCGACATTGCAACGATGGAGAGAATTAAAGACGGCCCAATGTTCGACACTGTCGAAAGCTTTCTCATAATCGACAAAAGCTATCTCGACAGTGGTCGAACATATTCCCTGTATTTCTCCATCACTTGCTTGATGGTATGGATATGATCCATTGTTGAGTAATCTCTCCGGAAGCCAGCCTGCGCAACCTCGTCTAAGGGTAGAGTTAGTCTGTTACATAGGACTTCAGCGGATAGCTTGTATACTTGTGAAAGTAAACTGATGGGTCGATAATTGGAAAGTTTCGATTTATCTCCTTTTTTGTACAAAATTCTAACTATTGCTTTTTTCCATGCTGAAGGTGTAATTGAATTGGTTAACACATTGTTGAAGAGGTTCTTGAGAACTATAAGTATAGGTTGTCCTCCAGCTTGCAGCATTTCTATAGATATGCCATCGTCTCCAGAAGCTTTTCCACGCTTCATACTTTTTAAGGCAAAACCAATCTCGCCTTCCATGATAGGCGGTAAATGGGCATCACCTAAACGTTCAACTGGTTTCGCTCTAGGGTCTAAGTCTTCTGTAGTCGACGGCTCCACTGTTTTTTATTTGTATAGTTCCTTATAAAACTCCTCAACAACGCGCAATATCATATCACGATCTGTAATTATATTTCCGGCTTTATCTGTGAGTTTGTTAATTTGCGATTTTCCATAATTTATTTTTCGCTTAAATACCTTTGGACCATTATTGTTCTTTATAGTTTCTGTAATAATTTTTGTTCTGTGTGTTCTTAAATCTTTTTTGTCACTTTGTGGATTTTCATATTCAGGCTCTGTAACTCTTTTAGATCATCTCTGGTGTTGATTTTCAGTTCTCTTCTTTGATTAAGTAGGGACAGTGTACTTGGTGATAGTTCGTTTTCTTTCGACTGCTTACACCCTGTCAGTTTGTTGGTAGCGTTAATAATTGTGTTGCAAATGTCGTCATTTAGCTCACTAAATGACGACATTTGCAACACAATTATTATATTTTACACAATTATCCATGCTCTGATCTACATCAAGTTCTTCAAAACGGTTTTTCAACTCTAACTGGTACTCCTTCCGAAGAGGTTCAAAATCTATTTCACATTTATGGCACTGAGATTTTACCATTTTTGATCTTTCTTTTTGCACATTTTAGCTAAACGTGGCTCTCACTAAACGATGATCACTGCTAGTTTTAAAGTAATTTAATATGCTAACATCGGTTATGCAATGTTTCTGTGGGCATAAAATGTAATCTATAAGATTTTTAGATCTTCCGTCTGGGCTTACCCAAGTCCATTTCCTAGTATGACGCTTTTTGAAGAACGTGTTCATTGCGTAAAGATGGTTTTTCTCCAAAAAGTTAACCAGAACCTGACCTCGAGCATTACGAACTCTTAGCCCATGCATTCCTACAGACTGTTCTCCGTCTAATGGCAGACCGATTTTGGCATTAAAATCTCCCAGTATGACCGTATAGTAACAGGAATTTTCATGGTTCCCTTTCTCTATATCTTCATAAAAAGACTCATTTCAATGTCGGCGTGGTCTGTGGTGGGTGCATAAACCTGTATTAGTTTTAGTGTATATCTCTTGTTCAATTTTAATATCATGTAACACACCCGAGTTGATACACTTGATACATTCTTTAGAGCTGAAGATAATCTTTCATGTATAATAAATCCGACTCCTCCGTAAGTTGAATCTTCGTGGCCTTTTTAGTAGAATAGATGGCCATCGGGGAGTTTAATTAGATCCTCGCCTTTGCTTCTTACTTCAGCCAGACCTATTACATCCCATTTTATGCAATTTAGTTCCTGTATTAATTCGTACAATCGTTCATCGGTATTCAGTGTCCTTGTATGATACGTAGCGAGGGTCATCGTTTGGCAGCCGGATCTCTTCCGGGGATTCTTAGCACCCTCTGCTCCGCCGGAACCAGGACCGCTGCCATAGTCCGGAATAGTGGAGCTGCCGGGGACTGAGGGCCGTACTTTTTTGGCGTGCTTCATATTGTAGAAGGGTTTTAGCCATAAAACACCACGCTGGCCAAGCGTCTTGGTGAGTCTTCCTGTCACGTTGGCCTGTAGTGCAACTTACAAGATCAATCATTTTAAATACTCGATTTTGAAAAGTGCACTATCAGTTACCAGGAGGGACCACTAGGAGGTGTGACTAGGAATTGAAGGTCAAATTTTGAAACTTTTGTGAATCGCCAAATTAAAAAAATTAACAACCCCATCCAGTGCCAAAATGAGCCTTCCTTTCCCTCCCTTACGTCCTTCCCGTTCGCAATAAAAGCGTAATAGCATTTTTTATAAATTAAAAAAAAATTATACATTAAAAATTGTTGGAATCAATTCAGTGATCGATTTAGAACAAACTACTTTTAGGTCTTGCGTTTATTATGTTACACCATTTATAGTTAAATAAAAAGGCTAGTTTCAGTTTGGAGAGGTTTTTCAAAGTTAATGTATGTGTTCTCACTTAACCTAGCTAAATCTAAAGACATACGCAAGGCTCAAACCCGTCCCAATTTCCGCTCAAACGCTTTCAAGCTACCTCTATATATTCATATATGTACATAATGATGACTTTCCGTGTATGACGCACGGGGATTTATGGTCGTCGGGTTATCGTGTACCGCACTTGTTTTAGCTTCAATGTTTAGTTTACTGATCGCCAAGTAAAACCGAAGGTTTCTGGCAATGAAAACCTTATTCCTATGCAAGACGTAGAGAGCGGTATCATTCGCGGAACGGGCTAGATGCATCTTACTCGAACGAGAAATATCGTTCGTGTAAAGGCTGATTAGGAGGGGGGGAGCTGAGCCTTGTGGGATCTGAGGGGACCGGGTGGAGTCCACGTTGAGGGGAAGGGGGGCGACGGGAATACGGTACAAGGACCTTTTGTAGTAAATGAGAGTACCGCGTCCACGGGAGCCGATTCTGTCATCACAAACGAGGTTGTAGTTTGCGATCCTAGGATCGCAGTGGGTAGGCTTAGGAAAGGTTTTCTGCACCAGAAGGACGTCCAGTTCGTGATCCCAAAGGAAGTCACCAACCTGGTTACGTTGGAAGCGGAGGCCGTTAGCGTTAAAAGTCGCCAGGGATAGGCTATAGGGCTTATAGCGGGAAATCCATTATGGATTGGAAGAGGGTTGGGTTCTCAGGGAGGATATGGCGCAGAGAACGTCCATGTAAGAGAGCCAGGATGATTTTCTCATCTGAGCTAGTAGCGGCGCGGAGTCATTAGGCCAGCTTGCGAATCATGTTGACGCACACAACGCCATACAGGTCACGCACCAGAACAAAGTCTCCGGGACGTCGGCAGGCGCGGAAGGCGTAACCACCAGCGTGGGTTTGGGGAGATGGGCAAGGAGCCGCAGTGTATGAAAGTGGCTTCCATACACCGTGGCTTCGTCCACGTGTTGGCTTAGAGTACCGGCCTACGCGGGGGGTAGACGTCAGCGCCTGGAGCGAGGGAGCGCGGGGACTGAAGTCGCTGGAAGCAGGGGCGCTGAGGGCGTAGATTGAGGTTGCGAAGAAGGTGCGGGCGGCCCGCAGAAGGGCGGCGTCGATCGCACCTTGTCCGGCGCTTCCTTTTTGGGACTTTGGGGCAATCGGGATAATTCGCGGTGCGCCCCTTGGTCCCGCAGAGGACGCAGCTGCGCGGCTCGGTCGCCGTCTCCCTCGAGCGGGAACATTGAGAGATCGCGTTGTCCCAGACGCATTTGACGCATCGCTGACGCACATGGCAGTTACGAGCAGAGCGCCCATAAAGCTGGCAATTGTGGCACCGCCCCGGTGTGCCACGTTTATGGGGGGCGTTTACGGGGAGGCCAGAGATATGGCATACGGCCTAAAGATCAAAGACCATGCAGCCGGCCATGGTGCGGTTGAGGACGACCAGCACACCATGTCGTATGTCTGCTTGTCGCGGATCTTAACCATCCTATGTACCTGGTGCAACGGAAGGTCTTGGGCGAGAAGGTCCTCCTTGATGGCGGAGGTGTACAACTCCTTGGGGAGGCCACGAATGATAACCCTGAGCTCCTTCTCCTCAAGGAGGAAGTGGGACAAACGGCGGTGGTCGTCCGAGGACGCCATTTTGACGGTTATCTTTAGCGCGGTGGATCGTGCATGCGTGTAGTTGATGGAGCGATTATAAATCGCCTTAGAAATTCGCTCCCAGGCGCTCGTGTCTTGGATGACAAGGGGCTTGGAGAGTGTGTACTTCGTAGGACCGCGTTGGGAGAAAGCTGGAGCGCGGGGTAGCCAGGGCCAGGAGAAGCAACGTCGCTTCCGTTACTGATTTCCTACATATCTCTCTGGCTTCCTCTACTCTACACTAGCTCAACCTAGGGCTTGAACTTAAGACTTCGTGGTCACAAAGCGATGCGCTTTGCCACTAGACTAACGATGCAGTCAAAAGGGAACACAAACATTAATTTTTACAAACCTCTCCAAACTGAAAATACCTTTTTTAGTTAACTATAAAAGTGTGTGTGTAACATAAGAATCGCCCAGAGCGCCCGTTCGAGGGAGACGGCGGCCGAGCCCCCCAACTGCGTCCTCTGCGGTACCAAGGGGCACACCGCGAACTATCGCGGTTGCCTCAAGGCCCCGAAGGGGAAGCGCGGCCGGGCGAGGCGCGGTTGCCCCCCCCCCTCTGCGCCCTCGGCGCAACACCCCTCCGCGCCCTCAGCGCACCCCCGTCCGGTGCCTTCAGCTCCCCGCGCTCCCGCGCCACAGAAGCTGTCCCCCTTTCCCCGCCGGTTAGGCCGTCTCTTGGCGCCAACGCGTGGGTGAAGCCGCTGCCCTACACCGCGGCCTCCCACCCGTCGATGGGCCCTGCCCGCCCCCCGAAGCGCGCGCCGGCGATCCCGCCGGCGGCGGCTTGTCCCCCTCCGGCCACTAACGATAGTCAGGACGTCAACCTGATTATGAACGTTTCGGCAGTGATAAGCCCTGCGCTAATCCCCAGAGTCCGAGAACTCGCCCTCCAACTCCGCGGACCAACTTGGCGGACCAGGTTCTCCTGGCCGCGGAATACAGGGACGTCTATAACGTCCTGGCGTCCCTTAGAACCCAACCCCCCCGCACCCAATAATGGATTTACGACCTCCCCGCCATAAGCCCCACAACCTATCCCTGGCGTTCTTTAACGCCGATGGCCTTCGCTCCCAGCGAGATCAGGTTGCTGATTTCCTCCGAGATCACCAGCTTGATATCCTCCTAGTGCAGGAAACCTTCCTCAAGCCCGCACAGCGCGATCCTAGGATCACAAACTATAACCTCGTGCGTAATGACAGAATCGGCTCCTGCGGAGGCGGTACTCTCATTTACTACAGGAGGTCCCTTCACTGCATCCCTCTCGATCCCCCCGCGCTCACCAACATCGAAGCCTCGGTCTGTCGCATCTCTCTCACTGGGCACCAGCCCATCGTGATTGCCTCCGTATACCTCTCCCCCACTAAACTCGTTCTCAGGAGTGACTTTGAAGCACTCCTCAATCTGGGAAGCGCCGTCATTCTGGCGGGCGACTTCTACAGTAAGCACGTGGCCTGGAACGGTCTCACCACTTCCCCTAACGGTAGGAGCCTTGACGCTCTGGTCGACGTTCTCGACTTTGACGTCATCGCACCTATGCACCCTACCCACTATCCCAACAATCCCAACCACCGACCCGACGTCCTGGACATGGCGCACTCCTTGGAAGTAGTCCAGGAACTCGACTCTGACCATCGACCTGTAGTCATGAGACTCGGTTCCCCCCCTTTCGCCCCTCAGCGACCAAAAAAGACGGTGGTGGATTGGCATGCGCTAAGCACGGCCTTGGCGGATGCCGACCCTCCCCCCCTCCCTCTCAGCTCGGACTCCATCTCGTCCCCTCAGGACACCGATCAGGCCGTAGATGCCTTCACCGAACACATCCGATCGGCTGTCAGTCGATCGTCTAAGCAAGTCGAGGTGGAAGATCTCAACCTCAACCGCTTTCGACTGCCGGACGATGTTAGGGATCTCATTCGTTCCAAGAATGCCTCAATCCGAGCGTACGACTCTTACTCCACCGAAGCCAATCGGGCCCGGATGCGCGCTTTACAACGAGAGGTAAAGCGTCGTGTCGCGGAGGTCCGGGAGGAACGGTGGGGTGACCTCCTAGAGGGCATCGCACCATCGCATCTGGCCTACTGGCAGCTGGCGCGTAGCCTCAAAACCGACTCCACGACTGGCATGCCCCCGCTGTCCCGCCCTTCAGGCGCACCCCCAGCCTTCGACGACGACGAAAAGGCCGAGCTTCTCGCCGACTCCCTCGAGAGCCAGTGCACCCCCAGCTCGCAATCCGTCGACCAGTCCCACGTCGACGCGGTCGACAGGGAAGTCGAGCGCAGGGCATCCCTCCCCCCCGTCGATTCCTTACCTCCTATCACCCAAACGGAGGTCGAAGACCTCATTATGGGTCTGAAAACTAAAAAAGCCCCCGGCTCTGACGGCATTTCGAATCGCGTTCTGAAATGCCTGCCCGCCCAACTCATCTGCCTCTTAGTGGCCATACTGAACGCCGCCATGACGAACTGCACCTTCCCCGCTAAGTGGAAGGAGGCGGACGTCATAGGCATTCCCAAGCCCGGCAAACCTCGCAATCTCCCCGCGAGCTACCGTCCTATCAGTCTCCTCAACTCCCTGGCCAAGATCTACGAGCGCCTACTTCTGGCGCGGCTCAAAGACTTCGTAACGTCCAGGGGTATCCTTATCGACGAGCAGTTCGGCTTTCGAGCCAAACACACTTGTGTCCACCTAGTGCACCGCATCACGGAGTACATCCTCTCCGGTCTCAATAGACCCAAACCCGTCTACACGGGCGCCTTCTTCCTAGATGTCGCGAACGCATTCGCGAAGGCGTTTGTGCTCGGTCGTCTCCATTCGTTAATCTGCAAGCGGAGTAAAATGTCCCTTAGAAATAAGGTGACACTTTACAAAACTTGCGTTTTTTTAATAATAAATAATAAATTTGTTTATTTGCGCATAAGTAATTACAGATTGATAGATGATAACAAGGATAATAATCAGTATCTAGGTTGTACAAGTTAAATCTGTATACAAAACATGTGAACCCTGCCTCTTAAACTAGGTTGCCCTGTATCTTAAGGGGCAGTTTTCGGCTATATAATGGCAACAAATGTTGTGATTTAAACTAGAGTAATTTACAATGTGAAATATCTATCGTACAATAGTGCGCGGTTGTTAGTAACTATGGATATATTTACAAAAAGGTTTGACATGCATTTGTGTGTGTGTGTGTGTGTGTGTGTATGTGTGTGTGTTTGTGAGTGTGTGTGTGTGCGAGTTAATTTATTAGTAATAAGTGTATATAGTGCGGTGATAAATTATGTATAATTCGATGTCTTATTTTAAGTAACGTATGTGAGAAGATACTCTATGCTGGAATAGTCTTGTTGCAACAGCCATTTTGTAAGTTTGGTCTTAACATTAAATTTATTCAAATTTAGTACGTTGAGTTCATTCTGTATTTTTTTATATATAAAGGTACTTAATATATAATATTAGTGCTGGGCAAATGTGGTCCTGTGACATATACCTGGCGGGATTTTTGATCGCTTATTTAGACCAGTGGGGAGAAGGCTGGAGTGTTTTCTGAGAATCGGCGGTGGCAGCAGGGGTCCCCTCCGACCCCTGCCGCCACCGCCGGCCGCGACATGTTCTCACCGACCCCCCCGATGCTTTGTCATCCCTTCTTTCCGCTCAGAATACGGGCGACGACGACGACGTAGTAGTAGATCCCCTCCCATAGCCGGCGGTTGACCGGTGCACTTAGTAGTGCACCCGTCCCCCTACAGCGACTGTCTCAACCGAGTATGTCGCCTCTTGCCCTTCTGGCTGGCTAGAGCGTAGTGGTTGCACGCTCGCCTTTAAGTCCGGTGAAGCTGTAAAGGCCTCGCGGCCAACAGCGTACATCATTCACACACACACACATAAGAAACGCTAGACCAAAAAGTAGTTTGTTCTAAATCGATCGCTGAATTTGTCGTTGTGAAATTGTCCCCAGCCCCGCGCCGTGCCCCGCAGCAATGTATATATGTAATTAACTATTTCATGTAGAATGCAGTTAGATTAGGATTTATTTGTTAGTTTCATAATTGTTTTATATAATTGAAAGTGATTTGTAACCATTTTAATAAGATTACTTAACATTTTCATGTATTAGAGATAAGTTGATCCGCACTTGTGTCGTAATTTTAGGGATTTTTTTGGCTTATATATTTTATAGGTTCAAGAATAGAATAAAACAACTTATGTACATAGTTAGAATAGATCGTAAGGAATATTTTCATGTGTAGTCATTATGATCTGGTATTGATTAATTATATAAAACCTTCGGCAAAGAGTCCTTTGATAGTAAAAATGATCGCGAAAACTGGGACTTTTGTCCCAGACCGCGGCTCTCCGTAGGGTAAAGTTTCGAGGTTCTTAATCGAACATGGCTTTTGTACTAGCGCGTTGAATCATCTTTCAATCGTCATTCAATCGTCATCACTTCCTGGCTGAAGAAAAGGAAGAAAAATAGAATAAAGAAAAGGATAGAAAATAGAAAGAAAAGAGATAGCAACAGTAGCGACCGACCCGAAGCTCTCTCTTTCACACTTGAAGACGCGTTTAATTTGTTCCCCGCTCCTCTCGACGGCATTCTTCGGTGACGCGCACGACACGACGAGTCAAAACAGCGAAAACAACATTCAGATCTTCGTATCTTATTACGAGGCGCTGAACGCAGCGAGGGGCGAGTGGAACCAGCGCAGTGCCGAGTAATTCTGCACTCACCGCTCGCCACGAGGAGTGTATAACACTCTTTCTTCCAATATAACAGTCCTGTAGGATCATTGCGGGGCCGGTATAGCTTGTGCTTCAACGACGGATTCTGCGATTTCAAGATACAAGATCTGACGACTTAATTGAAAACTGAAAAATCTAAAAACTTATTCGAAGATTGAAGGTAGAAGATAACGGAAGATTGAAAGATTGAAGAGTGAATATTTGAAGTTAGAAACTTTGCCTGAAGATAGAATATTCGAAGATTTAAAATTTTAAATTCTAACTATTAGAATTTTTGAAAATTTGGAAAATGAAAGTTTGGATTTTTTTTTCAAAATCTTTAAAGGCATTAAATAGAAAAATTCCAGTCACAAGATAAAGAAAGGATGCACCTCAGTGAAGATCGCCGACGGCTATGGAAGAAACAAGTGGACGAACGGAATCTGAAGAAACTACGACCGAATCAAGTACAGAGAAGACTACTTATTCAGAGGAAACTTTGACCGACGCGACGAAGACCACTTCATCGGAGGCAACCGGTGCAAGTGAAGAAGAGGGCCACTGAGCCCAAGAAGAAGGAAGATACAGAGGCACAGAAGCCGACGGCACTCACCTTGGTGCCGGTAGGCGACAGCTGGCCAAGGTCGACAAGGTCATTAAGGTCAACGAGTTCAGCAGCCAGAAGAAAGGACCTTGAAGCCAGAGAAGAACTGGCAAGAAGGGAACTGGAGCAAGCACAGGCGGTAACCAAATTTGCAAAGATACGTTTGGAACTAACTCAGGTGGAACAAGAAGATTCAAGCGACGAAAATATAGAAGATAGAACAACACTAGTGCAGGACTGGATCCAAGAATCGATTCGGGAAGATGCTGACACCGTCGGACAAGATCTGCGATGGTAGGAACCTCGGGAAGACCTGCAACCGACTACGCATGAACAGCCCCAGGCTTCCATAAGTCCGACGGTGGAGATACGAGCATTGGCGGACACTATAAAGCAGGCCGTCACCACACAGGGTGGATCAGCGCCGCAACCGAAGTACATACACGAACTGCCGTTCTTCGATGGAAATTGCACCGAGTGATTTTATTATGAAGATACAGCTCCAATGTTCAACCCCGCGCAGAACATGACGTGATTTAGAAGATCAATTAAGGGGCATGCCAGAAAAGCGATCAAGAGTCTGTTAACTTCAGAGGCACACCCTGAAGAAGTAATTCAAACGCTCCGGCGACGTTATAGAAGACCAGATGTTTTAGTGATGATGAAATTAGAGAAGATTAAAGCACTGCCTCTGATAACTGAGAACCCTAGGGACATCCTCGTCTTCGCCAATGAGATCAACAATATCGTCGCTGCCATTAAGGGACTCAAGAAGCCACAGTGTCTACACAGTCCAGGAATGATGAAGCAAATTATCGAGAAGATGCCGTCCATACTGAAGTTCAGGTGGTATGACTACACTGCCAGTCAAGAAGATGAGGAATTCTCCGACTTAACAGTGATTTCCAAGTTCCTGAACCTAGAAGCCGACAAGTGCAGTGCGTTCGCGACAGAAGATAAGAGCTTCAGAAGAAAACCATATCACCACGTCGCGCACGCAGCAACCAAAGCGAAGCAAGGGAAATCACCGAAGATAGACAAGGCGTGTTCCTGTTGTCAAGGGGAACATTACCTTTACGAGTGTCAGCAATTCCGGAGGGTGCCAGTAGAGGAGCGGTGGACCATAGTCACTAAGCAGAACTTATGCTTTAAGTGCTTATTTCGAAGACATAGGAAAGATAACTGCAGAAGACCCCTGTGCAAGATGGCATCATCAGCTGCTTCATTCCGAGAGAAAATCAGAAGAACAGAAGAATTCAGAAAAGAAGAATCAAGTCGCGAAGTGACTACGAATATAGCTTCGCCCGTGCACGCAATGAAGACAAGCCGAGCCTACCTGAAGATTCAAACCAATTTCCAACCAATACGGAGATGTTAAATGCATTTCTTAAACGTATTTCTCAATACGCACACATACATGTGCAAGTTTCATGGTTAATTAAAAGGGGTTTAAAATTTTAAATATGGATAATTAGTTTTTTTATTGAATTTGTAAAGCAATTATCTAATCGGGGTGTCTGAGGTCTTGCGTTATTTACGATATACTTTGTATAAACGCAGCCCCACACTGTCGTGGGAGAAACATGAAATTTCACATACACAAACACCCATATTGAAACGAATTATTGCGGGTCATACGAAGATTTGTACCATGCGGGAAACGAATCGGCGACTATTCAACCCAGTGCGCGGAGAGGCTTAAGCTTTCTAAACACTGCTCCAAATCGTATGTCGTTTGAGTCTTACATATGTATTTAGAAGCTATAGTTAAATGGGAACACATGATTCCTTTCAAAAAAACCTCTCCAAACTGGAAATTGCCCTTTTATCTATCTATATCCGTATCATCACGCCAGATCCCTTGCGACGTACGCAGAGAGCACGGAGTTCTAAAATGTTCCTTCCTTACAGACTTAGTGAAATCTGTAAGGTAACTGGACCCATTTTAAACTGACCGATCCGAACTTTGATGACTGCTAAGACTACCGTAGCGCAACATTGCCACAAGCGACTAAACTTTCACCATTGTGCAAACATTTTATACTTTTTCTAATACTACAAATATTTCCTTTCTAACCCAAACATAAATCCTTTTGAAACATTTCTGAATACGGAATAATTTTAATAAAATGTCACTCATCTCCTAAAATAACAAATTGATCCTTCACAGTAAAAGGAAGAGAGAAAAACAGAATATTGAGTTTGTTTTAAGTGAGTGCCGTTTGATCGCGGGAATGGAAGGAAACATGTTGGATCGTTTTATTTTTTGAAATGCAATGTGTTGCAACCGACTAAATATTTTTTTCTTTTTCCTTAAAAAAAACGTAGTTCCACACTAGGATTTATTCCTGCGTCGTGGGTGCGTTTAAAACATGATTTTTCACATACACAAATACCCAGACCGATACAAATAATTGTGGGTCACACAAAGATTTGTCCCGTGCGGGAATCTAACCTATTAGACACAGTGGGCAGAGCGGCTGAAGCTCTAAACCACTGCGCTAAATAGTTCATGAAAATGTAAACGATACGATCGAAACATTATTTTTGACGATATATTTTAGAGAGAAGCCTTGAAAGGGAGATACGACAGGTTTCGATGTTGGTGAGTGCAGGGGGATCGAAAGGGATACAGTGCGGGGACCGTATGGGTGCTGGGTCCGGGTGCTGGTTCTGTCATTCCGCACGAGGTTATAATTTCCGATACTAGGATTACGGTGCGCGGGCTTAAGAAAGGTTTCCTGCACCGGGAGGATGTCCAGTTGGCGATTTTGAAGGAAATCACTAACCTGGTCTCGGTAGGAGCGGAGGCCGTCGGCCTGCTAGTTAAGTTATCTTATTAAAGAACGGGCTAGAGGCGGTGCCGAGAACTTGGGCCAGTTCTCAAGTCCTTGTTGACGTTCACAACGCTGTACAGTGTCCGCAACGAGCCAAGTCCTGGCAAGCGTAGAAGGCGCAACAACTAGTTTGGGTTCGGAGAGGGGCGCAGGACCCGGGGGGGGGGGGGGGTCGACAGAGGCGCTGAGGGCGCGGTACATAAAAAAAAAACTGTTGGTTTGATACCACCAGGTAGGTACTTTTTACTATCCATAGCCGTCTGCTTTTACCTTTAGAGGCCTTATATTACCGTGTATTCGCAGGTGTTTGCGATAATACACGGTTTCAAAAATTACACAATAGTCCATGAAACGTTGATAAATATAATGGCACACATGAATTATAAGGTGTGAAGCCAACTTCAATATCGCGTGCTATTTTGTCGACTACTGCCATCTATTGACCGTCGCGATACAACTACACTGAAAAATTGGGCAAGTATTTTTATTTTGCGAATAGATTTATCTATCTATTTCTTCACGCCAGATCCCTTGCGGGGTACACAGAGAGTACAGAGGTCCAACAGGTTTCCTTACATTTTGTGTATGTGTGAATGATCTACGCTGTTGGCTGCGGGGCCTTACAGCTTCACCGGGCAAGATGGCGAGCATGCTACCACTAAGGTCGAGCCAAAAGGGCAAGGGGGCAACTAGCTTAAGGGCGTCAAGGAGGAACGGCCTCTGCTCGGGCAGTCACTATGGGGGAGGGAATTAACTATGTGCCTTGCCGTAGTGCTCCGCATCGGCAACTTCAACCTCGCCGGCGACATCGGTGTCTCATCCTGTGGGCGGTATCTGTATACTAAAGAAGGAATATAAGGGCATCAAGTAGGTCGGTGAGAACATGCTATGGACGTTGATAGCGGCTGATAAGAGGGGAGTTAGGTTCGTAGTCAGTGGCGGCTACGATTATCGGATTCCTATTATAAAATATCAGGTTGTCGCCTTTTTAATAAAGGCGCGAGCAGGTTTGAGACCGAGATCGGAATTGAGATCGACATTCCGTATGAACTACGGGGCTCCGACGGCTTTGCGGAGGAAACGAGCTTGAACCGTTTGGAGTCTATCGATGTGAAATGTATGTCATGATGGGCCATACACAATTTTTGTAAAGTGTCATTTTATTCCTAAGGGACATTTTACTACGCTCGCAGATAATCGGGTAAAGACGACCAAGAACAAAGGCTGCTCGGTTACGGACTCGCTTGATGTGCGGTCCGATGGTCATGGTATTGTTTAGGGTGACCCCAAGATATTTTATTTGTATGATCCAGGGAATAAGTAGGTCGAACATGGTCACTTGAATGAGGTTACTTCTTAGGTGGTGCAGGAAGGGGCGCGAGGTGGCACCTCTGGAAAGAGAATACCGCAGCGCTCTTGTCTGGGTCCTCCTATACGTCACTTCCTGAACTAATTCCCTAGAGTATTGGCGGCTGCCTGAAGGTTTAATGGCAATGAAAACCTTATTTCTATGCGAACGGGCTAGAAGCATCTTACTCGAACGAGCAATATCGTTCGTGTAAAGGCTGAATTGGAGCGGGGAGAGCTGAGCCTTGTGGGATCGGAGGGGACGGGGTTGAGTCCAAGATGAGGGGAAGGGGGTTCGACGGGAATACAGTACAGGAACCTACTGTAGTAAATGAGAGTACCGCCACAGGAACCCATTCTGTCATCACGAACGAGGTTGTACTTTGTGATCCTAGGATCGAATCGATCAGAAAGGTTTTCTGCACCAGAAGAATGTCCAGTTCGTGACCCTAAAGGAAGTCACCAACCTGGTTACGTTGAAAGCGGAGGCCGTTGGCGTTAAAAAGCGCCAGGGATAGGCTATGGGGCTTAATCCGGAAAGCGGTAACCACCGGCGTGGGTTTGGGGAGATGTGCGGAGGATGCGAAGAAGGCGCGTAGGTCACTAACGCTAAGGGGCGGGCAGCCGCACAAGGGCGGCGATGATCGCACCTTGTCCGGCTCTTCCCTTTTGGAACTTTGGTGCAATCATGATAATTCGCGGTGTGCCCCTTAGTCCCGCAGCTGGGCGGCTCGATCGCCGTCTCCCTCGAGCGGGAAAATTCGGAGATCGCGTTGTTCCAGACGCATTTGACGCATCGCGGACGCACATTGCAGTTACGGGCAAAGCGCCCATACAGCTGGCAATTGTGGCACTGCCCGGCTGTGCCACGTTTATGAGCGTAGAAGGCGCAACAACTAGTATGTCGTCACGCCAGATCCCTTACGGGGTAGGCAGAGAGTACAGAGGTCCAACAGGTTTCCTTACATTTTGTGTATGTGTGAATGATCTACGCTGTTGGCTGCGGGGCCTTACAGCTTCACCGGGCAAGAGGGCGACCGTGCTACCACTAAGGTCGAGCCAAAAAGGGCAAGGGGGCAACTAGCTTAAGGGCGTCAAGGAGAAACGGCCTCTGCTCCGGTAGTCACTATGGGGGAGGGAATTTACTAGGTGCCTCGCCGTAGTATCGGCATCTTCGACCTCGCCGGTGACATTGGTGTCTCATCGTGTGGGCGGTATCTGTATCCTAAAGAAGGGATGTAAGGGCATCAAGTAGGTCGGTGAGAACATGCTATGGACGGTGATAGCGGCTGATAAGAGGGGAGTTAGGTTCGTAGTCAGTGGCGGCTACGATTATCGGATTCCTATTATAAAATATCAGGTTGTCGCCTTTTTAATAAAGGCGCGAGCAGGTTTGAGACCGAGATCGGAATTGAGATCGACATTCCGTATGAACTACGGGGCTCCGACGGCTTTGCGTAGGAAACGAGATTGAACCGTTTGGAGTCTATCGATGTGAAGCGTACGTCATGATAGGCCATACATAAGTTTTGTAAAGTATCACCTTATTCCTAAGGGACATTTTACTCCGCTTGCAGATAATCATCAAACAAAGGCTGCTCGGTTACGGACTCGCTTGATGTGAGGTCCGAAGGTCATGGTATTGTTTAGGATGACCCTTATATATTTGATCTATTTGATCCAAGGGAATAGGTAGGTCGAACATGGTCACTTGACCGAGGTTACTTCTGGGGTTCCCTAGAGTATTGGCGGCTGCCTGAAGGTTCCTGGCAATGAAAACCTTATTTCTATGCGAACGGGCTAGAAGCCTCTTACTCGAACGAGCAATATCGTTCGAGAAAAGGCTGAATAGGAGGAGGGGGGAGCTAAGCCTTGTGGGATCGAAGGGGACGAGGTGGAGTTCTGTCATTACGAACGAGGTTGTACTTTGCGATCCTAGGATCGCAGTTAGCGGGCTTAGGAAAGGTTTTCTGCACCAGAAGGATGTCCAGTTCGTGATCCCAAAGGAAGTCCGGGGGAAGTGACGTCGCTTCCGGTACTGATTTCCTACAGATCTCTCTTTGAACCCAGGATCTCGTGGTCATAAAGCGATGCGCTTTGCCACTAGACCAACGAGGCCGAACGAACCTCTCCAAACTAAAAATAGCCTTTTTATTTAACTAAAAAAGGTGTAACATAATAAAAGCAAGACCTAAAAGTAGTTTGTTCTAAATCGATCACTGAATTGATTTCAACAATTTTTAATGCATATTAAATTTTTTTTAATATACAATAAATGCTGTTACTCCTTTCATTTCAAAGCAATACGGAGATGTCAAATGCATTTCTAAAACGTATGTCTCAATACGCACACATACATGTGCAAGTTTCATTGTTAATTAAAAGAGGTTAAAAAATTTAAATATGGATGATTGGTTTTCGTATTGAATTTGTAAAGCAATTATATCTAATCGGTGTGTCTGAGGTCTTACGTTATTTACGATATAATTTGTATAAACGCAGCCCCACACTAGATACACTTCCTGTGCCGTGGGTGAAACATGAAATTTCACATACACTAAAACCCAGACCGAAAGGAATAATTGTGGGTCACACAAAGATCTGTGCCTTGCGGGAACCGAACCCGCGACTATTCGCTTCAGTGGGAGGAGAGACTAAAGCTTTCTAACCACTGCACAAAATCGTCCGTCGTTTAAGTCTTACCGATGTATTTAGAAGCGAAAGTTAAATGGGAACACATGATTCCTTTAAAACAACCTCTCCAAATTGAAAACTGATAGATAAATTATCTATATCCATATCATCACGCCAGATCCCTTGCGAGGCACGCAGAGAGCACGGAGTACTTACATGTTCCTTCCTTACAGACTTAGTGAAATCTGTAAGGTAAAAACCTGTTGAAACCTGATAGAGTTCGTCTCATACACGTTTGCCAGTAATGGGTCTTTTTTAATTTAAATCTCAAATCCCCTTGCTGAGCGAAATCTTAACAAATACACTTCAGTTATTTCTAGGAACATAAATCGTAGCCAAAATGCGGGAACGCATCGTTTCATTTTTATATCCAGAATTTCAACTTACGAAGTCTTGGCAAGGTCACAACACAGAAGTTGTAGAAGAACAACTCCATTTTGACGATGGCCTTCTCTATTGATTTGATTTGGGTGGTTTTAATCCCCACACCGAGCATTTGTTATCGTGTAACTCACGATTTTTTGTTTTGGTATGAAGGTTTTGTAGCCACTTTAATTTAACGTTTGTAAACACACTCACATCATATAATAATAGTTACTAGTGTAGACTAGGTTTTCATAAATTAATAAGATAACTAGCAGAAAAGGTCTGTAGAGAAAAATTCTGCTGGAACTGTGTATTCTCTGCCTACCCCGCAAGAGGTCGGCGTGATGATATAGATAGACAGATAGGCCACATGCGGGTAGTATCCTCTGAGACCTGGCGAAAAGCCGCGAAGAGCGCGTGTGTGCATGATTCTTATTCCAATCGCTAGTAATAAGATGCTCCACTGTGTGATTGTGTGTGCAACCACTACGCTCGAGCCAGAAGGGCAAGAGGGCAACTAGCTCAAGTGCGCCTCAAGGAGGAATGGTCTCGACTTGGGCAGTCGCTATGGGGGAGGGCGTATACTAGGTGTCTTGCTCTGATCCGGCCGGCGGGCAAGGAATACTTCGACCTCGCCGTCGAGGTCTGTGTGTCGCCTTTTAAATAAAGGGCCCAATTAGTTGGAGACCGAGATCGAAATGGATATATGCTCAACTGTTTACAAAATGTTATCTGTAATGTTAACATGCGATTGATCTTCTGGTTTTTTTGTTCAGTGGCGCTAACACGATTTTTCTACGAGTACAGTTAAGACGATTTTCCTACGTTGATAAATAAATGAATAATTATTGATTTAACTGGCGCACTTTTGACTGAACAACAATTATAATTAATAATAATTCATATTTTATGTTTGTACCAAATTTGACTTTGATCTAATTGACATTTATTTTATTACTGGATTGATTGACTTTATTGGTACTGTTAAAAAATAATTTTCATTTTATATTTGTACGCCTGATTTGGCAGAAACATATAGATACTATTACCCGTTTTTACTTCCCATGTACCTACATATGTTTTAACAAATAAATATACTTTGTCTTTGATTTTGTACATCCTAATCAAATCGGGATCCGGATATCAGAACGGATTTCCCGGGTCGTGTTGTTTGCTACTATACGAGCTATTAATTTGCGGTATAAATCGTTATTAATGGGTTTTCTTAAGGAATTTACAGGAGTAATAAAAAAACTAAAATTATAAATTGACATTTTATGAATGTATTCTGAATACGAATTCATAAAAAATCAAGGAACTACGTTTAGTTAAAACATTATTATTCAACACACACACACCATCATGCCTATATTCCCAAAGCGGGGGTCGCAAAGGTGTACTGAGTATACCCACGTTTCACCGACGATGTTAGGTGCCATGTAATAGGAGGCGAGCCTATTGCCACCGGGAACAATTTCAGACTCCGGACTCGTACTGGGAAGTTTTCGTTAGAAAATCTACACATGGCCGACCTTGGATTTGAACCCAGGACCTTAAGATCACAAAGCGATGCACTTTGCCACTAGACTGTTAGGCAAAGACCCCCTTTAACAAATATACCTCTACTAGTATTTCAGAGGGAAGGCGTTTTTGCTTCACCTGAGAGAGAATATGTTATATTTCACAATGTGGACTCAATGTGAATCGGTGGCAGCAGGTCTGTGGCCACCGGCTGTTGGGGCTTATCATAACAGTTGACGATCGATTCATGACAGCCGACATCATTGTTTTAACGTGCGTTTCAAAATATGAAGCTGCTGATAATGCCACAGACCCATCTCAGACTGACCGAGCCGAACTTTGATGACTGCTAAGACTACCGTAGCGCAACATTGCCACAAGCGACTAAACTTTCACCCTTGTGCAAACATTTTATACTTTTTCTGATACTACAAATAATTTCTTTCTAACCAAACCATAATTGCTTTATATTAATGACTTCCCAAGAGCAGTATCATGTCCTATTGTACTATTTGCAGATGACTGTACAGCTATATTTTCTAGTAAGAACTATGAGTCACTAGAACATGATATTAATACCTCAATAATAGCTATTTTAAAATGGTTAGAAACAAATAACTTATTAATAAATCTTAATAAAACAAACATTATGATTTTTCGAAATAGGGCCAAACCAACAACACCAATTGAAATTCGCTACTCTTTAACAAAAATCGAGGAAGTAGAAGTGGTAAAGTTTTTGGGACTACATGTTGATTGCAATCTTAACTGGAAAGCACAAGTAGAATCAGTATGCACCAAACTTAATAAATATTCTTATATGTTATACAAGCTCTCTAAAATTGTTAGCATTACTACCGTCATGACAGCTTACCACGCATATGTAGCATCTACGTTAAAATACGCAATAATTTTCTGGGGTAACTCTGTCGAGTGGGAAGCAGCATTTAAGGCACAAAAGAAGTGTATACGTGCAATATGTAATCTTCAACCCACCGATAGTTGCAAGACCCACTTTAAAAATTTGAAAAATTTTAACTCTGCCATGCATATACATATATGAGATAGCAGTTTTTGATAAAACCAATATTGCAATGTATGGCAAACTAAGAAGCAGAAGACATGTGCATAAGTTACAAGTTACACCCAGCAGAACTTTATTAAAAAGTAGAAGTGTGTATTGCATGTGCCCTAGAATATATAATAAACTACCAAACTGTATCGTCGAAATAGATACGCTGGAAATATTTAAGCGAAGATTAAAGGATTTTTTGATTGAAAATGGATTCTATAGTGTAAAAGAATATTTAGAAAGAAATAATCCAAATAATTATGCACCTATAATATGAATCATTAATGAATGTTGACATTATATTTTAAAATTGACATTTTAATTTAATTGTGACATTTTTAATAATTCAATTCGACCAGTTCATTTGACAATCTGATTATTATTGACATTTTATTATTTTGACTATGATTATTACCAATTTTATTTATCTACTTATTTCATGATTATTGTTTGTTATTTTAATGTAATGTGCAAATATTTTATAATTATTATAATTCAATGAGAAATGTAAGTGTTAATGCCTAAAATCTTATTATATTGTAAAGTTACATTTTAATATTTAGTAAGTCTGCCAAATTTTGCATGCTTTGTGGCAAAGTGTGGAGTTCTATTTTATAATATAAGACCTAATTGTACCTACCTACACTTGCAGAATAAATGATTATGATTATGATTATAAAACCCTTTGAAACATTTCTGAATACGGAATAATTTTAATAAAATATCACTCATTTCCTGAAATAACAAATTGATCCTTCACAATAAAAGGAAGCGAGATAAACAGAATATTGAGTTTATTTTGAGTGAGTGCCGTTCGATCGCGGGAATGGAAGGAAACATGAGGAGGAGAAATATTATTTTATGTCGGCTGAAGTCGAGTGACGTCAAACGATGTCTCCCAACAAGACTGGCGACATTGCACGCCCTGTCCGACAACGGATAATATGGAGGAACGACGTATGTAGCCTCTTCCGGTGAAATGTTGCAATGGCCTAAATATTTTTTTCTTTTTCTTTAAAAAAACGTAGCCTTACACTAGGATTTACTCCCGCGTCGTAAGTACTAAGTATCTCAGTCGCATTAGTAGCGGGAAGAACTAAATTAGTACCACTTAGTAAACAATGTTCACTGCCCCGTTTAGAACTGTGTCGCGCAGTTCTGCTTTCAAAGTTAATGTCTAAAATCAAGGAATGTCTGGTATATTATGATATCATCACCTATGGATGGATAGATTCCATGGTGGTATTAGGTTGGCTAAATGGCGAAGCAGAGAAATGGAAGCCATTTGTTGCCAACAGAGTGAGACAAATTATACTATCAATGCCAGCCGAGTGTTGGAGATACGTAGCCTCCAAAGAGAACCCAGCAGATTGTGCTAGCCGGGGCATCAGCGCTCCACAGCTAAAGGAGCATCCCCTATGGTGGAAAGGTCCAACGTGGCTACCTACCTACGTGGCGGAAATGAGACATTAAAATTATATGACAAATCAAGAAATGAAAAATGTTAAACAAGTTAATGTAATAGTGGACATGTGGACATGAAATTATAAAACAGGTACTGGATAAGCAAAGCTCATTCAGTAAAGCAGTAAGAATAATAGCATGGGCATTAAGATTCAGCAAGAAAGGCGAAAAGCACGTTTATTTAAGCAAGAAAGAGTTAAACAAGGCTAAAGATAATATAGTAAAAAATATCCAACAGGGAAATTTTACAGAAGAAATAATAATAATAATAAAGATTTATTTTTCTCTTTTACAAAGTAGTTACAAAATTCTTTTAAACTATATCTAATTACAATAACAGCATTATTTAAAACTTTGTAAGAGACTGGTATCTGTACTAGGTGACCCTGTTTGACAGATTACCAGGACCTCGTTCAATGGACTTGCGTTAGCTGGCTATTAGATAATAATCAGGTATATTTATCTATATAACATTAGTTACTTGAGATAAAAGAGAAGCAAGATGTTGAAGAAGAATGTTTGTGTGTGGGTGTGTGTGTGTGTGTGTGTGAGTGAGTGAGTGAGCGCGCGTGTGTTTAGGTCATGATTTTTAATAGATCTTCGGTTTTGGTGTAGTTCAGGCTTAATAACCATTTGTGCACCTTCTTTTTACATTGAGTTTTAGGTAGGCATATATCAATAATTCTTTATTAATTTTATTATATAGATAACTACCAAGGAAACCGAAAAATTTATGTGAGAAACTTGTTTTGAAAGGAGTTCTAGGACATACCATATAATTTCTCCGCTTACGAAGAAAAGATGGATCAAATTTTAAAAGAGAGTGCCTTCTAATAACTGATTGTAATACAAAAAGTTGACGAACTGTCAGAACTTCACATTTGTCGTAAAGCTCTGTCATTGGATAAAAGAATGACAGGAAATTGCTGACCTTTAGAACCGCCCTTTGGGCTCTTTCAACTTTAATTATAGAAGATTTCGATGCGCCGCCCCATATAGTTATACAATATGTTAACAAAGATTGGCATAGAGCAAAGTATGTGTTCTTGAGAATTCTTTCGTTAGCCACATGTCTCAAATTTTTAAAAACAAATATCAGTTTCCTGATTCTCGATGTAAGGACGTTCATGTGCGAGTTGAAGTTAAGATTTTTATCAATTATGACTCCTAGGTATTTAGCTTCATCAACTTTACTGAGCTTAGTACAAATACAGAGAGACGTTGTAGTGTTGTTGCAATTATGAACAGTGATTACATGGGCGTCATTTATTAGGTTATTATTGATGTTATGTAATGTAAAACTTATGTATTTTGTTTTTTCAACGTTAAGTGACAGAGAGTTATTCTTAAACCAAGTAGTTACTATATTAAATCCGTTTTGCGCAAATTGGAATGCTTCATCCCAGGTGTCTCCACAAAAAACAAGCACTGTGTCATCAGCAAAGGTAATCATTTTACCATTCGGTATATTTTGTTGGCAGAGGTCATTGATATATGCCAGAAACATAGTGGGTCCCAAAATACTACCTTGAGGTACTCCCTTGGTCATCTCTAGCTCGTCACTGGTCCAGTTTTCGATTTTCACACTTTGGAAACGACCACACAAATAGCTTTGAAAAAGTTCCAATGGAGTTCCCCTTATACCGAGGCAGTGAAGTTTTTTTATTAAAAGTGGAATGTCTACCATATCAAAGGCATTCGCCAAATCTAGGAAAATAGCAATTACCTTTTGCTTTTTATCCAACTTTGTCACTATATAATCGGTCAATTCATGAGCTGCATCACTTGTAGATTTACCCGCACGAAAACCAAATTGAGAGTTTGAAATTAATTGTTTAGATTCTTAGTAATTTATTAATTGTTTGTTCATTATTTTTTCCAATAACTTTGAGAGTGTTGGCAGTATAGAGATAGGCCGATAATTATTGATGCAGTTTCTGGCGCCACTTTTATAAATCGGATGAATGATGGAAAGTTTAAATCTTTTTGGAAAAGTACCAGTTTGTATGGATAAATTACAGATGTATGTTAGTGGCTTTTTAATAATGTCTTTATACCGTTTGATAGTAAAACCAGATATGCCGTCATTTCCTACAGCACAGTCGTTTCTTAGATTAATTATTAAAGAACTGATTTCGTTTTCATCTGTAGGTAATAGGACAAAAGAAAAAAGTGGCGACATGGGTGTTGTTGAAGCATTGTTCTGCCGAATACTTTGGTTGATAGAATTTTCCAAACTCATGCCAACGTTGGTAAAGAATCTGTTAGCATCATTAACCGATTGCAATGGGTCACTTGGTGAGATAAGTTCAGAAGGTGGTGATTTATCTTTATTAGTCCCGGTTATCTCTTTAATAATATCCCAGAGTTTTTTATTGTTGTTACTATTTTTCTGTAGCTCGCTTTTTTCGTATTCATATTTTAGTTTTTTAAGTATAGAATTACAGTGATTTCTGTACCTGACGTATGTTATTTTCATAATTTATAAATATATATATTTATACTAGTCAAAGTCGTGTGGGTACATACATACACTTAGTCGTTTTGCTCTGTGAATTTAATTATATTCGGAGTATTTACGGTTTAAATTTCTTTATTTCTCAAAGATTACAAATCACTTACGAAGAGAAATAAATTATAACACTAAAATATAAGTTTATAGATGCGTGTAGTAGACGGTATTCTTGAAAATATTCCCAGCAATGCAGGTAGTTCATAATAACTTTATCTTGTCTTCGGTAATTACGGGTTATGTAGTAATTTTGTCGAGCGGATACAAGGGATGGTTTGCATCACGCTAGGTTCATTTTATGATATTATTAATTTATTTATTTTGTAGTGCTTTTGAGAATGTGTTGTTTTAATAGTTTTTTGTAGATTGCTATTGATTTGGCATCTTTTATGTGTTTAGGTAATGAGTTGTAAATCTGTGCTCCTTGGTACAAGATACACTTTTTTCCATAATTGGTTCTGGGTTTATATAGTTGAATGTTATGTGCCCGTCTTGGGTTGCGTGTGTGTACATTTTTTGTTAATTTTATTTGTGTGTGTATATTTTTATTTAAGATTTTTCTTATTAAAATTGATATATTATATTGATAGGTTTGTGTTATATTAAATAATTTTGTCTCATTATAAATTTTGTAAGTTGGTGTTAAGTAGTTGTAATAGAAGAGGACTTTTATTAAATTATTTTGAGTTCTTTGCAAGGTGTCGAGGTGTGTTTTTGCAGCGGATCCCCATACCTCTATCAGGTAGTCAATGTGAGGTTTTATTAAAGAGTTGTAGATTGTATAGCGTACCTTCAGTGGAAGACATCTTATTATATTTCGAAGGGCACCCGTAAGACTGCTTATTTTGGATCGTATGTTTTCAATGTGTGGTTTCCATTGTAGTTGGCTATCTAGCGTGAGCCCAAGGTATTTTTCTTTGTTTACTTTGGTTAGTACAGTTCCGTGAATAGTTAAGGGGTTGTGATCATGTATTTTTTTATTTTTAGCGGAGAAAATTATGTAGTTCGTTTTTGATGCATTCACAGTTAGTAGGTTTTTCAAAAACCATTTTTCTAGAACGTTAAGATCATCCTGAGCATCCTGTATTATAGTTTCTACAGTGTGACCAAAATAAAAAAGGCAGGTATCGTCTGCAAATAAGGACCATAAACTATAATAAATGTATTCTATGTGTTTACCAACAAGTAAATATTACAGTTTTAAAAGATATCGTCAATAATAAGACACTGATTTGGAATAATTAAGTTATGAACAAAAATTTTATTAAAAAATAGTGCAGCAGTGAATGTGAACTAAATAAACGCGTAAGCGCCGCATATGCACGGCGCTTACGCCTGTTTTCTCGCGAGTTATTGCAGGTTTCTTTGGCGGTTGCATTACGGAGTGCTTTTTCGAACTTTGGACGTTATAATATCTTCGTTTCGTTGAAATTGATGGCATCGTATACGACACCAAAATACGCCGGCTGTCTTGACGTTATTAAGAACAAAGACTACTTAAAATGCTCGTCGTGTAGTAAATGCTTCGATCTTATGTGTGCGAATGTTCCTGATAAGCGTTTTAATTCCGTAAAGCAAGGGTCGTGGACTTGTCAGTGTTGTCGCAGTAAGCTATCGAAAGGAGACAACTCCAATACCCCAATACGCCCAGTCTAACCGCCTATTGGAGCGGATTCTCCGGAATATACCATCATGGACAACATAACACATCGTAAAAAGACATCAACATCAAAATCTGGTGACTTGGTTATGCCACCTGTTTCAATTCTAGAGCCATCATTATTGGAAACAATTAAAAAAGAAATACGTTTAGCTGTAAACGAGGCTATAGAAAATACGGTGGCAAAGCTTTTACAAAAAGAATTTGAATGCATTAAAAGCGAACTTACAGAACTAAAAACACTCAAGACTTCCTTCCAATTTTTAAGTGATGAATACGACTCATTAAATGCTGAAACTAAAGTATCATTGGAAAATATATCTATATTAAGGAAAGAAAATGAAAATCTTCTTAAAACTGTAGCAGATCTGTCCTCTAGGTTGACTATGATGGAACAGTATTCACGTGAAAATAACATCGAAATAAATGGTATCCCGGAGAACAAATCTGAAAACCTTGTAACATTAGTTCATCAGATTGGAACCATAATTTCTTGTCCATTACAACAGAGTGACATACTGAATTGTGTCAGAGTCAGAAAACTTGACGATACACATAATAGACCGCGTTCAATAATAGTGAAGCTTCCGAGTACTCGAGTTAGAGATACTGTATTGGCTGCCGTAACGAAGTTCAACAAAAATAACTCGACCGAAAGGTTACATTCGGGTCACTTGGGATATGGTGGGAAAAGGTCGGCTGTTTTTATCTCTGAACATCTTTCACCACATTATAAGGCTCTTCATGCGGAGACATGAAAAGTTGCCCGTGAAAAAGGTGTTAGATACGTATGGATACGTAATGGTCGCATATTCACTCGCCTGAACGATGAATCCCCAGCGAAACTAATTAAATCTTATGATTGCTTAAAGAAACTTTAGATGATTTTTCACGATCTGAGGCTGTACTTAATCTTCAAAATTCAAGGTATATTATCAAAACTTCCGCGGTATGCGAACTAAACTAAATGATATACATCTTGCTAGCCTTAATCACAATTATGATATAATAGTCGGAACTGAGACTTGGCTAAACGATACTATTGAAGACAATGAACTATTTAACAAAAATTATCACGTCTATCGTCGCGATCGTCAAACTACTTCGGCAGCTGGGAAAGATGGAGGCGGAGTTCTTTTTGCTGTATCCAGAAACATACAATCTAGGAGAGTTTAACAATTAGAGAGCTCCAATGAAGACCTTTGGATTACATTAGAGATCAAAGAGGACAATGTGTTGAGGGAAATTTTACTCTGTGTTGTATACCTACCACCGCCGATTACATTGAGCTCATTGAATTCGTTTTTGGATAATGTGACTACTAATATGAATAATAATGCCGCTGAAATGCTTATATTTGGTGATTTTAATTTAAACTTTATAGAATGGATGAATGTTGATAACTGTAATAATTTAATGCCTACTAATTATGACAATGCTGTGGGTTATAGTTTTGTTGACTTTTTGTCTCAGAATAACTTAAAACAATTGAACTATGTAAAGAACTCACATCAGCGAACATTGGACTTAGTTTTGAGTAATTTTGAAGGGTTGACGATTGAAGAAGCCCACGATACACTCAGTAAACTTGACAATTACCACCCTGCTATAGAAATTAATGTTAAGTTTATAGCTTCTCCACCACTTAAATGTAAAATTTTTGCCTCACATAATTTTAAAAAAGCAGACTATGAACTTATTAACAGAAAGTTAAGTCAGGTTGACTGGGTGTCAGAGCTGGGCTGCGGCGATGTCGATATTATGACACAGAAATTCTACAGTATCTTGTTCGAAATAATAGAGTCAACTGTTCCAAAAACCAAGTTACGCAAAAGTAAATTGCCTATCTGGTTTACGCGGTCTTTACAGTCTCTTATCTCAGAAAGAGATAATATTAGGCGAAGATTTAAACGCTATAATAATCCTCGTTTGACAAAGTTTGACAAAGCAGCGCGTTTGACAAAGTAGATCATAATCTCTTAATTATAAAACTCAGACGTTTTGGCATTCATGGACCACTTTTATCATGGTTCCAATCATATTTGGAGAATCGGGTCATGAGGGTTGTAGCCCACGATTATAAATCGTGTGACTATATAGCATGTTCTGGTGTTCCGCAGGGCTCTCATTTAGGCCCAATCCTGTTTTTGGTCTTTGTCAATGATATATGTGATAAATTACGCAACTCTGAATATTTACTTTTTGCAGATGACCTTAAATTGTATAAAACCATAAGTGATATGAAAGATGCGTCCAAACTTCAGGATGATCTTAACGCGGTCTACGAATGGTGTCAAGAAAATAATATGCTCTTAAATGCCAGTAAATGCGTACACATAAGGCTCACAAAAAATAAGAATCCAATTTCTGCTAGTTACTGCGTAGGGTCGGAGCAACTGACAGAAGTTGACAGGATTCGGGATCTGGGCGTAATAGTCGACACTGGGTTGGGGTTTGTTGAGCACATGAACTCCATTATATCTAAGGCATGGAAGATATTGGGCTTCTTGAAACGCATGTGCAAAGACTTCTCTAATGTTCATGCGATAATATGTTTATACAACACCTTGATCCGCAGTGTTTTGGAATATGCTAGTTGCGTCTGGGACCCACATTATCAAATCCATATAAACCGTCTGGAACGCGTACAGAGAGCTTTTACCAGGTTTATAGCATATAAGGATCCCAATTGTCCTTACCGCGCAGATTACAATACTCGTTAAAACACTTTGGACTCGTAACACTACAAAACCGTCGCAAACTTGCAGACTTAATGTTTTTATATAAACTGGTTAATGGTTACATTGATAATCCACACCTAGTCGGTCAAATAAACTTATCGGTTCCGAGAAGAATACCCAGATTTCCACTAAAAATCAACTTTGCTCCAACCTATTATCGAACAAAGATTAACTGTCCTTTAAATCGCATTAAAAAAGCATATGTTGATGTTAATGATGTAGACATCTTTAGCCGTCCGCTCGCAGCCTTTCGAAAGAGAGTTCTTCAAAAACTAAGTTCGTAAAATAATTAATAATATCTACTACTTTTTCTTTAATGTCTCTGTAACTCCGATGTATTTTTTTTTGCATTATTTAATTTTGTGTTATTTAATTTTATTTTGTTTTTAGTTATTCCATGTTATAATATGCAATATTTTATTATCCTAGTAATTTTATAGTTATGCTGTAATTTTATATAATTTTTATAATTTGAGTACCCGCATTAGAGAGTGTTGTACACGCCTAAAAAGATACTTCACACAGCATGAAAAATTGATATAATTTATTTATGTAAAATTCGTTAACTGTCGATGGTGTGGCTTTAAATAAATAAATAATAATTTCATTATTGGGCTGTTTTTTAAGTTTGAGGTGTAGTTTATCTCTGTTTCTTATGCATTTTAACAAGCCAGGTGTAATCCACGGCTTACGTATCCTTTTACGACATGGAATAATTGTAGTGGTTTTACATCTATCGATATCATAAATTAGGGAATCAGTGAAAATTGAGACTGCAGTGTCTACATTATTACATTTATAAATAGGGCTAAAATCTATCGTAGGAATGATATCGTCTAATTTTTTTAAGTCTATTTTAATAATACTTTTACACGCCACACTTTTAGTTTTTAGGCTTTCTAGGCTTAGTATTACGCTGTAATGGTCTGTTATCGTCGTTTGAGAAACAAAGCATTTAGCAGATAATTTGGTCCGCATGATGACATGATCTAAGCAAGTATATGTATGCGTTGATATATTGTGTGCCGGTAACATGCCATGCGACGCTAGTAGATCAAGGTAAGTTTGGGCTCTGGTATCACTGGAAGACATGGCAATGTCAATATTGATATCTCCGGTTAGAATGATGGTGCTATAGGCTCTTAGTGAAAGTAACAAGTCGTTTAACGATTCCAGAAATCGTGTGGTATTACTTTCGCTTGGTGGACGATATATTGCCAAGATAATAGTATTTTTATCTATTTGAATTTGGAGACAGTTGGAATCAACTAAATTTGGTTCATGTATTGCATAGTTATAGTATGTTTTATAATACACCACTACTCCTTCGTTATGCGTTAAGTTATTGACTGTTGATGTACAGTGATAGCTTTCTATAATAGGTAAACACTGATTACGGGGTAACCAACACTCTGTTAATATGAGAAGGTCGAAATCGACATTAGCACGGCTTAGCAACACTTGAAAGTCAGCAATATTGCACTTGAGACTTCTTATGTTTTGTATTATTATATTTAAGGATGTAATTTTATTGTATAGAAATTTATTACAGTCTTCAATGCAACACGTAGAGGACTCAGCCATAGCTATGCGGTCTAGTTCTTTGTTTATATTTATTATACTATTTTGATCGAATTTAATTTAATTGTGATTGATTGAAAGTGTATAAAACGATTCCCCTTTTGTTTTAGTATTTGTTAAAGGATAGGTAAAGCGCAATCCTGACAGGTTTGTAAAGTTATTGTTAAGTACAGTATATCGATTGATCATATTTAATAGTTGATTAAAGAACAAAAAAGATAAACGGGCGAGTCGTATGAGTTGTATTTGGGATGTAAGTCTGGATGAATGTTGAGTAAATGGTGTGTTAGGATGTGAGTGAATGATGCTTGCTATATATGAAAATTTATTTTAAAAGTGTTATTGTGATGTAGGTATCCAAAAGTATGACAATTACACAAGGCGCTAGTCTATTAAAACAGTATATGAATAAAAAATAAAAGCATGCATATGAGGTAAATTATACAGACACAAATAATTGTTATTTGGAAGCCAAATTTTGTAGATATTGCTCAGAACGAATAACAATGTGCTTACTACTATTTTCCTTCCTGACAAGAATTTGTCCATTGGAACACCAGCTAAATTTATAGCTTATATATTGGCTTTACTAAATTCACGTGCAGAATGAAATAATTTCCTGGTAGAAGGCGGTAGGTATTCAACAACATAAAGTGATTTTTTTTCTGTTATACCTATAGCAGTTGTATTTAGTTTATTTTCCGGTTTCTTATTTAAATAAATTTATTTAAATAAATCGCCTAAAGGATTCCAAGAGTATCAGCAGCACAAGTAAGATAATTAATTTAAGCCCCATATTAGACGAGAACGATATCTTGAGAGTTGGAGGTAGACTCAAGCATGCGCATATAGATCTCGAAATGAAACACCCTGCATCCCTAGTAACACAAAACTAGTAGATCTAATCATCGATCAGGCGCACGAGCTCACTTATCACGGGGGAGCTCGGTTGACTACCGCATACATCCGTCGCAAATATTGGCTTATTGGTGGAAACAATGCTACAAAAAAAAACGACTAAGATTTTGTGTTAAATGCAAGAAACAAAGTCCTAGGACGATATATCAGTTGATGGGTGACCTACCTTCCGCACGAACGAATCCATCGCGCCCATTGCAGCACTGCGGCGCGGATTGTACAGGACACGTAAACATCAAAGCCAACAAGGGCCGTGGAATCAAGACCACGAAAGGTTACGTGGCTGTATTTGTGTGTATGGCAACCAAGGCAGTACACTTAGAATTAGTATCAGACCTGACAACAGCAGCTTTCCTCGCAGCCTTACGTAGAATGGCTGCCAGGCGAGGACTTCCCAGTCACATGTACAGCGATCAGGGGACGAATTTTATAGGAGCAGATAAGGTGCTAAAGCAGGTACTAGCACAAATCAAACAAGTATTTAACGAAGAATTTATGGCAGAAGTAGCAAGTTTAAACATAGAATGGCACTTTAACGCACCCTCTTGGCCTTCAGCAGGCGGCCTATGGGAGGCTGCGGTAAAAAGCCTTAAATATCACCTGAAAAGAGTAGTGGGCGAACAAAACCTTACGTTCGAGGAATTCACTACAATTCTCGCTAGCTTGGAGGGATGTTTAAATTCAAGACCATTATGCCCACTTACCGAGGACCCCAATGACTAAGATGTCTTAACATCGTCCCACTTCTTAGGCAGTAGCCCAGTGTTAACAGTATATGACACAGAACAAGATCTTCGAACAAGATGGCATCTTACTCAGCAAATATTCAAGCATATATGGAATCGTTGGCGTGATGAATATCTAGCACTGCTTACGACAAGAAGTAAGTGGCAAAAACCCCAGCCGAACATCAAGATAAATGACGTTGTCGTAATCAAGGATGACAACCTACCACCGGGGAGATGGGCACTTGGCCGCGTCATAGAGCTACACCCCGGAAGCGACGGCTTTATTAGAGTCGTCACTTTAAAAACCAAGAATGGTAAAATGCAACGGCCGGTTGTAAAGCTTTCAATTTTACCAATTTACGATCAGGCACCGGAAAGCAAGAATAACAAAGATGACGAGAAGAAGCAGAAAGTAAACAGAAGTCCCAAAATTAAGAAAACCTTTAATTTTGCGGCGATGGCAATTTCTTTGTTATTGTTAATTTTTCTATCAGTCTCATCAGCGCAATGCCTTTATAATATTACACAACTGCAAGGAAACAACAGTATTTATTTTGACCGTGTTAAAGACTTACAAATTATTCGCGACGATTGGAAACTAGTTGTATTTTACGACACTCAACCGTATCAAGAAGGCAATAAGGTCCTCGAAAAGAATATCAAGTACTTAGAACAGTTATGCGATAAAATTGAACAGCGATCACATTGCAGTGGAATCATGTGGCAAATACGTCATGAGGTTATTGAACTACAGTACTATAATGATATGCTTACGAACCACAACGTAAACAAACAGGCGCGTCGTCGTCGGCGTGGACTAATCAATGGGATAGGCTACCTGGCCAATAGTCTGTTCGGTGTCCTGGATGATCACTTCGCTGAAAAATATGAATCAGACATAAAACAGATCCGTGAAAACCAGAACCACTTGGCTAATCTCTGGAAACATCAGACATCAGTAGTCGAGGCGGAGTTCAACCTACTAAAACGCACAGAAGTACTTATGAATAAGCATCATAAGCTTATTAATCAGAAATTGATCACCTTACAGAGCGCAATCAATGAAGCAAAGTTTGAAACTGAGATCGAATCTATCATCAGCGATTTTCTAACAACTGCAATTATTACAAACAACCTTTTATTTAAGTTAAAAAATATACAACAAATCCTGCTCGATGCTGTCACAAATATTTATAATGGAAAATTTGATTTCCACCTCCTTTCTCCAGAACAGTTAAGGCATGAGCTCAGAATTATTTCTGAAGAATTGCCCAAGGATCTGTCGTTACCAATACAGAAAACCGACGGTTTATCAGTTATATATAACTTACTTCAAGTCCGAGCAGGAGTGACTGACAGGTTTGTTATAATGGAACTAAAAATTCCGCTTATTGGCGATGATATGTATGAAATTCTGAAACTAATCCCGATACCTCGACCAATATATAATGGTCACGAGGTTGTGGTGATGCCAATTGCCACTTACGTCGCCGTCAATTTAAAACATGACATGTTTTTTGAAGTAACGGAAGAAGATTTATTGTCTTGTTTCCCCAGAAGCCCATAACTAAGTTTATAAGATGACTCTTAAGCGTCCTATTCAAGTTATTAAAGACGATGTTTTTGTGAGACGCTAGCTAATCAAAGAAGATGCAAAACTAGTGTAACTGTATGCAATAACAGATGGATTGAGTTAAATAAACTTAACACATAGTTCTACTTTTGCTGCGAGTCATGTCAGTTGAAACTCGTACGTGATGATCATATAACTCCTCTGCAATTGGCAAATTCAGGGTTTTTTCACATCGATCAAGGATGTATTATCAAATTAGGAGACTCCCTCGTTTATTCCCACAGACAGGAAGCCAGTCAGTTACGAGTGAGCTCAAGTTTCCCATTGCCAGAAGTTTCTCAAATAAATCATATTGTTAACATTTCTATACCCGATATACCGCTTCACAGTAAAAAAGATTCGGACTTAGCAAATCATGCTCTCCAGCTTCAAGATATTGAACTACAAACTACAAGAGGAAACTATAGATCATGAAGCAGAGCGTGCCCCTATTAGAGAGCAAAATGTCCACCACTACGCGGCGATATGCATTCTATACGCATTCGTGGGGCTTTGTATATCAGTGTGGGTATGCAGGTGTGGCAGGAAGAAGCTGACAGCTAACGCGCCCGCCGCGCCGCCGCCGCCGCCGGTGCAGCCGCGGTGCGCTGTGGCAGCTGCCATGGATACTGCAGCAGCGCCGTCTACTAGTGCAGTGAACTAAATGAGTTGTCTAATAATAGTGCGCGAGTGTCAGTTAACCAAAAACATTCCCAAAGTGCATAGTGCGCGAGGGCGAATCAAATCGACAGGATGTTCCCCTATTGTGTTACGTTCAGTTTTTAAAGCACCCAGTGAAACAATTGACTCTACTAGTTTTTAAAATAAAAATGCATATCATCCTGTAATCATGCATCGGGTACTAATCAGTGGGGTAACATTAGATATAGTGATTATTGTTTATTCACCTTGTATCATCTACAGCATTTCATCATCTCTACTAACCTCATCTTTCCCGCCCGGGAATATGTACGAGCATGCACTATGCCCGTACAACAGCTGAATCATCATTTTATTGCAATACGCAAATTACTTATAATCCAAATTTAATATGCAACAAATCAGTTCGTCATCGGTAATCAAGTACGCCGCACGTTCTCATTATTCATCAGATCACTCATTTACCCTTTAAGGAAAGATCTAAATATATCAGTAATTATATTAGTTTATCAGTGTTTCAGTTTATCAGACTCTATCAGACACTATCAGATACTATCAGACTCTATCAGGCTCAATTAGTACCGACATCCCCCTACAATCAGGTTGTCGCCTTTTTAATAAAAGCGCGAATAGGTTTGAGACCGAGCTCCGACGGCTTTGCGGAGAAAACGAAATTGGCCCATTTAGAGGTGACTACTATCGATGTGAAGCGTACATCATGATGGGCCATACACAAGTTTTTTAAAGTGTCATCTTATTCCTATGGGTAATTTTACTCCGCTTGAAGATCATCGGGTAAAGACGACCAAGAACAAAGGTTACTTGGTTACAGACTCGCTTGGTGTGCGGTCCGAAGGTCATGGTATTGTTTACGGTGGCCCCTATATATTTGATCTGTTTAATCCAGGGAATAGGGACTGGTCTTTTGACCGAGATTACTTCTTGGCTGGCGCAGGGAGGGGCGCGAGGTGGCACCTCTGGAAAGAGAATACCGCAGCGCTCTTGTCTATCTTGCCCTAGAGTATTGGTGGCTGCCTGAAGGTTTCTGGCAATGAAAACCTTATTCCTATGCAAACGGGCTAGAAGCATCTTACTCGAACGAGAAATATCGTTCGTGTAAAGGCTGATTAGGAGGGGTGTGGGAGGTTAGCTGAGCCTTGTGGGTTCTGAGGGGACGGGGTGGAGTTCGAGCTGAGGGGAAGAGGGGTCGATGGGAATACAGTACAGGGACCTTCTCTAGTAAATTAGAGTAACGCCCCCACGGGAGCCGACTCTGTCATCACAAACGAAGTTGTAGTTTGCAATCCTAGGATCGCAGTGGGTGGGCTTAGGAAAGGTTTTATGCACCAGAAGGATGTCCGCGAAAGAAGTATGTGGTTGCTCAAAGAAGCATATTACAGCAAAAGGTGATGCATGGTGGGATGCGGAGTTGCAAAGCTCCGTAGAAAGTAAGAAGAAGGCATGGCAGGACTATGTTTCTTCTTTGAACCTGAATGCCAGTATGACAGAGATGAAGAAAGAAATATACCGGCAATGCAAGAATGCCACCAAAACCTTAGTGAAAAAAAATTTAAAAGAAAAGCGTGAAAGAGCCGGTGCGATTGAGGAGGAGAGGCTGGCGAAGAACTTCGAGAACAACACTAAACTCTTTTGGAGCAAAGTGAGAAAGTCTCGAGGTGATTCGTCAGGTTCCAGAATGGAAAGGATAAAATCTAAGGATGGTGACATTCTTGCAGATACACAAGCTGTATTAACCCGGTGGAGTGAATATTTTGGAGAAATGTATGGAGATGCCCCGGATACTGGTGCCACAGACGAGCCCAGAGACGAGTTTGTGGCACCGGAATCAACAGAGGGCATCACTATGGAAGAAGTTGAATGGGCGATAGGAAGTATGAAAAATGGTAAAGCTGCGGGAATAGACATGATATCTGCCGAGATGATTAAATATGGTGGAACTTGCGTCCGGGACGCCTTTCGGGTCCTTGCAAATCTTTGCTGGAGGACCGGTAGGGTCCCTACTGATTGGCGCCGCGCATTCATTGTACCCTTGTACAAAGGCAAGGGTTCACAATATGACTGCGCCAATTACAGAGCCATTAGTTTGATCAACTTAGCAGCCAAGGTGTATGGTAAAATTGTTAAAAGGAGAATGCGCGACAAGTCCGATGGAATGTTGTGCGAGGCACAAGGGGGTTTCAGGTCCGGAAGAGGATGTTCGGATCAAGTTTTCTCCCTCCGCAACATCGTGGAGAAGCATCTGGCAGTGGGCCGGAAGGTTTTCTGCGGTTTTGTGGATCTGGAGAAGGCGTTTGATAGAGTTGTGCGAAAGAGACTTTGGGACATTTTGCCAGAGTATGGTATAAATGGCACTCTGCTGCGGGCCGTCCAGTCCACCTATGTGGACTGCAAGGCATGCGTACGGGTGGGTGGTAACATGTCACCCTGGTTTGACGTTGAAATCGGCGTCAAGCAGGGTTGCGTGTTGTCCGCTAGACTGTTTATAATATATTTGGATGAAAGTCTTCAAAGACTGAAAGCGATGAATAAAGGTGTACAAATGAGTGATCTAGTGGTAAATCATCTACTATATGCAGATGACGCGGTTTTGATAGCGCCAACAGCCACTGATCTGCAAACACTAGTCACAGTTATGAAAGACGACTGCGTGAAAAATGGCTTACATTTGAATGTGAAGAAAACCAAAATTATGGTTTTTGAACGGGAAGAAACCAGAACGAATGCAAGGATTGTGGTTGGGAACGATGTGCTGGAGCAAGTGAATGAGTTTGTATATCTTGAATGCGCATTCAGTAAGGATGGAAAATACACCGCTGACATAGAGAGAAGAGTGAGCGCAGGGAACAGAGTGAATGGCGCGATGGGAAAGCTACTTGGGAGCCGGCACTTAAGCCGAAAGGCGCAGCTGGCCATACATAATGGAGTGCTTGTCCCAACGCTGTTATATGGCAGCGAGAGCTGGGTATGTAAGAAGGAGAATGAAAGTAGGATACATGCGGTGGAAATGCGAGCTCTGCGGACGATGTGCGGTGTGAAGCTGACCGACCGTATTCGCAACAGCGTAGTAAGAAAGCAAATAGGTATGAAAGAGAATATCGGTGTGAAGATGAGAAAGGGTATGCTCCGTTGGTTCGGGCATATAGAAAGAATGTCCGAAGAAAGAATGACAAAACTGATATACAATGCAAAAGTGGAAGGATGTAGGTACCGGGGAAGACCTAGACTTAGATCTTACCATGACCAAATAGACCGGGTCTTATCTGAAGGACAAGTCAGGAGTCTTCGTAACCGGCGAGCGTGTATGAGACGAACTATGAGAGTAGAGGAAGCCAGAGAGGTATGTAAGGAAAGAGCCTGTTGGAACTCTGTACTCTCTGCCTACCCCGTAAGGGATCTATCTATCTATCTATATCTGACTCCAGTTCCCGCGCTCCCACGCTCCAGGCGCTGTTGTCTACCCCCCGCTTAGGCCGGTACTCTGCGCCAACACGTGGACGAAGCCACGGTGTATGGAAGCCACTTTCATACACTGCGACTCCTGGCCCATCTCCCCAAACCCACGCTGGTGGTTACGCCTTCCGCGCCTGCCGACGTCCCGGAGACTTTGTGGTGGTGCGTGACCTGTATAGCGTTGTATGCGTCAACATGATTCGCGAGCCGGCCTAATGACTCCGCGCCGCTACTAGCTCAGATGAGAAAATTATCCTGGCTCTCTTACATGGACGTTCTCGGCGCCATATCCTCCCTGAGAACCCAACCCCCTTCCAATCCATAATGGATTTCCCGCATTACGCCCCATAGCCTATCCCTGGCGACTTTTAACGCCAACGGCCTCCGCTTCCAACGTAACCAGGTCGGTGGCTTCCTTTGGGATCACGAACTGAACATCCTTCTGGTGCAGAAAACCTTTCCTAAGCCCGCCCACTGCGATTCTAGAATCGCAAACTACAACCTCGTTTGTGATGACAGAATCGGCTCCCGTGGAGTCCGTACTCTCATTTACTACAGAAGGTCCCTGTACCGTATTCCCGTCGCCTCTCTTCCCGTCAGCTCGGACTCCACTCCGTCCCCTCAGATCCCACAAGGCTCAGCTCCCCCCCCCCCCCCCTTCTAATCAGCCTTTACACGAACGATATTTCTCGTTCGAGTAAGATGCATCTTCCGCGTTCCGCGAATGATACCGTTCTCGACGTCTTGCATAGGAATAAGGTTTTCATTGCCAGAAACCTTCGGTTTTACTTGGCGATCAGTAAACTAAACATTGAAGCTAAAACAAGTGTGGTACACGATAACCCGACGACCATAAATCCCCGTGCGTCATACACAGAAAGTCATCATTATGTACATATATGAATATATAGAGGTAGCTTGAAAACGTTTAAGCGGAAATTGGGACGGGTTTGAGCCTTGCGTATGTCTTTAGATTTAGCTAGGTTAAGTGAGAACACATACATTAACTTTGAAAAACCTCTCCAAACTGAAACTAGCCTTTTTATTTAACTATAAATGGTGTAACATAATAAACGCAAGACCTAAAAGTAGTTTCTTCTAAATCGATCACTGAATTGATTCCAACAATTTTTAATGTATACATTTTTTTAATTTACAAAAAATGATATTACGCTTTTATTGCGCTATAATAAACTAAATTTATTTTTGATTCAAATCAATAAGGAGATTTCAAACGTATTTCTCAATACGCACACATACATGTATAAGTTTCATGTTAATTTAAAAGGGGTTAAATATTTTAATTTTGGTTAGTTGGTTTTCGTATTGAGTATCTAAAAAAAAAAGAAAAAAATTCACATACACAAACACCCAGATCAAAACGAATAATTTTTTTTTTTTTTTTTTTTTTTTTTTTTTTTTTTTTTTTTTTTTTTTTTTAAACATAGCCCCACACTAGGATTTATTCCTGTAACGTGGGTGCGTTTACAAACATGAAAATTCACATACACAAATACCCAGACCGGAACAAATAATTGTGGATCACACAAAGATTTGTCCCGTGCGGGACTCGAACCCGCGACCATTAGACGCAGTGGGCAGAGCGGCTTAAGCTCTTAACCACTGCGCTAAATCGTCCGTCGTTTAGGTTTTACGTATGTTTTTAGAAGCGAAAGATAAATGGGAACACATGATTCCTTTTAAAAAATCTCTCCAAACTTAAAATTGCCATTTTATCTATCTATACGCTGAGGTCACGGAGCTCTAACAAGTTCTTTCCCTACAGACCGGAAAAATACCAGTGGGCTTCCTCCACTCTTATGGTTCGTCTCATACACGTTTGCCACCTACGGAGACCCTTTACTTTATTTTTGATTTAAATCTAAAATCCCCTTGCTAAGCAAAACCTTCAAAATACGCTTCAGTTATTTCCAGGAACATAAATCGACGCCGAAATGCGGAAACGCATCATTTCATTTTTCCATCGACAATTTAAACTTACAAAGACAAGGTTAGGTCACAATACAGAAGATTTAGAAGGTCTACTCCATTTTGAAGATGGCCTCCTCTATGGATTTAAGTGGCTGGATTTAATTCCCACACGGGGCATTTGTTATCGTCTAACTCACGATATTTTGTTTCGGTATGAAGTGTTTGTGTACCTACGTTAATTTAATGTTTGTAAATACTCCCACAGCATATTATAATAGTTACTAGTGTAGACTACGTTTCTCATGAATTAATAAGATAACTAGCAGAAAAGGTCTGTAGAGAAAGATTCTGCTGGAACTCTGTATACTCTGCCTACCCCGAAAGAGGTCTGGTGTGATGATATAGATAAACAGATAGGTAACTTGCGGGTAGTATAGTGTGCATGATTCTTATTCCAATCGCTAGTAATAAGAAGCTTCACTTTGTGATTGTGTGTGCAACCACTACGCTCGAGCCAGAAGGGCAAGAGGGCAACTAGCTCAAGGGCGCCTCAAGGAGGAACGGTATCGACTTGGGCAGTCGCTACGGGGGAGGGCGTATACTAGGTGTCTCGCCGTGGTGCTGTGCATAGTACACCCACGTTTCGGCGACGATATTAGGTTCCATGTAATAGAGGGCGAGCCTTTTGCCATATACCGGGCACAATACCAGAAACCGGACTCGTACTGGGAAGTTTTCGTTAGAAAAGCCACACATGTCCGACCTTGGATTTGAACCCAGGACCTTGTGATCACAAAGCGATGCACTTTGCCACTAGACCAACGACGCAGTTCAGCAACGAGTTATTCAACTGTGAGGCAAAGACCCCCTTGCACAAATATACCTTTATTTCAGAGGGACGTTAAAGCAAAACGTCTGTTTTGCTTTACCTGAGAGAGAATAGGTTATATTTCACCATGCGGACTCAATGTGAATCGGTGGCAGCAGGTCTGTAGCCACCGGCTGTTAGGGCTTATTATGACAGATGATGATCGATTCATGACAGCCGACATCATTGTTTTAACGTGCGTTTCAAAGTATGAAGCCGCTGAAAATGCCACAGACCCATCTCAGACTGACCGATCCGAACTTTGATGACTGCTAAGACTACCGTAGCGCAACATTGCCACAAGCGACTAAACTTTCACCTTTTTGCAAACATTTTATACTTTTTCTAATACTACAAATAATTTCTTTCTAACCAAACCATAAATCCCTTTGAAATATTTCTGAATACAGGATAATTCTAATAAAATGTCACTCATCTCCTAAAATAACAAAGTGATCATTCACAGTAAAAGGAAGAGAGATAAACAGAATATTGAGTTTGTTTTGAGTGAGTGCCGTTTGA
Source organism: Phalera bucephala (assembly GCA_905147815.2). Lineage (NCBI taxonomy): Eukaryota > Metazoa > Arthropoda > Insecta > Lepidoptera > Notodontidae > Phalera > Phalera bucephala. Next base: position 1,606,973 of record LR990610.1, on the reverse strand, counting down.
TCGCGGGAATGGAAGGAAACATGTTGGATCGTTTTATTTTTTAAAATGTAAAGACTCATAATTACTTGAAGACAAAGGACCCATGACATGTGTTACTTTTTATGTCGGAAGAAGTCGAGCGACGTCGAGTAACGTCAAACGATGTCTCCCGATAAGTCTGGCGATATCGTACGCCCTGTCCGACAATGGACAATACGGACAATATGAAGGAACGATGTAAGAATATATAGCCTCTTCCAGTGAAATGTTGCAATCGACTAAATGTTATTTCTTTCTCAAAAAAAACGTAGCTCCCACACTAGGATTTATTCCTGCGTCGTGGGTGAGTTTAAAAACATGAAATTTCACATACACCAATACCCAGACCGATACAAATAATTGTGGGTCACACAAAGATTTGTACCGCGCGGGAATCTAACCCGCGACTATAAGACACACTGGGCGAAGCGGCTTAAGCTATTAACCATTGCGCTAAATAGTCCATCAAAATGTAAATGATACGGGCCCGTTATAGCCCAACATCTCTGGCGACAAGATTCGCGGAACATTGGTCTCTTTAGGGGTGCCGCGTAAAAGACGATTGTTTGTACTCCTCGCACTTTAAGAAGTATATGGATTAGAGACTTAATATTTCGAAACATGATTTTTGACGATATATTTTAGAGAGAAACCCTGAGAGGGAGATACGACAGACCGAAGGTTCGATGTTGGTGAGCGCAGGGGGAACGAGAGTGATACAGTGCGGGGACCGTCTGTAGTAAATGAGAGTACACCTCTACGGGTACTGGTTCTGTCATTTCGCACAAGGTTATAATTTCCGATACTAGGATCACGGTGGGCTTGAGAAAGGTTTCCTGCACCGGGAGGAGATCCAATTGGTGATTTTGATGGAAATCACGAACCTGATCTCGGTAGAAGCAGAGGCCGTCGGCCTGCTAGTTAAGGTATCCTATTAAAGAACGGGCTAGAGGCGGTGCGGAGAACTTAGGCCAGCTTGCGAGTCCAACGTGCTGTTGATGATCACAACTCTGTACAGTTCGCGCATCAGAGCCAAATCCGCAAGGATCCTGGCAAGCGTAGACGGCGCCTGAACTAGTTTGGGTCTGGAGAGGGGCGCAGGATCCGCTCAGGGGCAGAGGAGTAGGACGGGGGCAGAAAACAGTGACTGGGGCGCAGGGCGCAGGGGGGCTGAAGTCGTTAGGTGGAGAGGTGCTAAGAGCGCTGAGTGAAGTTGCGCAGAAGGCGCGGGCGTGAGGGACAGTGGCGCTGAGGACGCGGAAGGTTGTTGCGCTGAGGGCGCTGGCGAAAACATAAATAAAACCTGTTCAGTTGATACCACAAGGTAAATATTTTTCACTATCCATAGCCGTAGCGAATACCGCTTTTACCTTTGCAGGCCTTATATTACCGTGTATTCGCTAGCATTAGCGATAATACACGGTTTCAAAAATTGATTTTGAGATGAACCTAAATAGACAATCAATCAATGATTGAATCAAGAATTATTAGGTGTGAAACCCACATTAATACCGCGTGCTATTTTTCGACTACTGCCATCTATTGACCGTCGCGATACAACTACACTGAAAAAATTTGGCGAAGCATTTCTATTTTGTGATTAACATTTATCTATCTATGTCGTCACGCCAGACCCTTGCTGGGTAGGCAAAGAGTTCTAAGGTCCAACAGGTTTCCTTACATTTTGTGTATGTGTGAATGATCTACGCTGTTGGCTGCGGGGCCTTACAGCTTCACCGGGCAAGAGGGCGAGCGTGCTACCACTAAGGTCAAGCCAAAAGGGCAAGGGGCCCGCCGGCCAATGCAGAGCACCACGGCGAGGCACCTAGTAAATTCCCTCCCCCATAGTGACTGCCCGAGCAGAGGCCGTTCCTCTTTGACTACGACCGTATGGAGTATATCGATGTGAAGCGTACGTCATGATGGGCCATACACAAGTTTTTTAAAGTGTCATCTTATTCCTAGGGGACATTTTACTCCGCTTGCAGATAATCGGGTACAGACGACCAAAAACAAAGGCTGCTCCGTTACGGACTCGCTTGATGTGAGGTCCGAAGGTCATGGTGTTGTTTAGGGTGACCCCTACTAGATATTTGATCTGTTTGATCCAGGGAATAGGTAGGTCGAACATGGTCACTTGACCGAGGTTACTTCTGGGGTTGCGCAGGGAGGGGCGCGGGGTGGCACCCCTAGAAAGAGAATACCGCAGCGCTCTTGTCTGGGTCCTCCTATACGTCACTTCCTGAACTAATTCCCTAGAGTATTGGCGGCTGCCTGAAGATTCCTGGCAATGAAAACCTTATTCCTATGCGAACGGGCTAGAAGCATCTTACTCGAACGAGCAATATCGTTCGAGAAAAGGCTGAATAGGAGGAGGGGTGCGCTAAGCCTTGTGGGATCGAAGGGGACGAGGTGGAGTTCTGTCATCACGAACGAGGTTGTACTTTTGCAGTTGGCGGGATTAGGAAAGGTTTTCTGCACCAGAAGGATGTCCAGTTCGTGATCCCAAAGGAAGTCACCAACCTAGTTACGTTGAACGCGGAGGCCGTTGGGATAGGCAATGGGGCTTAATCCGGAAAGCGGTAACCACCGGCGTGGGTTTGGGGAGATGTGTTAGGCCCACAGGTGGGTGAAGAGCTGCAGTGTATGAAAGCGACTTCCATACACCGCGGCTTCGTCCACGCGTTGGCTCAGAGTACCGGCCGAAGCGGGGGTGTAGCCGTCAGCGCCTGGAGCGTGGGAGTGCGGGGGCTGAAGTTGCTGGGCAAAAACGCGCTGAGAGCGCCGGGTGAGGTTGCGAAGAAGGTGCGTAGGTCACTAGCGCTAAGGGGCGGGCAGCCGCACAAGGGCGGCCTCGATCGCACCTAGTCCGGCACTTCCCTTTTGGGACTTTGGGGCAATCATGATAATTCGCGGTGTGCCCCTTAGTCCCGCAGCTAGGCGGCTCGGTCGCCGTCTCCCTCGAGCGGGAACATTGCGAGATCGCGTTGTTCCAGACGCATTTGACGCATCGCAGACGCACATGGCAGTTACGGGCAAAGCGCCCATACAGCTGGCAATTGTGCCACTGCCCAGCTGTGCCTCGTATATCGGGGGCGTTTGCGAAGAGGCCATTGATATGGCATACAGCCTAAAAATCAAAGACCTTGCAGCCGGCCATGGTGCGGTCGCACTATGTCATATGCCTGCTTGTCGCGGCCCTTAACCATCCTGTGCACCTGGTGTACCAGAAGGTCTTGGGCAAGAAGGTCTTCCTTGATGGCGGAGGTGTCCAACTCCTTGGGGAGACCACGAATGATAACCCTGAGCTCCCTCTCCTCAAGGAGGAAGTGGGACAAACAGCGGTTGTCGTCCGAGGACGCCATTTTCGCGGTTATCTTTTGCGCGGTGGATCGCGCATGCGTGTAGATGGCGCTCATATCTTGGATGACAAGGGGCAGAAGAGAGATGGTCGAACGCGTGGGGCGCGGGTGTTTCGTAGGACCGCGCTGGGAGATAGCTAGGGCGCGGGGTAGCCAGGGCCGGGGGAAGTGACGTCGCGTCCGGTACGTATTTCCTACAGATCTCTCTGCCTTCCTCTACTCTACCCTTGCCCGACCTAGGATTTGAACCCAGGACCTCGTGGTAATAAAGCGATGCGCTTTGCCACTAGACCAACGAGGCTGTCAAACGGGAACACAAACATTAATTTTTGAAAACCTCTCCAATCTGAAAATAGCCTTTTTATTTAACTACAAAAGGTGTAAAATAATAAAGGCAAGACCAAAAAGTAGTTTGTTCTAAATCGATTACTGAATTGATTCCAATAATTTTTAATGTGTATTACATTTTTAATATACAAAAACTGCTGTTACTCCTTTCATTTTAAAACAATACGGAGATTTCAAATGCATTTCTAAAACGTATGTCTCAATACGCACACATACATGTGCAAGATTCATTGTTAAATAAAACGGGTTAAAAATTTTAAATATGGCTTTCGTATTAAAAGTTAACTAGGAACACATGATTTCTTCTAAAAAACCTCTCCAAACTGAAAATTTCCTTTTTACCTATCTATATCCATATCACACGGAGTTCTAACATGTTCCTTCCTTACAGACTTAGTGAAATCTATAAGGTAAAAACCTGTTGAAACCTGGAAGTTGCCAGTTACGAGTCTTTTTTTTATTTAATTCTCAAAACCCCTTGCTAAACGAAACCTTAAAACATACGCTTCAGTTATTTCCAGGAACATTAACCGACGACGAAATGCGGGAACGCATCATTTCATTTTTCTATCCACAATTTAAACTTACGAAGACTTGGCAAGGTCACAACCTAGAAGATATCGAAGAACAACGCCATTTTGATGATAGCCTTTTCTATTGATTTGATTTAGGTGGTTTTAATCCCCGCACGGGGCATTTGTTATCGTGTAACTCACGATTTTTGGTTTCAGTATGAAGTGTTTGTACCCACGTTAATTTAATGATTGTAAACACACCCACATCTTATAATCATAGTTACTAGTGTAGACCACGTTTTTAATGAATTAATAAGATAACTGAACTAGCAGAAAAGGTCTGTAAAGAAAGATTCTGCTGGAACTCTGTATTCTCTGCCTACCCCGCAAGAGATCTGGCGTGATGATGTAGATAGACAGATAGGTAACTTGCGCGTAGTACCCTCCGAGACCTGGCGAGAAGTCGCGTAGAGCGCATGTCTGTGTGCATGATTCTTATTCCGATCGCTAATAATAAAAAGCTTCACTGTGTGTTTGTGTGTGCAACCACTACACTCGAGCCAGAAGCGCAAGGGAGCAACTAGCTTAAGGGCGCCTCAAGGAGGAACGGCGTCGGCTCGGACAGTCGCTATGGGGTCTGCACCGGCCGGCGGGCAAGGGATTCTACGAGCTCGCCGACGAGGCGGTGTATAATTTTGTGTGCCAACTCTGTATCCGAAAGAAGGGATGTAAGGGCACCGGGAGGGTCGGTGAGAACATGCCGCGGACGGCGGTAGCGGCTGATAGGAGGGGAATTAGGTTCGTAGTCGGCGGCGGCTACGATTAGCAAATTCCTATGATTATCGCGAAATATCGGGTTGTCACTTTTTAAATAAAGGTGCGAATAAGTTGGAGACCGAGATCGGAATGGAGATGTGCTCAAATGTTTACACAATGTTAACTGTGATGTTAACGTGCGATTGATCTTCTGGTTTTTCTGTTCACTAACACTTTTTTCCTACGTTTACATCCTAATCAAATCGGGATCCGGATATCAGAACGGATTTCCCGGGATTTATAGGTTTTCTTAAGAAATTTATGACGGTAATAAAAAAAAGAATACAGTTTATGAATTGACATTTTGTAAATGTATTCTGAATACGAATTCACAAAAAAAATTAAGGAACTACGTTTAGTTAAGAACATTATTATTCAAGACACACACCGTCACGCCTATATTCCCCAAGCGGTGGTGACAAAGGTGTACTGAGTACACCTTTGCCACCCCGACTATGTTAGGTCCCATGTAATAGGATGCGAGCCTATTGGAATATACCGGGAACAATTTCAGACTCCGGACTCTTACTGGGAAGTTTTCGTTAGAAAAGCCACACATGTCCGACCTTGGATTTGAACCCAGGACCTTGTGATCACAAAGCGATGCACTTTGCCACTAGACCAACGAGGCAGTTCAGCAACGAGTTATTCAACTGTGAGGCAAAGACCCCCTTGCACAAATATACCTCTATTTCAGAAGGAAGACGTTTTGCTTTACCTGAGAGAGAATAGGTTATATTTCACCATGCGGACTTAATGTGAATCGGTGGCAGCAGGTCTGTAGCCACCGGCTGTTAGGGTTTATCATGACAGATGATGATCGATTCATGACAGCCGACATCATTGTTTTAACGTGCGTTTCAAAGTATGAAGCCGCTGAAAATGCCACAGACCCATCTCAGACTGACCGAGCCGAACTTTGATGACTGCTAAGACTACCGTAGCGCAACATTGCCACAAGCGACTAAACTTTCACCTTTGTGCAAACATTTTATACTTTTTCTAATACTACAAATAATTTCTTTCTAACCAAACCATAAAACCCTTTGAAATATTTCTGAATACGGAATAATTTTAATAAAATATCACTCATTTCCTAAAATAACAAATTGATCCTTCACAATAAAAGGAAGCGAGATAAACAGAATATTGAATTTGTTTTAAGTGAGTGCCGTTTGATCTCAGGAATGGAAGGAAACATGTTGGATCCTTTTAGTTTTTGAAATGTAAAGCCTCATAAATAATTGAAGACAAAACCCATGACATGTGTTACTTGTTATGTCGGCTGAAGTCGAGTGACGTCGAGTGACGTCAAACGATGTCTCCCAACAAGACTGGCGACATTGCACGCCCTGTTCGACAACGGACAATACGGATAATATGGAGAAACGACGTATGTAGCCTCTTCCGGTGAAATGTTGCAATGACCTAAATATTTTTGTTCTTTTTCTTTAAACAAAAACGTAGCCTCACACTAGGATTTACTCCTGCGTCGTGGGCGCGTTTCAAAACATGAAATTTTACATACACAAATACCCAGACCGATACAAATAATTCTGGGTCACACAAAGATTTGTACTGTGCGGGAATCTAACCCACGACTATTAGACACAGTGGGCGGAGCGGCTTAAGATCTTAACCACTGCGCTTAAATAGTCCATCAAAATGTAAACGATACGCGCCCGATATCGCCCAACATCTCTGGCGACACGAGTCGCGGAACATTGGTCCCTTTAGGGGTACCTCGTGAAAAACGAATTTTTGTACTCCTCGCACTTTAAGAAATATATGGATAGTGACTTAATATTTCAAAACATGATTTTTAACGATATCTTTTAGAGAGAAGCCCTGTGAGGGAGATACGATAGACCGAAGGTTCGATGTTGGTGAGCGTAGGGGGATAGAGAGGGATACAGTGCGGGGACCGTCTATAGTAAATGAGAGTACCACCTCCACGGGTGGTGGTTCTGTCATTCCGCACGAGGTTATTATTTCCGATACGATCACGGTGGGCGGGCTTAAGAAAGGTTTCCTGCACCGGGAGGATGTCCAGTTGGCGATTTTGAAGGAAATCACTAACCTGGTCTCGATCGGAGCGGAGACCGTCGGCCTGCTAGTTAAGTTATCTTATTAAAAACGGGCTAGAGGCGGTACGAAGGACTTAGGGCAGCTCGCGAGTCGTGTTGACGTTCATAACGCTGTACAGTTCATGCACCAGACCCAAGTCCGTAAAGATCCTGGCACGCATAGCAGGCACAATAACTAGTTTGGGTCCGGAGAGGGGTGCAGGACCCGCTCAGGGGCAGAGGAGTAGGACGAGGGCAGAAAACAGTGCCTGGGGCACAGGGCGTGGGGGGCTGAAATCGCTGGGCGAAAAGGCGCTAAGAGCGCTGAGTGAAGTTGCGCAGAAGGCGCGGGGGAGGGGGGCGGCAGTGGCGCTGAGGGCGTGGGAGGTTGTTGCGCTGAGGGCGCTGGCGTCTACATAAATTAAAACTGTTGGTTTGATACCACAAGGTAGGTATTTTATACAATCCATACCCGTCCGCATTTACCTTTACAGGCCTTATATTACCGTGTATTAGCGAATACACGGTAATATGCGGGTATTAGCGATAATCCACGGTTTCAAAAATTTCTCGTGGTGTGTTTGTTGCACATCAATCATTGATCAATCACATGAATTATTCACACCTAGTGAAGCCAATTTCGATATCGCGTGCTATTTCTCGACTACTGCCATCTATTGACCGTCGCGATAAAAATACTCTGAAAAATTTAGAGAAGCATTTTTATTTTGCGATTTACAATTATCTATTATGTCACGCCAGATTCCTTGCGGGGTAGGCAGAGAGTATTAAGGTCCAACAGGTTTCCTTACATTTTGTGTATGTGTGAATGATCTACGCTGTTAGCCACGGGGCCTTACAGCTTCACCCGGCAAGAGGGTGAGCGTGCTACCACTAAGCTCAAGTCAAAAGGGCAAGAGGGCAATTAGCTTAAGGGTGTCAAGGAGGAACGGCCTCTGCTCGGGCAGTCACTATGGGGGAGGGAATTTACTAGGTGCCTCACCGTGGTACTCTGCATCGGCCGGCGGGCAAGGGACCTCGCCGGCGATATCGGTGTCTGATCTGGTTGGCGGTATCTTTATCCTAAAGAAGGGATTTGAGGGCATTAGATGGGTCAGTGAGAAAATGCCATGGACGGTGGTAGCGGCTGATAGGGGGGGAGTTAGGTTCGTAGTCGGTGGCAGCTCCAATTAACGAATTCCTATTATGACATATCAGGTTGTCGCCTTTTTAAATAAAAGCCCGAATAGGTTTGAGACCGGGATCGGAATTGAGATCAACATTCCGTATGAAGCACGGGGATCCGCCGGCTTTGCGGAGGAAACGAAATTGACCCGTTCGGAGTCTATCGATGTGAAGTGTACGTCATGATGGGCCATACACAAGTTTTTTAAAGTGTTATCTTATTCCTAAGGGGCATTTTACTCCGCTTGGAGATCATCGGGTAAAGACGACCAAGAACAAAAGCTGCTCGGTTACAGACTCGCTTGATGTGCGGTCCGAAGGTCATGGTATTGTTTAGGGTGGCCCCTATATATTTGATCTGTTTAATCCAGGGAATAGGTACTGGTCAATTGACCGAGATTACTTCTTGGCTGGCGCAGGGAGGGGCGCGGGGTGGCACCTATAGAGAAGAGCACCGCAGCGCTCTTGTGCGGGTCCTCCTATACGCTACTTCCTGAACTAATTCCCTAGAGTATTGGCGGCTGCCTGAAGGTTTCTGGCAATGAAAACCTTATTCCTATGCGAGACATAGAGAGCGGTATCATTCGCGAAACGGGTTAGATGCTTCTTACTCGAACGAGGAATATCGTTCGTGTAAAGACTGATTAGGAGGGGTGTGGGAGGTTAGCTGAGCCTTATGGGTTCTGAAGGGACGGAGTGGAGTCCGAGCTAAGGGGAAGAGGGGTCGACAGGAATACAGTACAGGGACCTTCTCTAGTAAATGAGAGTAATGCCCCCACGGGAGCCGACTCTGTCATCACAAACGAAGTTGTAGTTTGCAATCCTAGGATCGCAGTGGGCGGGCTTAGGAAAGTTTTATGAACCAGAAGGATGTCCGGTACGTGATCCCAAAGGAAGTCCCCAACCTGGTTACGTTGGAAGGGGAGGCCGTTGGTGTTAAAAAAAACGCTAGGGATAAGCTATGGGGCGTAATGCGGGAAGATCTTAAATCCATTATGGATTACAAGGAGGTTGGGTTTTCAGGAAGGATATGGCGCCGAGAACGTCCAGCCAGGATGATTTTCTCATCTAAGCTTGTAGCGGCGCGGAGTCATTGAGCCAGCTCGCGAATCATATTGACGCACACAACGCAATACAGGTCACGCAACAGAACAAAGTCTCCGGGACGTCGGCAGGCGCAGAAGGCGTAATCACCGGTGTTGGTTTGAGGAGATGTGCGGGGCCCACAAGTGGACGAGGAGCCGCAGTGTATGAAAGTGGCTTCCAGACACCGCGGCTTCGTCCAAGCGTTGCCTCAGAATACCGGCCTAAGCGGGGGGTAGACGTCAGCGCTTGGAGCGTGGGAGCGCGGGAGCTGAAGTCGCTGGGGGGCGAGGCGCTGAGAGCGCCGGTTGAGGTTGCGAAGAAGGCGCGTAGGTCACTAGCACTGAGGGGCGGGCGGCCGCACAAGGGCGGCGTCGATTGCACCTTGACCGGTGCTTCCCTTTTTGGACTTTGGGGCAATCGGGATAATTCGCGGTGCGCCCTTGGTCCCGCAGAGGACGCAGTTGGGCGGCTCACTCGCCGTCTCCCTTAAGCGGGAACATTGGGAGATCGCGTTGTCCCAGACGCATTTGACGCATCACGGACGCACATGGCAGTTACGGGCAGAGCGCCCATACAGCTGGCAATTGTGGCACTGCCCGGGTGTGCCACGTTTATGGGGGGCGTTTACGGAGAGGCCAGAGATATGGCATACGACCCAACGATCAAAAACCTTGCAGCCGGCCATGGTGCAGTCAAGGATGACCAGCACCTGGTGCACCGGAAGGTCTTGGGCGAGAAGGTCCTCCTTGATGACGGAGGTGTCTCACTCCTTGGAGAGGCCACGAATGATAACCCTGAGCTCCCTTTCCTCAAGGAGGAAGTGGGGCAAACGGTGTTGGTCGTCCGAGGACGCCATTTTCACGGCTATCTTTTGCGCGGTGGATCGCGCATGCGTGTAGTTGATGGGGCGATTGTAAATCGCCTTAGAAATTCGCTCCCAGGCGCTTGTGTCTTGTATGACAAGGGGCAGGAGAGAGATGGTCAAATGCGTGGGACGCGCAGAGTGGGTGTTTCGTAGGACCGCGTTGGGAGACAGCTGGGGCGTAGGGTAGCCAGGGCCAGGGGAAGCGACGTCGCTTCCGGTTCTGATTTCCTACAGACCTCTCTAGCTTCTACTTCAGCTCTACTCTCACTTGCCTGATCTATGGTTTGAACCCAAGACCTCGTGGTCACAAAGCGAAGCGCTTTGCCACTAGACCAACGTGGCAGTCAAAAGGAAACACAAACATTAATTTTGACAAACCTCTCCAAACTGAAATTAGCCTTTTTATTTAACTATAATAGGTGTAACATAAGAAACGCAAGACCTAAAAGTGGTTTGTTCTAAATCGATCACTGAATTTACATATGTAATTAACTATTTCATGTAGAATGTACTTAGATTAGGATTTATTTGTTAGTTTCGTAATTGTTTTATATAATTGGAAGTGATTTGTAACCATTTTTAACCGACTTCAAAAAGGAGGAGGTTCTATGTTCGGTTGTATGTATGTTTCTTGTCGTTTTTTTCTTTTTTTTATGTATGTTCAGCGATATATCCGTCAATTGTCGACGGATTTTGATGTTTTTTTTTTGCATTGGGTTCAGTATAGCTCCAAGGTGGTCCCATTTTAATTTCATTGGCATTGGACCTTGGACTTAGAAGACAAGAGGGAACTCCTTAACGGCGAATAGCACGAATGTACACATTTCGTTATTATAGTCATTATATTAATCATGTAGGTACCTTACTGTACAACTCAGCAAAATAATATAATATCGGTATATAAATATTACTAAATAATTAACTCGTCACTTAAAATTATAAACTAAAAATCTTTAAAAATAAAAGGTAATCTGACTTCAAAAAGCAAAAAATAAATATTTGAAGTCGGTGCCACGTAACCGACTGCACTAACCAGCACCAACCAGCACCGACTTCAAATAATTATTTTTTGCTTTTTGATGTCGGTGTACCTTTTTTTATAAAGTCGAGCGACGTCTAATGACGTCAAACAAGTCTGGCAACATCGCACGCCCTGTCCGACAACGAGTATATGGAGGACCGATGCATGTAGCCTCTTCCGATGAAATGTTGCAACCGACTAAATATATTTTTCTTTTTCTTAAAAAAAAACGTAGCCCCACACTAGGTTTTATTCCTGCGTCGTGGGCGCGTTTAAAAACTTGAAATTTCACATACACAAATACCCAGACCGATACAAATAATTGTGGGTCGCACAAAGATTGCGGTACACCGTGCGGGAATCTAACCCGCGACTATTAGACATAGCGGGCGGAGCGGCTCAAGCTCTTAACCACTGCGCTAAATAGTCCATAAAAATGTAAACGATACGCGCCCGATATCGTCCAACATCTATGGCGATACGAGTCGCGGAACAAAGTACCGCGTAAAAAACGATTTTTAGTACTCCTCGCTCTTAAAGAAGTATATCGATTACAGACTTATAAGAAACATGATTTTTGACGATATATTTTAGAGAGATGCCCTGTGAGGGAGATACGACAGACTGAAGGTTCGATGTTGGTGAGCGCAGGGGGATCGAGAGGGATACAGTGCGGGGACCGTCTGTAGTAAATGAGAGTACCACCTCCACGGGTGCTGGTTCTGTCATTTCGCACGAGGTTATAATTTCCGATACTAGGATCATAGTGAGCGGGCTGTAAAAAAGGTTTCCTGCACCGACAGGATGTCCAGTTGGCGATTTTGAAGGAAATCACTAACCTGTTCTCGGTAGGAGCGGAGGCCGTCGGCCTGCTACTTAAATTATCTTATTAAAGAACGGGCTAGAGAACTTGGGCCAGCTCGCGAGTCCTGTTGACGTTCACAACGCTGTCCAGTTCGCGCACCTGAGCCAAGTCCGCAAAGATCCTGGCAAGCATAGCAGGCGCAACAACTAGTTTGGGGCCAGAGAGGGGCGCAGGACCCGCTCAGGGGCAGAGGAGTAGGACGGGGGCGGATAACAGTGCCTGGGGCGCAGGGCGCAGGGGGGCTGAAGTCGCTGGGCGCAGAGGCGCTAAGAGCGCTGAGTGGTGAAGTTACGCAGGCACGGGGGGGTGGGCAGTGGCGCTGAAGGCGCGGGAGGTTGTTGCGCCAAGGGCGCTGGCGTCTATATAAATAAAAAGTGTTGATTTGATACCACTAGGTAAGTATTTTTCACTATCCATAGCCGTAGCGAATACCGCTTTTACCTTTAAAGGCCTTATATTACCGTGTATTCGCTCGTATTTGCGATAGTACACGGTTCCAAAAATTACACTATATCGCGTCAACACTGATCAAGCATTGATATACTCTATGTACACATGAATTATTAGGTGTAAAGCCAACTTCTATATCGCGCGCTATTTTGTCGACTACTGCCATCTATTGACTTTCGCGATACAACTACACTGAAAAATTTGGCGAAGTATTTTTATTTTGCGATTTACATTTATCTCTGCCTGACGATGTTAGGGAACATATTCTGGCTAAAAACGCCTCAGTCCGAGCGTACGACTCCTACCCCACTGAAGCCAACCGAGCCCGGATGCGCGCCTTACAACGTGATGTAAAGGGTCGTGTAGCGGAAGCCCGGGACGATCGTTGGAGTGACTTCTTAGAGCCGCTCACGCTATCACATCTGCATTACTGGAAGCTGGCACGTACCCTTAAATCCGACTCCATGTCTGACAAACCCCCGCTGACCAGACCCTCAAACGCAACCCCAGCGTCGATGATGCCAAAAAAGGCCGAGATTCTCGCTGACACTCAGTGCACTCCTAGCTCCCTGCCGTTGACCCGGCTTATATCAAATCAATCGACAGGGAAGTCGAGCGCAGGGCGTCCCTCCTCCCCACCGATTTCTTACACCCTATTACCCAGACAGAGGTCGAGGACCTAATTGAAGGTCTTAAACCGAAAAACGTCCCCGGGCTCCGACGGGATGAAAAATAAGTGCCGGACAGACGTGTTCATCATATGCGACTTCCTATCGAATCACGCCTTTCGGTATCGAAATGACGCGCTCTACCCCCGACTCCATACAAGCTGTGGTCCCACAAGGCTCAGACCCCCCTCCCGCCCCTCCTTTTCAGCCTTTAAACGAACAATATTCCTCGTTCGAGTAAGGTGCATCTAGCCCGTTCCGTGGATGATACCGCTCTGTATGTCTCGCATAGGAATAAGGTTTTCATTACCAGAAACCTTTAGGCAGCCGCCAATACTCTAGGGGATTGGTTCAGGAAGTGGCGTAATGAGGAAACCCGGACAAGAGCGCTGCGGTGTTCTTTTTCAGAGATACCACCCCGCGCCCCTCCCTGCGCCACCCCAGAAGTACCTTGGTCAAGTGACCATGTTCGATTCCCTGGATCAAACAGGTCCAATATCTAGGGGTCACTCTTAACCATACCATGACCTTCGGACCACACATCAAGCGAGTCCGTAACCGAGCAGCCTTTGTGCTCGGTCGTCTGTACCCGATGATCTGCAAGCGAAGTAAAATGTCCCTTAGGAATAAAGTGACACCTTACACAACTTGTGTACGGTCCATCATGACGTACGCTTCACATCGATAGACTTCAAACGGTAAGCCGTCGGAGCCCCGTGGTTCATATGAAATGTCGATCTCCATTGCGATCTCGGTCTCAAACATATTTGCACCTTTATCAAAAAGGCAACAACCCGATATTTTGCGAACGCGTCCAATTATAGGAATTCGCTAATCGTAGCCGCCGCCGACTACGAACCTAACTCCGCTCCTATCAGCCGGTACCACCGTCCGTGGCATATTCTCACTAACCCATCGGATGCCCTTACATCCCTTCTTTAGGACACAGATACCACCTATAGGATCAGACACGCCTCTCCGCCCAGTGACTTCAGCCCCTGCCCCGCACTCCTGCCCCAGGTACTTCTTTCTGCCTGCGTCCTAAACCTCTGCTCCTGAGCGGGCCCTGCGCCCCTCTCCAGACCCAATCCGGTGGTTGGGCCTTCTACGTCTGCCGGGAATCTCGCGGACTTGGCTCTGATGCGCGATCTGTACAGCATCGTAAACGTCAACAGGATTCGCGAGCTGGCCCAAGATACCACCTATAGGATCAGACACCGACAGGCGAGGTCGAAGAATCCCTTGCCCGCCGGCCGAGCAGAGCACCACCTATTAAATGGCCTTCCCCATAGCGACTGCCCCAGCAGAGGCCATTCCTCCTTAATGCCCTTAAGCTAGTTGCCCCCTTGCCCTTCTAGCTCGACCTTAGTGGTAGCACACTCGCCCTCTTGCCCGGTGAAGCTGTAACGCCCCGCCGCCAACGGCGTAGATCATTGACACGTACACAAAATGTAAGGAAACCTATTGGACCACTGTACTCTCTGCCAACCCCGCAAGGGATCTGGCGTGACGACATAGATAGATAAATGTAAATCGTAAAATAAAAATACTTCGCCAAATTTTTCAGTGTAGTTGTATCGCGAAAGTCAATAGATGGCAGTAGTCGACAAAATAGCACGCGATATAGAAGTTGGCTTCACACCTAATAATTCATGTGTACATAGAGTATATCAATGCTTGATCAGTGTTGACGCGATATAGTGTAATTTTTGGAACCGTGTATATCGCAAATACGAGCGAATACACGGTAATATAAGGCCTTAAAAGGTAAAAGCGGTATTCGCTACGGCTATGGATAGTGAAAAATACTTACCTTGTGGTATCAAATCAAATCTTTTTATTTATATAGTCGCCAGCGCCCATTAACAATGTGATTATCAGGCATAAATTTGTAAATATCTTCTTTCTATTTGATTCTTCTTTTTAAAAAAAAACGTAGCCCCACACTAGGAGTTATTCCTGTGTCGTGGGTGCGTTTACAAACATGAAAATTCACACACACAAATACCCAGACCGAAACAAATAATTGTGGATCACACAAAGATTTGTCCCGTGCGGGAATCGAACTCGCGACTATTAGACACAGTGGGCGGAGTGGCTCAAGCTCTTAACCACTGCGCTAAATCGTCCGTTGCTAAATATCAAAAGGTGTGAGGCGGGATATGAACCTTAGATCTTTTAGAGACCGAAAAAAAGTGGCCTAGAATTCACGTGAGTGATTTGAGACATAATCAAGAGTGATATATGAACTCTTTAAAGCTAAGTTCAAAGTTGGTAAATCATTTTCAAACTCCCTATGTTATCAGCCTTCGTTCGAGTCCAAAGTTTTATACACACCCTTAAAAGCGAGGAGTTTTGCTTAACTCTTCATCGTAATCCTATCAGAAACGATACACGAATGCGTGTAAAAAGCAGCCAAGATCTTGGCCAAGTTCGCGTCGTATCGACTATTTAGCCAAAACAGTTGGAATATATAAAGTACAGTTTTTTGTTTAGTCACAAGCAATAATAAATAAAAAAATCCAGTGATAGCCTAGTGGTGAAACCATTGGACTGCAAAGTCAAAGGTCCCAGGTTCAAACATAGGCACGCACCTCTGTATTTTCAAAGGCATGTGCGCTTTTAATATTAACTATCACTTGCATTAACGGTGAAAAAAAACATCGTGATCGACATGCATAAGTTTGTTGAAGGTGTATGAAGGCACTGGGCCAGCGTGGAGGACTAGGAGGAGGAGGAGGAGGGCCTGTATGTAGCCTCTTCCGGTGAAATGTTGCAACCGCCTAAATATTTTTTCTTCTTCTTTAAAAAAAACGTAGCCCCACAATAGGTTTTATTCCTACGTCGTGGGTGCGTTTAAAAACATGAAATTTCACATACACGAATAATACAAATAATTGTGGGTCACACAAAGATTTGTACCGTGCGGGAATCTAACCCGCGACTATTAGACACAGTGGGCGGAGCGGCTTGAGCTCTTAACCACTGCGCTAAATAGTCCATCAAAATATAAACGTTACGCGCCCGATACCGTCCAACATCTCTGGCGACACGAGTCGCGGAACATTAGTACCGCATAAAAAACGATTTTTAGTACTCCTCGGATTTTAAGAAGTATATCGATTGGAGACTTAATATTTCGAAACATGATTTTTGACGATATATCATAGAGAGATGCCCTGTGAGGGAGATACGACAGACTGAAGGTTCGATATTGGTGAGCGCAGGGAAATCGAGAGTGATACAGTGCGGGGACCGTCTGTAGTAAATGAGAGTACTACCTCCACGGGTGCTGGTTCTGTCATTTCGCACGAGGTTATAATTTCCGATACAAGGATCGCGGTGGGCGGGCTTTAAAAAAGGTTTCCTGCACCGAGAGGATGTCCAGTTGGCGATTTTGAAGGAAATCACTAACCTGATGTCGGTAGGAGCGGAGGCCGTCGGCCTACTAGTTAAGTTATCTTATTAAAGAACGGGCTAGAGGCGGTGCGGAGAACTTGGGCCAGCTCGCGAGTCCTGTTGACGTTCACAACGCTGTACAGTCCGCGCACCAGAGCCAAGTCCGCAAAGATCCTGGCAAGCATAGCAGGCGCAACAACTAGTTTGGGTCTGGAGAGGGGCGCAGGACCCGCTCAGGGGCAGAGGAGTAGGACGGGGGCGGATAACAGTGCCTGGGGCGCAGGGCACAGGGGGGCTGAAGTCGCTGGGCGGAGAGGCGCTAAGTGAAGTTGCGCAAGCACGGGGGGGGGGGGGGCAGTGGCGCTGAAGGCGCGGGAGGTTGTTGCGCAGTGGGCGCTGGCGACTATATAAATAAAAAGTGTTGATTTGATACCACAAGGTAAGTATTTCCACTATCCATAGCCGTAGCGAATACCGCTTTTACCTTTTAAGGCCTTATATTACCGTGTATTCGCTCGTATTTGCGATAGTACACGGTTCCAAAAATTACACTATATCGCGTCAACACTGATCAAGCATTGATATACTCTATGTACACATGAATTATTAGGTGTGAAGCCAACTTCTATATCGCGTGCTATTTTGTCGACTACTGCCATCTATTGACTTTCGCGATACAACTACACTCAAAAATTTGGTGAAGTACTTTTATTTTGCGATTTACATTTATCTATCTATGTCGTCACGCCAGATCCCTTGTGGGGTAGGCAGAGAGTACAGTGGTCCAACAGGTTTCCTTACATTTTGTGTACGTGTCAATGATCTACGCTGTTGGCCGCGGAGCGTTACAGCTTCACCGGGCATGAGGGCGAGTGTGCTACCACTAAGGTCTAGCTAGAAGGGCAAGGGGGCAACTAGCTTAAGGGCGTCAAGGAGGAACGGGCTCTGCTGGGGCAGTCACTATGGGGAAGGACATTTAATAGGTACCTCGCCGTGGTGCTCTGCTCGGCCGGCGGGCAAGGGATTCTTCGACCTCGCCTGTCGGTGTCTAATCCTATAGGTGGTATCTTGGTCCAGCTCGCGAATCCTGTGGACGTTTACGATGCTGTACAGTTCGCGCATCAGAGCCAAGTCCGCGAGATTCCCGGCAGACGTAGAAGGCCCAACCACCGGATTGGGTCTGGAGAGGGGCGCAGGGCCCACTCAGGAGCAGAGGTATAGGACGCAGGCAGAAAGAAGTACCTGGGGCAGGAGCGCGGGGGGGCCTGAAGTCACTGGGCGGAGAGGCGTGTCTGATCCTATAGGTGGTATCTGTGTCCTAAAGAAGGGATGTAAGGGCATCCGATGGGTTAGTGAGAATATGCCACGGACGGTGGTACCGGCTGATAGGAGCGGAGTTAGGTTCGTAGTCGGCGGCGGCTACGATTAGCGAATTCCTATAACAGGACGCGTTCGCGAAATATCGGGTTGTTGCCTTTTTGATAAAGGTGCAAATATGTTTGAGACCGAGATCGCAATGGAGATCGACATTCCATATGAACCACGGGGCTCCGACGGCTTACCGTTTGAAGTCTATCGATGTGAAGCGTACGTCATGATGGACCGTACACAAGTTTTTTAAGGTGTCACTTTATTCCTAAGGGACATTTTACTTCGCTTGCAGATCATCGGGTACAGACGACCGAGCACAAAGGCTGCTCGGTTACGGACTCGCTTGATGTGTGGTCCGAAGGACATGGTATGGTTAAGGGTGACCCCTAGATATTGGACCTGTTTGATCCAGGGAATCGAACATGATCACTTGACCAAGAGTACTTCTGGGGTGGCGCAGGGAGGGGCGCGGGGTGGTATCTCTGAAAAAGAACACCGCAGCGCTCTAGTCCGGGTTTTCCTCATTACGCCACTTCCTGAACCAATCCCCTAGAGTATTGGCGGCTGCCTAAAGGTTCCTGGTAATGAAAACCTTATTCCTATGCGAGACATACAGAGCGATATCATCCACGGAACGGGCTAGATGCACCTTACTCGAACGAGGAATATTGTTCGTTTAAAGGCTGAAAAGGAGGGGCGGGAGGGGGGTCTGAGCCTTGTGGGACCACAGCTTGTATGGAGTCGGGGGTAGAGCGCGTCATTTCGATACCGAAAGGCGTGATTCGATAGGAAGTCGCATATGATGAACACGTCTGTCCGGCACTTTTTTTTTTATCCCGTCAGAGCCCGGGGACCTTTTTCGGTTTAAGACCTCTGTCTGGGTAATAGGGTGTAAGAAATCGGTGGGGAGGAGGGACGCCCTGCGCTCGACTTCCCTGTCGATTGATTTGATATAAGCCGGGTCAACGGCAGGGAGCTGGGAGTGCACTGAGTGTCAGCGAGAATCTCGGCCTTTTCGGCATCATCGTTGCTGGGGTTGCGTTTGAGGGGCTGGTCAGCGGGGGTTTGTCAGACATGGAGTCGGATTTAAGGGTACGCGCCAGCTTCCAGTAAAGCAGATGCGATGGCGTGAGCGGCTCTAAGAAGTCACTCCAACGATCGTTCCGGGCTTCCGCTACACGACCCTTTACATCACGTTGTAAGGCGCGCATCCGGGCTCGGTTGGCTTCAGTGGGGTAGGAGTTGTACGCTCGGACTGAGGCGTTTTTAGCAAAAAATAAGTTCCCTAACATCATCAGGCAGTGTAAAGCGGTTGAGATCCTCTGCCTTGACTTGCTTTGACATTGCTTGCATTTACAGCCTGATCCGTGTCCTGAGGGGACGGGGTGAAGTCCGAGCTGAGGTGAATGGGGGTAGGTCAGCATCCGCCAAGGCTGTGCTCAGCGCATGCCAATCCAATACCGTCTTCTTTAGCGGCTGAGGGGTGGACGGAGGACCGAGTCTTATAACTACAAGTCGGTGGTCAGAGTCCAGTTCGTGGGCTATCTCCAAGAAGGCCGTAAGGTTACACCGTTCAGAATAGCCATGTACAGGACGTCTGGACAGTGGTCGTTATTGCCCGGACAGCGAGTGGGGTGCATAGATGCGATGACGTCAAAGTCGAGTTGGTCGATCAGGGCGTCAAGTTTCCTACCGTTAGGGGAAGTAGTAAGGCAATTCCATGCTACGTGCTTGCAATTGAATTCGCCTGCCAGATAGACGGTGCTTCCTAGATTAAAGAGTGCTTCGAAGTAACTCCTGTAGACAAGCTAAGTTATAGGGAGATAGACGGAGACGATCACAATGGGTTAATGCCCAGTGAGCACAGGGGGGTCGACGGGAATACAGTACAGGGGCCTCCTGTAGTAAATGAGAGTACCGCCTCCACGGGAGCCGATTCTGTCTATACGCACGAAGGAATTGGAAGCCGTCAGCGTTATGAAACGCCAGGGATAGGCTAAGGGACTTAATGCGGGAAAATCTTAAATAAATTATGGATTACAAAAGGGTTAGGTTCTCAGGGAGGAAGTGGCGTCAAAAACGTCCATGTAAGACATCCAGGATGATTTTCTCATCTGAGCTAGTAGCGGCGCGGAGTCTTTAGGCTAGCTCCCGAATCCTGTTGACGCACACAATGCCATAAAGGTCACGCACCAGAACAAAGTCTCCGGGGACGTTGGCAGGCGCACAAGGCGTGCCCGGTATATAGCAATAGGCTCGCCCCTATTACATGGGATGTAACATCGTCAGCGAAAAGTGATGTACACAGTACACCTCTGCCACCCCCGCTTGGGGAATGTAGGCGTGACGGTGTTTAATTTTTATTCCGTTTACCGTTAACAATGTGATTATCAGGATACATTTGTAAATATCTTCTTTCTATTTGATTCTTCTTAAAAAAAAAAAACGTAGCCCCACACTAGGAGTTATTCCTGTGTCGTGGGTGCATTTACAAACATGAAAATTCACACACTCAAATACCCAGACCGAAACAAATAATTGTGGATCACACAAAGATTTGTCCCGTGCGGGAATCGAACTCGCGACTATTAGACACAGTGGGCGGAGTGGCTCAAGCTCTTAACCACTGCGCTAAATCGTCCGTTGCTAAATATCAAAAGGTGTGAGGCGGGATATGAACCTTAGACCTTTTAGAGACCGAAAACAAGTGGCCTAGAATTCACGTGAGTGATTTGAGACATAATCAAGAGTGATATATGAACTCTTTAAAGCTAAGTTCAAAGTTGGTAAATCATTTTCAAACTTCCTGTGTTATCAGCCTTCGTTTAGGAGTTCAAAGTTTTATATATACCCTTAAAAGCGAGGAGGTTTGCTTAACTCTTCATCGTAATCCCATAAAAAACGATACACGAATGCGTGTAAAAAGCAGCCAAGATCTTGGCCAAGTTCGCGTCGTATCGACTATTTAGCCAAAACAGTTGGAATATATAAAGTACAGTTTTTTGTTTAGTCACAAGCAATAATATATAAAAAAATCCAGTGATAGCCTAGTGGTGAAACCATTGGACTGCAAAGTCAAAGGTCCCAGGTTCAAACATAGGCACGCACCTCTGTATTTTCAAAGGCATGTGCGCTTTTAATATTAACTATCACTTGCATTAACGGTGAAAAAAAACATCGGGATCGACATGCATAAGTTTGTTGAAGGTGTATGAAGGCACTGGGCCAGCGTGGAGGACTAGGAGGAGGAGGAGGAGGGCCTGTATGTAGCCTCTTCCGGTGAAATGTTGCAACCGCCTAAATATTTTTTTTTCTTCTTTAAAAAAAACGTAGCCCCACAATAGGTTTTATTCCTACGTCGTAGGTGCGTTTAAAAACATGAAATTTCACATACACAAATACCCAGACCGATACAAATAATTGTGGGTCGCACAAAGATTTGTACCGTGCGGGAATCTAACCCGCGACTATTAGACACAGTGGGCGGAGTGGCTTGAGCTCTTAACCACTGCGCTAAATAGTCCATCAAAATATAAACTATACGCGCCCGATATCGTCCAACATCTCTGGCGATACAAATCGCGGAACATTAGTACCGCATAAAAAACGATTTTTAGTACTCCTCGCATTTTAAGAAGTATATCGATTGGAGACTTAATATTTCGAAACATGATTATTGACGATATATTATAGAGAGATACCCTGTGAGGGAGATACGACAGACTGAAGGTTCGATGTTGGTGAGCACAGGGGGATCGAGAGGGATACAGTGCGGGGACCGTCTGTAGTAAATGAGAGTACCACCTCCACGGGTGCTGGTTCTGTCATTTCGCACGAGGTTATAATTTCCGATACTAGGATCACGGTGGGCGGGCTTTAAAAAAGGTTTCCTGCACCGAGAGGATGTCCAGTTGGCGATTTTGAAGGAAATCACTAACCTGATTTCGGTAGGAGCGGAGGCCGTCGGCCTGCTCGTTAAGTTATCTTATTAAAGAACGGGCTAGAGGCGGTGCGGAGAACTTGGGCCAGCTCGCGAGTCCTGTTGACGTTCACAACGCTGTACAGTCCGCGCACCAGAGCCAAGTCCGCAAAGATCCTGGCAAGCATAGCAGGCGCAACAACTAGTTTGGGTCTGGAGAGGGGCGCAGGACCCGCTCAGGGGCAGAGGAGTAGGACGGGGGCGGATAACAGTGCCTGGGGCGCAGGGCGCAGGGGGGCTGAAGTCGCTGGGCGGAGAGGCGCTAAGTGCGCTGAGTGAAGTTGCGCAGGCACGGGGGGGGGGGGCAGTAGCGCTGAAGGCGCGGGAGGTTGTTGCGCAGTGGGCGCTGGCGACTATATAAATAAAAAGTGTTGATTTGATACCACAAGGTAAGTATTTTTCACTATCCATAGCCGTAGCGAATACCGCTTTTACCTTTTAAGGCCTTATATTACCGTGTATTCGCTCGTATTTGCGATAGTACACGGTTCCAAAAATTACACTATATCGCGTCAACACTGATCAAGCATTGATATACTCTATGTACACATGAATTATTAGGTGTGAAGCCAACTTCTATATCGCGTGCTATTTTGTCGACTACTGCCATCTATTGACTTTCGCGATACAACTACACTCAAAAATTTGGTGAAGTACTTTTATTTTGCGATTTACATTTATCTATCTATGTCGTCACGCCAGATCCCTTGTGGGGTAGGCAGAGAGTACAGTGGTCCAACAGGTTTCCTTACATTTTGTGTACGTGTCAATGATCTACGCCGTTGGCCGCGGAGCGTTACAGCTTCACCGGGCAAGAGGGCGAGTGTGCTACCACTAAGGTCGAGCTAGAAGGGCAAGGGGGCAACTAGCTTAAGGGCAATAAGGAGGAATGGCCTCTGCTGGGGCAGTCGCTATGGGGAAGGACATTTAATAGGTACCTCGCCGTGGTGCTCTGCTCGGCCGGCGGGCAAGGGATTCTTCGACCTCGCCTGTCGGTGTCTGATCCTATAGGTGGTATCTTGGGCCAGCTCGCGAATCCTGTTGACGTTTACGATGCTGTACAGTTCGCGCATCAGAGCCAAGTCCGCGAGATTCCCGGCAGACGTAGAAGGCCCAACCACCGGATTGGGTCTGGAGAGGGGCGCAGGGCCCGCTCAGGAGCAGAGGTATAGGATGCAGACACAAAGAAGTACCTGGGGCAGAAGCGCGGGGGGGCCTGAAGTCACTGGGCGGAGAGGCGTGTCTGATACTATAGGTGGTATCTGTGTCCTAAAGAAGGGATGTAAGGGCATCCGATGGGTCAGTGAGAATATGCCACGGACGGTGGTACCGGCTGATAGGAGCGGAGTTAGGTTCGTAGTCGGCGGTGGCTACGATTAGCTAATTCCTATAATTGGACGCGTTTGCGAAATATCGGGTTGTTGCCTTTTTGATAAAGGTGCAAATATGTTTGAGACCGATATCGCAATGGAGATCGACATTCCATATGAACCACGGGGCTCCGACGGCTTACCGTTTGAAGTCTATCGATGTGAAGCGTACGTCATGATGGACCGTACACAAGTTTTGTAAGGTGTCACTTTATTCCTAAGGGACATTTTACTTCGCTTGCAGATCATCGGGTACAGACGACCGAGCACAAAGGCTGCTCGGTTACGGACTCCCTTGATGTGTGGTCCGAAGGTCATGGTGTGGTTAAGGGTGACCCCTAGATATTGGACCTGTTTGATCCAGGGAATCCAGGGAATCGAACATGGTCACTTGACCAAGAGTACTTCTGGGGTGGCGCAGGGAGGGGCGCGGGGTGGTATCTCTGAAAAAGAACACCGCAGCGCTCTAGTCCGGGTTTTCCTCATTACGCCACTTCCTGAACCAATCCCCTAGAGTATTGGCGGCTGCCTAAAGGTTTCTGGTAATGAAAACCTTATTCCTATGTGAGACATACAGAGCGGTATCATTCACGGAACGGGCTAGATGCACCTTACTCGAACGAGGAATATTGTTCGTTTAAAGGCTGAAAAGGAGGGGCGGGAGGGGGTCTGAGCCTTGTGGGACCACAGCTTGTATGGAGTCGGGGGTAGAGCGCGTCATTTCGATACCGAAAGGCGTGATTCGATAGGAAGTCGCATATGATGAACACGTCTGTCCGGCACTTTTTTTTTCATCCCGTCAGAGCCCGGGGACCTTTTTCGGTTTAAGACCTCTGTCTGGGTAATAGGGTGTAAGAAATCGGTGGGGAGGAGGGACGCCCTGCGCTCGACTTCCCTGTCGATTGATTTGATATAAGCCGGGTCAACGGCAGGGAGCTGGGAGTGCACTGAGTGTCAGCGAGAATCTCGGCCTTTTCGGCATCATCGATGCTGGTGTTGCGTTTGAGGGGCTGGTCAGCGGGAGCTTGTCAGACATGGAGTCGGATTTAAGGGTACGCGCCAGCTTCCAGTAAAGTAGATGCGATGGCGTGAGCGGCTCTAAGAAGTCACTCCAACGATCGTCCCGGGCTTCCGCTACACGACCCTTTACATCACGTTGTAAGGCGCGCATCCGGGCTCGGTTGGCTTCAGTGGGGTAGGAGTTGTACGCTCGGACTGAGGCGTTTTTAGCCAAAATAAGTTCCCTAACATCGTCAGGCAGTGTAAAGCGGTTGAGATCCTCTGCCTCGACTTGCTTTGACATTGCTTGCATTTACAGCCTGATCCGTGTCCTGAGGGGACGGGGTGAAGTCCGAGCTGAGATGAATGGGGGTAGGTCAGCATCCGCCAAGGCTGTGCTCAGCGCATGCCAATCCAATACCGTCTTCTTTAGCGGCTGAGGGGTGGACGGAGTACCGAGTCTTATAACTACAAGTCGGTGGTCAGAGTCCAGCTCGTGGGCTATCTCCAAGAAGGCCGTAAGGTTACACCGTTCAGAAACGCCATGAACAGGACGTCTGGACAGTGGTCGTTATTGCCCGGACAGCGAGTGGGGTGCATAGATGCGATGACGTCAAAGTCGAGTTGGTCGATCAGGGCGTCAAGTTTCCTACCGTTAGGGGAAGTAGTGAGGCAATTCCATGCCGCGTGCTTGCAGTTGAATTCGCCTGCCAGATAGACGGTGCTTCCTAGATTAAAGAGTGCTTCGAAGTCACTCCTGTAGACAAGCTTAGTTGTAGGGAGATAGACGGAGACGATCACAATGGGTTAATGCCCAGTGAGCACAGGGGGGTCGACGGGAATACAGTACAGGGACCTCCTGTAGTAAATGAGAGTACCGCCTCCACGGGAGCCGATTCTGTCATTACGCACGAAGGAATCGGAGGCCGTCAGCGTTATAAAATGCCAGGGATAAGCTAGGGGACTTAATGCGAGAATATCTTAAATAAATTATGGATTACAAAGGGGTTAGGTTCTCAGGGAGGAAGTGGCGTCAAGAACGTCCATGTAAGACAGCCAGGATGATTTTCTCCTCTGAACTAGTAGCGGCGCGGAGTCTTTAGGCTAGCTCCCGAATCCTGTTGACGCACACAATGCCATAAAGGTCACGCACCAGGACAAAGTCTCCGGGGACGTTGGCAGGCGCACAAGGCGTACCCGGTATATAGCAATAGGCTCGCCCCTATTACATGGGATGTAACATCGTCAGCGAAAAGTGATGTACACAGTACACCTCTGCCACCCCCGCTTGGGGAATGTAGGCGTGACGGTGTTTCATTTTTATTCCTTTTACCGTTAACAATGCATAAATCAGGCATAAATTTGTAAATATTTTCTTTCTATTTGATTCTTCTTTTTAAAAAAAAACGTAGCCCCACACTAGGAGTTATTCCTGTGTCGTGGCTGCGTTTACAAACATGAAAATTCACACACACAAATACCCAGACCGAAACAAATAATTGTGAATCACACAAAGATTTGTCCCGTGCGGGAATCGAACTTGCGACTATTAGACACAGTGGGCGGAGTGGCTCAAGCTCTTAACCACTGCGCTAAATCGTCCGTTGCTAAATATCAAAAGGTGTGAGGCGGGATATGAACCTTAGAACTTTTAGAGACCGAAAACAAGTGGCCTAGAATTCACGTGAGTGATTTAAGACATAATCAAGTGTGATATATGAACTCCTTAAAGCTAAGTTCAAAGTTGGTAAATCATTTTCAAACTCCCTGTATTATCAGCTATCGTTCGAGTCCAAAGTTTTATATATACCCTTAAAAGCGAGGAGGTTTGCTTAACTCTTCATCGTAATCCTATCAGAAATGATACACGAATGCGTGTAAAAAGCAGCCAAGATCTTGGCCAAGTTCGCGTCGTATCGACTATTTAGCCAAAACAGTTGGTATATAAAAAGTACAGTTTTTTGTTTAGTCACAAGCAATAATATATAAAAAAAACCAGTGATAGCCTAGTGGTGAGACCATGGGACTGCAAAGTCAAAGGTCCCAGGTTCAAACATAGGCACGCACCTCTGTATTTTCAAAGGGATGTGCGCTTTTAATATTAACTATCACTTGCATTAACGGTGAAAAAAAACATCGTGATCGACATGCATAAGTTTGTCAAAGGTGTATGAAGGCACTGGGCCAGCGTGGAGGACTAGGAGGAGGAGGAGGAGGGCCTGTATGTAGCCTCTTCCGGTGAAATGTTGCAACCTCCTAAATATTTTTTCATTTTCTTTAAAAAAAACGTAGCCCCACAATAGGTTTTATTCCTACGTCGTGGGTGCGTTTAAAAACATGAAATTTCACATACACGAATAATACAAATAATTGTGGGTCACACAAAGATTTGTACCGTGCGGGAATCTAACCCGCGACTATTAGACACAGTGGGCGGAGCGGCTTGAGCTCTTAACCACTGCGCTAAATAGTCCATCAAAATATATACGATACGCGCCCGATACCGTCCAACATCTCTGGCGACACGAGTCGCGGAACATTAGTACCGCATAAAAAACGATTTTTAGTACTCCTCGCATTTTAAGAAGTATATCGATTGGAGACTTAATATTTCGAAACATGATTTTTGATGATGTATCATAGAGAGATGCCCTGTGAGGGAGATACGACAGACTGAAGGTTCGATATTGGTGAGCGCAGGGAAATCGAGAGGGATACAGTTCGAGGACCGTCTGTAGTAAATGAGAGTACCACCTCCACGGGTGCTGGTTCTGTCATTTCGCACGAGGTTATAATTTCCGATACTAGGATCACGGTAGGCGGGCTTTAAAAAAGGTTTCCTGCACCGAGAGGATGTCCAGTTGGCGATTTTGAAGGAAATCACTAACCTGATTTCGGTAGGAGCGGAGGCCGTCGGCCTACTAGTTAAGTTATGTTATTAAAGAACGGGCTAGAGGCAGTGCGGAGAACTTGGGCCAGCTGGCGAGTCCTGTTGACGTTCACAACGCTGTACAGTCCGCGCACCAGAGCCAAGTCCGCAAAGATCCTGGCAAGCATAGCAGGCGCAACAACTAGTTTGGGTCTGGAGAGGGGCGCAGGACCCGCTCAGGGGCAGAGGAGTAGGACGGGGGCGGATAACAGTGCCTGGGGCGCAGGGCGCAGGGGGGCTGAAGTCGCTGGGCGGAGAGGCGCTAAGAGCGCTGAGTGAAGTTACGCAGGCACGGGGGGGGGGGGGCAGTGGCGCTGAAGGCGCGGGAGGTTGTTGCGCCGAGGGCGCTGGCGTCTATATAAATAAAAAGTGTTGATTTGATACCACAAGGTAAGTATTTTTCACTATCCATAGCCGTAGCGAATACCGCTTTTACCTTTTAAGGCCTTATATTACCGTGTATTCGCTCGTATTTGCGATAGTACACGGTTCCAAAAATTACACTATATCGCGTCAACACTGATCAAGCATTGATATACTCTATGTACACATGAATTATTAGGTGTGAAGCCAACTTCTATATCGCGTGCTATTTTATCGACTACTGCCATCTATTGACTTTCGCGATACAACTACACTGAAAAATTTGGCGAAGTATTTTTATTTTGCGATTTACATTTATCTATCTATGTCGTCACGCCAGATCCCTTGTGGGGTAGGCAGAGAGTACAGTGGTCCAACAGGTTTCCTTACATTTTGTGTAAATGATCTACGCTGTTGGCCGCGGAGCGTTACAGCTTCACCGGGCAAGAGGGCGAGTGTGCTACCACTAAGGTCTAGCTATAAGGGCAAGGGGGCAACTAGCTTAAGGGCGTCAAGGAGGAACGGGCTCTGCTGGGGCAGTCACTATGGGGAAGGACATTTATAATATAATAATAATAATAATTTATTTATCTCTAGGTCTTACATATAATGATAGTATTGTTTACTTAATAATATACATAGTTGTTTAAGCAATTGTGAGCTATAGAATTACAATATTCATGTGTACAAAGACCCTCAACAACTTTTTGAACAAGTTCTCTTTAAACTAAGTGTAAACTTGTGGATATAAAGAAGAAACTGTCTACTCGAGTTCGTTGCGTGACATGCTCCATGACTATTATGTACAGTATATTTTCTACGTAGATGAAACACAATTGAGTAAGAGAAAATAAATTATGCTAAAGAATATAATAAAAAATATAAAAGGCCTTTACTGTGTATGTGTGTATGTGTGTGTGTGTGTGTGTCTGTGTGTGTGGTGGTGTGTGTGTGTGTGTGTGTGTGTGTGTGTAATGGTGTGTGTGTATGTATGAGTTTTTGTAAATATATGTGAGTGCGCACGTTATAATAGTGATGAATGTTTATTTTTGGCATAACTAAAATTTTACGAAGGTACATGGAGAAGATTCTCTGTTTGTGTATAGTTTAAGTCCAGTAGGAATAATTTTAATTTCTTTTTGCAGTCAATAACCGATAGATGGCTTATAGGTAGTTGTTTAATTATTTTATTATAGATATATACGCTAAGAAAGTAAGCATGCTTCCGTGCAAAAGACGTTTTAAGTGTTTTGTGTGATATTATACCTTTTCGCCTTTTTTTATTATGTGTTTCAGCGTTATAGGGGGTATTGCAATGTTGATGTATAAATAATTGGTGTATAAAAATTTGCCGTACAGAAAGAACACTCCAATCTTTATAAATTTGAGCAGTGGGGTATCTATATGGTCGCCCATGGCCGACCTTTAGTATTGCTCGCTGTGTCTTTTCTAGGGATATAATATGGGATTTGCAAGCTCCTCCCCATGTCGTGATACAGTAGGATAGAATGGAATAGCCTAAGGCATAATAAACCGTAAGCATGTGCTTAGTGGTAGCTGCATGACGTATTTTTTTAAATATGACAATCAGTTTTCGCATTCTATTGACTAATAGATCGATGTGTGGTTTGTAAGTGAGTTGTGAGTCAATCGTTATACCCAAATATTTTATTTCTTGGCATCTTTCTAGAATAGCACAAGATGTTGTACATTTAAATGAGCTTAAGCATATTGCGGAATGTAGTGTCATATTATGTACGGTAATATCGGGCATATTTTTATGTCTCAATGCAAAAGTCATATATTTAGTTTTACTTGAATTTATTACAAGACGACTTCTAGAAAACTCTGAAGCAATTTTGTTGAAACCAATTTGGGCGTTATGGAATGTTTCCTCCCAGCTTTTCCCTTTGAACAATAATACAGTATCATCAGCGAAGCATATTATTTTGCCATTAACAATCATAGTTTCACATATATCATTGATATAAGCCAGAAAAAGTGTAGGACCGAGTATACTGCCCTGTGGTAGTCCAATAGTAACAGGAAGTTCAGAGCTAATGTAGTTTCCTATTTTAACACATTGCTTCCTGTTAATGAGGTAGTTATGAATAAGATCAAGCTGATCTCCTCGAATACCTAATTTTTCAAGTTTACCTATTAGGAGTGGTATGGGTACCGTATCGAAGGCTTTAGCCAAGTCTAGGAAAATAGCCAAACATTTTTCCCCTTGGTCTAAAGATTTTACAATATAATCATTCAGGTTGAATAAAGCATCCGAAGTCGACCTACCCCTACGAAAACCGTATTGATTGTTTGCTAATAAATTATTCTTTTCTAAGTAACTTATTAATCTATTATTGATTAGTCTTTCAAAAATTTTTGATATTGTTGGTAATATAGATATAGGTCTATAATTTGTGACTAACTTTTTATCTCCATTTTTATGTATAGGGTGTACAAGGGATTTTTTGAATGCATTTGGAACAATACCTGTTGAGAAACTGAGATTATATATATGCGTTAAAGTACCAGCAAGATAATGCCCATTTTGTTTAATTACTTCTGCAGGTATGTTATCCCAACCAGTGGAGCAATCCGATTTTAAATGATTTATAACTGTTAATACCTCTTGCTCGGTAGTTTCAAGGAGGCCAAATGAGCTAAGAGATACTGGAAGTTTGGTGTTATAGGCTAAGTTATCACATTTTATTTCCTCTGCTAATTGTTTACCTATATTTATAAAAAAGCTATTTACATTTTCTGTGGCAGCTTCTGGACTTGGGTAGTAATGTATAAGGTCTTCGGGTATAATTTAATAGGTACCTCGCCGTGGTGCTCTGCTCGGCCGGCGGGCAAGGGATTCTTCGACCTCGCCTGTCGGTGTCTGATCCTATAGGTGGTATCTTGGGCCAGCTCGCGAATCCTGTGGACGTTTACGATGCTGTACAGTTCGCGCATCAGAGCCAAGTCCGCGAGATTCCCGGCAGACGTAAAAGGCCCAACCACCGGATTGGGTCTGGAGAGGGGCGCAGGGCCCGCTCAGGAGCAGAGGTATAGGACGCAGGCAGAAAGAAGTACCTGGGGCAGGAGCGCGGGGGGGGCTGAAGTCACTGGGCGGAGAGGCGTGTCTGATACTATAGGTGGTATCTGTGTCCTAAAGAAGGGATGTAAGGGCATCCGATGGGTCAGTGAGAATATGCCACGGACGGTGGTACCGGCTGATAGGAGCGGAGTTAGGTTCGTAGTCGGCGGTGGCTACGATTAGCTAATTCCTATAATTGGACGCGTTCGCGAAATATCGGGTTGTTGCCTTTTTGATAAAGGTGCAAATATGTTTGAGACCGATATCGCAATGGAGATCGACATTCCATATGAACCACGGGGCTCCGACGGCTTACCGTTTGAAGTCTATCGATGTGAAGCGTACGTCATGATGGACCGTACACAAGTTGTGTAAGGTGTCACTTTATTCCTAAGGGACATTTTACTTCGCTTGCAGATCATCGGGTACAGACGACCGAGCACAAAGGCTGCTCGGTTACGGACTCCCTTGATGTGTGGTCCGAAGGTCATGGTATGGTTAAGGGTGACCCCTAGATATTGGACCTGTTTGATCCAGGGAATCCAGGGAATCGAACATGGTCACTTGACCAAGAGTACTTCTGGGGTGGCGCAGGGAGGGCGCGGGGTGGTATCTCTGAAAAAGAACACCGCAGCGCTCTTGTCCGGGTTTCCTCATTACGACACTTCCTGAACCAATCCCCTAGAGTATTGGCGGCTGCCTAAAGGTTTCTGGTAATGAAAACCTTATTCCTATGCGAGACATACAGAGCGATATCATCCACGGAACGGGCTAGATGCACCTTACTCGAACGAGGAATATTGTTCGTTTAAAGGCTGAAAAGGAGGGGCGGGAGGGGGGTCTGAGCCTTGTGGGATAACAGCTTGTATGGAGTCGGGGGTAGAGCGCGTCATTTCGATACCGAAAGGCGTGATTCGATAGGAAGTCGCATATGATGAACACGTCCGTCCGGCACATTTTTTTTCATCCCGTCAGAGCCCGGGGACCTTTTTCGGTTTAAGACCTCTGTCTGGGTAATAGGGTGTAAGAAATCAGTGGGGAGGAGGGACGCCCTGCGCTCGACTTCCCTGTCGATTGATTTGATATAAGCCGGGTCAACGGCAGGGAGCTGGGAGTGCACTGAGTGTCAGCGAGAATCTCGGCCTTTTCGGCATCATCGATGCTGGGGTTGCGTTTGAGGGGCTGGTCAGCGGGGGATTGTCAGACATGGAGTCGGATTTAAGGGTACGCGCCAGCTTCCGGTAAAGCAGATGCGATGGCGTGAGCGGCTCTAAGAAGTCACTCCAACGATCGCGCATCCGGGCTCGGTTGGCTTCAGTGGGGTAGGAGTCGTAGGCTCGGACTGAGGCGTTTTTAGCCAAAATAAGTTCCCTAACATCGTCAGGCAGTGTAAAGCGGTTGAGATCCTCTGCCTCGACTTGCTTTGACATTGCTTGCATTCACAGCCTGATCCGTGTCCTGAGGGGACGGGATGAAATCCGAGCTGAGGTGAATGGGGGTAGGTCAGCATCCACCAATCCAATACCGTCTTCTTTAGCGGCTGAGGGGTGGACGGAGTACCGAGTCTTATAACTACAAGTCGGTGGTCAGAGTCCAGCTCGTGGGCTATCTCCAAGAAGGCCGTAAGGTTACACCGTTCAGAAACGCCATGAACAGGACGTCTGGACAGTGGTCGTTATTGTCCGGACAGCGAGTGGGGTGCATAGATGCGATGACGTCAAAGTCGAGTTGGTCGATCAGGGCGTCAAGTTTCCTACCGTTAGGGGAAGTAGTGAGGCAATTCCATGCCGCGTGCTTGCAGTTGAATTCGCCTGCCAGATAGACGGTGCTTCCTAGATTAAAGAGTGCTTCGAAGTCACTCCTGTAGACAAGCTTAGTTGTAGGGAGATAGACGGAGACGATCACAATGGGTTAATGCCCAGTGAGCACAGGGGGGTCGACGGGAATACAGTACAGGGACCTCCTGTAGTAAATGAGAGTACCGCCTCCACGGGAGCCGATTCTGTCATTACGCACGAAGGAATCGGAGGCCGTCAGCGTTATAAAATGCCAGGGATAAGCTAGGGGACTTAATGCATAAATTACCCCAGGGAGGTACCGGACGGCCCGGAGAATCCTCCCCGGAGCCCTTGGGCTCCGGCTGCCCCTCGTATTCTGGGGGGGGCAACTTGTTACATCATTCCAACGACCAAGACGCATCCATAACGGACACCCGAACCCGCAACAAAACGATCGACCACGGCTTACCCAAACCGGACACCCGACCATGCTGCGTTTTAATAAAAGACGCAGTCGAGGGGCACAAGCGCCCCCGTAGAGAACGGCGTTCCTCATCCGCGAGCGACGGAAGCCTGCCGCCACCAAAGGTGACGACTGCAAGACGGGGCCGTACCTGCCCCTCACTGAGGGGAGCGGCCCGCAAGAAGAACGGGCGGTTTGCCAAGCGTGTTGACACGCCCGTACAGTCGTCAGCGGCATGTGATAGCGAGGAATCACATGGCTCCTGGAAGTCGAAGGATTTGGGAGCGCCACAGAAGGTGGCGCATGAAATGAATCGCCTTGAAGCTGCAAACACCCAAGGGTCGGACGACGATGACATATTTAACTCGTCGTCTCGTCCGACCATGACCAGGGCCAAAAAGACCCTACCCGGACCGGAGGAGTTGGCCCAAGAGATGGTGGCGCGACCGAGCGCGGAACTTGGCACCCGCATAACCGAGGGTCTTGCGGTCATAGAAAAGGTTGCGGACAGGTCGCGCAATCTTAAGGGCAGTTTCGTCCGCGGCCTAAGAATGGCCACACGGTCGGTAAAGGCGGCCGTTGACGAGCTGTCCCGTCGCGCTCCAATAGACCCCCACGTGGACAAACTGGAGCGCGAAAATGCGGAGCTGCGTTCGCAGCTGGTCGGCCTGTCAGCAGAAGTGCGGAGCCTGATGGAGGAGGTCAAACTTCTCCGAGGTGCAAACCCGCAGGTTGGCGAACGCCGGCTGGAGCCGCAGAGTTTACAACCTCCGGCTTCTCAGGGACCGACTGCCCGGCCTGCGGCTCTTCAGTCGCCTGCTGGATCTTCTGGTGCTCCACCGGTTCGTCCCCGGGCCTCGGAGGCGACGACGAGCGAGTCACTGGCGGCCGCAATAATCCGGCAGGTCGGCAACATGCTGGACGCCCGGTTCGCTGGAATCGAGGACCGACTCCTGCCGCCGTCCATAGTCCGGCCGTCGTTGGCTGCGGACCTGCGCAGATCCTTGGCTGCGCCTACCTCTGTCGCTTCGGGGTCTGTGGCTTCAGTGCGGGCCACCAAGCCCAAGCCTAAAAAGGCTAAGAACAGGGGAGCCCCCGCGCATGCACCGGTACTGGAGTTGCCAGCAGTACCCGCCCCTGTTCTTGGGGACGCTGAATCAACGGTGGCAGACGCGGGGACTTGGGTGGCAGTCGCCAAAAAGCCCAGGAAGACCCCACAGCCAAAACCCACCCAACCGGGGGCAACTGGCCGGCCCTTCGCGACAAACAAAAAAAAGATGTCGCAAAGGAAAGGCAGAAAGAGACCGCCGAAAGTCCCAAAGACGGCAGCGGTCACCGTCACAGTTCTCGAGGGGACAACGAATGCCGAGGTCATGGGCAGAGCTCGGAAAGAAATTAACCTTGCTGACCTTGGCATTCAGGCGACTGACCTCGGGACACGGAGGACGATGACGGGGGGTCTGCTTCTGACAGTTAATGGCCCCGACTGTCAGGAGAAGGCTGATCGCTTGGCCGGACGCATGCGAGAGGTCTTGAGTGACTTCAAAGTCCGCGTCGCCCGGCCAAGCAAGACAGGCGAGGTAAGGCTGCGAGGCCTCGACGACGCTGTCACCGCCGAGGAGGTCGCATCTGCCGTTGCTGCAGCAGGTGGGTGTTCGGAGGCTGACATCAAAGTCGGTCCAATTAACCGAACACCCACAGCCCTTGGGACCGTAAGAGTCAAGTGCCCACTTGCCGCCATGAATAAACTCGTGGCGGCAAAGAAGATCCATGTGGGCTGGGGGGCTATAAAGGTCGAGGCATTGGAGGCAAGAGCTTTATACTGCTTCCGATGCCTCGAAAAGGGACATGTTGGGGCTATGTGCCCCAACAACGTTGACCGGGGCGCCCGATGCTTTCGGTGCGCTGACCCTAATCATAGGGCCAGCGAATGCCGTGCGCAAGCGTTACGATGTCCCTTATGTGTGGACAAGGGATGTGCATCGAACCATCGGCTGCACGCCAAGAAGTGTTGCCCCCCTAAGGGAAAGAGGAAGCAGGCCTCTTCCCATGCCGGCACCCAGGAGACCACCATGGCACCAAATGCCATGACTGCGGGCACTAGCAGCCCGTCGGCCGAAATGGAGACGGTATAAAATTCTCTCCCCAAAGAGTTCTCCAGGGTAACTTGAACCACTGCCGCAACGCTCAGGACCTGTTACTGCAGTGCGTTGCGGAGTGGTCGGTTGCCTTGGTGGTAGTGGCGGAGCCCTACCGTGTCCCGGACAATCCTCGCTGGTTCGGGGATGATGTGGGCTCCGTCGCCGTGTACTGGGGAGGAGGGGAGGGTGCTCCGCCCTGCTCCCTACTGGAAAGGGGGATATGTAGCTGTGCAGTGGGGAAGAATGGCCATAGTGGGCTGCTACGTCTCTCCCAATAGGTCCCTCGCCGACTACGAGGTGTACCTGGACGGGCTGGCTAACTGCATTCGCAGATGCCGGCCTCGTCCATCGATCGTCCTCGGGGACTTTAATGCCCACGCCAGGGCGTGGGGCAACCCCAGGGACGATCCGAAGGGAGGGACGTTGCAAGAGTGGGCGGCTGGGCTAGACCTCCGGCTCGTGAACCGGGGGTCCGTTAGCACATGCGTGCGGTGGCAGGGGGAGTCGGTCGTCGACCTAACGTGGGCGACTCCCTCGGCCATGAGCGCGCTGTCGGGGTGGCGCGTAGCGGAGGAGGTGGTCACATTATCCGACCACCGCCACATTGTCTTCGATGTGGCCCTCCGCCCCCCCGACCGCCCCAGCGGCCGTGCAGGCGGCCCCCCGCGACGCTGGTCTCTCAAGCGGCTTAACCGAGATCTTCTCGAGGCCGCAGCCAGCGTCGCGGCATGGCCAGAAATCGCCGATGAGGTCTGGTCCGATCCGGAAAGGGAGGCGGCCTGGTTCCGGGGCACGATGACGGCGATATGTGACGCCGCCATGCCCCGGGCCAGCTGCCCCAAGCGAACGGCAGTGTACTGGTGGTCGCAGCAGATAGCGCAGTTGCGCGAAGTCTGCTTACGCGCACGACGTCAGTACACTAGAGCCCGAAGGAGAAGGCGAGCCACCGAGGAGGAAAAGGCCGGAGCATACGAGCGCTATCGAGCGGCTACAAAGGCGCTCCAAATTGCCATCGCGAAGGCCAGGTCTCGGTCTTGGAGCGAGCTCCTAGAGGGACTCGACAGGGATCCATGGGGACGCCCCTACAGGGCAGTGCTGGGTAAGCTTCGCCCCTGGGTGCCCCCCCTGACGGAGACCCTAGACCCCGGACTGCTGCGTCGGGTCATCGACGCACTATTCCCAACAGTCCGGGACAGTCCCTCTGTCCCCCCGACGATTTCGTCGGCCTTTTACACCGACGAGTTGGGGGTGACCGAACAGGAGCTGGACCGAGCCATCAGCCGCTTGCGCGCTCGTAATACTGCGCCCGGCCCCGACGGTATACCGGGGCGGGCGTGGGTGATCGCTCTGGCCACCCTGGGGGACAGGCTGAGGCGGCTGTTCAGCAGCTGCCTCCGACATGCCAAGTTCCCCACGGCCTGGAAGGAGGCTCGCCTGGTCCTCTTGAAGAAGGAAGGCAGGACCGCAGACTCTCCCTCTGCGTACCGTCCGATATGCCTGCTGGACGAGTGCGGCAAGTTGTTCGAGAGGATTCTTGCCGCCCGTCTCAGCGGGCATCTGTCGCGCGTCGGTCCCGACCTGGCTGATAGACAGTACGGCTTCCGCCAGGGGCGCTCGACGGTGGACGCGATCATTCGCGTCCGCTCCCTGTCGGCGCAGGCCGTGTCCCGGGGCAGGGTGGCGTTGGCGATAAGTCTCGACATCGTCAACGCCTTCAACTCCCTGCCTTGGGACGCGATCCGGGGGGCGCTAGAACATCATCGCGTTCCTCCGTACCTGCAAGCCGTAGTCGGGGACTACTTGCATGACAGGTACATCCAGTACATCGGACAGGGCGGTACACTGCACCGGAGGGAGGTGTCTTGCGGGGTTCCGCAGGGGTCCGTGTTGGGCCCCCTCCTATGGAACCTCGCCTACGACGCGGTCCTGCGTGTCGATCTCCCCCCCGGCATCAGTATCGTCTGTTACGCTGACGACACTCTAATAGTGGCCGAGGGGGACACCTTCGAGAGGACTGTTGGGCTCGCCGAGCTTGGGGCAGAGGTCGTCGTCGCCAAGATCCGCGAGTTGGGCCTGCAGATAGCGCCTCATAAGACCGAGGCGCTATGGTTCCATAAACTGCCTAGGAGCAGGGAACCGCCCGACTCGTGGGTTCGCGTCGGAGATTCGCCAGTCCGGGTGGGGCGGTACCTAAAGTACTTGGGCCTCACCCTGGACAGTCGCTGGGGCTTCGAAGAGCATTTCGAGCGTCTTGTCCCCCGAGTCGAAAGGGTAGTGGGTGCCATGCATAGACTGCTACCCAACCTCGGGGGACCGTCGGAGGAGGTACGCCGCCTTTACGGGGGGGTCGTGCGATCGGTGGCTCTCTATGGGGCGCCTGTATGGTCACACCGACTGTCGGGCGTCCGGCGCTGCAGGACCAAAATCTATAGCCTGCAGCGCAAGATGGCCATCCGCATCGCACGAGGATACCGGACCGTATCTTTCGAGGCGGCGACCCTCTTGGCACGCTTTCCGCCGCTCGACATCCTGGCGGACATGGACGCGAGGGTCTACGACCGAACTCGCGTCGTCCGCCAAAGCGACGAATGCGTGCCCGCGCTCGAAATCAGACGGCGGGAACGACGACGCGCTCTGGAGGAGTGGCGCGCGAGGCTCAGCCAGGAGCACATCGCGCGCAAGCGCGTCGTCCAAGCCATCCTGCCGTCCTTCGAAGCCTGGCAACAGCGGAGGAGTGGGCGAATCTCCTACAGGCTTGCTCAGATAATCACCGGTCACGGCTGTTTCGGTGATTATCTGAGCAAGATCGGACGCGAGGCGACGGCGATCTGTCACCACTGTGGTGGGGACCGGGATTCCGCAGAGCACACGCTTGTCGAGTGCCCAGCGTGGGCCTCCGAGCGGCGGATCCTGGTCGACCGGATTGGACCGGACCTCTCCTTGCCGGCAATTGTAGCGGCTATGCTGGCAGGGGATTCGGCGTGGGGGGCCGTATCCTCCTTCTGCGAGACTGTGATGTCACAGAAGGAGGAGGCCGAGCGGGATCGGGAGAGGGCCGATCCCGCTCGCCGAAGGCGAAGGCGCCGGGGCGGAGGCACAGCCCGCCCAGGCCCCCCAGCCCAATAGCCCGGGGCTCTATAATACGGGCTAACTTGTGTCCCCTGCCGCAACATCTGGTGGGGGACCCCCCCCTGCACCAATATCCGCAGGGGGGCCTTTGGGGTTGTGGGACGCTGGGGCGGGGGCCCTAAGCGTCTTTCACGCGCGACCCCGAGGAGGATGGCGGCGTGGTGTGGCCCACGCCGCCGTGAGCACCGCGACGGTGCAGGGGGGGAAGCAAGCTACAAGTTTCCCCTCCCGAGGCGGGCTCTTCGGAGCGCGGCACAAGGGGGGCACCGGCGTGTTCCACTCGGAGATCCCGGAGCCCCTCTGACACGTGCCAGTGCCGGCCACCGTGGGGTTTTAGTCGGTACGAGTCCGACATGCCCCGCCAGCTTCCCCCGAGGTTGGCGGAAGTCCATGAGGATTTCCCCACGAAAAAAAAAAAAAAAAAAAAAAAAAAAAAGGGGACTTAATGCGAGAATATCTTAAATAAATTATGGATTACAAAGGGGTTAGGTTCTCAGGGAGGAAGTGGCGTCAAGAACGTCCATGTAAGACAGCCAGGATGATTTTCTCATCTGAACTAGTAGCGGCGCGGAGTCTTTAGGCTAGCTCCCGAATCCTGTTGACGCACACAATGCCATATACCCGGTATATAGCAATAGGCTCGCCCCTATTACATGGGATGTAACATCGTCAGCGAAAAGTGATGTACACAGTACACCTCTGCCACCCCCGCTTGGGGAATGTAGGCGTGACGGTGTTTCATTTTTATTCCTTTTACCGTTAACAATGCATAAATCAGGCATAAATTTGTAAATATTTTCTTTCTATTTGATTCTTCTTTTTAAAAAAAAACGTAGCCCCACACTAGGAGTTATTCCTGTGTCGTGGCTGCGTTTACAAACATGAAAATTCACACACACAAATACCCAGACCGAAACAAATAATTGTGAATCACACAAAGATTTGTCCCGTGCGGGAATCGAACTTGCGACTATTAGACACAGTGGGCGGAGTGGCTCAAGCTCTTAACCACTGCGCTAAATCGTCCGTTGCTAAATATCAAAAGGTGTGAGGCGGGATATGAACCTTAGAACTTTTAGAGACCGAAAACAAGTGGCCTAGAATTCACGTGAGTGATTTAAGACATAATCAAGTGTGATATATGAACTCCTTAAAGCTAAGTTCAAAGTTGGTAAATCATTTTCAAACTCCCTGTATTATCAGCTATCGTTCGAGTCCAAAGTTTTATATATACCCTTAAAAGCGAGGAGGTTTGCTTAACTCTTCATCGTAATCCTATCAGAAATGATACACGAATGCGTGTAAAAAGCAGCCAAGATCTTGGCCAAGTTCGCGTCGTATCGACTATTTAGCCAAAACAGTTGGTATATAAAAAGTACAGTTTTTTGTTTAGTCACAAGCAATAATATATAAAAAAAACCAGTGATAGCCTAGTGGTGAGACCATGGGACTGCAAAGTCAAAGGTCCCAGGTTCAAACATAGGCACGCACCTCTGTATTTTCAAAGGGATGTGCGCTTTTAATATTAACTATCACTTGCATTAACGGTGAAAAAAAACATCGTGATCGACATGCATAAGTTTGTCAAAGGTGTATGAAGGCACTGGGCCAGCGTGGAGGACTAGGAGGAGGAGGAGGAGGGCCTGTATGTAGCCTCTTCCGGTGAAATGTTGCAACCTCCTAAATCTTTTTTCATTTTCTTTAAAAAAAACGTAGCCCCACAATAGGTTTTATTCCTACGTCGTGGGTGCGTTTAAAAACATGAAATTTCACATACACGAATAATACAAATAATTGTGGGTCACACAAAGATTTGTACCGTGCGGGAATCTAACCCGCGACTATTAGACACAGTGGGCGGAGCGGCTTGAGCTCTTAACCACTGCGCTAAATAGTCCATCAAAATATATACGATACGCGCCCGATACCGTCCAACATCTCTGGCGACACGAGTCGCGGAACATTAGTACCGCATAAAAAACGATTTTTAGTACTCCTCGCATTTTAAGAAGTATATCGATTGGAGACTTAATATTTCGAAACATGATTTTTGATGATGTATCATAGAGAGATGCCCTGTGAGGGAGATACGACAGACTGAAGGTTCGATATTGGTGAGCGCAGGGAAATCGAGAGGGATACAGTTCGAGGACCGTCTGTAGTAAATGAGAGTACCACCTCCACGGGTGCTGGTTCTGTCATTTCGCACGAGGTTATAATTTCCGATACTAGGATCACGGTAGGCGGGCTTTAAAAAAGGTTTCCTGCACCGAGAGGATGTCCAGTTGGCGATTTTGAAGGAAATCACTAACCTGATTTCGGTAGGAGCGGAGGCCGTCGGCCTACTAGTTAAGTTATGTTATTAAAGAACGGGCTAGAGGCGGTGCGGAGAACTTGGGCCAGCTGGCGAGTCCTGTTGACGTTCACAACGCTGTACAGTCCGCGCACCAGAGCCAAGTCCGCAAAGATCCTGGCAAGCATAGCAGGCGCAACAACTAGTTTGGGTCTGGAGAGGGGCGCAGGACCCGCTCAGGGGCAGAGGAGTAGGACGGGGGCGGATAACAGTGCCTGGGGCGCAGGGCACAGGGGGGCTGAAGTCGCTGGGCGGAGAGGCGCTAAGAGCGCTGAGTGAAGTTACGCAGGCACGGGGGGGGGGGGGGCAGTGGCGCTGAAGGCGCGG
This sequence comes from Phalera bucephala, assembly GCA_905147815.2. Lineage (NCBI taxonomy): Eukaryota > Metazoa > Arthropoda > Insecta > Lepidoptera > Notodontidae > Phalera > Phalera bucephala. The sequence goes on along the minus strand of LR990610.1, from coordinate 1,566,022 downwards.
GAGGTTGTTGCGCCGAGGGCGCTGGCGTCTATATAAATAAAAAGTGTTGATTTGATACCACAAGGTAAGTATTTTTCACTATCCATAGCCGTAGCGAATACCGCTTTTACCTTTTAAGGCCTTATATTACCGTGTATTCGCTCGTATTTGCGATAGTACACGGTTCCAAAAATTACACTATATCGCGTCAACACTGATCAAGCATTGATATACTCTATGTACACATGAATTATTAGGTGTGAAGCCAACTTCTATATCGCGTGCTATTTTATCGACTACTGCCATCTATTGACTTTCGCGATACAACTACACTGCAAAATTTGGCGAAGTATTTTTATTTTGCGATTTACATTTATCTATCTATGTCGTCACGCCAGACCCCTTGTGGGGTAGGCAGAGAGTACAGTGGTCCAACAGGTTTCCTTACATTTTGTGTACGTGTCAATGATCTACGCTGTTGGCCGCGGAGCGTTACAGCTTCACCGGGCAAGAGGGCGAGTGTACTACCACTAAGGTCTAGCTATAAGGGCAAGGGGGCAACTAGCTTAAGGGCGTCAAGGAGGAACGGGCTCTGCTGGGGCAGTCACTATGGGGAAGGACATTTAATAGGTACCTCGCCGTGGTGCTCTGCTCGGCCGGCGGGCAAGGGATTCTTCGACCTCGCCTGTCGGTGTCTGATCCTATAGGTGGTATCTTGGGCCAGCTCGCGAATCCTGTGGACGTTTACGATGCTGTACAGTTCGCGCATCAGAGCCAAGTCCGCGAGATTCCCGGCAGACGTAGAAGGCCCAACCACCGGATTGGGTCTGGAGAGGGGCGCAGGGCCCGCTCAGGAGCAGAGGTATAGGACGCAGGCAGAAAGAAGTACCTGGGGCAGGAGCGCGGGGGGGGCTGAAGTCACTGGGCGGAGAGGCGTGTCTGATACTATAGGTGGTATCTGTGTCCTAAAGAAGGGATGTAAGGGCATCCGATGGGTCAGTGAGAATATGCCACGGACGGTGGTACCGGCTGATAGGAGCGGAGTTAGGTTCGTAGTCGGCGGTGGCTACGATTAGCTAATTCCTATAATTGGACGCGTTCGCGAAATATCGGGTTGTTGCCTTTTTGATAAAGGTGCAAATATGTTTGAGACCGATATCGCAATGGAGATCGACATTCCATATGAACCACGGGGCTCCGACGGCTTACCGTTTGAAGTCTATCGATGTGAAGCGTACGTCATGATGGACCGTACACAAGTTGTGTAAGGTGTCACTTTATTCCTTAGGGACATTTTACTTCGCTTGCAGATCATCGGGTACAGACGACCGAGCACAAAGGCTGCTCGGTTACGGACTCCCTTGATGTGTGGTCCGAAGGTCATGGTATGGTTAAGGGTGACCCCTAGATATTGGACCTGTTTGATCCAGGGAATCCAGAGAATCGAACATGGTCACTTGACCAAGAGTACTTCTGGGGTGGCGCAGGGAGGGCGCGGGGTGGTATCTCTGAAAAAGAACACCGCAGCGCTCTTGTCCGGGTTTCCTCATTACGACACTTCCTGAACCAATCCCCTAGAGTATTGGCGGCTGCCTAAAGGTTTCTGGTAATGAAAACCTTATTCCTATGCGAGACATACAGAGCGATATCATCCACGGAACGGGCTAGATGCACCTTACTCGAACGAGGAATACTGTTCGTTTAAAGGCTGAAAAGGAGGGGCGGAAGGGGGGTCTGAGCCTTGTGGGATAACAGCTTGTATGGAGTCGGGGGTAGAGCGCGTCATTTCGATACCGAAAGGCGTGATTCGATAGGAAGTCGCATATGATGAACACGTCCGTCCGGCACATTTTTTTTCATCCCGTCAGAGCCCGGGGACCTTTTTCGGTTTAAGACCTCTGTCTGGGTAATAGGGTGTAAGAAATCAGTGGGGAGGAGGGACGCCCTGCGCTCGACTTCCCTGTCGATTGATTTGATATAAGCCGGGTCAACGGCAGGGAGCTGGGAGTGCACTGAGTGTCAGCGAGAATCTCGGCCTTTTCGGCATCATCGATGCTGGGGTTGCGTTTGAGGGGCTGGTCAGCGGGGGATTGTCAGACATGGAGTCGGATTTAAGGGTACGCGCCAGCTTCCAGTAAAGCAGATGCGATGGCGTGAGCGGCTCTAAGAAGTCACTCCAACGATCGCGCATCCGGGCTCGGTTGGCTTCAGTGGGGTAGGAGTCGTAGGCTCGGACTGAGGCGTTTTTAGCCAAAATAAGTTCCCTAACATCGTCAGGCAGTGTAAAGCGGTTGAGATCCTCTGCCTCGACTTGCTTTGACATTGCTTGCATTCACAGCCTGATCCGTGTCCTGAGGGGACGGGATGAAGTCCGAGCTGAGGTGAATGGGGGTAGGTCAGCATCCACCAATCCAATACAGTCTTCTTTAGCGGCTGAGGGGTGGACGGAGTACCGAGTCTTATAACTACAAGTCGGTGGTCAGAGTCCAGCTCGTGGGCTATCTCCAAGAAGGCCGTAAGGTTACACCGTTCAGAAATGCCATGAACAGGACGTATGGACAGTGGTCGTTATTGCCCGGACAGCGAGTGGGGTGCATAGATGCGATGACGTCAAAGTCGAGTTGGTCGATCAGGGCGTCAAGTTTCCTACCGTTAGGGGAAGTAGTGAGGCAATTCCATGCCGCGTGCTTGCAGTTGAATTCGCCTGCCAGATAGACGGTGCTTCCTAGATTAAAGAGTGCTTCGAAGTCACTCCTGTAGACAAGCTTAGTTGTAGGGAGATAGACGGAGACGATCACAATGGGTTAATGCCCAGTGAGCACAGGGGGGTCGACGGGAATACAGTACAGGGACCTCCTGTAGTAAATGAGAGTACCGCCTCCACGGGAGCCGATTCTGTCATTACGCACGAAGGAATCGGAGGCCGTCAGCGTTATAAAATGCCAGGGATAAGCTAGGGGACTTAATGCGAGAATATCTTAAATAAATTATGGATTACAAAGGGGTTAGGTTCTCAGGGAGGAAGTGGCGTCAAGAACGTCCATGTAAGACAACCAGGATGATTTTCTCATCTGAACTAGTAGCGGCGCGGAGTCTTTAGGCTAGCTCCGGAATCCTGTTGACGCACACAATGCCATAAAGGTCACGCACCAGGACAAAGTCTCCGGGGACGTTGGCAGGCGCACAAGGCGTGCCCGGTATATAGCAATAGGCTCGCCCCTATTACATGGGATGTAACATCGTCAGCGAAAAGTGATGTACACAGTACACCTCTGCCACCCCCGCTTGGGGAATGTAGGCGTGACGGTGTTTCATTTTTATTCGTTTTACCGTTAACAATGCATAAATCAGGCAAAAATTTGTAAATATCTTCTTTCTAATTGATTCTTCTTTTTAAAAAAAAAACGTAGCCCCACACTAGGAGTTATTCCTGTGTCGTGGCTGCGTTTACAAACATGAAAATTCACACACACAAATACCCAGACCGAAACAAATAATTGTGAATCACACAAAGATTTGTCCCGTGCGGTAATCGAACTTGCGACTATTAGACACAGTGGGCGGAGTGGCTCAAGCTCTTAACCACTGCGCTAAATCGTCCGTTGCTAAATATCAAAAGGTGTGAGGCGGGATATGAACCTTAGAACTTTTAGAGACCGAAAACAAGTGGCCTAGAATTCACGTGAGTGATTTAAGACATAATCAAGTGTGATATATGAACTCCTTAAAGCTAAGTTCAAAGTTGGTAAATCATTTTCAAACTCCCTGTATTATCAGCTATCGTTCGAGTCCAAAGTTTTATATATACCCTTAAAAGCGAGGAGGTTTGCTTAACTCTTCATCGTAATCCTATCAGAAATGATACACGAATGCGTGTAAAAAGCAGCCAAGATCTTGGCCAAGTTCGCGTCGTATCGACTATTTAGCCAAAACAGTTGGTATATAAAAAGTACAGTTTTTTGTTTAGTCACAAGCAATAATATATAAAAAAAACCAGTGATAGCCTAGTGGTGAGACCATGGGACTGCAAAGTCAAAGGTCCCAGGTTCAAACATAGGCACGCACCTCTGTATTTTCAAAGGGATGTGCGCTTTTAATATTAACTATCACTTGCATTAACGGTGAAAAAAAACATCGTGATCGACATGCATAAGTTTGTCAAAGGTGTATGAAGGCACTGGGCCAGCGTGGAGGACTAGGAGGAGGAGGAGGAGGGCCTGTATGTAGCCTCTTCCGGTGAAATGTTGCAACCTCCTAAATCTTTTTTCATTTTCTTTAAAAAAAACGTAGCCCCACAATAGGTTTTATTCCTACGTCGTGGGTGCGTTTAAAAACATGAAATTTCACATACACGAATAATACAAATAATTGTGGGTCACACAAAGATTTGTACCGTGCGGGAATCTAACCCGCGACTATTAGACACAGTGGGCGGAGCGGCTTGAGCTCTTAACCACTGCGCTAAATAGTCCATCAAAATATATACGATACGCGCCCGATACCGTCCAACATCTCTGGCGACACGAGTCGCGGAACATTAGTACCGCATAAAAAACGATTTTTAGTACTCCTCGCATTTTAAGAAGTATATCGATTGGAGACTTAATATTTCGAAACATGATTTTTGATGATGTATCATAGAGAGATGCCCTGTGAGGGAGATACGACAGACTGAAGGTTCGATATTGGTGAGCGCAGGGAAATCGAGAGGGATACAGTTCGAGGACCGTCTGTAGTAAATGAGAGTACCACCTCCACGGGTGCTGGTTCTGTCATTTCGCACGAGGTTATAATTTCCGATACTAGGATCACGGTAGGCGGGCTTTAAAAAAGGTTTCCTGCACCGAGAGGATGTCCAGTTGGCGATTTTGAAGGAAATCACTAACCTGATTTCGGTAGGAGCGGAGGCCGTCGGCCTACTAGTTAAGTTATGTTATTAAAGAACGGGCTAGAGGCGGTGCGGAGAACTTGGGCCAGCTGGCGAGTCCTGTTGACGTTCACAACGCTGTACAGTCCGCGCACCAGAGCCAAGTCCGCAAAGATCCTGGCAAGCATAGCAGGCGCAACAACTAGTTTGGGTCTGGAGAGGGGCGCAGGACCCGCTCAGGGGCAGAGGAGTAGGACGGGGGCGGATAACAGTGCCTGGGGCGCAGGGCGCAGGGGGGCTGAAGTCGCTGGGCGGAGAGGCGCTAAGAGCGCTGAGTGAAGTTACGCAGGCACGGGGGGGGGGGGCAGTGGCGCTGAAGGCGCGGGAGGTTGTTGCGCCGAGGGCGCTGGCGTCTATATAAATAAAAAGTGTTGATTTGATACCACAAGGTAAGTATTTTTCACTATCCATAGCCGTAGCGAATACCGCTTTTACCTTTTAAGGCCTTATATTACCGTGTATTCGCTCGTATTTGCGATAGTACACGGTTCCAAAAATTACACTATATCGCGTCAACACTGATCAAGCATTGATATACTCTATGTACACATGAATTATTAGGTGTGAAGCCAACTTCTATATCGCGTGCTATTTTATCGACTACTGCCATCTATTGACTTTCGCGATACAACTACACTGCAAAATTTGGCGAAGTATTTTTATTTTGCGATTTACATTTATCTATCTATGTCGTCACGCCAGATCCCTTGTGGGGTAGGCAGAGAGTACAGTGGTCCAACAGGTTTCCTTACATTTTGTGTACGTGTCAATGATCTACGCTGTTGGCCGCGGAGCGTTACAGCTTCACCGGGCAAGAGGGCGAGTGTGCTACCACTAAGGTCTAGCTATAAGGGCAAGGGGGCAACTAGCTTAAGGGCGTCAAGGAGGAACGGGCTCTGCTGGGGCAGTCACTATGGGGAAGGACATTTAATAGGTACCTCGCCGTGGTGCTCTGCTCGGCCGGCGGGCAAGGGATTCTTCGACCTCGCCTGTCGGTGTCTGATCCTATAGGTGGTATCTTGGGCCAGCTCGCGAATCCTGTGGACGTTTACGATGCTGTACAGTTCGCGCATCAGAGCCAAGTCCGCGAGATTCCCGGCAGACGTAGAAGGCCCAACCACCGGATTGGGTCTGGAGAGGGGCGCAGGGCCCGCTCAGGAGCAGAGGTATAGGACGCAGGCAGAAAGAAGTACCTGGGGCAGGAGCGCGGGGGGGGCTGAAGTCACTGGGCGGAGAGGCGTGTCTGATACTATAGGTGGTATCTGTGTCCTAAAGAAGGGATGTAAGGGCATCCGATGGGTCAGTGAGAATATGCCACGGACGGTGGTACCGGCTGATAGGAGCGGAGTTAGGTTCGTAGTCGGCGGTGGCTACGATTAGCTAATTCCTATAATTGGACGCGTTCGCGAAATATCGGGTTGTTGCCTTTTTGATAAAGGTGCAAATATGTTTGAGACCGATATCGCAATGGAGATCGACATTCCATATGAACCACGGGGCTCCGACGGCTTACCGTTTGAAGTCTATCGATGTGAAGCGTACGTCATGATGGACCGTACACAAGTTGTGTAAGGTGTCACTTTATTCCTTAGGGACATTTTACTTCGCTTGCAGATCATCGGGTACAGACGACCGAGCACAAAGGCTGCTCGGTTACGGACTCCCTTGATGTGTGGTCCGAAGGTCATGGTATGGTTAAGGGTGACCCCTAGATATTGGACCTGTTTGATCCAGGGAATCCAGAGAATCGAACATGGTCACTTGACCAAGAGTACTTCTGGGGTGGCGCAGGGAGGGCGCGGGGTGGTATCTCTGAAAAAGAACACCGCAGCGCTCTTGTCCGGGTTTCCTCATTACGACACTTCCTGAACCAATCCCCTAGAGTATTGGCGGCTGCCTAAAGGTTTCTGGTAATGAAAACCTTATTCCTATGCGAGACATACAGAGCGATATCATCCACGGAACGGGCTAGATGCACCTTACTCGAACGAGGAATACTGTTCGTTTAAAGGCTGAAAAGGAGGGGCGGAAGGGGGGTCTGAGCCTTGTGGGATAACAGCTTGTATGGAGTCGGGGGTAGAGCGCGTCATTTCGATACCGAAAGGCGTGATTCGATAGGAAGTCGCATATGATGAACACGTCCGTCCGGCACATTTTTTTTCATCCCGTCAGAGCCCGGGGACCTTTTTCGGTTTAAGACCTCTGTCTGGGTAATAGGGTGTAAGAAATCAGTGGGGAGGAGGGACGCCCTGCGCTCGACTTCCCTGTCGATTGATTTGATATAAGCCGGGTCAACGGCAGGGAGCTGGGAGTGCACTGAGTGTCAGCGAGAATCTCGGCCTTTTCGGCATCATCGATGCTGGGGTTGCGTTTGAGGGGCTGGTCAGCGGGGGATTGTCAGACATGGAGTCGGATTTAAGGGTACGCGCCAGCTTCCAGTAAAGCAGATGCGATGGCGTGAGCGGCTCTAAGAAGTCACTCCAACGATCGCGCATCCGGGCTCGGTTGGCTTCAGTGGGGTAGGAGTCGTAGGCTCGGACTGAGGCGTTTTTAGCCAAAATAAGTTCCCTAACATCGTCAGGCAGTGTAAAGCGGTTGAGATCCTCTGCCTCGACTTGCTTTGACATTGCTTGCATTCACAGCCTGATCCGTGTCCTGAGGGGACGGGATGAAGTCCGAGCTGAGGTGAATGGGGGTAGGTCAGCATCCACCAATCCAATACAGTCTTCTTTAGCGGCTGAGGGGTGGACGGAGTACCGAGTCTTATAACTACAAGTCGGTGGTCAGAGTCCAGCTCGTGGGCTATCTCCAAGAAGGCCGTAAGGTTACACCGTTCAGAAATGCCATGAACAGGACGTATGGACAGTGGTCGTTATTGCCCGGACAGCGAGTGGGGTGCATAGATGCGATGACGTCAAAGTCGAGTTGGTCGATCAGGGCGTCAAGTTTCCTACCGTTAGGGGAAGTAGTGAGGCAATTCCATGCCGCGTGCTTGCAGTTGAATTCGCCTGCCAGATAGACGGTGCTTCCTAGATTAAAGAGTGCTTCGAAGTCACTCCTGTAGACAAGCTTAGTTGTAGGGAGATAGACGGAGACGATCACAATGGGTTAATGCCCAGTGAGCACAGGGGGGTCGACGGGAATACAGTACAGGGACCTCCTGTAGTAAATGAGAGTACCGCCTCCACGGGAGCCGATTCTGTCATTACGCACGAAGGAATCGGAGGCCGTCAGCGTTATAAAATGCCAGGGATAAGCTAGGGGACTTAATGCGAGAATATCTTAAATAAATTATGGATTACAAAGGGGTTAGGTTCTCAGGGAGGAAGTGGCGTCAAGAACGTCCATGTAAGACAACCAGGATGATTTTCTCATCTGAACTAGTAGCGGCGCGGAGTCTTTAGGCTAGCTCCGGAATCCTGTTGACGCACACAATGCCATAAAGGTCACGCACCAGGACAAAGTCTCCGGGGACGTTGGCAGGCGCACAAGGCGTGCCCGGTATATAGCAATAGGCTCGCCCCTATTACATGGGATGTAACATCGTCAGCGAAAAGTGATGTACACAGTACACCTCTGCCACCCCCGCTTGGGGAATGTAGGCGTGACGGTGTTTCATTTTTATTCGTTTTACCGTTAACAATGCATAAATCAGGCAAAAATTTGTAAATATCTTCTTTCTAATTGATTCTTCTTTTTAAAAAAAAAACGTAGCCCCACACTAGGAGTTATTCCTGTGTCGTGGCTGCGTTTACAAACATGAAAATTCACACACACAAATACCCAGACCGAAACAAATAATTGTGAATCACACAAAGATTTGTCCCGTGCGGTAATCGAACTTGCGACTATTAGACACAGTGGGCGGAGTGGCTCAAGCTCTTAACCACTGCGCTAAATCGTCCGTTGCTAAATATCAAAAGGTGTGAGGCGGGATATGAACCTTAGAACTTTTAGAGACCGAAAACAAGTGGCCTAGAATTCACGTGAGTGATTTAAGACATAATCAAGTGTGATATATGAACTCCTTAAAGCTAAGTTCAAAGTTGGTAAATCATTTTCAAACTCCCTGTATTATCAGCTATCGTTCGAGTCCAAAGTTTTATATATACCCTTAAAAGCGAGGAGGTTTGCTTAACTCTTCATCGTAATCCTATCAGAAATGATACACGAATGCGTGTAAAAAGCAGCCAAGATCTTGGCCAAGTTCGCGTCGTATCGACTATTTAGCCAAAACAGTTGGTATATAAAAAGTACAGTTTTTTGTTTAGTCACAAGCAATAATATATAAAAAAAAACCAGTGATAGCCTAGTGGTGAGACCATGGGACTGCAAAGTCAAAGGTCCCAGGTTCAAACATAGGCACGCACCTCTGTATTTTCAAAGGGATGTGCGCTTTTAATATTAACTATCACTTGCATTAACGGTGAAAAAAACATCGTGATCGACATGCATAAGTTTGTCAAAGGTGTATGAAGGCACTGGGCCAGCGTGGAGGACTAGGAGGAGGAGGAGGAGGGCCTGTATGTAGCCTCTTCCGGTGAAATGTTGCAACCTCCTAAATCTTTTTTCATTTTCTTTAAAAAAACGTAGCCCCACAATAGGTTTTATTCCTACGTCGTGGGTGCGTTTAAAAACATGAAATTTCACATACACGAATAATACAAATAATTGTGGGTCACACAAAGATTTGTACCGTGCGGGAATCTAACCCGCGACTATTAGACACAGTGGGCGGAGCGGCTTGAGCTCTTAACCACTGCGCTAAATAGTCCATCAAAATATATACGATACGCGCCCGATACCGTCCAACATCTCTGGCGACACGAGTCGCGGAACATTAGTACCGCATAAAAAACGATTTTTAGTACTCCTCGCATTTTAAGAAGTATATCGATTGGAGACTTAATATTTCGAAACATGATTTTTGATGATGTATCATAGAGAGATGCCCTGTGAGGGAGATACGACAGACTGAAGGTTCGATATTGGTGAGCGCAGGGAAATCGAGAGGGATACAGTTCGAGGACCGTCTGTAGTAAATGAGAGTACCACCTCCACGGGTGCTGGTTCTGTCATTTCGCACGAGGTTATAATTTCCGATACTAGGATCACGGTAGGCGGGCTTTAAAAAAGGTTTCCTGCACCGAGAGGATGTCCAGTTGGCGATTTTGAAGGAAATCACTAACCTGATTTCGGTAGGAGCGGAGGCCGTCGGCCTACTAGTTAAGTTATGTTATTAAAGAACGGGCTAGAGGCGGTGCGGAGAACTTGGGCCAGCTGGCTAGTCCTGTTGACGTTCACAACGCTGTACAGTCCGCGCACCAGAGCCAAGTCCGCAAAGATCCTGGCAAGCGTAGCAGGCGCAACAACTAGTTTGGGTCTGGAGAGAGGCGCAGGACCCGCTCAGGGGCAGAGGAGTAGGACGGGGGCGGATAACAGTGCCTGGGGCGCAGGGCGCAGGGGGGCTGAAGTCGCTGGGCGGAGAGGCGCTAAGAGCGCTGAGTGAAGTTACGCAGGCACGGGGGGGGGGGGGGCAGTGGCGCTGAAGGCGCGGGAGGTTGTTGCGCAGTGGGCGCTGGCGTCTATATAAATAAAAAGTGTTGATTTGATACCACAAGGTAAGTATTTTTTACTTTCCATAGCCGTAGCGAATACCGCTTTTACCTTTAAAGGCCTTATATTACCGTGTATTCGCTCGTATTTGCGATATACACGGTTCCAAAAATTACACTATATCGCGTCAACACTGATAAAGCATTGATATACTCTATGTACACATGAATTATTAGGTGTGAAGCCAACTTCTATATCGCGTGCTATTTTGTCGACTACTGCCATCTATTGACTTTCGCGATACAACTACACTGAAAAATTTGGCGGAGTATTTTTATTTTGCGATTTACATTTATCTATCTATGTCGTCACGCCAGATCCCTTGCGGGGTAGGCAGAGAGTACAGTGGTCCAATAGGTTTCCTTACATTTTGTGTACGTGTCAATGATCTACGCCGTTGGCCGCGGGGCGTTACAGCTTCACCGGGCAAGAGGGCGAGTGTGCTACCACTAAGGTCGAGCTAGAAGGGCAAGGGGGCAACTAGCTTAAGGGCATTAAGGAGGAATGACCTCTGCTGGGGCAGTCGCTATGGGGAAAGACATTTAATAGGTACCTCGCCGTGGTGCTCTGCTCGGCCGGCGGGCAAGGGATTCTTCGACCTCGCCTGTCGGTGTCTGATCCTATAGGTGGTATCTTGGGCCAGCTCGCGAATCCTGTTGACGTTTACGATGCTGTACATTTCGCGCATCAGAGCCAAGTCCGCGAGATTCCCGGCAGACGTAGAAGGCCCAACCACCGGATTGGGTCTGGAGAGGGGCGCAGGGCCCGCTCAGGAGCAGAGGTATAGGATGCAGACAGAAAGAAGTACCTGGGGCAGAAGCGCGGGGGGGCCTGAAGTCACTGGGCGGAGAGGCGTGTCTGATCCTATAGGTGGTATCTGTGTCCTCAAGAAGGGATGTAAGGGCATCCGATGGGTCAGTGAGAATATGCCACGGACGGTGGTACCGGCTGATAGGAGCGGAGTTAGGTTCGTAGTCGGCGGCGGCTACGATTAGCGAATTCCTATAATTGGACGCGTTTGCGAAAAAAAAGGGTTGTTGCCTTTTTGATAAAAATATGTTTAAGACCGAGATCGCAATGGAGATCGACATTCCATATGAACCACGGGGCTCCGACAGCTTACCGTTTGAAGTCTATCGATGTGAAGCGCACATGATGGACCGTACACAAGTTGTGTAAAGTGTCACTTTATTACGGCACTTCCTGAACCAATCCCCTAGAGTATTGGCGGCTGCCTAAAGGTTCCTGGTAATGAAAACCTTATTCCTATGCGAGACATACAGAGCGGTATCATCCACGGAAAGGGCTAGATGCACTTACTCGAACGAGGAATATTGTTCGTTAAAAGGCTGAAAAGGTGGGGCGGGAGGGGGGTCTGAGCCTTGTGGGATAACAGCTTGTATGGAGTCGGGGGTAGAGCGCGTCATTTCGATACCGAAAGGCGTGATTCGATAGGAAGTCGCATATGATGAACACGTCTGTCCGGCACATTTTTTTTCATCCCGTCAGAGCCCGGGGACCTTTTTCGGTTTAAGACCCTCAATCAAGTCCTCGACCTCTGTCTGGGAGTCTGGGTAATAGGGTGTAAGAAATCGGTGGGGAGGAGCGACGCCCTGCGCTCGACTTCCCTGTCGATTGATTTGATATAAGCCGGGTCAACGGCAGGGAGCTGGGAGTGCACTGAGTGTCAGCGAGAATCTCGGCCTTTTCGGCATCATCGATGCTGGGGTTGCGTTTGAGGGGCTGGTCAGCGGGGGATTGTCAGACATGGAGTCGGATTTAAGGGTACGCGCCAGCTTCCAGTAAAGCAGATGCGATGGCGTGAGCGGCTCTAAGAAGTCACTCCAACGATCGTCCCGGGCTTCCGCTACACGACCCTTTACATCACGTTGTAAGGCGCGCATCCGGGCTCGGTTGGCTTCAGTGGGGTAGGAGTCGTAGGCTCGGACTGAGGCGTTTTTAGCCAAAATAAGTTCCCTAACATCGTCAGGCAGTGTAAAGCGGTTGAGATCCTCTGCCTCGACTTGCTTTGACATTGCTTGCATTTACAGCCTGATCCGTGTCCTGAGGGGACGGGGTGAAGTCCGAGCTGAGGTGAATGGGGGTAGGTCAGCATCCGCCAAGGCTGTGCTCAGCGCATGCCAATCCAATACCGTCTTCTTTAGCGGCTGAGGGGTGGACGGAGGACCGAGTCTTATAACTACAAGTCGGTGGTCAGAGTCCAGCTCGTGGGCTATCTTCAAGAAGGCCGTAAGGTTACACCGTTCAGAAACGCCATGTACAGGACGTCTGGACAGTGGTCGTTATTGCCCGGACAGCGAGTGGGGTGCATAGATGCGATGACGTCAAAGTCGAGTTGGTCGATCAGGGCGTCAAGTTTCCAACCGTTAGGGGAAGTAGTGAGGCAATTCCATGCCACGTGCTTGCAGTTGAAGTCGCCTACCAGATAGACGGTGCTTCTTAGATTAAAGAGTGCTTCGAAGTCACTCCTGTGGACAAGCTTAGTTGTAGGGAGATAAACAGACACGATCACAATGGGTTAATGCCCAGTGAGGGAGATACTACATACCGAGGCTTTAATGTTGGTGAGCACAGGGGGGTCGACGGGAATACAGTACAGGGACCTCCTGTAGTAAATGTGAGTAACGCCTCCACGGGAGCCGATTCTGTCATTACGCACGAGGCTGTAGTTTGCGATCCTAGGGTAGCGGTGGGCGGGCTTAGGGAAGGTTTCCTGCACCAGAAGGATGTTCAGTTCGTGATCCCGAAGGTAGTCACCAAACTGGTTACGTTGAAAGCGAAGGCCGTCAGCGTTATAAAACGCCAGGGATAGGCTATGGGACTTAATGCGGGAAGATCTTAAATCCATTATGGATTGCAAAGGGGTTGGGTTCTCAGGGAGGACGTGGCGTCGAGAACGTCCATGTAAGACAGCCAGGATGATTTTCTCATGTGAGCTAATAGCGGCGCGGAGTCTTTCAGCTTTCAGCCAGCTCCCGAATCCTGTTGACGCACACAATGCCATACAGGTCACGCACCAGAACAAAGTCTCCGGGGACGTTGGCAGGCGCAGAAGGCGTGCCCGGTATATAGCAATAGGCTCGCCCCTATTACATGGGACGTAACATCGTCAGCGAAAAGTGGTGTACACAGTACACCTCTGCCACCCCCGCTTGAGGAATGTAGGCGTGACGGTGTTTCTTTTTTATGCCTTTTACCGTTAACAATGTGATTATAACGCTTAAATTTGTAACTATCTTGTTTCTATTTGTTTCTTCTTTTTTAAAAAAAAAAAAAACAAATCCCCACACTAGGAGTTATTCCTGTGTCGTGGGTGCATTTACAAACATGAAAGTACACACACACAAATACCCAGACCGAAACAATTAATTGTGGATCAAAGATTTGTCCCGTGCGGGAATCGAACTCGCGACTATTAGACACAGTGGGCGGAGCGGCTCAAGCTCTTAATCACTGCGCTTAATCGTCCGTCGCTAAATATCAAAAGGTGTGAGGCGGGATATGAACCTTAGAACTTTTAGAGACCGAAAACAAGTGGCCTAGAATTCACGTGAGTGATTTGTGACATAATCAAGAGTGATATATGAACTCTTTAAAGCTAAGTTCAAAGTTGGTAAATCATTTTCAAACTCCCTGTGTTATCAGCCTTCGTTTAGAAGTCCAAAGTTGTATATATACCCTTAAAAGCGAGGAGGTTCGCTTAACTCTTTAAGGTAATCCCATCAAAAACATTCGTGTAAAAAGCAGCCAAGTTCTTGGCCAAGTTCGCGTCGTATCGACTATTTAGCCAAAACAATTGGTATATAAAAACAGTTTTTTGTTTAGTCACAAACAATAATATATGAAAAAAACCAGTGATAGCCTAGTGGTGAGACCGTTGAACTGCAAAGTCAAAGGTCTCGGGTTCAAACATAGGCACGCACCTCTGTATTTTCGAAGGCATGTGCGCTTTTAATATTAACTATCACTTGCTTTAACGGTGAAAAAAAACATCGTGATCGACATGCCTAAGAGATCGAAGGTGTGTGAAGTCCGCCGCACAGGGCCAGCGTGGAGGACTAGGAGGAGGAGGAGGAGGGCCTAAGGCCTCTCAGTTTGAGAGGAGCCCGTGCCCAACAGTGGGACAGTTTCTTAAAGGGCTAATATTATTAATAATATTTATGCCTTTTAGTTCTGTGTGGTGTGCATGTGCTTTATTACTACATATTATAAAACGAAGTCCCCCCGCCGCGTCTGTCTGGATGCGATAAACTCAATCGTTACCAAACGGATTTTCATACGGTTTCTTCATCGGTTCATGTATAATTCATCCGTGCGAAGCTGGCGCGAGTCGCTATTTTTTTATATTTACAACACCGTCACGCCTATATTCCTCACGCGGGGGTGATAGAGGTGTACTTTGTGCACCCACATTTTACCGACGATGTTAAGTTCTAATGTCATAAGACGTGAGCTTACTGCCATTATAGTAGGCACAATTGGAAACTGGCACTAACTTTTTAAAAAATGATAAATCGACTTTAAGGAGCAAAAAATAAATATTTGAAGTCGGTGCCGGTTAGTGCAGTCGGTGACTTTGCACCAACTTTAAATATTTAATAACTTATAACTTATAATATATAATAACCTTAATAACGGAATCTATACATTCATTCTGTTCGCTGTTAAGGAGTTCCCTGGCTGGTATCTTCAAAGTTCTAGGTCCAATACCAATGAAATTAAAATAGGAACATTTCAGAGGTATATTGAACCCAATGCAATAAGAATCATCAAAATCGGTTCAAAAGCAAAGGAGTTATAAAAAAAACAGACGAATTATGAACCTCCTAATTTTTTGAAGTCGGCTAACATACTGCTTAGTTCTATAGGAGTGTACCTATAGGATTGCTGTAATACCCATAATATCTCAGTTTACATATTTCTATTGTTTGTCGTTAAGGAGTTCCCTGGTGTATCTTCTAAGTCCATGGTCCGATACCAATAAAATTAAAATGGGACCATCTTGGAGCTATATTGAACTCAATGAAAACAGAATCATCAAAATCGGTCCACAATTGACGGAAATATCGCTGATCATACATAAAAGAAAATAATACTATATAGCATATAACATACATACAGACGAATATAAAACCTCCTCCTTTTTGAAGTCGGTTAAAACACACACCGTCACGCCTATATTCCCCAAGCGAGGGTGACAGAGGAGGGTGTGTACACCCACTCTTCGCCGACGATATTAGGTCCCATGTAATAGGGGCGAGCCTAAACAAACCTCAATAACATATTGGGTTCTTAGATTTACGCGTATATTACACATGAAAATAAGACTCATTTTTAGCTTTATCGTGGCTTATTTTTGATTTTTAAGTTCCCGACATTTCGAGTGCTTTGCAGCGCCCATGGTCACGGGAAGTGGGCATCCGTTTCTTCGCGTTAAGCGAGTCCTCGAGAGCTGGTTAAATTTTAGTGACTAAGGTCACGGGAAGGACTGAAAGTAAATAAAGCAAAATATTCTTATTTTACCGTCACGCTTATATTCTCTAAGCGGGGGTGGCAGAGGTGTACTGAGTACACCCACGTTACGCTGACGATGTTAGGTCCCATGTAATAGGGGGCGAGCCGATTCCCATATACCAGGCACAATTCCAGACTCCGGACTCGTACTGGGAAGTTTTCGTTAGAAAAACTACACATGTCCGAAGGATTGAACCCAAGACCTCGTGATCACAAAGGGATGCGCTTTGCCACTAGACCAACGAGGCAGTCTTATTTTACCTAAATAATACTTGGATAACCATTCAAAACCAAGACCTTAGCTGCATATAAATATTCCGCCATAGGACCAATCCGACAATTTCACAGTTCCGGTTTATTTTATTCAGTACTGTAAAACTAACGTAACATTTATGATAGAATGTACCTGACAAAAAATGTTTTGAATGCAAATATTTTTACAATTCACATATCTTAAGGCTAATTCGAAGACACGACGCGAACTTGGCCAGTAACTTGGCCGATTTTTCACACTACTGTTCCAGACATTTGTCTGATCAGAGAGTTATGATATGAACACAAAGAGATGGCTCTGTTCTATTACTATCATAAGTCTCGACACTGTATGAAGGTTTTTTCCCACATAAATACCTAAAGCCATCCTAAAGCACTTAATACGCGCCTGTCAATTTTAATATCGTGAGGTATATAACGAGAGACTGAAGACGCTGCCCCTTCCCACGCCTCCAACCCTTTTAAACTTATTAATATTCCATCAATAACTAGATTCGAATCCTGCCTTATAACATTTGTGGGTAGGGTTGCCAGGTAAACTTGGCAAAAATATCGAAAAGGTAGAAAAAATGAGCAGGGAAAAGATGAGACTGTGGCTGGGACGTTGTGGCAGGATTTGTCAAAGGGAAGATCTTCCAGCCAGACGGGTGTTGTGGCTGGCAGGGCCTGCCACTCTCCCCCAGGGTTGTTGTCAGGGGCACTCTAATATCGCGTTTTAGACTTGTTTGGCGAATTGTCAGCACCATCTATTGGTAGGTAGTCGCAACTATGTAGCGATGTATAGGGGTCGCTACAAGCCTTAGGAACTCTATCACCACCCTCGAGTAAAATGCTGGCTAGTTACTTCTCAATTACCGTTAGTCGGTAGTTAAAACTGGCTAGTTTAACTTTCGGATAGGGCTACTCAGAGATGGTGAAATTCGTACATAAACTTACTTGCAACTTAAATTGTCTATTGGTCTACTTCAGGCTACTCGGGGTTGGTGAAAGAGGTTTTTAGTAAAAACACATAGGTATTACATTAAAAAAACCGGACGAGTTCGAATAGGTCTCGCCTCTGAGGGTTCCGTACAAGCGCCAGTAAATTTTGATATTTTAAATTTTTATCGAATTCGAGGATGTTTTGTGAATTACTAACGGCGGGCCGCCGTATGTATTTTTTAAGTATATATTTAAAAAAAAATACTTAGCCCCACTAGGAATTATTCCTGTATCGTGGGTGCGTTCACAAACACAGACATTCAGACCGAAAAAAAAAGTGGATTACACAAGGATTTGTCCGGGCGGGGATCGAACCTGCGACTACTCTATCCAGTGGCTGGAGCGGCTTAAGATCCAACCACAAGCCATCCGTCGTCGTATGTATGTTTATAAATTATAGCCTATGTCTACTGCAAATTTTCATCAAAATCCGTTCAGTGGTTTTTGCGCGAAAGAGTAAGAAATGCCATCACGCCATACGTCCATCCTTACGGAATTTTGACTCTTATATATATAATAATATTATAGGATTACAAATTAACAATTTTCAGATATCTCCTGTACTTGTCCTGACCTTGCTTCTTGTCATATTATGATTCAAGATCGATGGGAAGTTACCCTATAGACTTTGATGAGGTCATACCGTTGGATTCCCTTGACTTAGTAGTTTAATATTTTTACACCTCTAAGGGACCGCAGACCTTACGATTTTCTTAAAGAATTCTAAAGAAAAACGGTCTTGACCGTCGGACAGACAGACCAACAACAGAGATCATAAAAGGGTTACGTTTTTACCGATTGAGGTGTTGAAACCTATTTATATTATTTTGTGAAACTCGTCGCGGGCTTTACTGGGATCTATAGAAGGCTTGGAAGAATACATGGGCTCAAAACGTAAAAGCTCTTTGCGAGTTCATGATATGTAAGTCATCTGCTAAGAACAATAGCTGAAAATTAAGAACTTAAACAGCGAAATGACTACTGAAAGCCGATTCTCGTAATTAAAAGTGTTCAAAATGCAGTCTCCATCTAATCTCAATGTCACAAATCTTACAAATGGTATTCTCCTAAAACTTCGACATCGACCGAAATGAGATCAGACCGAAAGTTGAACAAAATACAAACGGTATTCCGATAAAAAATTTAATTGTCATAAACAACGAATATACAAAACCAATGCCAAATTAAAGATTTCAGTTGGATATTATTTATTTAAACTGCGGCAGCTGAGATTAACATGTCATCAACAATATATTTTAAATTAAATATCTTGGCATTCTATAAAAGTTAGACTGAGGTGATACTGAAATCGGATTGATATTTTAGTGAAACAGAATACCAAATTTGAGTCTTTTCATAAGTAAATCTCAATTCAGTCAATATTGGGTCTCAGTGTTAATTAAATACGAGAATTGGCTTTGATAGATGCAAAGATTCTTGTAAAAAAGACATCCGGGACTCGATGAATGAAGTCCCATTGGTCAGAAACTAGTCTATATCTTTGAATACAGACACCAGCCATGATTAGTGATACCTAATTACCCGTGACTCGCCGCTCACGCCATATGTAATTATGTTATCATTATTGTTCCCCACTCGTAATAAATTGTGGTTTCCTTTGATATTCAGATGAAACTCAACACAAATGGTTTTCATATTACAATTAATGCTTAATTCAACCTATTCAATACCACTAAATCTCAAGAAATTAATTAAGAGTTGTTTCTTCTGTGTGCGTGTGTTTGCTTTTTTTTGGATGCGTAAATGATCTACGCTGCGTTGCGTGCACAATGCATTACCAAACATGAAATCACATGCACAAACACTCAGATTAGAACAAATATTCGTAGGCCTCACCAGATTAGTTTCGTGCGGAGACCGAACCCAGAATGACTCGATCCAGTGGGTTAAGTGGTTCAAGCTCTTAACCCTGGAACAAGTCGTCCTTGTCCGTCAAATTAGTAGACAAATTAGATTAAAAATAACAATATGTCATGTTTTATAGAAAATTAAATTGAACTTAAAACGGGTTCTTTCCTTACATGCCTCTTGAAAGGCATTTTCACAGACGAGTAAACAATTGGATTTTGGATTTCGGCTTCAGTGAGGACCGCACAAATTTATTTAGGCTAACAACGTACTTTGTTCTATTTAACCTAATTTTGAGCAATTAGCCTGTGAAATCAAGAGTTAAGGCTTAAATGCTTAGGGGTATTTACGTAACTATTAATTCATGCCTGTGTGGGTTTAAACCTAACCTTCATGTAATGGAAAATTACATAGATATTTAGTTTAAGTTAAAAGGTTATTATAAAGGGGCAATATTGTATAACTGATGTAAATAAAACACTTAAAAAAAAGGGAAACCGACTTCAAAAAGCAAACATAAATGTTTGAATTCCATCAATATCAGAATCAGAATATTTTTATTCATGTAAACTATTACAGTATTTATGAATCGTCAGAAAAGTAACAAAGACTCTACCGCCACTTGGGAATGTCATTCCTGTGGAGAAGAAGGGCAAGAAACTCCACGGTTAATCTTTTAAAATAAAAAATTACAAACTTTTTCATCTACATTCTGTTGTGGGGTATGGGAGAACAATGTAGGTTGGTCATCAGGTGAGTCTTAAGTTAAAAGAGCGTATAATACTATTTATGAGAATGGCTACATGGTTCCCTCATTTACAAAAGGATCTTATTTTCACTAAGATTAGTGACGTCAATTGGAATTTTGTTATAAAATCTAACACAGTGCCCCATGAAAGACGTGTGAATTTTTGACAGATGAAACTGCGGTTGATCTAATTTATCATCACGCCAGATCCCTTGCGGGTTAGGCAGAGAGTACAGAGTTTTAAGAGGTTCATTCCTTACATACCTCTCTGACTTCTTCCACTCTCATAGTTCGTCTCATACACACATCTGTTTTGTCATCGTTACTCAAAAATATCTATTATGACAGATGAACAAACTTGGTATAATCCAGTGAAATTTGTGAGGTCTTTTTAGAAAAAGAAAAGATTTTTTTATTGTCACAGCATAAGAGACACGATATTTAGCTGATATAACACATACATATCAGCAATTTAACCAAACAATTACAAAAACTAGTAACGATTAACATTTTCTCAAACAATGAACACAACAAAGTAATACACATGAGTATGTGTCCCACGGCTGAGCCAAATAAAAAGAAAGAAAGAAAGAAAAGACATTTATTCAACCACACTCACATAGTAATTGAGATACTAAAATTAATAACGACAATAATAACTAAAAATAATAACAAAGATAATAAAAAACAGGTTGTGAGGGTCGAATAGGATACTGCCTCAGCATATTGCTACACCATAACGTTGGATCATGGTGCAGCGCTGGTATTCTGGCAGCACCAATAAGGGTTACATCAGAGATGCCAACCTGGAAATAAGGGGAATAAATAACAATATACTTATATAAATATCCGTATAGACTTATATTACATATTTAAATATCTGTATATATGTATGCATACGTAAAAGTCAGTGACCGCAAGATGTGAACCTCAAAGGGCTAGAACCCAAAGTCGCAATATTGTGTTTGCTCGCTACCACATTGACAGTGACAGATGTTGTTTACTAGACTAAAATGGTGGTGCCACGTCACTGTTATAGAATTGTACGTCTTTGTTATAAAACAAAACAAAAGTTTTGTGTTATGGAAAACGTAATAAAGAAATATATAGAACCTAGTGACCTGAGTGACATTAAAATACCTGTATGATTACACTTTTGTCAATTTTGTGTAGTAAGCCCAGTAAATTAATGTAACCCAAACCTTATAGTGTGCTATTATATTTAATTATTTACTGTTATTGGTGCAATACAAATATTGTATAGCCGTATAGATAGAAGGGAAAGACTAATGTAGATTACATTACATTACAATTTGGACAGTTAAAATAAACTAAACTACCTCCTCATAAGATAAGATACCTCCATAGCAAAGCGTGCAAATACTTATGGTGAGTAAAGCTGCTATTCTTTTTGCACAATCAGCAGAAGTTTTTTGAGCTTTGTTTTAAAATCGCTTAACGTTTTTAGGGGACGAACAGGCGGGGGCAGATCATTCCAGCATCGAGAGGCAGCAAATCGGAAGGAACCATGAAATGCCATAGACCTGTGTCTCGGTGTGTGAAATACGAACATACTGATCCATCTCGGCTGCCCAGATTGTGATTGGGCCCATGAGAGTTTCTCATATAGATATTTGGGGGTTTTAGTCGCAATGACCCCTAACACCAGCCAAGCAAAATGGAGCTTCCTACGCGCTGCCATTTTTAAGAGGTTTGATGCATTCAACAATGGAGTGATATGTGAGCGAGGGGCAACCTGGAAACAAAATCGAGCACATGCATTCTGTACGCGTTGGATTAATTTTTCAGTTCTACTGAGCAGGCAGGGACCATATACAATGTCACAGTAATTAAGTTTCGATAGAACTAAGGATTCACAAAGCAGTAGCCTGATCTCCTCACTCAGGTAAGGCCGAATTTTATACATGAGTCTTAGTCGATAAAAACAGTTACGTGCACCCTCAGCAACATGTTTTTCAAAGTGCAATCCGCTATCCAAAATCAAGCCTAGATTCCTAACTTCAGTAACACCCTCAACAATGTAACAGTCTGAACATCAACTACAATATTGAGGGACCCACCCTGAAGATTATGGATGTTTTTCTTGTGCCTATAAGCATGTACTTCGACTGATTGGGGTTTAATATAAGGCAGTTAGATTTAGCCCATGTCGAAACGCCCACGCACGCACGCACGCACGCACGCACGCACGCACGCACGCACGCACGCACGCACGCACGCACGCACGCACGCACGCACGCACGCACGCACGCACGCACGCACGCACGCACGCACGCACGCACGCACGCACGCACGCACGCACGCACGCACGCACGCACGCACGCACGCACGCACGCACGCACGCACGCACGCACGCACGCACGCACGCACGCACGCACGCACGCACGCACGCACGCACGCACGCACGCACGCACGCACGCACGCACGCACGCACGCACGCACGCACGCACGCACGCACGCACGCACGCACGCACGCACGCACGCACGCACGCACGCACGCACGCACGCACGCACGCACGCACGCACGCACGCACGCACGCACGCACGCACGCACGCACGCACGCACGCACGCACGCACGCACGCACGCACGCACGCACGCACGCACGCACGCACGCACGCACGCACGCACGCACGCACGCACGCACGCACGCACGCACGCACGCACGCACGCACGCACGCACGCACGCACGCACGCACGCACGCACGCACGCACGCACGCACGCACGCACGCACGCACGCACGCACGCACGCACGCACGCACGCACGCACGCACGCACGCACGCACGCACGCACGCACGCACGCACGCACGCACGCACGCACGCACGCACGCACGCACGCACGCACGCACGCACGCACGCACGCACGCACGCACGCACGCACGCACGCACACACACACACACACACACACACACACACACACACACACACACACACACACGCACGCACGCACGCACGCACGCACGCACGCACGCACGCACGCACGCACGCACGCACGCACGCACGCACGCACGCACGCACGCACGCACGCACACACACACACACACACACACACACACACACACACACACACACACACACACACACACACATATATATATCAATCAGCCTATCGTAGTCCACTGCTGGACATAGGCCTCTCCATATACATCCTTTAGCTAGATGGACATAGGTCCATCTAGCTAAAGTCTTTAACCAATGCGTTCTACCTGTTATGACTTACGGGGCCGAGACGTGGACACTCACAGTGGGACTAGTCCACAAATTCAAAGTCGCACAGCGGGCTATGGAGCGAGCTATGCTCGGCGTCTCTTTGAAGGATAAAATTCGTAACGAGGTAATCCGACAAAGAACCAAAGTTACCGACATAGCTCGCAGACTCAGTAAGCTAAAGTGGCAATGGGCTGGACACATCTGCAGAAGGACCGACGGCCGATGGAACAAGCGTGTCCTAGAGTGGAGACCGCGACTTGGTAAGCGTAAGGTAGGATGGCCTCCAGCTATATATATATATATATATAGGGTGCCAATGTTCCCGTGCCAATGTGCGGTATAATAGCAATAGCCAAGGAGGCTGATACTGAGACATTTTCTATAGAAAAACTACATTTTGCTAGTCCTACAATTTGTACGAGATCCACTGCGATTTTTAAACGCATTATACGGTACTTACTTGTTCAACGAGGCTGTCCATAAAAATACCTTTTAAAAAGGTGCTCTTTCTTTATAAAATTATGCCGTTATTAAATTAATAACATAATTTTCATTCAAACTATATAAAAATAAATCGACAATCTGATCTAATTTACGTCCTATATCGTACACAGATCTCTCAGATCTGTGGCGCCATCTCTGTGTGTGTGAATAAATATTTCAATCAATCAATCAATCAGCCTATCGCAGTCCACTGCTGGACATAGGCCTCTCCTAACACGCGCCATTGCACACGGTCCTCCGCCTTCCGCATCCAGTCTGTCCCAGCGACCTTTTTGAGGTCGTCGGTCCATCTAGCTGGGGGCCGTCCTACCTTACGCTTACCAAGTCGCGGTCTCCACTCTAGGACACGTTTGCTCCATCGGTCGTCGGTCCTTCTGCAGATGTGACCAGCCCATTGCCACTTTAGCTTACTGAGTTTGCGAGCTATGTCGGTAACTTTGGTTCTTTGTCGGATTACCTCGTTACGAATTTTATCCTTCAAAGAGACGCCGAGCATAGCTCGCTCCATAGCCCGCTGTGCGACTTTAAATTTGTGGACCAGTCCCACTGTGAGTGTCCACGTCTCGGCCCCGTAGGTCATAACAGGTAGGACGCATTGGTTGTACACTTTAGTCTTCAGGCATTGCGGAATAGGCGAAGAGAAAACGTGACGTAGCTTGCCAAATGCTGCCCAACCCAATTGGATCCTATTGGATTGGATCCAATAAATATTTATTCACCACAAATCAAAATAGTTTCACAAAATGTCACTGATAGCACATAGACGAAGAAGTATTGTTGTGGTGTGTGAATTGGTCACTAGACAGCGCTATTTTAATTTTTCATCGGATCTGAGGGATAATAATTATTTTTTTATATATTATAGTTAAAAATTGACTAATATCGGACTTCTTCCTTTACTTGTACTTTTAAACTTCGCTTCTTACCAAATTCCACGATTTTAGGTCAACGAGAAGTTCTATATAATTTCTAATGAGTGAATTTAAATGGCCATATCTTTTGTTTGGGTTTACCTAGAACCATTTTTTTACACTAGTAGGGGACCTTCGTGTTTGGTGTAAATTTCAACATAATACCTTTAGCCGTTCTTGAGAAAAAACCCCTAAAACATGTGATAACCGTAGGACAGACGGACAACGAAGTGATCCTATAAGGGTTTCGTTTTAGGTAAGAAACCTTAAAAAAAGGAAGATAAAGAATTATTTATGTTTTATAAAACATTACAAATTGTCATATTCACATTCTTTTTCTTAACTTACTAACAATTTCCACTACGAAGATCCGTTTGTTGCCCGTGGTACTAGGAGCTTTTACAATCAGTAGTAACAACAATCATTTTTTATCCGTTTGTTTCCGATCCGGCAAGAAACTCAGTAAGTTTGACTTTTTAGTCGTCTCCATTATTATTTTTTTACATCATGTTCTGTCCTGTGTATCCTTTTAAGCTTGTCAAATATAGCTATAATTTATATTTATCATCCACTATTATAAACAACTACACTTAGTAAAGACGGCGATGGTCTTGAAAGATCGTAATTACGAGGAGAAGGGTCTAACCCAATCATACCGATTCGGAACTCGGTCAACTTCCGCGTCCGCAGCCTATTTGAGTGTGAATAGGTTATTACTGAGTCAGCAAGCTACATTTTTTGGACCCATCGCCACTTGCCATGGGTTGAAAGAAGGGTCAATCGATGACCAGTCCTCAATCAAAAAATAAATCTAGTTCTTTTCAGCTTTTATATTTTTGTTGTTCATTTTAACCGATTTCAAAAACGGAGGAGGTTCTCAATTCGCCTGTTTTATTTTGTATGTATGTTACGCGCTCATTCCGCCAAACGTGAATCGATTATGATGATTCTTTTTGCATTGGGTTCAGTATAGCTCCGGGGTAGTCCCATTTTAATTACATCGGTATCGGACCTTGGACTTTAAAGATAAACCACGGGAATCCTTGACCGCAAACAGCACGAATGTGTAAAATCAGTTACTATGAGCATTATATTAGTCCTGTAAGTATCTTACTGCATAATAATATAATATAGATATATAAATATACATATTTAATTCCGATCACTTAAAATTTAAAAATAAAAAAACTTAAAAAGAAAGGAATACCGGTGCCAAGTAACCGATTGCACCAACCAGCACCGACTTCAAATATTTATATTTTTGCTTCTTAAAGTCGGTTTCCCTTTTTTTTTTAAAAAAAAACTATTAAATGCTAAAAACGTAGCTATAATATACATATTTACATATACATAGATATACATAATGTACGTAGTTTTACAAGGATCTTTTGGCCCTCGGCCAAAATAGAAACTCACGCTGTCATCAAGTGAAATATATTTTCATGACCGTCGCAGAGTTGCCGTTTGCTATGAAATTTACCCAAGTTCTTTTTTTTAATAAGTAATCAGCAAAGGTGGGCAAACATCGTCACGGTATGGACCCTTGAGGACGGTCACAGACGCCGTGGTCGGCCGAGACGAAGATGACGTGACGACTTGGACACTTATGCGTGAAAGACATGGATATTACAGGCCCAGGATCGATTTATGTGGGAACGTAAAGGGAAGGCCTTTGCCTAGCAGTGTGATACAGAATAGGCTATAAAAAAACCGTGTGGACCCACCTGTTTAAAATATTTCCCTGGAAGCAGGAAAATTTTACTAAATGAAAACCCAAATTTCACACCAACCCCCCTGTCAAGGTCAACCACGGGTTAAAAAACCTTTGTCGCACTATATCATTATTATGACAAGCCAACATACTCAGGAAAGACAGTTATAGTCTTGGAGAAATTAATATATTAGTGAATTGGTCTATTGTCTGCAGTTGTGCCTATTGTAGTGGCAATGAGATAGAGAGGTATGTAAGGAACTAAGAATAATATATCCAGAAGGCGCGTCCAGTCAATAACACATCGCGCGGTGAAGCCAAAAATTCCACCAATACCCCGCACTCACCGCACTTCCCACACGCGTAATGTTGGCAGCCTGGAAAGAT
This sequence comes from Phalera bucephala, assembly GCA_905147815.2. Taxonomy (NCBI): domain Eukaryota; kingdom Metazoa; phylum Arthropoda; class Insecta; order Lepidoptera; family Notodontidae; genus Phalera; species Phalera bucephala. Next base: position 1,539,348 of record LR990610.1, on the reverse strand, counting down.
TACCACTTTTTGGGGTAAATTTTGATGATATTAGAGTAGATGTTAATAAAATCATTGTAACGGTAATGTGTATTTTAATACATATTCAAATCAAGAAATAGATACACTGGAACTTTTAAGGTTTGTAGTAATTTAATGTAGAGAAAATATATTTTCATCATATTAACTTAATATTAAATTATTATAAGCCTACACTGTCCCACTGCAGGGCGAAGGCCTCCCCTCCCTTATTCCACTTGTCCCGGTCCAGTGCAAGCTGATGCCATTCCTTGTTGTAGGAATCCAGCTCGTCTAGCCACCTCTTTCCGCCTGGTGGCACCCACTGTGTGGTTGTTTTAGCCCAAAACGCATCCGACATGCGGCAGATATGTCCGGCCCAGTTCCATTTCAGTCTTGCAGCTGAGTGACCTACGTCAGTGATTTGTGTTTAGGAGCGCAGAATCGAGTTTCTGACACAATCTCTAAGCTTTACTCCAAGAAAGCTACGCTCCATTGCTCGTTGGCAGACCCCAAGAGTGGCCTTTTGACGATCAGTTAATGACCAAGTCTGTGCTCCGTAAGTGAGGGTGGGGAGAATGCACATGTCCATGAGTTTCCTTTTTAATGAAACCGGGAGAGCTCCCTTCATTAAATGTTTCATTGACCAATAGTTCTTCTAGGCGTTTTCGGTACGTCGAGCAACTTCTTTATCTCGTCTCGCCTGGAAAGAAACTAATTGGCCAAGATATATATACTCGTGGACATATTCAATCTCCACTCCCCTAAGCTCTAGCTTACGTTGCACGCTGTTGGTCATCAGCTTTGTTTTAGCCATATTCATTTTAAGTCCAACCTTGAGGCTCGCCTGGCTCAGTTCTTCGAGCAGTAGGCCAAGCTCAGCTGCGGACGAGGAGAACAGGACAATATCGTCGGCAAAGCGCAGATTGGTTAATCGCCTCTCGCCCACGACGATGCCTCTGTCCTTCCAAGCTGTGTTGAGGTTTCGGAAAACTTCTTCGAGCGTGGCTGTAAAAAGCTTTGGAGACAATGGGTCACCTTGTTTGACTCCCCTTTGAATACTAAAGGAAGGCCCAGTTGTATTAATATGGATGGATGCAGAGCTATTGTTATATATTTTTTGGAGTAGGTGGATATATGTCGGTACTATTTTCTGTTTTTCGAGGGAGTCAAATATGGCTGTGTGTAACAAGCTATCAAATGCCTTGGAGTAGTCTACAAATGCGAGGTAAAGCGGTAAGTTAAACTCTTGGTGCTTTTCTATTAGTTGATTTAGGGAATGAAGATGGTCAGTAGTTGAGAGGCCGCGTCGAAAGCCAGCCTGCTCAGGTGGTTGGTGGATGTCTAATTGGTCAGATATGCGATTCTCTATTACTTTTATAAAGAGGTTGTAAATATGGGAGACGAGGCTAATAGGGCGATAATTACTTATGTCTGATTTGGGGCCTTTCTTGTGTAGTAAAATTATGTTGGAGTGACAAAAATTATTTGGTAATGCGCCTGTAGTTAAAATGGTATTAAATAATTGGCACAAATATGGTAATAGGGTGTTTTCTCCAATTTTTAATGCTTCTGTGGTAACTCCATCATCATCTGGGCTTTTGCCGAATTTCATACTATTGAGGGCTTGATGTATTTCCTTATTGTTGATCATTGGTACTTTTGCGGAACAAGAATAGACTGAATTACTATTTTGTACAAATGCATTATCTGAGTAATATTAAAACCATAACAATATTAATACCATTTAATACTAGAACGAATATAGTCCTCAGCAAATAAAATTAGGGAAAATAAAATTATATTAGCAACCCTAACAAAATGACCGCGTCTTTCACTATGACACTTACATACGGAAAAATTAATTCGATATTTAAATAATACGGCACCTGAATGCGTTAGTTAGGTACAAAATCTTTTAAAAAAAAAACGACTTCAACAAGCAGGAAATAAATATTTTAAGTCGGTACCGGTTAATGCAGTCAGTTACTTGGCACCGACTTCAAATATTTATTTCTTGCTTTTTGAAGTCGGTTCTTTCTTAATAATTTTTATTTAACAATTTTAAGTGACAAGTGAATTATTTACTAATATTTATATACCTATATTATATTATTTTGCTGAGTTGTACAGCAAGGATCGATATAATAACTATAATAACGGAATCTATACATTCGTGCTTTTCATCTTCAAAGTCCAAAGTTCAATACCGATTTCATTAAAATGGAACCACCTCGAAACTATACTAAACCCAACGCAAAAAGAATCATCAAAATCAGTTCAAAGGTTAAAGACGTTATAAAAAACATTTCAACCTCCTCCTTTTTTGAAGTCGCTTAATATTCTGAGGAGTTCTATGGCAGGGTACCAATAGGATTGACGTAATACCCATTATATCTCAATCTATGGTATCACAACAATAATATGACTATTAACGCTACTAAGTGTGCTCACATTAAATAAACAAAAAATAAAAATTGGTAGCTACGAAATATTCGATCAATTCTGACACCATGGAAGAGGTGGACACCATTCGCGATCTAGGTGTTAATATTGATAGTAAGTTAAGTTTCATCGACCATATCAATATCATTTGCTCGCGTGCGCGCTTATAGAATGCTTTGGTGCGAAGTGTACTAGAATACGCAGCATCGGTCTGGAATCCCTATTACCAAATACATATAGACCGCAATGAACGGATCCAAAAAAAATTTCAAATATCTGGCATATAAAGATCCAAGTTGTCCTTATCGCGCGGATTACGTCACCCGTCTTCGTCATTTTAACCTCACCAGTTTAAAAATTCGCCGGAAAATGCATGATATGTTGTTTTCCATAAGTTGGTCAATGGAAATATAAACGCTCCTTATTTGTTACAACAAATGGACCCCTGTGTACCAAGAAGGATTCCTAGACACCCGATACAGACAACTTATTAAAAAAACCAATCTCACAAAATTGATTTCTCCGATGGACCGTCTAAAAGAAACATATAATCTTAATAACGACGATGAGGTTGACATCTTCAGCAACTCTTTTATTAAATTTATAAATTTAAGTCTTTGATAAATGAAACTTTAATAATATTTTAGTTTAATTTTTAATTCTTATGTAGCAGTTATATCATTTAATGTAACGTAATGTATTTTCTAAAATTTAGGTTGGGTAGGACTTTATGTATTGCAATGTTCTAATTATTCATTTATGACTTTATTTATGACAACGCTGTACACATCTGTAAAAACCGTACATGCTGCCCAGGACATCAAGACCTACCATTGTATTAACGATTTGTGTAACTGTTGTTGATGTGTCTTATTAAGTAAATAAAAAAAAAATCTACGCATTCGTATTGTTTGTCGTTAAGGTGTTCCCTGGTGTATCTTCCAAGGTCCAATAATTATAAAATTAAAATGGGACCACCTTGGAGCTATACTGAATCCAATGCAAAAAGAATCATCTAAATCGATTCATAATTGGCGGATTGATCGCATAACATACATACAAAAAAAAACATACAGTCGAATTGAGAACCTCCTCCTTTTTAGAAGTCGGTTAAAAAAGGAGTTTTGTCGTCGAGGAGTCCACGTAGTTCACCCACGTACCTATTACACAAACCGCGTCTCCACCATAGGCATTTGCGCGTAATAAACATCATCTATGATAATTTGACAGCGAGTATGTTAAGCCGAGCATTAGTAAACTTCACAAGCCCGAAGTTTTTTCATTACGTACGATCCAACGAACACTGCTAATTGTTTTTAACAATTAGTTACAAGTGCAAGTACAAGTTACAAGTGCCGGAATACTTGACTCGCGATGAGAAACTAGCAAACATATGAACGGTTTCAAAAATAGCTTGGAAAGGAATGTTTGCAGTGGAGAGTAACCTTATAACTTTTGGTATAAGTTTTAGCATCATTTGAAGTTAGCGTAACGCTATCGAGAAAGTGTGCTGTCACGTTCATCCATATTTAGTTATTTTATTTGTATAAACCGAGTCTTATCTGAAGGAAAAGTCAAGAGTCTCCGTAACCGGCGAGCGTGTATGAGACGAACTATGAGAGTGGAGGAAGCCAGAGAGGTATGTAAGGAAAGAACCTGTTGGAACTCTGTACTCTCTGCCTACCCCGCAAGGGATCTGGCGTAATGATATAGGTAGGTAAGTAGGAAAAGGATGGCACCACGAAAGCATCACACTTAAGTCAATGTCTTTATGCTAAACCCTCAGGTGAAGTCAGTGCGCTCCATGACGAAAAATGCTGATATACGTCTCAAAGTCCAAAATGGAACTGAGCTGGCCACATCTGCCATAATGTATCACATAGTTGAGCAAAAACAATCAACAAATTGGTCCCCAAAATGGCAACATGGCGGGATGACTTGCTTGAAAGACTGGTCTTTAAAACCCAAAATTGAACAGAATTTGGTTGAAACAAAACGGCAACACTGGTGTCATTTACCGTTTCTTTGAATTGGCGGAAAAACCAACGCCTAGGTGCAGCACAATGTTTCTCTTGACTTTGAAAAACATAATTACTTATTGTGTTTTTCAAACTAGCTTTTACCCACGACTTCGTCCGCGTGGAATTTTACGAAAAATGTTTGTTCACTTAGCAGAATTCAAAAATCAATGCCTATTATAGAGTTATTTATAGTTACTCTACTAGTATTATAAATTTGAAATTTTGTATGTTTGGATAAAGTTAAAGCAGTGTTAGCCTAATGGTTAGACCGTTAGACTCCAAAGTCAGAGGTCTCGGGTTCAAACCCAGGCACGCACCTCGGTCTTTTCGAAAGCATGTGCGGATTAAAAATTAACTATCACTTGTTTAAACGGTGAAGGAAAACATCGTGAGGAACCCCGCATGCCTGACAGTTTCTCGAAGGTGTGTGAAGTTCGCCAACCCGCACTGGGTCAACGTGGTGGACTATGGCCTAAACCCTCTCAGTTTGAGAGGAGGCCCGTGCCCAACGATGGGACAGTTTCTTAACAGGGCTAATATTATTACCGTATTATCAGATGTTTGGATCTTTGTTACTCAATCACGCAAAAAACGGCTGAACGGATTTGGTTGTAATTTAGCACACAGATAGCTTATTACCCAGATTAATACATATGTTACTTTTTATCCTAGAAAAATGTAAGGTTTCTGTCCAAAGTCAACGCGGACAAAGTCGCGGATAGAAACTAGTAACAGTATAAATCTTAGATTACGTGGGTTTTAAGTTTCTTTGCGGAACCCTAATTTTTTTTCTTAAATAACAGTAGTACCTAATTTACTCCTTATAACATCAGCTATCTACCAGTGAAGGTCCCGTCAAAGCCGGTCCAGTCATTTCGGAGATCAGCCGGAATAAACAGACATACAGACAAATATACTAAAAATTTATTTTTTTTGTTATAAGTACCGTAAGTACTTTAAAATGCATTTAGTAAGAAGCTGTTATTTTGACATTACAAACAGACAATTTAATTTTATTTATTTGTAGTACAGATGTTGCTTCGTATAATAGTCCAGGCTACGTAATTGTATCATGCCCTAACAACATAATGTAGATTATGGTAAAATATTTATTTTAAGAGTAACCGGGGATTTTCTTGCTCTTCTTCTCCACAGGAACGGCGTTCCGAAGTGGTAGTAAAGTTTGTTACTTTTATGACAATTCGGAGATACTATAATGGTTTACATTTATTAAAAATATTCTGATTCTGATAAGCCGCATTTGAATTTTTATGAAATGTTTTGTATGAAAACGATATTATAGCGTTTGCGCCGTATTTACCGATTAGAAGGGATTAAATAGGATGTTTAATAATAATTCTGCTGAAGTATGTACATCACAGATATTTTCCTGTCTAAAATGTTCCCTAACATTCTATAGAAAGTTGAACAACGACCTCATGGAAGTATGTAACATCAAAATGTTTTATAACTATTTACGTAACCGACGGGTTCTATAGCCGTGATAACAAAAGTTGTAAGTTAAAAGGTTATGTGCTCATAATTTAGCTAAAATTTTAGTTGTATGTAACTATATACACGGTGTAACATATATAATGCAAGACTTCAGATACTCCGATTAGATTATTGCTTTTAAAATTCAAAATGTAAATCAAATTAACAAATTTAAAGTTTTTTACCCCATTTTAAGCGCTTTTTTTACCCCAATTAACAACGAAATTTGTACATGTATGAGTGCGTATTGAAAAATACGTTTTTGAAATGCATTTAAAATATCCGTATTGCTTTGAATTAAGAATAAATTTAATTTGTTACAGCACACTGAAGGAGTAACAGCATATTTTGTAAATTCAAATGAGAAATACATTCAAAATTGTTGAAATCAATTCAGTTACCGATTCAGAACTACTTTTAGGGGTTGCGTTAACTATTTTCAGGTCTAGCGTTACACCTTGTATAGGCCGTCCCACAGCTAAAGAACTCGAATGGGAAGCACAATAACTGACGAATCAAGTATTTGATCATTTCATTTGACGGACGTTTTGGCGCAGTGGTTAAGAGCTTAAGCCGCTCCGCCCACTGGGTCGGAATAGTCGCGGGTTCGATTCCCGCACGGGACTAATCTTTGTGAGACCCACAATTATTTATTTGGGTGTGTGTGTATGTGGAATTTCATGTTCCTAAACTCACCCACGGCTACGTTTTTAAAAATTAGAAAAAAAAGTAGGCCAGACCACTACGTGATTCTGCGCAATCATATTATAGATAAGGTAGCTAGCAATTTAAAACGACCAATCAAAATCGAATGTGTATACAAAATATCACATCTATGGTGTTGGCCGTTAAGGAAGTTAAGTTCCTTTGTGTGAAAACAATCTTGGGTCTATCTATCTATCTATCTATCTATAACCTCACGCCAGATCCCTTGCGGGGTAGGCAGAGAGTACAGAGTTCCAACAGGTTCTTTCCTTACATACCTCTCTAGCTTCCTCGACTCTCATCAAGAGTCTCCGTAACCGGCGAGCGTGTATGAGACGAACTTCTCATACACGCTCGCCGGTTACGGAGACTCTTGACTTTTCCATCAGATAAGACTCGGTTTATTTGGTCGTGGTAAGATAGTCTAGGTCTTCCCCGGTACCTGCATCCTTCCACTTTCACAATCTTGGGTGTTAACATAAATGTGTGTAAACATAATAATTGGAAAAAACACACACACAACAAGTAACAAAAAAAAAATTCTAATTCTCCACATGATCTTAATTGTCCATAAGATTATTTTTAAGAAACTGCCTTCATTTTTATGTCAAGTCATCTGAAGATGTATCCTTTTTGATACACTAAGAGCTTGATTCCAATGAGCTCATATTAAATCAGGTAATTTAATATGAGCTCATTGGAATCTAGTAAGCATTTGCTGTCCCTGTAGATACATCATCACGATTTATATTTGATTTTTTATGTATGTTCAGCGGTTTAGATTTTGATGATTCTTTTTGCATTGAGTTCAGTATAGCTCGAAGGTAGTTCTATTTTAATTTCATTGGCATTGGACCTTGGAATTAGAAGATACACCAGGGAACTCCTGAAAGACAAACAATAGGAATGTCTAAATTGAGATATTATGGATATTACGTCAATCCTATAGGTCTCCCACTATAGAACTAAGCAGTATGTTAGCAGACTTCAAAAAAGGAGGTTCATAATTTGTCTGTTTTTTTATAACTCTTTTGCTTATGAACCAATTTTGATGATTCTTTTTGCATTGGGTTCAGTATTGTTTTGAGGTGGTCCTATTTTAATGTTATTGGTATTGGACTATAAAGATACACCAGAGAACTCCTTAGCGGCGAACAGCACGAATGTATCGATTCGGTTATTATAGTTATTATATTAATCCTGTAGGTACCTTACTGTACAACTCAGAAAAATAATATAATATCGGTATATAAATATTAGTAAATAATGCACTACTCACTTAAAATGGTAAAAATAAAAATCTTTTTAAAAAAAAGGTAAACCGACTTCAAATAGCAATAAATAAATATTTGAAGTCGGTGCGAAGTAACCGACTGACAATTACATTTTTTGTAGATTGTTGAATGTGCAGTAACCATTTGGTTTAAAACTAATTATCATAAGGTATCAGAGTAATGTTATTAATGAAGTAATCCGTAAAGGACATTGTTCTGCGCCCATAAATGATTTGCCCCAGAACCAACAGCAATGAAAAAATACTTGTATGATTTCAAATTACCCATTAATTCTCATAAGGCATTTATTATTAAAGGGTCAAGCGGGGGAATTGCAATATTGCACAAAAAGTGTTAGATTTTGAGGTTATAATGTAGTAGCCGTTAATACGTATGAGGTTATATTGTTTGTTGACATTCAGTAAAGATGTCGGCGACTTTGATATAAGTACTCCCAAAACCTTGAAATATTCGTTTAGATTGCAAATTGTCCGTTAAATACGGAGGTTTGCCATTATTTTAATAAAATAAATAAATAATCAAATGCATGGGTCAAATATTTGTTGGTTCTGGGGCAATTTTTGACAATTTCCTTTATTCGCCATTACTTTTGGATTACAACTTATTATTGACATTTCACCTTGCAATCATATTTATCTTGTAGTTAATTTTTGTGTTCGATTATATAGCCCTCAGTGTCCTTTGATATTTAAATTCTGATTATTTCGTACAAGCTTGATTTTATAATGTTAAATAATGTGGAGTAATTAGTTTTAAGTCCTTCATTTTTCATAGGTTTTGTTTAGCCTTGTAGCTCCATAACTGCCGTTTTTCTTACAATATATTATAAGGGTACTATAGTAAAAATGATCTCGAGACAATCAATAAAAAAGTCATACGCTTCATTAGTTATCCCATATATAATATGGTTAATGTTTTGTAAATAAAATATAGATATTTCAAAGGTTTCTAGGCACTGGTTCAGTTGCATTTTGTGCCAATATTTATGTTTTACGGTATGTATTGATCCGACAAAACGAATATTATTATTTGTGCGAAATTATCAACACAGATATGACGATTTAGTAGATCGTTTGATTGCAAAGTTAAGCCAATGATTAAAGGGGAATCGCACGAATTTTATTGATAATGTATTTCATTCCAGTGGATCGATACTTCAATCGCTTATTATTACGATACTGTGATAGTTTGGATGGTTTTTGTATGACTTTAATAAATGTATCCTCTGTAGATAAAATGGAATATTCATACTCTGCTATACTGTTTTTTTTCTATAGAAGCAAGCATGTGAGCTGTGATCAAGTGTCGCGGGATATATTTGTTTAACCATTCATTTAAGCAAGGGTACCAGTTTTCTAGAAGCCTGCGATATATTAATGTAACATAATAATGTATTATTCGAAGTCAAGAGGATTTCGGCGTAATTTTGTGAGGATGAACTGACTGCCAGATCAGCTCACAGCCAAATCAACCTAGCAAAAGGATAACTTTTCTGGTGACTGTATAGTAGACTGTAGACTGACCATATTTTCGTAACTGCTGATGTAATTTTTGCAAAACGTCCGCTGACGCTTAAGTGCAAAGGCATTCGAGCCAAATACAACTTAAGTACATACACACATACATGCATATACACGCGCATACTCAAATCCATACATACCTACACACGTACTTTTATATACTTATATTTTCATTTATTTGGACCATAAAAGTTAACAACATTAAAAATGGTATACACTCTTTACTTTGTGTCTGCCCCGCAATTTGGTTTAACGTGGTGATATGGTATATTAAACAAGTACAATCATTTTAATTTAAAAACATATTTTTGAAAAACAAGATTTTGTAGCGAAAATACAATAAAGATATTTTACTTAGTTAGGTAGTTTCATTGGCCATCTTTCACACCTTGATTACCATCTGCGTCCATAGTACTTGTAAATACAAATCTAACAAGCCCAAATACGTCGTACTTATGTTGAGTACTTGGGTGGTTTTTTATCACATTTCGGCTTCATCATCGGACTCTGGGCACCATTTGGTGGTGTAGTGCTAGCCAATACTAATCTAACAGGCCTTAACAAGGTCGTGTTATGTAGTAAGCATGTTCCTGTGGCCGCCTTCCGGTTCCTTCATCAGACCGGCTCCATATTGTCACATTATTACATTTCCTCCCAACTTACTGACTGCCTCGTTGGTCTAGTGGCAAACAACATCGCTTTGTGATCACGAGGTCCTGGGTTCAAATCCTAGGTCGGACAAATGTAGTTTTTCTATCGAAAAATTCGCGACGTGAAGTCAATCAATGACACGAACATACATGCGAACAGTGTGGCTTCATAAAGGCTCGAAGGAAAAGGAGAAGGCTTGTAGAAACAAAATAAGACTGATTAGAGATATAATAGGTATAAACGATATGGAAGAATTAATGACTTGAGACTTGGATTAATAATATAATATTACGTTGAGTGTTTTTCAAAAGATATAAAAAATGTTCTGTATTGCTGTCAACCTCATAATTCAGAGGGTTCTATGTAAATTCATTATAAAGACTTCATACTCGACGTACACGCATAAATTATTAATGTTACAGTTCAAGATTTTCTTTTTGTTGTCCATGAGAAGAGTTTCCTACCCTATGAGAAGAGTATCCTAAGAGTTTACCTAAACTCAAGGCATTTTACCATAGTTAAATTTGAGAAGGCCTAGGAATGGGTGCTGGGATATTATGCTAGAGGGGGAGCTAAGATATGTTTTTGCTGGATGTTGAGGAGATTGCTATTTCTTGGATAATTGAGTGGTTTTGTTTTCTACGGGATGCTGGCTGTCCAGTATAATAGTATTAGGCTTGCCCCCTATTGCATGAGACCTAACATCCAACCTTGAGAAATACAAGCATGACGATGTTAATTTTATATATTTTACTATTTAAATGAGCAACGTTAATATTCAATTATTTCCGTATAAAAATCCCTACGCGGAAGTGGCAGAGGTGTGTTGTGTGCACACACCAACTTATTGCTGGGAATGGAAGATGCTTGTTGCAATGTTATAAGTTCAAAGCTATTGCCATTGTACCGGGCATAATTTCGGACCCCGGACCCACACTGGGAACTTTTCTATAGAAAATCTACATTTTGTCCACCCTACAACTTGTACGAGATCTTCAGCGATCTCTAAACGCATTATACGGTATCTACTAGACCAAGGAGTGCAGTCCATAAAAAAACCTTTTAAAAAAGCCTTTTTCTTTATAAAATATCCTATATCATCACGCCAGATCCCTCGCTGGGTAGGCGGAGAGCGCAGAGTTCCAACAGGTTCTTTCCTTGCATACCTCTCTGGCTTCCTTCATTCTCATAGTTCGTCTCGTACACGCTCGCCGGTTACGGAGACTCTTGACTTGTCCTTCAGATAAGACTCGGTCTATTTGGTCGTGGTAAGATAGTCTAGGTCTTCGCCGGTACCTACATCCTTCTACTTTCGCATATAAAATATTGCTATAATTAAATAAACTACATTTAATTTACATTTAACCTATATAAACATAAAAGAAAAACTCAACAATCTGATCCATTTGATCACGTTCTACACCACAGACACAGATATTTATTCACCACAAATCAAAATAGTTTCACAAAATGCCACTAGATGGCGCTAATATAGCGCTGTAATATATTTCATCGGCAAAGAGGCAAAATAATATTTTTTTTATTAAAAAAAAAAAAAATGAAAAAATGTTAATCTCAAAATACAAATTTAAATTTACAACACAAGAACACAATTACACATTTAAAAATTTGTAAATTGGCGGTTCATTCATTATATAAATTCTTATACATGGTCCCCTCACTAGGCATGCCTGTATCGAGGGGTCCCAAACTAAAGAGATCATACAAATACGTCTACGACAATTGCACGCAAGTACAGGTAACTTGCTAAACATTAAATGTTATAAAATCTGTTATTAAAATCCAAAAAAAAACACCAAAATTAGAGGTAAAAAAGTAACAAAAACATAAACAAACCTAAAATCAGTCCAATTTTGACTCGTAATTTTTAAATAATAAAAAAAAGAACAATGAAGTATTTTATAGCACATAGTTTTATAGATGTAATTAAGATATATTTATGTATAATATTTGTATGTAAGTACCTATTATAGCAATGTATTTATTATTTTTTCAATTTCCTCATATGAAAGGGTATTTATCCATTCTTTTACCTTACTTTTAGCCCCAAAATATATATGATATAATTGTAAATTAATCATTTTCGTATTTTTTCCTTTACTCTCCCTCTCTCTCTCATTGTCTCTTCATCACGCCAGATTCCTTGCGGGGAAGACAAAGAAGCATAGTTCCACAATACAGTTTGCAAACGTCTCGGACTGCACTTATGAATAAAAGTGTATTTTGCATGGCACCGAAAATTTACAATAAGATACCAAATAAATACAAAGACTATAATTATAAGTTATTTAGAAAACATTTAAAAGACATTCTTATATCTAAGTGTTACTATAATTTAAATGACTTTTTTAATGATCCCACTTTTACATAATTTTTTACATATTTTTTTCTCAACTTCGTGTGTAGTTCATAAGAATTAATAAGAATATTTTATGTTTGTACCAACTTTGATCTCGTTGACATTTATTTTATTTTACTGGATTAATTGACTTTATTGGTACTGTTAAAAAAGAAATATATTTCATTTTATATTTGTACGCCTGATTTGGCAAAAACATGTTGATTCTATTATCGATGTTTACTTCCTATGTACCTACACATGTTTTGACAAATAAATATACTTTGACTTTGACTTTAATATGTCGCTAGACAGCGCTATACTAATTTTTCATCTGATTCGAAGGAAAATAAATATTTTTTATATGTTATAGTTATAAATTAACAATTATCGTTCTCTTTTTGCCTTGACTTGTACAAAACCTTGCGTCTTGCCAAATTCCATAGTTCTAGGTCAATGGGAAGTGCTATATAATTTCTGAAGAGTGACTTTAAATGGGCATATCTTTTATTTGGGTTTACTTAGAACCTTACACCAGCAGGGGACCTTAGACCTTCGTATTTGATATAAAATTCAATTTCATACCTTTAACCGTTCCTGAGAAAAAGGGTGATAAGCGTCAGACAGACAGACAACGAAGTGATCCTATAAGGGTTCTCGAAACCCTAAAAATGAAAAAATAAAAGAAAATTAAATAAAAATGACGAGCCCGTTTGTCGCCGGATCTTCTTAGTAAAGGCCGCGTTTCGATCGGATCTTAGTAGTTAGATTAGATAAAACAAATGTATCTGACAAATTTTAAGTGCCCCCGCAGGGCATATACAAAATAAATTCATTGAGTTTGAGTTTACAAACTCGGTTTAACGACTACCACACAAGGCCTTTATTTGCCAATTAAACACGAAATGCGGCGCGTTATGATAACTACATAAAATGATAGTTTAATCGATGATAGAATAGAATAAGTGATCAAACGAACTTACCTGAAGTGAAGTTCGATCATTATTATACGAAGTCCTTCGTTCGAAGATATAAACATGCAGCTCTCTCTACTCGCTTGGCAAGCCGCTAAATTTTTTAGAAACGTCAACGCCTCCTCTATGGTATCTGTGGACATAACCTCTGCGACCATTCCTTTTAGAAGTAGTACATTTCAACTTTACCAACGGGCAGGGCGGGTTGGGTACTTATATCTTCGAACGAAGGACTTCGTATAATAATGATCGAACTTCACTTCAGGTAAGTTCGTTTGATCACTTATTATACTGTGTCCTTCGTTCTCGATATAAACATGCAGCTGTTTAGAGCTATAAGGGTAAAGTTGAAGTATACCACATGAATGTCATTTTTAAGCGTGAGCTCTAAAACATAATATGTCATGAGTACATTTGTATAACACATTCCCGTTGTTTGCATTGCTATACAACACAAATACAACATATATATATATATATATATATATACAGACGAGTATATATACACCTATATTGTTTCTTACAACCAGTCTGTCTAACTTATTCAAAATAAATTTATTTAATCAAATTCTATAACATGTTATGTTATATAGCGTAGATCCATCCCAACAAAATTCTTTAAAGCACCTGTTATAGCACACCTGTTGTCCTTAACTCATTACTACCGGGTAATAATAATCAATCATTACTTATCAAGATATCAGTGCATTCTCCATCTGTTATGTCTTCTATATAAAGATTTTTTTTTTTTTTTTTTTATAGATGTCCCTTTATATAACGAGAGTTGAGGAATTACCGATCCAGAACTTTGTTTATATGAAATTAATCCCTTTATAATAATTCTTGTATCATAGAAAACCCTTCCGAAACGAACTATGAGAGTGGAGGAAGCGAGTAAGTAAAGAACCTGTTGGAACCCCGCACCCCCCCGCCTACCCCGCAAGGGGTCTGGCGTGACGATATAGATAGAGATCGATAGAAAACTCTTACTGTGTACTAGATCTAGAAACAAACTATATTAGTACCCAATCTATAACAATATAAGACAAATAAGACAGGGAAACCTGTTTCCCCACTAACGTGTCTTCCAAGTGGCATGTGGGGCTTTATGTGTTTTTTTTTTTTTTTTTTTTTTTTTTTTTTGTCAAATGTTCTCTTTTGTGAGTACAGTACCAGACAAAGGCTACCAATTCTATTGGTGATTATAAGGATGCTTTGCTATAATTACTTATTTAATTTATGATAAAGTATTTTCCTTTATGTCAAAGTTCGGTTATATTTAATGTTAGTTATATTTATAATCTTTAAAGATGCACATATACCAAAATTTAACATTTTTGTACTAGAGGCCTTTGTACTAATGTCCTTATCTAGAGCTATTCCTCACATAAGGCTATGTACCTTAACTATATGATCTCGCCCCCCCCCCTCCCCCATTTTTGGGTTTGGAACGAAGGGCAGTGCTGATGTGTGGTAACCTAATTTAACCTGCCCCACTGTTAAACTATACTACTATTATTATTATATATTCCGAAACTATCCCGGATATCATTTTTATGTCCACCTAAATATTTATGTATCACTTAACAATTCGTTCTTGCGCAATAACGCCCGCGAACATTCATTTTTGGCAATACGATCGGGCCACCCCTGACCCGTTATATTGCTGATGAAAATTACACTCAAATTTACTAATTTAGTAATGACTTAAGTAGCGAATAAGTCACAGGCAACTAGACCAAACCACGGACTATAACTTTATGATATTGGGAATCCTATTCATAACTTAACTTTTTCATACCCTTAAATGCCACACTTCCTCTGCTTCTTTGTATGTGGTTGTTTTTTATAAGTAGCAACTGTAGTGAGTAACTTTTTAGTTAGTTCTAGATTTCCAACCGTGAGGATTGAGTGTCACTTAACTTATACATGTAGTACCTACGTATCATTCATATTTCATTTAATATCATAATAATATGTTTTGCGCCCTCGCCTACCCACTTGGGATCTGGCGTGGTCTTATAATTATTAATAAATAAATAATATCAAGTTCCCTAAGACTAAGGTTATTGCTGATACTACCTAATATTTATCATACCTGTGATAAAAATATACTTTTGATTATTCTTGTTTAAGATAATCTATACTTTTAAATATTGTAACTCAATATTTCATCAACTTCATCAACAATTTTTAAATAGGTATTATTATTAAGTCATTTGCATGACTTTATTTTCTTTTTATATATAGATACATTAATAAGATACATGTAACATGTGGATGTAATAATTTAAATGTAACAATATGAAAAATGCAAATTTTTTGTATGACATTTCCAATTCAATACTTTTACACTGAACCACCTTTAAATAAATTACAGCATGTATAGTGCTCTAAAACCACCTGTTTCCATAATAGTAGCAGGTTGTGTTTGTGTCATATCTCCGATATCCTAACTGTACCAGAAACATCACTGGTGCTCAATATAAATGTGCACATTCAAAACTAAACACAAACCTATTTTTTATAGTTATTAATTACTTGAATAATTTTATTTGATTATATATTATTAATTGATTAAAATATTATCAAACAAAAGTACAATAAAAACATCTAATTCTTCAATTCATGAATTGATGTATAATCTTTCCTCTGTGTGTCTCAAATTTCTAATGTATTAATTACACTATAAATGATGCAGGACGCAACCAAAAACCAAAACTATTGGACTCATTACCCAATAGAAAGCTGAATAGCTCCTAATAAATTTTTTATTAGTATATTTAATATGACTCTAATGTCTATTATTAGCATTGAGTTTCTTTGTGGGATAAGGATTATAGCACAGTTGTGATCATCCATCTTTAATTAAATTCTAATGAGAATGGCTATAAATTGTATATCAATTATTAAAAATTATGTTGCTAATAATAATGTTTCTATACATAATGTTAAATATATGTAGGACCAGATTTATTTAACCTTCACTTGTCTGGATTACTTGCAGTATTTGCACAAAACCCATAAAGTTATGTTTGCCGTTGAAGGCAGACAGACACACATTTTTATTAGTGTCATAGATACATTGTTACATACCAAAGTCAGTGAATACCTTTAGCCTCCAATATTATGGTTTATTTGTAACAGCCATGTTGTATTCCTGAATGTTTAACTGATTTTTTCAGTAACATAAAAAAAAACAAAACAAGCCTTTATGTAAAAAGCCTAGCAAGCTTTTCTTACCTCACATTCTCTGGTAGGAGACTTCCAATGTCCATTGTGATTTGTTTTTGGTGGGCTGATAGGTACACTGTAGGTACATTTATACATACATTTGTGGATAGATGTACATTTTTACACACCGGATGAGGATTGTTGTTCCATATTGGTTACAACACTGGTGGTTTCTTGAAATTTAAACTACTGCTTATGAATAGCTAGTTATAATTCCATCTTGGTACTCCACTATATTAACCTTATTTTATACAAAATATATACTGCTGACCACAAAGGTTCTTATCCCAATCAATGTTTCATGACTGTATTGTTAGGACTCATCTTCCCTGGCTACCCTGCAAGGGGTCTGGGCTGATAATATTGATAATTATTAGTTTTATGTTAACTGGATAGACCAGGTATTTTATATTATATTTTAAGGATGTATGTGTGTAACACAAATTATTGTACAACTTGCCTGTCTCAGCATCGGTAGACTGTGATATTATATTTGGAATATTTCCACAATTCTGTTGCTTGTCAGTTATAACAGGCATTGTTATAAGTAGAGACTACTTTGGCTCATCTGTTTATAAACCCTGTTCAGGGATAAATATTGCAAGGTTTACCTTTTTAATACAAGTGCTCATAATATTGCACAATTCTTTGTGTAATAAGCTCCACTTTGGGCTATTTTAGGATTATTATACCAGTATGTCTAATAATGAAATCAATGCAAAACATTATGTTTCTGCAAAGGGGTGGCTTATGTTATTAATAATGTATTGTTATTCATAAATTCATAAACAATGTCCCTTTAGTTACCCTTTCAGAAAGTCTCCTTTAGGAGATATAATATCACAAATTGCTTATAGTTTATAGCAATAGTCTTTGTATTTACTGTTTAAGGTATGTATGTTGGGTAACATTTTAGTTTCTTACCATTGTAGAAATGTGAACTGCACAGGAGCACCTCATGGGTGAAACCTATGAGTAGTATGACCTTCAGCACATATCTCGTATGGGCCCCAAGTCTTGCGGATCACGCCGATGCATCTCGTACACCGCTCGTGTCCTTGAATTACCGTTAAGTCTTGCGGACCACGTCGATGCATCTCGTACATCGCCCGTGTCCTTAAATTGGCATCGATCCTTAACAATCATTATTGATTAATGTCCCCGCTAATTTCTCTCATTAGAGGTTTTACCTTGCCAATTTATAGACGGTTAATAATTGTTTGCAGGTATATTGCGTGTTAAACTGTTTTTACACGAAGAGGGACATGAGACTTCGTAAGTTTACTTTTCGAGTGAAGACTTTACTTTATAATAAAACTCACGTCTCCAAATATTCGATATTATTATACATAAACATGTTAAGCTGAAAACGCCACAATTAAACAACTATCAGTTGATCTTTTTGGAATGTACTTTTTTGTCAAGACGTAAATTATTTCTGAATTTGCCTATACGATGTTTTAAATTTATTTCACAACATCACTTGAGTATATAAAAACCTTTTGTTATATAATTTCACTGCTACGATTATTTGATTAAATTAAATGTCGACCAAAACTTTATTACAAGGCATCGGCTGCCACGCTAAAAGAAAGAATGGTCGCAGAGGTTATGTCCACAGATACCATAGAGGAGGCGTTGACGTTTCTAAAAAATTTAGCGGCTTGCCAAGCGAGTAGAGAGAGCTGCATGTTTATATCGAGAACGAAGGACACAGTATAATACCCATTATTGTACACGAATACAAAAAAAATACAGTACATTGTGAGAAAAAAAAATGAATGATAATCCAGTGACATACAATATACATTTTACGCACAAAACACAAAATACATTACACAAAATAAAATTTCACGAAGATATCTTAACGCTTTGCTTTTAGTCATAGCAACTAATTATAATAATAGCCTGGCATCATGTGTCTACCGAATCATAAAGACGCTTGAAAATAGAACTGCCATAAACGGCCACCCATCTAAGACTGAACAAGGCAAACGCTGCTTAACCTTAGTGCCGCTTTTCACCGCGAAGGCTACGAGCATTTGAATAAAACAAAACGTAACCTTATGATGTCATTTTGAATTATTTCACAGATTCAAGCCCGTTCGAATTTAAATTTTAAATGTATTTCAAACAAAGTTCGCGCCTGAGTGCGGTATTGGTAGCGATATTTTAATGAAATTACCTTTAAAATTAATATATTCTAACTTGAATTATGTACGATTGTCAAATTGAATTCGTTAATTTGAATTTTAAAATAAATGTCCCGAAAATAGAGGACAGTTCGATAAAAGAGCTAGAACGGAGTGATAAGTATGTAAAAACACGATAAGAGCGATTTGTTACAAAAAAAAAATAATGTAATAATATACACCGTCAGGCCTAAATTCCTCAGGCGGGGGTGGCAGAGGCGTATGGAGTACACCCACTTTTCGCCGCCGATGGTAAGTCCCATGTAATAGGGCGCGAGCCTATTGCCATATTTCGGGTACAATTCCATACACCGGACTCATACTGGGAAGTTTTCGTTAGAAAAACGTTTGAACCCAGGAGCTCGTGAGCACTTAGCTATGCGCTTTGCTGCTAGTCCAACGACGCAGCAATGTGATAATGTCACGCCTAATTTCCCAAAGGGGGCGGCAGAAGTGTGTTATATACATCCGCTTTTAGCCAACTATGTAAGGATCCAATGTGACCGAAGCGAACCTATTGTGATTAAACCAGGTGCTATTATATAGCGACGTCCATACTGTTAATACACGTAACGAAGATGACCTTATTTTACATTCTACTCATCATCACTATCTCAGCCTATACTTGTCCACTGCTGAACACAGCCCCCAATCGCTCTTTAGCGCAACCGGTCTGATGCCACCTTCGTCCAGCTACTTTCTGCAATCCTCACAGATCGTCGGTCCATCCGGTAGGCGGCCGTCCCTCGCTGCGATTGCCAATATGTGGTCTCCACTCTGGAATCTTTCTGCCCCAACGTCCGATCTTTGCGCTATGTGACCCTCCCATTGCCACTTCAGCTTACTAATCCTATGCATACATTGTACTCGTCTTTTTAGAATTAGTAACTCTTTCATGGGGTAGTGTGTACGCTTCTACAACAAATTACCCATAGATAAATCAAAAATCAAAAGTTTTTTTATTAATGTAGACTAAGAAGCACTTGTGAATACTTACTACACTACCACCTGCTCGGAAAATCATTCCTGTAAAGAAGAAGGGCAAAAAAACTCCTGGGTTACTCTTTTTAAAAATGAGAGTTTTACAATTCTTTTTGTATACATTGCATTCATGGGGTATGGGAGAACAGTGCAGAACGAGCTAAATAGATTTGCTTAAGTATACATTAAAAACTGACTGATATCATGAATCTAAATACACTCATATTTAGATTCATGATATCAGTCAGTGTCTACATAATCCTCTCGTTTACATAATAAAGCCTGTAAAGGTATATAATAAAAAGTATAATAATTATAGTAAGAGAAAAAAAGTGTTACTACAAAATATGTAGAAAGTGCGTACATAATAATTGGTTATAGTTACAACGTGATGCCTACGAGACAAAATTAAACATTATTAAGGTACATGTTTTATCAGTCAAAGGATAGAAGACGGACCAGTCCCCACCAGAGTATGACTTGAGAAATTAGATATCTGAATTATGCCTATTTATAAGTTCAAAAAAGCTATTAAAAATAAACTATGCAATAAAGAATATTATAAAATTTCAGACTTTCTTTCGATAAAACTTTGGTTTTGATTGGGTTTGAGCAGCTCCTCATTTAGGAACTCATATACATATAAAATAAATAATAATAATATTAGCCCTGTTAAGAAACTGTCCCACCGTAGGGCACGGGCCTCCTCTCAAACTGAGATGATTGACTATTATATATATTCACTTGCCCCGAGTGCTAGCCATGCTCTTGTCCTTTTGCGTGTGTCACACATACTTGCCTGACGAGATAATGAGAACCCTGGTGGTACCAATACTCAAAAACCGTACGGGGGATACGTCTGATAAGACTAATTATAGGCCCATATCATTAGCAACCATCGTAGCCAAAGTGCTGGACAGTATGCTGGACAAGCAGTTAAATGAGCATATAAAGCTTCACGATGCTCAATTTGGATTTCAGCCCGGACTATCAACAGAGGCGGCTGTACTGTGTCTCAAGCATACTGTACGGTACTATACAGATAGGAAGACACCTATCTATGCGTGTTTTCTTGATCTGTCAAAGGCATTCGATTTGGTGTCCTATAGCAAGTTCTGGAATAAATTGTACGCAGAGACCACAGTGCCAGGTGAACTTATCAACCTATTTAAGTATTGGTATGGGCACCAAAGTAACTTGGTTAGATGGGGAGGCTCACTATCCGGAGCGTAACAACTCGAGTGCGGCGTGAGGCAGGGGGGGCTGACCTCACCCAAACTCTTTAATCTCTACGTTAACCGGCTGATTGAGGAGCTCACCAGCGCCAAAATAGGTTGCTCTATAGATGGTATATTTGTAAACAATATAAGTTATGCAGACGATATGGTGCTGCTGAGCCCCTCAATTAGTGCCTTAAGAAAACTGGTAGGGATTTGTGAGAGGTATGCGGAGGCCCATGGTCTTAGGTATAATGCCGACAAAAGTGAGCTACTCGTTTTTAGGGCGGGGACTAAAGAATATTCTTCGGTTCCGCCGGTAATGATAAGAGGCTCACCACTTAAGTTAGTGTCGGAATTTAAATACCTGGGACACTGGGTCACCGCAAACCAGAATGATGACCTTGGACCTGGAGAGAGAGCGTAGGGCGTTGTCAGTGAGAAGTAATATGTTGATCCGCAGATTTGCAAAGTGTACCAATGGTGTAAAACTAACCTTGTTTAGAGCCTTTTGCCAAACGTTTTACACCTGCAGTCTGTGGATCAACTATACTAGAAGGGCTGGCGACGTCCTGCGCGTACAATATAACAATGCGTTTAGGGCATTGATGGGGTTGCCGAGGTACTGCAGCGCCTCGGGGATGTTCGCGGAAGCACGTATAGATGACTTCTACGCGATAATTAGTAAGCGGATCGCGTCCCTGTGGAGGCGAGTGCGCGCCAGCCCCAACAGTCTCCTGCGCACAGTGGCGGAGAGGGTCGAAGGGCCGATATTGCGGCACTGGACCACCGCACATGTGGTGCCGTCAATCCGGGCGGCCAAATAACATTATTTCTTTTTCTCTTGTTTTGTTTTGTTTTCTGTTTGTTTCTTCTAACAATAGTTTTAAGAGTCGATGTAATTACTAACATATGTATGGATGAATATCCGAAATAAATATATTATTATTATTTTTTTACATATATTGTAAAAAAATAATATTGTAATAAAAAGAACAAACTGAGTCGAACAAAACAAGTTAAAAGACTAGCCCGCTAAGTTTCTCGCCGAATCTACTCAGTGTGAGGCCGCGTTCAGGCCGGGTGGTAGATGAGAAAAATGTAATAGTTCTGACATTTGTAAGTGGTTTTTAAAAGCTTTTATTTAACTTGCAATGTTCGCATGTCTGTCTGTCTTTCCGGTTCAAATCTTGTGAACGATTTTTCAAGCATTTGCAGGTATCCGATTGAGCTGAATTTTGGCATACGTAAAGTCGGCGACAATGCAATAATTTGGTACTATGGAGCTGATCTGCTGCTGAAGTCGGAACGTGGCCATAGGAACTTGTGAACCATGAAACGTTACCCCCTCGTTTACAGGCTTGTTAGATTGGTATTGACAAATACTATATAACCAAATTGAATACTATTTGGTTGTATAGTACTTGGGTCTGATGATGAACCCGTAGTCAATTGAACCACCCAGTTACGCAATATAACCCCGTCATGTTTAAGGCTCGTTGGATTTGTCTTGACGAGTAATTAAGACCCGGATGGCGTCAAAATCTGATGATGGAGCCGGAAGGATGCCATAGGAACACCTTAACTAAAAAGATATCTTCGTCGTGTTTTGCAATAAAAGCTTCTTTTTGAAAAGTTCTTTTTAAATTAAAATTATTTATTGACATATACAAATAAAGAATGTTTGACTTTGACTACAGACTCTAAACCAGCGTTTCCTAAAGTACCCGCTTTATCGTAACCGTGGAAACTAAGAGTTCCATGTTACGAATATTATTTTGGAAAAACTCCAATAATGTACTGATTCTTATTTAAGATTGTAGTATCTTTTATCTGTAATTATTTATAGCGGGATACCATAAAATAAAAAGGATTTATTAAGTATTCCTATCTATTTATCTATCTATATCATTACGCCAGTTTCCTTGTGGGGTAGGCAGAGAGTACAGTTCCAACAAGTTCTTTCCTTACAGACCCCTCTGGATTCCTCCACTCTCATAGTTCGTCACATACACGCTCGCCGGTTACGGAGACTCTTGACTTGCCCTTCAGATAAGACACGATCTATTTGGTCGTGGTAAGAGTTGAGATAGATTGAGTATTCCGTAACATTAAAAGTTTAGGAACCGCTGCTCTAGACTGGTACTGAAATTTTTCGATAGATTTTCAGATCTTCGTCCGACCTACGATTCGAATCCAGGACCCGGTAATCACCAGCCAGAGTATGCTCCACAAGATCAACGAGGCAGTTATGCACTGATAATCATACTAATCACACTATATTTTCATGTTTAGATGTTTAGATATTTCTTACTCAATCACGCAAAAACGGCTGAACGGATTTAGATGAAATTTGGCACACAGTTCGTTTATTACCTGGGTTAACACATAAGATACTTTTTATCCCAGTAAAGTGTAAGGTTCCTGTCTGAAGTCAACGCGTATGAAATCGTGGGCAGAAACTAGACTTAGATAATGCTTATGCAGCCTTATCTTAGGCTATAGAATCAACACACGGAGTCCCAACGATCGTATCTCGCACCATAATGTTCTTAAAATGACGTGTTAAAATGCTGAAGATGAAAGGGCTTAAATTTTCAAGCATCAAAGAGATTTAAATATGCACAATGTTAATTTAACTTTAGTATTCAGCGCTTGTATTTTTAAAGTGACGAGTTAAAAAAATATTATTTCAAACGCTGCTCTAATCTATGACTTTGACCGATGGTAAGATTTGTTACGTGTGGAAATCGAACCCACGACCCGTAGAATTTTTCTCTATGTTTGTATGTGCGGATAAGCTGTTACCCGAAGAGCCTTTACAGCTTCACCGAACAAGAGGGCGAGCGTGCCGCAACTACGCTCTAGCGGAAGACTACGCTTTATCGAGGAGTCCTGAGTTTCTTTCCAGATCTTCTCAGTGGAAGCCGCGTTTCGAACCGGTGGTGAATTATTAAGTAAAAAAAAATGTATAAATGTGATTATTTGTAAGTACCATTTTTTTGTAAGTACGGTAAATATTATAAATGTGTATGTTTGTATGTTTGTTACTCAATCACACAAAAACGGCTGAACGGATTTGGATCAAATTTGTCAAACTGATAGTTTATTACCTGGATTCACGCATAGGATACTTTTATCCCGAAAAAATACTTTGTGACGGACGATTTAACGCGGTGGTTAAGAGCTTAAGCCGCTCCACCAACTGTGTCTAATAGTCACGGGTTCGATTCCCGCACGTGACAAATCTTTGTGTGATCCACAATTATTTGTTCCGGTCTGGGTATTTGTTTGTGAATTTTCATGTTTGTAAACGCACCCACGACACAGGAATAAATCCTAGAGTGGGGCTACATTTTCTTAAAAAAAATAATATTAGGTTCTTGTCTAAAGTTAACGCGGACCAAAAAAGTAGTACAAAATAAAATATTTCAGTTTGAAGACTTCGTTCCGGGTGCTACGGAATTCGGTCTAGATATTATTTATCTAATATATGTATTTCGCAAGATAAAATATTACAAATAACCTGAATGAAATGAAGATAATGATATTTCAATAAATGTTCGTATGACCTATTGCCGGACGGCTTGGTCCAGTGATTAAGAGCTAAGTCCCTCCGCCCATTGGATCAAGCAGTCGCGGGTTCGGTCCCTGCACGTAACACATCTTTGTGTGACCCACATATATTTGTTATGGTCTGGGTGTTTGTGTATGTGAATTTCATGTTTATAAGCGCACCCATGACTAAGTTATAATTCCTAGTGCCGGGCTATTTCTGAGAGCTTAGTTAAACATCAAATAACTAGATAAATACCTCCATAATCATTATATTAATACGTGAAGCAAAAACTTTGTACCCCTTTTTACGAAAATTGCGCGGACGGAGGAGTGAAATTTCATACACTTATACTTTATATAGAGAAGGAGTGCAGAATGCTAATATTTTTTTAAAATTATGCATATAAAATACATTAAATCAATTAAAAAAACATTACAGATACTACCATGTATTTGACACACACACGCATATATACTCTTTTGTTTATTGTTAAAGTCTGTGGACAAATGTGAGAATAGATTAATATTGTTTGTCTTCATAGAGATAGGATTTAATCGTATCTCTAGGTTTGTCTTTAATATTATTTGTCTGTAATATTATCACTGAATGTCAAACATAACCAGCAAACGATGAAAGACTCTTTACTAAAAACATCGTTTACAAAGAAGTTTTGTATCATTAAATAAATTATCGAAATATGTATGTCAAGTTCAATGGACAGCATTTTCTTTATCAATAAAAAAAAATGAAAAAACAAATGTATTCCTTATTTTAATCATATTTAGGTTTTTTTATTAAAATTTCATATAATTTGTTTGAAAAAAATAGGCAAATTAACAATGTAGCCTTGGCGAAATCTGTGATTATAGAAGTATAGTCTTTGACAACAGAACCTTAATGATGTTCAAACTTATATATTAAAATAATTATGGTCGAATTTCGAGCCCTAGGCGACCACTGGTATAATTGAAGCGTTACACAGATTTTAAAATCGCTAAAAAATGTTAGTAATCTTTATAAATCACAATAAAAAATATCCAACAACTTTTTAATAACACTTCATACGTAGTTCTACATCATAAATTCAATCCTATAATCCATTCATTCATATTAAAACCCTAAAAACGTCACATACAAATTTTGAACATAAATTTAAAAAAAACCTGTTTGGCTACAAAAAATCAAAATATTCGCATAAAAATGTTACGGGACATAAAATACGAGTATTGCAAAGAAAATACAGTTAATTACTCACATTACATTCTGCCGAGGTCTCCGCTAACGACTTTAGAATAACTTGCACTTGACTCGAAAAAAAAACTCAAAACCGTTTTTTATTCTACACACTTTTCACACTGAACAAAAATAAAATTATTTTTTAAAAATCTAACTATTACTTCCTTTTCAAATCACAGTCGAAAAAAGTTGAAATTCGAACAAATTTCGAATTTTCCAAAATCACGACACTACCGACGGGGTTCGCGGCGTTCGGGATACGGGCCGTAGCGTGCGCGTCGAACGACCACCAATCAGCGACTGAGCTTCACTCGTCAGAATTTTCCGTCTAGATAGGTTCGGAGAAAATCTCGTGGCGGACTGGAATAATGTCGCTGGCAACAAATATTTACTCCACACCGCTAATGAAATATTGTTTGATGTACGAGGATGTGGGAAAATTATACCTGTGGAGAAATTGGGTCGGGTTCAAAGGTCCCTTGATTTTTAAAGAACGAACGAGGTTCTTAATTCGTATGTTTATATATTTTTTTATCTATTTTCGTGCGTAACTTCTTTTTTTATGAACCAATTTTCATAATTCTTTTTGCGTTAGGTTTGGTATAGCTGCAAGACTATTCCATTTTAATTTTTTTGGTATTGAACTTTGGACTTTGAATATACACCAGAGGACTCCTTACCGACAAGCAGTACAAATGAGATGATAGATTAACTTAGCAGAATTTTATAGGAATATAAATATTAATAATTAATTTGCCTATCACTTAAATTATGTTTTTGATGTGATTACCGACCGACAGGCACTGACTTCAAAAAAATATTTATTGCTTTTTAGTTATGTGTTACTTTTGTATTCTTTGAACTCGGTTTCCTTTTTTTTAAAGTTATATTACCTCTGATTTACACTCTATTCACAGCTGTTACTCTGCACACTGCTGTGGCTAAATGTAAATCATTGGTTAAAGTATGTAGATTATACCGACTGTTGCTTTGTATCCTCGCGGACTTTATAAGAGTGGCTAAGTTTACAGCGTATTTTTCATAAATTCATAAAAAAAAAAAAACTATTTTTTATGACAATAAATAAACACCGTTACGCCTATATTTTCCAAGTGAGGGTGGCAGAGGTGCACTGAGTACACCAACTATTCACCGACAATGTTAGATTCCAATGTAATATGTGGCGAGACTATTGTCAGTATACCAGGCACAATTTTGAACTCGGACGTTTTCTATATAAAAGAATAAATTTTATATGAATCGGGGAGGTACTTTGAACTACTTGTAACTTTTGAAATATTTTACTACGGATTCCAGAATTGGACCTACAAAATAGACGGACGAATTAACGTGTGCATCTCTGTGTGACCCATAATTATTTATTACGGTCTGGGTATTTGTTTATTTAAATTTTCACGTTTGTTAACGCTCTCACGATGCAGGAATAAATCTTAGTGGAGCTACGATTAAAAAAAAGAAAAAATATGTGAGGGCCCCCGTTCCCTGTCAGGAACGAAGTTCCTTACAGGGAACGTATTTTTTTCAACTACTTTTATTCAACTCTCTCTCCCTCTCTCTCTCTCTCTCCCTTTTGTATATTTTATTGTACTTTTTAACATTTTTTCAAAGCAAAAATGTAAAGTAAGATTTAAAAAAAAATTTCATTAAACATTTTAGGATAAAAAAGGCATTTATTCAAAAAGTTCTAAATAAGACATTGTGTGATTTATAACTTACTTTTCCAAGTTTGGATTATTATCATCTATTACTATCACTATCCATCTATCCATTATAAAACTGCAAAAATGACACAATATATATCCTGTGTAATAATATGTAGACGTGTTTATTTATTTATTTAAAGGCACCTCAACAACTTACACACCAGTTAAGTCATAGAATTAAATTATTATATACATTATTTTTCATGATGTGTCAGTCACTTAAAGAAGTGCACAGCACTTGCAGATTGTGTTATAATTATTAATAGTACGTAGCAATAATTATTGAACATACATTAATAGAATGTGGAGTATATAAAACGGAAATTACAATTATTGTGATTGTCGATAAGATATTTTGCAGACTAAATAAAATATAAAAAAGCAATAATAAGATAAGTTTATGTCAGGTAAGTTAATACAAAATGTCAAAGTAAGGTAAAAAAAATGACAAAAAATATGTCAACAATGTCACATATGGTTATGTCAAGTAGTTGCTTAAAAGATTATTTCGAAACTGAGAGAATGAATTAGAGAAAATGTCAATGCTGTTACAGTGTGATAAAATCTCATTGTAGTTTCGCATCATACGGTTAAGAAGTGCGAAACGACCTATGTTTTTAGAATTGAGGTTATACAGCTGCCCGCGCATAATGCTTGCTGCTCAAATCTCGATACTCGCACAAACACACACACGCACACACACACATACAACCGTATATAAAAAAAGAGATAGAGAGAAAGAGAAAGAAAGGGAAAGGTCGCGTGGAGGGGGCATAACGCTTATTCTTTATGTGCCTATTTCTGCCAGTTTACTCTACTGTAAGCCGCGAATAAGAACTTCGTTCCAAAAAATCTAAATTGCGAGTAAATAGACATAGTATCCGGGTATAAATAAATATCAAGAATGTCTCCGTAATCCATACGCACACATTTTTTGAACATTTTCAAATTTCTTTTTCATTTTAACCAATTTATTTGCTTGGTTTTTCTACCAAATTCAAATTGACAGTGCCTATGCTAAAGCAAATTGATGTATGGCCTTAGCCTTAGCCTTCGCTTCAGCTCGAAAACCATAAAATGAATAAAAAGTATGTATTACTTTCTTCCTTCCTCAAATGTAATTGAGAATATATAAAGGATTGAGGAAGGATTGTGGTTGGTAACGATATGCTAGGGCAAGGGAATGAGTTTATGTATATTGGATGCGCCTTCAGTAAGGGTGGGAAATACACCGCTGACATAGAGAGAAGAGTGAGTGTAGGAACCATATTCGCAACTTACATACCTCTGTAGGTATCTAAGGAAAGAACCTGTTAGAACTCTGTACTCTTTGCCTAACCCGCAAGGGATCTGGCGTGATTATATAGATAGAAAAATAAATAAACACCGTCACGCCTATATTCTCCAAGCGGGGGTCGCAAAGGTGTACTGTGTACGCCTACACTTCGCCAACTCCGGACTGATACTGGCTAGTTTTCTACCGCAAAAGAGAGTCCGACCTAGGATTTAAACCCAAGACCTCGTGATCGTAAAGCACATTATTCGCCAATAGACCAACGAGGCAGGGAGTAAATGAGAACAGACTTCTTCATAACCGATTTCAAAAAGGAGTAGGTTCTATGTTCCTCTGTATGTATGCTTTTATTATGTGTGTTCGCTGATATTTCCGTTAATTGTGGACTGATTCCAGTACAGTATAGCTTCAAGGTGGTCCCATTTTAATCTCATCGGTATTGGAGCTTGGACTTTGAAGATACACCAGGGAACTCCTTAACGACAAATAATACGAATTTGAAGATTGAGTTGTTATAAGTTTATATTAGTCCTATAGGTAACCTACCCTCAGGTATAGAATCAGATCAGAATAATCAGAACTACTACCATAGAACTAAGTTATTAGAATAATAACCTGACTTAAAATTATTAATTATTCTTATTAGAATGTTAACCTACTTCGACAAAGTAGGAGGTTCACACCTCACCTGTTTTTTTTTCAAAACGTCATTATTTATTAACTTATTTTGCGTTGGGTTATAACTCTTTTTGCGTTGGGTTAAGTATAGCTTCGAGGTGGTCCCAGTTTAATATATCGGTATTGAACCTTGGTGTACAAACCTTTTACCTTTGAAGGTACACTAGGGGACTCTTTAACGGCAAACAGCACGAAGGTATAGATCCCGTTATTATGGGTATTATATCAATCCTGTGGGTACCTTACTTTAGAACTAAACAGAATAATATTGGTATATAAATATTAATATTTATGTCACTCATTATTTAAAATTGTGGAATAAATGACTTTTAAAAAAATGTTAACCGATTCATAAAGCAAAAAAATATTTTTGAGGTCCGTGCCAAGTAACCGACTGCACTAACTGACACCGACTTTAAATATTTACTTGTTACTTTATGAACTCGGTATCCCTTGTTTTAAAAAGTTATTAATTATCATAATTAGTCCCTATCAGTCACTCCCTATGACTGCTGATAATAGGCCCAACAAGACCCACTGAACCTGGTCTTCGGAGCTTCTATTTCAACCGTTGCCAGCCACCTTGCGTATACATATCATCGTTTCACTTAGCTTCAGGGCGTACTTCACTACGTTTGTTTTTTTAGCTGAGGTCTTTAAAATAGACTGTTTCGTAGGTCTAGTGGCAAAGCGCATCGCTAGGTGATCACGAGGTCCTGGGTTCAAATCCTAGTCTGGAAAAAGGAAGTTTTTCTAACAAAAAACTTGCCAATATGAGTCCGTAATCTGGAATTGTGCCCGGTATTTGGCAATAGGGTCGCCCCCCTATTAGATGGGACCTAAAATCGTTGGTGAAAAGTGGGTGAACTCAGTACACCTCTGCCACTCCCAATTGGGGAACAAAGGCGAGACCGTAAGATCGTTAAAATTACAGATAAATAGTATGGTCCTGGAAATTCTCATCTTTATCTATTTAATCACACCAGATCCCTTGCAGGGTAGATATTAAGTGTAGATACAGCGAGCAACATAAGTCGCTTAATATTCTCAGTTCTTCAGATCACGTGCATATTTTTGTTATTACAAGTTTTTTATTTAGTTCAATGTTCGCTTGTAAGTTCAACTCAGTCTTAACTTCAAATAATTTCTTTTGTATAATTAATCCGCCACCGTTTGAAACGCGGCATTCCAATAACAATGCATTTTTATCGTAAGCATGACGAAAAAAAAAAAAAAAAAAAATATCCCTTGCTTTAACGGTGAAGGAAAACATCGTGAGGAAACCTGCATGCCTAAGAGTTTCTCGAAGGTGTGTGAAGTTCGCCAACCCGCACTGGGCCAGCGTGGTGGACTATGGCCTAAACCCTCTCAGTTTGAGAGGAGGCCCGTGCCAAACAGTGGGAGAGTTTCTTAACAGGGCTAATATTATATGACGTGATTTTAAGCCCAGTATTGGCTCTGGATGAAATAACTCCTCAACGCGCAGCATGGACACGACATTTGGTATACATATACAATATTGATTGGTCTTAAAGAGATTCTTAAAAAGGCTTTTAGCTTTAAAATCATTGTGGATCTAAACATATTTACAGTCATACAAGAATCCTGTGGCCCGCAGCCAAAATCGGAACTAACGCCAACATCAAGTGAAATGTCACTTCATGACAGTCTTCTTCTTCTTCTTCTTCAAGTTATGGCTTCACACTAATTTTAAGTGTATTTTGCCAGTGTCCAGTGAGGTATGTAATCGTGTTTGTTTAAATTAATTCGACTCCCCGATGAACTTGATGATAACGATGATAATGAAATTAATGAAGTACCCCACCCTGGATAGTAAAGCGGTGGATACTTTACATACCAATTGCGAAGGCCGTTTTGAGGGAAGTCGAAAAGACACGTTTTATAACTTTGTTACAATTACCTTTACTCATGCACATATATGAACACATAATGATTAATATTCCACCAACATTACACATTATTAATCGAAATAACACAAGTTTTGGAAATTAAAACAAATTGACAACATTACTCTTCGACTTCCCGCCAAAAAAAAAAAAAAAAAAACCTTCATGACAGTCGCAGAGATGCAGTTCTTCTTCTTCTTCTTTAAGTTATGGCTTCACACTAATTTTAAGTGTATTTTGCCAGTGTCCAGTGAGGTATGTAATCGTGTTTGTTTAAATTAATTTGACTCCTCCCCGATGAACTTGATGATAACGATGATAATGAATTTATTGAAGTACCCCACCCTGGACAGTAAAGCGGTGGATACTTTCCATACCAATTGCGACGGCCGTTTTGAGGGAAGTCGAAAAGGTACGTTTTATGACTTTGTTACAATTACCTTTACTCATGCACATATATGAACACATAATGATTAATATTCTACCAACATTACACATTATTAATCGTAATAACACAAGTTTTGGAAATTAAAACACATTGACAACTTCACTCTTTGATTTCCCGCCAAAAAACCCAGAGATGAAGTTGCTATGAAATTTGCCAGTTTTTTTTTTTAATTAGTATCCGTGCGGACCCACCTTTTGAAATATCTCCTTAGTAGTAGGAAAATTCTACTAAATGGTAACACTAATATCACGCCAACGCCAACTGTTGATGCCATTCAAGGGCCAAAAGATCCTTGTCGGACTATAAAGAAAGAGTATTACTGATTTAAAAAACTGAGAACCGTTACCGTTAACCTACGTTGCCGACTGTACTCAGTCTTACAATGATGAAAATTCTAATCTCCAAAGTAAAGTCAGGATTTCTACGAACCGCTAAATTATCATATCAAATCTCAAATAATAAACGTCCAATCATAAAATTCGGTATATTGTTCGTTATAACGTTCGTACTAAACTAACATAGAAGAATTTTAATTAAAAAAAGTAAAAGTATTTTTTAATAACTCCGACGAATAAATATTAAATATTCATTAAAAAAGTAAATGTTTGTTTGTCTACGTTTATTCTTTTTTTTTGTTAACTAATTCGTCTTTAAAAAGATTTTAATAAAAAAAGTTATGTGAGATTTTTAATTCCAAATTTGAAATTTATTAAGTAGGATAATGATTCTCATTAGAAAGAAAAAAATAT
This sequence comes from Phalera bucephala, assembly GCA_905147815.2. Lineage (NCBI taxonomy): Eukaryota > Metazoa > Arthropoda > Insecta > Lepidoptera > Notodontidae > Phalera > Phalera bucephala. The sequence goes on along the minus strand of LR990610.1, from coordinate 1,506,668 downwards.
CACATTGGGTGGGAATCTAACCTACGTAATCCGTATGACGTAATTAAGTACAAAAAAAACCGTGTCAATCTAGCTAGTAGAACATTCGCCAGAATTTCCTAATGTCAAAGGTTCAAATCTCGACTAGCATGTTAGAGTTATTTGATATCTAAATTTAAAAATCATAGGATGACTTTGTTTTCTGGTTGGAGAGTAGGCCTTTCCGCTCATTGGATTAAGTGGTTAGATTTTATAACAAAATTCCAATTTACGTCACTAAACTTAGTGAAAATAAGTTCAAAGCTTGTGTAAAACGAACACCTTATAAGCAATCTTATTATTCAATAGAATATTTATTTAAAACATAAAAATGATTGGATTCAACTATTATTCTTCCTTCTATAAATTTAACATAATTACATTTTTTATGTGCACCTTTTTTTGGTAAATGCGGGAACCATGTAGCCGTTCTCATAAATAGTATAATTTGCTTTTTTAACTTAGACTCACTTGCTCACCAACCTACATTGTTCTCCCATACCCCACAACAAAAATTAGATGAAAAAGTTTGTAAAATCTTTATTTTAAAAGAGTAACTGTGGAGTTTCTTGACCTTCTTCTCCACGGGAATGATATTCCGAAGTGGTGGTAGAGTCTTTGTCACTTTTTTGACGATTCATAAATACTGTATAGTTTACATGAATAAAAAATATTCTGATTCTGAGTCGCAGCTTCGATAAATAAATAATCGGAATAAATCATTAATTTGTGAAACCCGGAAATATATTTTGTAGAAGCAGTCACTACACAGGAATAACTTTTTAACGTCAAAATTTTCAATGCTCTGCCGACTTCATCCTTGAAGCAGCGTGAGGAATATAGCAATCAAACGGCCAGGAATCTGCATTATGCTAAAGAGCAATACAACTAGTAGATATTTGAGTTGAAGTGGCTAGTCCAAGAGCTAGCGACGTTTGTCTATGCATTTTAGGCTCCGCGCAAATGAGCCACCAACCACAGCCACCGGTGGCTAGAGTTGTCTCTAGTTTGTGCAGTTTACATGATTTTCCATACCTTTTGTATTGACTCGCCTCACATGTGTAGCGAGAGGTGTCTTCTCGTGAATCAGTGCCCGCATTACGCCACCGGTGGTGGTCACTTGTGGCCGCCACCGACCACTCGTGGCGGTCACCAAATACCATCGCGATATTTGCGCGATACTAAAGTAGGTGGTGTGCGACAGCCACCGGTGGCTGTAGTCAGTGGCTCACTCATGCGGAGACTTATATATTCTCATCTTCTATCTTGTATACATATAATAAAACTGTAACCGAGCCGAATCTGTACATTGAAAATTTTAATTGGGGTACATAACCTTATCGATATAGAGGCCAAAAACAATTTTTTTTTTAAATTATTGTCTGTCTGTCTATCTTTCTGTCTGTCTCTTGGTGTTTTAACTACGCAAATACTACCGAACGGTTTTCAATGTAACTTGGAATGGTAATAACTTATACCCTAACTTAAAATAATAAATAGTTTTTATCCCGATAACAACAATCAATCTAGGATAATCGCGGGATAAATTATAAAAATTTATTATTTTTATTATAATTAGTCTCGAGTTGAAATGTTACATTAAAATGCGTGATTTTGCCTCCACATGAAGTTCTCCATGAACTGATATTGGACTCAGGTTCGTCTCCTCACGAGAAACTCTTCGGTGGTTAAAAGCACTCGCCTGAAATTGTATATACACGTTTGATTTAAACACTTAAACATGGTTTCGTGCATGAACCGACGATGCATTCAGGATTGTCTCATCTGGAGAAAAATCTTTAATGATAAATGGCCCATGCACGAAACTTTGTATAATCATTTATTTAAGATATCTTAACATAATTTTGATCATGAACATGAACTGTATATTCGTACGAGAAGACTGACACGACATGTACTGGAAAAACTATGTAACGGAATTAGCTCGCAATGTACCTTTTGTAAATATTATTTCGCCAGATTCCGATATTTGGCAGTGTAGGTAGAAAAGCTAGTTATATATAAATTTAGCATACCTAAAGTGTGTTCGTAATGATTATTCACCTAAATAGCTAGATCGACTGCAATGTTTTTTTTTAACCGACTTCAAAAAGGAGGAGGTTCTATGTTCGGTTGTATGCATGTTTTTTTTTTATGTATGTTTACCGATAATTCCGTCAGTTGTGAACCGATTTTGATGATTCTTTTTGCATTGGGTTCAGCATAGCTTCAAGGTGGTCCCATTTTAATTTCATTGGTATTGGACCTTGGACTTCGAAGATACACCAGGGAACTCCTTAACGACAAACAATACGAATGCGTAGATTGAGATATTATGGGTATTACGTCAATCAAATAGGTACCCTACTAAACAACTAAGCGGAATGTTAACCGACTTCAAAAAAGGCTTGTCCTTTCCTATACGGCAAACAGCATGAGTAAAGCTGACCGAGTGCATTAGCAACAGCGTAGTAAGAAAGCGAGTAGGTATGAAAGATAGTATCGGTGTAAAGATGAGAAAGGGCATGCTCCGTTGGTTCGGGCATATAGAAAGAATGCCAGAGGAAAGAATGACAAAACAGATATACAATGTGAAAGTGGAAGGACGTAGGTACCGCGGAAGACCTACACTATCTTACCACGACCAAATAAACCGAGTCTTATCTGAAGGAAAAGTCAAGAGTCTCCGTAACCGGCGAGCGTGTATGAGACGAACTATGAGAGTCGAGGAAGCCAGAGAGGTATGTAAGGAAAGAACCTGTTGGAACTCTGTACTCTCTGCCTACCCCGCAAGGGATCTGGCGTGAGGTTATAGATAGATAGATAGAATATTTTTAACATCGAAAATTAATAGCAACAAAACAACTCAAGAATTTAACAAAAAAAATCTAGATCCGTCATATTCTTAACCTTTGGCTCTCGGCCTACATACCGTGTAACCGTGAAGTAGGTATGTGCTACCCCCACATTAGGAAGATTTCACGCCACCCCACGGGTGTTCTAACTCAAGAGAAATTCCCTTATCAACTGGCTTTTTCTTGATTATTTGACTTTATACATTTTATATTTAAGGGGAAGACACTTGGCGATTCTGTATTGACGCGTCTAACCAATATATTTATTCCTAATGTTCCTTGATTAGTTTTTATTACTAAACGTAGCTCAAAGTTATATGAATACTACAACTCGCCCCGGCTTCGCACGGTGAATTATTCACATAAACCTTCCTCTTGAATCACTCAGTCCGTATGAAAACCCGTTCAGTTGTTATTGAGTTTATCGCGTTCAGATTGGCAGACACGGCTGAAGGACTTCTTTTATAATATGGTGTGATTATATAAAAAACTAAAGAGTAGAAAATATTTATTCGAATAAAATAATAAACAGCACCGTCACGTCTATATTCCCCAAGTGGGGGTGGCAGAGGTGCACTGTGAACCCCCACTTTCGCCGCCGATGTTAGATCCTATGTAGGGCGCGAGCCTACTGCTATTTTATCGGGCACAATTCTAGACTCCGGACTGATACTGGGAGTTTTTCGATAGAAAAATTACACTTCGTCCAAACTAGGATTCGAACACAGAACCTCGAGTTCGCTACTATTTGCCACTACATCAACAAGACAGTCCAGTTAGTTAGTTAGTCGAAGTACCCTAACTCATGAATTTACGCAGGGTTACGTGTGAAACACTGATAACCTCGCTGGGCTGTATTTCTTACATCATAAACAATAACTGGCGTGATGATATAGATAGGTAAAGGAACAATTATTTTTTTAAGATTATTTATTATTATCTTTACAAATAGACCGTGTCTCATCTGAAGGGCAAGTCAAGAATCTCTGTAACCGGCGAGCGTACGTGAGACGAATGATGAGAGTGGAGTAAGCCAGAGAGGTATGTAAGGGAAGAACCTGTTGGAAGTCTGTACTCTCTTTCTTCTCCGCAAAGGATCTGACGTGATGATATAGATAGGCAGATCTATGATAATATAATAGAGCTAAAATGTTTTTTTGTTTGAACGCGCTCATCTCTGGAAATACTTGATTTTTTTTGCTTTTGATAGCTCAATTGTTGAAAAAGGTTTAACATCACGCTACGACCCTTAGGAACCGAGCAAAAAGAAAAGTCAGAAAGAATGCTATGTGAATAACGAAGTAACATCGCGGGCTAACATACTTTATGGTAAATGGCGGGTGAAACCGCGGGGCACAGCTAGTAATTAATATAGAATATTTACATTTCATATACTGAGTTTTTAGATTTACGCGAATATTACACATGAAATAAAACTATTTTTCGGATTTTATCGCGGTTTATATAGGACAAACAAAAAGACCGGTAAAAACTCGGGTTAAAGAACACATAGCTGACCTAAAACACCGTCGCTCAAAGAAGTCTGCAGTCTGTGAACATGTCCTTGACCGCACCCGCCATAACATCAGATTTGATAGACCACAAATTCTCGTGAAAGAACACCGATTCCTACCAAGGATGGTTCGCGAGGCTATTGAAATTAAAAAACATCCTAATTTCAATAGAGAAGATGGCTGGGTGCTTCCGACGACTTGGGATCCGGTAATTAATATAATCAAATCCAAGACCAAGCATAACAACCACCAAGCATACTGCAAGACCTCAAGACACCGTGAGCTCATTCTGCGTAGATCGGACCAACAAAAATAATTAAGAAGTTTGAGGGTACCCCGGAACAACTATGCCTTTTGGACGTCTAACACCTCAGTCCCTCCCGTGACCATGGGTGCTGCAAAGCACTCGAAACGTCGGGAACTAAAAATGAAAATAAACCGCGATAAAATCCGAAAAATAGTTTTATTTCATGTACATTTCATGTTAGTAAACGGACACTAGACACAGAAATAATTCATAGTGTGGTGTCACGTAAGCAATATTTTAGTGACAGAAGTGACTATGTATATAAAATTATTTGTCCTGACTGACCTGTCAACGCCCAGCCCCAACGCTGGACATAGAAAGCTGATTTTTTGACAGCGTACTTTCACATAGGCAACCACAAAGAAAGGATTTTTTGATATTCCGTCTCCAAAGGGGTGAAAATGGGGTTGAATGTTTGTATCGAAGTAACATTAGTTTAAAAGATTGACATCAAAATTGATGTTCAGGCTCATCTATTTGAAGAAACACATATCAGGGTGTTTTGAAAATTTATCCTTGAAGGGGTGAAATGTTGGTTGAAATTTTTTATACAAGAATTATTAAATTCTTTGTCAGCATAAAAAAATAAATACTTATTTCAGTGTTTTTAAAAATCTAATCTTAGCCACTAAAGCGATGAAATGGCGTATGAAAGTCTGTATGGTGATCCCGTACCTCTATGTAAATATAAAACAAACCACGGGAAACTGCTATTAGCCCTATAATTAAACACTATTATCTATTTATACTTATTATCGACAAATAAAGACATTGAATTGGATCGAAATAACTTTAAATGCCATCCATTTTCTCTTAAATAAGCTTATTAAGTCAATAAACTAAGGCTCGGCGTATTTACACAAAATCTAATAACCCCGATCTCTGTTTACACCCTAAATACCAAATAGTCATATATTACGAAACATGCATAATTGCCATATTTATGAGCCAATTTCAATGGTCCTGTAGAAACGCATTTGCGAAATTACGAGTTTTGTACAGACTGGAAACATTTCACACACTTCACAATACCATTCCTTCCTTCAAATGCTGTAGAGTGAAAAACAGCAGCAGCGCTTGGCTAGGTAAGAGATGAGATGGGTAACCGTCTATTTTCATATTGGAGCATCTCAATGCCTTGGAAAGCGCAAGTTTTATTTTTAACGCGCAAAATGACGGACGATTTAGCGCAGTGGTTAAGAGTTCGCGAGTCGCGGGTTCGATTCCCGCACGGGACAAATCTTTGTGTGACCCACAATTATTTGTTTGGGTATGGATATTTGTGTTTGTGAATTTTCATGTTTGTAAACGCACCCACGACACAGGAATAAATCCTAAAGTGAGCTACTAAAAAAAAGTCCGTTGGTCTCGGCTACCACTGCATTTTTTAAAGTCAAAGTCAAAAATATTTTATTTGTATTGATAGGCCATTTTTGACGTTTGTAAGTGAAACGTTAAAAATTTGTAAAATTTTCTACAAATACCACCAGACCGGAAGGCGGCCTCACACTGCGAAGATCCGGCGAGAAACTCAGCGGGCTAGTCTTTTTACTTTATTGTTTTATTGAACTGACCTTTCTGTTTGTCATTTTTCTTTTTCACAAAATTGTTTTTATTCAGTAAGTTTGGTAGTCATTAAGCCAAATCGGAAGTCGTTGGAGACCGTTATAGATCCTGGCTTACTGAAGTTACAGTGGTGGGAATTTGTGACCGGCTTAGTCCCAGAAAAATAACCTGCTTCATTTGATCCCCAATCGAAATTCACCTTCGCATCAACATTGTTAGTTTATCGTTGTCAAAATTGACATCTGTCTTGGGATTCATTAGTCGAAACACAATCTCAACGCGAGCTCCTTAAAGTTTCAGCATGTTCTAGTGATGGATAACTCTATAAATTTTGGGGTTAACTCTGTTATTTAAACGCAATAAACTGTGTTAGCGAATAAACTGTGTCTGTGTCATTGAGTTAATTGCGCTATAACGCAGCATAGACGCGTTACCGGTGCGTGAATCAAGGGATATTGCCAAGATAAAATTACATACAGCCACGTTGATTTAGAAGCGCATTATTAATTCAATGACTTATTATTGTTTTTATTATTATTGAGTCAAGAGTCTCCGTAACCGGCGAGCGTGTATGAGACGAACTATGAGAGTGGAGGAAGCCAGAGAAGTATGTAAGGAAAGAACCTGTTGGAACTCTGTACTCTCTGCCTGGGTACCTACCCCGCAAGGGATCTGGCGTGATAATATAGATAGATAGATAGATTATTATTATTCTTCTGGCGATCACAAGGTACTGAATTAGACTCCTTTTAGACTAATTAGACAGATTGCGACCTGACCAAAGTATGATTTTTCTATTGAAATTTCTCATCATTCTACTACTAAAAGGACAATATTGCATCGCTCGGCATACATAATACTAATAAATGATTATTATTCATAAAATTGTTTATACAAACAAGGTGTCATACAATTCAATATGTCTCACTAAAATTAACTTTACAGGCATATGAATATTTATAATGATTTTCATTTGCCGACAATGTAATTATGCAACATAGTGTTGTTGTTGTTTAAATGATATTGTTGTTGGGCGAGGGGCCTTAAAGCTTCACCTGGACGAAAGAGAAAGCTAAATTCGCACACTTTTTTATAACGATTCTAAGTAATCCAATTTAGAACGCACTGGCTTATTAAGTCGAGTCATTTGATACATACTCCGTGTCCAAGTCGAGTGTAGTATCACTCGAGGAAGACGACACCCTCTTCCAAGGGATAAAACGATTGCGATTCACTAATTAGCAACTAAGTGGTATGAATTGAACTTGGCATGAACTTGGCTTGTAAATAAATAGCATAATACATAGTTTTGAACCAATACATACTCGCTAGCTCCAAAGCGGGGTTAGAGGTAACAGGTACAACAGAAAAGTACATATTCACAAAATCCTAGCTTTCATAAAATCACATGCTGGACTAGGATATTACTTTTGTAGACTAAGATATTACTTTAGTAGACTACTATGCAACATAACGCCATTTAGTGCATTATTAAACGCAATGGAACTCGCAGCACTGTGCTAACGTTGTGTTCTGAGCGACAACCAAAGTAAAAAAGAGTTCGGCGCCGTCGGTCTAAAATGGATAACCGTTATAATCAAGCGTCTCCGTACTTTTGAAGGCACGTAAAGCCGTTGGTCCCGGTTACCACTTAATGTGGTAGTCGTTAAGCCTAGCTGCATGCCTTATAGGCAGTTTGATAAGTTCCAACAGCAGGTGGCCACAAACCTCCACCTATCCACACTGGGTCCGCATGATAGAGTATGATCTAATCTCTCTTCTTGATTGATGAGGAAAGGCTTTGCCCAGCAGTGGAATAGTAGAGGCTGATTTATTAAGTCAGATCCCTTGCGGTGTAGGGGGAGAGTACGGAGTTCCCGTTTTTTCCTTACAGACCTCTCTGGCTTCCTCCACTCTCAGGTCTCGTCTCATACGCGCTCGCCGGTTACGGAGACTCTTGATATAGATATAGATTTATTAAGCGCAGTGAAATGAGTTAGCGAAATTTTTTCCCATCTCTAGCGTACCAGACGGTGAGACCTGACACGGTGCAGGATTAAATCATTAATCCGACAGACGCATTGCAGTCGCACGCGACTGGAATCAAGCGAGCGGTGATTTGGTTTATTGGATGACAGCTGGCTTAGCTTGGAAGGTAAGGTCTCTAGTCGTGTCGCAATTCAGCGCATGAACGTAGTTGCATTGTAATTCCTAACGCCTGCTTCCAAATGCGCTTTAAATAATACTTGGCAAAAATAAATGTTTGAAGTCGGTGCCAGTTGGTGTAATGATTACATGGCACTTCAAATATTTATTTGCATTTTGAAGTCGGTTTCCCTTTTTTAAAAAGTTATTTATTTGACAATTTTAAGTGATGAGTGAATTAATTATTAATAATTATAGGCCTATATTATATCATTCTGGTGGTTCTACAGTAAGGTACCTACAGGATTGATATAATACCCATAATAACTGAATTTACATATTCTCGCTGTTTGCCACTAAGTCGTCCCCTGCTATATCTTCAAAGTCCATGGTCCAATACCGATAAAATTAATATGCGACCACCTTAATTCTATACTAAACCCAATGCAAAAAGAATCATAAAAACCGGTTTATGAGCAAAGAAGTTATAAAAAGCACAGACGAATTATCTTTTAAAAAAAGTTGAACCGAATTCAAACAGCAAAAACTAAATATTGAAGTCAGTACCGGTCAGTGCAGTCGGTTACTTGGCACCTACTTCAAATATTTATTTTTTGCTTTTTGAAGTCGGTCCAATTATTATTAAAAAGATTTTTATTTTACTCTTTTAAGTGACGAGTAAATTATTTACTAATATTTATATACCTATATTATATTATTTTGCTGAGTTATACAGTAAGGTACCTACAGAATTGATATAATAATCATAATAACGGAATCTGTACATTCGTGTTGTTCGCCATTAAGGAGTCCCCTGGTGTGTGTTCAAAGTCCAAAGTTCAATACCGATTTCATTAAAATGAGACCACCTCAAAACTATGCTAAACACTACGCAAAAAAAAATATCATCAAAATCAGTTCATACATAAAGACGTTATAAAAAAACAGAGACGAATTGTCAACCTTCTCCTTTTTTGAAGTCGGTTAATATTCTGATTAGTTCTATGGCAGGGTACCTATAGGATTGACGTAATACCCATAATATCTCAATCTACGCATTCGTATTGTTTATCGTTAAGGAGTTCCCTGGTGTATCTTCAAAGTCCATGGTCCAATACCGATTAAATTAAAATGGGACCACTTTGGAGCTATACTGAACCCAATGCAAAAATAATCATTAAAATCGATTCATAATTGGCGGAATGATCGCGTAACATACGAGATACAGGTCGAGTTAGCCCATATTCTTAAGCTCCGGGCTATTGGGCTGACGTTCTAACCACTAGACCGAGTCGTCAATTTGTTGTGGGGTAACTTTTTTTAACGTGGCCCCTCTCTAGGATTAATTCCTATGTCGTGAGTGCGTTTACAAACGAAAATTCACATACACAAATACCCAGACCGAAACAAATATTTTAATTTTATATTTTAGCAATTATAATTAAACAGTTTAAATGGCCCCAGAAAAAAGGTAAAAAAGTTTTTCTAGTGTACCTCTCTAAATCTATCTATCTAAATCAACCCCTCTACCTATCTAAATCATTACGCCATATATCACATAGAGAGTACAGACTTCCAACAAGTTCTCTCCTTACAGACCTCGCTGGCTTCCTGCGCTCTCATAGTTCATCCTATACACGTTCGCTGTTTACGGAGACTCTTGACTTGTCCTTCATATAAAACACGGTCTGTTTAGTCATTCTCTTTTAATTGATTCTTTTAAGAGAGAGAGCACAAACGAGGTTATGGGTTGCATGATAGTATGTTAGCCACATGTGAGGTTCTGCCGATGGGTTGCCGGCCTTTAGATAGGTAGCCTTTCTTCTCCAAAGCTGTCAGGATGTTGTTGTTCGGAAGGTCTAAGAAAGTTGCATTTTTAACGATTTATTCTTGTATAAAACAAGGCGATAAATCTGTATCCCGACTGTACACACTCAGAAGTCGTTAATCACTATTTGCTCACACCTACATGTTTCTATACAATAACACACAGATGTGTATTGCGTAGGGTTACCATATGCAAATGATGTAACCAGGACAACTCCATCATGTTGCCTGGCTAGCATAATAGTGCACTTCCTATATTTTAAATTAACGGCCACTCCCGATTTTCGTACTTACGTAGTACACATCTACTTAGTTCTTAGAGATTAAGCAGAATTCGTAGTGTTGTAAAAACGCTCGAGTCGGAGCTTAAAACGCTCGCGTCTTCTACGTGTTTCAACGCTCATGAGCGTCGACTCAGCGCTAAACGCTTGACTTCAGCGCTCATTTTTACAATACTAAGAGTGCGGCTAGGTCCCACTGAGGTAGATTTGGGGCAATTCTATTTGCAAACGTGCCTATGCAAGGTGTAACATAAATATCACAAGACCTCTGACACTTCAATTAGATTATTGCTTCACGAGTTCAATATGAAAATCAGACTTCCAATTTTAACGAGTTTTCTACCATTTTTGTAATAGCTCCATAGCAGAGCCATCTCCAGCTCCATCCAGAAGCAGATGAACCATAAAATTTAATCATTAATTAACTTTTGCAGGCGTATTGTGTGAAATAGAAATACATTTAAAGTAGCCGTAATGCCTGGAATAATTATTTATTTTGTTGAATACAACAAACAGAACGAGTAACAGAATTTTTTGAATATTTAAAAAAAAACTAAGTTTAAAAATTTATTTAGAATCGATTCAGTTACCGATTTGGAACACATCACTTTCAGGTCTTGCGTTAATTATGTTACACCTTGTATAAGGTCCAATAACAGATGGCCACAAACCTGTCTTCTTCAATCTATACTGGGTCCGCATAGACCTAACAGCATAGAGCAATAGAGTACGACCTAATTTCTCTCACATTGATTAACGAGAGAAGTCCTTTGGCCAACTGTGTATAGCTCAAGGGCCGTCCATTAATCGGGTGAGGCTCGTAAGAGGGGAAGGGGGCTCGGAACAAGTCACGAAATATCACAAGGGAGGAGGGAGGGTGTAGTGAGATATCACGTATATTTATTTTTTCATTGGACGTGCCTTTTCTAAACCAAAAAGCGGCGCCTGACCTTGGCAATTTTTAAGATACTTTATACCAAAAAAATACACATTCAAATACGTAAAGGGGGTTAGCCTAAAACCTTACCGCGTATCACCAGGGGGGAGGGAGGAGCGTTAAGAAGTTGCTTGAAAAAATCACGGTAATCGTAGACGACCCCTTAATTTACCCGTAAAAATAAATGTCTGATCCGACAGTAACGGTACAATTACAATGTCTGATTTAACAGTTATAGTGCAGTCATCATTTCTTATTAGAAAGTTTCGTAAAATTTAAATGTCTAATTAGACAGTGACCGTACAACAAAAACGTCCGTTCAGACGAATGTGAACGCACATACGTACATACGTATCTTAAACTTTACAATTCATGGCCCCAAGTCTATCAAGAATAGTTCAACAAAAATCTAACAGATTGAGATACACGAAGTTTACCAAAGAACTTAGCATAACGATGTTACCGTAACGCTATTGAATTGATTTGCCATCCTTTTCACACTTAATAAATAAAGATGACGTGACAGCATGCTTTCTCGACAACGCTACGCTACCGCAAATCTGTTCGTGCTAACCTTGTTCTGAATTCTAATAAAATTGGCTTCCATAAACCAGCTTCAAAAATTATTAACTTCCCTTGGAATTCACCTATTTCAGGGATAAAAAAATCCAAATCATAACTCAAAACGTGCCGACGTGTCCCAGGAATGTGCGAACGGTGTCTACCCAGGCCTCGCCGACGACCATAACTCAAGTCTTTTTGATTTATCGCGGGTTATTGCTTAAACTGTGATTTAATTTCAGGGATTGCGCTGTTTCCTATTGATTTTTTGCTGAGCAGAAAAAATGGGAAAGGTTCGTGAGTACATTAAATGTTATATTTTTGGTTAAAACCCCCCTTAACTGAGAGTTTAGGTATAATATATACTTACTACACTTGAGAGCTGATTTTTTAAGCATCACACAATTTGACTACCTCGTCCTTCTAGTGGTACATAAAGCGAATCACGGAGTCCTGCGATCGAATCCTGGGTAAGACAATGTGCGTTTACTATATATTTTTTTAATTAATTAGATATAAGATCAAAAATTAATTGACCTATTGATATGCAAAAAATTACAATCGCGTTACCAGTGGGTCCACACTAGGCGAACCTGTCCTGTGGGGTGCCCGTCCGGAAACAAAAATTGTATCCGGTATAATAACAATGGGCTTGTTTCAAAGCAAACTTTGTTTAAGATAAGGGATAGTTTATCTTATAACGCCGGCTTTGTGCCAAATTGGTGGTTATTTTTGCATGAATATTTGAAACGGCTCATCAGTCAGCTTGCTTGACTCCTGAGATGGTTTTTTCCATCTCTATTTATCTAGATTGCCCCACCAGATCCCTTATGGAGTAATCAGACTACAGCGTTCCAACAGGTCCCTTCCTTACAGACATCTTTGGCTTCAAATAAGACGCGGTCTATTTGATCATGGTAAGATACTTTGTCCTACCCAGCACCTACATCCTTCCACTATCGACTTGTATATCTGTTTTATCATTCTTTCTTGCGGCATTCTTTATACAAGGTGTATCGTAAATAACGTAAGGCTTCAGACACCCCAATTAGATAATAACTTCACAAATGCGATACGAAAACCAAACATGCAAATTTAAAGTTTTTTAACTCTTTTTGAAGCACTTTTATACCCTAATTAACAATAAAACTTGTACGTGTATGTGTGCGTATTAACAAATTAGTTTTAGAAATGCATATGAAATCTCCGTATTGCTTTCAATCAAGAATAAATTTAGTTTGTCATAGCTCACTGAAGAAGTAACAGCATATATTTCAAATAAAAATAATAATTAAAATACCTTAAATATTGTCGGAATCAATTCAGTTACCCATTTAGAACAAACTACTTTCAGGTCTTGCGTTAATTACGAGTATACACCTTGTGTATGTCCAAACGTCTGTCGTTATATCGACACTGTCTTTCATAACTATATGCTTTCTTACTACCTACTTACGTTGGAGATGTTTTTTAATCTCTCACTACCCACTCCTTTAGAAATATGATCACGAAGAAACAGCAAAGCAATTTCAAGCAAAGGTAAAGAGTTTTCAATTATGAAACCTATATTTCAGTCTCTGTGCAGCCAGCTCCAAGCGTCCCTTGATTGTTTACGGGCGTTCTGTTTGTGCTCTTATTTCAATATGCTTAAGGTGCTAAAAAGAAGCTCACGGTGAGTGCCTTGGAATATTCTTTATTGCTTGTTGATACAGACGGGCGATATTGCGTTTTTTTTTTCTAAAAGTCACATTGTTGCTCATGTCTAAGGATATTTATCTCCTAGAGGTCTACAGCTTATAATGTTTTACCATTTTCTCTTGTTCTTTGGCGGTAGGTAGCGTATTGTAGACTGCAGTGTTCAAAACGGCACAAATTTGAGGGCTCAGAAAGACGTATATTTTAGACAATTAGACGTTATAGTAACGTTGACGAGAATACGTGCTGTTACGTTCATAATAATTTAGTCAATTTGTAGTGTTAAAAGTATGGCATATCGATAGCGTTACGCTAACATCAACTTATTCGTGCTAAGCCAAACAGACCAACGTGTCAGGCGGCGGCCTTGAGGTCTACATTCATCGACTTTCCCTGACTATCAACTTATACAGGCCATAACCGTTTTTTCTACATATATTAATATTAAGTATCTGCTTTATTGGTCTAGTCGTCTATACTGCGGACGATTTGGCGCAGTAGTTGTGAGCTTAAGCCGCTCGGCCCACTGCGCCGAAGAGTCGCGGGTTCGATTCCCGCACGGGACAAATCTTTGTGTGACCCACAATTATTTGTTTCGGTCTGGGTGTCTGTGTATGTGAATGTTCATGTTTGTAAATGCATCCACGACACAGAAATAAGTCCTAGTGTGGGTTACGTTTTTTAAAGAAAAAAAGAATTTTTTATAAAAATTATGGTTTTTGAACGGGAAGAAACCAGAACGAATGCAAGGATTGTGGTTGGGAACGATGTGCTGGAGCAAGTAAATGAGTTTGTATATCTTGGATGCGCATTCAGTAAGGATGGAAAATACACCGCTGACATAGAGAGAAAAGTGCAGGGAAAGAGTAAATGGCGCAATGGGAAAGCTACTTGGGAGCCGGCACTTAAGCCGAAAGGCGCAGCTGGCCATACATAATGGAGTGCTTGTCCCAACGCTGTTATATGGCAGCGAGGGCTGTATGTAGAGAGAATGAAAGTAGGATAAATGCCGTGGAAATGCGAGCTCTGCGGAAGATGTGCGGAGTGAAGCTGACCGACCGTATTCGCAACAGCGTAGTAAGAAAGCAAATAAGTATGAAAGAGAGTATCGGTGTAAAGATGAGAAAGGGTATGTTCAGTTGGATCGGGCATATAAAAAGAATGTCCGAAGAAAGAATGACAAAACTGATATACAATGCGAAAGTGGAAGGCATGTAGGTACCGGGGAAGACCTAGACTATCTTACCATGACCAAATAGACCGGGACTTATCTGAAGGACAAGTCAGGACTCTCCGTAACCGGCGAGCGTGTATGAGACGAACTATGAGAGTAGAGGAAGCCAGACAGGTATGTGAGGTAAGAGCCTATTGGAACTCTGTACTCTCTGCCTACCCCGTAAGGGATCTGGCGTGATGATATAGATAGATTGATAGAAAAAGAAAAAAATGCAACTAGCGATCACGAGATCTTGGGTTTGGAATCCTTGGTTGGACAGTGGGATTTTTCTTACCAGAACTTTCTTTCAGAATTCTTTTCAGACCAGAATTTTAAATAGTTTACGGTATAATGACAATAAACTTGCACCTGTTATATCAGAACCAAACATTGTCGGTGATGTGTGAGTGTCGATACACAGGTCTACCACCCCCGCTTGAGGATAAGTAGAAAGTACTCTAGCCTTTTGCCTTTGAACCAACTGTGCATAAATTATTAAGTATATAAATGAGGGCGCGACAATTTTATTTATTTTATTTATGGCTTTTAAATAGTGACAATATGAGAAACGAGGTTTTTTAAAAAAATTAAATTAATAATATTCAAGTTATTTACGAAGTATCCTAATCCGTTTTGATTTTATTATATTGTAAATCGCCCGTCTGCAACTCTATAGACCTTATGACAGCCATTGTATAAATTTTAATAAAAAAAAATTATAATATCCATCGACCTTTATGGAGACGTGGCAGCGCTACAAATTACGGTAGCATCTATTGTCATCAAGATCACAAACAACAATAAATAAAAAAGTTATTTCTCGTTTTTAAACAAAAATTTGTACCCCCCGCCTACCTCGCAAGGGCGTGATGATGCCGTAGTAGTAGGTTGTTAATAAAAAAAACACGGTCACACTATTACCTATTCCCCAATTCAGAGTGGTCAGGTGTTCTATGTACACCCATATTTCGCCGACGAAGTTCCAATGTAATAGAAGAAGAGCTGGATACTGGGCGCGATTCCAGGTTCCGGACTAATATTGACATTTTTTGGATTGAAAAACATAGATAACAATTTGTCTGATCTTAAATTCGAATTCAGGACACTATTAATTGTTATTCTACTAATACATACTTATATTACAAATTCGAAAGTATTCTGTTTCCTTTTGATCAAATTCCGCAAGAAAATAGATTTGTCGAAGGGAAGGACAGACTACCTTTTATCAAAAGAACAGCTTAAGAGTGTGTAATACACGTTTGATAATAACGCAAACGAGGTTGCGGGTAACAGCTAGTATTAAATAAGACAAATTAGTATTTGCAGTAAAATAATAGGTGCTGGCTGCTTGTGGAGACTGGTCCACCCAGAATCCTATAGCTGTTCATCATATCATTTATTTAAAAATAGTTATATCTCAGTCGGGTGTCTCTCCAGTGTGATGCTAAGGCATCACACTGAAGCTGGATCGCATTAATGATTTTTGATAATAATAAAAAATGTACTATCTATACAAAAAATGATGAAACAAAAAATGGAGAATTAAACAAAACATTCAAGCCCGCTGAGTTTCTCGCCGTATCTTCTCAGTGGAGGCCGCGTTCCGATCCGGTGGTAGATTAGTTAGTTAAAAAAAAATGTAAATATGACAATTTGTAAGTACCCCCGCCGGGTTTATGCAAAATAAACGCCTTGTGTTTGAGTTTTAATAATTAGAATGCCTCGTTGGTCATGTAGAACATGGTTCTGGCTTCGCGTCCTAGGCCTTACAATAAAAAGTTTCAGTATCATTCCGGAGCGGGGTGCAAGAAAGGAGCCTCCCCGTGTGACGTATCTTATGAGCCCCCGTAAGTCCGGCACACAGCATGTTCCCTACGCTGATTAGCCGATCCTTTCACCACGATGGCAATCACAACTAGTCCAAACCCTAAAGCCGGCGCTGTGGGTAGTCTCTATTAACGAGGGCTTTTCAAAAGACACATCAGAAAATCTTTCTGAATTCTGTCGCAAGATGCACTGCGACGTTCTGTGTGTCCGAGAAACCCATAGAGATGAAACTCAGGGCCGACCAGACATACCTGGAATTTGTAATTGTATCATGTTTGCCTTCGAAACGCTAAGAAGATTCTGGAGCCCAGTACTCGGCCCGGAATGGCAATATGCTCGCGGCCTATTACATTGGAACCTAACAGCGTCGTCGAAATGTAAGTTGACACATTACACCTCTGCCATCCTGCTTGGGGAATACACGCGAGGTGTTTCGTTTTTTATTAGTTTCAAGTAAAACCTGAGACGGTCATAAATCCACCAGCCCGTGATTTACGATGCCCAGAATTTATTCAGGTTCCTTTATTGGTTCTAAAAATGGATCGACATTGGTTATTTTAGTATCGTTATATTTTTATGACAAATGTCTTCTTACTAAACCTGAAAAAGCAAGGTAACTAATGTAGTTATTTATAGTCTTTTTATAACTTGACAGCAATAAAATCGGTATTTTTTACAAGTCATAATATGTGATAAAACTTAAATCATTTGTCCCACTTATCCTGCTAATATTATAAATGCGAAAGTTTATGAGAATGGATGTATGATTGTTTGTTGTTCTTTACCAAAAAAATATTGAATGAATTTGGAATACAATTTACAGTAATAGACACAGCTTACACATCCAAATAAAACAGGCTATAATTCCAAATTATAACGATGAATGTTTACAGTAACATAGCTTATACATAAGAATACTTTTTTTCATTCACATATTCCTATGGCCACCTTCCGACTCCATCATCAGACCAGCTCCATGGTACCATACTATGCATTCTCACCAAAAATACACAAATAAACCAAATTTCAGCGCAATTGGATACCCACAAGTGCTTGAAAAATAGATCACAATATTCGAACCGAAAAGACAGACATACAAACATTTCAAGTTAAATGAAAGCTTGTGAAAATTGAAGCTTTTAAGCTAATGCAATCAATAGATAAGGTCATTTAAACTCACTCATCAAACCCTATAGGCTACTTCCCGTTAACCCGCAGTCATGAAATTTGGCAAACAGTAATCTCTTATAATAAAAGTAAAAAAAAAATCCGAAAATGGTGAATTAGTATCACAATAAAAAAATCTCAAAGCCGATGAAAAAATATACTTAAACGGAACCTCGGACGCAGAGCGCGAGTCCCACTGGCACTTGTGTAATGGCGCACGATGCGGATGGCGATCACGACATCCTAGGGAGGATAAACTGTTGGTTTTTTTTTACAAAAAGTTCTCCGTACCAATCAGGAGTCCAAAATTGCAGCACCCAATTAAATAATAATAAGCTCGACCCTACAACAACAGCCACTAACATCAGCAGCGCACTACGAGCGCACACAGTACACCTCTGCTCCCGGTAATGTAGAGACGCTGTTTGTTTTTCTTAATTCAGTTGGTAAGCAAAACACTAGTATGACGTGTGTCGTCAATGAAAGATCTACGTAAGAATCTATGGGGTGAGTTACGTAAGCACTACTTGGCATAGTGCCTTCCACCATCGCCCCACGGTCCGCAGCGGCAGTTCCCCATTGAAGGTTATATAGACACCATGTCAGACGTAAGAATCGACCTCCTCTCCTACTTTGGGGTAAGCAAAACAACATTGAAGTCGTTAATTAAACTTATGTTACCTTTAAAACAACATTTAATTCGTAATTCGATTTTAATATTGTCTTAATTGATTTTTTATAAATTGCTTTATAACAGCTATTTATTTGCTTATATATCTATTGTTATGTCATTGAATACGGAATTTAAATTTTGAATTCAATTTTGTAAATCAACTTTGGTTTTCAATTCCTTTAAAGGCATGAATTATGAACTAGCAGTACTTAGTAGTATTATTGTTAAATCAAAATCAGAAATTTATAAAGTAGACAATTTTTATATTTTAAAATATTCTAGCGCGTGCGCGATACCTTATTTAGTCACCGAAATGACGTCAGCTGTTACGCTGACAAATGAAATAGGTCGGCAATGGTTGTATTCACCGTGTCGAGTAGAATTTTTGTTTTTCGTCGTGTTTGCAACCTCGTTGTGAGCGACCAATGAAAAGTAAACACAGGCTGAGTATTTTTCTCTTCTGTTTATTCGCTGGTGATTTTTTTGTTCCTATTTAATGTTACTATAGAGTTCTTTATTGTTTTTGCGAATTAAAGGAAAACGTACCGTTGGGTTTTATTAAAGTTACAGCATACAACATCGGAAATTGATATGGATATATTGTTTTAAAAAATAGTTATGATCCTTTCCATCTCATCCCATTTTATTATGTGTTCATTATATTTTTTGAAATCCTACACTCAAATTGGTAATTATTCTTATATTTTGAGTGCGTTTACAGATATGTAGTTAACGTCAAACACGCACCGACGCCGATTTCTGTTGTGGGGTAAATATCCACATTTTGTTCCTAATTGTAAGTACCGGGGAAAATTGGAAATTGTAAGGGAGAACCTATTGTCATTATACCGGTCACAATTCCAGACCGAGGGAAACGAAATCTTTGTGATTAATAGCGGTAAATGCGCAATTTTTTTTCTTTCCGCGGAGCGTGTCGGATGCCTAACGACTAAAAACCCCAGAGAGGCCGACATCAGCACTTGGAGGGACTCCGGGATCTCCGTATGGAACGCACCGGTGCCCCTCTTGTGCCGCGCCCGCCATCGGAGGGAGACTTGATGACACGCTGCACCCCGCAGCGACGCGGTGCTCACGGCGACGTGGGCCACACCACGCCGCCGTCCTCCTCAGGGTTGCTCGTGAAGGACGCTCAGGGCCCCCGCCCCTTGCGTCGGCGACCCCGAAGGCCCCCTGCTGATGTTGTTGCAGGGAGGAGGGGGTCCCCCGCCACATATTACGGCGGGGGACGCGAGTTAGCCCCGGCCTACTGGGTGGGGGGCCTGGGCTGTGCCCCCGCCCCGGTGCCTTCTCCCGATCCCGCTCGGCCTCCTACTTCTGAGACATCACAGTCTCGCAGAAGGAGGATACGGCCCCCCACGCCAATTCCCCTGCCAGCATAGCTGCTAGTACTGCCAGCAGGAAGAGGTCCGGTCCGATCCAGTCTACCAGGATCCGCCGCTTGGAGGCCCATGCTGGGCACTCTTCGATCGTGTGCTGGGCGGAATCCTGGTCCCCACCGAAGTGGTGACAGGTCGTCGTCGCCTCGCGTACGATCTTTCTCAGATAATTACCGAAGCAATCGTGATCGGTGATTATCTGAGTACGTCTATAGGTGGTTCGCCCGCTCCTTCGCTGGAGCCAGGCTTCGAAGGACGGCAGGATAGCTTGCACGACGCGCTTGCGCAAGATGTGCTCTTGACTGAGTCTCACTGTCTCACTTCTTCGAGCGTAGGCACGCCTTCGCCGTTTTGGCGGACGCCGCGAGTCTGGTCGTAGACCTTCACATCCATGTCCGCCAAGATGTCGAACGGCGGACAGCGCGCCAAGAGTGTGGCCTTCTCAAAAGATATGGTACGGTATCCCCGTGCGATGCGGATGGCCATCTTGCGCTGCAAGCTCTGGATCTTTATTCTGCTGCGCCGGACGCCCGACAGTCAGTGTGACCACACGGGCGCCTTATAGAGGGCCACCGATCGCACGTCCCCCCCGTAGAGGTGGCGCACCTCCTCCGACGGTCCCCCAAGGTTGGGCAGCAGTCTGTGCATAGCACCTACTACCCTTTCGATCCGGGGGACTAGGCGCTCGCAGTGCTCCTCGAAGCCCCAGCGACTATCCAGGGTGAGGCCTAGGTACTTTAGGTACCTCCCCTCCCGGACTGACAAGTCTCCAACGCGAGCCCACGAGTCGGGCGGTTCCCTGCTCCTCGGCAGTTTGTGGAACCATAGCGCCTGGGTCTTATGAGGCGCTATCTCCAAGCCCAACTCGCGGATCTTGGCGACGAGGCATATGCGACTGCCTCGTTGGTCCTACTGGACCAGTCAGTCAGTTATAATTAACTAATTGAATGATAATAAAAATATCAGCCTATATTATCTCACTGCTGGAAGCCGTCTCTCACCAATCGAGGTGCAAAAGACTAGGTCTACTCTACCATGCGGAACCAGTACGGCGCAGTGAAGGCAGGATTGTGGCCACCTGTTGTTGGAACTTATTAAGCCGCCTATAAGGCTTCCTACTAGGCTTAATGACTACCACATCAAGCAGTAACTGGGACCACGACTGAACATGCCTCCAACGGAGACGCTCAAATATGAAAATGCCACAAACGGTCACCCATCTCGGGTCGACCGAGTCGCACGCTGCTTAACCTTGGTGATCGGTAGGAACACCGCGGTCGCACAGCGCTACGAGCACCTTAGTAGTTTTTTTTTTATAAGCATTTATTTAACTTACAAGGTTTTTTGTTTTTAAGTCAAATCTTGACAGAGGTATGTAAGGAAAGAACCTGCTGAAATTCTGTACTCTCTGCCTACCCCGCAAGGGATCTGGCGTGATGAGATAAATAGAAGTCAAATCTTGTAAGCTTAATTAGAACCACTTCCTAGGCATGTCGATTCATTTAAAGAAAAATCGATCTTTGGATCGATTCGAGTCGAATGCGTAAGAATCGATACTCGATTAACTCGAAGATTAAAAGATCTCTTGTCGATCCATCAATTCGAAGTCGATTCTTATTAATTTGCCGATTGAATGTGATTTTTTCTGGATTCCTTTCTTTTTATAATTTCTTGATACGCTCAATTTAGAGATTATTAAAAAGACAACTGACTTAATAGCTATAGCGACCGAGTAACCGGTCCGATGCCACCTGCATTCAATAACTTCTTGCGATTTTCACAAGATCGTCGGTCCATCTGGCAGGCGGCCGTCCTACGCTGCGCTTGCTAATACGTGGTCTCCACTCTAGAATCTTTCTGCCCCAACGCCCGTCTGATCTTCGCGCTATGTGGCCCGCCCATTGCCACTTCAGCTTGCTAATCCTGAAGGCTATGTCGGTGACTTTGGTTCTTCTACGTTTCTCCTCATTCCTGATTCGATCACGTAGAGAAACGCCGATAGCTCTTTCCATAGCTCGCTGAGCAAGTCTGAGCTTTTTTATGAGACCTATTGTAAGAGACCACATCTCAGATCCGTATGTCATCACTGACTAAAAACTTTAGTCTTGAGGCACTGAGGTATTTTGGATGAGAAGATGTTGCGCAGTTTCCCAAACGCTGCCCAGCCCAGTTGGATTCGTCGATTGACCTCTCTTCCAAAGTCGGACCTACCTAACCGGACTGCCTGTCCCAGGTAAATGTATTCGTCGACAACTTCAAGAGTAGAGTTCCCAACGGTGAGTGCGGTGGGTACGACATGAACATTAAACATTATTTTCGTTTTGTCCATGTTCATTTTAAGACCCACTTGTTGGGATACTCTGTTGAGGTCACCGAGCATTCGTCCTAGATCTTCCAGCGACTCCGCCATGACCACAATGTCAACGGCAAATCGAAGGTGAGTGATGTATTCGCCATTGATGTTGATGCCAAGTTCTCGCCATTCCAAGAGCTTGAAGGCGTCCTCTAAGGTAGCCGTAAACAGTTCGGAGAAATTATGTCTCCCTGTCTTACTCCTCTTTTTATGGGGAGCGCCTTCATGCACTGCGCCTGTACTCGGACTGACATGATGGAGTTATTATACAAGCACTTCAACACTTCGATGTTCCGATAGTCAATGCGGCATCGCTGGAGAGATCTAAGAACCGCCCAAGTCTCGATCGAATCAAAGGCTTTCTCATAGTCCACAAACGCCAAACATAGTGGCCGATTATACTCCTCCGTCTTCTGTATAATCTGCCGCAGTGTATGTATGTGGTCTATGGTACTAAATCCTTTCCAGAGACCGGCTTGTTCGGGAGGCTGGAAGTCATAAAGCCTGCGTTTGAGACGATTTGTGATGACTCTCGAAAACAATCACTTATAAACATGGCTCAGCAGTGTGATGGCCCGATAGTTATTTAATAAAGTGTTATCACCTTTTTTGAAAAACAGTACCACCACACCCCTATCCCATGCTTCCGGCGTTTTCTCTTCGAGCAAGGTGGAATTAAACAGCCTCTGAAGGACTTTAAGTACTGGCGTTCCGCCCGCCTTTAGATGCACTGCGGTAATTCCGTCTTCGCCCGGCGCTTTGTTGTTTTTAAGTTGTTTGAGTGCCATCCTAATCTCGTACAGGCTGATGTCCGGGATATCTTCAGTGTAGTGTCGGGTTAGCTTGGCTCTTGGGTCTTTTACCAAGTCAACAACAGGTTCAGCTACTGAGGTGTATAAATGCCCATAGAACCTCTCTATCTCCCTGAGCACCTCTGACCTATTAGACGTTACTTTTCCGTCCTCCGTCTTCAGCTTCGTCAACTGGCTTTGCCCAATAGACGCGTCTCTTGCGAACACTATGGAGCCCTTGTTCTGCTCTGTGGTCTCCTTAATACGTCATGTATTGAAGAACCGTAAACCGTGTCTTAAGGACTTCAATATTTGTCCATTGAGCTGCCTATAGGACTTAGCATCATCAGAGGCTTGGAGTATCATGGAACGTCACTCAACCATGGGGTTTCGGATGCAGTCAGTTTTTGAGGCCTATTTTTATGGTGGGGCTTAAAATACTTGGACCTGACCGTATGGACAGTCTCTACCAGCCTGTTGTTGATCTCGTCCGCTACGAATTGCTAGACAGCAGCGCGCTGTCTAGCAATTCGAAGCGGATTGACAATTCGAGTTGAAAGTTCTCGGGGTTTTGGATATGTGCATAAGTAGGTCGGAGCGTAGACTTCATCAGACGCGATCTTTCCATTTTGACATTAATATTTAATGTGCCTCTGCCCATTCGGTGATTATTGCCGGTTTTTACCCTGTGAATCACGGAGACATCATTAAACATTTGTCGCTTGATGCTCATGCTGAAGTCTATCTCATTTTTTGTGGAACCATCAGGGCTCATCCAGGTCCACTTCCTATGAGGCGGCTTCTGGAAGAAAGAGTTCATCATAAACAGTCCCTCTTTCACCAGAAATTCGGCCAGCCTCTAACCCCTGGGGTTGCGTTGCTTGTTTCCAAATTGCCCCACTCTCACCTCATCATCGCCCCGTTTGCCCAGCCGCGGATTGAAGTCACCCATAACCACTGTAAAGTGTGCTTTGGAAGTATGTATGGCTCTACTAATGTCCTCATACATAACTTCGACATCAATATCTGAGAATGCCGAGGTCGGTGCGTAAACTTGTATGACCTTCAGCGAATATCTTTTGGATATTCTGAGCATTAGGTACGCTACCCTGCTCGACACACTAGTGATGGACACAACGTTGTCTATGAGTGACTTGTGGACGATAAATCCGACACCACCTTGGGACTGCTGTTCGCCCTCCCGGTAGTAAAACAAGTTGCCGGATTTTAAGGTTATCGTGTTCTCACCCTCTCTCCGGACCTCCGATAAACCAACAATACCCCATCGTAACTTGTTTATCTCTTCTTCCAGCTTAACTAGCTCCTCATCAGTCCTCAACGTGCGTGCGTTGTATGTCACCAGGGCCATTTTCCGTTGTTGGTGGTAGCCCAATCTCTGCCGGAGATTCTTCGCACCCCTTGTCCTGTCATTACCATGGCTGCTACCATGGCCAGAACGAACAGGACCGCCGAGGACTAGGGGACTGGTTTTATACATTTCTTCAATAATTGGGGGGATGTGCCTTACTCGCTACGCTTGGCAGGCGGGTTGGCGAGCGCAGTTTATTGGTCGTGGAAGTGTCTAGGAGAACGCTGCTTCCCTAGTTGTCCCTTAGTCGCCTTGTACGACACCCAATGGGATAAGATAGGTTGGGCCAATTCTTAGCCGGAAACCACACGATAAGGCAATTTTTATTGGCCATTTTAAATTGCACCTGGCTGATTTATTTCGAAAATATATTACTAATAATTTATTCAAACCCAAACTCAATCAAACTCAAATTGTTTATTTTCCATAAACCTAAATTTACAAATTGTCATAGTAACATTTTTTTTATCTTACTAATCTACCACCGCATCGGAACGCGGCCTCCACTGAGAAGATCCGGCGAGAAACACAGCGGGCTTGTCTTTTTTGTCTAATTTTGCATTCATTTTTTATCATTTTCTGTATAGATACACACATATTTATATTATATAAAACAATTTATGCGGTCCAGCTCCAGTGTGATGCCTTACGACTGAGATATAAGACTCATAATAATATTTTTTTAAATATGTTATAATGAAAAAGCTCCTCTAGCTTTTCTGGTCCACCCAGAATCCTAGAGGATTCTGGATGGACCAGTCTCCCCAAGTCACCCGTTCACAAGTACGACTACTTGAGCAGCCATCACCTCCCTCGACCATATTAGAGGAAAGAAAGTCACCAGCACGAAATAGCCACTGCAAACATGGACTGTTTAGTAATCTTGACCAATCCCAGAAATCAGAGTCAGTCAGAAAAAGTCTACAAAAGGAGCAGTATTTCGAGTTCGTTTGGCACGAAACGTTACGCTTTGACATTTTTTTGTACATTAAAGACGTGCTTTATTAACCTCTTTCCTTGTTAATATTTCCAGTTATACCTCCTCTTCATGTTGGTGTTCTTCGTGCTTATTTGCATAAGCTGTCCCGTAGTTCTGCTATGGTACCGCTGGCGCTACTTCATGGGGTCTTCCACCGAACCAACAGAGCAGACTCCCATAAGACCATGCCTTAACGAAAATTAACCGCGCAGCTGTGATTTCAGAGTATATTTTAAATGTAACTTTGCTTTGAGATACGCCAAAACGATGTGCCATAATTTATGTATATAAGACTATAAGTAAATAATATAATGAAAGTTATAGTAGAAAATATTGTTAAAGAAATAATAGTTGAATATTAACAAAATTATAACCGTGTTATATTAATATTACTAAATTTTAAAACTTATGTAATCGACCATTTTGAATTCAAATTGTACATTATGAAGTTTGTTCTACTACAGCCACAAATTAAAACAGCTACTTCACTCCGAACAATTAAGACTGGCACACGCTAACAGAGATACGCTTGTATCGGAATATTCACAATATGAAAGATCCATATATGATGGAAAACAAACTTATATCAAATCAGGTCGTACCTGCACATTTTTCATAAGTCAGCAACCGGCTCTGGTTGTACACACGAGGGCTTGCAAATGAAGCTACATACATAAGTCATATGCATCTAACACTTTTAGTAAAAGGATTAACATTTAACCGGCTACTAAAAGTGTTCCGTTAAAAAAAAGAGATAGGAAAAGAATTTTTCCCATCACGTACCATCTCAAGGTAGGTCTCAGCAAAAATATAAATATAAAAATTTAACCCGCAAATGGGTGCCACATTTTATAAGTTTGGAATATATGAAATAGGAAACTATGAATTCTTGGTAGTTGCAGTGGCCGTAATAGATATTCAAAATTTGAACTGTGTAGGTGTACATAGTTTTGAATTAAAGATTAATTAAAGGTAGATGGAAACGATTCGTGTAATGTAGGATACCGTCGGTGCATATTACGCGTCTACAAAATATCTGTACCACCGCAAAGTGAAGTAGCTGATTTTTGTAATCTGTGGATCGACCGATTCCGTGCCAAATAAATTTTGATTGCTTCGCATTAATTGTTTCATTACACGTTTACGAATAACATCCGAATTTCGGAATGCTTTTGATATTAGATATCGAATTGTTATTGCAATGAAATAAGAGGGTTTTGTGTGGAATGTTGTGTGAAAACATTGTTTCACACAACTCGCAAAAATGTTTATGAAATTAATTCTAACTGCGTTGACTCTTGCGTTGACCGAGTGAGGTCCGAGGAGGTGAGTCTTATTTGATTCTCTGGTAAAAATCAAACGGATATTCAGAGAATGGGATTTATTTTGGTCCTTGGTGCCTTTTCCCTCCTTTATACTATAAGTACTTCGTCGACCCCAGTATTATTTCAAAAATATCGCTAATGTGCAGACACAGGTCCATTTCTTCATAGTTAGTATAATATCAATTAAACACGGTTAGATGGCTGAAAACATATCGGTCTGGAAGGTTATAGGAGAGATCTTAGCCCAGCAGTGGGTCAATATGGGTTAAAGAATTTAGTACTTATAACCTACCCCGCAAAGGATATGGCAAGGCGATGTCAATATAGATTGATATCTGGCGACCCGATATCTAGAAACAACCCGTTGATTAAAATCTTTTGCAAAAACTAGGTAGGTACCAATAATGAAACGCAATTTATATATTTTACCCGAAGACCCCAAAAAGAATATAACCCCGTCACGCCATATTTCCCAAGCGGGGGTGGCAGAGGTGAACTGAGTACACCCACGTTTCGCCGACGATGTTAGGTCCCATTTAATAGGAGGCGAGCCTATTGCCATTACCGGGCACAATTCCCGACTCCGGACTCATCCTGTGAAGTTTTCGTTAGAAAAACCACATTTTTCCGACCTAGGATTTGAACCCAGGACCTCGTGATCACAAAGCGATGCGCTTTGCCACTTAACCAACGAGGCAGTCAAAAAGAATATATTTTTTATTTAAATTAGCCCTACGCTACGAACAATTTCCGTGTCGTTGGTGCATTTACAAACACGTAATTTACATACACAAACACTCAAGCCGAAACAATCATTTGTGGGTCAGACGAAGATTTGTCCCGTGCGGGAATCGAATCCGCGACTACTCGATCCAGTGGGCTGAGCAGGTTAAGCTCTTAACCACTCGACCAAGCCGCCCTTCTAATGTTTTGTTCTTTCATGTTTTCTTACTGTCTTTTTATGTATTTTTAAGCAATGGTTATTTCCTTAACATAAGTAAACAATGGCTCCCAGCTGTTCTGCAAAGTATCGTTAGATTCTAACCGCGATAAAATATAACCGCAGTGCAGACGCCATTGCTGAAAATTTTATGGTTTATATAAAAGATAAGAAAGCTTGAAACTGGGAGATGTAAAAGAAGCAATAAAATTATAAAACACTATCAGTTTCCCGCGATCTTGCATCCGGCCGATAACAGCGCCATCTACCGAGTCTATGTTACTTCTAAATAACATAGAATTATTAAAATCGGTCCAGTGGTTTCAGAATTTATCGATTACTTATAAATCTTTCCCCCTCATTACTACATCACAACATATTATAAAATAAAGTCCCCACCGTATCTGTCTGTCTGTCTGAACGCTATAAACTTAATAACCGACCGGATTTTACCAATAGACGCAGTGATCCAAGAGAAAGGTAATAATACAATAATATTAGCCCTGTTAAGAAACTTTCCCACCGTTGGGCGCGGGCCTCCTCTCAAACTGAGAGGGTTTAGGCCATAGTCCACCACGCTGGCCCAGTGCGGGTTGGCGAACTTCACACACCTTCCAGAAACTTTTAGGCATGCAGGTTTCCTCACGGTGTTTTCGTTCACCGTTAAAGCAAGTGATAATTAATGTATAATACGCACATGCTTTCGTAAAGAAAGAGGTGCCTGGGCTTGAACCCGAGGCCACTAACTTTGCAGTCTAACGGTCTAACCACTAGGAAGGCATATGTGTATAGTTCACCCGTGCAAAACTGGTCGCTAGTAATATTAGTATAGATAGATCAGCTTATTCTGTGCACTGCGTGACAAAATCCTTAGTCCTTAAATAGAGGTGAGAGGAATTAGGTCATACTCCACACGAACCCAGTGCGGTCCCAGGATCAGACACCGATCTAGGCAGCGAGGTCGAAGAATCCCTTGCCCGTCGGCCGGAGCAGAGCACTACGGCGAGACACCTAATATACGCCCTTCCCCATAGCGACTGCCCATGCCGATGCCGTTCCTCCTTAAGGCGCCTCGAGCTAGTTGCCTCCTTGCCCTTCTGGCTCGAGCGTAGTGGTTGCACGCTCGCCCTCTTGTCTGATGAAGCTATAAAGGCCCCGTGGTCAACAGCGTAGATCATTCACACACACACACCCAGTGCGGTCCAGTAAAGGCAGGTTGGTGGCTGTTGGAACTTATCGACCCCCTCATAAGGCTTCAAACTCGGCTTAATGACTACTATATTAGTGGTGGCCGGGACCTACGGCTAGACATGCATTTCAAAGCACGAAAAAGGTTGTAAGTCGAATTGCTTGCAACACTATGGTCACCCATCTCAAACTGACTGAGTTGGACGCTGCTGAACCGTAGTGATCGCTAAGAACGGCGCGATATTACATTTTTCTAAGATAAAAAGTATCCATCTGGTCGCCATATTTCGTCCAAATCCATTTAGCCTTTTTTGTGATCGACTAACAAACATTCAAACTTCTAAACATACATAAGTTCACATTTATAATAATAATAGGATTAATAAATACTATCCCAATATTTTCGCTTTACTTTGAAACTTCTACCCAATGAACCTTCTAACCTTCATCCAACAATGAACCATCGTTCATCCGTTAGAGTCGGTCGGGATATTCAAACTATTTAATCTGTTTAATTAATCCATTTCAGGTATGTACGTTTCGCCAAAAAAAATCCCTACAATCAAAGTAATAAGTTATTATTTAAATTTAAATTATTTAAATTATTTTATTATTTATGGTTACGACCCGAACATACCCCAATATCTTGAAAATTCTTTATCGGTGGATGTCGATTCTAAAACGCATAGCTTCTCGCCGACTCCCTCGAGAGCCAGTGCGCCCCCAGCTCTCAGTCCGTCGACCAGTCCCACGTCGACGCGGTCGACAGGGAAGTCGAGCGCAGGGCATCCCTCCCCCCCGTCGATTCCTTACCTCCTATCACCCAAACGGAGGTCGAAGATCTAATTATGGGTCTCAAAACTCAAAACTAAAACTAAAAGCCCCCGGCTCTGACGGCATTTCGAATCGCGTTCTGAAATGCCTGCCCGCCCAACTCATCTGCCCCTTAGTGGCCATATTAAACGCCGCCATTGCGAACTGCACCTTCCCCGCTAAGTGGAAGGAGGCGGACGTCATAGGCATTCCTAAGCCCGGCAAACCTCGCAATCTCCCTGCGAGCTACCGCCCTATCAGTCTCCTCAACTCCCTGGCCAAGATATACGAGCGCCTACTTCTGGCGAGGCTCAAAGACTTCGTAACGTCCAGGGGTATCCTTATCGACGAGGAGTTTGGCTTTCGAGCCAAACACTCTTGCGTCCACCAAGTGCACCGCATCACGGAGCACATCCTCTCCGGTCTCAATAGACCCAAACCCATCTACACGGGCGCCCTCTTCCTAGATGTCGCGAAGGCATTCGACAAAGTCTGGCACAACGGCTTGATCTACAAGCTCTACCAATTGGGTGTGCCGGACAGACTCGTGCTCATCTTACGAGACTCGAATCGCGCCTTCTGTTATCGCGTAGAAATGACGCGCTCCACTTCCCACTCTATCAGTGCTGGAGTCCCACAGGGCTCAGTTCTCTCTCCGCTCCTGTTTAGCCTTTACACGAACGACATTCCTCGTTTGTTTAAGGCGCATCTAGCCCTATTCGCGGATGATACCGCTCTCTACGTCTCGCATAGGAATAAGGGTTTCATTACCAGACACCTTCAGGCATCCGCCAATTCCCTAGGGAATTGGTTCAGGAAGTGGCGTATTGAGGTGAACCCGGACAAGAGCGCTGCGGTGTTCTTCTCCAGAGGTGCCACCCCGCGCGACTCCCTGCGCCGCCCTAGAAGTAATCTCGGCCAAGTGACCATGTTCGACCGACCCATTCCCTGGGTCAAAGAGGTCAAATATCTAGGGGTCACCCTAAACAGTACCATGTCCTGCGGCCCGCACATCAAGCGGGTCCGTCACCGAGCATCATTTGTACTCGGTCGTCTCCATTCGTTAATCTGCAAGCGGAGTAAAATGTCCCTTAGAAATAAGGTGACACTTTACAAAACTTGCGTTCGACCCATCATGACTTATGCGTGTGTTGTGTTCGGGCATTCGGCCCCTCTTACATCGATAAACTCCAAGTGGTTCAAAACCGCTTCCTCCGTAAAGCCGTAGGAGCCCCCTGGTTCGTACGGAACGTCGACCTCCACTCCGATCTAGGTCTCGAAGCTATTCGCGCCTTTATTAAAAAGGCGTCAACACGTCACTTCGCGAACGCATCTACCCATGCGAATCCGTTAATCGTAGCCACCGCCGACTACGATCTCCCCCCCGACCCCTGCCGCCACCGCCGGCCGCGACATGTTCTCACTGACCCCCCCGATGCTTTGTCATCCCTTCTTTCCGCTCAGAATACGGGCAACGACGAAGACGTAGTAGTAGATCCCCTCCCATAGCCGGCGGTTGACCGGTGCACTTAGTAGTGCACCCGTCCCCCTACAGCGACTGTTCCAACCGAGAGCGCCTCTTCGAGGCGCCCTCGAGTATGTCGCCTCTTGCCCTTCTGGCTGGCTAGAGCGTAGTGGTTGCACGCTCGCCTTTAAGTCCGGTGAAGCTGTAAAGGCCTCGCGGCCAACAGCGTACATCATTCACACACACACACACACACACAAATCTAAAACGCATAACACATCTTAGGTTCCCCGGTGAACTGACTAGAAAGATCTGGAATCCGCGCTTAAGTGGTGAAACGTCTAGAAGGTTCCACCCCTTTAATTATCGCCGGCGCGCGGTCGCGGTATACAAGTACCTATTTGTTCACGCGCAAATACGAGTAGGTATGTAATAATAATACCGCTTTGTGGGGCGCGCCGGCTATTGTTCGATGTATTTCAATCGATGTACTTAGAGGGTTCGCGTCCGTTCTAGAACTTTCAAATAAGTATAAAAGGAACACAGAGCGCGGGGACGACACAGTCTCTTCTCGGAAGCGATAGTGATCAAATCGGAGAACAAGCGATCTAAGTGGAAGGCACCAGCGACTTTAGCAACGATATACGGATACTACGACTGACTCAGCGACTTGGAAACAGTATTTGGGTTCTAACGAGAATAGTACCTAGTGTGTGATTAGTTCGCGTGTGTATTTGCATACGACGTACTGTTTTGTGTGTACAGCGCCTAATAGAGTACTTCGCACGTTAGTCGGCATTTAATTACCCCGCAAACGTAACAATATAAACAGAACGTTCCGTAAGTCCATTTTTGAACAAATAAACCAAATATATGAATCACGAGGAATGAACCCACAGCTCGTGCGATTACAAATCTTTTTTTTTCTCTTGGGACTAACCACGCCACATATTCCCACCACTGTTACTTCTGTAAGCCAGGATCCGCAATAACCTCTATAGATGACACCAAGGTTTGAACCACGGGATGTTCTGGGTAGCGGTTTAATTAGAACTCACTATAAACTGAAATAGAAAGAAACGAAAAAACAGAAGAACTAGGCAATATTAAATTATAATTCCCTCCATTACAACGCGTAATACAGAATACAAAAATTATTAGATTAGTAGAAAAGGAGACTACAACTAAAATAGCCTAGTCTTAAAGCACCATTGTAACTCCTGTAAGCTAGGATCCACAATGATGTCCTTAGATGACGCCAAGGTTTAAGCCTTGGGGTGTCCCGGGGAGCGCTTTATTTGTCTTGGAACCCGCGAGAACTTTAATTGAAAAAAAAAACAGGAGTGGAAAAAATAAAATTCCACTTTCCTCCATTCCAAAGCAGGAGACAGCAAAAAATTCAATAGGAATCCGGAGTTGTGAGGAATGAATTGAGCCCGGTATAATGACAATATGATCTCCCATCATCAAAGTGGGACATCATTGTGTACTTTTTCCTCCCACAGGGAATCCAAGGTAATTCAAAATTCTACTACAGGAATAAATGGAGTTATTTCTCTTACCAACAGTCGGATGAGAAATAACAAGATTTTCAAAATATGCCCCGGCGGTATCAAGTTCTCGATGATATAACTTTAAACGGTCGGAAGTGACAACGATATTTCCCCTTTTCAATGCGAGGAATAATAAAAACTTATTGTCATCTGAGATTAACCTCCTTTCGGTTTTAGCCCCTGGCCACTGAATCTGGCCAGCTTGAGAAAGAAAGAAAATAAATTTATTTATTGTTTAAAAAACGAAAGAAATTAGAATATTTTTTATTCTTTTATACCATTAAAATATAGTTCGACAAGGATAATTTGGTGGATAATATGGTTGAGGGAGGTGATGGCTGCTCAAGTAGTCGTACTTGTGAACCGGTGCTGCTTGGAGAGAATGGTCCACCCAGAATCCTCTAGCTTTTCATTATAACATATTTAAAAAAAATATTATTATTAGTCAAATATATAGTTGTAAGGCATCACACTGGAGCTGGATCGCATCAATGATTTTGTATAATATAAAAAAGAATGCAACTATACAAAAATTAATGAAAAAATGAATGGAGAATTAGACGAAAAAGACAAGCCCGCTGAGTTTCTCGCCGGATTTTCTCAGTGGAGGCTGCGTTCCAATACAGTGGTAGATTAGCTAGTAAAAAAAAATGCAAATACGACAATTTGTAAACACCCCCGCAAGGTTTATGAAAAATAAACGATTTGAGATGACATTGTAGCAAAGTTTTCTTTACAAGAGTAAAGCAGTTTTTTTTTATTTCAGGTGTAGTTTTTCAGAAAATCATAATATTTGTTATTGCATATACGTCGTTAATTTCCGAGCGCGTGCTCAATATATCCGTCCCGTATTGTTATTTTGTAAAGTAATTTCATCACTATCACTATCCCGGTCGATAAGTTGTCGATTGCGGTAGACCTAGTGTTGTAAAAGCGCTCGAGTCGGCGCTTATAACGCTCGGGTCTTCTACATGTTTCAGCGCTCGTGAGCGTCGACTCGGCGCTAAACGCTCGACTTCAGCGCTCATTTGTACAAAACTAGGTAGGCCCTTTAATGGTTGCTATAGAATTTTTCATCAAGAATGAATACTGTGACAGTTGTAAGTGTCAAAGAAAATTATACTTTATTCAATGGCAATACGTAACATCTTCTCGTCGCTTACGATGGGTCTCATAAGAAGGCTCAAGGTCACCCAAAGGGCGAAAGAGAGAGCTATGCTCGGAGTTACCCTGCGGGAGCGAATCTGAAACGAGGAGATCCGCAGGAGGACAAAAGTCACTGACATAGCACTCAGAATTGCTAAACTTAAGTGGCAATGGGCGGGGCACAAGGCTCGTAGACGGCCGTTGGGGCAGAAAGGTTCTCGAATGGCAACCACGTACCGGAAGACGTGGAGTGGGTAGGCCCCCTACAAGATCGACCGATAACCTGGTGAAGGTCGCGGGTAGAAGTTGGATACGTACAGCACAGAGACGGTCGTAGTGGCGGTCTTTGGGGGAGGCCTTTATCCTGCAGTGGACGTCTTTCGGCTGAAGAAGAACAATATCAATAAAAGGCATGACCTGTTTCTATACTTATGGTTTTATGCCTTAATATTATTAAATTAAATATAAATTTCGTTTGGCACTTAGAACTGTCACTACCCATCTTATGTGAAACATATTATAGTAAACTATTCGCAAATGTAGGTAATACTCATTGCTGAGATACTTATTAGAAGATAGTAAGCTAGCCCATACACACCAATTTGCGAGCAAGTAGATATTATAGTGAGATAAGCCTTTTTTGGCCCATGGATGGCATTGAACGGACGCGTTGGTGTGAAATAAGGGTAATCATTTAGTAATTTTTTTCTTTTTCCAGGAAAATTGGGTAAATTTCATAGCGAACTGCAGCTCTGCGGCTGTCATGTAGTGACGTTGTTCCGACGGAACGTGAGTTCCGATTTTGGCCGCGGGCCAGCAGCTTCTTGTATAGCTATTTTTATGAATCGTTAGTAAATAATGTCATTCCTGTGGAGCAAAAGGACAAGAAACTCTACGGTTATTCTTTTAAAATATTTTTTTTTATAATTTTTCTATCTATATTTTGTTGTGAGGTATCTATAGGAAAACAATTTAGGCTGCTCATCAGGTGGGTTAAGTTAAATTAAGCAAATTATACTGTTCATGAAAATAGCTATAAAAAGCAAACAAAATAACCTATTTATACTATATTAATAGAAGGAAGAGAAGGAATGTTAACTAATAACAGTTGAACAAGTTATTATTATTTAAGTGGAGCTGAAATATTGTCTTATCAAGTTTTTTATATTTCAAATAATCTTCTATGGAATAGCTTACTTACAAAGTGTTCGCTTAACACAAGCTTTGAACTTATGTACACTAAGTTTAGTGAAGTCAATTAGAATTTTATTCTTATATCTAAAACAGGATTACACTAGTCATCATTATCATCATAGCCTATACTTGTCCACTGCTGAACATAAGCCTCCCCAATCGCACCCCAGCGCAACCGGTCCGATGCTACCTGCATTTAATGACTTCCTGCTATACTCACAAGATCTTCAGTCTATCAGGTAGGCGGCCGTCCAAGGTGCGCTTGCCAATACGTGGTCTCCACTCTACAATCTTTCTGCCCAATCGCCTGTCCTATCTTCGCGGTATGTGGCCCGCCCGTTGTCACTTCTGCTTACTAATCCTATGGACTACTAGTAATCTAACATAATAACAAAACAGATTTATCTACAAAGCGAAAGTAGAAGCACGTAGGTACCGAGGAAGACCTAGACTATCTTACCATAACCAAATAAACCGTGTCTTATCTGAAGAGCAAGTCAAGAGTCTCCGTAACCAGCGAGCGTATGTGAGACGGATTATGGAAGTGACGGAAGCCAAAAACGGCTGTAAGGAAAGAACCTGTTGAAAGTCTGTACTCTATACATACCCCGCAAGGGATCTAGCATGATGGTGTTGATAGATAGATAGTGTGCTACTATTCTGGTAGTACCTATAATAACGGTGGCGTCAGAGATGGCAACTTGAAAACGCAATTTTAAGTACGACTTGGTCTAGTCGTTAAAAGCGTAGGTCGCTCCAATCACTAGATCGTGTGAATGATCGTCGAACCCGCGACGGTTCGATCCCAGCTCGGGTCAAATCTTTGTATGACCCACAAATGTTTGTTTTGGTCTGGGTGTTTATATATATGTAATTAATGTTCGTAGTGCAAAAATTAAAAAAATCATGACAGCGACCTAGAAAATCGACATGAAAACAGACACATTGGTTTTGTAGGCTTTACATGCTCGCGTTATTGATTTCCATGCTCACTTCCCTGCCAACTACCGCAGGAGTAGACTGAATTTATTTCAGAGGTTGAAAATGAAAGGAATTAATCTTATTAAATTAAATGAACCTTGCCCTCTTCGTCTCTGTTCTTGTCCTCAAGTGCTCAGTTAAAATTGTTTTTGTTATTAAAATAAATAATTGTAATTTATGAAGACCTATTTAAAAACAAGCTTTTATAGCAAAAACACAACGAAGACATCTTGCTTAGTTGAGGAGTTCTTATGGCTTCTTTCCAGCTCTATCATCAGTCCTTGGGCACCAGTCGGGTAGTAAGACTCGTCAAGACAAACCCAATGAGCCCAAACACGGCAGGGTTATATTGAATAGTTAGGTTAGGTTAGCTGGCTCCATTGGCTTTTCGGCTTCATCATCATTCCCTGAACACTATCTGGTTGTAAAATACTTGTCCATATGAATCTAAGAAGCTAAAATACGAGGGTGTTATTTTGCATATTTTACATATTCCTATGGCCACCTTCCGACGCCACCATCAAATCAGCTCCATGGTACCATATTATTGTCACCGAACTTACTAAATTTTAACTCAATCAGATAACCGCACGTGCTTGAAAAATGGATCACAAGATCTGAACCGGAAAGAGAGACACATGCGAGCATTGTAAGAAAAATAAAGTTTGTAAAAGTATATATTTCCCTAGCGACGAAGCACAGGTGTACTGATTTTAGGTCCGAATTTAGGGGACAAACCTACTACCGGACAGAATCCCAAAATCCGAACGGCGAGTGAGATTTCTTCGGTAGAAAACGATACTTTTTCCGACCTAGGAATTAAATCCAGGATTTTGTCATTATTAGCCGCACAATCTGTGGTCACTAAACCAGCGGGGCAGTCAATTAAAATATATATGTTGGACAAAAAAGTATAGCTCATTCAATACTTGCTTCTGCCCGTGACATCGTCCGCGTTAACTTTAGGCAGGAACCTTACATTGTTCCTTTTCCGGGATATAAAGTATCCTATATGTTAATCCAGGTAATAAATTATGTATATGCCAAATTAATCGAAATCCATTCAGCCGTTTTTGCGTGACTAAGTAAAATCATCCAAACATACAAACTATCACATTTATAATATTAGTAGGATTAGTAGGAACACTTTTCCCACATCCCAAAAAGAAATCCTTTCGTACCACTATACCGTTCAGCACTTACGTCATACATATTCAAATTTTTGTGTAATTATAAAATCAGTAGACAAAAACAACACTTGCTGTGAAACACATAATTTACGATCGCCAAGGGAATCGTAAACGACGGCTCCCTCTAAACCTTTTAGGGACCTTATTCGCTTTGACTAATTAAACACGTAACGCAGCAGGTTACGATAACTACTAACGTTATGTTATCTTCATTGGGATGTTACTGGGCTAAGTTGCCTTAAGCGCACTTCGACCCGATGGGATCTGTTGCTACCCTTTGCCGTAATTCTCTTACGTACCTGGTGATCCAAATGTAAAATATTGTATATTTCAACAGGGGGAAGAGCTTATATTTCTCTCGAGATGGATAGGCCACCCCCAGTAGATTAATTCTCCAGCGCCCATGCGTCGCATTTGCAGAGGGCATGCTTCATGGTTTTAATTCTTGTGCCAAGGTTTCTGCATACCACGTCGCATGTTACGTTAATATTTTTTTTTTTTTTTTAAAACGTAGCCCCACACTAGGATTTATTCCTGTGTCGTGGGTGCGTTTAGAAACATGATAATTCACAAACAAACCCAGACCAGAACAAATAATTGTGGATCACACAAAGATTTGTCCCGTGCGGGAATCGAACCCGCGACTATTCGACACAGTGGGCGGAGCAGCTCAAGCTCTTAACCACTGCGCTAAATCGTCCGTCAACATTAAATGGAACTCCAGTTGCAGATGGAATATCACTACACAATGATTCCACGAAGTTATCGTAACGCACCGCGTTTGGTTGTACTGAATAAAGGCCCTGGCCAATTTAAAAGGCAAATTTTGTGCGCTGAAAAAAAATTGGTCCGCGCTGAAAAAGTCCCGGTTTACGGGCTCGTTCGGGAATTTGATCGTACAAATTGAATTATCTGAAAAACTGTGCAAAGGAAAATTTGATTAAAGTAATCCATGGCTTGATTTATTAGCCTGAAATTACTTTTAGCGGGTCGGTTGGAGGTATATGACGCGTGGGTTAGTTGCTACAACAGTTTTTTCACACTTTTGCGATTGTCAAGTCAAAGTCAAAAATTGTTTACTTATATAAAGGGGTTATTAATTATTTTTACCTCTACCATCGGATCAAAAAATGGCTTTTGATGATATGAGAAGATTCGGCGCAACAATCAGCAGGTTAGTCTTTTAACTGGCGTTTCTTTTTATTTTTTTTTTAATTGTATTTTATTTTATTTATAAATCCAATTAGATTTATCGCCAAGAAGAATTAAAATTATATAAGAACATTAATTGGTGCATATCTAGTCCAGCTTTGATAGCCTTTTTAAACCTAGTATCGGATATATCTGTATGTGTGCTTCGCTGCAGAAGCGCATACATTGCTCCATGAAAGCATTACTAATTATGGGAAGACGATATTCTAGGATAAAATTTAAATTAGCTATAGGCTAACTCCAAAAAGAAAGAAGGCTTTTTCCCTGGATTTATCAAGGTGAAACAAAATAGAGTTAAGTGTAGGTGTTCTAACCACCTGTTGGAATTTATAAAAGCATCCATAAAGCTTCGAAGACAACTAAATTTAGTGGCACTCGTGTCTAACAACTCAAGCTGTCTTCTGAAGCACTGGGGTTACTAAATTTATCTTTGTTTTTTTTTATAAAAAATAAATCCTGTATTTATTACCCCTAAATTTGTGAGATGTTTTAACCACCTACTTTTGCTTATTGCGTTGCATTCTATAAAGCCATCTTTAAAGCTTCCAAATAAGCTTAATGATTACATCATTTAGAGATAGCTGGGTAACAACTCAAGTTGTCTTCTGGACTTCTGGGGTTGCTAAATTTATCATTGTTTTTCTGACAAAAAAGTCAATACACATACCCTTCAATTTGTAAGATGTTTTAGCCACCAGATGTTGGAATTTATAAAGACACCAATAAAGCTTCCAGCATGGCTCAGCGGCTCTAACAGCTTAACTTGGCTTGCGAAACACAAACATTAGTAAATGTGTCACTGTATCTTGTTTTTTTTTGTATAAAAAATTAATATACGTGAAAAGCTACCTCATTTTTGAGAGGTCTTTGATTAGCAGTGAGAAAATAAAGGCTAATCTATTATTATGAAACTTGTTTAATATAGATAGAGGTTCAGGTGAACGGGGCTTACGTATTCATATTAACTTTCGGTATCCAATATGAAGCGAGGGTTCTTACCTCAGATATCATTATATTAATACGTGA
Organism: Phalera bucephala; assembly: GCA_905147815.2. Taxonomy (NCBI): domain Eukaryota; kingdom Metazoa; phylum Arthropoda; class Insecta; order Lepidoptera; family Notodontidae; genus Phalera; species Phalera bucephala. Next base: position 1,467,157 of record LR990610.1, on the reverse strand, counting down.
AGCAAAATTTTCGTACCCCTTTTTACGAAAATTGCGCGGACGGAGGAGTATGAAATTTTCCACACTTATAGTTTATATCGAGAAGGAGTGCAGAATGCTAATATTTTTTTTTAATTATGACTTAAATATACATGAAATCAATAAAAAACACAAATAAGAAACACACACTACCGTAGTGATTATATTCTCTTTGCACACTACCATGTATTTGACACAATACACTTCAAATTCTATCTATCTATCTATAACCTCACGCCAGCTCCCTTGCGGGGTAGGCAGAGAGTACAGAGTTCCAACAGGTTCTTTCCTTACATACCTCTCTGGCTTCCTCGACTCTCATAGTTCGTGTCATACACGCTCGCCGGTTACGGAGACTCTTGACTTTACCATCAGATAAGACTCGGTTTATTTGGTCGTGGTAAGATAGTCTACTAGGGGTCTACTAAAACTAGGGAATAGGCAGCAGCGTTCTCTTAACACTTCTGCGATCAAAAACTGCGCTCGCCAACCCGCCTGCCAAGCGTGGCGAGTATGGCAAATCCCCCCAATCACTATTATGGAAGAAAAGAAGAAAACCAGGCCCCTAGTCCCCGGCGGTCCTGATCGTCCTGGCCACGGTAGCAGCCATGGTAACGACAGGACAAGGGGTGCTAAGAATCTCCGGCAGAGATTCGGCTACCACCAAAAACGAAAATTGGTCCTGGTGACATACAACGCACGCACTTTGAGGACAGATGAGAAGCTTGTTGAGCTGGAATAAGAGATAAACAAGTTGCGGTGGAATATTGTTGGTTTATCGGAGGTCCGAAGAGAGGGCGAGGACACGATAACCTTAAAATCCGGCAACTTGTTTTACTACCGGGAGGGCGAACAGCAGTCCCAAGGTGGTGTCGGATTTATCGTCCACAAGTCACTCATAGACAACGTTGTGTCCATCACTAGTGTGTCGAGCAGGGTAGCGTACCTGATACTCAGAATATCCAAAAGATATTCGCTGAAGGTCATACAGGTCTACGCACCGACCTCGACATACTCAGATGATGATGTCGAAGTTATGTATGAGGACATTAGTAGAGCCATACATACTTCCAAAACACACTTTACAGTGGTTATGGGTGACTTCAATGCGCGGCTGGGCAAACGGGGCGATGATGAGTTGAGAGTGGGGCAATTTGGATATGGGCAGCGCAACCCCAGGGGTCAGAGGCTGGCCGAATTCCTGGAGAAGGAGGGACTCTTTATGATGAACTCTTTCTTCCAGAAGCCGCCTCATAGGAAATGGACCTGGATGAGCCCTGATGGTTCCACCAAAAACGAAATAGACTTCATAATGAGCACCAAGCGACAAATATTTAATGATGTCTCCGTGATCCACAGGGTAAAAACCGGCAGTGATCACCGAATGGTCAGAGGCACATTAAATATTAATGTCAAAATGGAAAGATCGCGTCTGATGAAGTCTACGCTCCGACCTTGTAATGCACATATCCAAAACCCCGAGAACTTTCAACTCGAATTGGCAAACCGCTTCGAATTGCTAGACAGCAGCGCATCAGTGGACGAAATCAACAACAGGCTGGTAGAGACTGTCCATACGGTCGGGTCCAAGTATTTTAAGCCCCACCGTAAAAATAGACCTCAAAAACTATCCAACTACACCAGAAACCTCATGGCTGAGCGACGTTCCATGACGCTCCAAACCTCCGATGATGCTAAGTCCTATAGGCAACTCAATGGACAGATATTGAAGTCCTTGCGACAAGACTTACGGTCCTTCAATACAAGGCGTATTGAGGAGACCATAGCACAGAACAAGGGCTCTAAAGTGTTCGCAAGAGACGCGTCTATTGGGCAAAGCCAGTTGACGAAGCTGAAGATGGAGGACGGAAACGTAACTTCGAATAGGTCGGAGGTGCTCAGGGAGATAGAGAGGTTCTATGGGCAGTTGTATACCTCAGTAGCTGAACCTGTTGTTGACTTGGTAAAAGACCCAAGAGCCAAGCTAACCCGACACTACACTGAAGATATCCCGGACATCAGCCTGTACGAGATTAGGATGGCTCTCAAACAACTCAAAAATAACAAAGCGCCGGGCGAAGACGGAATTACCGTAGAGCTTCTGAAAGCGGGCGGAATGCCAGTACTTAAAGTCCTTCAGAGGCTGTTTAATTCCGTCTTGCTCGAAGAGAAAACGCCGAAAGCATGGAACAAGGGTGTGGTGGTACTGTTTTTTAAGAAGGGTGATAACACTTTACTGAAGAATTATAGGCCCATCACACTGCTGAGCCATGTTTATAAGTTGTTTTCGAGAGTCATTACGAATCGTCTCGAACGCAGGTTTGATGACTTCCAGTCTCCCGAACAAGCCGGTTTCCGGAAAGGCTTTAGTACCATAGACCACATACATACGCTGCGGCAGATTATACAGAAGACCGAGGAGTATAATCGGCCACTATGCTTGGCGTTTGTGGACTATGAGAAAGCCTTCGATTCGATCGAGACTTGGGCGGTTCTTAGATCTCTCCAGCGATGCCGCATTGACTATCGGTACATCGAAGTGTTGAAGTGCTTGTATAATAACGCCACCATGTCAGTCCGAGTACAGGGGCAGTGCACGAAGGCAATCCCCATAAAAAGAGGAGTAAGACAGGGAGACGTCATTTCTCCGAAACTGTTTACGGCCACCTTAGAGGACGCCTTCAAGCTCTTGGAATGGCTCATCAACATCAATGGCGAATACATCACTCACCTTCGATTTGCCGACGACATTGTGGTCGTGGCGGAGTCGCTGGAAGATCTAGGACGAATGCTCGGTGACCTCAACAGAGTATCTCAACAAGTGGGTCTTAAAATGAACATGGACAAAACCAAAATAATGTCTAACGTCCATGTCGTACCCACCGCACTCACCGTTGGGAACTCTACTCTTGAAGTTGTCGACGAATACATTTACCTGGGACAGGTAGTCCGGTTAGGTAGGTCCAACTTTGAGAGAGAGGTCAATCGACGAATCCAACTCGGCTGGGCAGCGTTCGGGAAACTGCGCAATATCTTCTCATCCAAAATATCTCAGTGCCTTAAGACTAAAGTTTTCAGTCAATGTGTGTTACCAGTGATGATATATGGATCAGAGACGTGGTCTCTTACAATAGGTCTCATAAAAAAGCTCAGAGTTGCTCAGCGAGCTATGGAGAGAGCTATGCTCGGCGTTTCTCTACGCGATCGAATCAGGAATGAGGAGATTCGTAGAAGAACCAAGGTCACCGACATAGCCGTTAAGATTAGCAAGCTGAAGTGGCAATGGGCGGGCCACATAGCGCGTAGATCGGACGGGCGTTGGGGCAGAAAGATTCTAGAGTGGCGACCACGTATTGGCAAGCGCAGCGTGGGACGACCGCCTGCCAGATGGACCGACGATCTTGTGAAAATCGCAGGAAGTCGTTGGATGCAGGTGGCATCGGACCGGTTACGCTGGAAAGCGATTGGGGAGGCCTATGTTCAACAGTGGACAAGTATGGGCTGAGATGATGATGATGATAAAGATAGTCTAGGTCTTCCCCGGTACCTACATCCTTCCACTTTCACATTGTATATCTGTTTTGTCATTCTTTCCTCTGGCATTCTTTCTATATGCCCGAACCAACGGAGCATGCCCTTTCTCATCTTTACACCGATACAATCTTTCATACCTACTCGATGTCTTACTACGCTGTTGCTAATGCGGTCGGTCAGCTTCACTCCGCACATCTTCCGCAGAGCTCGCATTTCTACCGCATTTATCCTACTTTCATTCTCCTTCTTACATACCCAGCTCTCGCTACCATATAACAGCGTTGGGACAAGAACTCCGTTATGTATGGCCAGCTGCATATTATGGCTTAAGTGCCGGCTCCCGAGTAGCTTTCCCATCGCACCATTCACTCTGTTCCCTGCACTCACTCTTCTCTCTATGTCAGCGGTGTATTTCCCATCCTTACTGAAGGCGCATCCAAGATATACATACTCATTCACTTGCTCCAGCACATCGTTACCAACCACAATCCTTACATTCGTTCTGGTTTCTTCCCTTTCAAAAACCATAATCTTTGTTTTCTTCACATTCAAGTGTAAGCCATTGATCATGCAGTCGTCTTTCATAACTGTGACAAGTATTTGCAGATCAGTGGCTGTTGGCGCTATTAAAACCGCGTCATCTGCATAAAGTAGATGGTTTACCACTAAGTCACCCATTTGTACACCTTCATTCATCGCTTTCAGTCTTTGAAGACTTTTGTCCAGATATATTATAAACAGTCTAGCGGACAACACGCAACCCTGCTTGACGCCGATTTTAACGTCAAACCAGGGTGACCTGTTACCACCCACCCGTACGCATGCCTTGCAGTCCACATAAGTGGACTGGACGGCTCGCAACAGAGTGCCATCTATACCATACTCTGGCAAAATGTCCCAAAGTCTCTTTCGCACAACTCTGTCAAATGCCTTCTCCAGATCTACAAAACCGCAGAAAACCGTCCGGCCCACTGCCAGATGCTTCTCTACGATGTTGCGGAGTGAGAAGACTTGATCCGAACATCCTCTTCCAGACCTGAAACCCCCTTGTGCCTCGCACAACATTCCATCGGACTTCACGCGCATTCTCCGTTCAATAATTTTACCGTACACCTTGGCTGCCAAGCTGATCAAACTGATGGCTCTGTAATTGGCGCAGTCATATTGTAAACCCTTGTCTTTATACAAGGGTACTATGACTGCGCGGCGCCAATCTGTAGGGACTCTACCGGACCTCCAGCAAAGGTTTGCAAGGGCCCGGAAAGCGTCCCGGACGCAAGTTCCACCATATTTGATCATCTCGGCAGATATCATGTCTACTCCCGCAGCTTTACTGTTTTTCATACTTCCTATCGCCCATTCAACTTCTTCCATAGTGATGTCCTCCGTTGATTCTGGTGCCGCAATCTCGCCTTTGGTCACGTCTGCGGCATCAGCATCCGGGTCATCTCCATACATTTCTCCAAAATATTCACTCCACCGGTTTAGCACAGCTTGTGTGTCTGCAAGAATGTCACCATCTTTAGATTTTATCCTTTCCATTCTGGAGCCTGACGAATCACCTCGAGCCTTTCTCACCTTGCTCCAAAAGAGTTTGGTGTTGTTCTCGAAGTTCTTCGCCAGCCTCTCCTCCTCAATCATACTGGCTCTTTCACGCTTTTCTTTCACTAAAGTTTTAGTGGCATTCTTGCATTGCCGGTATATTTCTTTCCTCATCTCTGTCATACTGGCATTCAGGTTCAAAGAAGATACATAGTCCTGCCACGCTTTCTTCTTACTTTCTATGGAGCTTTGCAACTCCGCATCCCACCATGCATCACCTTTTGCTGTAATATACTTCTTTGAGCAACCACATACTTCTTTCGCGGATTCCACCAAACTCTCTTTCAGGCTATTCCAGCATTCATCTACATTTGAGTCCGAAGAGCCTGCTGTCAAAAGCTTGTCCCGGACTCTGTCTTCATACAATCTTCTCACGCTCTCAATTAGACACAAGGAGACCCCTTTCCAAACAAACATCTACAATGAGCTTACCTGCAGCGTTCACTCTCTTATCAACATAAGGACCCAGAGCAGCGTCGCAAGTTTGCCGCCTGGTTCCTACCCATCCGTTCAGATTGGTGATTTTGTGTGGCGACACAAAATCACCTTTTCGTTAGCCTCAGGCAAATCCAGACAAACTTCCCTGACATTATCCCAAAACTTCTCAAGGTCCTGGGGTGTCGACGAGCTTACGGGAGCATATGCTGTGACCAAAAATACTCTAGTGACACCCAGTTTTAAACGGACCCAAAGAAGTCTCGCATCGCACAAGCCATAATCTCTCACTCCAGAGGCCAGGCGACGGGACAGCAAGATACCCACCCCCATGCTGGCACGACCGCTCTGCGGTACCCCAGACCACAGAGCCATCGTTCCATCAGGAAGATCACAGGTTTCACTGCCCCTCCGCTTAGTCTCTGTTACACACAGAGCATCCAGGCGTCTCACTTTCATCACATCAATCACCTCATGCATCTTATCTTCCATACCACCTCTTACATTCCAAGTGCCTATTCGGCACTCTGCACCCCACGACTCGCCAGTTCGGGCCCGGCGTGATGGGTGGCGGCCCCCATCGCCGCTTCCACCTATATTCGTACCGACGGGGGCGGGCCGGTACGCGTCGCCTCGGGGGGACGCCCTAGCCCGCACTGCGATACGTCTTCGGTCCAAGATTGCAGCCATAATGACTGGCAGGGGTCGCGACGAGCACGCTCTTGGACAGACCCCCCACCTCAAATTGAGAATAGATAATATTGTTTGTTTTTAATATTATTTGTCTACAGTCTTACTGAATGTCAAACATAACCAGCAAACGATGAAAGAGTTTTTACAAAAAACATCGTTTACAGAGAAGTTTTGTATCATTAATTAAATTATCGAAATATGTATGTCAAGTTCAATGGACAGGATGTTCTATTTGGATTTTTGTTCCAATAAAAAAAAATTAAAAAATGGTCGCTGTGCGAACAACGAGCGCCAATTTTTATGGATACGTTGGGTAAATTTAATATTTATAAGCATTATTTTTATTGCATTCCTCAATTTATACCCAGTAAAGGAAAATACCTTACTGAATTCGCATCTATTTTTATTCTAATTTTAGCTTTGTTAATTTCTCAAAATTATCTCATGTTAAGGAAAATATCTAAAAACTATTACAAGTATTACATAGTTTTGAGATTACCTCTAAACTATATAATACTACAAGTATCACATAGTTTAGAGGTAATCTTAACAGTTACAAATGAGATTTCATCAATAAGACATGTGCCCTATTAGATTCTATGATATGTTAACTTAAATATACTCAAAGTTACAATAAATCTTATATTTTCTACGTAATTGTGTTTAAATCAGTACTATGCCACCCTCGTCAATTCTTTGGAAGTCACATTTAAAAAACTACAAATAACTCGAAAAATATTTTAAAAAGAGACTAGCCTAACATAGAGTAATATATTGATGGGATAAAATATGTTATCAAACCAAAATATATACGAATTATGGTTAAAAACTGTACAGTTTGTACATTTGTTATGTAGTTAGTTAGTTGAGGTGCGGAGAGAAACGATCAATATAGTTTCCAGTTAGGTTTACTAGTTAAAAGTACAAGTTTAAACAAATAGCAATTCCTTTCTCTGTATGTGTTCACGTCAGTGGCTGTTATCGCACTCTATCTTATAGTTCCCGTATCCATTATTTTATACATAAAATATATGACGCGCGCCAACGAAGGCAGCGGGCTCACACCGCCCATACTTGCTGTATGGGCGGTGTGAGACCGTACAAAAACTATATTCCCAAAATAGCACCCAAAGGTAGCCCAACTTTTGTATATTCACCCTTATATCTTGCTGAGATTCAAGAGATTTACGCGAACCTTTGAAAGGATGTGCATAGGGACATAGGTCCAACACACGAAGCAAATACGAAGTGGAGATGGCGTAATCAAATTTTTATATATAATTAAAGCATGCAACTGCGCGGTGTAGCACAAGGCGCGAAGGACGTTACACTCCACCCACTTTTGTATCTGCCATCTAGTGAGGAATGGCTAAAAAAACTACTATAGGAGGCATTCGTATTTTGACGGGGACGAACTTGGAAATTTATTTATCATTATAAATTTAACTGTGACTCGAAAAAACGCCATTGATTATGCTAGTAAGTTCTTGGAGATATTGCTGGGGTGTCTATTTTATGCCGAAGTTTGCCAAACAAAATATAATTAAAAAACTATAGCGAATTTTCTTTATTATTTTGAATTTTATTTGTAATAAAACGATTAGTAGAGGTTTTTACCGGCCAAAACTAACATGTCTTAATCTAAAAGTAATATAATACATAATTTAAACTCATAAACCCTCTTTACATCGTTTTTAGTGTTTACCTGATAAAGAACGTATCCGCCACCTAGTGTCGAATAATAGTACTGTTTATTACTAATTTGGAGACATGACATAAATAGACTATTCTAGAAGTAATTCAATAAAAAGACTTAAATATTTTTTTCATATTATGACGTAACATTTCAAATTAGGACTCTTTTTTTAATTAAAAAATAGAGAATATTTAATAGCTCTGCATGCTTGAGCGACGTGTGAATGGAACGAGTAGTGATAACAAATTGAGGTAAGCCACGCCCACTGCGATGACGTCATGGCTTTTAGGAATTCCACAGGCTCGTTAACCTAGGCCATCTCCACTTCGTATTTACTTCGTGGTCCAACATGTAGAGACCCTTTGAGAGAAGTTAATGTTTTGTAAGTTACCTTCTGAGATCAATTACTAAAGTCATATTATTACGATTTCTGTGGTTCCAATTATATCTAAAAATCTATATCTATACAAATAAATAAAATTGAAATATCTGTTATAACATCTTTTTACTATATGCATATGAAAGTACGGTACTTATAACACAAAACACAATTTTTAAAATTTTTGTCGGTTTGTCTGATTGTTCCAGCTAATCTCCGAAACATCTGAACCGATTTGATGGAACTTTCAGTGCCAGAAAGCTGATGGTATAAGGAGTAATTTAGGCTAGTTTTATTCAAGAAAAAGATTTTTCGTTCAATTCCACGCAGACGAAGTCGCTAGTAAAAAGCCAGTAAAAAATAATCGCCGTCACGCCTATATTCCCCAAGGGAAGGTGGCAGAGGCGTACTTCGCTCACCCACTTTTCGACAATGATGTTAGGTCGGGACGAGCCTATTGGCACAATTCCAGACTCCGAACTGATACTGAAAAATTTTTCAACCCATATTCGAACCCAGAACCGCGTGATCGCTACGCGCATTATTTGCCACTAGCCCATTGAGGTAGGCAACTATGTCTATATACAAGGTGTAACATATAAACGCAAAAACTCAGACACCATAATAAGATTATTGCTTTACGAATTCAATTCGAGGAAAGAACCTGTTGGAACTCTGTACTCTATACCTACCCCCCAAGAGATCTAGAGTGATGATATAGATAGATAGATAAAGAATTCAATTCCGAGAATTATTCAACACCGTCACGCCTATATTCCCCAAGCGGGGGTGGCAGAGGTGTACTGAGTACACCCACGTTTCGCCGACGATGTTAGGCCCCATGTAATAGGGGGCGAGCCTATTGCCATTTAATAATATAATATTAGCCCTGTTAGGAAACTGTCCCACTGCTGGGCACGGGCCTCCTCTCCAACTGAGAGGGTTGCCATTTACCGGGCACAATTCCAGACTCCGTTCTCATACTGGGTATTTTTTGTCCGAAAAACTACACTTCTTACCTAGGATTTGAACCCAGGACCTCGTGATCACAAAGCGATGCACTTTGCCACTAAACCAACGAGGCAGTCAAATATTTTTAACGTATATTACATTTTTTTAATTATTAAAATTGCTGTTATTCGTTCAGACCGATGTATTGAACAAAATTTAATTATCATTCAAAGCAATACGGCCATTTTATTACACACATCAATATGTACACAAGAGTTAATTATTTATTAAATTTCGTGGTTAATTGCGGTACCAAAGAGCTTAAAAAATTGTAGAAAACTCCTAAAAATCGGAAGTTTTATTTTCGTATCGAATTCGTAAAGCAATAATCTAATTGGGGTGTCTGAGGTCCTGCGTTATATTTGTTACACCTTGTATAAGAATCAGTTACAAGTATCATTTCCTGGAAAGATATGTTACACAAATTGGTTATAATATAAAACACACATGAACATACCCTATAAATCCGGTATTCTTCGATAAACCACCATTTTAAACACCTTTCCGCCAAGTAGACATTGCAAATTATAACCCGAGCGCCACCATTTTAAACACGTTTCCGCCAAGTAGACATTGCAAATTATAACCCGAGCGCCACCATTTTAAACACGTTTCCGCCAAGTAGACATTGCAAATTATAACCCGAGCGCCACCATTTTAAACACCTTTCCGCCAAGTAGACATTGCAAATTATAACCCGAGCGCCACCATTTTAAACACGTTTCCGCCAAGTAGACATTGCAAATTATAACCCGAGCGCCACCATTTTAAACACGTTTCCGCCAAGTAGACATTGCAAATTATAACCCGCGCGCCACCATTTTAAACACGTTTCCGCCAAGTAGACATTGCAAATTATAACCCGCGCGCCACCATTTTAAACACGTTTCCGCCAAGTAGACATTGCAAATTATAACCCGAGCGCCACCATTTTAAACACGTTTCCGCCAAGTAGACATTGCAAATTATAACCCGAGCGCCACCATTTTAAACACGTTTCCGCCAAGTAGACATTGCAAATTATAACCCGAGCGCCACCATTTTAAACACGTTTCCGCCAAGTAGACATTGCAAATTATAACCCGAGCGCCACCATTTTAAACACGTTTCCGCCAAGTAGACATTGCAAATTATAACCCGAGCGCCACCATTTTAAACACGTTTCCGCCAAGTAGACATTGCAAATTATAACCCGAGCGCCACCATTTTAAACACGTTTCCGCCAAGTAGACATTGCAAATTATAACCCGAGCGCCACCATTTTAAACACGTTTCCGCCAAGTAGACATTGCAAATTATAACCCGAGCGCCACCATTTTAAACACCTTTCCGCCAAGTAGACATTGCAAATTATAACCCGAGCGCCACCATTTTAAACACGCTATCCCATATATTTACTTAAAAAAGTAAATGTAGTTTTTCTATCTAAAAAAATCCAGTATCAGTCCAGAGTCTGGAATTGTAATTGTATTGTTGTTGTCGGCGAAAAGTGGGTGTACACAGTACACCTCACCACTCTCGTTTAGGAAATTTAGGCACGGTGTTTATTTTTTTTATTTTTAAAACTGTTTTATATTGAAGTTTTAAAATCAAAGTTTTACAACACAATTTTATTGAAGTTTTCAGTGTTGCTAGGTGGTAGAAAAAAGTTAGTTACTTTTTGGTCGCACTGTAATTGGTTATAACGAATAAAGATCCTTTTAAAATTCAATGAATATTACTTAAGAAACGCTTAAATTAAAATTCTCATCACAGATCCGACAAATTCTTTCACGTTAACAAAAAATCTTCTTTACAATTCACAAAGCAGTTTTATGCCGCTTAATGAATTCGTATCCAAAAGTATATAATGCGATTCAACAAATTGTCACAAATTCACAAAAACAGGCCCAAAATACAAGCGAAAGAACATGGAATACTTAAAATCTGTGTCTTAATTAAGTACAGGGCCGCCCTAGCCGCCCCCGACAAAAAGATTATGAACCTCACTAATTAAGTTAATTCTTTTATCTGGGAAAAACTCGGCTAAGTGAAAGAGAGACGCGGGATAAAAAGTTCAGTACAATATTAAGAATAATTAGAATCAATCAATCTCTTTTTTATTGGGACACGAAGCTGCTCGAATTTACTTTTAGCGCGACGGACGATTTGGCGCAGTGGTTAAGAGCTTAAGTTGCTCCGCCCACTGGGTTGAAAAGTCGCGGGTTCGATTCCGGCATGGGTAAAATGGCTGTGTAATCATTTTTTTCGGTTTGGGTATTTGTGTAAGTGAGTTTTCATATTTGTAAACGCTCCCACGACACAGGAATAAATCCTAGGGTGGGGCTACGTTTTTTTTTTTAATCTTTAGATTCCCTACATGTGGTCCTTGGAAAATGCTAAATGAGAAGCACCTTCACCAATGGTAAGCTACAGCCGTGGCTCGTCACCACCCTTCCAGAAAAGTCATGCCGCGAAGCAACCTACTTGTTCTGGCATGTTGCGCGGAGTTACCATACGAGGAGACGGGTCTAGTCCGATCATACTCGTTAGGAACTCGGTCTAACTTCCATGTCCTTAGCCTATTTCAGAATGAATAAGCTATTACTGATCTGGTGAGACAGGGGTTAATAACTGACCAGAACTTATAATGTCCCAGCTGTCCCACCATTGGGCACGGGCCTCCTCTCAAACTCAGAGGGTTTAGGCCTTAGTCCACCACACTGGCCCAGTGCGGGTTATGAATGCAGGTTTCCTCACGATGTTTTCCTTTACCGTTAAATCAAGTGATAGTTAATTTTTAATATTTACATGCTTTCGAAAAGACAGAGGTGCGTGCCTGGGTTTGAACCCGAGACCTTTGACTTTGCGGTCCAACGGTCTAACCACTAGGCTATCAATATCATCACACTATATCAGGGAAAGATTAGAGTTCTAACATGTTGGGGGTTTACAGACCTCTAATCAATTAATAATTAATCAGTCAAGCCAGATTATCTTCGTATGAGTGGGCAGAGTGAAAGGATGTACGTACTGGAACTTATCATGATCCAATAGATCGTGTGTTATCTTACGGAGAGCGAGATAATATGAGACAAACTAAGTGGAGGAAGCCAAAAAGTTCTGTAAGGTAGGAACCTGTTGGAATGCTGCACTTTGCTTATCTCGCATGGGACAGAGGTATAAAGAGTGTACCGTCGTAGTATCCAATCCTAAGTGCACGCCTTTATAATACAATAAGTCGATTAATTTGTATATACACACTAACCAAATTCAACAAAAAAATCAAGCTTACTGAATGGTTGCAGAAATGTCATACTACTAGGAAAGCATTTTAACCTTTTCACCTTAAATTCTTCAAACACTGTTCGTACATTGAGCTATCAGAATTGTGAAGTCGTTATGGTTTTCTCACAGGAGGAACAATAGCTCCTGAGATACAAGTATTTTTTACTTAGTTTAGGAGTCAGTTGTTTTAGTATAATGATTACTGTTTTGTACAACTTAGGTTCTATATGCCTGACTAATATGATATGATAATTGTACATTAAATAAAAAAACAGAGGGACAACACCTATCGTCATTATTTGGCCACTTTATTTTCACTTCATACGTCTTTATTCTTTAATATACAGACAAATATTTACAAATAATTGAATCACAAAGTAAATTTATGTACAAAATCAAGCTTTACTCAAAGTTGAGTTCTTCAGATTTTTTACAAATTCTCTTGAATATAGAGGTATCCTTACAGTGGTTTCGTTCATCATTATAGTGACAATCGTTCATAAGTCCAAAAAAGCTAGTAATCTGAGGGCTTAGTACCAAAAATTTGACGTTCACGTCACGCTAACGAGTTGATATCCTTGGCATTCTTACTCGCTAGTGCCACGCTAACGTCAATATTTTCATGCTAAGCCCTATAGTTGTCAAGTCAACAAAAGTACTTCAACGTTTGCAAAAAAATGTTCAGATATGTATTTGTCTTTGACCGTAATATGGAACCCAAATAATGGAAATGAACAAAACAGACTCAAAGGAAACGAATTAATTACGAACTTTTAGTCTAGTTCGTTAGAATCACCAACAATATAGGAGGTTGTTTTTCATATCTTCGCGAAATTTCCAGAAGTTGCTCTATTGCGAATACTGAACAAAATTCATGAAAATATGAAATTAAAAAACTGTTTCGTTGGTCTACTGACGTTAAGTGCGAGTGGCGCTTAATGGCCGGCATCAATATTTAACTCATGGAGAGGTTTGCTTACTGGCAGTAGAATTTTAACATATTTTTCATACAAACATGTCAAAATTCTATCCGTAGTAGGCAAATCTATCCTTGAGTTAAATATTCAAACCGGCCGTAAGAGGTTCCAGATACGAATCGTAGTTCGTAAAAATTTTAGTTTTCTCATCGAAAAGTCCTTCATAGTCCCGTTTCTGAAATTGTTTCCGATATAATGATAATAGGCCCGCCCGTTGGGGCCAAAAACGTCGGCGATGTTTTTTCTTGAATTAAAAAAAGTACACTAGTATTTATTCCTGTGTCGTGGATACGTTTAAGCAGGTTAAGCTCTTAACCTCTGCGCTAAATCGTCCACAGAACATCTCTGCTACGCCCGAATGGAAAAATGAATTTATTAAATACTAGCAGTTTCCCGCGATTTCGTACTCGGTCGACAACAGCGCCACCTACCGGGTCTATGTTTTATAGCCTATGTGAGCTAGTTACTTCTGGAGCTACCTTATCTTTCTAATGGTGAAAGAATTTTTGAAATCGGTCCCGTAGTTTTTGAGTTTATTCGTTACAAACATACAAAAATACAAATCTCTCCTCGTTGTAATATAAGTATAGATAGACTTAATGTGAATTAATTAATGTGGAATATTCCATCTTTTTTATGTTCCATAAATCAACTGGCTCGTTGGTCTGGTGGCAAAGCACATCGCTTTGTGATAACGAGGTCCGGGTTCAAATCCTAGGTCGGACAAGTATAGTTTTGCTAACGAAAAATTCCCAGTATGACTCCTGAGTCTGGAATTGTGCCCGGTATATGGCAATAGGCTCGCTCCCTATTACATAGGACCTAACATCGTCGGCGAAACGTGGGTGTACTCAGTACGCCTCTGCCACCCCCGCTTGGGGAATAGAGGCGTGACGACGCGTATTTTTTTGTTTTTTAATACAAACAACTTGTATAACAATGATGTTAATAGGATAGCCCTAGAGATATAATTATAATGTTAATATTTATGATCACCCAAGGGTATAAGATTGTTGCCAATTATGAAGTTAATACGAAAATCCTTATCTTGAAAATGTAAAGGAAGGACACTTTTACGCTTATATTCCTCAAGAGAGGCAGATGTGTACTGGAAACTCTACTCTCTGTCTACCCCGCAAAGGATCTGGTGTGATGATATAGATAGATAGCGATATTAGAACCGAATTTTAAAGGAGACGAGCCTATTGCCCTAATACTGGAATTGATACTAAGAATCTTTCTACAGAATAACTCTTTAAAAAAGGGGAAACCGGCTTCAAAAAGCAAAAAATGAATATCTGAAGTCGGTGACGGTTAGTGCAGTCGGTTACTTGGCACCGAATTCAAATATTAAGTTTATGCTATTTGATGTCGGTTTCCCTTTTTTAAAAGTTATTTTTTTACAATTTTAAGTGATAAGTGAATTAATTATTCATATTTATATACACACACACACACACACCGTCACGCGTATATTTCCAAAACGGGGGTGGCAGAGGTGTACTGAGTGTAAAGATGAGAAAGGGTATGCTCCGTTGGTTCGGGCATATAGAAAGAATGCCAGAAGAAAGAATGACAAAACAGATATACAATGCGAAAGTGGAAGGATGTAGGTACCGGGGAAGACCTAGACTATCTTACCATGACCAAATAGACCGTGTCTTAGCTGAAGGGCAAGTCAAGAGTCTCCGTAACCGGCGAGTGTGTATGAGACGAACTATGAGAGTGGAGGAAGCCAGAGAGGTATGTAAGGAAAGATCCTGTTGGAACTCTGTACTCTCTGCCTACCCCGCGAGGGAGCTGGCGTGATGATATAGATAGATAGATAGAATAACGGAATCTATACATTCATGCTGCTTGCGTCTAAAGAGTCCTCTGGTGTATCTTCCAAGTCAATACCAATTTCATTAAATGGGACCACCCCGAACTACACTAACCGCAAAGCAAAAAGAATCATCAAAATCAGTTTATAAAAAAGACGTTATAAAAACATACAGACTTATTGTAAACCTCCTCCTTTTTTAAAGTCGATTAATATTCTGATTTGTTCCTTGGTAGTCACTCAATCTACAGATAGATAATTTTTGTCGTTAAGGAGTACCCTAGTGTACATTTAAACTTTAAGGTCCAATACCACTGAAATAAAAATGGGACTTTGAAGCTATACTGAGCCCAATACAAAAAGAATAATTAAAATCGGTCCAGAATTGACGGAAATATCGGAAAACATATATATAGACGAACATAGAACCTTCACCTTTTTTAAGTCATTTAAAAATAAGCACCCTCACTCTATTCTCCAAGTGGGGGTGGTAGAGGTTTATACTAAATCCACGCGTTTTTCACCCATGATGTTGCCGATGATGATGAGGTCCTATATAATAAGAGGCAAGCCTATCGACAGATACCGGGCAACATGCCAGTCTCCGGACTGATTTTAGAATTTTTTATAACAGGAAATTAGATTTTGTCCGACCTAGAATTCGAACCCAGGACCCTTCGTGATCGTTTCGCGTACTATTCGTCACTAGAGGGAGTCTTTTTTTTAATTGATCTAAGATTTCAACCAGTTTTCGTGATCTTCAGTCGCACCTTACACCGATAGACCAATAAGAAAGTCTACTCAAGGGTGGGACAGCAACTCAGGCTAGCAAAAAAGCAAATATAATTGTTGATGATTTCTATTGATTTAAAAAAAAATGTAGCCCCACAGTAAGATAGACTCCTGAGTCGTAGGTGCGTTTACATACACAAACATCAAAACCGAATCAAATATTTGTGGGTCACAAAGATTTGCCTCGTGTGAGGATCGAACCTGCCACCATTCGCCTCCCGTTAAATTACTCAAATAAAATCAAAGTGCACTCAAAACAATGATAATAATCACTAATGTACTTGGAAATACGTCGAAATGAGTGTACTAACGAGGTGTTTCCTTACTCCCGGATGAGGCGAGACTATCCAACATGGCCGCCGGAAATACCCTCTCCTGGAGCCTTCATTTCCGGTCCGCTTTCCGTCCGGTCCTCACCGCCCATTCCGTCGCCTCTGGAAAGTTTGCTTGAAGCTTGATAGTTCTATTGAAAATTTATCATATCTGGATATCGAAATTTATTTCAATAGCTTATATTCATTTTTACTATTTTTATAATATATTTAGTACTAGTTTCTGCCCGCGACTTCGTCCACATTAACCTTAGATAGGAACCTTATTTTTACAGGATAAAAACTATCCTATGTTAATACGTGTCACGTGATATATATATGGTCACTATGTAATGGCTACTATGTCTCACACACAGTTTATTACCTGGATTAATATCCAGCAATCCAGCTATCTGTGCGCTCAATATCATCCTAAGCCGCTCACCAGTTTTTTCGTGATTAAATAACAAACATCTAAAAATACAATCTTTCACAGTGTAGTTATTCTGTCAAAAAATTCCCAGTCAGAAGTCAGGAATTGTTCCTGAGGCTCACCCCCTATTCCATTGGACCTACCATCGTCGACGATAAAAGGATGTACACAGTTCAACTCTGTCACCCCCGCTTGGGGCATATTGGCGTGAAGGTGTCTATTTTTATTTTTTAAGTTGTGTCTATTTTTATCCTATAATTTGAAACCAATATTTTTGTAATATATATTTGTGTCTATACACATATGTCTTTATTAATTGATGAGTGCAAGTGCAAAGCAAAGAAGGTGCAAAGCTTAAGTGTGTTGTTGTGAAGCGTTGACAGATGACATCTGTCAAATGACGAATAACCGATGACAGATAGTCGATGGCGTTATTCGATTAGCAACGGCGGACGTATCACGGAGCAGCTAACCTCACTGCATTCCATATAATATTCTCCAACTATTTTGCGCATACACGCATATCAAGGAAGATCAGTGTGCCAGACGAGATATCAGTATTATTTCAAAATTTATCTTATGTTCGGCCACAATGGGGGTTATGAAAACGAAGTCAAACCCACAGCAGCATTGAAACGGCCATCAAGAAAACCTAAGCGCCGACAAATATATTTTACTACCTATCTCGCAAAGGATCTGGCGTGATAATATAAATAGATAGAAGTACTTTTAAAGTAAATATTTTTTTCAGTATTCGTAAGAAGATGGACCGTTAATCTGAAACCCTAGCACGAACAGATTGACGGTATCGCAACGCTATTGAATTGTTATGGCATCCTTTTCACTCTAAAATTTTAATAAATAAAGATGAACGTGACAGCACGCCTTTTTAGGTTTAGGTTTATAGACATTTATTCTCATTAAGAATTACATTGGAATTCACTTATCACGAGAACGTTACATAATTAAAAATATTTTACAAATAAAACGTACATGCAGACGGTAGTCAGAAAACACTTGCCTTAAAAAAGGTATAAGATTACCCTCTAAATCGTACTTTTTTGTACCGGCAGGGTCAGGCGTAGATGAAATGGAATGCGAACAAAGATATAGGCTATGCGAAATACTAGATACTTTTTGACGACGTTAATACACGTCAAATTATTTGCGCTAAGGTCATTGGTGAAAATCACGAGTAACAGCTATATGCAACACAAAGCCGGTTGACATAGCTATATTGGTACCTTCGGCCTTCGTTTTGCAATGGACACTTTTCCAGATTTAGACCTTTTTAAAACAAGATATAAAGCAAAAACACAACGAAAATATCTTGCTTAGTTAAAAAGTTCTTGTGGCTTCCTACCGACTCCATCATCAGACCCTGAACACCATTCATGTCTCAAGTACTCTTCAAGGCAAATCCAACGAATCACGGCGAGGTTATATTGTGTAACTACACAATGAAGCATCATCGTGTTTCATTCTAGGCAGTGCCCTATAATCGCGACACATTTTTGTGTGACCCACAATTATTTGTTTCGGTCTGGGTATTCGTGTATGTGAATTTTCATGTTTGTAAACGCAACCATGATACAGGAATAAATCCTAGTGTAGGACTAAGTTTTTTTTTAACAAAAAAAAGAAATCAAACCGACACTACCGCTCTAACATTAATATTATAGGACCATTTCGAGAGCTATCAATCGCGTGAATCTGTAATAATCTGGCACATGAGCGATTGTACCTTATTTTCACGTGAAGTCTGTCAAACTGTATTGATTTTATGTATAATATCCATTTTTTTTATATTTTCTCAAACAAGCCGGATTATAGTGAGTTATATTTTGAAAATAGGCCATTCAATCTATTTCCCTAGCACTCGAAACGCAGATAACTATGGGAAACTGCTTCACGTATCGATATTTTACGGAAAGTGACACATCAAAGTTACATAAGTCTGCACTTTAAAGAAGGTGAGTATAAATACTACACGTTGACAGACCAAATAGATATGTATGACAAGCTTCCAGTTTGCCTCCTCATTTACTTAATACTGACTATAATTTCGGTGTATTGATTATAATTTAAGTGAAATACTTTTCTAGTTCCAGAGATCCTTAATTTTTTTATCGATTCCTAGACGTTGCCTTTAAAAAGCACATCACTGTTAAACTGTTTGTCTATGAGTAGAATTGTGTTTACTTTATGGTCGAAACGGAGACTTTTTATTTGTTGAACCGTCGAACCAATAGAGTGATTATCTTGGTCTCTCTGCTGGTCAATTTGTATATAGTTACTTAATTATATTACATCTACATGTACTTATACTACATTTATGTTCAGAACAAATATTTTTACCAAAATCTTTTTTTAAGATTCCATCATTTTTGCTTTATAAAACCGACTCGTAAACTTCTGTTATAACTCAAGCCTAATTTAATCTGGATTACCCTTATTGCCAATTTTAAGGCAACTTTATATCTGTCCGACGTTTTATCTCCAGGTCTTCCCTTGGGAAATATTCCTCCAGCCCAAGAATCACAGCTCAGCATTACAAACGCTTTCTCCTTCGAAATAGTATAATTTCGTAGTGTTTTATAGTTATGGATCTCCATAACCAGTGAGCGTGCATAAGACGAACTTTAAGAATAGAGGAAGCCAGGGAGGTGTGAATGAAAAGAACCTGTTGGAATTCTGTACTCTGTATACCTCGCAAGGGATCTGCCGTCCAACCTAAGATTTGTAACCAGGACAGGAAATAAACGATTTTGGACTTTGTCATTGAATACTTTCCTCAACCCTCTCCAAAAAGAACTGAAAATCTGTTGAAGATCACATCTATCTATATCATGTACGTACCTGACTATGTATTAACATAGGATAGTTTTAATCCCTAAAAAAATTAGGTTCCTATCTAAAGTTAATGTGGACGAAGTCGTGGGCAGAAACTAGTACTAAATATATTATAAAAATAGTAGAAATGAATTATCTATTGAAATAAATTTCGATATCCTGATTTGATAAATTTTCAATGGAACTATCAAGCTTTCAGCAAACTTTCCAGAGCAAACCCGTTTTACTAGAATACCACGAAGTCGAATGGGCGGTGAGGACCGGACGGAGAGCGGACCGGAAATGAAGGCTCCAGGAGAGGGTACTTCCGGCGGCCATGTTGGATCGTCTCGCCTCAGCCGGACACGGAAACACCTCGTTAGGATACTTGTTTCAACGTATTCAAAGTACATTAATAATTATATCAATGCTTTGTGTGCACTTTGATATTATTTAAGTAATTTGACGGAATAATTTGTCCAGGAGTTAAAAGCTTAAGCCGCTCTGTCCAATATTTTGTATAAAATATTTAATTTTCGGCTAGTATACAAAATGATTTTATCGATAAAGCTTTCGCAGTAATATGGAAAAGTACTAATACTACATCTATGGGAAAACACAAGTATGGTCTTTATCATTAATGTCAAAAAAAATGTACACGGGTGTGACTGGTAACGACGGACGGATTTGTCCTCTTTCTTATCACTGACATGACATAAGCGAAGCAGTGCAAATATATAATCTTGTAAATACTCCCTCGATGCTTCTAGTACCTCTATGTCTATAATTGACACCATAAAGCTATCACCAAAGAAGTATGAAAAAATAGTAACCTGATTTTACAAGAAAATTGTCCCAAGCTTCGTAAGAGCCAGTGAGGTGTATATATGTAATATCGATAATAAACCAAACTTAAATTGTTTGTTGTTTGAACTAATATAACTTAAAAATTGGCTATTGTTGGCATTTGTATGTGGGTCTATGTGTTCTTAAAATGTTTTCGTAATTTTCTTTTGCTTTGGAGTACTCTTAGTGCTATTTTATTTTCGTCGTGTGTGCTGTGATAAAAACGTTGTGATACCAAGGAAATGAAACCACACATTTTAAGATTCAAGTTTTTATGCATGAAAACGTCTGAGTCAAAAATAATCAATTTAGTTAGAGTCCAATAAAATGCACTTACAAGAGTCAAACATTACAACTTTTGAAAAAATCTGGCAAAAGACTCTCCATATGATAAATTGTGACTGCCTCGTTGGTCTAGTGGCAAAGCGCATCGCTTTGTGATCACGAGGTCCTGGGTTCAAATCCTAGGTCGGACAAGTGTAGTTTGTCTAACGAAAACTTCCCAATACGAGTCCGGAGTCTGGAATTGTGCCCGGTATATGTCAATAGGCTCGCCCCCTATTACATGGGACCTAACATCGTCGGCGAATGTGGGTGTACTCAGTACACCTCTGCCACCCCCGCTTGGGGAATATAGCCGTGACGGTATTTTTTTTTGTTTATTTCTATTCTACAAACCTTTCGGCTAACCATGTCATATTTTCACAAAATGTTTTTCACATCATATGTTTTGGAAACCGTTGATTTGATTGAACTGCTCAAACCCAATCAGTTTTACGAAATGTGCCTTTTAATTAGTCATGCAAGATGATGTAGAATCACATACATTATTTAAGTATTTGTTTTTATTACATAATTATAGTTTCTAAATTTGCTAACATTATTGTAATATAATATTTGATTTTCAAATAAAAATTGTTGGACATCAATTAGAATATTTATTTAGTTGGATTTTTGTTTAAAGAAAAGCTCTCGGACCAAATTGTAGATTGCACGACCAGCTCCTCGCTGAAAAACGACAAGTGTATGTGTGTTCACACAAAATATCACCGAACGATTAGCCTTTACCTATGAAAAGAACTCAAATAAACAAATTTTGTTGTATTCATATCGGTGAATAACCTAATTTCATTACTGCATATGCCACTGACCTTCACTTACTAACCGAAAATGGGAAGCTAACCGACAACATGAGACCCTACAATATTTCTTTCAGCATCAAAATCCATTGCTTGAAATTAAATAATTTAACATTATGAATTTGTCATCTCATTTTAGAAATAATAGTTGAAACTTTTTGACTTTCTGTGGAGTGAGCTGAGACTAAACGCTAAACAACACTCGCCACCATTATCAGTTCTTAACATCTTTATTTTGGCCGAACCGAGTGACCTTGTTTCCATAAGCCCACACACATCTGCATGAACTATATTCAAAACCTCCTTGCTCTTTGACACACTAGTAGGGAAAGGTAATCTGGTTTTTTTTACCTCTGCAGCAAACTGTACAATTATTTATATCTATTTCTGCCTTATCTTGGCAACTTAAGCCCTCTACAGCACCATTTCTCATAATTTTCAGATCATTGTTATTAATGTGACCAAAACGCCGGTGCAAAGTTTCAGTTAGTTACTGCCTTCGCTCCTTACAGTCCATCTGACTTTTTAATGTCGAACTTGTACACACCATTTACATGTTTGGCTTCTCCAATACAGTCATTTTGTAGGTTATAAATGCGAAACATATTTTTCATAAAGATGACTCTGTTGTCACTAGATATTCTTTCTTTCTGATAAGAGTTTTGTTGTTAGGTTATATACACACAAAACATTGTTTATTTTTATGTTATACTCAAAATTTTTAACACATATTGTTATTTCTAAATCACCAGAACATACAACCGAGACACTGTCTTTAGTTGCCACTACAATGTCTCGAGCTTCCGTATTGTATGAAATATTTGTCTATAATTTTTTGTTCGACTCTGATAATAAATAAGTGCTGGCGCCTGAGTCGACATACCAGTCTTTATCGCTAAATTCTCCACTTAGAAACATTGCACTAAACGCGTTCACTTGTTCTTCAAATTAGAAAATTGATAGACATTGATTTTTGTAATGTCCAATCCTTCTACATTTATAGCACTTGATGTTTTTACCGGCTTAGCGTCATTTGCATGGCCGATGCCATATGCCATTTCTTTGCAAGTTTGACGTGCATTATTTCGATATGCAGTTTTTGTAATAAATGCGCCTTCTGCTTTTGTAATTTCAAAATCTGCACTCATCTCTAGTAGTTTCGTCTTTATAGCGGCTGCGCTAATGTTAATCCCGAAATGTTCGATCGCCATAATCATTGGCGCGATTGCCTGGCAATCCTGCTAACAAAAGTGAACCAACCCACTCGTCGTTGATCTCAAAACCAGTACCATTTAACTTTTGCGCTGTGACCACTAACTGTGTAACGTAGTCTGTCATCAAGTCGCAACTTTCGAGACGAATTAAGATAAGGTTCATGAGTACTTATGCGGCGAGTAAAACCAAAGTCGTCGAACAACGACTTTAACTTGGTCCACAAGTTCTGGCTGTGCCTTGCGCGCGTTCGGTCGTGTCGCTGCGCTGCCCGCCCTCTCGCTATTTTCGTAGTTACGTACGTATTCGATTTCGACTTGCTTTATTGGAAACGCCTGCGCTTGCGTGGAGTAGTGATCTGGTTGGCTCATATACGTGTATACGTACACATATACGGGCTTGCGACGTTGCTCCTCCGCGTCTGGCTCGCGCGTAGCAACAAGGCGAGCCGTTAGGTAGACGCCGTTCTGACGGCGGTCGGCCTTCCCGCGTTTTTGTAACGGTCGCTTTCCGAGACCTACGTGGTTTGTCGCGGCTGTGCTTACGTGTTTTGTGCTTGCGTGTTTACGTAATTGCATTCGCTGTGCGTATGCTTTTGCGTCTCGTGTAGGTACGGTTCGCGTATCGCCGGTGTGACCAATCACGTGGGTTGCTAGGCAGCCGCGTCGGTTAACGGCGTGGCCGGCCCTCCCGCGGTTTTTTCTCAAGGGTTTGTTTTTAATTGGATTATATAATAGTGTCGTATTGTAAATCCACGTCTTGTCCGTTCGTGGTAAGTCCGGTGGACGCCTAGCGGTGTCGTAAGCCGGGCTTGAGCGGGACCCGAGCGCTCGCCTCCCTCCTTCAGAGGGCGGCCATCTCGGAAGGGCTTGAGCTCTGGCCTTAGGGGCTTCCCTAGTCAGGGCTCTTGATTACACCAGGACCCTACCTTAACCCATCCCACTATCCTATTCTCCGTGCGGCGGTTCTCTTCGCCCCGGAGCAGCTAGGGTTTGGTGCCGCCCGTTCGCCCTTAAGGCGAAGGGGCACACCGCGTCTCCCCGGTAGTGCCACCCCCCCCCGCCGCTGCCCGGTGGGGGGATCAGGGCATCGTTCACGCCCGGGTCTTAGGGCCCTTTTCTTTAGTTCACTCGCCCTGCCATTTCCCCTCTGGAAATGGCGGAAGACTTCCCTCCGGAGTTCGTACGGGACCTCACTAAATACATCTTTCTTCATTGCCCGGACATAGTCCGGGAATTCAGGGCGACGTACTCGCCCGCCTCGCCCGACGCGTCGCCCGCGCGCGCGTCGGCCCCCGGCCCCGCGCACCCCGCGCCTTCTGCGCGCCCCGCGACTCCGTTCGCCGCGCCGCGGACTGATGTAGGGGCGCAGCCTGATGTAGGGTCGAGCGCGCGTCCGCGCGACGCGCCGCCCCCGCCCGGTCCCCGTCCCCGTCGCTCTCGTCGGAGGACGACTTCGTTCCCATCGCGAATGGGAAGCGGGCGCGCAAACCGCGCGACTCGCCGCCACCCAAAATCCAGAGGGCCGGAAACGTTTCCGTTTCTCCCGGCCCCTCCGGCCCCCGGCCGTCTCCGTCTCCCAACGCGGCCGCGAGGGCCTCCCCCCTCGCGCGCCCCGCACGTCCGAACATCACTCCCCCGCCGCTTGTCATTCAGGACAAGAGCGCCTGGGAGCGCATATCCAAGGCGATATACAATCGCCAAATTAATTATACGCACGCGCGTTCCACCGCGCAAGGCATAGCCGTCAAGGTGGCGTCTTCGGACGACCACCGACGGCTATCCGCTTTCCTGCGATCTAACAAGATCGCATACCACACTTACACCCTGGAGGAGGAAAGGAAGCTCAGGGTGGTAATCCGCGGTGTCCCTAGGGAGCTGGACACCGCCGTCATCAAGGCCGACCTCCAGTCCCAGGACCTTCCTGTGCGCCAGGTGCACAGAATGGTAAATGGGCGCTCCAAGGAGGCGTACGACATGGTGCTGGTCGTCCTCGACCGCACCGAGTCCGGCCGTAGGGTCTTCGACCTGAAGGTCGTGTGCCACATCTCTGGCCTCTCCGTGGAGGCCCCCCACAAACGTGGCACGCCCGGGCAGTGCCACAACTGCCAGCTGTACGGGCACTCTGCCCGTAACTGTCACGCGCGCCCTCGATGCGTTAAGTGCATCGGGGACCACGCGACGTCCCAGTGCGCCCGCTCGAAGGAGACGGCGGCCGAGCCCCCCAGCTGCGTCCTCTGCGGCACCAAGGGGCACACCGCGAACTATCGCGGTTGCCCCAAGGCCCCGAAGGGGAAGCGCGGCCGGGCGAGGCGCGGCGGCCGCCGCCGCCCCCGCGCGGTTGCCCCCCCCTCTGCGCCCTCAGCGCAACACCCCCCCGCGCCCTCAGCGCACCCTCGTCCGGTGCCTTCTGCGCCAGCGACCACGGCTCCCCGCGCTCCCGCGCCTCTGAAGCTGACCCCCCCTCCCCCGCCGCTCAGGCCGTCCCTCGGCGCCAACGCGTGGGTGAAGCCGCTGCCTTACACCGCGGCCTCCCACCCTGCGTCAGTGGGCCCTGCCCGCCCCCCGAAGCGCGCGCCGGCGATCCAGCCGGTGGCGGCTTGTCCCCCTCCGCCCTCTAACGTCAGTCAGGACGTCGACCTAATAATGAGCGTCTCGGCGGTTATAAGCCCCGCACTTTTCCCCAGAGTCCGCGAACTCGCACTTCGACTCCGCGCCGCCACCAACTTGGCGGACCAGGTTCTCCTGGCCGCGGAATACAGGGACGTATATGACGTCTTGGCGTCCCTGAAAACCCAACCCCCCCGCACCCAATAATGGATCTACGATCTCCTCGCCAAAAGCCCCACAACCTATCCCTGGCGTTCTTTAACGCCGATGGCCTTCGCTCCCAGCGAGATCAGGTTGCTGATTTCCTCCGAGATCACCAACTTGATATCTTCCTCGTGCAGGAAACCTTCCTGAAGCCCGCACAACGCGATCCTAGAATCGCAAACTATAACCGCGTGCGCAATGACAGAATCGGCTCCCGCGGAGGCGGTACTCTCATTTACTACAGGAGGTCCCTGCACTGCATCCCTCTCGATCCCCCCGCGCTCACCAACATCGAAGCCTCGGTCTGTCGCGTCTCTCTCACGGGGCACCAGCCCATCGTAATCGCCTCCGTTTACCTTTCCCCCACTAAATCCGTTCTCAGGAGTGACTTTGAAGCACTCCTCAATCTGGGAAGCGCCGTCATTCTGGCGGGCGACTTCAACAGCAAGCACGTGGCCTGGAACGGTCTCACCACTTCCCCTAACGGTAGGAGCCTTGACGCCCTGGTCGACGTTCTCGACTTTGACGTCATCGCACCCATGCACCCTACCCACTATCCTAACAATCCCAATCACCGACCCGACGTCCTGGACATGGCGCTTCTGAAGGGTGTCACCCTACGGCTGCACTCCTTGGAAGTAGCCCAGGAACTCGACTCTGACCATCGACCTGTAGTCATGAGACTCGGTTCCCCCCCTTCCGCCCCTCAGCGACCCAAAAAGACGGTGGTGGATTGGCATGCGCTAAGCACGGCCTTGGCGGCCTCGTTCCAAGAATGCTTCTATCCGAGCGTACTACTCCTACCCCACCGAAGCCAATCGGGCCCGGATGCGCGCTTTACAACGAGAGGTAAAGCGTCGTGTCGCGGAAGTCCGGGAGGAACGGTGGGGTGTCCTCCTAGAGGGCATCGCGCCGTCGCATCTGGTCTACTGGCAGTTGGCGCGTAGCCTCAAATCCGACTCCACGACTGACATGCCCCCGCTGTCCCGCCCTTCAGGCGCAGCACCCCCAGCCTTCGACGACGACGAAAAGGCCGAGCTTCTCGCCGACTCCCTCGAGAGCCAGTGCGCCCCCAGCTCTCAGTCCGTCGACCAGTCCCACGTCGACGCGGTCGACAGGGAAGTCGAGCGCAGGGCATCCCTCCCCCCCGTCGATTCCTTGCCTCCTATAACGCAAACGGAGGTCGAAGATCTGATTATGTGTCTTAAATCTAAAAAAGCCCCCGGCCCTGACGGCATTTCGAATCGCGTTCTGAAATGCCTGCCCGCCCAACTCATCTGCCTCTTGGTGGCCATTTTGAACGCCGCCATGACGAACTGCACCTTCCCCGCTAAGTGGAAGGAGGCGGACGTCATAGGCATTCCCAAGCCCGGCAAACCTCGCAATCTCCCCGCGAGCTACCGCCCTATCAGTCTCCTCAACTCCCTGGCCAAGATATACGAGCGCCTACTTCTGGCAAGGCTCAAAGACTTCGTAACGTCCAGGGGTATCCTTATCGACGAGCAGTTTGGCTTTCGAGCCAAACACTCTTGCGTCCACCAAGTGCACCGCATCACGGAGCACATCCTCTCCGGTCTCAATAGACCCAAACCCATCTACACGGGCGCCCTCTTCCTAGATGTCGCGAAGGCATTCGACAAAGTCTGGCACAACGGCTTGATCTACAAGCTCTACCAATTGGGTGTGCCGGACAGACTCGTGCTCATCTTACGAGACTTCTTGTCGAATCGCGCCTTCCGTTATCGCGTCGAAATGACGCGCTCCACTTCCCACTCCATCAGTGCTGGAGTCCCACAGGGCTCAGTTCTCTCTCCGCTCCTGTTTGGCCTTTACACGAACGACATTCCTCGTTCGAGTAAGGCGCATCTAGCCCTATTCGCGGATGATACCGCTCTCTACGTCTCGCATAGGAATAAGGGTTTCATTACCAGACACCTTCAGGCATCCGCCAATTCCCTAGGGAATTGGTTCAGAAAGTGGCGTATTGAGGTGAACCCGGACAAGAGCGCTGCGGTGTTCTTCTCCAGAGGTGCCACCCCGCGCCACTCCCTGCGCCGCCCTAGAAGTAATCTCGGCCAAGTGACCATGTTCGACCGACCCATTCCCTGGGTCAAAAAGGTCAAATATCTAGGGGTCACCCTAAACAGTACCATGTCCTTCGGCCCGCACATCAAGCGGGTCCGTCACCGAGCATCATTTGTGCTCGGTCGTCTCCATTCGTTAATCTGCAAGCGGAGTAAAATGTCCCTTAGAAATAAGGTGACACTTTACAAAACTTGCGTTCGATCCATCATGACTTATGCGTGTGTTGTGTTCGGGCATTCGGCCCCCTCTCACATCGATAAACTCCAAGTGGTTCAAAACCGCTTCCTCCGTAAAGCCGTAGGAGCCCCCTGGTTCGTACGGAACGTCGACCTCCACTCCGATCTAGGTCTCGAACCTATTCGCGCCTTTATTAAAAAGGCGTCGACACGTCACTTCGCGAACGCATCTACCCATGCGAATCCGTTAATCGTAGCCACCGCCGACTACGATCTCCCTCCCGACCCCTGCCGCCACCGCCGGCCGCGACATGTTCTCACCGACCCCCCCGATGCCTTGTCATCCCTTCTTTCCGCTCAGAATACGGGCGACGATGACGTAGACGTAGTAGTAGATCCCCTCCCATAGCCGGCGGTTGACCGGTGCGCTTAGTAGTGCACCCGTCCCCCTACAGCGACTGTCCCAACTGAGGGCGCCTCTTCGAGGCGCCCTCGAGTATGTCGCCTCTTGCCCTTCTGGCTGGCTGGAGCGTAGTGGTTGCACGCTCGCCTTTAAAATCCGGTGAAGCTGTAGAGGCCTCGAGGCCAACAGCGTAGGTCATTCACACACACACACACACTTGGTCCACAAGCTATGCACTGTAGTCTTATTCTTGATATGTACAAACAAAGATGGGCGTGATTAGATTAGTTTTAGGTCATTCAAAGAATAATTTCCTGCCGTTATAACTGTGCTGTATAAAAATGACTAATACTTTGTCATAAAACACGTGTGGTGTTTTTAACGGACTAACGGTATAATAAAAAAAAATATATGACAATAATTTTACTGCAGATGGCGCTGTTGTAGTAACAAATTATTTTTATAACACAGATAATACAACAAAAATAACAAGTACCTCTAAGACCAGTACTAATACTACATTTTGACTACATCTATGTTCAAAACAAATATTTTTACTAAAATCTTTTTTTTAGATTCTCCCCCATTTTTTGCTTTAAAAAACCGACTCGTAAACTTCTGAGATAACTCAAATTTAATTCAATCTTGTGCTCTTATTGCCAATTTCAAGGAACCTTTATAACTGTCGGACGTTTTATCTCCAGGTGTTCCCTTGGGAAATATTCCTTCAGCCCGAGAATCACAGCTCAGCATGACAAACGCTTTCTCCTTCGAAATTGTATATTTTTATAGTAATTCATAGTTATGGATCTGCATAACCGGTGAGTGTGAATGAAACGAACTATAAGAGTGGAAGAAGCCAGAGAGGTATGCATTGAAAGAACTTGTTGGAACTCTGATGTTAAATTAACAATGTTAAATTATTTAATTTCAGGCAATGGATTTTGATGCTGAAAGAAATATTGTAGGGTCTCATGTTGTCGGTTAGCTTCCCATTTTCAAGCAACTCATAAAAATATTGAGGACAACAGCTTCAGCATGCAGCACACCCACAGTAACTATTTTTTCAAAAGTTTTACGTAAGTTATTTATTTTGTTATGTATCTTATAATATGCTAGTTGTTATACATTTTGCCCAACCTGGGATTTGTAACCAGGACCTCGTGATCGCTACGCAGATCATAACTCATATCTCTCTATATCATCACGCCACATCCCTTACAGGGTAGGCAGAGAGTACAGAGTAAGCAGTAAGTACTTTTTATTTGCTTACACAAATAAACGATTATGGACTTTATCATTAAATGCTTACCTCAACCCTCTCCAAAAAAGAACTAAAAATCTTTTGAAGATCACATCTATCTATTTCACCAGTATATCAAAGAGTTCCAACAGATTTTTTTCTTACATACCTCTTTCACTTCCTCCACTCTCAGAGTTCATACACGCTCGCCGGTTACGGAGACTCTTGACTTACCCATCAGATAAGACACGATATACTTAGTCATGGTAAGATAGTCGTCCAGGCACTCATAGCGCTGTGCGACCTAGGTGTTCTTACCGATCACCAAGGTTATGACGACCACCAAGGTTAAGCAGCGTTCGACTCGGTCTCTCTAAGATAGGTGTCCGTTAATGACATTATTGTCTTCGTGCTTCAGAAGGCATATTAAGCTTGTCCCGGTTACCACTTAATGTGGTAGTCAAGTTTGAAGTTTTATAGGCGGCTTGATAAGTTCCAACAGCAGGTAGCCTGCCTCTACCAGGGTGCGTGTGGTGGAGTATGATCTAATCCCTCGCACCTTGATTTATGAAAGAAGGCCTTCACCCAGCAGTGGGGCAGTATGAACTGATAGTCATCTACCCTGGTAGATATGTAGATACATCCTTTCACTGTCACATTGTATATATATGTCTCAAAAGAAACAAAACCAAAATAGCCCAAATCACGATCCAATGGCGTTCTTCTAATGTAAATACATAGACCAATCTGCGTCGTAACCGGCTGGTACATACCCGTGCCAATATTTGTGCAAGGGGTGCGTGACGTCAAAACCCTCCCCAGAACCGATTAGAGTGGTATTTGGAGAGTCAACGGGACCTTAATTAACCGTCATCGGAACAGGTAACTTGAGACCTTTTCGGGTTGTGATAAAAATAAGCAATGTTGGGTAAGTTATAGAGAATATGTTTTTTTATTGTAATATCAAGACCGCCACTGCAGTAAGAGTTGTTTTGTAAAACGATCTAAGTATGTACATGATCGGAATATTACAGAATATCTATATAATATCCACTTAACATACATACGATGCGAAAGGGGAAGGCTGTAGGTACAAGGGAAGACCTAGACTATCTTACCATGACCTAATGGACCGTATCTAATCTAAAGGCAACTTGCGTCTCTGCGATCAGTGCGCTGTATGACACTAAGGGCCTCTTTCATTATCCTCGAGTGAAGTCTAAGGTAGACTACTTGACAATTAAAGTTGCAAGTAAGTCTATCTATGAATTTCACAATTTCTGAGTACTCCTATCCGACGTTTAAACTAGCCAGTTTTATTTGCCGAGTAACGCGAATCGAGAAGTATCCAGTACTTAATTCGAGGGTGGTGAAAGAGGCCTTAATTATGAGACCGGGGTAACCTGCTGCTCTAAAATTCACATTACACCAGACTACACTTCTGCCTACATCGTTGAAAAAAAAGTGTTAGAGATATTTATATCTACGATTCATGATTCAGATTCTAGTCCAAGACCACACAATTCAGCGCTTAAAGCTTACGCCTACGAGAAACTATAATCCCAGTAAGCCATCTCCATGCCTATTTACCTGAAGAAATCTCTGAAATTGAGATAAATCTTTACAGGGCGATCATTCAAGCAATTTTGCTTATAAATCTGGGTACTTCACAAAGGCAAGCTATGCCGCTACAATAGACACGTTTCAAATTTATTTCACGAATACTCCTAAACTTTCAACTTTAGCATTTGTCATACTTTGGGCAGACGAACGATTAAGTTCTTAGATTACAAATATTACACAATAAATAGAAGTAATACTACTTTTCTTTTGTCGCAGTTTAGTTAGGATTTGGCTGCCTCGTTGGTCTACTGGTGTATATTACGAGTAGTGATTACCACAGAATCAGAATCAGAATCAGAATATTTTTTATTCATGTAAACCATTACAGTATTTATGAATCGTCAGAAAAGTAACAAAGACTCTACCGCCACTTCGGAATGTCATTCCTGTGGAGAAGAAGGGCAAGAAACTCCACGGTTACTCTTTTAAAATAAGAAATTACAAACTTTTTCATCTACATTCTGTTGTGGGGTATGGGAGAACAATGTAGGTTGGTCATCAGGTGAGTCTAAGTTAAAAAAGCGAATAATACTATTTATGAGAATGGCTACATGGTTCCCTCATTTACAAAAAAAAGTACATATTGTGTTAAATTAATAGAAGAAAGAGAGGTAATGTTAACTAACAACAGTTGAATAGGTTGTCATGACTCAAGTGGACCTGGAATAGCATCTATCCAAGCATTTTTATCTTTTAAATAATCTTCTATTGAACGTAAATCTTTCCACGTCTTGGGTTCGAATTCTTGGTAGGACAAAGTACAGTTTCTGTTGAAAAATTTCTGGATTTGTGCCCGGCAAAATGGCAATAGGCTCACCCCGTGTTATATGAGATCTAACATCGACACGAAAAGTGGGTGTACACAGTACACCTCTGCCTTTTCTGCTTGGGGCATATAGCCGTTACAGTGTGTAATAAACATGTAATAAAAATAACACATATAATAAAACTGTAACCGAGCTAAACCTGTAGGTACATTATTTTCTGAAAATTTCAGTTGTTCATCTCGCTTCAATTTATTCAGCAAATAAAATCGTTCGTCTGCATATAATAGACAAATTTCGGACAGTTATAAATTAAACTTTTGAAATTATTACTATTTGTAGTCGAGTCATTAAAAGACAAAGCGAATTCATAATTAGGGGATATTAGACATCTCAGTTTTGAAATTGATACCTTTTCACAGAATGTTGAATGAAAGACGAGATTTGTTGCTCGCTGAGTAGCAGATGTTGCCCTCTACACTGTTACCTACAAATAACTATGATTTATGGAAAGTTGCGTGTAATTAACTGCCTTGTCGGTCTAGTATCGTATAATGCGCGTAGCGATCACGAGGTCCTGGGTTCGAATCCTAGGTTGGTCAAAGTGCAGTTTTTCTAACGAAAAATTCCATGCATCAGTCAGGGGTCTGGATTTGTGTTCGGCTAAATGACAATAGGCTCACCCCCTAATACATAAAATCTAACATCATCGATGAAAAATGGGTGTACACAGTACACTTCTGTCACCCCTTCTTGGAAAATAGACGTGCAACGATGCTTATTCTTATTATGTAATCATTTAATTTGGTAATCTTGTTACAATTTATTCAAAAAAACCGTTCGTCTGTAAATAACAAGACGAATTTCGGACAGTAATAAATTAAACTTTTGAAATATTACTGTTTGTAGTCGTGTCATTAAAATACAAAGCGAATTCAAAATGAGGGGACATTAGACATCTTAGTTTTGAACTAAAATTGATACCTTTTATATAAATATTAAATGAGAGACGAGATTTATTGCTCGCTGAGTAGTCAGATGTTGCTCTTTGAACTGTTAGAAGTAACTGTGATTTATGGGAAATTCTGTGTTATAAACAAGTAACTATAAAGTAATTAACTTGGTGGCCTAATGGCCTGTGACGCGACTGATAATTACAAGTTCCTGAGATGAAATCCTAGAACCAAAAAAGAAATCGGATTGGAGATCCCGGATGACTTAGGAGTCTGCCAAATGTAGGTGTACACAGTACACCTTTGCCTTTCCTGGGGGAATATAGCTTTGTCATTACTTGTTTAATTTAAAAAATTACAAATGAAAGAAATGTTAGCACACACACGCTCCACAAGACTAATGTCTGGTCCCATTGGGACTTTATGCCTTTAAAAAACCTTAAATCTAAAAATCTTGGTGGAACGAAAGTCTACTTTCTACTCCTCCAACCTTTGAATATAATATAGGCTCGAATGGATTTAGATACATTCCTCATGTTACTTCCTTGGAATCTTATTAAAACATCTCAAGACCGTTCTTCTTACAAAGGGCAAGCCCATCAAGGGCGGTCGCCCTTTTCAATTTGTTCGCAAACATCTGGGTCAAATGAAGGGCTTCACAACTCTGAAGCCTTAACTTGCGACCGGGATTTGTACTAAGTGACATAGAATTGGGGTATCATTCGAAAGGGTATCAAAGTTGTTGCAATTATACGCTACTCCAAACAACTCTTCATTTTTTCGCGTTCTCTTAACATTTTATACAAGTTCGTTCGGTCAGCTGATCCATTTGTATTAAGAAACAAAAAAAAACAATTTGCGAAAAATATAAAGGTGTAAAACAAAAGTAATTGCCAACATTTAAAAATAACTTAGACTGTCTCGTTAGTTTTTCCGTTAGCGAATAAAGCGTGTAGCGATCACTAAGTCCTGGGTTTCAGTCCTAGGTGAGACGGTAGAAAGCTTCTCAGTTTCAATCCAGGGTCTGGAATTGTGACTGGAATACAACAGGCTCGCGAGACCTGCCATGGTCGGCAAAAAGTGTGTGTACATAGTAGTTACTCCTCTGCCACTCTCGTTTGAATAATACAGGCGTGATTGTATTTCTCTTTTTCTTATTTTAGTTTAGAAAAGATTGCAAGATGGCATGATTGCAAAATGATAAATTTGCCGAATGACAAGATTGGAGAATAACAACATCGCAGAACGAAAAAATTGCAAAATGGCAAATCGCTGAATGACAAGATTGCGAAATGAATGACAAGCGCAGGATGACGAAATGACGACATTAAAACCTTGGACTAAAAAAATATGTTAGGTCCCTAACATTCCTGCAAAATCACATAACCTAGAAAAATATTTCAACCCGAAAGTTATTACAGTACAATGTTCCTTACATTATTCAAACATGTTTAGTCCTGACCCAAAGTGTAAAACACAAAATCTAGCACACAGCTTACTAGACGCAGCTGACTCGGTTTAGGCCGTATATGAGATGAAACTTCGTAAAAGGCATCTAAAGGCGGCGACTTGGTCGACGCTCTGTATCGAATAATCGATCCCCTCACATATTAAACCCACATCATATCTTTGTGTGAACCACAAATATTTGTTTTAGCTTTAGTGTTTGTGTATGTGAATCTCGTGTTTGCAAACGCACTTACGATATAAAAATATTTCAAACTGTGGGGTAATGTTTTTTTAAATGAAGCGTAATATTATCGTTTTATCTGGGGCGAGGCTATTAACGAACAAAATGCCAAAAACTGGGCAATTATTCAGAATCTTTGGAAATATAAATCACACTTTTCTGAATAAGACCTTGTGATCTCCAAGCGCACTATACGCGACTATATCAATTCATATATAAGATTCAATTTTATTGCCACTCCTAAGCTGATTGACCAAGAGCTAAGCTTAGTTAGTTTAGTTTAGCTCATAAAGCTGAGATAATTTTTCTTACTAGTGTGACGACAGTAAACTTGGTACAGTTTTATATATCTTAAGGCTTACCAAACGATACACATTCATATAAATAAACTAAATAGCACCTTATATTGTCATGGTTACAAGGTAAAGGTAAGCAAAGTCTGAATAATGTCCTCGATTATGTAAGCTAAGTTAAACTAACTTAGCTTTTGGTCGACAACCGGTTTTAATACCGAGTTCGCTCGCTGTAGCTAAGCTTCGTTCAAACTGTTGCCCGCATATTATTTAGCGTGACCACAGAACTGTGAAAGCCGGGTCCCGTCCCAAATGTTTGTGACCAAATTGCGGCCGCCCCGAGACAACTTGTGACTTTCCTCACAGAAACTGATTTTGATTTCTTATTATTAAAGCTTATCGTGTTTGTGTTGTATTGGTATGTAAATAAATTTCACTTACCCAAACACATTGAAACAAATGTTTGTGGGTGACACAGATGAGGCTGCCTCGTTAGTTTAGTGGGACGACTCGCGAAAATAGAGAGCTAGGTTCGAACCCATGGTGGAACAAAGTGTGATTTTCTATCGAAATATTATCAGCAGCAGCCCGGAGTATAATGGCAATAATGGGACTTAACATCGTCAATGATAGATTAAGTGTTAACATTACTTCTCTGCCACCCTTGCTCGAGGAATACAGACGTGGCGGTATTTTATTTAAATTACACTTGTAAAGAAATCTAAGTATAATGTCTCAGTATTGCCGAAAATAAATTATCTTTCATTTACTTCCTCCTCCCCGGCGCTAGGAAGTGAAAATTGATTGCTGAAACAATTTTTTACGCATCGTTGGGCATCGCTTGTTGAGTTAAAATGGAATATAAAATGTATTGGACCGTTAACTTATTGATAAATAGAAATGATTGGCAGATTACGAATTGAAACGTTTCCTTTTGATAGCTGCTGAAAATGTTCGATGATAAAAAATGAGTCTTGAAGAGAGATTTAATAACCATACTGTACAATATGATAATAAAATAGAAAGAAAAAGTGCAAGGGAATTAAATTAAGGCCCGCTAAGTTTCTGGCAGAATCTTCTCAGTGGAAACCGCGTTCCAAACAAGTGGTACAGTCGTACAAGGATCTTTTGTCCCGCGGCCAAAATGGGAACTAACGCTGTCTTCAAGTGAAATGTCAGTTCATGACAGTTGCAGAGTTGCCGTTTGCTATGGAAGTCACAAGTTATTTTTTTAATTATTAACCATGCGGGCCCACCTGTTGAAATATCTCCTTGGATGTAGAGATATGTTACTAATTGTTAACCTTAATTTCACACCAACGCATGTCAATGACAATTGATTGAGTTTAACGTTTTATGTCCAGCGGTCCTCGCCAAGTTGCATGCATTTTGAACAACGATCTACTGATTTTGTATATATTGTTTTCACAATCAATAACGCCTTGTTCTGTCACTGAAACACTTAATAAAATATGTAATATAATAAAATAAATCAACGTTATGACTACTCCATGTTTTTGTTCTAGGGACCATAATACACCGGTCGGCACAAAATAGGTGTACTAAATACACCCATTTTGTGCCGACTATTTTAGGTCACATGTAATAGGGGGTGAGCCTGTAGCCATATACCGGGCACAATTCCAGACTCCGGACTCGTACTGGGAAGTTTTTGCTAGAAAAACTACACTTGTCCGATCTAGGATTTGAACCCAGGACTTCGTGATCACGAAGCGATGCGCTTTGATCTCTAGATCAAGGTCACTTTCTAGTTCTAGTGACCTTGATCTAGAGATTAAGTTTTGTTTCGCTTCCGCACTCAAGAGGGAAAGAGACAGTTGCGGATTGCATACGATGTTATAAACAAACAAAACAAGTGAAAAATACATCATTTTGACGCGAATAAAGACAACATAGTATAGAATATCACCTATTTGAACTGATACTTACTGAAAATAAGGCATCCTATCCTTTTTTGTTACTTTATTTGTATAATGTTTACAGTTTTTGATTGCACAGCTCGGCATGTTCGTCGGGCGGTAAACAAGCAATTAAAAGCGAAGCAAGGTCAGTTTTTTAGGACCGCCCACTTTTGTCTTTGTTCAAG
This sequence comes from Phalera bucephala, assembly GCA_905147815.2. Classification (NCBI taxonomy): domain Eukaryota; kingdom Metazoa; phylum Arthropoda; class Insecta; order Lepidoptera; family Notodontidae; genus Phalera; species Phalera bucephala. The sequence goes on along the minus strand of LR990610.1, from coordinate 1,430,008 downwards.
TGGTGCCATTTTTCGAGCGGCGTGCGTGCATCTACCTATATTTAATCGATGATGGCCACTTTGCGACGCCATCATCAGACCAGCTCAACGGTACCATCTTATTGCAATTTCACCGAACTTACATACGTATATCAAATTTTAGCTCAACCTGCAAGTACTTGAAAAATGGATCACACGATTTGAACCGGAAAGTCAGACATACAAATATTGAAAGTTAAATAAAAGCTTGTAAAAATAACGTAATATTGACAAATTGTAAGTACCCCCGTAGGGTTTATACAAAATAAAATATTTGGGTTTGATCTTATTAATATTACATACCTACTGTAGAAAACACCAAAAAGAAATCTTTATTTCCGAAAGAACTGGATTTTTTTAGCGAGACATAAAGGATTTGTTCGAAGAATAGTTACTGGCTACTGTTATGTTGGATCAACAATATCTTGGCAAAACGTGGGAGTTTCTATGTGTCTACCTTTATGTGCCCCTTCAAAGAAAACGGTCGATGATTTATTTATCTCAGTCTTAGAATAAATATATCTGAGTATGACAACACTCCTGAAGGATTACTTATATTGCCGTTAACAGATCGGTGGCGTTTGAAAATTGTTGACTTCATCTGGAATAGTCTACACATATGCCCTATACAAATTCGATTAAGACAAAAATATAAATTTTTTTAACTGACTAGGTTTACCTTTCGTTCATAGTTCATATATCATTCCTTATTAATAGAAACAAACTACAACTAACAACAAAAAGTAACAACAAAAATAATGAATTTAACAAACTATAAGAGAACTCGCGTATGCGAATCGACCGAGTAAAAATGGCAGACATAACCATACTTAAAATGGAATGTTGAACTTCAATGTCATTAAAACGTATAAAAGATACTCATTAATTTGGTATTTTATGATTTGTTTATATGAAATCTCACGAAAGTTTGATCTAGGGTACATTTAAGAAAAAAGCCAGTAATATATACAGACGACTCCGTTATCAGGAAGGCACGTTAAACCTTCGTTAACAGAAACAAAGGTTAAAATAAAAACTAGTCAAAAAACGAATTATTTTCTTTAATATGCCATATTTTTCACAATTTCCTTATCATTGGAATGATAAACCACCACTTAAAACTATTGTGAAAGAAACATTTCAGCCCCGTGACATCGATTCTGGCTAAATTATATTACTAGGTTTACCTTTCGTTCATAGATTCAGAATTTTCTAAATTCTGTCCATCGTCACTCAATATACTATCTAATATGTTCTCTTCCTCACTTTTAGAAGTACCGTCACTTTTGCCTAACACTTCGTTGATTAGTTGATCATCGTTAATTTCGTTATTTATTGTTGAATCTGGCTCTATATCCTTAATACTTGCAATGGCATCATTTTCTTTTACACTATTTTCTACATAACCAACTCTAGTTTCGCTACTTATATCTATATCATTAATCACAACATCATTCGTCTCTTTATTTTCTAAAGTTAACATATCATTTATTTCGTTTTCTGGAACTAAATCGTGTTTTTCTTTATAATTATTATCTAATTCTTCTGTAATATCTTCGATTTGTACGTCACCTTTTTTACCCGTTTTACTTCCAATTTCATTAGAAACCTCTTCATTTTGTTCAACAATAGTTGGTATATTTGTTTCATTGTCCTCTTCATCTGAAAAATCCTCATCTGCATCACCATTTAAGACTTCCTGAGCTAATTTGGCGTTACTTGATTTCAGCCCCCTTTTAGATGGCTGTCTTGATTTAATTTCTTTTTCATCATCGTTGTCATAAAGTATGATGTCATCAAAGTATCTCTGTGATGGCCTTATCGGATACTTGTCCCTAGAAATTATAAATATACAAATGATTGCTTTTTAATCCCAGTTTATGAAGGAAATATATCTTCTAAAGGAATTTCTGATGGATTTTTCCCGGAAATTAATTTCCTGTTTCATTAATTATTGGTATTATACGAAGCATTTTTCTTTAGCTGTGCATAAAACCTTCTTTTAATATTTATTCTTTAAGGGGTAGACAGTTGGAAGAATAACGTGCAGCTTATGCATGTTTATAGCTTTTTTAAGACTGGGTATCTTATTATTTTAGTATTTCTGACAACAGCTTGGTGCAGTAGTCTGAGCAAAGGTCACTTAGCTTGGTTCGAATATGTAGTTAGGGGATTCCTACATGGAGAAAATACTTGTGTGACCCACAAGTACCTATCCGTTATGATATGGATGTTTCTGAATAGGCAAGCCAACCCATGACATAGGAATAATTCCAAGTGTGATGCAATTATGTTGTTTTATAATTTAGTAGCAGAAATTCTTTACCTGCGTTCCTCCTCATATTTGCTAGGTACCATGAAACAGTTAGATTCCCTGTAAATAAGCCTTCTCCTGCTGACCCAAGGCCACTGGAGACTCCAATATGAACTCTGAAAAATAAAACAACACATGATTTATGCATATAGTATTTATATTTCGCATATTACTGCTTCGTTGATGTGGCAAATAATGTGCGAAACGATCACGAGGTTCTGGGTTCAAATCCTAGGTCGGACAAAATGTGATTCTTCGATAGAAAATTTTCCAGTATACCAGACAGTTATAGAAAAATCCAATTTTCCTTCCAGTTATTTTGTCCATCAACAATGAAATATATTTGTAGAATCAATATCCTCACATATTTACTCACGCCCTCGAGCGGACGACCCCCAAACTTAATCCGTTTTATCCAAACAAAGAAATAGTTGACATTACAAACAAAACGAACGGATAGGTAAATAGCTAAAACAACTATTTATCCTGAATTTATTGTCTCAAATAAGCGTATTATTTAAGCGTTCATATATAATAATTTAATTTGACATTTATTTGTACTACTAAAAAAATCTGTTTATGAAGAGATTTTTTTAAAGTTTTGTATTCTTTGCGGTACGAAATGAAACTGTTCGTCTATCCCATCCGTGTCCGTCCCACGATAATGGATGCTGCAAAGCACTCGAAATTTTCTTATTGTTCTATAATCCTCATATTTTCTGGCGTTCCTTTTCTTTGGCAATGTCACAAAGCAAGATAGCAACCAGACTTCAGATATTGGCCAGTATCATACACGAGATTAAGTAATCTGACGTGTTTGTCAAGATGTTTATCTTAAATCAATTTTAGTTCTTCACACTATATGAACATTATCGGGCCGAGCGGATTACCCAGTTTTTGCTCTTTGTAGTGCTCTTCGTACCACGTCTTTGAGTATTGGGTATCCTTGTATAATATCAGAAGGCACTAGTGAGCTCCTAGATCCGTCTGCAAACATAGTATATATAGACGGCACCATTTGTTAGTGTTTACAATTTTTATAAATATGGTGTATCGATGTATTTAGCATTAAAACAAACCTCATATGAGCCCGCCTTTTGCGTTACTTTTTTTTAAAGTGATAATTTAAAAATAAAAACTCCAGTCGCCGCGATTATGTCGATTGTCGGCCGATAATGCGCATTGCGATCACGAGGTCCTGGGTCCAAATGCAAGGTCAGATAAATGTAGTTTTTCTATCGAAAAATTCCCACTATCAGTGCGGAGTATGGAACTGTGCCCGATATATGGCAATAGGCTCGCCCCCTATTACACCCACTTTTCACCGACAATGTTAGGTACATTGTCGGTGAAAAGAGGGTGTACACAGTACCTACACCTCTGCTACGCTCGCTTGGAGAATATAGGCGTGACGGTGTTTAGTTTTTATTCTATCTATCCATATCATCACGTCAGATCCCTTTTATTTTTATTCTTTTTTTATTAAGGACTGGTCTGTGATAAACTCCTATTTCACCTGATAAAACGTGACCATGGGGCCAAAGCAGTAGTTCGCTGACTCAGAAATAGCCTATTCACTCTGAAATAGGCTGAGCAGACGGAATTAAGACCGAGTTCCGAATCAGTATGAGTGGGTCAGACCCGCCTCCACATTTAATTTGTACAATTCGTGTACATTCGTGTATTTCATATTTCTATTTATACTGGTACCAGATATTAATAGTCTCTAAGTCTGATCTCGACCTTAAAAACATTTTAACTTAAAAACCACTCGGTTCGGAATCCAGTGATTTATATTTGAATGGCTCCACTACGTGTCTTTATCAAAGTCTTATTGTATTTATTGCTGTAATTTCACTTGAGAGTTGATTTCTAGACCCAAGTGAAGCTATTTTTACTAGGAAAAGTGTAATCAATAGTGTTGGAAATTGTAGTCTCGCCGTCAGTAGTTTACCTCGAAAATGAGTTAGGATATTTATAATGCTTTGGATACTATCGAGTGAATGGATGGTACAAAATGTAGTAATACTGTTGATGGATTTTAATAGTGTCAATAGAATAGGACTAATAAGATTAAACCAAAAGAGTCTCTACGCTATCGACGCTTACTAATTTTATAGATAGAATCAACAGTTTTGGACAGTAGATTTTAACAGCAAACAACATAATTTATTGCACAAATGCAACTATTCACAGTCGATAGTTAGTTAGGCAAAAAGGGGCAGTTAAGTACATGCATCATCACGCCTATATCCACTAAAAAGAGACTACAGTTCGCTACATGCTACGATTCTTATATAGCTCTTTCGCTTCATCTACATTTATACAACTCCTCATGCATTTCCGTCGGCTTAGAGTGCCACGCACTTGGAACTTTTTAAACTATTAATTAATTTGGTCGTGATAGGTTTTCCTTGGGTGACCTCTTCCGACGCTCCCACTCACTCACATTTGTTCGATATTTACCTGGACATATTTGGATATACCAATTTAACTTGCTTATTACTTTGAATTGACGGACGCTCCAGTGGTTAAGAGCTTAAGCCGCTCCGTACACTTGATCGAGTAGTTGAGGGTTCGATTCCCGCATGGGACAAATCTTTTTGTGATCCAAAAATATTTATGGTCTGGATGTGTGTGAATTTTCATGTTTGTAAATGAAACGACGACCACGACAAAGGAATACAAAAAAAAAACATAAGTGTACATACATTTCTACCCCCCCTTGAGGAGTATAAGCGTTACAGTGTTTTTTTTTGTATTAATTTTTATATTGTAATAATTTTATTGTTGTATAGCATGTGGTTAGATTATGTGGGAAGCTTTGCTCAGTTGTGAGACAATCAATATAGGTTAACAAACTAAGTAAACCCTTCCACTGTTCTGCTAGTTCCCTGCATCCCATTTCCATGGGTGGGTACTCACCACTTTAGCGCGAACTCTTCGTTTTCTGGCCTTCTCCTCCTCCAACCGCCTTTCTTCTTCACTGTCATAGTCTTCCACCTGCAAATACGACCAATATAAATAAAATAGAAAAGATTCATTTGTTTGTTTGTAATCGATACATTCTGAAAATACTGCAGAGATTTTAATAAAAAAAACTCCATTATCCAGAAGTAACATACACCCGGTAGATGGCGCGGAACACGGCTCGTAACTATATATATAAAGCTATAATATAACCCTCAGTAGTAATCCAGAGGCTGGTGTTCGGCCCCATATGATGGTACGTAATATTGTTGGCTAAATCATCGATATTGAATATCGACCCCATGGGGTCGACCACTTTAGGAATCCCTGGTCTAGACTATCTTACCATGGTAGTTGAACCCGTAGTTAATTTAATAAAGAAGACATAACCTATTCTATAATAATACTAAGATATTTCTTTCATTTTCTCATTCACTAATAATAACTCAACAAACATCCTTTGCCCAGGAAAGGTCATCCAATTAATTTCGCCCTTCAGGGATCTATATCGAGCCTCACCCGGCCAATTAGAGAAAATATTCCGGCAATATCACGTACCGGCTACTGTTTAATAAAGCAATCGGGACTTGTACTACTGATGTTTCATAAAGCAATCTGTCACTCAATACAAGAACCCCTACTACGAGTCCTCGTTACTTAATTTCGATGAAATGAAATTAATGAAAATTTAAATGAAGTGAAAAAATATTTATTCAGTGCAGCACATCAAAAAACAGAATTACATAAACATACCTATAGTTTTTATTTTTATTTTACTTTATTAGGAACATAAACAGTAATACTTTTGGTGTTAATTAAAAGTATGAGAACTGATAGACAACTTAAATGTCCCCAAAAACCCACTACAATGTCCACAAATTACTTTAGTGATATACGTATATTTAATCAAATTAATTATAATTTACTTCGCAGTGCTTTCATGTGTAAAATTTCGAAGGCAATGCTGTTTAATTCACCTAAAGCAAATTTGTTTCCTAGTACCTATTTGCAACTAAAATCAAGAAAGCAATTTGAATATGTGATTTTTTTATCAATTGTGATTTTAGCGGATATTGAGAAGAAAAATTGTAGGTGCAAAATGAAAAAGAATTACATATGATTTTCCACATATTACCTCTGAAATTTTCCATGCCTAGTGCAGACTGATTCGTTTAACAAATGGTTGGGGTAACTCTAATTGATCGAATATAGTACCGTTCATTAAGCTACCAAGTTCTATTTAGATACACGAACAAGCTGCTTGAAAGTGTTGCCTATCTTTGTGCCAAAGTATATTGTCGAAAATTGCCCCAGAACCAACAAAAATTGGACCATCATTATTTATCTATTTTATTAAAATAATGGCAAATATCCGTATCTAACGGACAATTTGTAATCTAGAACGAATATTTCAAAGTATTGTAAGTACTTATATCAAAGTCGGCGACATCTTTACTGAATGTCAACACACAATATAACCTCATATGTATTAATGGCTACTGAATTATAACCTCAAAATCTTATACTTTTTGTGCAATATTGCGATTCCCCCGCTTGTCCGTGTAATAATGAATACCTTTAGAAAGTTTATATGTGATTTGAAATCATACAAGTATTTTTTTCATTGTTGTTGGTCAGAACAAATCATGTATGGGCGCCAACAATGTCCTTTCATCCAAATTCGTTCAGCCGTTTTTGCGCGATTGAGCAACAAACATCCAAACATAGAAACTTTCACATTTATAATATTAGCAGGATAGCTATACAAGGTGTAACATAATAAACGCAAGACCTTAGACACCCCGATTAGAGAATTGCTTCATAAATTCAAAACAAAACCAAATTTTCAAATTTAAAGCTGTTTACCCTTTTTTAAAGCACTTTTATACCCCAATTAACAATGAAACATGTACGTGTATGTGTGCGTTTTGAAAAATACGTTTTAGAAATGCATTTGGAATCTTCTTCTTGCTATAAATTAAGAATAAATTTAATTTTTTATAGCGCACTGAAGGAGTAATAGCATTTTTTGCAAATTTAAAAAAAAATAAGGTACATTGATAATTGTTGGAATCAATTTAGTTACCGATTTAGAACAAACGACTTTCAGGTCTTGCGTTTGTTATGTGACATCTTGTATAAACAACTGAGACGGGACATTTATTTGTACATTGTTGGAAACCCGATGTGGGATGATTCAATGAACGCGAATGAACCCTTTATATAAAAAAAAAATCAAAAGTTAAGGTAAAACTCGAACTTAATGTGTCGTATTACTGAAAGGAAATAAAAATGTAACTTACGATAGGATCCTCGTAAAAGTAGTATACATCTTCAAAGTCATCAGGCCTGAAAGTTGAAAAAAAAATCAAACAACCGCGGTAAAATGGAAAAAAATGATTAGTTTTATTTCGAAGTGTGCCGCGTTCGTCCTTCATGAAAATTCATAATACATCCACATTCAATTCCTTTTCCGCCTGAAAAAATGTTTATAATCTTTATTTACAATTTTGATTCATGTGTAATATTCGGGTAAAGATGGACGGCTTACTGGACCGCGTGGTCATGGATTTGAAACCCGTACGGAAAATTCTTTGAGAAAACCACAATATTTGTTTCTGTCTGGGTGTTTGTGTGTGTGAATTTCATGTTTGTAAGCGCACCCACAGCAAAAAATAACTTCTAGAATGGGGCTAAGCTTTTTAAAAAGACAATATTCTTTTAAAAACTAATAGAGTATGAGAAGTTTGTTAAAAATTCTATTGTGAAAAAGCATGGAGTGCTTGTGCTCAAATGTTATAAATAGTTCATTGGTGGCTATTTATAAATGTAACACCGTCACGCCTATATTCCCCAATCAGGGGTGGCAGAAGTGTACTGAATACACTCACTATTGCCATATACCGGGCACAATTCCGGACTCCGGACTTCCACTGGGAATTTTCCGTTAGAAAAACTATATTGGCCGACCTAGGATTGCTTTACCACTGGACCAACGAGGCAGTCAGCTTATAAAAGTTCTTAGTTATTATAAATACCCGGTCGACAAAAGCGCCACCTGCCGGGTGAAAGAATTTTTGAATTCGGTCCAGTAGTTTTTGAGTTACAAACATACAAAAATACAAATATTTCCTCTTTATAATATTAGTATAGATATACAAGGAGTACATTATAAACGCAAGACCTGAAAGTAGTTTGTGCTAAATCAGTAACTGAATTAATCTCATCAATTTTTAATGTATCTTACATTTTTTTATCAACATAAGCTGTTACTCTTTTAGTGCAATATAACAAACTAAATCAATTCTTGATTCAAAGCAATGGGGAGATTTTAAATTAATTTCTAACACGTATTAGTCAATACGCACACATAAACGTACAAGTTTTATTGTTAATTGGGGGTATAAAAGTGCTTAAAAAGGGATAAAAAGAACTTTAAATTCGCAAGTTTCGTTTCGTATTGAATTTGTGAAGCAATTATTTAATCGGGGTATCTTCACTTAGGTTGCGTTATTTATGATACACCTTGTATAATAAAAAGCACCCCGAGCCAAAGGCGCACCTCTAAAAGATTACAGGCTCAGTTCTACGGTGATACTAGCGCGAGTAACCCGCGTCAACCGTGTTTGCAACAGTTATTGTTTAATTTAATAATTATTAGTGATTCTCCGGCTTCAGCGCTAAGCCTAGCAGTGGCCACTGCCATAACCGGTTTCTGGACAATGAGTTACCATCCATCTACGTATTTTAATGGATAATGTTTACAATAGTATGATAAATAATGAATCATTTAGTGATAATGATATGCTAGATGCAGAAGTAGAAGTATTGGTAATGAACAAACACATATAGAAAAAATGAACGAAGATACCATAATATCATTAAATAAAAGAAATAGAGAGGAGGAAGAGTGGACGGTGGTTAAAAATAAAGGAAAAAAACGTAAAGAAGATAACTATGCGATGCAAATATATATCAAGTAAAGATAAAATGCCGAAGCAATTTGCGTTGGCCAAGCTATTTAAAGAGAACCAAATAACCAACATAGATCGAGTAAAATATGTTAATCCATACAAGGTAAGAATAGACATGAATAATGAAATGAGTGCAATGAAACTGGAAGAATCAAATATATTTATCGAAAAAGGATGGAGAATCCAGAATCCAGGCTATGGAGAAATATACATCGTTCGGCGTCATAAAGGATATTGAATTAGAAATATCGGAAGATGATATGTTAAAAAATATTAAGTGTCCCAGTCCCGCTCAATTGATATCTGTTAATCGGCTGATGCGACGTAACACCGATAAAGATGGGTGGTCTAATAGTGAAGCAGTTCGACTTTGTTTCAAGGGTGCGTTCCTCCCCTCGCATTTATATGTGAATGACTTACGTATTAAGGTGGAACCATATATTTTCCCCGTTTCTCAATGTTCTCGATGGAAATATGGCCATACAGCAAAATTTTGTCCATCATCTATAGTAGTCTGCCCAAAATGTGGCGAAAATCACCCAAACTGTGAAACTAACAAATTTACATGTGTAAATTGTTCAGGAAATCATATGTCCTTAGACAGTTCGTATCCAACATTTTTGAAGGAGAAAAAAATTAGAGAGCTGATGGCCAGTTTTAACTGTACCTACGCAAAAGCTTTAATGATGTACGCAATTAACTCACCAGTGCCAGGCCTAATAAGCTATACATAAGAAACAGTGGACGCTACCTCATATGTTCGTAAGGAGATGATAGAAGATGAAAAACCCACCCAAAATAAACCACAATATGCGGCGGTACTAAAAAAAGATCAAACACATAAGAAAACAATATTTAAAAAAAAAATTGCTTCAATTCACAGTGGATACCTCAAGAAACAGATTCTAATACTTTGGAGTCCCCCCTTTCTTACGGAAGTACGGAAAAGAAAGAAGTTAATTTTGTAGAATTGTTGACAAGGTTGAAAGAAATAGTATTATTAAAAAAAGGTTCCATAAAAGAGAAAATACAAGCCATGATTAAGTGTTGTTTAGAATGGCTGATTTTAGTAGTTGTAGAAAATATATCGGATTGGCCTATATTAAAAAAATATTTGATTGCGTCAATGGATAAAAAGAATACAATATTGCAAGTTAATATTATACAACGGAATGCACAAAGTGTTAAGCCTAAATTAACTTTTCTAGAAAGTTTGTTATATGAGGAAAAAATCCACATTGCTAGCCTTAACGAAACTTGGTTAAAAACTGATGATTTCCTCAAAATTAGTGGTTATAATATATTTAGGAGGGACATAGCTGATGGTTACGGTGGAGTTGCTATTTTTACCCACAAGTCCATCAAATCACATATTCTACCTATCTCCTGTGTTCATACAAGTATGGAAATTATCTGTGTTCGCGTATATAATTGTGATCAATTAGAGTATATAGTTTTAGTTTACTGCCCTCTCGGCATAAATATTTCGCAGAGTGACTGGGATCAGCTTTTCTCTAAATTTAGAACAAAAACATTAATACTTGGTGATTTTAATAATCATCATAGCAACTGGTTAACTAAAACCAATACGAGAGGCAAACAAATATTTAACGCGTTAATAGACCACTCATTTATTACATTAAATGACGGCCAACACACTCGCATTAAATTAGTTAATGATCGGTCTTCAGCAGTCCTCCCCGGATATCTCATTAACCTCTTCAGATATATGTCTTAAATGTAATTGGACTGTAATGAATGAATCATTAGGAAGCGACCACCAAATAATTAAAATAATCAAATTCAATATTAACAATACCAAAAAAACCAACAATGAAAAGAAATTATAAAAGAAGCTGATTGGAATGCCTATAAAAACTTACTTAATGAATTATTTTGCAATTTTAGTTCCACTAATAACAGTAACTTACAAGAACGTTACGATAAATTTGTTGCATATATTAATTTTGCCGCTCATTTGTTATACCGTTCATTAAACTAAATAATAACCCAAACAGTAACTTCATCCCTAAACCTTATTGGGATCCTAAATTATCGCAAGCTGTAGCTGACCGTTGTTTAGCCCTCGCAACCCTATACCGACAAATTTAGACATACTGAAAGACAATATTCGTATAGCCCAAAAATTAATCCGTAACGCTAAAACAAACAGCTGGCGTAGCTTTTGTACTAGTTTAGACCATTCATTTACATCCAAAGAAATATGGAATAAAATGAAATGGCTCAAGGGTTATAGATCTCCTAGGCATTACGGGAATAAAGACATGGCTAATAAATTATTACGCAGTTTGACCTCGGATTACGTAGCGGCCTCGCAAGCGGCCTCAATTCTATCTATCTATAACAACACGCCAGATCCCTTGCGGGGTAGGCAGAGAGTACAGAGTTCCAACAGGTTCTTTCCTTACATACGTCTCTGGCTTCCTCGACTCTCATAGTTCGTCGGCCTCAATTAATATCTCAAAATCCAGAAAAAGAGAACCTTTTCACAATACAGGAACTACTGTAATGTATTCGACAAAAAGATACCTCTCCTGGTTACAATTACATACCCTATTCAATTACATACCCTATTAAAACATTTGCCTGAGAATGGTAAGCTTTTTTTTAGTTTCACTATATAATACTTTTTATATCAATGGATTTGTACCAGAACAATGGAGAAATATCACGGTCATCCCAATACCTAAACCAGGAAGAAACGCTCAGCTCCTATCATCACTACGTCCAATATCTATGATTTCCTGTTTATGTAAGGTTTTTCATGGAATGCTATTAAACAGACTGGAGTGGTTTGTAGAAAGGAATAAATTTCTTTCGAACTATACAACTGGTTTTAGAAAATGTCGATCAACATTAGACAACCTTTCTAATTTAGTAACTCAAATTCAAGTGGGGTCCTTAAACAGGTCAATAACTTTAGCTTGTGTTTTAGACATTGACAATGCTTATAATAATGTGGATATAGTAAGTCTATTAAAAATTATGGATAGCATCGGAGTTGGTAAAAAATTTGCGTTTATTTATGGAACTTTCTTACGAACAGGGTACTACGAATAATTGTCGATGGTGATGAAATCTGCAGAAATACATGTCGGGACTCGCACAAGGTGATCCTTTATCTCCCTTATTATTTAACATTGTAACAATTAAAATCTGTACATACATTAATGCCAATAATATATTTGTATCACAATACGCCGATGATTACGCTATATATGCAACGGGTAACAATCTATTACATTTAACTGCGGAGTTGCAAAATACATTAAATAACATTGTTCAACTACTTCATGAGATAGGACTTAGTATTTCACCCTTAAAAAGTAAATTGTGTATTTTTAAAACCGGTTTCATTGGAGATTCAATTAAATTAACAATTGACAACATAAGCTTACAGGTCGTAGAAAATGTTAAATACTTAGGTATTTGGCCAGACCGGAAACTTAAATGGGCTAAACACATAAATGAAACTGTGGAGAGAATAGCGGCCTACGTAAATATATTCGAAGCTTTATCAGGTGCTAGTTGGAGTGTACACCCTATTTATATGAGGCAACTGTACCTCTCAATTGTAAGAAGTAAAATGGAGTCTGCTAGTTTCATATATGGAAACAGTTGTTTAACACATGTAAATAAATTACAATATTTACAAAATCAGTTTTTACACACCATTGAGGATTGGTTAAGAGTACACTGATACATGTGATAGAGAGTGAACTCCACATTCAACCGTTAATTGTTCGAAGACATTTTTTAGCTGCAAAATTTTGGTTAAAGTCAAAATCTCTCGGAAATATAGAATTAACTCAACTGATAAGTAAGCTGTGTTCTTCCCGTCTAAATTTATTTTGGAGTCGCAAAAACAAACCTTGACTTGGTTTAGTTTATGAAGAATATAAAGATATTCCAATACACGTTAGTAAACAACTTGAATTGTTTAACTTAGACACTTGGGTCAGCAGTGTGGATTTATCAAATATTGTGAGACCAGTCACCGAAGTGCTCGAAAAATCAAAAAACAATTATACATCTGATAATTTGCGTCGCATATGCACCAATTTTTTAAACAACCATTACAAAGATTTCTACATTATGTATACTTATGGGTCAAAAATCGAAAGTAATACTGGTGCAGACTTCTATGATATTCAAACCAACATGTCCGCCAGATTTACTATTAAGTCTTTTAATTCATCGATTATGACTGCGGAATTAATCGCTATTACGGAAGCTCTCTCATACATTGAGTCGCTACCAAGTGGCAATTTTATCATTCTGTCAGATTCAAGGAGTGCACTCTAACATGTGGCTCGTTGTACCTCGACTGTTCGAGGTACACCGATAGCTTATACAATTGTACAATTAATTAGGAAAATCTAGACTACCGGATATATGACTATCTTAAGACTAAGGTCTGGTCACATGCCGTTAAATAGTTTTTTATTTATGATGAAGAAAATCACCAAATCACCAAAATCGTAATGGAATATCAACTAAACACCATGTAAAGACAAGAATTTGAAATACAGAACAATTTAATAATGTACTTCGTTGGAATTTTTAACAGTGTTTTAGCTTTCCCTCTCTCGGAAACGGCTAAAATGCTGTGCAAATGGTGAATGCAGGCATAAAAAAGAGACCATCACCATAATGGATGTAGGATTTAAATTAGAATATTATGTTATATTGTGTTTATCTTACGGGGGTGGCATGATCACTGCGTGATCAAACCCGATTTCTTTTTTTAAAAATAAAAATAAAAAAAAATGATTACAGGCTATTGAAGATAAATTTGGATATGCGGATAAGCCAAACAAATGTTCCGCTTACCCCTAATAAACTTTGACTCTTGAGTGAGCCTCCATAACCCCATAAGAGATTCACATCAAAAGACATATTTTAAATTTAAAAATACCTTTTTAAAAATAAGCTTTTATAGCAAAAACACAATGACGATATTTGCGTAGTTGAGGAGTTCCTATGGCTTCCTTCCGGCTCCATTATCAGACCCTGGACACTATCCGGGCCTTAAGTACTCGTCAAGACAAATCCAACGAACCCAAACACGGCGGGGTTATATTGAGTAGTTGGATAGTTCTATTGGCCACCTTTCAGCTTCATCATCAAACCCTGAACATAATCTGGTTGTATAGTACTTGTCAATACCAATCTAACAAGCTTAAACACGAGGGGGTTACGTTGTATATTTTACATGTTCCTATGGCCACCTTCTGACTCCATCATCAGACTAGATCCATGATACCATTTTATTGCATTGTAACAGGACTTACATACGTATGCCAAATTTAGCTCAATCGGAAAATGGATTACAAGATTTGAACCAGAAAGACAGACAGTTATACGAGCATTGCAAGTTAAATAAAAGCTTGTGAAAACGGTTTCAAGTCGCGAACTTTACAAAAATGCACACACACACACACACACACACACACACACCTGCATATTTTTATGAAATTTAGAATGGACCAATAGGTGCGCGCTATTCGAAAATGGAATATTTTACGACGTATTCAGACGTACCGTCTGCATCGAATCGAGTGTAGAAAGTCTAAGAGTCGTTTGTAACGGTTTTCCATTCTATATTCAAAAATTGTATTTGAATGGTGCGGTTTTAAAAATATCTGATTTTCCAATTTTAAAATACGAAACCTTTATTTGTATGAGGATGACATTAGTTGTCTGTCGCTGGCAACACGCTTCTTCGGTCCGAATCTCTGTCCAAACGGGAGGCTGTCACGTAGCCGCGTGACAGTAAATCGGCTGCAGTCGATCCCTCAGATATACTAGGCTAGGATTCTGGGGTGAAGAAGTCCGCAGGTGGCAGCGCGAGCCTACACCACGTGGGAGTATAAGCGAACGCTGTTAGTTTCGTGGACAGTTCACCTTGGAACCTTATACTCTTATAATAGCCCTGGTGCTTGTAAGCAATCCCAAAGGTGAGGGCTCCGTGGCGGGTGGAGAGTCATCAGAATGAAAAGTATAGCAGGTCACATGGACAATAAAATAGTAAAAACCCCAAACCGGTCCCCAAAAAGGGACAAGGTGCATAACGTACACAAGGCCCTTCGGGGCACAATGTAAGGCTTTCGGGCACGAATAAGGCGGCGGGACAAGTTACGGCAGCGAACCCTAGCGTTGGCGCCTGTCTGGTTCCCAAAAGCGCGCACACAATCTGCGGATCTAGGGGAGATACAGCATCTTCCGGTCTGCCCCTGGTTGCCAGGTGGAGGTAAAGGCGTCCTGCTCTGCTGGAACCGGAAACTATACCGCCCAGGCTACTGGTGCTGGCGGACAGCTTGACCATATCTCCCCCAAGAAACGCAAACGAATACGTGGGCTCGCCAAGCGGCGGAAGCGCATCGAGCTCGCGAGACAATCTGCTGTCTATCAGACGCCTACACAGGAGGCGACGCTCACCAAACGGGCAAGAGAGGTCAGCGACGAAGCCAGGGACACTGCAAGAGATCTAAAGCGAGTTCACCTTGAATCTTCCTTCAAGGATGCCCTGACGACAACTAGGATGGCCATCATTGCGGATGACTATCCTGAAACGATGCTGGAGGATGAGACCGCCTGGGAACTCAAACAGGCCATCTGGGAGAGGATGTGGAGTGACCCGGTCCTCACCGTGGAATGGAAGGTTATCCAGGGCGGTATCATTAGGATAACATGCTCCAGCGATGAGGCGATCACCTGGTTGAGGCACTACGACGGTCAAACTGTCGGTGGTGTTAAAGTTAGGGTGATCAGAGATAGGGACCTACCCCGTCCCGTCAAAATGGCGTGGAAATGAAAAGATGTCTCTGTCTGTGGAGCTTCAGATGCTCCAGCGGCTCCATAAAATAATCAATACGGACCCGAATCATTGACCTGGATCATTGACATTACAGTTGCCTCCAACAGAGCGAGTAGGCAGGTAAGCAACTGGCATGTCTCCAATGAGATCTCATACTCAGATCACAATTATATATGTTTTCAGTATGGGATGGAAACGTTTAATATAAGCCCAAGAAGGCGAAACCCAAGAACCACCGATTGGGCCGCCTAAAAAATAGACCTTAAGGCTGACCTAAGAAAGGTCCGAGGAAGGCTCAACTCCGTATTAGATATAGAGTTTGAAGCGTAGCTCGGGCAGTAAAAACTGTCTGGACTATCAACTGTCCGGAGAGCAAAGTCATACCGAAACGTGAACCATGGTGGACACCAGATTTCGCGCGGTTAAGACTAGAAACTCGCCGGGCATTCAATGCTGCGAAGGCAACTAAGAACTTTAGTGAATATTCCACGATACTCACGAGGTTCAATACAGAAGTGCGGAAAGCAAAAAGAAGGGCTTGGAAAAGACACTGCCAAAGCACATGCAGCCTCCCTGAGGGTATGAGGCTAGCCAAGGCAATATCTACGGCCAAAATAAATCCACTTACTACAGTAAGGAATGAGAAAAGAGAACTTACAAACAACGGGAAAGAACCATTGAAAACTATGTTCAACGTGCATTTCCCGGGTTCGGTAGTAATACAAAAAGAGGATACCATGTGTGATGTCGATATAGATGAGCTCAGCTTAAAAACATTCAGAGCTGACTGGGAAACGGCAGGCAAAGTCGTAGAACAGAATAAACTCAAATGGGCTTTAAAGAGCTTCCAACCATTTAAGGCCCCTGGACCGGATGGTGTTTTTCCCATTCTTCTACAAGAGGGGAAACCAGTACTCAGCCAACATCTGTGCAGGCTATTCAGGGCGTGTGTGGCCTTTGGGCATACCCCAAGAATCTGGCGGCAGGTGACAGTGACGTTCATCCCCAAATCAGGAAAACCGTATTATGAGGATGCCAAATCCTATAGACCAATAAGCCGATCCTCATTCTTTTTAAAATGTCTAGCGAAAATGATAGATAGGCACATAAAGGATGCTCTATTTAAGGATCATCCTCTACATAAGATGCAATGCGCTTACCTACTCGGTAAGTCTACGGAAACTGCATTACACTATGTGATGAATCGCGCAGAGATGGCTCTGCAGCAAAAGAAAATCTGTGCTGCAGCTTTTCTGGATATCGAAGGTGATTTTGATCGCACAATATTCTCATCCATTGAAAAAGCTGCTATAGGGCATGGGATAGAACCAACTCTAGACTCTCTCTTGAAGATAATCAACAAAGGTCCGTTCTACGGAGTAGGATATGCGGACGATACAGTGATTGCAATCAATGGGAAGTTTTCAAACACAGTATCGACACTGATGCAGGAAGCTCTAGATAAAGTAACGAATTGTTGCACGACAAAAAGCGTCTCGTTTAACCCGAATAAAGACTAATGTCGTTCTATTCACACGGAAAAAGCTACTAACAGGCCTACAAGAACTTCATATGTACGGTAATAAAATTAAATGAGCCACTGAAGTTAAATATCTGGGAGTGATTCTAGACAAGCAACTACGGTGGCATACTCATGTTGACCAAACCATTGCTAAATTATTGAGAGTACTGAATATGTGTAGGTCAGCATATGGAAAGACATAGGGCCTACAGCCCAAAATAATGCATTGGGTATGCAAAATTATGGTAAAGAAACCGTAAAACCGATATTAACGTATGGATGCATCGTGTGGTGGCCTAGAACTAAAACACAAACCTGCAGGGACGCTCTAATAAAACGACAGAGGACAGCCTGCCTGGCCATGACAGGTGCATTCAAAACAACACCGACGGCAGCTGCATAGCTGTTTTTCAATCTCACTCCATTACATATCGTCATTGAGACTGAGGCGAGGAAAGCACTCTATAGGCTAGAGAAAACTGGACTATGGAGCATAACAGCGCCAAGCCTTGAATACACCGAGTTAGCGCCAGACAAGGCACTAGATGACATAAGGAACATGAGAAGTGACAAGATCTTGACCACGAACATGTTTAATAAAAGATATAGCTCCCACATCCCTACCAGGGAATAATGGAAAAGTGGTCTAAAAAAACAAGGTAAGGCACAAATGATATGGTACACTGATGGATCCAAAACCAAGTCTGGAACGGGAGCCGGTGTATACACAGAAGCCGGTGTATATACAATCTAAATCAAAGTATGGGCAGTTTTGCGTCGATATTCCAAGCAGAGACCTATGCGATAAATATTTTTGCCAAAGAGATATTGTACAAACGAATTACAGGCAAGAGAATCTACATCTGTAGTGACAGTCAGGCTGCCCTCAAAGCCATTAGCTCCTATGAGCTACACTCGGCACTGGCTGTGAAGTGTGCATACCTTCTTGATAGATGTGGAGCGCGCAACACGGTCAGATTAGTCTGGGTCCCTGGGCACACGGGGGTTGATGGCAATGAGCGTGCGGATGACTTAGCTAGAAAGGGAGCAATGGAGAAACTTGTTGATCCAGAACCGTTCATAGGCATACCAGATGGTGCCTACAGAGGCGCGCTCTACAAATATGCCCAAGAACAACACAGGAAAGAGTGGGAAACAAAGACAGGGCTGAGACACTCCAAGGAATTTCTCTCCACATGGTGTGACAGCGACAGCAACAGACTATTAAAACACAGTAGACTACAACTGAGACAACTAATTGGAGCATTCACAAGCCACTAAGGCACAAAAGAACATCTACACCAGATGAACCTTTGCAGCGACGTGGTATGCAGGAACTGTGGTACAGAGACTAAAACCATGAAGGACGTCCTCTGCCACTGTGACGCTTTGGCGGCGCGGCGAATAAAGCTACTGGGAGTGGCCTATCCAAACCCAGAGGAACTACGGCTCTGCCCCCCTGCTGGAATCTACAGCCTGGTACAGGAAGTTTTTGATCCTTCAGGTACGTAAGGGCAAGCATCAGGGCAAGGACAGCACAAAAGATCCCATCGGGTCGAAGTGCGCTTGAGGTCTCCTCGGTCCGATAACAATAAGATAAGATAAGATGGGGATGACATTCTACTAATTTACGCATGTCTAATACCTTTAATAGTTCTATACCAAGTTAAATTCATTCATAACAAAAAGCCATTATGTTAATTTACGAACACGTTCACAAAATTCCCTCAGATCGTGATTTTTTAGTTATCAATCATCTACCTAACAATAATACCAATAATATACCTAAAAATAATATAATACCTAACAATAGCGTATCTGTGAAAATTCACGAAAGTGCACAAGTTCTGTCTATGCTAGTGTACTGGTATAACACCTGAGTATAACTGTAACTACAGGTCTGGCAAGGCTCTTTTGGCCCACGGACAAAATCGCAACTAACGCTGTCATCAAGTGAAATGTCACTTCATGATAGCCGCAGAGTTGCCGTTTGCTATGAAATTTACCCAAGTTCTTTTTTGATAAGTAACTGATTAAAACATTTTACTAGATGTTACCCCTAATTTCACACCAACCCCTACCTGTCAACGTCATCCATGAGCCAGAAGATCCTTGTAGCAATATATGGATATCCATGACATAACTTACGAGGTGACAGAGAGTTTAATGTGTATCCCGGACGCGACGATCATGTCGTGGGCCTCCTGGATGGTGAGGGTGGAGGTGTCTACGTCGTTGATCTTGACCAGCCGGTCGCCAGGTTTAATGCCGGCCTTCTCCGCTCGGCTGTCCGGTTTCACCTGAAAGACAACAAGGGTGTAAGTAGTTAAGGTATACCACGCGGATCTCGATGCGAATACGTGGACGCAGGTTCATGTCCTGCTGTTGGAACTCATCACTCCGCCTATACGGCTTAACGAGTACCACATGAGTTGGAGTTGGTTGGTTGAACCAACAGCCTAAGGTCTGCCTTATAAAGCCCTAAAATCCTCACCAGCTACTAGACACTCTTTCTAAACTAATTCCGTGTTGCATAATGATATGGTCCTCATGTTCTTATATACCACCTTTACAAGGTAGGATTTAACGTGGCCAAGAAAAGTACGATAAAGATTAGATCAAAATTAGTCAGGTCAGTTAGTGGAAGGCAAACCAAAGGACAGGCAACAATCCTTTACGCCATAGAAGAAGTTGTCTCATTAGCCTTTGCTGGAATCGACTGAATTGATTGATTAAGAGGCTAGGTGCTTGACAACATAAGCTATTGACTTGTCAAGAAGAAGAAGAGACATCAGAAATTATCATATTCGTCCACCTGTCAAAATTGGTCTACTCACAAAGGTAATTCTTAAAGGTGTCCTGTAGTAGATGCCTCCAGCTAAGTCGAAGCCCCACAGCGTGTCTTCGAAGCTGACTCTCTCGTGGATGCCTTCATTCCTAGATTCCCAGGACGGCTTGGTGACCTCGCCAGCTATGAGGGCAGCCTCTTCAGCCTTCAGCTTGGTGTATCTCATAGAGATCGACATGTCTGGTGGCATCGGCCTGGAAAAAATATTCAGGTTTAAAGGTATCAATGCAATTACTAACAAGATGGGAATACTGAACAATATTCACGGCGACATGGGCTGGTCACTGGATCAAGAAGTCGCAATTTTGTGCTCCACTCGGAACATATCTTTGTGTGACCCATAAGTATTTGTTTCAGTCTGGGTGTTAACGTATGTGAATTTCATGTTTGTAAACGTACTTACAACAGAAATAAATTCTAGTGAGTACGTTTATTAAAAAAACTAGCTGTGGCCCGTGACTTCGCTCACGCTTATTTTGTAATTTGACGTAGGTAGGTATTCCATTTTAACTAAATTGCGTGTAGGTACCAGTGTCTCTATTGAAATACATGGTAATTTTTTTCCTATTCCGCAGAAATTTCTATAAAACCTGAATATTGTTTTTGGTAATTATAATTGAAGTAAAGCTCAAATACGACTCCTATTTTTTCTCTATCCCGTAGAAATTTCGATAAATCCGTATTTCTCGGCTACATTATAAAGGGAACGTCTTAGCAAAATTTCAGCTTTCTAGGTTCAAAGGTTTGGGCAGGGCGTCGATGAGTCAGTCAGTGAGTGAGAGTGACACATTCAGATTCGAAACTGCTACAGATAATCTTTCGATAAACACAAAACTCCAATAACATTTTACCAATTCCAATAACATTTCTTAAAGATAATTTTGGCATTTCCATTCACAACAGAAAAATAAAATTGCCCTAATAAACCAGAGTTAAGGAAAATGTATATTGAAATCTATCTCGTTTATTCCATCGGCGTGTCTTTTAAAACCGAAAACCAGGACTAATGGCTTCATTTAGTTCGAATTCAATAAAATAAGAGGTGGACCGAAACCACGCCGCGAATACTGAATAGAAACGAAAAGATTTTAGAGTTCCTTGCGAAAATAATCATAAAATATTAATGGGGTATTGTTAAAAATTGTCGATTCTGGTTGTGCCGAGACACACAGTTAATAAATTGTAGCAAGCACTTATTTATTTGTGCATATAGCACATAGTATGTAGAGCTCTTTCCATGAAAACGGCCTTCTATGCCTATTTATTTTGCAGCCTATTTGTCTTGATGTTTCTGAAAAAGTCGATCTTGGGTCAGCAGAACCCATGTTTATTGTGTTGACACAACTCTACTAAAGCATTATCCCTAGCGTCGTCAGTGCCACGCTCGGGCACCTCAGTAGAAGAAACAAGAAGGATAACTACCGATACCACGGAGATAAACGCAGCAACAATATTCACTGTATTTTAAAACCAAATCATCTTGTTCATAAATAAAAATACGTTCCATACAACGTACATACAAAGTTTTCAAGTTATTTACGTCCCAACGTGGACATTTGTCGTGGTCGACCGACACCAAGAAGGTGTGACGACTTGGACGCTTTAACGGGATATTAAGAAAGAGCAACCTATGATCAAAGTTTATTTTCAAATCAGGAACGAGGCAAACTGCAGTTGAGGCAAACGTGGCAGTGAGTAGCGTACATAACTAACGAGGTAACAACTGGTGAAGAAAAAAGTTCTCGAGGGACGACCCATACCGGAAGACGTACAGTTGGCACTTGGCAGACTCCACGACCTAAAATGGACCGATGAATATTGTGCTTAAAAGCTGTTGCAATCTTTGAGGAGGCTTAGATGCTGCAGTGGACTTCCCTCAAATTATAATGATTTTTAAAAACATTTATAAAATTTAGTCAAAATCTCGCCTTTAACGTAGTTCAAGGTGTACCTGGGCTCGCATCTGTGGGTTTTCCTATTCTTATACGATTGTCACCTGCAAACGGCGAAGGAAAATATTGTGACCCATGGAAGGAAAATAATCCATGCCCAAAATAAGTTTTAAAAAAATAATGTTTCTGAGACTCGTCTTATGTTATTAGGATCAAAACACTTCTGCGATATATAAAGTACTATGTGCACCTAATACTATTATCTCATTTGATTATAGGCGTGCAATGAACGAAATGGTAAATATGATTTAGATCTAAGTTTCATTATTTTAAATTCTGTAAAATATAGATACGAACATAAATTTTAAAACCCACAATAATAACAATAGACATACAAAGTACCTATCAAAATGAATAAAAAACGTATTCTTTTTTCAAAATTTCAAACTACACAACGAAAATATAAAACATTTTTCAATTTCATTTTATACAGAACCCAATAAACGTAAATCATTTAATAGAAAAAATAAAATGTATCAAGCCACTGATAAGCTGGATTGAGATTCCATTCACTTAGCGAGCGATGCTAAAAATGGTGAACAATATTCTCAATTACAATATAGAGTTAAAATAACTTTTCTGATAAAACATTTACTAACAAATCTTTTAATGTAGGGCTTTGTAGAATACGAAGATTTGTAAAATAAGCGCATTAAAAATTCACTATAAACGTAGTTAATGACGTTTTACAGTCGTTAACGTTAGTAGAATATAAAAAAAACGTACGGGAATGTTATATTGAAAAATAAAGTGGCAAGAACAAGGCGCTATTGATTGCGGAAATAGAATAGTTATACAAGGTGTAACATAATTAACGCTAGACCTGAGTAGAAGTAGTTCGCTCTAAATCGGTTACTGAATTGATTCTACCTATTTTTAATGTATCTTATATTTGAAATAAAACTATTTTACGGATTTTATCGCGGTTTATTTTTTTTTATTTTTAGTTCCCGACGTTTCGAGTGCTTTGCAGCACCCATGGTCACGGGAGGGACTGAGGTGTTAGACGTCCAATAGGCATAGTTGTTCCGAGGTACCCTCAAACTTCTTAATTATTTTTGTTGTTGTTGGTCCGATCTACGCAGAATGAGCTCACGGTGTCTTGAGGTCTTGCAGTGTTATGCTTGGTTTTGGATTTGATTATATTAATTATTAGCTCATTCTGCGTAGATCGGACCAACAACAACAAAATCTAAGAACTCAATATATCTTATATTTTTTTCAAATTGAAAAATATGCTGTTTCTCCTCCAGTGCGCTATAATAAACCAATTTTATTTTTGATTCAGAGCAATACGAAGATTTTAAATGCATTTCTAAGACGTCTTTCTCAATACGCACACATACGCGAACAAGTTTCATTGATAATTGGGTTATAAAAGTACTTAAAAATGGGTAAAAAACCTTAAATTTGGTTTTTCCATTGAATTTGTGAAGCAATTATCTAATTGGGGTGTCTGAGGTCTTTCGTTATTTACGATACAAAATGCTTGCAACTTGGTTAAAAAATTGTTTATTTCCTTAATATAAACCATTCATATGCATAATGACTCTATATTATATCTCCCCTAAGTCTAAATAGTCGTACAAAACCGTTTGGATCGCGGCAAAAATCAGAACTAACGCTGTCATCAAGTGAAATGCCACTTCATGACAGTCACAGAGTTGCCGTTCGCTATGAAATTTACCCAAGTACTTTCTTAAATTAATAAACGTGCGAACCCACCTGTTGAAATATCCCCCTGGAAGTAGGAAAATTTTACTAAATGATAACCTTAATTTAATGTCATCCACGGCTCAAAATCTTCTTGCTGCACTACACAAAATTATATCTTATATTCTCAATGCAAGCAATTCTATCTACTCTAAGTCCATACGACCTTTTCCAGCTGTATTACTAGTATAGCTAGGGAAAATAACAAAACGTATCCTTCGATAGAGATTTTTTCTAAAAGAGAAACAATACGTATGATAAGTTTCAGTGCTCAGGCAATTTAGAAAGAAAGAAAAGATACACCTCATTGTCAAAGTATTATGTAAGTACAATAATCAGCTAAAATTAGGACTTACTCGAATTTTGGCACAAACATTAGAATTTTCTGACTGAATTTTCAAAAAACCTTCGCTAGTCAAGATAAGGAAAATATATTCAACTATGAGACCAAACTATACTGGCAT
Organism: Phalera bucephala; assembly: GCA_905147815.2. NCBI lineage: Eukaryota > Metazoa > Arthropoda > Insecta > Lepidoptera > Notodontidae > Phalera > Phalera bucephala. The sequence continues at coordinate 1,405,392 of LR990610.1, read as the reverse complement.
GATAAACCGCAGCCTAACTAGCTTCCGTCTTCAAAGAAAAAATAATCTTACACCTCACAAAATAAAACCAATTAATACAGCACCCAAAAATAGCACTTGACACTTTTCTCCACGAAAACAAAATCACAAAATAACACTATCAAAATTACATCACGAACTGTTAACATCACTCCCTTTCCTTTCCTTTCCTCCAACACATCCTGCAACTAACCTTATCGCCCTCTGAAGTATATTGATCAATGGCTAATCACTAATAGAGTATGAGATGGGACGTGTCCAATTAATATTGATTTAGGGCACGTGGGCGGAATCAAGAGATCGTATTGATGGATCAGCCGATTGTTAAGGCTGATTATACCGCACTGTTAATTAGTTGTTAACATTCAGTTTGATGACGATGATTTGATAATTGTTAAAATAATACCAGCCCAAACAGTCGCACTGCTGGGCAAAGTCCTTCACTCACAAATCGGGGTGAGAAAAATTAGTACATACTCCACCACGTGGACCCAGTGCAAATTTGCGCAGGGCAGGTTTGTGGCCACGTGCTGTTGAAAATTTTTAAACCTGCCTATAAGGCGTCCAACTTGGCTAAACGACTGCCACATTATGTGGTAACCAACGGCTTAGCGAGCCTTACGAAGAAAGGAGACACTCGAAAATAAAATTTCCTAAGACGATCACCTATCTCGAGACCGAGTCGAACGCTGCTTAAACCTGGTGATCGCTAAGAATACTGCGGCCGCACAGCGCTACCAGCGCCCCATGATAATAATTGTTAGTAATATAAAAAGGTCAAAAATATTTGATGCATTGTCGAAATTTGCATATCACGGATCCATTCCTATAACTTTATGTTAGTCTAGTAGACTGCCTGGTTGGTCTAGTGGCAAAGTGCATAGCTTTGTGGTCACGAGGTCCTGGATTCAAATCCTAGGTCGGCCAAGTAATAGTAGTTTATCTAACTAAAAATTTCCAGTATGAGTTCGGAGTCTGGAATTGTGCCTGGTATATGGCAATAGGCTTGCCCCCTATCACATGGGACCTAACACGGTCGGCGAAACGTAGGTGTACTCAGTACACCTCTGCCACCCCCGCTGGGGGAATAAAGGCGTGACGTTGTAATTACGTTATTTGGCTGGCTGATTATAGATGGTACCTTCGTTTTCTTTGATTGAAAGCCGTAATTATTTTTCCCCCGATTTATAAAAAAACGCGGTTCCAGTAACACAATTAAATAGAACTATTCACAGAATAGACAATTTCACGTTTTTGATAATTGGACAAACAAAAGATAACACAAAAGCTGCTATATCGTTAATTAATATTAGACCTACGAGTTTATTTTTTTTGTGTAATACTAGCGTTAATCTAAGATCTCAATATTTTGTTTTTGTTTTACGAGTGGTAGCGAACACGTGCAGAAATTGACTATTTAGTCGCACACCTTCTGCATATTCAAATAAACAACTCAATTATAAAATCTGAAACTTTAATCTCTCGTTTACTAAATCTATGGTTAAGTAAAATGCCATCAACCCTCTCGTCACTTGAATGGAGGAGATGAAAACACAGTTACATAAATACATTGTGACGGTTTGACGTGGCACTTATGGCACCTACCGGTGTGCTGCCACTTCGTGTGTGTACATCCCATTCTTAGAAAACTAGGGTAAGAAGAGCAGTTGTCAGTCAATCAACATTTAAGTTATTCTTAAACTGAAACGACTGAAAATAAAACAAATTAAGAGGATAACACTAATAGAAGAACTTAACGGGAATTGTGATGAATCTCGTAGTTCATTATTCTTAATTCTCCATCAGAATCTTATTGTTGTCACTATTTTAATAATGAATTGTAAATAAAATGTGTTTCGGACATAAATGTCGTTAAAGTACAGGCATAACATTGAGAGTTTACATACGGATAATTTACGTTTTATTAAACAAACCTACACAATAATTTTCTTTCGGAATGATATTCCAATCATCCAAAATCACATCAAATTTTAATAAAATCTGTAAGCGGGGGAAAGTAATTCACCATGATAGGCTCCTTGAAAAACGTGTCATCTTTTATTACAAAAAAATAAACAACAAATAATACGTAACACTACGCGTTCTTAAAATTAGATACAATCCAATTCTATAATCTGTCAAAGGATCCAAAAATAAACTTGTTGCTCCTTCAGATCCATTTCGAGTCGTCCGCGCCAGGTAACACTTAAATTTAATTTATATTCATAACGGATAGCTGAATGAAAGGGTAACTTAATTATTTGGTAAATGAATTGTCAAATGCAGAGGGCTCACTACAGGGGCGACCACCTTACGGTTTTAGGTCACGTGGTAACTGTCGCAGTCTAATTTTAAAATCAGCAATATAGCAATATGGCTAGCTGCTTTGCAAAACAGTGCTAATTTCGTAATAAGTTGTTAAAGGTTAGGTAGGCTACGTTCGGTCGTGACATTTGCAGTTGCGCCGAGCGGGACTGTGTTGTGTGGCGTCTCCCGTACATTTTAGTACATTACAACTCCCTAAGCCGCGCCACTGTCGCGCTCCCATCGCGCTGCGTCGGCTATATGGCGAAACCTTAAAGCTTGTTTAGTTACCGATGCCCTTTAATATCCTTTTTGTTAAAAAAAATACGTCTGTTTATCCCCAAAGCAATATATACGGGTAAATATACTACAGCTTACATTTCGCTGCACTTCTAATCCTAATGTGACAAGGGCAACCTTCTCGCTATTTTTATAGGGCTCTCGGAAATAGAGGTTTTATTATATATATCGGCGCAACAGTAAATACCAAGCAGATAGCATACCTGCTTAAACAACCTAAATTACCAATGAAATAAGTCTACACCTAATTAATAACATATTGATTTATTTAATCATAATAATTACAAAATAACACGAACATAGAGTCACTCAATTGATCCATTTTGTTTATTTTCAAATAATTCAATGTAACACTAAATTATTTATTATAATTCAATTATTATTAAATTATTTACGAATTAAAATTAATTAACAATAACACAAATTAAACGTGTGAATTATTACGTTGTTTTAAATCAAATCCACGCGCTAACGATCGGCGATTAGTGGGGGAAATTCGCACGTGGCCCCTCCCGTCGTTTTATTATAAAAGCGGTCGCCGGCTTGAGCCGAGACACTTTTTGCTCCAGCCGCCAGACAAGAGGGGACCTAGTGGAGTAAGAATTCTAATGTATTGCTGTAGTTCATTTTTATGAAAGCATAATTGTTAATATTATAAATGATTCATGCTATCAGTTAAATTGGCTAAAATTATCATTTTGAATTTAATCAATTATAATAATTTATTCTTGTTATTAATTATTAATAATTTGTTATCTTTAATAATTTATTAATGTAATAATAATAATCAAAAATTAATAAATCATTTATTGCTATTCCAAAGTTAATCGTTTGGCTAAAATTCTTATTATTTACAACGCTACATAAAATGGATAATAGTGACGTCAGCAATGCTGACGTCACGCATTTTAAAAACACTCCTGATATCCCTTTTCCGATATCAGAAGTGGGATCTAATCAAGCTAGACCCACTTCTGCTCAACCGCCTGACGTTCAACAACCACACACAAGTGAGACTACCAACACCACCCAACAAGAAAGCATACAAATGTCGAGCACTCCGTTGACTGGTGTACCACCGCAGTTCATTATGCAGATGATGCAAATGATGCAGCAAATGTCCGAACGCATGAACACTCCACCTGAACCCAAGATACGTATAAATGACATATATTTACCTACTTTTGGTCCTAATACAAACATCGGAATACGAGAATGGTGTCAGAATATAAGCACAGCCATAGAGACATATAAACTGAACGATTTCGATATACGTATGAAAGTCGGAGGTCTTTTGAAAGGGAGAGCTAAAATATGGCTTGACGACTGAATGGTGACCACATCTTCATGGGGAAAATTACGTGACAATTTAATCACTACCTTTGAACCAGAAAATAGATACTCCAGGGACATCGTCCGATTTAGAGAACACGCCTACGACTCCTCAAAAGATATAGCAGAATTTTTGTCACGAGGCTGGGTTTTATGGAGACGTATCACCAAAGACAAATTAAGCGACAAAGATGCAGTGGAAGCTGTAATTGGCTGCGTGAATGATAAAAGATTAAGGATCGAGTTGTTAAACGCAAGAGCCACTACAGTACCAGAACTAATATCTATTGCATCATCAATTCGAGTAAAAAAGGCCTCACACAGGTTCCAGCTCTTCAATACCCAACAAACGTACACGATTTTCATATAATAATCGCATTACCCCACCTTGTCAGTTCTGTAAGAGAACTAACCTTTTATCAAGCGAATACAGATATAAACCCTTGGAATCTAAACAAGACCAAACCTACAAGGAACCGTTTTCTACTAACAAACCCACCTGTACTTTCTGCAAGAAGCTGGGTCATACATATGATGTATGCTTCAGTCGGGAACGGTCTATAACTTCAAATGTTAATCACATCACAGGCACTAAGCTGGCACCAATGAACATTAGGATAGGGTCGCGATCTTTTCAGGCTGTGTTTGATAGTGGCGCGGAATGTTCTGTTATGCGAGAGTCTGTGGCAGCAGCGCTGCCTGTACAAAGGATACAAGTACCTAACTACTTGAAAGGTATCGGTCAATTTCCAGTTTTATCCCTGAGCACATTATTAGTCTTCAGTGTTATCGACGATATCAACGTCGAGCTACAATTTTTCGTACTGCCTGATGATGAAACTTCAACTGATGCTTTAATAGGTATGAACTCAATTAATGGCACAAATCTTAGTGTCAAAGTGACATCAGCCGGAACGAAGTTAGTACGGCAATTGTCTATTAACCACATAAATGCATCCAACCCTATTTTTGACAAACTGGACTGTGACCTCACAGACATAGATCAAATCTCTCAACTACGCACGCTTTTGAACAAATTTCAACACCTTTTTATTCACGGATACCCCAAAACCCCAGTTAACACCGGACAGTTGGAGATCAGATTAAAGAATCCCGATAAATATGTCGAACGGAGACCATATCGCCTCAGCCCTGTTGAGAGAGAAAAAGTTCGTATCATCATAAGAGAACTACCGGACCATGATATCATACGCGAGAGTAAGTCACCATATTCTAGCCCTATCATCTTGGTTAAAAAGAAGAACGGCGACGACCGTCTTTGTGTCGATTTTAGAGAGTTGAACTCTAACACATTACGCGACCATTACCCACTTCCATTAATATCTGACCAAATCAATCAACTGGCTAACGGCAGGTATTATAATACCTTTGATATGGCTGCTGGCTTCCACCAGATTCCAATCTCCGAGTCTTCAATAGAAAAGACTGCCTTTGTCACACCAGAAGGGTTGTATGAATATCTAACAATGCCATTTGGATTGAGTAATGCCTGTTCGGTTTATCAGAAGTGTATCAATAGAGCACTATTTCCGCTGCTGGGGGAGGCTGCACAAGTCTATGTGGATGACGTGTTAAGTAAATGTACAGATTTTGCACAAGGTATGTCACATATGGAGCGCATCCTCATTGCATTGCAAGAATCAGGATTCTCTATCAATGCTGACAAGTACAGTTTCTTCAAACACTCAATTGAATACTTGGGTAACATCATCTCTGATGGACACATTCGTCCGAGCCCTAAGAAAGTTGATGCCCTTGTAAAAGCACCGGCGCCGAGAAACGTTAAGCAGGTGAGGCAATTCAACGGACTGGCAGGATATTTTCGCAGGTTCATCCCAGATTTCTCCCGTATCATGGTGCCTTTGTACCAGCTCACCAAACAAGGAGCTAAATGGGAATGGACTGACCGACATGCAGAAGCAAGAGATAACGTAATCCAGATCTTAACATCTGCTCCAGTATTAACGTTATTTCAGGAAGAAGCATAAAAAGTATTTACTACCCAGAATCCATAGATGGTGGGCCTTCCTACAAAACTATGACTTCGAAGTTGAATACCGCAAAGGTGAACGCCTCCAGCATGCTGATTTCTTTAGCAGGAATCCTAAGGAACACGTTATCAACATTTTAACAAGAGATCTGGATTGGTTGATAGTTGAACAACGGAGAGATGCGACGCTGCGCCCCATAATGGACAGATTAAGTAACGGTGACCCTGTGCATGAATATATCCTAGAAAACGTTTTAAAACATCTTCTGCAGGATTCAGTTTTTGGCCAGCAAATATGCACAGTGGTTCCAAAATCATTTCAATGGAGTATAATCAATTCCTTTCATACAGTGCTTAAACATCCAGGATGGGAAAAGACTCTACAGAAGATCAAAGAAACATATTGGTTTGACAAGATGGCTGCCCTAGTCCGCAGGTTCGTGGATAACTGTCATATGCAGGACATCCAAGGGAACATCAGGAGCTACTCAAGTACAGCTCCACCCTATCCAGAAACCTTCCGCTGCTTTCCAAGTAATCCACATGGACATAATAGGTAAACTGGAAACTCCTAATGATCAACAATATGTAGTGATCACTATCGACGCCTTTACCAAATACGTATTGTTCCATTATGCTACCAATAAGAGCCAACATAGTACACTAGCAGCTCTTAAGCGCACTATTCATCTATTTGGCACACCAGTCCAAATTGTAGTTCATGGAGGAGGAGAATTCCTAGGCGAATTCAAGGATTACTGCGGACGCATCGGAATAGAAATCCATGATATATCCCCAGGAGTTAGCCGAGCCAATGTACAAGTGGAAAGAGTAGTAGCAACGTTAAAAAAATGCATTAGTCATGATCAAAAATTATGAGACTGAGCAGTGGCATACAACACTTGAGGAGCTTCAGTTGGCTATGAACTGCACTGTTCATCGTATTACAGGAGTTGCCCCTCTAACTCTTCTTACACAACGAAGACATTGTATTCCTCCGGAATTACTTCAATTAGTTAATATTGATAACCAAACCATAGATATTGAAGCCCTAACCCAACATGTTTAACAGAAGATGTCTCAGGCAACTGAACATGACCGACTACGTTTCAACCTTCGTAAAGCGAAAATTCGGCATTTACAAAGGGGAGATTACGTGTTGATTAAAAATAATCCACGAAATCAAACTTCACTAGATTTGAAATTTAGCTAACCGTATGAGATCTCCAGGATACTCGATAACGATCGATACCTAGTGCGAAAAGTAGTTGGTAGAGGACGACCCCGAAAAGTCGCTCATGATCAACTTCGTCGGGTTCCTCAACCTGGCAAACCAAGTGACCGTATCGGCGGATGAAGACAAAGGACCACTACCCTAAGGTTACCCTATGGTTGTAACCGAACCGATGGCATCCACTTCTCGTACAAGAAGTCGTAACGAACCACTTCACTCGACAAGCAGCAACGAATCATCTTAGAAATGTAAGAAGAATTCAATTTTAATATTTTCGCCCTTTATCAATCTAAAACCTCTGTGTAAAACACAGCATCGTCCTATTCATAATTTCCTTAGAGCCTTTGTGTACCACGGCGAACAGGACCGCCCAGAGCACAACATCAACCTTTCCCTATTCTACGAGTCTTCGAGATAACTGTGCCTAGATGTGATGGATGATCGAAGCACACATACAAAAACAAACCATAAATCTACGAGTATATATTTACTCTGAACCAATCATTTTAGAACCTCTGTGTATAACACAGCATCAACCTACTCATAAATTCCTTAGAGCCCTTGTGTACCACGGCGAACAAGACCGCCCAGAGCACAACATCAACCTTTCCCTATTCTACGAGTCTTCGAGATAACTGTGCCTAGATGTGATGGATGATCGAAGCACACATACAAAAACAAACCATAAATCTACGAGTATATATTTACTCCGAACCAATCATTTTAGAACCTCTGTGTATAACACAGCATCAACCTACTCATAAATTCCTTAGAGCCCTTGTGTACCACGGCGAACAAGACCGCCCAGAGCACAACATCAACCTTTCCCTATTCTACGAGTACACGAGATAAGTGTGCGTAGATGTGATGGATGATCGAAACACACTCAATAATAAAATAAATAAATATAACATAATCAAATACAACAAGACATATGTAATTGAACATAAAATTGGGCAACAAATGTGCCAACAAACAATCAACAAGGAAAAATAATTCATCTTTTCAGGCTGGTGCAGAGCGCGCACCGCCTGTCAGAATGGCCGTATCGGCGCAACAGTAAATACCAAGCAGATAGCATACCTGCTTAAACAACCTAAATTACCAATGAAATAAGTCTACACCTAATTAATAACATATTGATTTATTTAATCATAATAATTACAAAATAACACGAACATAGAGTCACTCAATTGATCCATTTTGTTTATTTTCAAATAATTCAATGTAACACTAAATTATTTATTATAATTCAATTATTATTAAATTATTTACGAATTAAAATTAATTAACAATAACACAAATTAAACGTGTGAATTATTACGTTGTTTTAAATCAAATCCACGCGCTAACGATCGGCGATTAGTGGGGGAAATTCGCACGTGGCCCCTCCCGTCGTTTTATTATAAAAGCGGTCGCCGGCTTGAGCCGAGACACTTTTTGCTCCAGCCGCCAGACAAGAGGGGACCTAGTGGAGTAAGAATTCTAATGTATTGCTGTAGTTCATTTTTATGAAAGCATAATTGTTAATATTATAAATGATTCATGCTATCAGTTAAATTGGCTAAAATTATCATTTTGAATTTAATCAATTATAATAATTTATTCTTGTTATTAATTATTAATAATTTGTTATCTTTAATAATTTATTAATGTAATAATAATAATCAAAAATTAATAAATCATTTATTGCTATTCCAAAGTTAATCGTTTGGCTAAAATTCTTATTATTTACAACGCTACATAAAATGGATAATAGTGACGTCAGCAATGCTGACGTCACGCATTTTAAAAACACTCCTGATATCCCTTTTCCGATATATATGATTCGTAAAACGTAAAGGTGAAAACAGGGATTTTAGTCCTATACCTTGTGGATAGCGGGCAAGTGTTCTATTAACCTATAAATACTTTAACCTCTCTCTTTGTGACGGCATTTTGAGGCAATTTTGCATGCTTCTGCTCCTTATACCTTGGCCACTTATTTCCATAACAATAGACCTTCATGTCAGTAAATGTCAGATGTTCAGTAACATCATCTAACGAAACGGCTAATATAAGACAAAGGGCTCCCCAAAGATTGCCACGAAAATGGTTTTGTGTTGTTTACATTCAACCTTCACAGAGTCATCGGTTCACCTTATGTAGGGCTTATCCAGTCCAAGTCTTTAGGTCGAGGTGTACCTCGTAGAAATTTCTATCCCAACGGCGGTCAGTCCTTTGAGCGATATTATAGAACAGCTGTTTTCTAAAGCTGCCAGGAGTTTTGTAATCTTACTAATAGTATGAATGTGAAAGTTTGTATGTTTAGAAATTTGTATGTTTGTGAGATGTTTGTATTTGAATAAAATATGTAAACACACCGATAGCGTATTTAACCGATCTTCTTCTTCCTCGTTCCCTCATTGCTGAGGATCGCGACCACGCACAAACAGTCTCCATTCGGTGCCGTCATATGCGGAGTGTACCGCCCGATGCATGCTGCCACCCACCGCCTTCTTTATTGCGTCAGACCATCTTGCAGGTGCCCTTCCCTGAGTACGTCTACCGTCCATTTTGCCTAAAATAATCTGCTTCTCCAGACAATGCTTTGAAGACCGCATAATGTGTCCGAAGAGGCTGAGGGCTCTTTGTCGGCAGATCGTGGAGAGACGTGTGGTGATTTTAAGTTCTTTTAGTATGGACTGGTTGGTTCTCATTGCAGTCCAAGGTACACGGAGCAACCTTCGCCAACACCACATCTCAAAGGCATCTAACTTACTGCTATCGCGGCTTCTCACAGTCCAAGTTTCGCACCATACAAGAATACAGAGAAGACCAGAGCACGAACTAAGCGTACTTTGGTTGTTCGTCGTATACCTCTGTTCTTCCAGTTTTTGTCGAGGTTAGCCATAGCGCTTTTGGCCATACCGGCTCTACGGCGAATTTCATTAGTGCAGCTCCCGTCACTGGTTATCAATGGCCCCAGATACACAAACTCGCTGACTTTTTCATAGCCGTTGAGTGCGTCGGTTACCGGGAGTATGTCTGCTCTGTCCACCACCATTATTTTTGTTTTGGAATGGTTGATCTTAAAACCGAGTGTGGCACTTTTTACTTCAACTTTCTTCAGAAGAGTTGCCATCTCCAGTTCACTCGACGCAACAATCGTCGTATCGTCTGCATATCTTAAATCATTGACCCTGCGACCACCCACTACAACACCGCCATTCCAGCCGTCCAGGGCTTTCCTCATGATATATTCTCCGTACAGATTGAACAACTTAGGAGACAGAATGCATCCCTGGCGTACGCCTCGTTCAGTGTGGAAAGCTTTGGATTTCTGGTTTTCCAGTTTCACGAAGCTTGAGCCATCAAGATACAAATTCTGTATAAGAAAAGTAAGGTGTTGAGGTACTCCCATCTCCACGAGCACGTCAAACATCGTTCTCCACTGCACGCAATCAAAGGCCTTTGCATAGTCTATAAAGCACAAGACCAACGGCTTATTAAGTTCGCGACATTTTTCGATGAGAAGACGTACATTCAAAATCTGTTCACGAGAGCCCTTTCCACTCACAAAACCAGATTGTTCGCACGGTATCTGGTGATCTACAAACGACGAAAGTCTAGTGTTTATAATGCGCAGGAGAATTTTACTAGCATGCGACATAAGTGACAGCGTTCGGTAATTTTCACATTTTCTTGTGGATCCTTTTTTATGTAGTGGTATAACAGCAGATTGTGTCCAGTCACCTGGCCACTGGCCTGTTCTCCAAACTTTGTTACATATCCGGTGGATGATCTTAGTCCCTTCAGGACCCAGCTGTTGAAGCATTGCTGCTGACACACCATCAGGACCCACAGCTTTATTTTTCAATCTATTGATCGCGTCTTGAACCTCTGAAAGCAATATATCTGGTTCTCCGGAGTGATCGTCCCATCTTCTTTCCATGCAAAGTCCCTCTTCTTCCCGATAAAGTTCATGGCAGTAGTTTCTCCATCTATCCAGAACATGTTCCAGCTCTGTCAAGGTGTTACCCCTACTGTCATCAATTATCCAACTCTTTGGTTTGAAGGTACCCGTCAGTTGCTTTACTTTCCAAAATAGGTCTTTCGTTTGCGCTTTGTTAACATGGCTCTCAATTTCATCGCATATGCTGTTGATTTGCTCGTCTCTGTCTCTCCGCGTGGACCTTTGAACTTCGGCGTGTAGCTGGTTATAACGATTAATCTTAATTTCAGTCTCAAGTCCTTCACACTTCAGCATCTTCCTCATTTAACCGATAGTGTACCTGTAACCTATTACTTTTTATCCCGGAAAATGTTAGGTCTCTGTCAAAAGTCAACGCGGTCGAAGCGGGCAGAAACTAGTAGTTCATATTTTAAAATTTGTCTGCGACATATGAATGAAAACGGCGATGTCAGTTGGTACTAACATGTCACGTGTTGGCCTAAAAAACATAAACACCGAAACGCCCATCTTCTGGCAGCGGTAGCTGAGGATTATTGTGTACATTTGACCCGCGATGTTAGATACCAATGTATTTGGGAGCGAGTTTATCGTCATTACTGGACGCCAATCCAGACTCCGGATAGCGACTAAGATTTTTTCGATAGACCAAGCACGCTTTGTCTAACCTACGAATTGAACCCAGGATCTCGTGATGGCCACGCGCTTTATGCACCTCCAAACCAACGAGGTAGTTTATAAGTATGTAGCCATGCTCATGAAAAATATAATTTAGTTAATTTAACTTAGCCCCACCTGACGACCAGCCTACATTGTTCTTCCATACCCCGCAACAAAATGTAAATAAAGAATTCGTAACATTTTTCATTTACATTTTGCTGGGAAATCTGTCACGGGTTGAAAGTGAAAGAATAACTCATACCTTACCATGCAAAACCAGTGCAAGTTGACGGGGGCAGGTTAGTGGTCTCCTGCTCTTGGAACTTATTAAGCCGTCCATAAGTCCTCTAACTCGGCTTAACGACTACACTACATGAAGTGATAACCGAGATCAACGGCTTTGATTTTCTGTACAGATGAAAATTTACAATGTGCCTACCGATGGTAATATTTAAAACAAAGCTCCGTCCCCATTAGTAAATTATTATTGAACGAAAAAATGGTGGCCTCATAACGTATTCTTTGAATATCGAATCACCAGTATTTCGTAACTATTTCTACTATTTGGACATATATACAAAAAATTGTATCTCAATGTACCTATTTAAAGATATTGAATAATAATACTGATCCCGCCATTTTGACGCGCCATTTAATAACTAAATATGGGTGATCATATTTTCAAAGAATCTGTTACGATCCTGCCATTTGTTTTTTACAACAATAGTCTGTTGCCACCCGGATTCAACTTTGAAATATTTCTTAAAAACTGCTACCTTTTTGCTATTATTTGGTATCGCTATCTCATTGCTACCTGACTGTTGGTACTACAGACACTGTGTCTCATAAAACAATCAGTCTTTAAAAGTTAAAACGCTTAGTCGATAATAGTCGTGCTTACCCTACATTAGGTATACACGTGCTGTCGCAAGCGCACCGCACTGCCAGCTCCACGACGACCAGTATTACTCACCTGAGTCACGTTTATATGCGATTCTAGCTATTTCCTTTTCAGATTGGACTGACACAATAATGATTAGAATTTCGTGAACCGTGGCACTGCCTACCCTTCTGGGAAACAAGGTACACGCATTAAACTCAAATAGTATAACGTTTAAAAATGTTGTCCCACGCTAGAATATATTCTTGTGTCGTGGGTATTTACAAACATGAAATTCGCATACACAAACACCCAGACCAAAACAAATATTTGTGAAAGATTTTCTACTCTTTGCCTACCCAGCATGGGATCTGGCGTGTGGATAGACAAAGATTTGTTCCGTGCGGGAATCGAATGCGCGGCTCTATTCAGTGGACGGAGCGACTTAAGTACTTAACCACAATACTGGTTCTTTATAGTTTGTTTCCCACTGATTGAACCATCTCGTTAGTCAAATAAATCAGTCTATACAGTTCCATTGCGGGGCAATGGTCTTCTAGCATAAATCGAGTTGAGGTCGAAAAATAGAGATGAGGTCATACTCACTCTATACTCCGTGGTCACGCGCGGACCCAGTGTGGACTTATGAAGGCCAGTTTGTGCCCACTTACTGTTGCAACTTATCAAGCCTATAAGCGTACCAATTACCTATCATCTACCACATTAAGTAATAACCGGGACTATTAGCTTAGCATGTCCTTCGAAGCACGAAGAAAGGTGCGTATGATACATATTCCCAACAAACTGTCTCAATAAACCCATCAGCTGCAAATTGGTCGCAATAAATCAGCGCGCAGCCAACCTGGGCCGGCGCATCAAAGTGAAGTACACACGCCGGGAATGTATCCGCATTGCGCGTGCCTGTCGCCTGACCAATACACACTAGCTTTTGTCGTGGCTTCAGTCAGGCAGGAAGACATTCCAAAATATTGAAATCCCCTATTTCAAAAGCCTCGTAAAGCCTCGTAATTATTAATATTCTGATCAGCGCAGTTTCGCAGTGAAGGAAGATTTGCGGAGGTGTACTCTACGTACATTTCGCCGATGGTGGTAAGTCTTAAAATAATAGGACGAGCCTACTGCATTGGCAATATACGAGTGTATTGCGGTTATTCAAAATTATTCAAAATCTAGATAAAAATTAAAATTCTCTGTTGAAATTTCTTCTCCACAGGCATGACATTCCGAAGTGGTGGTAGAGTCTTGTTACTTTTCTGCTGATTAATAAATACTTTAATGGTTTACATGAGATATAAAAATATTCTGATCCTGCAGTCCAGAGACTGGACCTAGTACATAGTGTCATTACAAAATTTCAGAATCCGGGCTAGATTTCCGGGCTGGAATTCACAAGTCAAAATCTTTTGATTTCACAATGCGCGACTAGACCATCGAGGCTAGGCAATTCTCATCTAGGTCATTGACCGCACCCATTTGCCCAATTCATTAAGCAAGCTGTGAAACTCCGTACGTCTCCAACAAACGGACATACATTCCCTTTAATCTGGGCATACACATTATAAATAAACGTACGCGTCGCACGCGCATGCCCGCTGGCACCAAATGTGACAACTGATGCGTGGTTTTGATATAAATGTTTGATGTACTGTCTTATACTATTTTGATTAATATTATAAGACACTAGCGGCCCGTCCCGGCTTTCCACGGGTGGACTTTTGTTTTTTAAACATAGTTTATGTTACTGAAGGATAATGTAGCATTTGAATGGTGAAAGAATTTTTGAAATCGATCGATCGGTGATTTCATCGAAGATATTACTATATTGATAACCTGTGGGTTCATCAGTTTATTTACAGACTAACAGTTTCCCGCGACTTCGTACCCGGCCGACAACAGCGCCACCTACCGGGTCTATGTTATATAGCCTATGTTACTTCTGGATAAGGTAGCTTTCTTATAGTGAAAGAATTTTTAAAATCATACAAAAATACAATTTTTTCCTGTGCATTATATTAGTATTTAGTATAGATAATACAATCAATAAGTGAAGTGAATAGTAAGTGAATAATAAATAAATAAGTGAAGTGGTTCCATAGCTATCTTGAGCACAGAAAGCAATGTGTTGAGCTGACTAAGTTTAATGGCACCAAAGTACGATCTTCACTTCGGCCTGTTCCTCGTGGTGTTCCACAGGGATCGATTTTTGAGCCAATACTATTTATCTTGTATAGCGCCGACATCATACAGGAAATGACAAATTGCCATTATCATTTATATGCTGATGATCTCCAACTATATTATTCCTTCCCTCCTTTTGATTGTTTGGATGCTGTAAGAAAAGTAAACTGTGATTTGGCCGGAGTATCTAATTGGGCGAAACTAAATTCATTAATTCTCAATCCTAAGAAATCAAAATATATGCCCATGGGCAAAAAAAAAATGTTTACAGAAAATACAGGAGGTCCCTATCAAAATATGAGTCGACGGTCAGGCTGTTGAGCGTGTCTGTGTGGCTAGAAACCTGGGTCTGATCATGGATAGTAACCTTCATTTTGAGAAACATATTGCCGAAAGTGTAAGTAATTGTTTCTATCGTCTAAAGCTGCTATACAAAATTCGACCTTATATAAGTGAAGATGTCAGATTACAACTGTGCGAGTCATTGGTCTTATCGAAGCTTAACTACTGTGACACAGTTTATGGCCCCTCTTTGCTTAGTAGATCAGAGAAGCTCATACAGCGTTTTCAGAATGCCTGTGCACGTTTTTGTTTTCATGTCCCCCACGCTCACATATAACACCGTATTTGAATGCCTCAAATTTATTAAAAATGGCCGCACGAAGGAGACTACACCTTGCAACACTTCTCTTTGGGATAATTAAAACTAAAGCTACAAGTTACCTATATAAAAGGTTAGAGTGGGCGCAACTATACTCCAAACAGCCAAGAAGAGCTTGCACCTTTGTCATGTCCACTCCAAGGCACAGATCCATGGCTTTTCGCGGGTCTTTTAGATTTGCTGGCTCTCGATGCTGGAACGATCTGCCCCCCCCCCCTCTCCGTGCTCTAAAAACAGTTGACAACTGTAGGATAACATTAAAAAATACTCTTAGCATCACAAAAACTGTAATATAAAGACTTACTAGTAAATCATGTTCTGTGTTGGAGGTTATTTGTTATTTGTTGAGTGTTTAAACTATATAGGTAGCCTAGAGGAGCCAGTACTGTCGTGTACATGTACTCGGTTTGATTTCACATTTTTCGTTATGTTAATTTGTGTTATATGGATTCGAGCTCATAGACAATATAGATACACATTCTTCACTATAAATATAATTATATTTTATTTATAAATTTATTTGCATTACTTACATTATTTAACATTGTTTCTGCCTTCTTCTGAGCTGAGTGCCAAGCTGAGTGTCTTATATATGTCAGTTTTTTCTGCACACTTATTAGTTTTTTACTATCTTTATATTTTATATATATATATATATATATGTACCCGTGACGCCACTTACAAAGGTTCTGCCAGAATACCAGCGCTGCATTATAATCATAGTGCAGCAATATGCTGAGGCAGAGTCCTGTTTGGCCCCACACAATTGAGCCTTCTTTTACATAACTGCCTGTTTACTCTGTATTGTAGTGTGTTGGTCAAATAAATGGTTTATCCTTCTTCTTTCTTTCAATCAAAAGGACAGACTGCTTAGCCCAATGGTTAAGAGCTTAAACTACTCCGCCCACTGGGTCAAGTAGTCGCGGGTTCGATCTCCGCTCGATAAATATTTGTGTGATCCACAAATATTTGTGTCGGTGTTGATGTATGCGAATTTCGTGTTTGTAAAAGCTCCCAGAACACAGGAATAATTCAAGAGTGGGGCTACGTTAAGAAAAGATTTGAGAGACGAAGACTTTTAACTTGCTTTAAATAAGACCGTGTCTTATCTAAAAGGCAAGTTCAGAGTCCCCGTAACCGGCGAGCGTGTATGAAACGCATAATAGAAGCGAAAGAGATCTGTAAGGAAAGAACCTGTTTGAAGTCTATACTCTCTACCTTTGACGGACGATTTAGCGCAGTGGTTAAGAGCTTAAGCCCCTTCGCCCTCTGTCTAATAGTCGCATGTTCGATTCCCGCACGGGACAAATTTTTGTTTGATCCACAATTTTTTTCTCCGGTCTGGGTATTTGTGTATGTGAATTTTCATGTTTGTAAACGCACCAACACAGACATAAATCTTAGTGTGGGGCTAAGCTTTTATAAAAAAAACCTACCCCACACGGGATCTGGCGTGATGATATAGATGGATACAGTAAATAATAATCTAAATTCCATTAGCAAACACAAATTTTAGCGGAACCATTGAAACTTAATAACAAAAGTGGCTTTCGGAAGCTTTAATTATTCGCATTGAGCTGTCAGTCACCGCACCGCTGCTTTCAAACTGTGCTTCCAAATTATTTTATTATTCACCTCTTCCGTTCTCCATTAATTGATTCCTATATCAATGGTACTGCTAATATTAATTTCTGATAGATTTTAAATCAATTTATACATAAATTGAAATTAATTTATAGAAGCTTCACAGTGCTAAAGGTACAGCCAAACAAACGCGTTCAGCCGCGGCCGCGGTGGCCATCAGCTCCTGTAGTAATATTTGTACGGAAATGTTCACAGCAACGCGTCCTGCGTCCTGCGCAATGTGATCAACGCCGGGGACCCCACCGCGGGCGCGGTTGAACGCGTAGGTTAGGCCGTATCTTTAGTTATTAAGGTGACTATTTTATCCTTCTATCTATACTGCTATATTTACACTAACATTATAAAGAGGAGACTGCCATGTTGGTCTAGTGGCAAGACGCATCGCTTTGTGATTACGAGGTCCTGCGTTCAAATCCTAGGTCGGACAAATGTAGATTTTCTACTGAAAAAACCCCAGTATGAGTCCGGTATATCGCTCGCCCCCTATTGACCTAACATTGTCGGAGAAAAGTAGGTATACTTAGAACACCTCTGCCACCCCAGTTGGGGTAATAAGGACGTGTCGGTGTTTATTTTTTTTTTAAAAGATTTCTATCCCTCTATCTATATCATCATGCCAGATCCCTAGCCAATAAAGATTTGTTTCCGATGAACTCTGAAAAAGCTATATTATCCAGAACGGAGACCCAGTAGGTGGCGCTGTCGAAAAACTGCTGATTGATCGGATTTTGATGAAATCTTACAAAAATGTAGCTCATGCTCATCATCATCATCAGCCGAAAAACTGTTCACTGCAGGACAAAGCTCTCCTACTAAAGCTTGCCACACGTCGACCGGCTCTGTGCTGTACGCACACAGCTTTTAACTGCAACTTTAACCAGGTCATTGGTCCACCTTATAGGAGGCCTGCCTACTCCACGTCTTCCGGTACATGGACGCCACTCGAAGTCGCCAATGTAACTTATACAACAGAGAAATATATCGGCTAGCACTAAATAATACCCAAAAAACTCCACTATATTACTTTGTCCCATGTCAGTAGCAACTACCGCCAAGGCACCAACTACCATGACCGGTTTCTTCGCACTCAGGTAGGTTGATGCAGGAAAATTTGTGCGGGGCGGGCCCTGAGCGTCCTTCATGAGCGACGCCGAGGAGGACGGTGGCGCGGTGTGGCCAAAGTCGCCGTGAGCACCGTGTCGATGCGGGGAGGAACGTGTATTAAGTCTCTCCCCGATGGCGGGCTCTTCTCTTTCACAAGAGGGGCACCGGTGCGTTCCATACGGAGATCCCGAAGCCCCTCCAACGTGCTGATGTCGGCCACCCTGGCGTTTAGTCGGTAGAAGACCGACATGGCCCGCGTGCTACCCCCGAGGCTTTCTTTGCAGGTTTTTCCACAGGAAAAAAGGCAAAATCTGTGCACAAGGGGTTTAGGGACCTAAATTCAACAACCTGTGATTGCGGTACGACCTCACAGACTATGTCGCATGTGCTGGTCTGCCTTTTGTGCCCCACCACCTGTACAAGGGAAGAACTGAGCGCGGCCACGGACGGCCCGATTATGCTATCCACTCACCTAGCGACACAGAACCCTTGACACGATAAGAAGAAGATTACATATAATAAAACAAAGTCCCCCTGCTGCGTCTATCTGTCTGAACGCGATAAACTCTAAGTACCGTATGAATTTTCATACGGTTTTCACAAATGAGCGAGGAGGCAAGAGGCCTTCCTCCTTTATGTGTATAATTGACCCGTGCAAAGCCGGGGCGGGTAGCTAGTAATTTATAAAGTAAACGCGTGCCCAGCCACGGTAAACAATCTAGTTATTACTGATTCACATATCGCTGACGATTTTAGGTAGACTCCAAACTGCAACTGACATTTTTTTCTATACTAGATAAATCACTCTTTGTCCGATCTAGAATTCGAACCCCAGACCTCGTGATCGCTACCCACATTATGCGCCACTACACTAACGAAGCAGTAAACATATTACACATGAAATAAAACTATTTTACGGATTTTATCGCGGTTTATTTTTTCATTTTTAGTTCCCGACGTTGGAGTTGGAGGCAAACAATTCCCTAGCTTTCCTAGATGTGTTAGTAATCCGTAACCCCAACAACACCTTAAGCCATATGGTTTATCGAAAAAAGACCCATACTGATAGGTACTTAAACGGTGAATCTCACCACCATCCAACACAGTTAGCTACCGTGGGTAAATCTTTGTTTCAGAGAGCACAAGGGATCTGTGACAAGAAACATCTGGCTGCCGAGCTTCAACATGTCAAGCAAGTCCTGCACGATAATAAGCTTCGAGTCCCACGCCAACGTCACAGTGACCGAGTGAAATCAGCCACAGTTGAGCGTCTCCCTGCTGTACTACCTTACATGAGAGGAGTCACGGACAAGATTGGCTACATCTTGAAGCGTGCTTCGATTTAAACATTTTATAAGCCTGCGAAGAAGATCAGTCAGTTTTTACCATCTGTCAAGTGTCAGATCCCTCTACAAGATGCAGGAGTTTACAAGCTTGATTGTGAATGTGGTCTCTCTTATATAGGACAAACAAAAAGACCGGTAAAAAGTCGGGTTAAAGAACATATAGCTGACCTAAAACACCGTCGCTCAAAGAAGTCTGCAGTCTGTGAACATGTCCTTGACCGCACTCGCCATAACATCAGATTTGATAGACCACAAATCCTCGTGAAAGAACACCGATTCTTACCAAGGATGGTTCGCGAGGCTATTGAATTAAAAAAACATCCTAATTTCAATAGAGAAGATGGCTGGGTGCTTCCATCGTCTTGGGATCCGGTAATTAATATAATCAAATCCAAAACCAAGCATAACACTGCAAGACCTCAAGACACCGTGAGCTCATTCTGCGTAGATCGGACCAACAACAACAAAAACAATTAAGAAGTTTGAGGGTACCCCGGAACAACTATGCCTTTTGGACGTCTAACACCTCAGTCCCTCCCGTGACCATGGGTGCTGCAAAGCACTCGAAACGTCGGGAACTAAAAATGAAAAAATAAAACGCGATAAAATCCGTAAAATAGTTTTATTTCATGTGTAATATTCGCGTAAATCTTAGAACTCAATAATTAAACATATTATTTATAAGATTTATCTTTTTACATACATAGATACAGCCAGCAGGAAAAGTAGTTGAACTTTTTAAAACTTTTATTTCAAGTAATACTTAAGACCAAGCCATCGTATTGACGACGTGTTTGCATTCCAGTGAATCAGAATCGAAATATTTTTTATTCATGTGAACTATTACAGTATTTATCAATCGTCAGAAAAGTAACAAAGACTCTACCACCACTTCGAAATGTCATTCCTGTGGAGAAGAAGGGCAAGAAACTCCACGGTTACTCTTTCTTCTTCTTCTTTAAATTATTTCTGTTTTTAAGTGTATTTAACCAATGTCCAGTGAGATGCATAATAGTGTTTCTAAATTGATTCAACTCCCCGATGAATTTGATGACAATGATGATACTGAAATTGATGAAATACCTCACCCTGGATAGTAAAGCGATGGATACTTTACATACCAATTGTGACGGCCGTTTAGAGGGAATTCGAAAAGGCACGTTTTATCACTTTGTTTCAATTGCCTTCACTCATGCACATATAAGAATACATAATGGTTAATGTTCCACTAACATTATTCGAAATAACTAGGTTTGGAAATTAAAACGGAGGAAATTAAAAATGGAGTCCTGAAATACAGGGTTACCCTAGTTTAGGCTCCAGTCCACTCCAAATAGAAACTTCATAAACAATTTTACATTAAATAGATTTAATTATAAAATATTAATGTAGCTAGCATTGTTGTGGAAAAATAAATAATTTTTTACTTTTTACTTTTACTTAAAACAAATTGACATCACTCCTTGACTTGCCGCCAAAAAAAACGCTTACTCGTTCAAATAGTATATTTACATTTTCTTTTTCCATCTACATTTTGGTATAGGGAATGGGAGTGGCTAAGACCTTAACTCATTCCGTTCACTATATCGAGTTGTCGTGGCTTCGATACCCGCACGAGACAATTCTTAGTGTTACCCACAATTATTTGTTTCGCAGCACAACAAACCGCGATAAAATCCAAGCGCTAGAAGAATGTATTACAAAAGCAAAATATAAGGAAAATCAAGCGTTATACTTTAAAATAAGTCTTAATTTAAATAAACAAAATTTTGCTAGTGACTTATATTCAACTCTAGCGATATATTTGTGTGAAGGGCTTAGCATGAAAAGATTGACGTTAACGTGAAGATAGCGAGTATACATGCAAACCTTGTCATATTAAAAAATTATGGACGTGACAGCACGCTTACTTGCCAGCGTGACGCTAACGTCAGTCTGTTCGTGCTAGGTAACGACATCGAAGAAAGCATTCGAACATCAATATTTCAAGTTGTTACGTCAATTTATGTATCATTTGCTGTCACACAAGGATTTTTTGGCCCGCGACTAAATTCTGATCTATCGCTGTCATCAAGTGAAATGTCACTCCATGACGGCCGCAGAGTTGCCGTTTGCTATGAAATTTACCCAAATTTTTTTAATTAATAACCGTGCAGAACCACCTTTCGAAATATTTCCCTGGAAGGAGGAAACTTACTAAATGGTAACCCCAATTTCGCACCAACGCCCCCTGTCAATGTCCAGGGGGCAAAAGATCCTTGTCCCACTATATACGAACTACAGACGTTCTTTCGTTGCTAACAGTACCACGTAGTGAGCTAATGCTATCGTCTAATAACAATTTTGTTTACCTGTCGGTCACAAGATCTCGGAGTGTTGGCATCATTCCACATGTCAATCATCATGTACCCGGCATCCCGTGATATATCGAGATAAAATTACTGATTACATAGCAACAATCAATTTTGTTATCCGGTAATTAATCGGGCAATGGTGGTTAAGACGAATGATTTAATACGCTATTAATCAAAGTCGTTCATGCGTGTATGCGCTGAATTGGATGAATTTTGTAGCAACTTTCTTCGCACCAGTTGTAGTTCGGATACCTTAAAGTTGATTAGAAAAATAAAATATTTTTGATGAGTAGAAATACATATTGGAACTCTGTACTCTCTGCCTACCCCGCAAGGGATCCGGCGTGATGATATGATATAAAAGAAATACAGTTATGAGGGGTAGCATAGGCGAATTTTGTACACCCCCTTTTCACCAGCGATGTTGGGTCCCAATGTGAATAGGAGGCCTATTGCCATTATACCGGGCATAATTACAGACTCCGCGTTGGTCTAGTGGCAAAGCGCATCGCTTCGTTATCACAAAGTCCTGGGTTCAAATCCTAGGTCGGACAAATGTAGGTTTTCTAACGAAAACTCTCCAGTATGAGTTCAGAGTCTGGAATTGTGCCCGGTATATGGCAATAGGCTCGCACCCTATTACATCGGGTGTACGGCGTGACGGTGTACAATTACAGACTCCGGATTTATACTGGAATTTATTATTTATTTATTTCTTTAATTAGCACGGTTATATACCATTTACACTAATTAACAAACACTATTTACACTAATATATGTATATACTATAACAACTAAACATTAATTTATTAAACTTAAAAGTATCAACATTCATTCACCCTTTTCACAAAACCTCTGACAATTATACAATATTTTCGACCATCCATCAGCAAGCACATCACAGTTAGGAATAATTCGATAGAAAAACTACACTTTACCTGACTTAGGATTCGATCCAGGACTTCGACCGCTATGAATATTGAGCCCCTAGACCGAGTTGACGACAAATAAAAATTAAATAACATACCCGCTTATTTTACACGAAGGGATCGGCAGAGGTATATTACAATCTTGGGCTTACAGCCGCATTTTACAAAACGTGTTTAGACCTACTAACAAAGGTAGCATATTTGAATATTGAGCTAGTTACACACACGTAGCAGTCTCAAAATCATGCGTTCAAGTGTCTGTTTGAGTGTGGTTTTAATCCATTACTCTATGATTTGAATGCAAACATCACCTTTAGGCGACTTTTTGCATCCAATCTTAACTTGCAAAAAACGGCTATTAGGGCCATCTATAACTTGAGTAGCCGCGACTCTTTAAGAGAACTGTGCAAAGGAGCTAATATCATGTCGGTTCCATGTCAACATATTTATGATAACATTATGTATACTAGAAAAAAATTAGAAAACTTTAGTCAGCTAGGTGATAGGCATTGCTATAACACACGTCATAGAAATAAATTAGATGAACCAGAATTTTGTCTGTAAAAAATTCACGTCTTTCATGGGGCAGTGTGTTAGATTTCAAAACGAAATTCCAATTGACGTCACTAAACTTAGTGAAAATAAGTTCATAGCTTGTGTAAAACGAACACTTTGTAAGCAAGCTTATTATTCAATAGAAGATTATTCAAAAGATGAAACTGCTTGGATAAATGCTATTCTAGCTCCACTTGAGTTCAATAGATTCAACTGTTATTAGTTATCATTCCCTCTCTTCCTTCTAATAATTTAACATAATGAAATTTTGTGTACTTTTTTTTTGTAAATGAGGGAACCATGTAGCCATTCTCATAAATAGTATTGTTTGCTTTATTCAACTTAGACCCACCTGATGACCAACCTACATTGTTCTCCCATACCCGTGGAGTTTCTTGCCTTTTTTCTCCACAGGAATGTCATTTCGAAGTGGTGGTAGAGTCTTTGTTACTTTTCTGACAATTCATAAATACATGAATAAAAAATATTTTGATTCTGAATCGAAATATGAAAATGGCACGGTTAAGTGTGTTTTGAATGTAGCATGACGTTTTTCTGACTTTCTGCGTTGGATCGCAGTATGAGAGTGGCTATTTTTAGCTATTTTTTGAATAGAGCATCGCGCTTTATTGGCTTCCTGCGTTTGATCGCAGTATTAAAGTCATGCGTCTAGCAACCATTTTAATTCTGCATCATATTCGGCGTTCAAACGTGTGCGTATGGTGTAAACGTGACGAGGAGCAGAGTCCGATAGATAGCAAGAGGATAAGATTTATTGACTCGTACCCGAGAATAATAGCAAACATTGTCTTCATAGATAGAAATATAATAATCGAATATCGAATCAACAAAAAAGACAATGACATAGAAAAATATATGTGGCATGCATGTTCTTAACAAAAACTTTCATGCATATGTATGTAAAACCTAGTCACTGGATCTGGCTTCGAATAATGAAATCGTCAATCGTGTATGCCATATGTATCATACGATATTTACCCTTCGTTTGCAATAATCCTAAAGTATAAGCTTATGGGAGCGACCCTTTACCCTTGCTGTTATAAGGGTCGATTGCAAATTGCGTATAACTAGGACTGTGCCGGAGTTCGTACTAACACCTACCTAATGTGTTCGGTTCAAATGGAAATTGTATTCGACCTAAAATAATTGTATTCTGGTATTTCAGTAATTTATGGACTTAATGTGCTATTGTGTGATTTGTGAAATTGTTGGATTAAATTGTGATGGTATTGTGCCTATTAAAATAGGCACGATTATTGCCTATACGGGTGTAGGTAAGAGATATCATAACCACAATTTTCAGAAATTTATAACATTTTGGGTGCCTTGTTGGTCCAGTTGGCGGCAATCACGCTGGCCTAAGTTCAATCTCTAGGTTAGACAATATCTCGTTTTTCGATCAAAAGGTTTCCAGTATCCTACCAGAGTCTGGATTCGCGCCTTGGCAATGGACTCGCTCCCTATTTACAGTACACCTCTGCCGACCCTGCTTACGGAATATTTTGCCGACGCTGCTAGGTTCCAATGTAATAGGGGGCTAATATGAATAGTCCACTAGTTTCTGCCCGCGACTTTATCCCCGTTATGTTTAGATAGGAACCTAACATTTTTTCGGGATAAAAGTGTCCTATGTGTTGATCCAGGTTATCCAGTATAAAAAAACTATATATGTGCCAAATTTCATAACCGTTCAGCCATTTTTGCGTGATTGAGTGTTGTTACTCTTAATTAGTAGGATTGTACTGTTATTTAGTGATGTCTATAAAACGTAATTAGTTCATTACACCATGCACAGTTGCATTCCTGGGACTGCTACTTATTGAGATTTTTTTCAACAGTAAAATCACCTTGTTTGAAGTATAATTCGTAATCAAGCCCCCTCGTGATCGTGACCCGCAATATGTCACTAGACAAATAAAACAGAATCTAATATTATCGTAGCGAAAATAGATGTCCATGATTTTCGTAATAATATTATAATATTTGTCACAACCTGTCGCACCCTCAACAGACTTGACGTATCTGGGTCGCTGCAGCTGCCATCGTTAGGCACTGTCATTTCGCAATATTGTCACTTGAAGGAAAATTCATAAGGGAGTTATCATTATTTAAATAGGTTCTAGCTTTTCCTTGCGGCTGTGCATAGATACACCAGTAATTTAATTTTCTTCAGACGTCTAACAGCGTTTGATAGCAAAAACCTCTAAGAGTATTTATAACCTAAAGAATCCATTGGCAGAGTGACAGAATGAGCCGAAACTTAAGTAAATATAACAACTAATCGGTACTGAACACAACTTTATAAAAAGATCGAAATCTACCCCATACATTTCGTAATGTAGACAAAAAAATAATAAAAGAGTAACCGTGAAGTTTCTCGCCCTTCTCCACAGAAATGATATTCCAAAATTGCGATAATATTTAAGACTTTTCAGACGATTCATAAATACTAAACTAATCTGATTCGTGAAACTGAAATTAGTTATTTTAAAATTATTATTCATTAACCGTTCGTCTCATAACAAGCGGGCGTGTATTATTTTATTTTTAAAAACGTAGCCTCACACTAGGATTTATTCCTGTGTTATGGGTGCATTTATAAACATGAAAATTCACATACACAAATACGCAGACCGAAACAAATAATTGTGGGTCACACAAAGATTTGTCCCGTACGGAAATCGAACCCGCGACTACAAGACACAGTGGGCGGAGTGTCTTGAGCTCTTAACTACTGCCCTAAATCAAACTATGAGAGTGCAGGAACCCAGAAAGGTATGTAAGGAAAGAACCTGTTGGAACTGTACTCTCGCCTACCCTGCAAAGGTTCTGGCGTGATGATATAGACAGATAGATAGAGAGAGATTATTCATAAACTTTTTCTTACAAATCGATGTCTTCACCACGGCGACTCAGTGTGGATTGGTGGTGACAGGTTTGTGGGCTATTGTTGGAACTTTAACATACGCCTTCAAACTGGGCTTAACGACTACCACATTAAATGGTGACCGGGTCCAACGGCTGCAACAGAACCTAAGTACGACAAATTTGTAAGCACCTTTCTTGTACAACATTAAGACATGTTTCCGAGCAACAATTAATGCAATGGGCACGAATTCCTCAAAATACAGTCAAGATAAATTCTTGTCGATTAAACAGGACTCAGGTTCCCAACGTCCCAACGGTAAAAAGATTTTTATAACCCCTACCCAAACAATTTCACAGCCCGTTAGATCCTTCCACACAATCCTTTTCCCGGGTTGTGTTCGTGGTCAGTAATTTGCACCACACAATGGTCTCTTATCATGTCTAGTTCCCGTTTGTTCGGTCTTTCGAATAGTTTTGGCGACCGTACTTCTGGACCACACTCCGACAAATTGATATAAACCACACGGAGAGCTCTTTTCAACTTTGTTTATATTTTGGGCTATGAGAGTGGCGATTTCATATGCGCATTACGCTTATTGTTTAAGCTATATTAAGTTATGATGGTACTTATAAGATAGAGTTAGGTTTTAGTAAAAAAAAGAACTCCGTCACGCTTACATTCTCCTAGCGAGTAAAAAAGAGCCTGAAACCTTCAACGAGTCCAATTCAGCTCACAAGGAAAGGTGAAACATAAAATATATTTGCCCAAATATAGAGGCCTAATCTAGTCGCAAGGTACATTACATTCAGCTTACATGATAAAATCCATAGGACAAGGACAATATGATATTTAAGGACAAGGACTATAGGAGAGATTTATCCCAAAATCTAGTATCTCAATCTAATCGTAACGCATATTATCCAAAAAAATAAAAGAGAACCAAGAAATAATTAAGTCCAATTTAGCTTACAATCAAGGTAAAACATTTTTCCCCAAATCTAGTGGCTAATCGTATGATATATTATGTAAAAAGTCAATAACTCCTTCTTGACTTAAAATAATCGTTTAATTCTTGAGTCTCATTCAGTGTACAAGAGAAGGTAAAAAATGGGATGTTTTTCTCCAAATCTTGTGGCCCAGCCTTGTCAAAAGGTATAGTATCTAAAAACACGATAAAGTACCCAAAAACATCCTACAATCGAGTCTAATTCAGCTTAAAAAAGTAAGGCACGGGAGATTTTCTTCAAATCTAGTCGCCCCAATAGTAATCTATATTATGTCAAAGTAAGCCTTAATCCTTCCGCGTTTGAGTCGAATTTAACTTACAAGAAAAGTATAAAATAAAAGATTTTTCCCCAAATCTAGTGGCCCAGTCCAGTCGTAAGGGATATTATCTACGGCTCATATTTCCCTGATGAAATTCCCTTTGTAGCAGCGAAGAGAGTTACAAATGTGTAGAATTGTACAACAATATACTTAGGTACTGGCATTTTTATTAACTTCGTTAGATTTTTTGTGTGCCCTTCTGAGTGTAGATGGCTATTTGTTTTTCACTTGTGAAGGAAGTTTGTGTGACAAGCTTAGGAAAAATCGTCGTCTGGAGATACGTTTTGTTATCAGTATAGTATAACATTATGGTACTGTATAAAGGTGTGATCTTTGGCTAACAGACAAACAGACAGATATACAGACAAGGTTACTTTTGTAATTTATAATGTTAGTTTGGATTAACTCCTATACCTGTATAACAAAAATACTAATATTATATCAAAAAATATTAGGTCTCGTGATGATTAAGTATCACACATTGTATAATATTTTCGTTATTTAGTGTTTTACCAATTTGAATTCTTGCTTCCAATTTCTTAAGAATTACCTATTATTATTTGTGTGTCACACACAAATTGTGCGGGAATCGAACCCGCATTTACACGATCCTATGGACCAAGAGTCCCTCTTTCAAGCCACTATTCTAAACTGTCACCAAACATAATTTATTATGGCCCAAAAACCTCGCAGAAATCGGCGCCAAATCGGCATTTTAGAGGCTACCGCGGAAAAAACGTGTTTTTGTATTCGATGCACTTCGATACTTAATATTAAGAAATATGATTTTAGGCTATAAATTTTAGAATCTGGTAAAAAGAATACACGATTAAAAGAAAGTCGTCTCTATCGCTTTACATTTTCTGATTCCGACGCAATATGCTTAAAACTAGTCAATTAAATTAACATTGCAAATAATTGCAGCAAAGCTCTTGTAAAGCAGTTTTTTATTTCATAGTGTAGTCTTTTAATTTGTGTTTGTACATGCATCGTTTATTTCCAAGCGCGCCCTCTATATGTATATCCGTCCCTTATTATTGTTATGTAAAGTAATAGCGCTACTGTAACTCTTGCGGTCGATAAATGATCAATCGCGGTCGGCCTTTAATGCTACTGCTATGCACTTCCTATAACGATAATGTTAATAAATGCCTGCATCGAAATACGCACTTAATAAGACGTTACAACTGACACATTGCCACATCTCAACTAACGCATTCAAATGTTGGCTATCTATCTTTTTCTTCTCGTTATTCATAAGTGGCGCTCGTAGCGCTGTGCGACCGCGGTGTACCGATCACCAAAATTGAGCAGTGTTCGACTCGGTCGACCTGAGATGGGTGACCGTTTGTGGTATTTTCCTATTCGAGCGTCTCTGTGCTTCGGAAGGCACGTTAAGCCGTTAATCCAGGTTACCACTTAAAGTGGTAGCCGTTAAGCCTAGTTGGACGCTTTATAGGCGGATTGATAAGTTCCAACAGCAGGTGGCCACAAGCCTGCCTCCGCCAATCCGCAGTGGGTCCGCGTGGTGGAGGATGACCTAATCTCTCACACCTTGACTTGTGAGAAAAGGCCTTTGCCCACCAGTGGGGACTATAGGCTGATATTGTTGTTGATAGGCAATCTATTATTAATACTACCAGTTTATACGTTATTAATGAGGGTTAGTACACATGCTTTGGAATATAAACTAGTTAAGTAAATTTAGCCTTTATATTTGTATCGATAGTATTCTGTTTAGTGTCTGAAACACAGTACCTTAAGTGGAGTAAATATTATACGAACTATCTACCTATATATACCTACGACACAGTACATAAAGGACATTGTTTTGCGTCCATACATGATTTGCCCCAGAACCAACAGCAATGAAAAATGCTTGATGATTTCAAGTTACCTGTTAATGATCTTAATGCATTTATTATTAAACGAACAAGCGGGGAAATTGCATTATTGCAAAAAAAAGGATTATATTTTGAGGTTATAATTTAGTACCCAATAATACATTTGTAAAATGGTTATATAAAAATACTCGAGCAATATTCAATCGATCGAGATTGAATTTAATCGATTGAATATAACCGATTGATAGGATTGGCATCTCCAACCGTAATTCGAAAACAACGTTGACATTCGGAAAAGACGTTGGCGATATTGATTCAAGTACTTAACTTCTTTGAAATATTAGTTTTGAATTGCAAATCGTCCGTTACATATGGATGTTTGCAACTACTCGTTTGTTGGTTTTGGGGCCATTTCCGACGATGTCCTTTAATATTTACTTTCTCATCTCACAACACTCAAGGGCTGGTTGGAAGAGAACTTCTGTTTTCACTTAAGCTCGCCTTTGTATATCACTTGTGAAAATTACAATTACTTCTGTCTGTATACAGTAAAGAATGAAAAAAGTAAATCAATTTAAGTCGCGTGTGTGTATGTGTGTGTGAATGATCTCAGCTGTTGGCCGCGGGGCCTTCACAGCTTCACCGGACAAGCACTGGGTGACGTCGCCGCCCCATCTCATCTATGTATGTACGAGCTGATCTCAGAAACTACTACGCATGTACTACACAGATTTTCGTTCGATTGTCACTAATAGATAGACTGATTCACGTGGAAGGTTTAAGTATATCTTCAGCCACTGCAAGAGAAAGGCCTCAAACTAAACTAATTTATTTTGCATAAGCCCTGCGGACACTTACCAATTTTCGGTTTACATTTTATACTAATTTAACTATTAAGCTACCACCGGATCGGACCGCGGCTTCCACTGAGAAGATGCGGCAAAAAACTCAATGGGCTTGTCTTTTTTGCCTAATACTCTATCCATTTTTTCGATTATTATCTGTATAGATACAATGTTATATTAAATTTACATTAAGTATACGATCCAGCTCCAGTGTTATGCCTTACGATGTAGATATAAGACTAAAAATATGAAGGACTCTGGGTGGATCAGTCTCAAGCAGCACCCGTACACGAGTATGAACACTAGAGCAGCCATCACCTCCCTCGACCATTTTAGAGGGAAGAAAGTGACCCCACAACAAATGAACACCGCAAGCGAGACTTTTTAGTGAGCATGACCAACCCAAGACCCCAGGCAGTTGTAGAATTTTACAATGGAGTAATATATAATTTACGAATATTTTGTATATATAAACCGTGAACTATGATGATATTTGTCGATGTTGGAAAAATTGTGCCTTTCACTACTTACTCGTAATACCCATGCGAAGCCGGAGTGGATCGCTAGTCATACATAAATGTATCCCTTTACCCAGCTCGTGTCGCCATAAAGGATTACTTTCCATAAAAATAACGTTATTGCTTTAATCTATATCATCACGCCAGCTCCCTCGCGGTGTAGGCAGAGAGTACAAAGTTCCTACAGGTTCTTTCCTTACAGACCTCTCAGGCTTCCTCCACTCATAGTTCGTCTCATACACGCTCGCCGGTTATTTATCTGCTTTAAGGAAATAAAAACGAGGCTTCAGGAGGCTCGTTGCGAAAACACAAAGATACTATGAATATTAATGATTTTTAGGGTCATTTCAAATACACATGCTACATTCTTTCGACGATAGATCGGAACAAAATGAATGTGCGCAATCGCGTGTTAACACAAAGCTGCATTTTATTTATTTATTTATTAAGGTAAAGGAAACACAGTACAAAAAATGCAGTAGTTAAAAAGGTACACATAAATTATAACACATTCACCAATAAAGTTTCCAATAATGAAAATAAACAACTATGTATGGCCGGTAGAATTGAAAATAAAACCTAAAAAAATGTTTTTTAACAAATTTGTTGCCTTATTCTAAGTTCTTTCTTAAACCTAGAAAGTGACAAATGAAAGATATCGATATCATTGAATTTGCTGTTGTAGCAGCTGGCACTGCGTATTATAAATTTATTCTTTGTATGGACGTTCCTGGCAAATGGAACATGTAAAACCTCTTTACAGCGGGAAGTCGGCCTTCGACAACGCAGACCTATGTTGCTGAGCAAATAAGGAGAATCGGTCAAATTATGAAGTAATTTGTATATAAATATTATATCTCTCTGTGTACGACGATTTTCTAATGATGTTACATGCTTTACTTGAAAATTAAAGTTAGGGGTGTTGATTTGTCAAAATTGTAATTTTTTTAGAAATTGTTTTGAATACGTTCAATAGACTGTTTATGAACTGTGTAGTTAGGATTCCAAACGATTGATGCGTACTCAAGGTGTGAACGTACAAAGGCATTATAGAGTATTAAGTAAGTATGGAATTTTTTGAATTCTTTACCTTGTCTTAAAACAAAACCTAACATTTTATAGGCCTTGTTGGTTATGAGATCAATATGACTCCTTAAAAAGCACTCTCAGATCATGTACCTCAGATACCCTCTTCAAACTATGTCCAAACATATTATAATCGAATATAATCGGGTTTGCTTTTCTATAAAAACTAATTACACAACATTTATCAATATTTATATTCAAACCATTATTAATGCAGTATTCACATAGACTATTCAAGTCATTTTGTAATGAAGTGCAGTCATTAGATGAATTAATTTTTCTAAAAATTTTCTTATCATCAACATATAATAAAATATTAGAATACTCAAACACTTGAGCCACATCGTTTATGAAAATATTAAATAACAAAGGACCAAGATGCGATCCTTGTGGGACGCCGGAAGTTACAGGTAGAAAATTGGAAGTGTAGCCTTTGATTATTACCGCTTGATTTCTATCTCTCAGATAAGATTCAAGCCATCTAAGGAGATCGCCGTTTATACCGATACTTGCCAATTTCGCGACTAAAATATGGTGTGAAATTTTATCAAATGCTTTAGAGTAATCGGTATACACAACATCCACCTGCTGTCCTTCATCTAAAGCTGAGGTAATCACGTCAACCAACTCACAAAGATTGGTTTCAGTTGAT
Organism: Phalera bucephala; assembly: GCA_905147815.2. NCBI lineage: Eukaryota > Metazoa > Arthropoda > Insecta > Lepidoptera > Notodontidae > Phalera > Phalera bucephala. Next base: position 1,372,748 of record LR990610.1, on the reverse strand, counting down.
CTTTTATCAACAAAACCGTGTTGAAATGTACTTAAGACAGGTCTTACTTGCGGATAAAGTGAATCATAAATTATTTTTTCAAATAATTTAGGAATAACTGAGAATTTTGAAATCCCTCTATAATTCGTAACATTATGTCTATCACCACTTTTAAAAATCGGAACAACAAATGACTTTTTCCAGCAACTTGGCATTATCCCCTGTTTTAAAGAGCAATTAAAGAGAATTGATAAAGGAAGAGCCATTGTCTTGTAGCAATTACGTAAGAAAATGGGATGAATATAGTCTGGACCAGCACCTTTAGAGAGATTCAAATTTTTTTAATATTTTTCTACTCTGAGTACATCTATGGAAACTGTGTTAATGTTAATTAAATTATTAGTTGGAATTACACGTTGATGAGAAACTGCCTGATTGTACTAATTGGCTCGAAAACGGTATGAAAATATTCATTGAACAATGTGGCTATGGCAGATCCTTCAGTTGCCGATTTATTTGAAAAATATACGGTGTCAGGAAAATCAGTACTGTTCATTTTGGATTTGATATATGACCAAAAGTGTTTTGAGTTTTGTATTATGCGTGACTCAGCTCTTTCTAAATATAAATTATAACAAGATGTTTGTGCTTCTTTTTGCATAGTCCTTAATTCAGAAAAACGGTTGTAATCTGCCAGTCTGCCGTATATTTTCCATTTTTTATGGTATTTTAATTTTTGCTTTATAATCTTTATCAAACCTTAAGAAAACCAATTGGGATATTTGCCAGAGCAAGCTACAACTTTGGAAGGAACAAATTGATCAATGATATTATTCGTAATTTGATAGAATCTTTCGACAGCATGATCAATATTTAGCGTGTCCAGTTCAGAAAACCAATCTATTTCAGTTAAAGCAAAATTGATAAGTTCATAGTCAGCAGATTGATACTGACGCACTACTCGCGGAACTGGAGGTAAACACAACATATCGTATTCGACAGTCAGGTTAATACATAAAGCGGGATGGTGTTGCTAATCCTCACTTACTAATGGATGCGGACAATGAGAAACCAAACACAAACAATTGGATATAACTAAATCCAAAAGTCTATTTTCATTAAATATGGTATTATATTGAAATAACCCCGTGAGGCATAAGAATGCTGCTAAATTATGTTGTAGATTACCATTGGATGGATTAGTAACATATAGAGAACCCGAGTTATCTGGTGTATTATTCCAATACGCATCAGTCACATTGAAATCGCCTGTAATTAAATATTTATCGTAAGAGTTACTCATTGAGAGATTGGATAGGAGTTCAAAAAAAATTAATTCTGAATTAGTCTGTTCAGGACCATGAGGAAAATAAGCACAATATACCCTTAGTTTTTTTTCAATTGGGGTAACGTTAATTATCTCAGCATTTGTCAAATGTGGTGAGGTAGCTATATTATCTTGTTCGTCAACTTGTAGTGAACGTTTAACAGCTATCAAAACCCCTCCGCCTCGATTAATTCCCCTAGACATGTAATCTCGGTCTTGTCGGTAAACTACATACCTAGAGTCAAATAATTCTAAATCAAAAATACCAGGTAACAACCACGTCTCAGATAAACAAATTATATCATAATTATTATTTAAAATCTGACTTGAAAACTCATGTGTTTTGGTTCGTAAACCACGAACATTTTGATAATAAACTTTAAAATCCATAATATAAATAATAGAAGTAAATTAAAAACACTTGTAAAAAGAAAAATGTTGAGAACATACTAAACAATAAAGAGACGTGATCGATGCTGGTAGATAATAAGTAAAATTGTAAAAACAAAAATTGTAAAATATAATGAATTCTTATATAATAAGAGTAGTTAATAAAATATAAGTTCTTCAAAATTGACCGCCTACGGGGTGAAATTATTAGAGTGCTAGTATTATTATATAGTATTGAAGAAAAATATTGTATTGTATTTTATAGTATTGAAGAAAAATATTGATTCATTTAGGGAGAAAACGTTAAAAAATGTTATACTGTCATTTATTGTCGTGTCACGACAACCTGTTGGAACTCTATACTCTCTGCCTACCCCGCGAGAAAGCTGGCGTGATGATATAGATAGATAGATAGACCAACGGAAAAATAAAGTAAAAAGGAATTTGTCATTCAAACTTCAACATAAATTCTGAGAGTTAAAATAATATCAAAAGGTCAACTCAAATTATACAGTAGTTTATTGTGGGTGCCATTTAATAGAATGCCAACAACTCTAATAACGCGTGGGAACAATTCATAAAAACTATATATTCATAGAATAACAATGATCCATAAGCCGCGTTCAGTCGTAAGTGCACGCCGCGCGGTGAAGCTAAAAAATCAACAAACGTCCCGCACTCACCGCACTTCCCACCCGCATAATGTTGCTAGTTGAAAATGATTTACCACTTATTGGGGTAAATTTTCAGGAAGAGATTATAAAATCTTTATTATTTCTAGCGGTAACATGTATCTTTATACATACTAGTGGTCGCCCATAGGTCGATATTCGACCTACTCTTTCATCGTTTGCTGGTTATGTTTGACATTCAGTAAGACTATAGACAAATGATATCAAAGACAAACATCAATTTGACGCGTATTGTGTCAAATACATGGTAGTGTGTGTAATGTTTTTTTTATTGATTTAATGTATGTTTTATGCATAATATTAAAAAAATATTAGCATTCTGCTCTCCTTCTCTATATAAACTATAAGTGTGGGAAATTTCATACTCCTCCGTCCGCGCAATTTTCGTAAAAATGTGTACAAAGTTTTTGCTTCACATATTAATATATACATTAACAAAATAAATAGAAGTAATTAAGTAGGTTCTTAATATAAAACGCGATTCCATTAGCAGTAAATTAATAATGTTTATTTTTTTTATAAGTTATTTTTTTTTTATTTGTGTCGTTGCGTTACAATTTGACGGACAATTTTGGGTAGTGGTTAAAAGCTTAAGCTGCTCCGCCGACTGTATCTAATAGTCGCGGGCTCGATTCCCGCACGGGACAAATCTTTGCGTGAGTGATACGTGAATTTTCATGTTTGTAAACGCACCTACGACACAGGAATAAATCTTAGAGTGGAGCTATTTAAAAAAAAGAAACAATTATGAGGTTCTAGGATCGATTCTTAGGACGGAAAAAGTGTAATAATATTTTTAATATTCCTTTTAATGAATATTTTTTTTAAATATTGCCTGAAATGTGGGTGCACGCGATAGACCTCTGCCACCCCCTATTGGTGAAATAGGTGTAAATCTAACATCGTCAGCAAAATGTATGCCTATGATTTATCCGGCTTATCATTATACTACGAGGAATAAAATGATATCCCGAATTTACCTATCTACTACTGCGTCATACATATAAAAGCGTCATTCCATACAGCTTCTAGCAATGTAATTAAAAGTGGTAAAAGGACTTTCGCAATTTTAACTAAGTAGATAAATCATTATGTAATAAGTTACTAAATTAATAAAAGTTAGTAATATAACAACTAAGATCCATAGTAAAAAAAAGGCAAAAATTACACTGCTGTATTGGCAACACAGACAAAATGGCCGCATCATTTTCGGTGACAATTATGAACGGAACATTTAATTCAATATTTAAATAATACAATGTCTGATTGCGCTACTTACACATGGAATGTAATCCCATCCTGTTTCGTATTGAGCTTGACGGAATTGTTACAGGTAGGAACGCCACAGGACGCCATAATTTAATTTGACACGCGTAGATCACGTTGTTTCGCGCGACGGTCGCCGATGGCCGATCGCGTAAATGTGTGACTACTTGCTTTGCAGGTACTAATTGTTGCTTAACGCGATGCTCGACCGCGGCTTCTAGATTATTGTAATTCTATGAAAAACGTACCTAAAGTTGTTTCGATGAGAAAATCTATTTTACACTACTAAAAAATATTGTAATGTATTATCACATTACTAAACGCTCAGCTCAATGCTGAAGTGGATATGGAACATAAATTAATACACTCATGTCATGTCATTTATGACTTTACAAAAAAATAAACTCCACCTTTTTTCGCCGCCATTTTTAAAATCTCCCGCCAAGTAACGTTAAAAAAGTTGAAGGCGGGCATAGGCAGGGTTGTAAACAGTTATTTTTATTTCATGGCATCCTCGCGATAAGCATTTTGTCTCCGTACCAGTGTAACCCGTTTTATTACACGGTTATTGGCGCCATAAGTGCGCTATGAGGGTTTGAATGACCCAATCTTTGGAAACTGAGCCGAAATTATTGACCTTTATTCGAGGGGACAGCAATAAAAAAAATTTGCTGTATTTAGATAAGAAAATAGGATTTGTATACGAAAACCCCGACATTTGTCCTTTTAAATTTTTATTATAAAATGATTATTAGTGTATTTTTGATGGCTGCTATCTCTGTCGCCTCGATTTGTGAGAGCTCGGTGCCCAGTAGTGATTTATTTCTTGTTTTTTTAAATGTATCCCCACACTAGGATTTATTCCTGAGCCGTAGGTGCGTTTACAAACATGAAAATTCATGCACAAATACCCAGACCGAATTAATTGTGGGTCACACAAAGATTTGACCCGTGCGGGAATCGGAATCGCAACTATTCGACCCATTGGGCGAAGCAATTTAGGTTCTTAACTATTGCGCCAATCGTCCGTATTGTACACAAATTATTCTGGCAGCACGGCCGCAAGCCTTTTGCGATTTTGCCAATGTGTCAAATCTATATCCACCCACTGCACTGTGTCTAATAGTCGCGGGTTCGATTCCCGCACGGGACAAATCTTTGTGTGATCCACAATTATTTGTTCCGGTCTGGGTATTTGTGTGAATTTTCATGTTTGTAAACGCACCCACGACACAGGAATAAATCCTAGTGTGGGGCTACGTTTGAAAAAAAAAAAAAAAAAAAAAAAAAAAAAAAAAAAACAAAATATAAAGTCGTTTGTACAAAAATGGTACAATATACTCTTTGTTTAGTATGATCCAAAGACCTTTTTGCCCGCGGCCAAAATCTAAACTAACGCTGTCATCAAGTGAAATGTCGCAGAGTTCCCGGTTGCTATAAAATTTAATCAAGTTTTTTTTTCAATTAGTAACCGTACGGACCTACCTGTTGCAATATCTCCTTTGCAGTAGGAAAATTGTATACTGAATTCTTAGATTTAGGCGAATATTACACATGAAATAAATTTTTAATTTAATTAAATTTTCGATTCCTACCAAAGATGGTTCGCGAGGCCATTTAAAATAAAAAAAGCATCTTAATTTCAATAGGGAAAATGGCTGGGTGCTTCCATCGCCTTGGGGTCCGGTAATTAATATAATCAAATCCAAAACCAAGCATAACACTGCAAGACCTCAAGACACCGTGAGCTCATTCTGCGTAGATCTGACCAACAAAAATAATTAAGAAGTTTGAGGGTACCCCGGAACAAATATGCCTTTTGGACGTCCAACACCTCAGTCCTTCCCGTGACCATGGGCGCTGGAAAGCACTCGAAACGTCGGGAATTTAATAATCAAAAATAAAACGCGATAAAATCCGAAAAATAGTTCTATTTCAGGATAATGGTACTAAATATTAACCCTAATTTCACACCAACGCCCCTTCTTTAAATGTCATTTATGGGCCATAATGCACTTTATTACACACCGTCACGCCTATATTCCCCAGAGGGGGTGGCAGAGGTGTACTGAGTACACCCACGTTTCGCCGACGATGTTAGGTCCCATGTAATAGGGGGCGAGCCTATTGCCATATACCGGGCACAGTTCCAGACTCCGGACTCATACTGGGAATTTTTCGTTAGAAAAACTACATTTGTCCGACCTAGGATTTGAACCCAGGACCTCGTGATCACAAAGCGATGCGCTTTGCCACCAGACCAACGAGGCAGTCACTTTATTATATCTTAGATATCTTATATCATACTAGAGAAAGAGAATATAATTACTACATGATACTAGAAAGCGCCCTATGCCAACGTGGTTGGACTGCTAAGACCAACAAATCGGATCACATGAGCTTAAATTTCCTAATGGTCCGAAAATGGGGAACGATGCGATGCGGGTGTCATGATAGTGGAATGGGCATTGATCTGGGGATCGCCTTGCCTTGTTAATCATATTTCAATGGTTGATGTCGTGTTTCGTCTTAATAAGTTATAATTAACTTTGTAAATAAATAACTGACAGACAGTGTGTTTAGCTGTTTGGAAACCTAAACTCTAGACATGGGCATGTCTGAGTCTAAAGATTGTGCTATTGCGCTAGTTACTTTAGCCACATGACGGCCATCGGCCAAAAAAAAATACAGCTGACTAACGCTACTCTGCCGTCGGCATAATCTGTTGAAGCCATTACATATTGTATATTTAATTTTAAACAAAAGTTCGTTTTTTTATTTGTATGATACATCTATATCATCGCGCCAGATCCCCTGCGAGGTACGCAGTGAGTACATAATTCCAACTGCTTATTTCCTTACAGATGTTGGTACCTAAAAGTTTCAGAAGAGACTCATTAACAATGTTATTTTTAAATGTTGTGAGACTTATCATAATAAAACTATTTTGTTTTTAAAGCCATAGCCTCATACTAGAACTTATTTCTTCGTCATAGGTGCATTTACAAACATGAAATCATGAAATCCGCATACCCAAACAAAGTAATAAATTGACATTACGAGGCAGTATCGCATAATCTGTAATTGACTTATTTTTTGTCAACATCCTAACATATTATTACCTTTTTTTCTGGACATAAACGAATATTACAATCGTACAAACTAACACAATCCCTCGATTTCCGCCGGCATAGAAATAACTCAGATTTCTCGGCTACGAATGACGCTAAACAATGTTATAACTGAGGAAAGTTATGGTCTCATGCCTGCAAGTTATGTATATACTTTTGTTATGTTCACGGTTTGTTTTTCTTGATGGGTGCGTTGCCAACATGATATTGACGTACGCAAACACCCAGACCGAAACACATATTTGTGGGTCACAAACAATTGTTTTTTCACCGTCCCGCCTATATCCCCCAAGCGGAGGTGGCAGTGGTGGACTGAGTACACCCACTTTTCGCCGACGATGTTAGGTCCCATGTAATAGGGGGCAAGCCTGTTGCCATATACCGGGCACAATTCCAGACCCCGGACACATACTGGAAGGTTTTTCGTTAGTAAAACTTCTTTTGTCCGATCTAGGATTTGAACCCAGGACGTAGTGATCACCAGGCGATGCGCTTTGCCACTATACCAACGAGGCAGTCATGGTTTTTCAAAATGAATGATTGTCCTATGCGGGGATCGAACCCGCGACCATTCTATTAAGTGGGCGGAGCGGCTTAAGCTCTTAACCACTAGGCTCTTAACTCTTACCACCTCTAATCGTAACCACCGACTAATCTTTTAATTTTTAGTATTTTGGATAAAAGTCAACGACATAAGTCCACAAAGAGTCGGATCCGCAGTTTGTATCTGCGGCACCGGATGCGGAGCTGGGCGGCTATATCCGGAGCTCCGGCCGGTTGAATGTCGTCCGGATCATCCTGACGGAAAACACTGCAACGTTGGATTTAAAATTTTAGCATTTGTGCAGATTTTTGAAAAAATTTGGAGCTTAGTTCTATAGCTTATGGTGAATATTATAAAATGTGGTGTTTTTTACAAGCTTATATTTATCTTGCAATGTTCGTATGTTTGTCGTTCCGGTTCAAATCTTGCGATCCATTTTTCAAGCACTTGCTCTGAAATTTGGCATACGTTAGCAAGATCGGCGACAATGCAATATTACGGTACCATGGAACTGGTCTGATGATCGATTCGAAAGGTGGCCATAGGAATATGTTAACTAAACAACGTAACCCCCTCATGTTTAGGCTTGTTAGATTAGTATTGACAAGTACTATACAACTAGATAGGTTCTGGGTCTGGCAATGAAACCTAAAGGTGGCTAATGGAACCACTCAACTACTCAATGTAAACCCGCCGTGTTTGGGATCGTTGGATTTGTCTTGACGAGTACTTCAGGCACACGATGTCCAAGGTCTGATGATGCAGCCGGAAGGAAGCCATAGGGTCTTTTTGCTATAAGAGCTTGTTTTTAAAAAGGTCTTTTAATTTTTTTATACTTTCCTCCCTGCTTGTCTATACGCTTACAATTGAAAAGCGCCCTTTCTTTTTTTCCTGTGAACACAAGAATACACTTATTATTAACTAGCTGTTACCCGCGGCTACGCACGTTTTTATTTTGTAATTTGACATAAGTAGGTCGGTTTTTCTGGTATAGCATAGATCCTATATATTATTCCAAGACCTGAGACACTTCCATACTAAATTGCTTCAAAAACTGTTCAGCATTGTTGGTATGGTAAATAAAAACTATCTTGCTGGAATCATGCATTTTTCCGGGATGAAAAGTAACATAAACTTCATCTATATCATGATACCAGATCCCTTGCGGAGTAGGCAGAGAGTACAAAGTTTCAACAGGTTATTTCCTTACATACCTCTCTGGCTTCCTCCACTCGTATAGTAACCTAAAATAATTTCTGTAAAGTCTGTCAGTCTGAAAAATCTTCCATTACTGGAAGATGGAGGACTTTTCAGAAATTATTAATTTTTAAATGCAATGTTACCATTCCATTTAAAATCGGTTCCGCCAGAGATTAGTACGGACAAACAGACATAGAAAAACTAAAAAAATCACGTGTTTGGGTTTTTATATGGTAAAAATAGCCATATAAGCTTAAGAAATAAATCAAATCGACACATGAATTCTGTCTATTAGTGTTCCCGTGTGGGAATCGTACTTGCGACTATTTGATAAAGTAAGTTAAGTTGTCTACGTTTTAACGCATAAACCAAGCCACCATCATTTTGCAAAAGTATTTGAAAGGCAATTTTAAAATTAGTAAATTTTCGTTATAGAACAATGTAGTCGATAATTTCTCTATCAACAGGTTACGTCCTAGCTGGTACAGAATGTCTTTATAAAATATGAACTATAGCACGATCTTATTGAACGATAACGCCATCTCATAGAAAAACACATACTTTAAACACAATACCTACCTCTTTCTAAAAAGGACTACCAGTTTATCTATTTATTATCGTAATATCAAAATTATTGGTAAAATGGCTCTGATGGAAACCTTCTCTGCCTACCCTGTTAACATCTGGAGTAATAATATTTAAAAAAGGTACACGACGGGTCAGTATCGCGCACCGATGAGTTTTTATTGTATGAGAACTAAGTATGCAACAAAGTTTAGTCAGTACATTTCATGGCAGTTTCCTCGTAAAAATACACAGTGCATGATCATGATCAGTCATGTTTAGGTATCTTAAACGAACTAATATGCAAAATTTCGTGCCCGGGTCATTCATCGTTGAAGAGTTTAAGACAATCCTGACTGCATCATCAGTTCATCATAAACAATTTCAAACGCGTGCTTTTGAACCCGAGTGTAATATCTGTAGGCGAAATCACACATTTTAACGTAACATTGCAGCTCGCGACTAATCATAATTAAAATGATAAGTTTTGTGGTTTATATATAACCACATATCCGCGATAATCAGGGATTGCTTGCTTTTTCCGGGATGAAAATTATCCTAGAATTTAAGTTATTACCATACCGATTTCCATTGAAATCCGTTTGGTAGTTTTTGCGTAATTGAAACACTAAGAGACAGACAGACAGAAGGACAGACAGACGGACAATAATTCCAAAAAAAGGCCTCTATATCAATAAAAAAGTGTACCTCAATAAAAAAGAATTCACAAAATATTCAATGTACAGAAAGGAGACAAACCCGAGTGCAATATCTGTAGGCAAAATCACATATTTTAACCTAACATTGCAGCTCGCTACTAATCATAATTAAAATAATAAGTTACGAGTATATGGTTTATCCCGCGATAATCCGGGATTGCTTGATTTTTTCCGGGTTAAAAAGTATCCTAGATTTTAAGTTAGGGTATAAGTTGTTACCATACCTAGTTTCATTGAAATCCGTTTGATAGTTTTTGTGTGATTGAAACATAAAAGACAGACAGACAGGCAGAAAGAAAAACAGACGGACATAATTACAAAAAAGAAAATGTTTTACAATTTGCGACTAATCATCTATCTATCTATCTATAACCTCACGCCAGATCCCTTGCGGGGTAGGCAGAGAGTACAGAGTTCCAACAGGTTCTTTCCTTACATACCTCTCTGGCTTCCTCGACTCTCATAGTTCGTCTCATACACGCTCGCCGGTTACGGAGACTCTTGAATTTTCCATCAGATAAGACTCGGTTTATTTGGTCGTGGTAAGATAGTCTAGCTCTTCCCCGGTACCTGCATCCTTCCACTTTCACATTGTATATCTGTTTTGTCATTCTTTCCTCTGGCATTCTTTCTATATGCCCGAACCAACGGAGCATGCCCTTTCTCATCTTTACACCGATACTATCTTTCATACCTACTCGCTGTCTTACTATGCTGTTGCTAATGCGGTCGGTCAGCTTCACTCCGCACATCTTCCGCAGAGCTCGCATTTCTACCGCATTTATCCTACTTTCATTCTCCTTCTTACATACCCAGCTCTCGCTACCATATAACAGCGTTGCGACTAATCATAATTAAAATAATAAGTTTTAGGATTTATCCCCCGATAATCCATGAAAGCTTGATTTTTTCGGGATAAAAGGTATCTTAGATTTTAAGTTAGGATATAGGTTATTACCATACTAAGTTTCATTGAAATCCGTTTGATAGTTTCTGCGTGATTGAAACACAAAGAGGCAGACAGACAGACACAATAATTCCAAAAAAAAATGTTCTATCTATCTATCTATAACCTCACGCCAGATCCCTTGCGGGGTAGGCAGAGAGTACAGAGTTCCAACAGGAAAAAAAAAATGTTTCAGTCACTATATCGATAAGGAAGTGTACCTCAATTAATATTTTCAAAAAATATTCAATGTGCTGATTCGGCTGGGTTACAGTTTTACTATACGTATATATAGATACTTAACGGCTCTTAGGTTTTCTGGATGGCCGTTTCAATGCTGGAAACGGTAAAAGGTGGATTTATCTTCATTTCCATAGTCGTCCGCATGGTGGCCAAACATAAAGGAAACCTTGAAATAACACTGGGGTCTTGTCCGGTCCACTGATCTTATCTCCTTCTTATCCGAGGATGCGCACAATAGTTGGAGAGTAAGTCATATGGAATGCAGTGAGGTTACCTGCCCCATGATACGTCCGACCTCTTGCCCCGTTGCTATTAGACTAACAACGCAGCGCCGTCCGCCATCTTACATCGACTATCTGTCATCGGTGACTCGTCATCTGACAGATGTTATCTGCCATCGCTTTACAACAAAATACTCTCGAGCAATCATAGATTATGACTACGACAAGATTACAAGGTTACTAAAATGAATATAACTGCTCGCTATCCCATTGATTGATTTTCAAATAATAGGATATAACATACTTTTATATGTATTGCCTGCCACTGCCTCGTTGGTCTAGTGGCAAAGCGCAATGCTTTATGATCACGAGGTCCTGGGTACAAATCTTAGGTCGGATAAATGCAGTTGTTCTAACAAAGAATTTCTAGTATGAATCCGGAGTCAGTAATTGTGCCCGACATACGGAAATTTCGCTTTCTACCTATTACATGGGACATAACATTGTCAGCGAGAAGTGGGTGTACTAAGTACACCTCTGCCCCCTTGCTTGGGGAATGTAGGGTGTTCATCATGTGTAGTCTCATTCAGTATGTTGTACATTTCTAAATACAATGTTTTTTAAACTCTCCTCCCTGCTGCTGTCGAGACGGATATAATAAAAAATCACTGCTTCTACTAGCCTTAAGAATGCAAAAAAATACGAAATTATGGCAATATAGATTCTTTTATCATATAGTCATAAAGTCGGAAAGCAAGACATAATAATATGTAGGAACAAAGTTTTAAAAGTACACACACACACGCACGCACGCACGCACACACGCACGCACGCACACACACACCCACAAGTGGACCAAAGTTTGAACAATGTTTTTAAAACAAGCATAAACCCACACACATGCCCTCAAGTTTTTAATAAAAAATATAAGTAATCTACTGTTATGACGCTATGAATGGATTAAAATGCATTATAATACGATATTTTCTTCGTATTATTATGATATGAACGGTCTACGGAATAGCTTTCATACCCAAAGTGAGACGTGCAAGGAAAACGGTCAAGCAGAAATCCGAAGCAGAAATTCAATGTTCCGTATAAAAGAAAAAATAAGACAAAGAATACTTACTTATAAATCAACCTTTACCGTCCTTCTTCTGGGCTAAGCTTTCTCCGACAGGTAGTGAGAGAGATTAGATACTCTATCGCACGTACCGAGTGCACCGCTGGAATCTATAAAACCTTCCATATGGCTATCTGTCTTAGCTTAATAACTACCACTTATACACTGAAAAACAATGAAAAAACACTATCACGTCTGTATTCCCTAAACGTAGATTACAATGTAATAACAAATGAACCAATTGCTATTTTACCGGGCTCAAATTCAGACTGCTGCTGATAATATCAATAGAAGAACCCCAACATACTGCCTGATCCATGGTTTCAAATCCAGTTCCTCGTGATTACCTGCCGCAGCCTGGACCACTACCAACGAGACCATTTCAGCTGATTAATATTATGACAGAGGCTGTCGTAGTGCTGTGAGATTACGATGTTCTTAGCGATCATCAAGGGCAAGCAGCATTCAACTCAGTTGGTCTGAGATGGGTGACCGTTAATGGCATTTTCACATTCGAGCCTCTCCGTGCCTGTTACCACTTAGTGTGATAGTCGTTAAGCGAAGTTGGAAGCGTTATAGTTAGCTCAATAAGTTCCAATTGGCTATAGATATATATGTATTAATATTATTAAAATATTTTATCGGAGGTTTGGTTTATCGGAGGTCCGAAGAGAGGGCGAGGACACGATAACCTTAAAATCCGGCAACTTGTTTTACTACCGGGAGGGCGAACAGCAGTCCCAAGGTGGTGTCGGATTTATCGTCCACAAGTCACTCATAAACAACGTTGTGTCCATCACTAGTGTGTCGAGCAGGGTAGCGTACCTTATACTCAGAATATCCAAAAGATATTCGCTGAAGGTCATACAGGTCTACGCACCGACCTCGGCATACTTAGATGATGACGTCGAAGTTATGTATGAGGACATTAGTAGAGCCATACATACTTCCAAAACACACTTTACAGTGGTTATGGGTGACTTCAATGCGCGGCTGGGCAAACGGGGCGATGATGAGTTGAGAGTGGGGCAATTTGGATATGGGCAGCGCAACCCCAGGGGTCAGAGGCTGGCCGAATTTCTGGAGAAAGAGGGACTCTTTATGATGAACTCTTTCTTCCAGAAGCCGCCTCATAGAAAATGGACCTGGATGAGCCCTGATGGTTCCACAAAAAATGAGATAGACTTCATCATGAGCACCAAGCGACAAATATTTAATGATGTCTCCGTGATTCATAGGGTAAAAACCGGCAGTGATCACCGAATGGTCAGAGGCACATTAAATATTAATGTCAAAATGGAAAGATCGCGTCTGATGAAGTCTACGCTCCAACCTACTCATGCATATATCCAAAACCCCGAGAACTTTCAACTCGAATTGTCAAACCGCTTCGAATTGCTAGACAGCAGCGCATCAGTGGACGAAATCAACAACAGGCTGGTAGAGACTGTTCATACAGTCGGGTCCAAGTATTTTAAGACCCACCGTAAAAATAGGCCTCAAAAACTATCTGACTACACCCGAAACCTCATGACTGAGCGACGTTCCATGACGCTCCAAACCTCCGATGATGCTAAGTCCTATAGGCAGCTTAATGGACAGATATTGAAGTCCTTGCGACACGACTTACGGTCCTTCAATGCAAGGCGTATT